>OX422209.1:668403889-669674722 GCA_949130495.1 Sambucus nigra
TAAAATATGTCTTCATCGAACATGTCATATGCTTACGAGATCAACAATACAAGGCCTAACTTATGACTCAAATGTTTTGTCCAAAATTAAGCCGATTACAAACAAATTAACTCGATCGAAAAAATTTCCTTACGTTAAGCTTTAATTTGAGGCACTTACACTGGGAATTTGAAGAAACTCTAATAAGATAGATTGTGAATTTTGGGAAACCATGTTTCATATCCAAATTTTATAAATCAATACTGAGGCAAGAATATTCTCCACTTTTATCCTTAAGTGCTTTGTGAGTTAGATGTTGTCTAAACTATGCATAATATTGTATTAGAATATATTAGAGTCTTAATTAGGTAAAGATAACGTGATTAATTTATATTATTCCAAGATGTTGAGAGAATTTATTCAATTCTTGAATTGTTCTATGATTTTGAGAATTGGATTGTGCGGTTAGGTTATGTTAATATTTTTGAAATTGTGAATCTAACACTTAATTAGGTAAGATTACCTTATGTGCAATAATATCTATGGAAATTAAGAGGAGAAAAATAATGAGTATAAAACTTAACATGTCTCTTAGAATTATGACGTTTATTCGTATGTTTGTCTTGAAATATGCTTTGAATTGATGAAACCTCGTGTGAATTTAATTAGTAATTTGTATGAATTAGTGAATTATGATATATATGGACCAGTGAACGAGATTGTGGAAATTAGGTAACCAACATGTAATTGGTAATAATGAATGTAGGGTAAATTACAGCAAACCCCTTGAGCTATAGCAGTTTTGCAGATATCCCCATAATCTAAAAAACCCAACAAAGAGCCCCCCTAAACTATTGAATTTCGCCACCTAACACATTTTCATTGAAAATGAGTTGACAAAAACATGATTTAATGCATAATATTTTTAAATTTTTATGCATAATTTTTTAAGTGTCAAAATTCTATAATTTAGGGGGATTTTGGTCGAGTTTTAGATTATGGGCTATTTGCAAAACTGTTATAGTTCGGTAGGTATGGTGTAATTTACCAATGAATGTATGATATAAAATTGGGTGATTTGGGAGTAACAATCTTATATTTGTTGTCGTTGGGATTTATGTTTTTGGGTTACACGACTATTGGTTAGAATATGTAACGTGTGTTGGATTACACATTTTATTGTTATTTTTTATTTGAGACATTGATGTGGTAAGTAATATGCTAATAGATTATCGAGATACGATAAGAGGTATTGGAAAATTATGAAGTTATGATTAAACCTAATGTTTGTGGAAATGATTCAATACTTATAATGTTGCTTGATTGGGAATTCAAATTATGTAGTTCAACTATATTAATGTTGTTGAGATTGTGAATTGGACATGAAAATTTGGTATGAACGCCCAATATGAATTAAATTCAATATGATGTTTGGGATTTATGAATTGGATTATAGAATTTATGTAATTTACATGTAACTTCTATATATGGGAATTAATAATAGAAGAGGCAATTGGAGAAGGAAATTTAATGTTGTTATCATTATACTTATCTATTGTGGGGTTTTGCATGTTGACGTTGGGATATATGTTAATGGGTTGGACACACAGTTATTGGGATATGTAACTTATGAGCAGATCATGCATGTTATTAGTGGGAATTACGTTTTTAACTTGAGAAACTAATGTGAAATCAAATGGAAACAAATTATTAAGAAAAAATATTGTTAGCCCAAAATAAGTAACAATATGAATCTATTGAATAATAAAATATAGTATATGGATGAGGGCTAGGGTTAGACTCCCTGGGGTGTAAACGGACGGTGTATATATTATTAGTTCCCCATATGGGGTAGTATATTGAGGAAAGGTGTGGAGGTGATTGAGCGTGCGGTCTAGAAATCGTTAGCTCTTGATGACTAGATGATTTTGACAGAAATGTTTCGGGAGGGTTCCTTGTTTGGATTTCATTTATGAGACGTCTCGCACATGGAGTCTAGTGAAGGATGAGAGTTAGGAGAAAACATGATGTTTAGTTGTGTAAATGCATTAAGTATGGAGTTAGAGAACGTTGTATTGTCAGTTTAGTATTTCCTAGGTATGGTACTAGGGAGTACTTGTTGTCTTATGATCTTTAAGTATGGGGCGAATGGTTGTTTATGTGTTTAAACATGTTGTTTTGTGATCTCTAGTTATGAGACTAGGAAAATATATTATTTTATTATCTGTAGGTATGGGACTAGAGGTGGTTCATACTTTATACTTTGAGCTAAAGGGGCAAGAGAATGAATGACTATTAATAATTGTATATGACGGTGTGATTGTTTTGAGATTAATAACTAGGAGATTATATGTACCAAAAGTTATATTAAGTATTGTATGCTGTGACATGATGTTTTGAGAGTAGTACGTAGGATATGATAAGTACTAGATTTTGGCGATTCTATGGGTGTCATTGTATTTGCGGGGAATACTGTTGACTAGATATGGTGCATTTATATGTGTGGGACATTTATCGTCAGACTACCTTGACGTGAAATTTATGTGGGAATTATTATTTATACAAGTATAGTGTTGTCCGGCTATAGGGAGTCTGTATGTGCAAGACGTAGGTTGCTAGGCTATAGTAATGAGAAATTTTATGTGGGCATTGTTGTATTTATGGGTCTAGTGTTATCTGCCACGGGGAATCTATATGTGCAGGACCTAAGCTGTCAGACTATAGTAACAGGAATTTACGTGTGCACCATTGTATGTATGAGTCTAGTGTTGGTTGGCTATAGTGAGTTTGTATGTGCGGGACCTAGGTTATCTGGTTATAGTGACAGTTAATTATTTTGTGTATAATAATATGTGTGGGTCATGGTGGCTAGCTATATTGATGTAGATTATGTGTATGGTACAGATATGTTGTTTGGATGCATCACTGTATACCCGAGATTATGGCATAGATCGATTGTCTATAGTGATGTTGTTGTTTATAGTTGTATGATGATATGGGTGGTACACACCATGGTATGTGTTGGGTCGTATGGGAGGTCAGATGGCTATAATGGTGTAACTATGAAATTGATGTATTAATTAGTTACGAAAATAGTAAGTTGTTAATATTCTACAATTAAATGTTTAATGCTAATTAAAAAAAAGTTTATTGTGATATTTACTTCATTTAGTAGTTTTGTGTGGGTTCATGTCACCATATTTGGGATCATGTATTCTTGCAGTGGGCCGACAAGCTTCTTTATCTAATGAATGGGGAGTCTGCTTTAAAAGCATCTACCATACACCCACCCCCTGAGTATATGCTTCAACAGGAATCACATAAGGGTTGATTAGAAACCTTAGAGTTTGGAGCGCAATTCTAGGAGTAATTGGATCTGGGATTGCAGGTTTTGGAATTTGGAGTTTTATTTCTTGTATAGTGTAGTTTTTCTTTTCGTTGTTTTCTTTATATGAGATAGTTATATGGATTAGTGGGTTATTTATGACTTCAAAATTATTTTGAGGAATTTATTAAAGACTATTGATGGTGATGGAGTGAAGGAATAAGATTAACTAAGTCCACGTGTCCTGAGCCACATGGCGATAAGATTAACTAAGGCCATGTGGCCTGAGCTACGTGGCCGAACACGTGGCATGTTGCAAAAGGAGGTCACACAGAGTAATCAGTCTATGATGATTTAGATATGATAAAATCTACAAGATCATTACAAATGGAGATAAGTATGAAGAAACCCACAAGCGTGGGATACTAAGTCTATAAATAGGGTCGATATAACCCGCATTAGAGGGTAATGGTAACTAGGATGAAATAGCCTGGACTCTCAGCTAGCAACACTAGCACTCCGACTATTTCAATCCCTTTTTCTAATACAAAATAATCCACCTTTACCCCCCATGGATGTAGGCCAATCTCACGGTCTAAACACGTATATAGTTCATTTTTCCTTTTCTACGTTCATAATAGTTTTGGGGCAGTCCTGCAATTCTAATCATTATTGTGGGAAAATTCTATTATAATTTGGTGTCGTTTATGGGAACTCAAAGCTCTCACCACTATCAAAGTCAAGAAAGCCCAAACTTCACCATAAGTGCAGATCAGTCTCACCCCGCTCAAACAAGGAGTTGCATGTAGTCTAAAATATGTGTCGTAAGGAGGGAACAAACTTATGTGCGATTGATGCCTCTCCAGCACTGATCAATGCCTAGAGGACATTCAGCTGCCAGGTCTGGACCAGTCTGTGGTATCAAAAATCGACGATTGACTGGGCAGAAGAAAAGGTTATTTCCTATTTGGCTATGAATAAAAGCTAAACAGTCGTGACTATGAGATCACCCCTCTGAGGAGACAGTTGTCCCAAATGACCCAATACCTCGAGTTCGTATATTTGGTATCATAATAGGAGAGGACCGTACTCCCCCATAAATTAAGCTGGAAAGGCCTCTAATTCGAGAAGTCCCCATGTGATCCCCATTATCGTTAATGTGATCATTCACCTGGGAGGAATTCCATCAACCATAGGCCCCACCAAACCCATCCACCAACCCCATGCGACGGAGTTCGCCCAGAGTAGCAGACCAGCTCTTCTGAACCACAGCCAAATCAAATAAAGATAGATGAACTGAGAGGTTTCATTTGAAGAGAATTAGAAGAAATGACGAACCCAAATCTCTCCAGGACCCCTAAAGACCTGGTAAGAAGGCACTGGGGCATGGTGTAGCCTCACCGTTCACTGAGCGGATAGAATCCTTTGAACCTCCAAATAAGTTCTCCATGCTAAAAGTCACAAAGTACGAAGGAAAGATAGACCCAGCTCATCACATCAGGCACTACCAGCAGACCATGTCCCTTTGGAGTCATCATTACGCTTTGATGTGTAGGGTATTTCTATCTACCCTAGGTGAGATCGGCCTCACGTGGTTTGAGAAATTATCCCCGGGTCAATCTCCACTTTCAGGGATTTTGTTGAGCAATTCACAGCCCGGTTCATCACAAGTAGTAGGGTGGTGAAGGAGGTAGATTCACAGATCTCTCTCAGAAATAAGAAAGGCGAATCCCTCAGGAAGTACGCTTAGAGGTACTGGGAGCTATACAATGATATTGACGATTGCAATAAGTAAATGGCGATTGCCTCCTTTAAATTTGATCTGGAGTGATCAAATGACCTCTGATTCATATCGAATATTGCATATTTCCCCTATATCTCTATGCATTCTAGCACTTTTATGGTCCTAAATGCCTATATTTATGCTCATTAACCAGACAACCTTGGATTTGGATATATACATATATGCATGGGTTAATTGTGCTTTAGTAGGTATTGGAACACTAAAAGTGAGGATTCGTTGCATTTCGAAGAAGTTCTGTCGTCGGATGCTACTTCAAGGGCATTTTAATCAATTCACATTTCATCTTCGACTCATGGAAATTCCACGGATGCGTAGTTCGTTGAGTTAGCATCGCGTGGCTGCAAACGGCACGTCGTTTAGAGTTCGAACGAAGAAGTTATGGCCATTTCCATTTGCAACCTTTTCCCCCTCTACATAAACCAAACAAGGCTGTGAAACAGAGTACCGGTCGATCGTGATTTGAGGCCTGGTCGATCACAATTTTGGATTTTGCCGTGGAAAGGAGACAGTGTGCTTTTAATTGAGGGTGCGGTCGACCGATCCCTGGCCGCGGTCGGCCGTGTATTCCAGATATTTTGTGCTTTTCTCCTTTTCTTTTCTTTTTCCTTTTCTTTTCTATTTTTATTCCAACATACTATATAAACCAATTTGGGTTTTCTATTGTGATGTACTTAGTTTTAGAAGATAGTTTAGGTTAGGATTTGGAGGTGGAGAGCTCATTCTTCTTCCTCTCTTGGTTTGACACCCATTTAAGTTTGTAAGTGTGCACTATTCATCTTCCCTACCAATTAATTTAGTTTGCATTTCTTTAATTCTTGCTTTGCAGTTAATTTACTTGTTTTCTAATTTAGTTTACTTGTGTTATTTACGTGCTTTCATTTATCGCTTTCTAGTGTAGTTTTATCGCGTTTATTTACCGCATTTTTAATATGCTTTCTAGCTAAGTTAGTCTAGGTTATGTCGAATTGAACTCATTTCGGGTTGACGTGTTGCTTTGCTTTGGTGATGGAGTTTTACGGGTTTATTTCGAGTGTGTTGTCCTAGTTATTATGCCTAGGAGATTTGACGGGGTATATCATGTATGCTCCATGCTTACGACCTTACGTGCGTAATTTTGGGGGTATTTGTTAACACCAAAATCGTATTAGACTTTTATGCAAATTTAGGGGTATGACAACCCTTGAATTAATTAACTGTCGAAACGAGACGCAGTCTTAATAACTTGTTGACCTATATACCCATTTTATACTAATTAACTCGGGCGAGGGTTATTCGACGCGACCTATAGTCTTTATCGCTTTGTTAATCTAGTTTAAATACACTCGCCTAGATTAATCTTTCCCTTTTGTGCATCTTTTCCTTTTTGTGTATAATCATCTTTTACACTTTTATTTTAAGAACATTAACCCTTATAAATTCTAGCAACTTGTCTTTGTGAATTTTGATACCCGGACTTGGCCTCTATACTCTCCCGTTGAGTGTAGTCATAAGTTTAGGTTTTTGTATAGTTCAGGTGAGCCGAATTCAAAACGACCGGCGGGTGGGTGACGATCGCGCCGCGGCAAAAACCCGGTCTATCAAAAGCCGCCGTTGCCGAGGATGAGTTTGTTTTAGAATTTATTTGATTTAGTATTTCGTAGTATTTTCTTTATATTTGTATTATTTGCCTAACATTTTTGTAGGACTTCTACATTTGAGCACCAAGAAATGCTTGAATTTCCCGCGCGCATCTACTTTGTGGAATTCGCCACTTCGAACCATTTTTGGGGTAAGCATGTCTTATTTCAATTCTTTCGGTCATCATTGTTATAATTCTCAAAATGCCCTTAATCCTATGACTTTCAGTCAATACTTAGAGTCCCAAAAAATTACAAATTCAAAAATGACTTTGGGCGAGTATAACGAAAGTCAAAACTTGGGTTATTGGAATTTTGATGATGATGATAATTATTTTGGGCCTCTAACTCCTTATAATAAGAATTTTGAAATGAATTGCAATAGTTTTCAAAATTCCTATAATAATGAGTTTGAGTTTAAGTCCGATGGTAATTTTCAAAGTTCGCATTTTCAAGAATCCGCGCCTCGGCCTATGACTTTTGGCGAGGGATTGCGTATGCATGAGAATGAGAAACTTCAAAATTATTATTGGGAAGAAAATCGTTTGTGGGAACATGAATTGGATTTATTATTTGATTCCGACGACGATTTTTCTTCCGAGACTTTAGAAGTCAAGGAATGTTTTGAACCAAATGAGGTCTTTGCACCTACTTTGGAACAAATCATTATTGACTTTGCCCATTGCGTAATAGATATTGAAAGTGAGGATGGAAATGACGTAATATCCAATTGCAATGAAATGATTTCTTCTCTGGCCCCCAAAGAAGAACATTTCATTGAAAATGATCTTATTTCCTTCGAAACTCAATCTTCATGCGATTATGATTCATCTCATAAGTTTGAATTTCTTTCCTCCCCATTTTCATTTTTTGTTATCACACCGTCACAAGTACCCGAAGAATCGGTTTCAAAATTTAATGTGTTAAACCTTTTTGCCGATGAGGAGTACTTGCTCGAGTCGCCTTCCATGAACGCATCTTTGCCTTCATGTGTACCCCCTTCCATTCCAATTTCAAAATTCTTGGGAGGATATTCTACTTTTCTCGGTCCCCACATGTTTTTGTCACCCGTTCAATCCAAATCCCCCATTGTCCCTCCAAAACTTTTAATTGACGATGGTTCCTTTCTTACGCCTTACACATGACTTCCATTGTTCAAAGGAGGCATGCTTGAGAGTGGGGGTACACCGGTTATCCTCCAAAGTCAAATCATTTTTGCGGTGGACCCTCAACTATTTAGACTTCTAGTGTACACTTAGTGTGAAGCCTAAATAGTAAGTTGTATATAGTTAGCATTTTATTCTTTCTTTCTTTTTATCTTTTCTTTCCTTTTTGATTTAGTCTAGTGTAATTAGTTAACTTTTTGTTATTTGTTTTTGCTAAGCTCAGTACTAACTTGTTTTGTAGATTCTTTGGACTTGTTCTTATGGGGATTGCTCCAATTTTGGGTTATATCGCTCGTTTTCTCTCTTTAACTTGGTTCTTAATTCACATTGAGGACAATGTCAAGTTTTAAGTTAGGGGGTGTGGGACATTCTATACATTTCTATATTTAGTCCATGTTTTTGCTCACATGTTAGTTACTTAGTATGCTTTTCTTTGAAAAATTAAAATTTTCAAAAATATTTTCTTTCTTTTTTATTGGGCATTTTGTCTTTGTTTTCGATGATAAATTTCAATAATTGCCTGATCCAATTAACAACTCAATGATGCATGTTCTCGATTTTAGAAATTATTAGACTTTATCCCAAATCATTGATACTATGAATAACTTCATGAATTAAACTTTAATCCCATGAGCACATGCACTTTTATTGTTCTATTGATTTGGTTTAAGATTTTTATAACTCGGTAATCTTTTATTGCATTGTATATATTTACACCGAGTAAGCTTTGTACCTTTCGTCGTTTGTGAGTGTATGCACTATTCTTTCCTCTTTGAAAACTTTACAGTCGTTGGTAATCTCTCTATTCTTTCATTTAATCGTTCATTAATTGAGTTTATATATAAAATGTATAACTTGAGCATGATTTTCAAAGTTTGTTTTGACTTGAGAATTGCGTAAACTTTATGAAATGATCATAGGCCATCTTTGTTATATCACCCATATTAGCCTTGACCTCACCTTAAATGTTTCCCTCGTCAACCCCTTTGAGCCTTAATATTAGCCTTTCGTTTCGTAACCCCAAATCCCATAACCAACTCCAAATTGGAGTTTTAAACCATACATACACCTTCCATACCTTTGTTTGGAATGTTACTTGGGATTGAATGTTGTTTTTGTGTTGCGGTTGCAATTTAGGCATGTGTAAGTGTGAAAAGTAAAGAAAAGAAAGAAGTGAAAAAGAGAAGTGAAAAGAAAAAGAAAACATCAGAAAAGAAGGAAAGAAAAAGAAAGAGAAAGATGTAAATGTTGTATAAAGTTTAATAAGCTTTGATTACCCTCAATTTGTATATCTAATGCCTTTTTTGGATTGTATTTCCCAATTTTGATTTTGCCCGCATTCTTCCCATTATTCCAAGTTTTAATTCTGAACACTTTGAATCCGTAAATACATTACTTTCATTTCGTACCCTAGCCTAGACTACATTACAACCCTATTAAAGTCCTATGTGATCTTAAGTAGATGTATTTCAAAGGTTTAAATAGTTTTGATAATCTGTGAAAATGCATTTTTCCTCTTTTAATGAGCGGTATCTTTCATTGAGATTATAATTTTTCATTTTATATATATAGCGTTCTTCATCTGTGACATGTGTGCGACCTAGTTTCCATTTACATTTACTCTTTATGCCCGCATGTTCCGTGTGTTACCTCCCTGTTTTGAGTGATTTCACTTGATGAGTGTAATGCCCGTGAGGATTGAATATATGCTTGCTTTATTTAGTATCCGATTTATTTAAGTTTTTACCAAATCACACTTTGCATGTGCTCGCTCCCCTCCCACATTTTAAGGTTTCAATTCTATGAAGTGTATTATATAATGATAATGATTTGAACTTTCGTTTGAATTCGTTCATTGTGCTAATAACGCGTATGAAATCTTGTTCGCTATTGTTGGGCTTGTCGCATGTTGGTTTGGGCATATTTTGAGGAAATCATATAATGTTTGTGGGTTTCTTCCCTGAAAACCCTCATGAGACGACACTCGTCCACTAGGGTAACCTAGGGGTTTAACGGCTTATTGCATATGCTAAATGCCATCGTGCTCCCTACGAAAGTGGCATTTATATTTTGATGCATATATACATCTTCTACTACCCTCTGTGGACTGGTTTTGTTTATTTTATTACTAGGGACTAGCAATGTTTAAGTTAGGGGGTGTGATTTGTATCGAATATTGCATATTTCCGCCCTATATCTCATGCATTCTAGCACTTTTACGGTCCTAAATGCCTATATTTATGATCATTAACCAGACAACCTTGGATTTGGATATATAAATGCTTTGCAGTGGTTAATTGTGCTTTTGGAGGTATTGGAACGCTAAAAGTGAGGATCCGTTGCATTTTGGAGAAGTTCCATCGTCGGATGATATTTCAAGGGCATTTTAGTCAATTCACATTTCATCTCCAGCTCATGGAAATTCCACGGATGCGTAGTTCGTTGATTTAGCATCGTGTGTCCACAAACGACCCGTCGTTTCGAGTTCGAACGAAGGAGTTATGGCCATTTCCATTTGCAACCTTTTCCCTCTCTTCATGGACCAAATAAGGCTGAGAAACAGAGTACCGGTCGACCGCGGTTTGAGGCCCGGTCGATCGCAGTTTTTGATTTTTTCATGGAAAGGATATAGTGTGCTTTTAATTGAGGGCGCGGTCGACCGGCCCCCTGGCCGCGGTCGACCGCATATACCAGATATTTTGTGCTTTTCTCCTTTTCTTTTCTTTTTCCTTTTCTTTTCTATTTTTATTCCAACTTACTATATAAACCAATTTTGGTTTTCTATTTTGATATACTTAGTTTTATAAGATAGTTTAGGTTAGGGTTTGGAGGTGGAGAGCTCGTTCTTCTTCCTCTCTTGGTTTGCCACCCATTTGGGTTTGTAAGTGTGTACTATTCACCTTCCCTACCAATTAATTTAGTTTGCATTTCTTTAATTCTTGCTTTGTAGTTAATTTACTTGTTTTCTACTTGAGTTTACTTGCGTTATTTACATGCTTTCATTTATCGCTTTCTAGTGTAGTTTTATATCGTTTATTTATCGCGTATATTTACCACATTTTTAATATGCTTTCTAGCTAAGTTAGTCTAAGTTGTGTGGGATTGAACTCATTTCGGGTTGACGTGTCGCTTTGCTTTGGTGATGGAATTTTACGGGTTTATTTCGAGTGCGTTGTCCTAGTTATTATGCCTAGGATATTTTACGGGGTATATCATCTATGCTCCGTGCTTACGACCTTGCGTGCATAATTTTCGGGGTATTTGTTGACGCCAAAATCGTATTAGACTTTTATGCGAATTTAGGGGTATGACAACCCTTGAATTAATTAACTGTCGAAACGAGATGCATTCTTAATAACTCGTCAACCCATATAACCATTTTATACTAATTAACTCGGGCGAGGGATATTCGACACAACCTATTCAAGTGTGGCATCAGCGAATGAGCTTTATGGATGCATACTTCGGCTACCACCAGATACCCATGTTCATTTCGGATCAAGAGAATACCTCAATCATCACAACCTCATGGCTTTACTGCTATAAGGTAATTCCCTTCGGCTTGAAGAACGTGGGGGTAACGTATCAAACATTAGTGAGCAAGATATTCAAGAAGTTATCGGCTCCACTACAAAGGTTTATATAGATGATATGATCATCAAGAGCAGGTATTCGATCGATCATCTGAAAGACCTTACGAAGACCTTCAACATCCTTAAAGAGTACAAGATTAAGCTCAATGCATCTAAATGTGCGTTCGACGTAAGTGCAAGTGTCTGGGAAACTTTGTTACTCAGAGAGGCATCCAGCTGTGACAACCCGCCTACTAAAATAAGAGGTGGCCAACCCGATACTCTAATAATCACAGGAATCATAGATGGTCCATTCTTAGCATCACTGTCGTTAAAATAATAGTACGAGATAACCACCAATTAATTTAGAAAACGGACTGTCAAATTAAATTTGTAAGTCAAAAGAAAAGCACTTAGACAATCCCATTTGCAAAAACGATGGATGCCAAAAATCAACGGGTAACAATATATCAAGATGCATAAAGTAATAACCGAATAAGTTGTCGGTCAACAGACTAATACAAACAGGTTACACCGAATATTACAATTAAATATCACATTATAATAAATGAGCACAAAGCATGGGCAACACGCCCGAATAAATAAACTGAACATAGCTAGAGTATAAGAGATAGAAGCGTCTATAACAAATATCCTACAACATCCGCAAAATGCTATAGCTCCAGGACAACTGGAACAGAGAGGTCAATACAGGAGTCCTTGCGGAGGAGCACCTGAACGGACAAAGAGTTGCATGCAAAACAAAGAGAAATAGACGGGTCAGGGCCCGGTTGATATGATTCCCATGTGAATAAAATGCATGACAGTTATGAACGTAACTATCTCTCGCAATTATCATACAATTTCTCGCCTCTCAATCTAGAAGCAAAACCTAGCGCAATATCAATGCTAATGCTCAATGATCATATAAGCATGGGAGAACTCGTCTATATATACTCAAGGAGACATCATTTCAATTATTCACAATCTAATTGCACAATTCCTTTTTCTCTTTAGGAAATACATATATGGCAATTCATTTTACAAAATGTTTACCAATTCAATTTTATCTCATAACTTTCTATTTCCCTTCTTCCATCCAGGAAATGTAATTAAAGCAAGTTTATTATCATAAAATGCTTTTTCATATCATAACTTCTCATTTCCCTTCTTCCATCCAGGAAATGTATTTAAAGCAACTTTATTATCATAAAATGATTTAACATCAATAATGTCCCACATTATTAAGAATAGTTATATTTCATATCATATAACGTTTCTAAGACTTCCCGTCCGGGTTTCCCCACTGTGCGCGCCCCTAAATGGCTATCATCTTCCAGGGCTAATCAAACAAGACAACCTGGGATCCTACAACGCCAGACGTCAGGAAGTGGACATATACTAGCGAGTGAGTCATAACCACACCCGAAATTACCCCACATCGCTAAATAAACATATAATAACCGATCATATGGCCGAGGACTATATTCACCCTGCATTCATTAGCCAGGGGACTTCACCTCACGCGCGCAACTTCACTTATGATAGCGATTTAGAGAGGTGTGTTTACGTAAATTATCATTTACGAAAATCATTTTCCCATTTTGAAAACATTCACTTTTACATTCTCAAAAACCATTTATACTTAGCCATTAAGTACCAAGTTTTAGAATATGCATTCCTTATTCTTAAAGTCATATTTTATTAATGACCTAAGACCCGAAGTGCCAATATCCTCACACTAGTCTCCAAGAGTCCAAAACAATATCATAAATCATCAAAGTGAGTCTCCCTCAATAATAGTCTCCCAAAAGTTTCAACATTATCATTTCACCTTCTATACTTTTTCGGTTAACTTCCTCTATCAAACGAAATATTAACCTCTATAAACTAACCCTTGGGATAAGCCCAAATATCCCCATGCTAGCCTAGGACATTTGTCTACCCAATACAACCCTCTAGAACTATTTATTACTTCCCAAAGGAAGGTTCCTAAACCTCGAACCTAAAACAAAAGGAATAAAAATATAACTAGAAAAAAAAATCTCACAAAAACAAGGCATCCGAATCGATTCGCCTAGGGCTGAATCGATTCCCCCTTGGATGCGAATCGATTTGCCCAAAAGCGAATTGATTCGGTGAAAAAAATCAACCTATTGCCTTAATTCGAATCAATTCGGACCTAACCCAAATCGATTCGGTCCCCCAGACCTGTATCCTCCCCTGCTAGCGAATCGATTCGCTGGGGAGGGCGAATCGATTCTCCCTGTTCGAACTGCCCAGAAAGGGCTACGGGTTGTATGAACCCTAAAATCCTAAAAACATAAATCTTTCATCTCCTTCAACCCCAACAACTAATAATCCCTCCAAATCATCCCTACACTACTACTAACTATTATTTTCAACTCAAATCAAATTAAACTACAAGATTAAGGATTTAATCACCAAAATCATCAAAAACCCACAAATGGTTTAAATCTCCAAAAACTAACTATACATGCAATTTATCACATTAAATCATGATCTAGCAAGTAAAAAACTTGCCTCAAGTTTGTAGTCTCAGATCCTCTTCCCACAACAATGATTTCCGGCTTCAAATCTTCATTTGTCTCTCTTTTATCCCATTTCTCCCAACTTTCTCTTCTCTCTCTCTCTCTCTTGGCTTATAACATAAGATAAGGGATAAAAGGGTTTGGGAGAATTAACCGGGCTTAAAACATAAATTCCCCTCTTTTAAATGTTGATACACCATTAAAATGACTCGTAACTACTTAATTGAGTCTTAACCTGTCAAAAGTGCCCAAAACTCAAAAATAAAACTTGGCACTTATTCTGACTATCTCGACTATTCCAAAAGTAACCGCACCCCCTAAATTGTCATTCGGAGTAACGTATAATATTTTTATGTTCCTATGTCATGTTATTTTATTAATTATGCTCAAATTTAAATATAAGTCATAACCATCGCGTAAAGCCCAACGACGCAATAAAACACAACATAGCGTTATTTACCTTCTCATAACAGTAAATAGGCAAAACATGGTAAATATTATCCCTTAACTCACGGGAAATAATATTTACTCCAACTTTCTCTATTTTATAAAATTAGCCCATCAGGCAAAATAATATAAAATAGTCGCTCAAAAGTCTGGATTGTTACACCAGGAAAATCCAGACCAGATTAGAGCTCTGATTAAGGGTGAAAAGTAGCGCGTAGTCAGCACGCCGATCGTTGTTTTCTGTTCACCGCCTTAATACAAAAACCTAAACGTATGACTACGCTCAAAAAGGGAGTATAGCGGCCAAGTCCGGGTATCAAAAATCCACAGAAACGAGTTGCTAGAATTTAATTGATTTATTACTCCTAAAATAAAAGTGTAAAAGATATTTTTAACAAAAAGGAAAAGATAAAAAAGAGAAAAGATTATTCTAGGAGTGAGTGTATTTAAACTAAATTAACAAAATGAATTAAAACTATAGGTTGCGTCGAATATCCCTCACCCGAGTTAATTAGTATAAAATGGTTACATGGGTCGATGAGTTATTAAGACTACATCTCGTTTCGACAGTTAATTAAATCAAGAGTTGTCACACCCCTAAATTCGCATAAAAGTCTAATATGATTTTGGCGTCAACAAATACCCCGGAAATTACGCACGCAAGGTCGTAAGCACGGAGCATACATGATATACCCCGTCAAATCTCCTAGGCGTAATAACTAGGACAACACACTCGAAATAAATACGTAAACTCCATCACAAAAGCAAAGCAACACGTCAACCCTAGGTGAGTTCAATCCGACACAACCTAATTTAAATTAGCCCCTAAGCATATTAAATGACATTAAATAAATTAACTAATTAATTAAGGCACAACTAATTAAATTAACTACACAATTTATCTAGCCAAGAATTAATAAAGCATGAAATAAATAAAGAACTAAGCTTAAAGTGGAGGAAGATGATAATGAATAGTAAACTAGAACTTACATTAATGGTGGAAACCAACAAAAAAAGGAGGAGGGAAGCTCGAGCAAAATACCCCTAAATATCTCTCAACCCTAAAACACACTAAAACTAAATATTATATATCCCCTTTTACAAATAAACATAAGTCGACTTTTATACTAAGTTGGAATAAACAAAGAAAGAAAAAAGAAAGAAAAAGAAAAGAAATAAGGATAAGTTACAAATTAAAGGGATAAAAGAAAAGGAAAAAATAAAAATAAGAAATGGCAAATGGGCAAGAGGTATAATCGTCCAAAATAGAGTCCCGGTCGACCGGGGGTGGTGATCGTTCAATTGCGTGGCAAGGGGAAACCACACTATCTCGGGCGAAAGGCCAAAATGGAATTCCCGGTCGATCGGCAGTGCCAGCCAGTCCCAAAACGCAGCCACTGTGGATCAAGACCTCCATGTCCAAAAACCCAATATCCTAGCCATAGTCATGCAATCATGCTGCAAAAAATGAAATCCATGCATCCAATGAAATGGACCAGTTGCCATGGTTGTAAACAAAGACCTCTTGCAACCAAATTAGCAAGCCAAAATCCAGAACCAAAGCTCAAAAATCCATTTGCGCAATGGGACCAAAAATCAACGATCCAAGCTCGTGTGTGTGTGGCCCACTCTTGGACCATGATAATTGTCAAAACCCACGCCCAAAACGAAGTCCCAAATGGCTCAATCCAAAACCCAACAAAAATGGCCAAAACTAACAAAATACCAAAGTGAGTATTCCAAAAACCCGAGCCAAACGACCCACAACTAGTTCCGTATGCAACCCAAGCTTCAATTTCGGACGAAAGGCACCAAAATGGGATGAACCCAAAACCCGAGCACAAACCCGAGCTTGGAAAAAATCGCCCATGGAGTCTCCTGCAAATTGAAAGAGAAAAGGACATGGATGTCATTAAATAGAAAGTTAATGAATAAATAAAATAATAATATAATTAACTTATAATTCTTTCCGATTAAAGGTCCGTGTTTCTTTCGTTCGGACTCCGATTTGAGCACCGTTCATGGCCACGCGAAGCTTGGCCTGAGAACTACAACTTCCGTGAAGACTTTGGGCAAAAATCCCGAAGTGTAAAATTACCAAAATTCCCCCGAACGTGCGAATCGCGACGAAACTTTATCGGAACGCGCCCAAACTTTATACTAAGCGCTTTAATACCTATAAAAGCTCAATTATATCTCAAATAACATTTTAGAATATAAAACGGAGGTTGTCTGATTAATGAGCATAATTATAGGCATTAAAGTACCCGAGGGGGCTAAAATGCACAAGTTTCGAGGGTATATATGTGCAATATTCGATACGAATCAAGCTCTCTAGGACATTAGAAGGCCGACCACTATTAGAGATATTCAGGTCATCATTAGGATAATGACGGCCCTTATTCGGTTTATTTCGAGATCCTCTGACAAGTGTCACCCCTTTTTCCAAGCCCTCAAGAAGGCAAGCCCCGTATTCCGGACAGAAGAATGAGATCAAGCCCTATAAGGGATTCAATAGTACTTTTTATATCATTCCTTTCTATTAATTCCCAAGGAAAGGGAAGACTTGTACCTCTATTTGGCCATTTTAACCCATGTAACCAGTGCAGCACTGATTTGTCTACACGACGGGGAGCAAAAATCGATCTGCTATGTGAGCCATACTCTTCTTGAATCAGAGAATAGCCACATGCCCATAGAAAAGATAGATTTGGCACTAATGGCCGCCGTGAGGAACTAAGGCATTATTTTGACACCCACGTCATAGTTGTCTTGATGACCTACCCCTTGAAGGAGGCCCGCATAGAGGCCGACCTCTCTAATAGAATAACTAAGTGGTCACTTGAATTGGCCCAATTCGATACCAAATGTGAACCAATAACACCGATAAAGGGTCAAGTCTTAGCTGACTTTGTGGCAGAATTCTCAACATCGCTAAGAAAGGAGCAAACCACAACCCATCCCGAAAGCATTAATAGTCATCGAGGACGAGTAGCGATGGAACAATTTTATTGATGGCTCATCAAATTAGAATGGCACTAGAGTTGGGATAGTCTTCTTAACCTCATAAGGATGGTTGATTGAATAAGCCATTAAATTGGGATTCGAAGGCTCAAATAACGAAGCAGAGTATGAAGCTATGGTGCATGGTCTGTGAAGGGCGATCAACATGGGTTCTTGCCACATCTTCATATTTTATGATTCCAAGCTGAGTGCAAACCAGGTTAATGGAGAGTATGACACAAGAGATTCCAAGATGATAGCCTATAGAGATAAGGCCAGGGACCTACTCAAACAGTTTGAGTCAAACTCAATAGAGCGGCTACCAAGAAATGAAAATAGCCATGCGGATGCTTTAGAAACCTTGGCCTCTGCTATTGAAGCTAACTTGAGAATAATTGAGGTGGAATATATAGATCGACCAAGCATTGAATATATAACTAGCAATTTGAGTATCCTCCAAGTGCAAATGGCCCCATCATGGATGGACCCCGTCATCACTTTTTTTTTAAACTGGGGAGCTACCCCCAAATAATAAGGAAGCACACAAGTTGAAGGTTAGATAAGACAGATTCTGTCTCAACTCAAACGGGAAGCTCTATCGAAGATTATTCACAGGTCCACTGTTAAAATACATCCACCCAGATCAAGTCGAAGGGATTTTGAGTGAAATACATAAAGGAAGTTGTGGGGCGCACATGAGCGAGAGATCACTCTCCTACAGAGAAATATCTCAAGGGTACTGGTGGTCGTATATATAAAAGGATTCAGCATAGTTTTCCAGAAAGTGCACAAAGTGTCAAATATTTTTATTGATAATCAAACAGCCTGTCGAAGATCTCAACCCTCTTATGAGCCCATAGCCATTCACCCAATGGGACATGGACATCGTAGAACCATTGTCGGTCGCACCTAGAAATCGAAGGTACCTGATAAAAGTGACCGACTACTTCACCGAATGTGTTGAGGTTGAACCTCTCACTCACATTAGATAAATGGAAGCCAGTAGATTCATCTGGAGAAATATCATCACAAGATTCGGCACTCCAAGAATGGTGGTAATTAATATTGGAACCCAGTTTGATAACGATCCATTATGGGATGTGTCGAATACAGAATTAAGATTCACTATGCGTCAGTAGTCTTCCCTCAATGCAATGGACAAGTAGATATCACCAATAAAACCCTCCTATTAGTCATCAAGTGGAGGCTAGAAAATGCAAAGGGACGGTGGGTTCTAAAAATTCCCTTTATTTTATGGGCATACACGACGACCCTAAGAAAGTCGATGAAGGAAACCCCATTTTATCTTAGCTATAGCATGAAAGCAGTAACCCCTCTGAAGATTGGACTACCAATGCTCAAATCATAAATATTTAAAGATGGTCGAAATAATGATCAAATAGCCCATGAGTTGGACGTAACTGAAGAAAAAAGAGAGCAAGTCATAATACATTTCCCGCCTATTAACAAGAGCTAGAAGAGTATCCTGATAAGAAGGTCAAGATTAGAGAATTCTATATCGGCGACCTGGTCCTTAGAGAGTTATTGCCCACCGTAAAGAAGCCATCAAATGGAAAGTTGGAACCAAACGGGTAGGGGCCTTACTGCATAGCTTCAAAGGGGAGTGAAGGTTCATATCAATTAGAAGAAATGGATGGGAGGGTAATCCCAAGATTATCGAATGCCATGAACCTTAGGAAATTTTATCATTAGGTAGCAAGTCAATTGAATTCTCTCATTAATGCATAATTAAACGATTCGTTTTTAATTATCTTAGATTGTGAGCAATACCTTAGTCAAAAAACCCACTTTTATAAGTGGTTCGATCTGAGAAAGGTCTACCAAAACCCAAACTTAGGAATGGTATGATCTGAATTGATCAGTCTAGCAGAGGCACAAAACCCACTTCTATAAGTGGTACGATCTGGGAAAGGTCGGTCAAAACCTACTCTTAAGAGTGGTATGATCTAAAGTAGATCGGCCTAGAAGAAGCATAAAACCCACTCCTATAAGTGGTATGATTTGGGAAAGGTTGGTTAAAACTACTCTTATGAGTGGTATAATCTAAAGGAGATCGGTCTAGAAGAGGCACAAAACCCACTTCTAAAAGTGGTACGATCTGGGAAAGGTCGATTAACATCCACTCTTAGGAGTGGTATGATCTAAAGTAGATTGTCCTAGAAGAGGCACAAAACCCGCTTGTATAAGTTGGTACGATATGGAAAAGATCGATTGAAACCCACAGTAGTATGGCCTAAAGCTGATCGGTTTAGAGGAGAGCTAGATCCTTTTAGTCGATCACTTAAAATGTCTTTAGCCAACTACTTTATTAGCTAAAAATTACTTAAGGTTGATTTATCTGATCACTTGAATTGGGTTTAGCCAACTTCTTTATTTGATCATAATAACTTAAGTTTGATTTGGCCAATCACCTAAGGTGGCTCCGATCAACTGCTCAATTTGCTAAAGGGTTCTTAAGGTTGATTTAGTTGATCGCCTAAGATGGCTTTGACCAATTGCTTTATTTATTAAAAGTTATTTAAAGATTAATTTAGTCAATCGCTTAGGGTGATTGGATCCAAACAATAGTAGTCACTTAAGATTTCCTAAAAATTAACTTTAGTCCATTTTAAAAATAATTAGTTGCTTCATTAAAAGTAAGTACAAGCGAAGAGGCAATAAAATGAAGTATAACAGGAATGCAATAGTGTATACTTCAAATAAATAGATACATTTCCATTAAAAGTAAAAATGGTTAAAGGTCTACAAAAATACCATCAAGGGCCAACAAAAATGCAAAAGAAAAAAAAAGGCAGGGCCCTAAATTTGACAAGCTGGCCCAGCAGCACTTCCCTCAACAAGGGGATCGATAGAAGATGGATTGGTGGAGGGGCCGATGACTCCTCAGGAAGAATTGCCAAAGGGTTGGCCAAAGGGGGTTGACCAGCATAGGCAGGGTCACCCTAGCCGATGTTTCCCCTTTGAAGGCCTGCCACCCAACCTTTGTTAAAGGCAACTGACTCATAGTAGTCAAGTTGACTAGCAATCTCCTAGATGGATACCTCATAGCCTTCGCCAGAGGCCTTCTCCAAGTCATCCTCCTTGGTTTTCTCCCTCTCAGCCCTCAGTTTTTTAAGGATAAGCTTCTATAGGAGGGTGCACTAATGGTATAATCTTGGACTGTTCAGAATCAATTCAGCTGAACTCATTCTGAGTGCGCTCAGCCTCCTTCACCACCTTAGCATTGGCATTGGCCTTCTCCTCAAGCTTCGTATTTAAGTCCTCCACTTGCTGACCCTCAGTAACCATTTGGGACTTAAGGTTGGTGTTCTCCTTGGAAGTGGCCTTAAGTGACTTCTAGTAAAAAAAAAAAAGCTTGACTGGTGAGCTCCTACTAAACCTGCATGTTCTACACCAAAAAATAAGGGAATATTAGAAAATTTGTTAAGAAAAGAAGAAAAAATAAGAAAAAGAAAGAGGTAAACGATCTTGCCAGCACACTATGGTGAAGGCCTTATTTGTGAAGCCTCTCCAAAGTATAGCTCCTTAACTCCATCATATCAGGCGACAACATGGAAACCTGGGAGACAATTAAAGGCCTCCAAGTCCCTATTGAAGTAATCGGTAGCCATCACTTGCTCTTTCCCCTTATAAAAGGCGAGCTCCCATGAGTGGTTTTTATTCACTGGGAAGGGTGGGGTCCTTGAACATTTCCCCTACCGCTAATCAGCTTTGTTGATGATTACTGGTCGGTTGGATAGAAAGGCATTTTAAAACCACCATCGATCGATGATGTCTTGTATGTCTTCTTCATCTTGGCTTGTTCGTCCTCTACTCATTGGAATTCGATCTCCCGTGACTCTTTCTCCCCTAAGGAGACCAGCTTTCTCTTCCTTTGATCATTTCCAGAGGAAGCTCATATGCCCCAAGCATCGGCGGATGATTATTTCTTCAAATTATCCCTAACAACTTTTAGGTCAATAGGTTTCCTTGTTCGGCTGCTCATGTCTTCTAGGGAGGATGGAAATGGGGGGAAAGTTAAGTCTTGAAAATAAAAATCCTCTTCGTCCTCTACGTCGCCAAAGCCGACCTGACATACCGGCTTCGTAAGAAAAAAGTGGGTCAAAGTCGTTCAACGACTCAAGGTTCCCCTCTCCATTTCCTCTTCTTCATCCATTTTTCCTCTCATGCCTCTTCATCATATGTCTCTTCATCCTCACTCTAGCTGGAATCGAACTCGCTGGAGATTGAGTATGGACTGGCAGGGGTTGGGTTTTCAAGAATAATAGGTTGGCCGATTTGAGTGTTTGGAATGTCGACTGGGATGGATGTGAAGTTAAAGAGGGATTGGTAGGTCAGTTCATAATTAAGAAGAACGTGGTCGCTCTCCAGTGGGGCTGGATTCTTATTGGGTCGGTATCCTCCAAACTTTTTCCATGTCGTTGAGATTCACTGGTAATCTTAAGGCTTGGTGTTCCAAAGGCGATCTACAAGTAAAAAATTAGATCGATCAATAACAAGTCTTGTGGCTGGAACCCAAAGCTAATCACAACCTTCACTATAAATTGCCCCAAAAATTGCAATGACATTTTTTTCAGTGTCCTTTTGGGATCTGGGTAAATAAGTGACCAAATTATGGGCCATGTCCCTGGCCTGAAAATGGTATAGTCCAGTGCCTGGGGAAGACCTCAGATCGTAACAATATCTTATTTTTTCAAAACCTAGGTTGGTCTCACAAATCTGGTTTATGGCCACTGTGCCCATCACAATCCATTAGAAACTGTCATTTGCTTGGGCAAGGAGTATTCTTAATAACGAATCACCCTTATTAGTAATGGGTGAAGGGAAAATAATACCCCCCCTCAAGTATTTCCATTATTTAAAAATTAACCTCCCCGTTGAGAAGATCAAAAATATCTTCCTCCCCAAGGGAGACACTTAAGATAACATTATCGAGAATTTCATATTGATCACGAAATTCCCGAAAGTTGTTTGCTGATGAAACTTCATATTTTCTAAAATGCCTAGACATGGCGGGTGAAGAAGATGAAAAAGATAAAGAATATGGACTGAAAAGTTAAAATTACCTTGGCAATTGGTGAAAGTGCCATGGTATAAGCATTGAAAACCCTTATATTCTCTGGAAAAATGTTTTCTCACAACCATCGCAATGCTTAGGAAAGCGTGTCATATGCTCACACGCCATCATTACCTTTAATGATGATATTGGACACATAACCCAACGCTAGAGTTACGTGCACAAACTATGCTAGTAATGATTGTTTCGTGTGCCTTCAAAAATAACCACGTATAAAAATAGCGCCAAATTTAATATACATGTGGCAGATAAATAAGTCAAGTTGTTGGACGAACAGCCTTGGAGGCTGATTATACAACAAAGCACTGTAAGGGCGATCAGTATATTTAACCGATCGCTCCACCTCAGGGGAAAATGAAGGGATAAGATTAACTAAGGCCACTTGGCCTGAGCCACATGGCGATAAGCCATGTGGCCGAACATGTGGCAAGTCACAGGAGGAGGGCAGATGGAGTAATCGCTATGATGATTTGAACTTGATTAAATCTACAAGATTTTTACAAATAGAGATAAGTATGAAGAAACCTACAAGCGTGGGATACTATGTCTATAAATAGGGGTGATCTAGCCCACATTAGAGGGTAAAAATAACTAGCACTCAATAGCCTGGACTCTCAACTAGCAACACTAGCATTCTAATTATTGCCATCCTTTTTTCTAATACAAAACACTTCCCCCTTTACCCCCGTGGACGTAGGCCGATCTCACGGCTGAACCACGTATAAAGTTCTCTCTTTTCCTTTTTCTGCATTCACTTTTAGGGCAATCCTGCAATTGTAATAATTATAATGGGAATAATCTCATACATGGAGTATATTAGAGGTTTCGTTATTGTTGGATCTTATAGATGTTGGATATTCATATTGTCATTATTTGCATATTATTATTCATTACTATAGATTTTTGCGTTATTTTATCTTATGGGTGGTGGATTTTATTATCGTTCGTTACTTTCCTCATATATGATTATTGGAAAAGTTTTAAATTATCTCATATTTTTATCACATCTTAATAAATAGTATTCAAATTGTATAGCAATTTGTTCAACGTAAATATTAGGATATATGGGTTTTTAAATTTGGTATAAGCTCGTGGTCCTAGGTCTCGAGGGTTATTGCGTGTTGATCTTTGATAGGTTCTGAAGATTTGTACTTTCCTTAGGCTTTGGGCTTGACATGGGGTATTTTAGGCGAACAAGTGAAGTGCGGCTTATCCTTGATTTGGGGAAATTTCTTTTGTGTGGATTATTTGAAGATGGTGTTTATCGTCTGGTAGGTTTCTTAATTAGTCTTTCTTTTCTCATTCCCATTTTTTCTCTTATTTGCCCTCTTTCTTAGATGGGGCAAATCATATCATGGTCTTGCCTCGTTTCTTCGAATCTACATTATTTGTTGCTTTAGAGGATCAATCATTCTGATTTTACACTCCAATGATCTCATCATCCACTTTGGTTTACTTCTCAATGCGATCCATGAGGTCGTCCATGGACGATAATGGATTATTCATTAATAAATATTATAGTTCGTCGCATATGGTAGAGGTCAAACTTAAATGCTGGCTTTTTAGTCCAAAGTTTGGTTGCTCATTTGAGGGGTTGAGAGAGGGTATGAGAGTCTCTTCCAAAAGTGACATTTTGGGGTGAGAGTTGGGGTAGTTTCCCTCTCTCATGTTGGTATTGGTTAAAGCTGGAAAATGGCTGAGACTGTGAGTGTTTCATATATTGAGGGTTTCCTCTATAAGCATTGTGTGAGATTTTTCAGTGGGTTATATGGGGAGTGGTATGCACTATGTTGATTACATGGATACATTTGGTAAACACCTATAAGAGTGAGATTGACAGAAATCTAGTTTTAGAACTTTATGTACGAGTCGGATGTTGTATTACCCCGTATTTTTTTTAAATTAAATAACTGGCTATTTAATTATTAATTAATATTTACTAGGGTGAATTAAGAGGTAATTTATTGGGTTTAATTGGTTTCGATTATTCACCGGAATTTAAAATAAGAATTATAAATAATATGTGAACGAATCGAAAATTAAATTAGCATGGTTGTAATTGATTTGATGTTGTGGGTTGGTTTGGTTGAGATTTTGGGGGTGTACAAAGGCCCGAAATAGTATTTTTAATGTGACAAATTGGAGATCATGGGTATATACACCTTTGGGCCAAGTTTTAAAAGCTTTGGGTAGATTTTTAAGAGCTTTGAGTTAGTGTTTTGGGCTTATTTAGGGGTTTAATAGTAGGCCCATGGTGGACCTATAGATTTAGGGTTTTAAATAGGTTAATAACCCTTTTTGCACATCATAATTCATCATAAGATTAAAACCTAGCAACAGAGGTTAACTTTGGGATAAGATAAGAACACTCGAGGAGTTTTAATTAAAGATCAAGCTTTATTTAAGGCAGGAAATACTATCTTGCATATCGTATTAATCTAATTGATTTATGACTTTCATTGCTACGTATGAATCAATGGTTAGGAGCATGCTACTAGGATTTAAATCTGGTTTTGATTTGTAAAATTTGAGGAAAAAACATGTATATTGTGGATTTGAATTGATTAGTTCATTAAACCCATGTTCGTGTTCAAAATCATGTTTAACTTAGAACTATATAGCTTATATTATTGGAAACCCTTGATTAATATGTTTTGAATCATTAGATGTTATAAATATGATTTGATTTATAGTTTAAGTTGTTGATTAATGCGTAATCACGTGTTTAATTAAAGTATTGAATGTTAATTTGACCCGATTGAAATGAAGAAGATGAAGTTGGGGTTAGAATGACAACATGTGAAACGCATTAAATCTTATGTAAACTTCTTATAAACATTAATCCAATAGTTTATATGTGTGGAGGAAGGATTTAGGTTGCGATTTAATGGCAATAGGATGGATTTTTGTGGGGTTCATAGCCACTAGTAATGAACTTGAAAACGAACTTAGTATATTGGACCCATTGGATTGATTCGCCCCTGTCAGATTGATCTGGACGGCCGATCGAACTGATGTCGTCAGTTGGTCAATTTTTGGTATCTTTTGTTTTATGATATTTTTTATTAGTTTTACCTTGGGTAAATTCAGGAATTTCCTCTCGGTATATTTTAAAATAGATTTAATTAATATACAACTTATAAATTATGAGTAAAATATATTTAAGATGTGGTAAATCCTAGAGTATTATAATTAGGGTTAATGATATTAAACATATAATTGTTAGAATAATCCAGTTTGGGGATTTATACGACATTGGGTATAGTAGTATTATGTGATATCCTATGTGTGCATTATGTTATGTATAATTACGTATTGTAAATGGTGGGTTTGGTTACTCAGTGAGACCACGCGATTAAGGTGGGGTTAGTTTGAGTGTGGTTATTTTTATTGGGATGGAGTATTACACGCTTTGGCTTATATTTGTAAACCAAGGTATTGGGGTATAATTATTAGATTATGGGTTTAGTCTCGGGTATATATATATATATATATATATATATATATATATATATATATATATATATATATATATACACACACTATAAAAGTTTAATGTAATTAGTGGAAGGTACATAACATGTTGAAAAATGTTAAAATACATCGGGGATGGGTTAATCATAATTAAGTGTATAAAGATTAATAATACATTATTATGGTATGTTCTTAATCATGGATTTAAATTAGAATAATGGTACTCTTTGTATGGATTAATTGTGGGGCCTGAGTTGGGTTATCGTTCGGTCGTTGTACTATTATGTTTTGGTCTATTTGCACGAATAATAGACATTATTGTGACACCCCGCCTAATAAAATACCTGGTGATCAGTCATATACCAAATTAAAACAGGAATCCCAGTTGGTTCATTCTTAGCATCATTGTCGAAAACTTTTTAAAACTTACTAACCACCTAGTATTCCAAAAAGCTGGTGCCAAATTTTAACTTTTTAATTAAACAAAACAGTACATGCGGAAATAAATAGAAACCATTCACACAACTGAATTAAATCAACTGAATAATTAATTTAACTACTTACCGAATAAACCATCGGCCACCAAAGTAAATAGTCCAATACAATCAACCAACAATAGAATAAATAAATCTAAAAACTACAACTGAAAAGTCTGGGCGACATGCCCTAAGTAAACTGAAACTGATAGATGATTCCTACTCTAGGAAAGAATGAACGATGCATCTAATCCAAGTTCCTGCTAGCATCCACATATGTCGCAGCTCCGTGTCCCTGGAATAGAATATCAAGTCTGGCGTCCCAATGGCTGGACACCTAAAAGGTTTTGAAAATAGTTTTATAGCAAGGGTTAGAACCCAAAATATTTTGAAAATATTTAGCAAGTGAATTAACTACAGTAATTTAAAATGCATGAATGCGCTTCATATTTAAGTTAATGTCGCACTCCTTTGAGGACATACTCACCCCTCAACTAATGTGCACACCTAACGGTTACCTTAACCCCATCTAGTTGTACTACCCCGTTCAACTAGTCCTGGTATAATCTCCCCTTGCCATACTACTCTAACCCGAGTATAATAATTCCTGGATTATAAGTTATCTCACCAATTAACTTAATTAATTTCTTTTAAATCATAACATATAACTGTGACACAAGTTATATAAAGTATGTACATCACACACTGTATTATTTCTCGCATATAATATTTACTAGCATTATATAAGTACATTTACTAAGAACAACCACACACATATATATATGTACATCCATCCCTCCGAGTATACCCTCACCGGATGATTCTCTCTAAAGTGCTATCTCACTAGATGTGCTCACATAACCTAGTTACCCAAGTTGGAATCGTTCACCAACCTGGCCCAAAATATAAACGTAGTGGAGGCGATCATATTCCTTCCCTGAAAGTGAGATAATCCCCTCACTCATATATCGGACGCTATGACCTGGGGATATACTCACCCTACTCCTCAAGCTAGGGGATTCACCCACATATCGCAACCTCCATTGATAGCACTAGAGTATATAAATTAAATAAATATCTAGTCACTGATATGTAATAGCACACACAACATATATACACACACACACACACACACACATATATATATATATATATATATATATATATATATATATATATATATATATTATCACTATACCGTATATATATAATATAAACCCCGACTTTATCGTGTACTCAAAAACCCGTAACACTAGCCTGTAATTTCTGGAGTCTCTGGCCCGACTCAACTTAATTAATTTTTTCACTTATTAATTTAGCATCTTCCCTTGTCTATTGTCCAACTCTAATTTATTTAATTCACACGTCAATTAATATAATATTTTCTTCGAGTCTATGGTCCGACTCTAATATAAATACTTTGCACATTAATTTATATAATATTTTCCTAAGTCTATGATTCGACTCTAATTTAATTAATTTACACATTAATTAATTTATTACCTTGTGTCACTCAACCAACATACCCGGACTCGCTCACTTGGCCCATAACTTAATATTTCCCGAGTCTATATTCCGACTCCAAATTAATTTGTTTATCTCCATAATTAATTTAATACATTGGCATCCCTCAACCAATATACCTGGACTTGCTCACTCAATCTGTATATAATTAATTTGGAGTCTAATTCCCCAAATTTATCCATAAAGTGTCTCACGTAAATCCTCCCTAACTCCAATTACTTTTTCCTATAATTGTTAGGAATATGTGCTTCATAATTATTTAACATTAAACAATGCATGGGAATTAAATCTTAAATTAATTTCCCTTTATATATAAAATTGGCCGAACTACCAAAATTTTGGGACCATCGATCGATAGATCCCCTGGGTCGATCGATCGATCGAACAGGTATTCGTCTTCTCCGGCTTGTTGTTTCAGCCATTGATGAACCCTCAAGCTTTTTGTTTTCATTCCAAACCTTTACCCAATCACGACCAACATTATCTCCACATAAGAAAAGGGTCTAAACATCCTAGAGACCTTAATTCATCAACTAATTTCCATTAATTCCAACGTTTTTTCGATTTGAGTTTTATCCGGGTTTCAAATCTCCAACACGATTTTCATTCCTATGAATAGAAATTAACCATCGTTTCTTACTGGTTTTAACATACGATTCATACCTCTACATTCCAGAATAATAAATATAATAAATTTCACCCTTAATGCCATTAAAGTATATCAATTACCGAAAACCCAATTTTACATGAATACCCACCCAAAACGAATTTTGGTTTACACCTCCCATAGTATGAATTGATTATCATCAATTTAAGAATCACAACTGTTAACCACTTGCCTCTAATTGTTCGTAGAGTCTGATCCGTTGGCGTAGAGAAGGTGTTGATGACGAACACTCACTTCGTCCCTCGATTTGTCTCCAAAAAGGACCCCAATTTGCTTCTTGATTTGTTTCCTCTGTGTCTCTCTCAAACCCTAGGTTTAGAATTGTTAACTGTCGTTCAACACTTCCCCGATTAGGTTTAAAACCCCTAATCCCGTTTTTGGCCACATGGGCCTTATTAAAATGGCCCGAATTACTCCGTGTGGGCCCGGTTATGCCCAAAAATACCTCGAGACCCGATTACTACCCCCGGGTACTCTTTTCTGACTATCTCAATCCTTCCAAACTCAATCGCACACTCAAAATTGTCATCCGAAATACTTTATAATGTTCTCCAATTTTCGACCTCAAAAATGCGACACACATTAATTCGAACAGTTTAATTTAAAGTCACCAATTATAAATAATTCTTCCCACTCAAATAAATTCTCCAAATCACAAATTTAAGTTTCTCCAATTTAAATATTTTTAATTCTCCCAAAAATAATTAAATACCAAATCCTCAAAATTACGGGGTGTTACATAATCCCCCCCTTACAAAGGAATTTCGTCCTCGAAATTAAGATAAGCCTAGTGCTACAAGTCCCGAATATCACTCCCTATATATGTGCCTCTAAGCTAGCTACATCTATCCCTCCCGCTTCTAACTAAGAGTAACGCAAATATGCATTTTAATTAATCAGGGTGCCCATACACCATGTACCCGTGCTTAACCGCACAAGAGTTGCCTTAATTAACCCGGGTGCCCATACACCCTATCCCCGTGCTTTACCGCGCGTGAGTTACTCGACTATGCTAGTCGTAACCCGTAATATAACTTCCAACTCGTAGTCATATCACATATCTATAATGGCCGGGGTACCCAACCCATGTACTAACGACCAAACATCTCCCCACTTCCAACGTTGTGCTAAGTTTCATGCGTGGGACGTCTCGCAAAGCGAAATTCAAACAAGGAACCCCTCCCCCCCGATACACTACTACCTAACATTGTCGGTCGTTGAGATCCGTTAGGCCCTCAGTCCATAGCACGTACCCCAAATACTTGTCTCTTAACACAAAAGCATACACGCCTACACAAAAGCATACCCGACTTTGTTTAATTAATACTTTGTTATAATATATTTTTATGATGATAGACATTATCGATTGGGTCAATACTCTTAGTTTTGGTCTATTTGTACGATGATGTGCGGTATAAGTTAGGTAAATACTCATTATTAGGTCAATCGAGGTTGGTTGATTTCTCTAGGCCAACATAATATATGTGGATAGGTTGGTGTAAATGTATATTGGATTTGGGTATTTGCGAGGTATGGTTTGTATAAATGCCCACGGTGCGATGTAAATGGGTCGCATTTAATAATGTTAAGTAATATAGATATTTATTGTAACTTTCGGGTTTTGACCCAAATCTATAAAACTTTTTTTCCCAATGTATTATTATTATTATTATTATTATTATTATTATTATTATTATTATTATTATTATTATTATTATTATTATTATTATACAGGAACAAGAGGACTAAGCAGTTATGTATTAAGCATAAAACTTTTTGCTAGCAAAACTTTTTGCTAGCAAAACTTTTTGTAACATTGTAAAAATATGGGCTCCTTGTAGTGCTAATCACCACACCTTCATGAAAATCAGCATAATACTCTAAAAACATATCTTTCAAATTTAATAAAGACAAACATGAACCACACCACAATTTTCTACTTACCAAACATAATGGTAAAACCACCTTATTTTGCCTTTTGGGGGTAAAGGTGTCTAAAATAAATAGCCATATCGAAGTGCTCCTTTGCTCACACTTTATGAAAACCCCATATCCCCCTCGTAGTAAATAAATTCTTAGAATAAATTTTTCAACATGCAAGAGGCAACTACCGAAATGCCAGATCTTAATTGGATCACACACATGTGGTATGTATGAGAGTCTCTCTCTCTCTCTCTCTCTCTCTCTCTCTCTCTATATATATATATATATATATATATATATATATATATATATATACATTTTTATTTTTTTATTTTCATTTTTGCATAGTTGTAATTGGCAAAATAATAACACATTAAGATCTGGCATTTTGGTAGTAATCAATCAACCCTAGATCGACCCAGAGTGCATATATATATAGACAGGTCGGCTCTAATGCAAACGCAACCTGCAGAGTTAACTTGCGGACGAATTTTTCTATATTTTTTAAAAATAGTAAAAAAAGTTTTTTCGACTTGATTTTTTTTCCTGGGGTATTTAAACATTTGAGGGACTCCTATGAAAAAATCAGCTCAAAATGAATTGCTTTACTATTTTTTAAAAATCGGTCAAACATATGTCAGTTTTTAAACTCTTTAAAACTAACATATGTTTGACAGATTTTTTAAAAATAGTAAAACATTTCACTTTGAGCTGAAAGAAAAAAATCAAGTGGAATTTGATTTTTGCTATTTTAAAAAAATACACAAAAATTCGTCCGCAAGTTGCGTCCGCATTAGAGCCTGGATGTATATATATATATATATATATATATATATATATATAGAGAGAGAGAGAGAGAGGCCCCCTCCCGTAAGGACTCCTTATGGTGCAGACCCCGGTACAAACCATTTTTTTAAATAGCAAAAAAATGAATTTTTTTATGAAACTTCGTGAATATGATCTCCACGATAAAAAGATCGTGTCCAATTTTTTTCATCAAAAAATTCAATATAAAAACCGTTGAGATGAGGTAGATGAGAATTCTCACATACATCATGCTTTGTACATCATTCATACATCACCCCTAGTCGTAAGTCCTAAAAAATATTTTTTTTTTCAAATTTTTTATTTTTCTTTTGAAATTAATCTTCCAATAAATTCATGTTCAAAAAATTAGGTCAAAATACATTTGGTAGCTATTTTTAAAAAATTTATAAAAAAATGCTCAAAATACTTTATTTATAAGGATCTGCATTAGCAATTTTTTGTGAATTTTTTAAAAATAACTACGAAATTTATTTTGTCTTAATTTTTTGAATATAGGTTGATTTGAATGTTAATTTCAACAAAAAAAATAAAAAAATTGGAAAAAAAATTCTGAAAGCCTAGAATTATATGTAATGTATGGTATGATGTATACATTATGATGGAAGTAATTCTCTCTCTCTCTCTCTCTCTCTCTCTCTATATATATATATATATATATATATATATATATATATATATATATATATATATATATATATATATATATAAGGAGAGGTTCAAAAATGAACCTAAAAGATGAACATTTTAGTGAACTTTAACAAAAAAATACATTAACAACCCATTAATTTTAATTCATATGTTGTAATTGATCCGTGATAACGGCAACGAACATGTGTGTGACACGCGAGTGGAAGGGGGGGAAGTAATGTGTTTATATATATAGGGAGAGGTTCAAAAGTGAACCTAAAAGATGAACATTTTAATTAACCTTAACAAAAAACACATTATCCACCCATTAATTTTACTTCCTATGTTGTAATTGGTCCGCGTCAGCGGCAACGGATACGCGTGTTTTTTAATACACACATTACCTCCCCCTTCCACCCGCGTGTCACAGGCATGTCCGTTGTCATTGTCGCGGACCAATTACAACATAAAAATTTAAATTAATGAGTTGTTAAGATATTTTTTGTTAAGGTTCATTAAAATATTCATCTTTTAGGTTCACTTTTGAACCTCTCCATATATATATATATATAATATTCTTGTGCGGACCAGTCCTCATTTTAAGAATGCGGACCAGACATGTGTCACCTAACGGTGCACCTAGAAATTATCGCCTAAATTATAGGCACTCTCTCTCTCATTTCTGGGCTCACCGCCAGGTGACACATGTCCGATCCGCATTCTTAAAATGCAGACTAGTCCGCACAAGAACATGACTATATATATATATATATATATATATATATATGTGTGTGTGTGTGTGTGTGTGTGTGTGTTCGCCCCAAACCAGACCATTTTTTCTTCTCTTATATTCTTTTGCCGATTTTAGTGTTTTCCTTGTTAAAAAAATGAATTCAGACGTTCCATTTGAGTTTTGAAGCATAAAATTAATGTTCACAAACACTCTTATTACTATCTTCCTATTTCAAGCGCAATTAATTCTACATTAACTTTATATGTTCAATCACCCACAAATATATATGTGTGTAATACTTTTCGTTTTAAAGATATATATATATATATATATATATATTGTTTTATTTTCGTTTTTTTTAAAAGGCGAGTAATTATGGATTGGATTTTATTAGAGGAGCAAATGTATCGTCGTGCCCTCGGCACGAACATCTGCTAATATATATATACTCACGTGGCTTTTGAACCAAAAAAGAAAGCCCCCAACTCTGTTTTGGATGCATGTTAGTGTAGATTTAGCCAAAATAAAGTATTAAGCTTTTTTCATATATATTTTTCAAATTTTCATATATATTTTCCTTTTAAAAAATAAAAGCTGTTTTGAAAAATATCTTTTGTCATATGCTGTATGTTTTATGTTTTCCGTTTTAATATTTTTCAAATTTTCATATATATTTTCCTTTTAAAAAATAAAAATTACAATTAAATTTATAACATGATTTGTTTAAATTTAAAAAAAAAAGAGTAAAAAAACAAGTTTAAACCAAATAACTTTTTTTAATATATAAAAGTGTTTCTTTACATTTAAAAATGGATACAATAATAAAAATATGGAGTCGTATTTTTTTTCATACCGCTGGCGCGAATCATTTTTTACTATTAAATATTTTTTTACTATCTTAAAAAAATAGTCCGTGCTAACGATATGTATAAACGGTCTGACGATCTAAACATAACGTTGGCACGGACTTTTTTTTTTAAATATCACACAATAAAAAATCAATTAAAAAATGATCTTTCTACTATTTTCGAAAAAGCGGTCGGCGCTAGTGGGGTTTTATGTCAAGATTGTCGGTTGCTATTCTTTCTTTTTTATTTAAATAACAAAAACATTTTTGGTGAAACACTCAATGTATTCCAAAACACTCAATGCGTGTCACTTGCATAAAATAAAAGAATATTAGTTAAATGAATGTGTTAATGGATTTTTTGAAACAAAATAAAAAAACTCATTAAATATGTATTAAAAAATAATTGAGGGGCTTTAATAATTGATCATTTTTTTTATAATACATTATGTTTTTTTTCATTCCCAAAAACAAATAAAAATACTTAAACTAAATATGTATTAAAAATATTTAAAGTACTTTTTGATAATTGATCCTATAAAAAAAACTGTTTTCTACTTATTTTTCCAAGTGTAAACATAAATATTACACTTAAGTTTGTTTGTTTTTGTCTAAACTCTTTTTAATGATTTTATCATTAAAAAAACTCTTTTTATACTTTTTTTATTATATACTACATAATACATTTTAAAAAAAGTGCTCAACTGCGAAAATTATTAAGTATAAGGAATTGAGGAAGCAGTATTTCATGAGTTAGCTGGAGAGAGAAGGAGAATGGTGCACAGGGGAGAAAATGAGTCCAAATGTATAATCGACTTTTTTTCCTTTCTAAGCTCGTTGTGCTATTTTTGCCCAGTCATCAACACACCCACTGGAGATGCTTTTTGTATGTATATATATATATATATATATATATATATATATATATATATATATATATATATATATAGAGAGAGAGAGAGAGAGAGAGAGGCAGGCTCTCGTGCACACTAAGTTTGCACATTAAGTTTTTAAAGTAGTAAAAAATATATTTTTGAGTGCTAACGCACACCAATTTTTTTATGTAATATTTTAACATTTCAACGGACTCACATAAAAAAAAATTAGCTCAAAAAAACTTTTTTGCTATTTTTAAAAAATCGGTCAAACTTTCGCAGTTTTTAAAGGGCTTAAAAGCATAGAAAGTTTGACCGATTTTTTAAAACTAGCAAAAAAAGTTTTTTTGAGCTGATTTTTTTTATATGGATTCCTTGAAATGTTTAAATATCACACAAAAAAAATCAACTCAAAAATATTTTTTTTATTACTTTAAAACGGTAATGTGCAAACTTCGTGTGCACAGAAACCTGCCTCTATATATATATATATATATATATATATATATATATATATATATATATATGTGTGTGTGTGTGTGTGTGTGTGTGTGTGTTTGTGTTCTCCCCAAACCAGACCATTTTTTCTTATCTTATATTCTTTTGCTGATTTTAGTGTTTTCCTTGTTAAGAAAATGAATTCAAAACGTTCCATTTACTATCTTCCTATGTCAAGCGCGATTAATTCAACATTAACTTTATATGTTCAATCACCCATTACAAGTGCTTAGTACCAGGTAGATCTGGCAAAGACAAACAGAACGCGAAAGAACACAAAATTATCTGGAAATTGGACAAATGGCTGACACAAATCTAGACATGCACAGAATATATCGGATACATGATTTGAACGAGACAAAACTTTATATGACACCATAAGTACACATCTCTCAAGGAGTCCGTTGTGAGTTGAGCAATTTTTATAAGAATCCTACATGACACCACATAAGCTTGCCAAGCAAACTAAAGATTTGTTTTCAAACTTAGTATCAAGGGAAGAAAACATATTCACAATATAAAACATTGAACTGAATTTATAAATAAATTTTAGACAGGTGCAAGTGTAAAATAGAATACTTATCTAAAGCAATTCTTTTTCCTCTCTTCACTAGATGAAAACAAGAACAGAAGACCTCACATTGTTTTAAGTATCAATCACTGCAGCTACATAAGATGTAAGTAACTGTATAATCAGCTACTTGTGCAGAAACAACTTGATCATGATCATTTATAAACTGTTTTCCAGCTTCTCTCATTATTAGGACTAATTGTGAATCTTGCCTTTGAAATACCCTTTTCTTCATTCTTACAGTCTATTTCTTCATCGATCTTGCCTTTGGAATAACCTTTTCCTCAACATTATTAGCAAAAGTCACCCTTGGTCGCTGCAAGCTCTGTCAGGTGATCAAATGAACTGATTTATATTTCATTTTACTTGAGAAATTAATGATTAATGCCTCGACAGAAACTAGAATCCTAAGAGAACATTGCTAAAATATTTTTACATTCAAAAATTTTAAGAGCTTGACAAACACTTACTGTGCTTCTGCAGTGAGCACTGAGATCATCATTCATTTTGCCAAGTCGCTTCTTTGCTAGTTCCTCTGTTTCCAAAGCTTTCCTGCAAGCTTCTTTCACCTGGATTTAAAGAGAGGAAGCTCAGCTATGGCTAAATAATGGCAATTTTACTTTTTACCTCTGTAGTTTACTTATTGGATTCTTTATTTTTTGCTTCAGATTCAGTTTTAAAAACAAATGTGCCCTTATTGCCCTTAAATTATATAAACCTCTGATAACTTCGAACCCCTAAGAAACTAACAACTAAGCTCATTACAAGAACAATATATTAAAAAGCACAACATATAATAGTCTTATCATATTTCCTCATTCAAAACAGTTACAAGCGAACAAAGTATTGGGATTTGCAAAATTAAGTATTACATAATATTAACAAGGAAATTGGTATAGAAAAGCGAATAGGAAAATTACACGAGGGTGAAAACACTGAGTTGATGAACCATCAAAAACAATAACTTCAAGCCCTGTTTAGTTGTGGAAAATTATTTTCCATTTCTAATTTTGATCTCTATTTCTTATTTTCATTTTCCATGGAAAAAATTAGGAAACTAGAAAATGCAATCATATGGTAGATAAGTTATTGTTTTCAAAATGTAGTTTATATAAAATTTGGGGGTGAAATATAATTTACACAAAGTTTAGAGTTATAGTATAATTACAAAAGTTCAGGATCCAACTGTAATTTATAGACGGCCAAAAGAGCCAAAAAAAATCACAGAAAATTTGGGGGCCAAAATGTAATTCTCAAAAACTTCAGGGCCAGAATGTCATTTTGAGAAAACTAAGAGATTAACATGTAATTTACCCAAGGTTAAGGATCTAGTTGTAAGGCATAGAAATGCCAAGGTTAAAATGTAATTTGGGGGATACTGAAAACTGGTGGAAAACTTGTTAAAAGTTGTTTTCCAATTTTCTGGAAAATTGGAAAATTTGGAAAACTGCTTTTCAATTTTCTGTTTTGGAAAGATATCAAACTCAAGCGCATTTTCTAATTTTCCATTTTTGTGGAAAACAGTCTCGTTTTCCACAACTAAACAGGGCCTCAGGTTTCTCGAGTTTGGCAGTAATGCTGAGGTGGAAAAATAAGGAACATAAAAGAATATGTTGTGAGATCAGGGATCAAAAGGATTGCATAGTTCCTCGAGAATATATAAAACAATCTTAAGTTAGAATTATTTTGATGTTTCGTATTGTTGATCACCTTTTTGCCAAGCGATATCTCCACATTTCTAACATGATCAAACTTAGAAGCGTTATGAGACTCCATTTGGTTAAAGGTGAAATATTTTTCACCTAGGTGAAAATGTAATGTAGGCAACTGTATTTTCACAAAATAAGGATTGAATGTTGGACTTCACAAAATCACATTATTATTGCAGGTATACTTCAATTTAATAGGAATAGAAAATGTAACTACTCAAGTGAAAGATATTTTGTCAAATTTCTTTTCAGCAAAGAGAAATATTTCACACCAAACAAGACCATTAAGAGTGATGGACCAAGAACATGTTGATCAAACAAGAATTGCCATATGGCCCTCCTCCAGGTAAAACAACAGTGTCCAGGTGTAGTTGAATATAGGGTAAATTGTGAGAAAACCCCCTGAACTAACACTAGTTGCTTGTAAATGCATCCTTAAAACTATTATTTTTGCAAAAAGCTCCATAAAATATCCTAATTATTTGCAATTATATCCTATGGGGCACTCGAAGGCTTGCATAAATTGCAAATAATGTGTGCATACAATTATGAGATATTGGACATGGAACATTTAATTCTAAAGAGGTAAAATATTTTTTGGAAAACCAATTCTAGTAACTACAACCCATTAATCAATCAGCAAGGAGTAGTAGTAAAAGGAAAAAATGCAGTGGTAGTTCACACAGTATTCACCTGACTGAACCGGGCAGCATCAGGATCAACAAAAGTATCATGTAATACTTCTCTAATGTATGCCAATTTGTTGATCAGTTCCAAAGCAACTTCTTCAGCATCATGCATTTGATTTCTTGAGAACTCAAATGCCCTCTCAGCATGAAGACGAAATGAAGCACAATTCAGACAATTACAGAGCCCTCTGCATCCACGTGTATTTCTCTTTAAAATCCCCTTTCTAAGACCATAAATATTAATTGCTGAGGAATCAAATCCTTCGCTCTGGCATGGATTTTGATCCAAACTAAATGTAAGTGGCTTTCCTTCAACTTCATTAGAACCCATTTGTGGCACTGCACAATCTGTTTCCTTATCAAGTGATAAATGCTTTGAGATATCTGATGCCACTTCACTCAGCAAATTTTCATGGTCTATCACAGAGCATCTCACAATATCGCTGAGAGGTTCTAGTTCCAATTTTCTGGGAATCTCTGATATAACATAATCAGTTTGTGTGGTGCTTTTTACTTGTGTATCTAATGGCCTGTGAGATTCAGATGCTTTTTCAGCAGACAACGAAATTGAGTCACTGTTAGATGAACAGTTGGTAGAAGTAAAGATAGGAACTGGAGAACTTAGATTAGTTTCATCAGAAAAAACATCAGCGGAAGTCAATATAGGCATAGGCATAGGCAATTTCGACTCCTCATCACCAGTATAATGCAGATTCTCAGTCTCACCTATTGTTTCAGATTTACTTGAATAAACATCTTGGCTGGAAGAAGGCAGTTTTGGTTGATGTGGCATCTGATCCAAATCCTTCACATGTTTTAGGCATTGATTAATTTTTGAGCCACCTGCAAAAATAAGAAGTAGAAAGATTAATTTGCAAGCTGTGGGAACTAAGTAAACTAAATTCCATGAAAGAATACAAAGTCGTTCAAGTGCTAATGGTTGGTGGCTTGGTATACTAAACAAGCATACCTGGTTTTTGATGGCTTATATGAGTCAGCCAAAAGGATGTTAGGGTCACCGTGACTCTAATTTTAAGAATGTGAACAATGATAGAAAAAAAAAAAATCATATAATTAAGGTAGTCGAGTCGAGGATAGAGAAATCAGTACATGAGTTATCATTTGCAATATCCATCAAAAGGGGGAGCAATCTTCTGTAACTGACAGAGCTGGGAGTTTTGAATACCTTTACCCGGGAACATGGATTAAGAACCTAATGCATAAGAAAAAAAGTACATTTACCAAAGGGTCGCTTCATAAACATGTCAGCCTAAAATAGATACACATAAGAAACATTACCAGTTTACTCCTTGCGATAAAGCCATTTCTCTGGTCACCTATGCTACCATTATTTCTGTCAGCAATTCCCTTGTGCAAAATATTTTCTTCCTTATTTCCCATGCTATGAACATCTGGTTTGCTATAGATATCCGCATCTGGTGGTGTCATCTGATCACAGTCTACCATCAAATCAAGTACAGTTTCATCAACCTTATGACTTGTCAGTTCCACATTATGCAGTTCAAAGATCCCTTCAGTCTGGGACAAATTAGGGCTCGTGTTCATATGATCAACCTTGAGAGCCAACTGAGAAGCAAATTCTCGAGTCCCTACATTAGCAGATGGCTCTCTTTGTCTATCATCAGAATGTGGAACATTGTCTTCATGTTTACCCGCACAATGATAATCCCCAGTTGTCAACAAATTAGGGTTCACATGACTTGAATTCTGAACTTTGCAGGGAAGACCCATTTCAACCATCTCAATTTGGGAAATACCTAGAGAGAGAAAACACATCCAAGTCAGTTTGCAGCAAACATCACCGTCCATATTTTCTAAAACATTAAAATTGATAGATATTACCTGAATCATTTTGTGCAATATCTGTTAGAAAAGGTAGCAATCTTCTATAACTGAATGAGCTAGGAGTTTTGAATAGCTTGTGTCTGGTATTAGAACTATGACCCTGTCACAGGATAAGATTGAATACTAAATCTAAAGTTGGACTTGCAACCAAATTAAAAAAATCAAATGAAAAGCATTGTGTTGTGCAGGAGAGTAAGAATATAATTAAGGTTTAACATATGGGTGGGTTGTTTGTTACCGATTTGATCCTGGAAATAGAGACGTTTGAGCGATCAATATTGTTTGTGGAAAGAATTTGATTAGGGTGTGATTGTGATGGCGTCATCTGTTGAGTGATATGAGCGGCAGGTTCATCCTCCATAATAACGTTGTGATTGTGATTGTGATTGTGCTTATGAGGCGGAGAAGAAGAATCCACAATAAAATCGGGGCCCATACAGGAAAAGTCAGCATCTTGAGGATGAGAGTCATTGGAAGGCTTGTATTCGATTACGGTAGCTGGAGAGAAGACGCGCCTGGCACGAAGATCCTTAATGGACAAGTGAGGGTGAGATACGTTATTAATGGGCAGAGCTTCTTCTCTGTTGGGTTTAGATTTAGACTGAAACAGTTGGGTGTGATGGGATCGAACTCGCCCAGATCTGTTGTGGTGGATGTATATGTTAGCCTTGCTTCGGGTGTAGATACCCCTCCCCCTCAACGGATCGGATGATGAAGCTTGCTTCCGTTTTCTCGACCTAAGATTTGCTTCCATTCTCCTTCCTCGATCTCAAATTAGGGTTTCAATGACAGAGGCGGGGGGGGGACGCAACTTAGAGGACTCGCTTTGGCGGGAAATTTATAGCGGGAATTTGGAGGGATAATCTTCCTGGCGGGAATGCACTCTTTTATCTCAAATTTCCGAATATTTTAAATGGTGGTTTCATTCTTTTAATAACGCCTCAAATTACCCAATTCCAAGGTTTAAAATTGGAATTAGAAACCTAATTTTAATTTCGTGAAAATTAAATTGATTTTCTAATTTTATTTTAATGGCTTGAAATTAGGTTACCAAACAAATCCTTAATTGATAGTTTTTTCACATTTTATTATTTTAGGATCCTAATATTTTTACCGGAAATATTACCACATGACATCACATAAAAAATAAATACCCATTTTACTAACAACATCCAAAAGTTCTTTACTTTTTTTTCATTTAAAATGTCTAATATACCCCAAACTAAACAAAAAAAATTATACACAAACCAACACCATATACTATAAAACACCACAATAAACAAAAAATCAAAACTCTTCCACTCCCACCGAAACATACATACCTACGGTTTAATTTTTAAACTAGCTGAAATCATCTTGTTCATTTATCCCCAAAGCTCCATTTTCATGGATTTGTTGTGTTGCTCTGGTATTTGTTGTGTTGTTTGTATACAAGAACTACGGTAAAAGGGATTACATTGCAATGGTTGAGGAAAATAAAATCGATCTTGAAGCTTCTCAAACTCAAAGCATCCAATGCTCTCTTCATGATTTTGAGGTATTAAAACACATATGCATAGTATATAATGTGTAAAACAATTTTTTAAATGAAGAAAAGATTAAAAAAACGGGTTGACTGCACTTACGGCCACCTGTCGCCGTAAGTTATGGATACTTTCGATTAATTATAACCGTATAGTCTTAAACCACGGTTTCCTTTGACCGTGTGTCACTTGTTGTCAATAATTAAATCACGGCCAAATGTGGCTGTCAAACCATACTTTACGGTGACTCATAACCGTGGTGAGGCTTTAACGGTCTGAAGAGGAACGTGACTTACTTATTCACGGTCACTTAACACCGTGTGTATCCCTCTAGTGGTTGAATTTAGCCGCGGATTCCATTTTGAAATTAAAGTTCAATTATTAAATGGTGTATGTGTTTTTTTTGTTATTATATTCTCAATTATTGTTGTACTGATTATTGTATTATCATTTCAGTTAGATGACTCGATACTTGATGATACATCTTGGCATAGACAATGTTATTGTACCGAGTGTATCGACTCAGCGTGCTTCCCTCGATGAATAGAATATGCGTGAATAAGCAACGACATCAACCTCGCCCAAATGTTTGCGCGATTTGTATCTAGATTTCACCTTGTCTATGGTAAAAAAAATATATCACGTAGTTTAATTTCAACAAATTGAGATTTTTAATGTATGACATTATTGGATTACACTACATTTGATTGTATGCATTGGTAGGATGCGGTAGTAGAAGAAGGATTGGATGTTAATGTAATTACGCAAGACCACACAATCGAATTCACCATTGATGACGCATGTTTAGTTTATTTATATTATACCCGACATGATTTTTCACTTATAGTTGAAATTTCCAATAAATTGTCCCTTTAACTAACAATGTTTGTCTTGTGCAGATTTTTTCTGACCGTGACAAGATGATTGATTGGTGTGCAGATTTTTGAGTTGGGGCATATCGTTTTTGAGTCGAGGCATATCGTGACAAGATGATTGAGTGGTGTGTAGATTGGTGTGCATATTTTTTCTGACCGCTCAATGATAGGGAATGGCCCCACGTGCCTCATGCCAGCTTCCCTTTCTTCCCGAACCTCATTATCCCTTTCATAGGAGATACACGTAGCAGCACCTGATCCCCCACATTAAACTCCAGGAAGAACCACTTAGCATCAGCATAACTCTTTTATCAATCTTGGGCTATCATGATAATCAATCATCTTGTCATATCCTAAGCTTGTGCAGATTTTTGAGTTGGGGCATATCGTGACAAGATGACTGATTGGTGTGCAGATTGGTGTGTAGATTTTTTTTACCACTCAATGATAAGGAATGGCCCCACGTGCCTCGGTGCTAGCTCCCCTTTCTTCCTGAACCTCATTATCCCCTTCATAGGACATACATGTAGTAACACCTGATCCTCTACGTTAAACTCCGGGAAGAACCGCTTAGCATCAGCATAACTCTTCTGTCGGTCTTGGGCTATCCGTATGCGACTACGAATCATCTCAATTTTAGCCTACGTATCCTGAATTAAATCCGGTCGAAGAAGCTTATTGTCCCCCACCTCCAACCAACAAGAGAGCGAACGACAAGATCTACCGTACACCTCCTCAAATGGTGCCATGTGAATCGTGAACTGGTAGGAGTTATTGTATGCAAACTCCACCAGTGGAAGATACTACTCCCAACCTCCCCCAAAATCAAGGATACACATTCGTAGCATATCTTCCAACATCTGATTAGTCCTCTCCGTCTGCCCATCCGTCTGTGGGTGATAAGCCGTACTCAACCGCAACTCGATACCCATAGCCTCCTGAAAACTCTCCCAAAATCGAGATACAAAAATCTTATCCCTGTCGGACACAATATCTAATGGTACCCCATGCAACCTCACTATCTCAGCAATGAAAATTTGGGCATACTGTCCCGTAGTAAAATCAGTCTGAACTGGCAGGAAGTAAGTTACCTTGATCAATCGATCCACTATCACCCATATGGAATCGCGACCTCTTTGCGAAGTAGGCAACCCAGTAATAAAACCCATGAAAATGCTCTCCCATTTCCACATCGGGATCTCTAACGGCTATAAAATCCCTGTCGGCTTCTGATGGTTCACTTTCACTAACTGACAAGTGGTACCCATCGAAACAAACTCATTAATATCTCTCTCCATCTCACTACACCAGTACTGACATCTCATGTCTTGGTACATCTTATCCCCTTCAGGATGCATTACAAATTGTGACCCGTGTGACTCTGCCATCACTGCATGTCGTAAATCCTCCCCCTTTGGGACCACCAATCTCCCGTTGAATCGTAAATCTTCCTCTAAACTCACAGAATACGACTCCGCTCTCCCGGCTAGAAGTTGTCTGATTCGATCCTGATAAAAAGAATCTATTGTATGTGCCTGTACCCCCTCGTAACAATCTGCGGGGTGATGGTCATAACCAACATAAATAATCGGGAAACTGAATCATGATGTCCCAACTCCTTCCATTTTGCCTTTAAAACTTCAGTTACATCCCCTAATGGCCTACGGCTCAACACGTCTGCCACCACGTTAGCCTTTCTTGGGTGATACTGGATGTCAAATAGATAATCTTTCACAAATTCAAGCCACTTGTGCTGACACATATTCAACTCTGTCTGAATGAACAAGTACTGCAGTGACTTATGATCTGTGAACGGGAGAAATCTCTCTCTCAACAAATAGTGACTCCAAATCCGCAATGCAAACACGACTGCCGCTAACTCCAAGTCGTGGGTGGAGTAATTCCTCTCACGAGGCTTAAGCTTGTGGGAAGCATAAGATATAGCTTGATCCTCCTACTATAACACATCCCCGAGTCCCTGTAGGGACGCGTCAGTGAAAACAAGATACTACACTCCTGCCCTGGGAAGTGCGAGTACAGGTGCTGAAGTCAACTTGTCCTTCAACTCATCAAAAGCCAATTGACAAGCGTCATCCCAAACAAACGGCACACCTTTGCGAGTCAAATTAATCAATGGACCAGCAATCTTCGAGAATCCCCTAATAAACCGTTTGTAGTACCCGACTAACCCCAAGAAACTGCGCACCTCTGTCGATGTCGTGGGCTGTCTCCACTCCCTCATTGCTGATACCTCACGCGAGCCCACTGATATCCCCAACTCATAAGCGATATTCCCCAAAACCTGTACCTCACGCTCGCATTTTTCAAACTTCGCATACAACTGATGCTCACGCAGTGTCTGTAAAACTCGATGCAAATGCTCTACATGCTCCTCCTCAATTCGGGAATAAATCGTAATGTCATCAATGAAGACGATAACAAACTGATCCAAGAACTCTCCGGACACCCTATTCATCAAGTCCATAAACACGGTTGGAGCATTGGTTAGCTCAAATGGCATAACCCGAAACTCGTAGGACCCATATCTTGTCAAGAAGGTAATCTTAGACACGTCCTGCTCCCTAATGCGCAACTGGTGATACCCGAATCTCAAATCTATCTTAGAGAAGTAGACGACTCCTGTCAACTGATCGAATAAGTCATAGATACGGGGCAACGGATACTTATTACATATCGTGACTTTATTCAACTCCTGACGGTCCATACACATGCATAAAGACTCATTATCTTCTTCACAAACAATACTAGGGAACCCCAAGGCGAAGTACTACGATGTATAAAGCCCTATCCCAATAGCTGCTCAATCTGATCCCATAGCTCCCTCATCTCCATAGGAGCCATACGATACGGTGCACGAGCTATTGGCCGAGTTCCCGGCACTAAGTCTATAATTAACTCAATCCCTTTTCTAGGGGGAAAGCCCAGTTTCTCCTGAAACACATAGGGAAATCACCACCCCCTGATAGGTCTCCTCCTCTATGTAGTACAAGTAAGTGGACGATCCTCCTTCGGGACGAGGCATCACCACTAAGAACATCTCCTGGCCGAGAATCGCAAACACTATGCTCCGGCTATAGCAGTTAATCATGGCCCTATACTCAGCTAGCCAATCCATGCTTATGATGGCGTCGTACTCTAACATATCTAATACAAGCATATCAACAGGTAAAACTAGTCTCCCAATATCTATACTCACACCCCGACATATAAGGAAAATCAGTGTCCCACTACCTAGTGGTGAGTCTACACACGTAACTATACCGCGGCTCGTGCAAATTTTAGTGGCTATGAATGAATGTGAAGCTCCAGTGTCAAATAAAATGCGCCCCAATGTTCCATGGATAAGAAACATACCCTCAACAATGGGTGGAGCTTGTGAAGCTGCAGCCTGGTGGACATGATACACACACCCATACTGTAACTGCCCCTACTGGGGTGGGGTTACTGGAACGACTGGTGCTGTAGGTAAGGCTGGTACGGGTGCTGGTGCTGGGAGGGTGAAGAGGAAGATAGGTCTCTGAGGCTCCTGACGGGCACCTTGCTGCTGCTGAACCCTGCCCTTATCAAGCCAATCCTGTCGCTTATGGCCAGTCTAGCGATAAATGAAACACATACTCGTAAAATTACCTCCCCTCTAGCCCTAATGGCCTCGCCCCTACTGTCCATTACCACCTCTACCCTGGCCCTGATGAAAATGTTGTCGGCCCGGATGGCCCTGATGGTCCTAGTCGCCCTGTCTGAATCCACCATGTCCCTGTCTATAATCCCCTGAACGGAACCTCTTAGCAACATCCCCCTGGTGGGAACTATGATCACCCTGCGTTTGTTGACTCTGAGTCGACTCTGCTCCACCGGCACTTCTACCCCAGTCCTGCCCTGCTGACTGAACCTTCCTGAGCGTTTACTTCCCTTAATGTGGAAGCAGTGGTCCTGACAGTGTAGTAGCGTTGCATTCAACACCTCCGTATAAGTCTTCAGGGATGGATTACCCAACAAATGTTATCGGACCCTCCAGGTAAGACTGATGAGTGCATTATTTTGTATGAATTATGCCCAAATCTAGGCCTTGTTAGACCCATTGTATCTTAAATAATGAGTTTTTAGAGTCGTTTTCGAAAAATAAAAGAAAAATGCAGGTTTGAATAAAATTCGAGTTAAAAAATACAATTTTAATAACTCCGGGGGTAAAATTGTAATTTCAAAAACTTTATGGGCCTGAAAATAATTTTTAAATGTTTATCTAGGCAAAATAAAGTTCCCTCTGAAATTTGGTTGAATTTGGAGTTAAAATGAAAAAGTTATGAATTCCGGGTTCAAAAATATAAATAAGGGTAAATTCATAATTTTCTAAACTTTCTGGGGCTGAAATTGAATTAATATAAGTTATTTTATATTTTTGCAGGTACCCCTGAAGTTTGGTGAAGATCCGAGGTGATTTAGTGAAGATATGAAGATTGTGGGAATAATTTAAAGAAGTACAAAGTTAAGGGGCCAAAGTGGAAGAATGCAATTTCTGGAAATGGGAACGGGTTATATATTATTGAAGCAACTATTATTATAAGAACGCTGCTTGGTTCAGTGGTCTCGCGCGCGCGTGGAAGGAGGAGGTCAGGGGTTCGATTCTTCCCCCGGACCTTAAATTTTTGGAAAAAAATTCTCAAGTCCAAATTGCACCCAAACGCAGCCTTAAAAGAGATAAGGTTTGACAGCTTCTTAGTCCGAAAATCAAGGGATTTGGAGGTGACCATTACGTGATTTTCAAGATATTCCGTGGGACTCTTTTTTTTTGGTTGATTTTTAGGAATTTATAATTCATATAAATCAATTAAAAGGGTGTTTTACACCAACTCAAATACCCTAATTCTAAGCCTATAAATAGGACCCTTGGGTTCATTATTTTAAGGGGGATAGAGAGAGCTTTAGAGAGGGCCAATAATTATTTTGTGGGTGGAAATTTTGTCAAGATTATTTGTGACACATCAATTGTAAGTTTGTTTATTTAATGAAATTGAGTATTCATTCTTGCAATTTTATTATGTCTACAATTATGCTAGCTTAATTTCCTCACTAGGACTAGGTGAAATTTATCATGTGTGATTAATATTGTGTGTGATTTAATTTCGTCTTTATTTCCCGATATGTGCTAAAAGTTTTAAAAATTCGGTATTCATTTAAAACGACACGAGAGTGCGTTTTAAACCTTCAGCATTATTTGAAAAAAAAAATCATTTTTATATTTTAAGTATGAGTACTTTTTGATGGGTTATACTTTTATTAAATTGATTGATAGCCCATGCTTAAAGACTATATTTTAAAATTTAAAAGTGAACTTTTTAAGGGAATAGGGATTTTAGGCGTCTAAATTTAGAGACGTTAAATTTTATTTTGGACTTCTCACGTATTATTTTTCCGAATTAAATACGACGAGAGCCGGTTTAATTTGAGTTATAAAATCGGGAATGACGAATTTAAATTATTGCACGGTGTTAGTTTATCGTGATAAATGGATCCAATGTCCTAGTTTTCACGCTACCTTGATTATATCTCTCGTACTCCTATTTCTTGTTTGTGTTCCTTAGTTTAATATTACATCTCATCTCCAACCCAATTTAGTCTAGTTGGACAGTCACAATTATTTTTAAAGAAAAAAATTGATAAATCTCTGTGGGTTCGACCCGTACTTACACTCGCTATTCTATAATAGCCCGTGCACTTGCGGTATTTTATAAAATTGACAACAAGTTTTTGGCGCCGTTGCCGGGGATTTGTTCGATTTTTTTTTTTAAAAAAAAGTTGTGATTTTCGAACTAGTTTTTTTTTACTTTTCGCATCTTTGTTAGTAAAAATTCATAAGAAAAAAAGTAAAAATTTCTGAAAAAAAAATAAAAAATTGTTTTTTAAGTTTTTTTTTTTCTTGTTAAATACACCACTAGTGCGTGTGTCTTTTTTTTTCCTCTCTTTTCGTATATATATATATATATATATTTTTTTTTGTGTCGCACTTTACGTTTGGTGTAGTTTTTTTTTTTTTTTTTCAGGAGCATATTAAAAAAAAAAAAAAAAAAAAAGGAAAAAGTGACGAAAAATTCGAAAAAGTGTCCGACGGTGCGCGAACGCGAAGAAAAAAAAAATTGTGCAATCTTGCCACGGGCACAAGGAACTCTCGGGGACAACTGAAACGTAGGCGGCGTTTCCCTCCGATCGACGTCAAGTTACACTTCGTCCCGGCGTAAACAAGTGACTGTAAAAAGTCCACGCCGGAGGTACGTTTTTTTTTTGGGGTGCTCCTACGTGGTTTAATTTCGCATTTAATTTAGCACGTTGCATAAATTGACTTAAGGGCAAAACCCGTGTGAAAGATAAGGTGGGGATCTCATCACCTCTCCTTGGCCCGAAAATCACTAATTATCCAAGCATTTGCATATCCCGAGCCATCACATTTAATTTAAAATCAATTAGACATTGGCCTTAGGATATCACATAGCTCATAGGAAACCTCTTAACAAGGCTAGAGTTAAAAGCTACTCCAACGCGAACTTGTCAAATCAATTCCGTTTCACCTTGTCTAGGATTAGTGGTTTTTAATGTGTCTTCGTACCGACCACCTACCTGGAGGAAAAAACGGGTTTTGAGGCGATAACCGTAGTTGGTCGTCTTTTAAATTCTCCCTTGTCAAAGAGTAGGAGCTGTCTAATTAGGGAGATTAATTTGGAGACCCTTGTTGTCGTCGATTAATCTCGGAAAAAACTAGATTTTAAAATTGAAATTCCCCTCACCTAAATTAGATAATTCAATTTGCTGTGTGTTAGCTAGGAATTACGTGGTTTGAGTCAAATATTATTTTTCATCACATAAAAAAAAAATAAAAAAATAAAAAATAAAAAAAATCGAGTGAGCTGAGTGCATGCGAAGTTGGTTTCGAAATCATACCGGTCGTTTGTCAAGTGTGGAGTCTAGCATTCCCGATACCTACGTAGGTAGATTTTCGATATTCACCGAGATGGGAGACGAGTTAGCACCACGTGCCCTTAAAGACTACCTTTATCCAACTAGGTCTAGTCAGCGTTCATGCATACTTCTCCCCGATCACAATGCAAATAATTTCCAATTCCATTCGGGAACAATCCAACTGTTGCCCGTGTTTCGGGGTATTGAAAAAGAGGATCCGTACCTTCACGTGCGTGAATTCGAGGAGATATGTGGGACCATTAAGTACCAACAACTCTCCGATGAGATTGTTAAGCTTAAATTGTTCCCGTTCTCGTTGAAAGACAAAGCTAAGAGTTGGTTTAACTCGTTAAAACCCGAATCCATCACCACTTGGAACCAAATGAGTGTCACCTTCCTACAACAATTCTTTCCTAACCAAAAGACGGCGTCGATACGTCACGCCATCAACACATTTAGCCAAAAGGAGGGAGAAGCATTGTGGATGTATTTGGAGCGATTCAAGGACTTGCTGCTGCAATGTCCGCACCATGGGATTGAGATGGGACGCCAAGTCCAAATTTTATATGAGGGGTTCGATTGTAACACCCGAACTATGCTCGAGTCACTATGTAATGGTGATTTTACCGAGAAGAGTGAGGTCGATGCGTGGGTATTTCTAGAAGCCATACCATGTAGGACGAATGATCGCCACGTGGTGGTCAAATTCATTCGAGAAAATATTTTCTCCCGTTTCGGCACGCCACGAGCCATCATTAGCGATCAGGGAACCCATTTCTGTAATCGATCCTTCGAAAGTCTTATGAAAAAGTACTCGGTCACGCACAAAGTAGGGTGTTCTTATCACCCTCAAACCAGTGGTCAAGTTGAAGTTTCCAATAGGCAAATCAAGCAAATCATCGAGAAGACAGTGAATCCAAACCGAAAGGATTGGTCCTTAAGGTTATTGGATGCATTGTGGGCTTATCGCACTGCCTACAAAACACCACTTGGTATGTCCCCGTATAGGCTTGTCTATGGAAAAGCCTGTCACCTTCCGGTAGAGTTAGAACACAAGGCCTATTGGGCCATTAAGACCTTCAATTTCGATTTACCTGCTGCGGGAGAGGTCCGAAAACTACAACTTAATGAGTTGGAAGAGATTAGGAATGATGCATACGAAAATGCAAAATTGTATAACGAGAAAATGAAAATGTTCCATGACAAGTCCATCCTACGGAAGTCATTTGAGCCTGGACAGAAAGTTCTCTTATACAATTCTAGGTTGCATCTCTTTCCCGGTAAGTTGAGGTCTAGATGGTCCGGTCCCTTTATTGTTAGGACAGTCTACCCACATGGGGCGGTTGAGATAGAGAATCCTAAAAATGGTGAAATTTTCAAAGTTAATGGTCAAAGGTTGAAGCCATATCTGGAATTGCGAGATCAAAAAGTGGAGGATATTCTCCTCCAAGACCCTGTGTACCACGAGTGAACATGAAAATGGGTCATTGTTGTTGTATCATACTTTTTGTTTTACAGGAATTGTGCGTTGGAAAAAGTCCCACATTACGGTAATATCCTTCATATCTTTCCCCCCTTTTAAATTTTTGTCTTGAACATTGAGGACAATGTAGAAATTAGGTTTGGGGGTATTGAGGTCATTTTTCTCCGCTTTGTAAAAAAAAAAAAAAAAAAAAAAACAAAAATCCAAAAAGATTTTCAATATAATTGAGTTTTGAAACAATTTCTTAATATAGAATTAATTCATGGATCTCTCATCTTATGAAATTTTTACACATTAGCCATATAATATGATCGAAAATGGATATTGAGGCGAAAGTAATATGCTTAACGAATAAATGTGGAGATTTTAACCCGATGAGATTTTGTGCCATTCATCGTTTTCGAGAGATTTAAATCAATCCGAGTTAAAATTACTCAATCTTTCCTTCAGTGATAAATTCGTTGATGATCTCAAATTCTTTGTTTTGTTCGATTACTGAAAACAAAAGGTCAAAATGTGAATCTTAAGCACTAGAAGTCTTAGTAAGTCGTCTTGAGACACAAATCAGATTAACAAAACTTGAGAAATGAGATTAGGCCATCGTTTGAAAGCCCAAAAATAAGCTTAAATTCCAACCTTTTTATAATATTCCATTGCAAGCCCAATTGAGCCAAAAAGAAAATAAGCCTTTTGTTGAAAACCCATTATCCTATCCAACTCCAACTGGGAGTTTAAAGCCTATAAAAACAAGCCATACCTATTTTCTGAGAATACTAGGGTAAAATTACGGTAGAAAAAAGGCCAAAAGAAAATGAGGTTGCAAGAATGTGAGTATGAAAAAAAATGTGAGCTTGAAAAGAAAAAGCAAAAAGACAAATTGAGGTTAGAAGAAAAAGTGCTAAAAGTCAAAATACCGAAAAATCTCTATATTCTCAGAAATTTTTGAACTCCAAAGCCATTCTTTCTAGCTAAAATCCGAGCCTACAATACAACCAAAGAAAGTCCTAATCGATCTCAAGTGAAGTTAGTTAAAGTGTGGAGAGAAGTCGAATAGGATCTATGGTGTGATTCAATGTTTTCAACAAGTAATCGATTTTCTGTTCATGAGATCATATTCATCCATTGTATAAAACTCCATTTTTGATTATGTATATGTGAAATTTGTTCATATAAATTTACTCTTTTATTCACATATACCGAGAGAAAATAACCCATTTCCGAGTGTTCGTTGTGAGTGCATTCTGTGAGATTTTGAAATCAAAACGAACTTTCGGATAAGAAATGCAACGATCAAATCTTTTGAAATTGACGGTTATATTGGCTATGCACACACAATAAGTTGAGATTGAGAAATGAAATTCTACTATATTTATGAAGTTTGCATTCAAACTTGGTTATATTACTTTTTAGTCATTTGTATTGAGTCAAGCTTTTGAATTTTGTGGGTATATTCACTGCAAACCCTCACGAGACAAAACTCGTCCACTAGGGTAACCTAGAGGTTTAACGGCTTGTTGCACATGCTAAGTGCAATCGTGATTCCTACGAAAGTGAGTTAGATTTTAAAATTTTAGTTTTGCTCGAGGACTAGCAAAGTTTAGGTTTGGGGGTATTTGATGAGTGCATTATTTTGTATGAATTATGCCCAAATCTAGGCCTTGTTAGACCCATTGTATCTTAAATAATGAGTTTTTAGAGTCGTTTTCGAAAAATAAAAGAAAAATGCAGGTTTGAATAAAATTCGAGTTAAAAAATACAATTTTAATAACTCCGGGGGTAAAATTGTAATTTCAAAAACTTTATGGGCCTGAAAATAATTTTTAAATGTTTATCTAGGCAAAATAAAGTTCCCTCTGAAATTTGGTTGAATTTGGAGTTAAAATGAAAAAGTTATGAATTCCGGGGTCAAAAATATAAATAAGGGTAAATTCATAATTTTCTAAACTTTCTGGGGCTGAAATTGAATTAATATAAGTTATTTTATATTTTTGCAGGTACCCCTGAAGTTTGGTGAAGATCCGAGGTGATTTAGTGAAGATATGAAGATTGTGGGAATAATTTAAAGAAGTACAAAGTTAAGGGGCCAAAGTGGAAGAATGCAATTTCTGGAAATGGGAACGGGTTATATATTATTGAAGCAACTATTATTATAAGAACGCTGCTTGGTTCAGTGGTCTCGCGCGCGCGTGGAAGGAGGAGGTCAGGGGTTCGATTCTTCCCCCTGACCTTAAATTTTTGGAAAAAAATTCTCAAGTCCAAATTGCACCCAAACGCAGCCTTAAAAGAGATAAGGTTTGACAGCTTCTTAGTCCGAAAATCAAGGGATTTGGAGGTGACCATTACGTGATTTTCAAGATATTCCGTGGGACTCTTTTTTTTTGGTTGATTTTTAGGAATTTATAATTCATATAAATCAATTAAAAGGGTGTTTTACACCAACTCAAATACCCTAATTCTAAGCCTATAAATAGGACCCTTGGGTTCATTATTTTAAGGGGGATAGAGAGAGCTTTAGAGAGGGCCAATAATTATTTTGTGTGTGGAAATTTTGTCAAGATTATTTGTGACACATCAATTGTAAGTTTGTTTATTTAATGAAATTGAGTATTCATTCTTGCAATTTTATTATGTCTACAATTATGCTAGCTTAATTTCCTCACTAGGACTAGGTGAAATTTATCATGTGTGATTAATATTGTGTGTGATTTAATTTCGTCTTTATTTCCTGATATGTGCTAAAAGTTTTAAAAATTCGGTATTCATTTAAAACGACACGAGAGTGCGTTTTAAACCTTCAGCATTATTTGAAAAAAAAAATCATTTTTATATTTTAAGTATGAGTACTTTTTGATGGGTTATACTTTTATTAAATTGATTGATAGCCCATGCTTAAAGACTATATTTTAAAATTTAAAAGTGAACTTTTTAAGGGAATAGGGATTTTAGGCGTCTAAATTTAGAGACGTTAAATTTTATTTTGGACTTCTCACGTATTATTTTTCCGAATTAAATACGACGAGAGCCGGTTTAATTTGAGTTATAAAATCGGGAATGACGAATTTAAATTATTGCACGGTGTTAGTTTAACGTGATAAATGGATCCAATGTCCTAGTTTTCACGCTACCTTGATTATATCTCTCGTACTCCTATTTCTTGTTTGTGTTCCTTAGTTTAATATTACATCTCATCTCCAACCCAATTTAGTCTAGTTGGACAGTCACAATTATTTTTAAAGAAAAAAATTGATAAATCTCTGTGGGTTCGACCCGTACTTACACTCGCTATTCTATAATAGCCCGTGCACTTGCGGTATTTTATAAAATTGACAACAAAGACCATTCACAAACAACGGATAATACACTCGTATCAGGCGTCCCCGAAAGAGTCACATTTACTAGCTCTAAAACGTATTATTAAATACGTGAGTGGGACTCTATCATACGGTATTTGGTATTCCTTTGATACCAATGACCGTTTGTCCGCCTATTCGGATGCCGATTGGGCTGGGGATGTAGATGGTTGTAGGAGCATTTCTGGTGGGTGTTTCTATTTTGGTTCTGCTCTTGTCTCCTGGCTGAGCAAGAAGCAAAATTCCATCTCTTTGTCCACTGCGGAGGCTGAGTACATTGTCGCCGGGAGTTGTTGCACACAACTCTTGTGGATGAAGCAAATGTTGGAGGATTATGGGATTTCACAAGACACCATGCTCATTTCTTGTGATAACACGAGCGCGATACACATATCTCGTAATCCCGTCCAACATTCGCGCACAAAACACATCAGGATACGTGAGCACTTTATTCGTCAGTTAGTTGAAGAGAACACTGTATCCCTGAGTTTTGTTCCCACCGACCGTCAGTTAGCCGACATTTTCACGAAACCTTTAGATGCCCTTAGATTTGAGAGTCTTAGGAAGTCTTTGGGGATTTGCACAGTTGACTGAGGGGTTGGTCTATGTCTAGAATAGGATGCTTCTTCATGTTCATATCATATGCTTCCTATTGCTAGTCTGTTTTATATGTACCATTGCTTTGTTGCACAGTTTTTTCTTTTTTTTTTTTTTTTTTTTTTAAATATACAAAAAGATTTTCCTTTAAGAAATTTTTTTGAAAAGCACAAAAAAATATTTTATTTTGATAAATTTTTTGAAAAAGACCAAAAAGATTTTTCTGTTTTTGCTCCTTTTGTGGATGAGCATTTAAGATAGCCAAGTCACAACTTCATTCCATATCTCCATGTGACTGTTTGATAGAGTTTTGAGAGGCTACATCATTTCATCCATGTGCTTTACATTGTATGGAGTCTTTGAGATGTAATTCGTGATATCTTCCTACATGTTTGACTCCTATATCCTTTATTGAACACATGCACGGCTATATTTGCTTGTTGCACTTGTCAAACTCATGTTGGCTTGAGTGTTTCCATCTCAATCCTGTCTATACAATGTATAAAATGCGATAAAACTTGACAAGATTGGAATGCATGTAAAAACCGTTTTGGTGAGACTGTGTGTTTTTGAATAACGGGGAGGGGCTGCGAAAGGTCATTATCTATCCTTTGCGCAAAAGGCCACCGTTAAAAAGGACCTAAAAATGGAGGAATTTTAATATTCGAGGTCCAAAGAGGTTAAAAGAGCCCGAAAAAATTTAAAGGCAATAAAAAGCAATTCATGCCAAATATGGGCCACTTAGGTTTCACCATCAATTCTCCAAAGTTTGAGAATTTAGAATTCCTCTATTCAAAATAATATCTGAGGGAGTTTGGTTGGAGAATATAAACGGGTTTGCACTTCCTTGAAAGTCCTGAAAAAGCATAAAATCATTTTGGACGTTATTGGTGTGAAAATCATTTTGAGCCTTGATTTGTTGATTTGATTGAGCCAATATCTTATATTGTCATTCTTTTACACCAAAGGAAGCATTTGAGTTCATTCGCTAGGAATATCCAATATTCATCGTGCACATATGTCATGTTTGTATGCATTGTTTTTCCTATCGAATTTGCTCACACCACTTCATTTATGCTATCATAGACTTGGTTGCTTTGTGTTCATTCATGGTGTGGTTTTATCCCAGTGACACCCCGCTCTTGCTTATTTGATTTATTTCTCTCATTTGTCTATTTGGGGACATCATAAAAAGGGGGAGAATGAATTATTATCTTATTATGGGGGAGTTTTGAAAGTTTGAGTTTGTTCATAAATTAAGGTTATTCATAAATTGGTATATATGTTTATCTCACTTCAAACTCGATATGTCACGTGGTATTTTGCTTTTTCTCATGTGTGTAGGTACTACATGGGTTATCATTGTATTGCACACCCTGATGAGAAAAGCGTTGAGATTCCTGAAGATTTGAAGATCAAACGATGCAGTCTTATTCACTTGTACTCTTTCAGTTTTGGGTTCATGGAAGGGTAGATTTGTATAGACAATGTTTTATGATTGATAATTCGGATGTTTGTTTTTATGTATGTACCGGCATAGACATAGGGGGAGATTTGTAAGGACATTTTTGTCCATTAGCATTTTATATGTCGTACGTCGTTACACCGTTGAGAAAATTCAAGAATCATACGCTAATCAACGAAATCCGAATATCAAAGGCAGAAAAGGAATCAGGGAACAGACCAGACCGATCTGGCCCAAATAAAAGAACCGATCCGGTTCCTCCGGACCGATCCGCCTAAAGAGACCGGACCGATCCGCCTGCTGAGGTGAGGCCAGTATACCCCGGATCCATAGCGAACCGATGAAGCTAAAAAGCCGAACCGATCCGATGCTAACCAGATTGATCCACCTTCAAAAAAGGAACCGATCCGACGTCACCGGACCGATCCGCCTAAAAAGACTGGACCGATCCAACGAGGATAATTTCTAACAGATCGTGTTCAAATCATGTTCCGAATTTTAGGGCTCAAGTTCTCCTATTTAATCCCACTACGGGAAGTGTTTTTTTTTAAGACTTCTATACACGATTTTCAGAGTAGAGAAAGCCCTAAGTCTTCACCTATTGAGTACCAATACTCTAGGTATTTTGATTCACACAAAATCCATACATTTGTGAATCCTTTTGGTAACCCAGGAACGCAGTTTTGCAGTTCAACCCTTGTGGAGGAGACCGTTCTTCTTCTCCATTGCAGCCCTACTGGAAAGGGATAATTCCAGTCGCGACTACAGAATCCGATACCTGAGGGTAATTCTTAGTCAACTTGTATTTTCATTAAAATTCGATTGTAAGCCGTTTTCTTACAAATTATAGTGAAAATAAATGGTTTTGCCCCTGTGGGGGATTTTTCCTCAATTATGTGTGTTTGAATAAATCTTTCATGATTTCATATTGTTTCAATCACAATTAGTTACATGTTTAGGGATTGTTTGAGTTAAAAGGTGTTTTAAATATAATTTGGTCATTTGAACGCGAGCACACACGTTCTCATAATAGGGTAAACCAACCTAACAAAGTGTGTTTCTCACTAAGAAGGTTGATCGACCGCCATGTGAAGAATGGGGACATCGTATTGCCACAACCTAATGTAAACGATAACCCTCTGCTACCTCATGGGGCCCATATAGATAATTCTTTTGATGAGGAGGCTGAGCGATTGACGATGGGATAATGGCTCGAAGGATCTTTCGATAATGGCTTTGAAGGGTCTTTAGAAGAATGCACCTTCGAATTGGCTCAGATCCATTTGGATGACGGGATTAAAGGGGAAGAGGACCAAGAAAAAATAACATATGATCCCATTAAGGGACTCAGTAGGCGATTGGGAGCCTGCACTCTAGAGAAAATGAACGCAGTAATAGCGTATGATGAGGCTACATATAGAGACGTGGAGGAAGTTTATGAGTTGGAAGATGACTAGGCAGATTCGTCGATTGAATGTGCAGTTGTTGCTCGCTCGCCAAAGTTCGGTTGGTTCTTCGATCAGGTTAGCCTTCCTGGAGACTCCCGGTTGGAGGTCATGCGAGCCATCTTGGAGATCGCAAAGAAGAACATGGCGTCGTACTTAAAATGGAAGGGACCTATGGATAAGCTCGTGAGAAGGTATCTCTTAGAAGTCACATTCTTAGAGGCGGATAAACTGATCAGGTATCCCCACAACCAACCCTTGTATGTTATCGCGTCAGTAAATGATTGTGTTTTCTTGCGAGTCTTTTTGAATGGCGGGGCATCCATCAATATAATGCCCATTGGATCCTTTTATGCTATCGGGCTCGCGAAAACAAGGATAGTGCCCCATTCGTTGGCAATATCAGGGTATGACAATCAGTCTTCCAAATCTATGGGCTATGTTAATGTGGGCATCACAATGGGGAATCCCATATTAAACTCCACATCGTGAACTGCGAGCTGTCATATCAATTGTTGGTGGGTAGGGTATGGATGCACAACCACGGGTTGGTACCCTCCACTTATCATCAATGTGCGAAGGCAAACATAAAGGGTAAGGAGGTGGTAATTTGAGCTACCAAGAAACCTTTTGCAAAGGAGGAGGCCCACATGGTGGACGCAACTTTCTATACTGATTTGGCCTAAGAAGCTACCATGGTAACAAGATATATTAGGGGGATCAGGATCCCGTCAACTGGAGAGAGGGTGGGGGTACCTGCTCGAATGATTGTAACTTATGAAGAAAAGTGCGAACTGGGAGCGATGAGGTCCCTTAGCCTATCAAGACAACTCTGTGACCGAATGACCCCTCTCATTGACCCTATTGAGCACCAAGTCCAAACGCAGTGTGTTCTCAGCAGACAAACAGTGAGAGTGGTGGAAGAGAATCATAGGAAGAGGCCTTTTCAGAAGCAAGTGGACCGACAATGCAAGCGAGTGGTTTTACCTAGCGACATAATTATATACAAGTTATGAAGGTGTGAGAGGCAGTCGAGAGTCTGGACGATGAAGCTTACCCAGTCTATGAATGTTTCCTAGTGGATAACCAGGGGCAATGCTTGGTAATCGATAACTCCAGGATACAAGAGTTTATGGAGGAAATAGAAGAAGAACTAGTATGCTTGAGGGATAACCCTCTATCGCAGATCCAAGAGCTGGAAAGATCGACTTGGCTAGAGAGGTCGAGGACCCAAACCCTATTTTTATCTCGAAGGATTTGGAGGGAACTCCTCGAGGGGAACTGATCGAGCTGCTGTTGGAGTTCAAAGACGTCTTTGCGTGGAAGTACACGGAGATGCCTGGAGTAGACCAGGAGGTGAGTTTCCATAGGTTGAACGTTTTACCCTCAACCATTTCGGTGAAGCAGGCCACTCGAACGTACAAGACGGAGTTAGATCTAAAGATTAAGGAAGAGGTTCGGAGGTTGCTCACAATCGATTTCATAGTCCCGATACAACATCCGATCTGGCTCTCTAGCATTGTGCATGTGGGAAAGAAAAACAAGAGACAAATAAAAATATCCGTAGACTTCACAGACCTAAATCAGACATGCTCGAAGGATGAATTCCCATTGCCTTCAATTGATAGACTGATCGATGCAACTACAGGCCATGGGATGTACAGCTTCATGAATGGATACGTAAGATATAATCATATAAAAATATATTTGGCCGACGCAGAGAAGACCACTTTTCGAATGCCTTTGGGCAATTTTATGTACACAGTTATGCCTTTCGGATTGAAGAACGCAGGGGCTACCTACCAGAGGACGATGATGTCCATTTTCCATGACCTTTTTCACAAGACCGTGGAGTTTTATGTCGATGACTTGGTAATTAAATCCAAGAAGGAGGGCTCCCACCTGGACGATTTGAGGAGGGTGTTCACTTGCTGCAGGAAGTACAAGTTAAAGATGAACCCTCTCAAATGTGCGTTCGGGATAACAAGTGGGAAATTCTTGGGGTTTATCGTAAATCGTCAGGGGGTACAAATGAACTTAGACAAGCGACGAGCCATCCTTAACATGCCAAGATCAAAATCAGCGAAAGAGTTAAAGAATTTTCTTGCAAGGTTTCCTACCTGAGGCGGTTTGTCCCCGGATTAGCCGAGGTAACACACCTTTTGATGGAGCTACTGATGAAGGGCATGAAGTTTACATGAGAAACAATGAACCAATACGCCATAGACCGGCTTAAAGAACTCCTCACTTTTCCTCGGACAATGATCCCCCCAAAGGCAGTTATCCCTTTACATTTATACCTTACATCAACTGAACGATATATTGGGTCCTTGTTGGCCCAAGATAAGGAAGGCATTGGAAAATCTATTTATTTTTTGAGTAGGTTCATACACGGGCCTGAGGCCAGATATACTAGCATTGAGAGACACTGTTTAGCCCTTGTATTCGTAGCACAAAAACTTAGGCATTACTTGTTATTGTTCGCAATTCATATTGTAACTAGGTGCGATCCTATAAAGTTTTTGCTTGCTAAAACTGTGTTGATAGGCAGGGCACCTCGATGTCTTTTAATCCTCTCAGAATATGATCTCAAGTGTATGGTCCCACGGGCCATCAAAAGCCAGGAGTATGCGAATTTATTGGCTATCTTCCCATCAGGGACGTTCGAGCCACCTATTGAAGAGATCCCGAGGAATGATCTCCAGGCCAATTTCATAGCCTCTAGCTTTGACGAGTATAGTATGGAGTTCGACGGCTCTGCAGTCAAGAAAAAGGGGGGAGCTGGAGTCATCCTACAAAGAGATGGTGAAGAAATCCGTTTATCCTTTAAGTTTGAGTTCGAATGCTCGGATAATGAAGCCGAATATGAGGCACTAGTCCTGGGGTTGCTAGAAGCATTGAGAAGAGGTATCCAAGTCATAACAATTAAAGGGGATTCTAACTTGGTGGTAAAATAAGTAACAGGGGAGTTCGCATTGAAGCACATGAGTCTGGAACCTTACCGGACGATCATCAAGTGACTTCTCGAACAGTTCGAGGAGGTGAAGATCAAGAGGCACCCTCGAACGATGAACAGACATGCGAACGCCTACGCAACCATCGCGTAGAAGATTGCCTTTGAGGGGGAATCAACTATGGTGCGAATAACGAAGAGAATGACCCCCTCGATGGTGTCGAAAATGCTACCCTCAGAGGACAAAGATGATTAGAGGGGTGAGATCAGAAAGCAGCTGGAAAGAGGCGAAGGGCCACTCAACTTAGCTGATTTAGCGCAGTACTTTGTTACCAGAGGCAACTTATATTACAAGAATAAAGGAGGTTGGTTATCCCGGTGTGTAGATCCTGAGGAGGCCAAGAGAAGATTGAGTGAGGTGCATGAAGATAATTATGAAACCACTGAGGTTCCTTTATATATGAGGATACAACGAGGAGGGTATTTTTAGCCTTCGATGAGACAAGAAGTCACCGCAGTGCAAAGAGAATGTTCGAAGTGTTGTCTGTTCTATCAGGCAGTAGAATGAAGTTTCATTGGCCAACCGCAGGATTGGAGACAGACCTATATGGACTTCTTGATAGACGGTGTGATGCCGACAAACAAAGAGGATGCTACCAAGATTAAAAGGCGAGCACCAAGGTACTTCGTACAAGATGGGCAGTTGTACTGGCAGGGCTATCATGACAGGCCCCTAAGGTGCATAAGAGGGGAAGAGGCTAAAGAAGTATTAAAACAAACTCATGAACCAGGTCATATCGAAGGAGCTAAACTTTACGATCAACTAATGACCTTAGGGTATTTTTTACCTTCGATGGAGAAATACTCGACAGAATTTGTTCAAAAGTGCAAGGCTTTCCAGCTACATGGGAATATGATTCATGCTCCCTCGATGGACCTGCACTCCCTCTCTACACCGTATCTGTTTCATACTTGGGCGTTCGATTTGGTAGGGGCCATAAATCCCTCGGTGCGAGGGAAAATATGGATTTTAGTAGCCAAAGAATGTTTCAAGAAGTGGGCAGAGGCAATACCGATTAAGAAGGCCATAGCAGGTGTAGTAGCTCGATTCATGAAGGAGTACATTATCTACCATTTTGGTATCCCAAAGGTGTTCTTGTCAGATAACGGTACCCCTTTCGTGAACAGTGAGGTGCCCCTATTAACAAACAAATACTCAACCATCCATCATAAGTCAATAATAGCATACCCGAAGTGCAATGGGCAAGCAGAGGCTACCAACAAAACTTTAGTAAACATTTTGGAAAAAATGTTAGAGTACTTTTCAGGCACATGGGATGACAAGATCCTCGAAGTACCATGGGCTTTTCGAACGATAAAAAGAAAACCAACGGGATACACGCCATTTTCCTTAGTATTTGGGGCAAAAGCTGTATTATCGATCGAGCTCGAGGTACCCTCTGCTCGCTACAACTTATGAAGTGCCATGCTCCCTCACAGTCGTCATGTACAACTCGAAGCCCTAGAGGAACGCAGGGATAATGCCGCGAGGTACTTCGAGATATACATAAAGCAGTTGTCTAAATCCTACGACCAGCTGGTGAGGCCGAGAAAGTTTAAAGAGGGGGACTTGGTCCTGAAAGCATGCACGAGGTATATTAGGGGTTTGTCATTACCCAAACTCGAGACCAATTGGGAAGGGCCTTATATCGTTCGAGTAGCCCACGATACGGGTTATTGCGAGATATCCAAGCTGGAAGATAATGTTACTTTCAAATTGAACAACAAGTGGCTGAAGATCTACTACGTTTAAATGTATGTTTTGCCAACACCTTTGTTCATTATGCTGTAACCTTCTATTTTTCTTATTTTTGTTGGGAAAAAAAGGGGGATGTAAGTTTTGAAACAATTGGGTTTGCTTATTTAGTATAGCCACCAACAATGTTTTTGTGGAAAAATGTTAGGTCACTACCTTCTTCGTCATGCACGATGTAATTCCATTGTTGTAATAAGTCTAGCCAATGTCAAAAGAAAAATATATAACAACAAAGGAAAGAAGTTTAAAATCTCAAAAATGGTTGTGGTTACACGCAATTTTTCTTTATTTAATAAAAGATATGACTGTGGTTACACGCACGTAAAGGAGTTTAAAATCCCAAAAATGAGAAACATCAGTAATAGAAGCTAAGGAGCTAGGGGATGCCCATGATAAAGCGGAGGTTCGCTGATCCAAGCAGCCTATGATGATGTTGGGGAAGAATTTATACAAGGTTGCTTTGATCTGAAATGAGATCAGCCAAGTCTTTCTGACGAAGCTCTATCGCCTGATGAACGAACTCTAACTCCTGCTCCTTTCTAATCAGCTCGGTGTCCACACAAACAACGGCTTCATGCACCTCTTGTTCAGACGCCACCAACTTGGTCTCCAACCCCACAAGCTCTTCTAAAATAGCCACCTATGAGCGATGTGAACTCTGTAGCCGATGATAGAGGGTGGGAAGGTCAGCCCTCTTAAAACCACGAAGCAGCTCCACCAACCAGGACATGGAAAACCCATCGTTTGTGAGCACATTAACTCTTACCAGCAAAGTATTTATGGTATCAGGGCTAAGAGATTCGAGGGGAGTATTGAGGATTTCTTCCAAGACCATAGTGAGCCCGAGCAAGCGACGGGCCATCATCCCAGGAATAGGCCGAAGGCAACGGGTGCTAAAAGTGGACGAAAAGCGGACCCAATAACTTCTTGATCAGTAAGCGGGGACCCTCGGTCAGAATATAAGGGAAATTGGCCAAAGTTTGCCCCATAACTACCTCGGGGGCTGCCTCAGGGGGGTGCACGCTAAAAACACTGTCACTTGCAGAAGGGCGTTGAGTATGCGAGGCGCTATCACTAGCTTGAACCTGGGGAGCAACCACTTGGGGCACATCACCAACTTTAGGGGCCACCTTTTGAGCTCGGACAGCAGGGCCCCACCCAAAGAAGTGACTTCAGCTAAGGTCCTCGTTTGTACCATCTCCTGAGAAATAGGTTCAATTTCGGGTCTACGGGTCACGGGTTGGTCGACCTCCACTGAAATAAAATAAACAAATATAGTATAAGAAATGAAACAGGAAAAGCATACACAGAGCATCTTGCAAGTATGGGATATTATGCCAATAAAACTTAGCCCGCCCGACCCTCGATTATGGGAAATTATGCCAATAAGACTTGGCCCGCCTGACCCTTGGTTATGGGAGATTATGCCAATAATACTTGGTCCTCCTGATCCTCGATTATGGGAGATTATGCCAATAAGACTTAGCCCGCTTAACCCTCGGTTATGGGAGATTATGCCAATAAGACTTGGTCCGCTTGACCCTCGGTTATGGGAGATTTCTAAAGCCTAATACTACTTGGCAAAATTAACAAGATTACTTGCAGAAGATGGGTGGAAGAGAAAAGTACCTCTGGAAGCCTCTCGCTGACAAACTCGGGAGTGGCCATTTCTACAACGTCTTCCTTCTCAATGGGATGAGGAGCTACCAGAGGATGTTGACCTTATGGGGTAATCACATCCCCCGCTACTTCAGCAACCCGTTCTTTCCCGTCCTCCCCCTGACCCACCCCAGCAAGATCTGTGTATTCCTTGTTCAGGATGGAAGGTCCGAATACAGATACAAGCATTTGGTCATTCGATGGAAGGGGAATTGAGGGAGCAGTCTGAACAAATACGGGAGCCTGCAACATAGAAGTTAGAGGTTAGAATAACAATTTGAAAGAGCAACAACAAATTAAACAAGTAAAGAAATAAACTCACCACAAGCAATGAAGAAACAAGCATAGGGGACTTGGGTATATCCTCAGTAGTTCTCACATCAGGAACATCCCTCTCAAGGCCAGTTTGCTCGCGCAAAAAATAGGGATCACGATAATAGTCGCTACTAGACTCAGATGAAGAATCAGATATAACTGCCCCTAGGGGGAAATGGGAGATTACCTGCGAAGTAGTAGGGGCAGCTCTCTCGAAAGGACGATCCTCTCCAACATCATTATGCGTATCACCTCGCACATCAACTTAAAAAAAGAGATAAAGGCATGATAAGAGCATAATGAAGTTATTAACACGAAAAGAAAACATGAAGTGAAACGTTCAGATCAATAGGGATTGAGGGGCTTACTTATTTCTCCAATATATCTTCCAGAACCTCATAATCTTGTGGAGGTGATGAGGGCTTAGAAGGAGAAACCATCTTCCTCAACCTATGCCTCTGAACCAACGAAGTTTCCTCTCCCCCCTCCTCCTCCTCCTCCTCCTCCTCCTCTTCTTCTTCTTCTTCTTCTTCTTCTTCTTCTTCTTCTTCTTCTTCTTCTTCTTCTTCTTCTTCTTCTTCTTCTTCTTCTTCTTCCACTACATTCATCACCACCAGCACCTATAGCAACATGTTCCTCGGGCAGTTCCTCCTCACCGAAATCAGATAACTCCTCTATCACGAGCTTAAGAGGACTGATCGCCTTTCTTTTCTTACCACTACCAGCAGTGCGAGGAGCATATAAGAAACCTCAAGAAGACATCCGGGCAGACATTAATGCCCTATCTTCTTCACTAAAACTCTCCCGGGTTTGGAGAAGTTGATCAAACATTAAGCTCACCTCTTGGGTGACTTTAGGACGGGGGTATTGTCAGTCGGAGGCTGGGGGATGGTTTTGAGTTTCTTCAAAGGCACCTTTAGGGTGGCCCTAACTGCTGCCCCGGATGAGGCAATGCACGGGGATTCAGTTCTTTCAACCGACCTCGAGGGACCAGGGGTAATGGCGATAACCTCAACTAGGAGGGAAACTTTCTTCTTTTTCATAACTGCTTGGTCCACAGGCGCTACTGGGGGAATTTCAGAGGGAACACTGGTGTTAGCAGTACTAAGAGAAAAAACAGGTGATGAGGTGGTGCAATTTGTTAAACCCAACTTCGTGGTTGGGAATCTCTCAAATTCAGGGTATCGAGGCTCCTTTAAAATGTTGGTTTGAAAATGGACCAGTTGGTTCTGTCAGAAAATGTTCAGGTACATAGTCGACCTATTCCCCCGAACCTCTTTACTCGGGACCACGGGATTGGCCAAATAACTGGAACACAGACTTACGACGGCCGAAGTCAAATAGTTAGAACAAGCAAAAGAAAATTTTATGGGTTTTTTACGAGTGAAATGACTCAATAAGGGGTCTCTTTGGTCATAGTCGAATTGAATGGCTACACGGTAGGGGCTGTAAACAGAATGAAAAGAAGACCACTCTATGTATGAGGGAAGGTAATATAGGATTAGCAAAAGGGCGACGTTGTTCTCAGGAAAATTCCTAGCAAGAGCTTCATCAATAGGGGCAATAGGGCGTTCTTCCTGAGCAAAAAAGTCATTGGTAAAAAATTGATCCACCCCAACATAGGGGGCGAGGTAAGAACCTTTTCGCTCGATCGATCAAAGAAATGAGGGGCTTCTTAACAGTTTTATTCTTCCAGCAATAAATACGGGTGATCCTTATGGGCTGAGAACCGGGGTAGTTACCCGTAGGAGCATAGTTAGGAAAATGGGCGTAAAGGAAAGTTGTTAAAAGAATATTGTTGTCATAATTAGAAAAATCAAACCTGTCGATGCTCCGTGTAAAGTCCGTCGCTACACGGTCCAACCAAGTGTACAAAGAGCCAAGAATGATAACAGCAAGGGGGAGATTCACGTCGCTAGCCATCCGAACAACCATGTTGATTAAGTTCTTTCGGGTGCAGTCGTGGGGCTTACCCGGAATATATACTTTCGATAGCATCACCCAAATATAGCCCGTCAACTCTATTTTTTAATCAAATCCCTTTCCTACGGGGGGCTATTCAAACACCTGCTTCCCTTGAGGGTTCTCTTTGTCCGCCTTACAGGCCCTAATAACAGCTTTCTCTTCGATGAAATAAAAATATCGAATCACTTCAGAGTAGGTGCACTTATTGTAAGTGACCATACAATCCTTTACCACTGCCTCAAGCTCAGCCCTCAAAGTTTTCTCCTCGCTGGAGACGACCTCTTCAAAGAAAGTATCAAAACCAGCAGCTTCTAACCCTAGAAGCTCACAAACGTCTTCCAGGATGATGGTGAATTCACCCCATGCGCCAAAAAAGTGTGTGACCTATGGCTCCAATGAGAAATCAACAATTAGAGAGCAGTATTATTTTTGGCAAGAGTAAGATCACCCGGCCAAAGATAGAAAAAAAGACCAACAAGAGCTAACTGAATAGAGTACTTAGAATGTATATATTCCGTCCAAGTGCCCAACCCTCGCAAGCACTGGAGGAAGCCTCAAACTCCACCTTCGAATAGGGGAAATTACCTCGTTCAATGTGAAAATGGGTAACAGTAGCGGTGGGGATATACACAAAGTCTTCAACGTCCTCACCATCCTCCATTAGCAGGTCAGGGTCCTCAATTAGCACTAGTTCATAGGGAAACCTCTCTGTCGTCTGCCAGAAGTGATCTTCCTCATCGAAGTATAGGGCACGGCAGTAGCATGACCACTGGTGTTGGCGCGCTTGAGTCTCAGTAGAAGCACTTCTAGAGGATTGGGTTCATTTCACGACAGGTTCCATGGAAGTGTAGAGAGAAGGGGACGAAAAGTCAAGTTGGAGGAGTGAAAGAGGTAAAGATAGAAAACTTTTGCCAAAGCTCAGTACAAGAGAATAGAAACCCAAAGGTGATTGTTTGAAATGAGGATACCCCTTTTTATAGGGGAAACACGGACTCTGAAAGATAGCAAAAAGGTAGCGCTTTGGAAAACTTAATAATGAAAGGTTTAGCTTGCTTGGCTATTAAGTATGCACGACTGTAGAAAAACAAAGGTTGCAATGATGACGCTACAGGGGGATGCGCGGGTTGGCAGCGTTATCTACACGCGCGCACCCTGGGGATGCCGCATGTCACAATATGGAAGAGCAAATGATAATTCCATCTAAAGTGGCACACTTGGAGTCTTCTCTGCCTTAGGGAACGAAGAGCTTTAGGGGAAAATTTAAATAAACCTCTTCAATTTCCATGAGGAAAAGACTGAAGATCAATAAAGGGTTTCGTACGGATATTTATCCATGCAATAAATAAATATCTCTACAAAGGGGCAAGTGTAGGGGGTGTCCCCACCAAAGGGATGGTTAACTTAGTCAAGAAGATTGACTGGCTCACAAAGAAAGAGAAGGAATGATGCCCAATAGATCCACCTCGAAGATTCTTCATTGAAGTGGCTCGAAGGACCCAACTCGAAGATTCTTAACAAAAGCGGTTCGAAGGACCCATCTCGAAGATTCTTCACAGAAGCGGATCGAAGGACCCAGTTCGAAGGATCCAATTCATATATCAAAGTCACTTGGATGGCAATAGTTTGTAATAAATAATAGAATACTGTGTCACTTACTTTATCTCATAAACGTATGTTGAGCGAGGTTGTTTGGTACCCACAAGGGACCTTGCTGTGAGACCCCGCCTAATAAAATACTGAGCGATCAATCATGTACCAAATTAAAATAGGAGTCTCATATGGTTCATTCTTAACATCACTGTCGAAAACCAATTTAATTACTAATAACTTATTAGGCTGGCATTAAAATTTTATTTAACTAATCATTTTAAACAAACCAATCAAATAAAATATCCACACAGTTTATATATAAGTCTGAAAATGAAATAAAATGACCGAACACTCGATTTAACAATAATACAGCCAAATCGAAAGCCGCACTAAATGGCGGTAAAAGAATAAATAAATGCAGTTGGGTAATTAGCCCGAATATTTATACAGTATCTCCTATCTAGATTACAAGGATAAAAGCGTCTACAGTAAACCTGCATGCATCTACAGCTGCTGCAGCAGACGTCAGACTCGAAGGAATCGTCATCCAGACGTCCCTGTGTCTGAACACCTATATATATATAGAAAAAGAGATGAAAATAGATAAACGGGTCAGAGCCCGAGTTGTGAAAATATTTTGCAAGCGCATAGATGCTTTATTTTTAAAAATATGATTTTTCTCATATTTAAATTGGTATCGCACTCTCATGAGATACCCATCACCCCTCTTCTAATGGTGCACACATAGCGTGTCCCTCTAAACAACCTAGTTAAGCTACCCTGCCTAACTAAACTCGTTCCAATCATTCTATAATCCTAATTAACCCGAGTACTAAGGTCTAAACTTCTCCCCAGTCCCAATACTGCGCTACGTTCGTGCGTGGGGTGTCTCGCAAAGCGAAATCCAAACAAAGACCCCCCCGATACACTACTACCTGGTAATGTCGGTCGTCGAGATCCATTAGGCCCTCAGTACAAAACGTATATATATATATATATATATATATATATATATATATATATATATATATATTCTCATATAAATATATACATATAGTACTTACTTTAATATACAAATCACAATTAAGTCCGGATAAAATCTCCCGGAAAGAGAATGAATCCTTAATCATATATCTCTTTACACTAGATAAAGATATATGATATCTTGTCCTCATATACATATAATATACTATACACAACAAGTATAAAAACCATCCCACCGAGTTATAACTCGAGGATGCAGTCTCTCAATGCTATCATCTTCCAGGGAATCACTCACATACCATCCTGGGTACCAGCGGTCAGACTCTCACACCGACTTGGTAAAAACCAAATCACAACATATGGGAAGCGGTCATAGTTCCTCCCCGAAAATGAGACGAAACATACCCACCACGTCTCACCCCTAATAAAAATCACACAATATAAAATGGACGATATGACCTAGGGACTATACGCTGCCTGCTCCTCAAGCCAGGGGCCTCACCCACGTCGCGCAACTTCCCATGATAGCATTAGAGGGGGTATGCTTCACATAAATATATATATTCACACACACACACACACACACATACACACACACACACACGTATATATATATATATATATATATATTCATAACATCACATATATATGCTGTAATCACATTGTATATACATTCTACATAACTTTAATATACTAAACCCAAAAGTATTCTCTCACTTAATATATAACTTGCACCGTAATCACGTTTAAGGATTTATATAAATTCTCCAACTATACCAACTCATACTAAGTAAATAAGTATATCCTCAACTTATTTGAGTCTCATAGGTATCGCATTGCCTATACTAACAGTCATCAATAGACGTATCGGATAACCGCTCAATCATCCTAAGCCTATATCCCAAATTCATCCTAATCACCTCATAGGATTTACTCAACCATAATCAATATAATTACGTTTTCTACGCGCACAAATATATATGCCTAATTGCCCACCGAAACTATCCCAAGAAATATTCATCCCCAAACACTCTTAAATTAGATAAGTCGTGGATCCCATTTTCCACGAACCCAAGGTCTACATTTTGCTCAGATAATAATTTATAGGTCCCCACTCTATTGTTGGGTACCCCAAATATCTAATTCCTCAATTTATTCATTTTCCTCGAAAATATACTTTTAGTGCCACGATTATAGCACCCTATTAGCCCCCGTAAATTCCCTCAAATGGATAAATATTTATTTCCTTAGTTATGTATTTATTTCCTCAAATAAATAGGACAGAAATCCCTAATTTGGGAATTTATCCCATATAAATTGAACCCACGAAAATTGCCAAAAATCCTATAGGATCGATCGATCGATCCTTGGCCATCGATCGATCGATCGAACAGGGCAGACGGCTCTGCTTCTTCTCCAACGAGTCTATTTCGGCCATCAATAACCCGCCAAGCTTTTTACTTATTCTACCACCAACATATAACCACACCCAACTATATATACACAAGGGAAATAGGTTCTAATCATCCTAGAACCAAGAATCAACAACTAAATTCAATTAATTCCTAAGTTTCTCCAATTTGATATTTTCTGGGGTTTACCCGTTCAACTTTTGAAAAAACTGTTTAATTCACGAAAACCCAATTCCAAAATCATATAGTTTTTTATTACCAATTATGATATGAGATTTATGCTTAAAATAAATAATGCAAGTAAACACTTGCCTCGTGGATAAAATCAAACGACCTCGAGTCGAATCCCGTAGAGTTTGGCCGGAATCTCCATTTTTCTTCCTCTTTCTCCCTTTCTTTCTTCTCTTCTTATTTTCTCTCCTTTCTCCCACTCTCTCATGTCTTTTATAGCAGAGAAAAGGGTTTGTCCCTTATTAAACCAAAAAATGACTCGTTTACTCAATTACGAGTCCCTACTAGTCCAAAAATTCTCGAAATCCAAACACTACTCCCGGATACTCTATTTTTTACTATCTCGTCCATTTCGAAACCATAAACACACTCAAAATCTCCATCCGAGGTACTTAACTACAATTCACTAATTAAACCCAACACATCTCAATATGGGTTTTCCAATTAAAATATTATCCTTTGTCGCTTTACCCAACTGCGACATGTAATTAAAATGGTCCAACTCATTTACTTGATCCTGAAAGTAAGTGCAACACCCATAAAAAATCATGTAACCCTCATAGATTCCAAAAATTATTTCTCTGAGAAATTCCTCAAATCTCCAAATTATACTCATTTATGTAAATTAAATATCCCTAAAAGTGCGGGGTGTTACACTTGCCTGACAGTTCATGGGAGAGCTAACATGCTCTATCGAACAACCTCCTCTTGGGAACCTCACAGGGACATGGTTTGGAGGATTAAGAAGAGGGCAACATTGGGAATGCAGTTACCAATCCTATGGGGGCACGTGGTCAAAACTTCATCCAGAACAAATGGTCACTCGAGCCACTTCGGTCGAGCCACCTTAGCGCTTACCCGTTTGAGGTAACCTCATCGAGGTACTTCTATATTGAACGGTGTTAACCCAAAATAACTCTTAACCAACATATAGAGGCCAATACACTCGAGCCACCTACGAGCCGAGAAACCTCAAAACAGATACTAGCTCGCCCGACTGATGCTACCAAATATATGACAGGGTCGCTGTTTAAACCACTTCCTGACGTCATAATGTCTGGAATTTAGGGACTAAAAAATGTAGCACTCAAGTGGGTTTATCCTTAGGATGGTAGGCCTAGTTCACTAAACCTGACCATTTAGCCATCCTCAAGTAAGCCTCAAGCTGACATGTCACGTCCCTCATTAACGCCCAAAATGCTTCCAGCTAATAGAATGGTTTCCCGCATAAATCATGAGATCCCATGCATTTAATGCGATATCTTATGCATTTAATGCACTGGATCAAATAGATCGCAAGCAAGCTCACTCGAGCAGCCTAGCCCCCATATATATACACCAGATGAACAAGTTAGAAAAGAGAGAAGTTTTATAAGCCTAGAATTGCTGCCCAAATTCTTCTACAGTCGAGAATCATCGAGAAGAACATTAACTCCCCGCACCCATTTAATACACTCATCAGTGAGCATTAACTGGGCCTGAAGTTCACGCCTTGCCCTCATTGTGCCCAGAGTGCTTGTTCTTTCTCCCTTCGACCATGCTTTATGCTGGTCCCATCTATTTACTACGCTTGTCATGCATATGTTATGCCGATAGGTTATTTGATATAAGTCTGAACATTGGGATTCCTTGTCTCTGACTCACCTGTGGCCATTGCCAACATTTAATATTTAACGGTGTTACCCTCGGTCTTAATAAGGGGTTACGCCTCACTTAATACTAACTGTATTTGAAGAACCCACATCTTACATAATATAAAAAGTGAAATTATATTTTATTTCCCAAATTAAGTCCCGACACGACTGATACGCGCGTCCCGACTAAATTTACCTTAACAGTCGTATTTCTCACTCAGGACAATCATAATATTTTCTTATCATTATTATTACTCATTCACTAGGTAATATTCATTATAAATAAATATTAACCCTTATCTCACTGATTAATATTTATTTTACCGGATTAATTTCCCAAATGTAATTTAATTAATCCCAATTAATTCCGAGTATAAAAATTAATAAAATTACGGGGGGGTAAAAATTGTTCATCCATTAGAACAATTTATAACGCTAATAGCAAAATGAAAACCATTGAGATGCAATGGCGCAACTCCATGCAACAGTTGATGCATTTGCTAATGGAGAAGATTTATGTTCATTGGCATAGAAGGAATGAGCAAACTGATGTGGTGGAGGATTTATATTTCGCACATCTACCTCTTGTTTGTTTGTGAAATACATCCCGACTGTACTGGTGATCGATTGTACTTACAAGACCAATAGGTACAATATGCCATTATTTGAGATGATTGGAGTCACGTCCATTGAGCAATCGTTTTGCATTGCATTTTCTTTTCTGAAGAATGAGAAATAGGAGAATTTTATCTGGGCATTGCAACATTTGCAGTCAGTATACGAGCCATAAGCTTTACCACAAGGCGTTTTCACTTACCACCATTCTATTATGTTTATTCTATGTTCAAAAAAATATAGAAGGTGAATGTTTGAATCATAACATCAAAGACTAGGATATGAAGCTATTTATGCAGGGTTGAACTGGGCTTGTGGATTCCAAGAATTCGATCGAATCTGAGAATACATGGGTGGCTTTTTGGCAAAACTACCCCAACATTATTGTGTACATACAGAAGAATTGAATGCCTTTATGTTTTTCGTTGGCGCATGCGTGGACTAATAGGGTACCCCATCGTGGAAACCGCACAACTAACAGATTGTAGGGTGTCCATGCCCGACTAAAAAACACTTAACAAGTAGCACCGATTTATTTGTGATAATTTAGAAGGGTATGGACGCATTGCTTGGCCACCAAGTCATTCAAATACAGATGGATTCTAAAAAATCACTCAAATTAACCAAGCATGGCCATAATGACACGTTGTTGCATGAGACATGTGGTAGGGCATCACATTATCCCTAGACCTAATTATTGTAGAGATCGATTGCATGAGATCGGTGTTGAGCAAATCCATCGATAACACCCAGTATACAGAGATACAATGTTCACATATCATTCGTACCATCTATGAATTACCATGTGTCCACGAGTTGGACCAATAGAAGAAGCTAGTCCAAGCAATTCCATAGTGGGCGCTTGACGATCATTGGAAACTTGCCATTGTTATGAACATCTCTCGGTACCGTGAGCTTGAATATACTCCATGGATGATATTGTTTAAGAAATGGTGGACTGAGGTAGGTGAAGCCGTTAGAAAGACGATGTTAAGCAAGTTATTAAAAAATGATCAACCCTCTTGCATGCCCTTGATCGAGCCTGTACAAATTCGTCAAAAGGGTAGGCCACCTAAGGGGAAGAAGTCTGTTATTATATCTACTAAAAGAACCCTTTGTGCTTGGGAGCAAGATGTACCGCCCGCGGTTTAGCTTAAAAAAATCTTTACAAATAAGACCCCGTTGGGCGTGAAATAGAAGACAAGGTCTCAGAGAATAAGATGTATATCAAGCACGTTCTCGAGTTCTTCTAATTATTTGTGGAAGGTATATATGATTTCAAATCGGATGGCAACTTTGGATATACGACCATTTAGAAATGAGTTGGTGTTGGGGATGGACTAGAACATTCTCATGTTATTCGTAGTGCACTGTTGTCCGAGCTATGTAGGGACAAGCCATTTTGGGCTACCATTATGAACTTCTATGATATTGAGGATTATAAGAGGAGATTGGACTATTTCAGACACTCGTGCACAAGCGAGCATTGGTTTATCATTCCAGAGTTTGGCTATTTTACGGCTAACACACTTAAGCTAATGGTTGAAATGATACCCAAATTACAATGCTTAACTTTTGTTCCATTCGACGTTGGTTCAAAATCTATGATGGAAGAGAATTGCATCATCTTTATACTCAATGTATTTAATACTCATTAGGTGAATTTAAATTGCACAAGGTTTTGTCCCATGCCGCCAATTGCCTCTTACTGGAGATCGAGGACATGTCAAGATGTTGTAGAGTGGCCGACTATGTTCAAGTCCTGCTTACAAACGTTTCAGAATATATGTCCCAAAGATATTCCGACGAAAAATGAACCATCCTTGATATCGTCAAATGAAGATGAGGACCTGACGGTGGCTTAAATTGGTGAAAGTCTTACAGATGAAAACATATGTAAATTGGTTTGTGAGAGGGTAGTTCCCTTTAAGCTTGGGAGTATAGTAATACCAATTAAGGTGTAACCCCTATAGATTTGGTGATAAACGATTACCTAGGAACTCTTTAACAAAAACAAATGAACACATAATATTGTATATAATCAACGCTCAGATTGAACTCACAAATCTCTCATGTATAACTCAATAATAATAAAGGAAACTTATAAGTAACTCATTCGAAATGAGAGAGAAGTAAGCTCCGTAAATACACCTTGGCAGATAACCAACACACCAACAACCTCTGAAGGATCTTTGGTTAACTATTAAAAGCTTCACCATACATGACAATAGTGGGTGAATAAACTCTATGGTTTGAAATAACTTCCCTTGAATATATTATTTTTCTTAGCAATAAATCTCTAGAAAGAACTCCCTCATCTCAGAAGTGGTTGAGGCCCATAAATAACCCAACACCCCTTCTCAAGACGTCTCAATCTACCTGCACACCAAAGACCTCCCTATCACACTTTACGTCACAAATATTAAATGCATGATGTGTTAGCACACCCTACATCATGATCATTAAATGCCAGGTTATACCTTTTACCTAACCACTGTGCGTCAGAGGACTGTCACCACAAAGGTGCCTCAACAAACTATCTGATAGCCCCAATACCACAGTGGTTTACTCGAGTTTGAATTGGACAGTGTTTAGCTGGCCAGTGACATCACCTAAAGTAGATGTGACATTTGGTAGGGGACTATTTGGATCAAAACTCAATATACGATGGAACTCAAGGTTGCTCTACACAAGCTTCCACAATTAAAAGATTTCTCGGTGTTTTACCAGGTGTATCTAAGATGGTTAGGACAAGCCCTAACGCTGCCTCACTTCTCAATCCTCCAAAACAAGTCCCTCCGAAGTTCCCACTGTGAGGTCATTCGATAGAGCATGTAAGATCTCCTAGGCCCTGCTATGCCTAGTCTCTCGCGAGTACCTTTTGGCATCACACTCGGTACTACAATCATTACAACATTACAATCAATGTATCTAAAAGGTACAACTTGACTAAGTAAGAAAGGAAGATAAAAAGATCTCTCTCGACCAGTTTCCTCGCTGGGCTGCCTCCCTCACTGAGTTGCTTCACTGAGCTGCCTCGCTGATTTGCCTTGTTGTATTCATGCTACTTCTTTCTCTTGAGTCTCTTCTATTAACTGGGGAAGTTTTCTCTTATTAAGAGATTACCTTCAAGACCCCCCTCATTTACCCCCCCCCCCCCGTCTAGAGACTTGTTGTGATGACAAGAAATGTCTGCACAAAAACTTCTCAATCCGATGAACCGTCTTCTAGTACGAGCAAAAATTATTCCATTTATGTCTTCGTTGCAGCTTACTACCAATATCTTTGTTAGAAAAAAAATTAAATTGTCCCCGATATACCTGAACCAAGGCTCTGCAACATCTGGGCCTATCGCAACTTTTTTTCTTAATTGATTGTGTGAATTCTCCCAAAGTACTTGTGGAAATTATCCATTATCGTTTTGACTGTCCAAGATTAAATTTTCCCCATTATGCGTTGTCCCGTTCCATCATATAGTGAACTTGTAGTGAATGGGCATTTTGTTAGGACTACCCTTAATAGCATGAATTCTCTCTGTTATTTCTTATGAAAAATTCCTAGCATTTGGACTTGTAAAATTCTCCACGTTCTGTTTGCGTTGTGTCCGTCCCTGTTTTCCACATGTTCGAAAAGAAAAATTCTCCCCAATTTACCGAGTCAAAGTTATATTCGTTTAGACTTATGGTGAGGGGACATCGTTTCTTTTGGAAATGTGCTGCGAGCAACCTCCATTTATTGGGGGGTAAAAAATTCTCCCTGATGCATTTTCAACTTGTTATATCATCGTTCGGTCTTATAGCATGAGGACTTGCTTTAATTGACCATTTTGGCTTTAAATACCCATTTCAAAAAATTTGGCGCCAAAAATCATTACTTCCTTTGAAAGCAACCCTTTCTCTCCCAAGTGTCACCTCATTAATGACGTGGGGTTGTCTTTTCAACTGTCAGAGTACTCCCTGAAGTGCCATGTGTCCCTTTTGTAATCATTTTGGCGGCTTGGCACGTGCCTCTGTGGGGAAATCAAACATCCACTTGATTTTCAATCTTCTAATACTCAACACTTAGCTATTTTTCTCTTTCGTCTCTGTGTTTGCGTCCATACAAACTCACACCAGAGCGATTTATTGTGATGAATCATGAGGGTATGTTTGTGAGGGTCAGTTGATCATGTGTCAACTAGTGTTTGATGGTAACAACTACACGTAGTGGAAATCGCATATGATATTTTTTTATATCCCAAGGTGAGAGAGTATGTTTAGCCTTAGTTAGGGGATTAAAACCCACAATAACCAAGGAAAAGGAAGTTGATGTCCTGAAATCTAAGGCAAATTGGAAGGATAAGCATATGTTAACCAACTATAACTCTAAGGGTCAAATGTTAATTTCTATAGAGTCACCCAAGAAGAGTTCCATCATATCTTTATGTGTATTATGTCAAAATCGATGTGGGATATTCTGAAGTCACCTATGAGGATATCGATATCATTCAGGTCTTGAAGCTCCAACATCTCCCCTTCTGGTTTGAGTTATTTACGGGGATTAAAAAGGATACATTCGATGAGTTTTATGTTAAATTCTACGATATCATGAACTCTAGCTTTAATTTAGGTGAGAATACCCAAATTTTAAGGTTGTTATAATAATCCTTAGGTTTCTAACATCTAGGTTCCTTCCCCATGTTTTAGTCTCAAGCGTCATAGGAGGTAGAAGTACATCTAAGACTTTGAGTTGGAAAATCCCACAAGGTTGAGTCTTTCGATTATGACATGACCAGTATTGAAGACTATAATTTAACTAAATTGGCCAAGACATTGAAGAAAATTCTCAAACATGATAAATTGTATATAACTAAATGGTTTAGGGAACATAGTGCCAATAATGTAAGAAAATATTCAAGGAATTGAAGGAAGAAAAATTAAGAGGTTGAAAAGGTTTTGGGGAGTTGCTTTGAGTGTCAAATTGTCATCATAAGACATTTAAATGTTCTGTTAAATGACGAAGTAATTGCAAGAAGAAGTTGAATGAAACTATTAGTGGTAGTGCCTCGGGCTTAACGAGTGAATCTTTAGCTGTAGGTAATTTCATCGCATTCATCGCCATTAAGGATGGGTCTGGTCCTAAATCTCCCCTTATTGAAGACAAGGTTGAGGATAGTGGCGTAGAGTCCCAATCTAAGAAATTCTAATGTATAAGAAAAATTGATTTTATAAAGGAGTTTCCCAAGATTCTTACTATATACTTTAAGGCATAGAAAGAGAATATAAGACTTTTAACTAAGCTTAACAAATGTAAGAAGGAGATTTGTGCCATGAAAGAGGGTGATGAACTTGTGATTAAACTAAAATAATGAAATATGGAGCGTGAGTTTTTGCATGATAAGGTCTCTAGCCTAAATAAGGTGTTCCTTGAGTTTTCCCAAACTCTAATCTTACTAGAGGATGGGAACGTTAGGCTAAAGAAGGGGCTTGATGATATGAACCCCACCAATAATTGTGATGAAACCCAATAACAATGATGGTTAAAGAACCCTAAGATCGTAAAGACAACGTTTGTTGAGCCTTGACCCGTTACCTATCAAGATAAGAACCAAGACTATGAAGGATTAAAATGACACACCAAGAAACCCAAGAATCTCACACGAATTAAGGTGATAAGTTTGGTTGTTTGAACGCTATAAGATTAACTTGATAAGTTCAGAAAGTTTTCTTAAGAACCAAGAGGAACAAAATACCTCACAATAATATTAGTTTATGGCCAAAAGATGCTTATAAAATTCGTAGCTCTCATGATTTATACTTGGAACAACCCTCCAAGAATGAAAAGAAATAAATACAACATTAAAACAACACAATTGTCAAAGTAAACAAGTCCCCACATTTTTAGGCCATTTGGACTTTAAAAAACCACAAAATATGACTAAATGACTAAGTTCGATGTATTAAAAGATAACCAACCAAGACTAGATTAGTCCCCCATTTATTAACCTTAAAAATAGATAAATTCATGCCCATTTATGGTGTGTACATGATGGCCACATTTTTGCCTGCTAATTAGCTACCCAAATTGCATTAACGACATGGACTAAGCCTCGATTATCATTTGGGCCCATCCTGGTCTTCATCTTTTCTGAATCAACCCAATTCTTTTGGATTAGCCTAATAAGTGCTTCCTTAAAATATTTGGCTTTAAGTCTTGTAATTGGACCACTAGAAAGTGACAAAGGGTATTGTGCAAATTTAGCTCCACTCCCACGTGTATGATCAGCCCCACGTTAATCTTCAGCATATTAAGCTCCTTGAATTGCATCATTCTTCCCCTCTTGAGAAGGATTTGTCCTCAAATCATCACCTGCATCAAATTGGGATAAATCAACAGCATTAAAGCTTGTACTGACACCGTACTCACCTGGTAAGTCAAGTTTATATGCATTGTCGTTGATGTATTCCTAAACTTGAAATGGTTCATCACCCCTAAGTAGTAGTTTTGAACGTCGTTTCTTTGGAAAAAGTTCCTTCCTTAAGTGAAACTAAACCCAATATCCTGGTTTAAACACTTCCTTCTTGCGTCCCTTGTTGGATTGATGGACATATTGTTCAGTCATCCCTTTATTGTTCATTTGAGCCTTTTCGTGAATCTTCTTTACAAATTCAGCCTTCCTTTTGCCATCTAAGTTTACTTGTTCACTCAAATGTAAAGGAATTAAAACCAAAGGTGACGTGGATTAAACCCATAAACAATTTCAAATGGTGAACACTTAGTTGCAGAATGTATAATTCTATTGTAAGTAAATTCAACATGTGGCAAATAATCCTCCCATGCTTTCAATTTTTTCTTAATGATAGCACTCAACAAATAAGACAAAGTTCTATTCACTACTTCAGTTTGGCCATCAGTTTGTGGATGACAAGTAGTAAAAAACAACAACTTGGTTCCCAACTTTCCCCACATAGTCTTCCAAAACTAACTCAACAACTTTGCATCCCTATCAAAAGTAATGGTCCTAGGCATGCCATATAACTTAACAATTTCTTTGATAAACAAATCAGTTATATGCGATGCATCATTAGTTTTATGACATGCAATGAAGTGTGCCATCTTATAGAACCTATCTACCACGACAAAAACTGAATCTCTCCCCATTTTAGTCCTAGGTAAACCCAAAACAAAATCCATAGAAATATCAGTCCAAGGTTCATTATAAGTGTTAGGTATAGGCAAAGGGGTGTACAATCCATGGGGTTTCAACTTTGACTTGGCCTGTTTACAAGTGATACATCTCTCACGGATTCTTTCCACATCACGTTTCATATAAGGCAGAAAAAATGATCATGTAAAATTGCTAAAGTCTTAATTACACCTAAATGACCCATTAAACCACCACTATGAGCTTCTCTCACAAGCAATTCACAGAAAAGAACACATAGGCACACATAATTTATTTTCCCGAAACAAAAATCCATCATGCCCATAAAACTTTCCAAACGCCACTTTTTCACATGCATTGAACACATCACTAAAATCAGAATCTTGCGCATACAAATCCTTAATGTATTCAAAACAAAGCAATTTTGTGTCTAAAATGGAAAGTAAAGCATACCTTCTGGATAATGCATCAGCCACCACATCTTCCTTACTTTGCTTATATTTGATCACATAAGGAAATGTTTCAATGAATTCCACCCACTTGACATGACGTTTGTTCGACTTTTGCTGTCCCTTCAAATTCTTTCGAATTCATGATCTGTGTGAATCACAAATTCCTTTGGCCATAGATAGCGCTGCTAATTTTCCAATGCCCTCACGAGAGCATTATGTGGGATAGTTTAGGGTTACGCCACTCAATTTTTCACTAAAATAAGCGACTAGACGACCTTCTTGCATTAAAACAGCTCCAATACGTATTCCTGAAGCATCACACTCAATTTCAAATGTTTTAGTAAAGTTAGGTAAAACAAGCAAAGGTGCATTAGTTAACTTTTCTTTGATTAGATTAAATGCCTTTTCTTGTTCTTTTCCCCACTTAAATGACACATTTTTCTTGAAGACTTAAGTGAGATGGGCGACCAAGCTACTAAAATTAGGGATGGCAACGGTGCAAGCTTGGGGAGGGTTTTCAAAAAATCCTAACCCTCCTCATTTAATAAACGGGGTGGTGCATGGCGAGGCAGTTTTATTTAAATCAACTCCTAACCCATCCCATTTAATAAACGGGGCAGGTCGAGACTCCTATGGGTTGGGATAATTTTAAAAATAGTAAATTAAAAACTTACATCATAGTCTTATAGGTCTACAGTGGTTCGTATTCTAACATATGAGACAGTCCCCCAATTATCAATCCATGTTTCCACATAGATCTTTTTCATAATTAACACACACATAAAGCTTTGTTTAGTATATGCGTGTGTGTGTGTGTGTGTGTGTATATGGTTTAATTGTAATTAACATAAATATAATGGGTATTTATATAGGCATAAGTTAAACGGGGTGGGACAGGGCGGGGTGATTTTATTTAAACAAACTCCTAAATCGCCCCATTTAATAAATGGATTTTTTTTAAATCCATACCCACTCCTAATTCATTAATTGAGTTTTTAAACCCGCCCCATTAAGGGCGGGGCGGGGTGATAGGCGGCGTAAACTGTGTGTAAAACATGTCATTGGGCGTTTACGCCTCTACACAAACAAATACCTAGACTTGGCACACTAACTACGGAGTGCAGCGGCAAGTAAGGATCGAATCCACATAGACTAGTTGTTCGAATTCTATTAATTTAATACTTCGCGAATAAAAGTGTAAAAGATGATATGTGAGCAAATAATTAAACTAGGCATGTATTTAAACTTAGATTAATAAAACGAGTAAAACTATAGGTTGAGAGTCGTCTCGCATGGGCTAAATAACATAACTGGTTACATGAACATAAAAGCGCTAACAAGATTAATCACATTTGGACAATTAATTCAACCTAGAGTTGTCACCCTCTAAATTGTCATAAAAGCTTAATTTGAGTTCGGTGTCAACGACTATTCCCGGAATTACACATGAAAGGTCGTAAATACGGAGCATAAGTGATATACCCCGTTAAATCTCCTAAGTGTCATACAAAGAACAATTAACTCATTAAAACTACCCTAGACCCATCACACCATAGCAAAGCAACTAATTAACCCATGTAAGTTTAACAATCTCAACCTAGATTAAATTACCTACAAAGCATGTTAAATGACATTAATTAAATGGAACCAAGTAAATTAAAGCAAGGAAGTAAGTTACAAAGCAAGAAATACACAAAATAAAGCAATAAACTAACAATGGAAGTTTGGATAAATGGAGAAGATAATGAAAAGTGTTCTTACAAACCAAAGTGGGTAAAACCCCAGGATAGAGATGAGCAAAACCTAAAATCCCTTCCAAAACCTTCATCCCTAATCTAAGCTCTTAAACTACAATATGAATAAGATGAAAAATCGATTATATCATATATATCATCAAATACACAACACACCCACTTATGTAATAAGTGGAAAAATAAATAAAGATAAAAGAAAAGAAAATGATTTATCCTAAAAATCAAGAAGGAGCTCCTCGGGAAAATGGTCATAACATGTTCGTTAGGAACCAGATTGACGAACCGTAGGAAGCCACGCGAAGCTGACTCGAAGGGCTACAACTTTCGTGAAGAGTTCGGGCACGAAGCTCAAACGTTGAAATGATTAAATGCCCCTGAAGTTGCGTACTACATTGAAAACTTCTCGAAAAGTACCAATTGCACCGTTAAGCGTTCCAATACCTACAAAAGCTCAATTATACCTCGTAAATCATATAAACATACACAATAGAGGTTGTCTAGTTAACGAGCATAAATACGGGAATTAATGGACACAATTGTGCTAGAATGCATAAAGATAACGAGCGTAAATATACAATATTCGTGACTAATCACGGGGCTCCTACGGATCGAATTAAATTGCCATCCCTAACTAAAATCACGCACAAATCGTCTATAAAATCTATCTAGGCCGTGGAAACTCCTCACTTGGTTGATTGTTGTAGGCGTTGGCCACTATTGGATTGCTTTCACCTTTTTATCATACACTTCAATTCCTTTAGCACTAATAACAAAGCCAAGAACACAAGCTTATCCGTGCAAAAGGTGCACTTTTTTAGGTCAGCAAACAACTTTTCTTTCCTTAGCAAATCTAAAACAAAATTTAAATGAATTACATGTTCTTTCAGGTTTTTGTTGTAAATTAGGATATCATCAAAATATACAACTATAAATCTGTCAATAAATGCATGCAAAACATGGTTCATCGAATGCATAAAGGTGCTAGGAGCATTAGTTAAACCAAAAGGCATTACTAACCACTCATACAAGCCATATTTAGTTTTAAAGGAAGTTTTCGATTCATCACCTTCTTTCATATCACGAGTAATGTGGTATGAAGGTTACACGGTTAAAGTTGTGACATATATGCTTACATTATAAGTTATGCCTTTATTAGGACGAGCAAGTATGACTAGGAATACCTTATGACGGGTGGGGTGGGGTATTTTGATGCAAGTGCCGGTAGGACAACATGAAATTTAAATGAATATCATTTAATATTGTTATGTAAGGTATGTTAGTTCTTGATTATTTGTGGGTTCTAACCCACGTTATTTCCTAAAAAGTGCTTTTTAGGTATTCATCAATTACGGGGCATGGATGAGAGGACCAATTACAGGGTTAGCCTTACCCAATTAATTACAGTGGAGATTCTTCTTACCAGGTCATTATATAGTCAGGATTTGTACATATCAATTTATTGTTAAGAGATATTATTGTGGACTCTTAGGATTATGTATTATGGAGATTTACTTTATTCATTTATCCAGATGCATCCAATTATATTGATTGAGATATTGGAGACTTGTATATATATATATATAATTGATTCGTATCTTTTATATACTTTAGTGAATGGCTTTAGTTTTCCCCAGTTATTTACAATTCTTACAATTATATAAATTGTTCAATGTCCCCTATCTTTGTAACACTCCGTGTTTTTATTTATTATTTAATTAATTAATTGAAATTTTCGAGAAAAATAACTTTTTTGAATTTAATAATTTTTTTGGCTAAATATGTTGGTTATGATTTTAGAAGAATAAAGCGGAATTAAAATCGGAGTTAAAATGGATTTTATATTGATTTTACAATTTTTGTCCCTTATAATTTTTTTAGGCGAACTGCCAGATTTTAGGCATGATCGATCGATCGATGCTGGGGGTAGATCGATCGACCCTCCCAGAAAACGTGCGCTGTAAGCTGTTTTTAGAGTTTGTGTAGGATTAGGACTCCTAATCACTATATAACATTGTTAATCCGTAGGGAGACTTCTCATAATCACTTTTTCACCAGTTTTTCACCATAGAACACTTCCAAATATTTTTCCTCTCACTCATAATCATCAACCTTCAACAAAATCAAGTTTTTTGTAACAAGTTTTGGCACAAGTTTTTGAAGGCTTAATTGGGGTTTAACCAAGATCGTTCAAGAACACTCTTTTGCTAATTTTTCGAGAGGAATCCAGATTTCTAATCAGATTTTCAACACGATCTTCACAGCCATGAATACTCTATTCTTTTCCTTTAGTATTATGCGTTTTAAGTGTCGCCTAAACACTTAATTACATGTTTCTTAAAAATAATTAGTAACTTAATTAGAAAAAGTGGATACTAATTATGGGGCTGTTTTTATAAAATCTTTTAATCTGAATAATATTCATAACCCTTTGGGTACGTAGGATTCATGAGTGATTTTGGGTTTTATTGGTGTAGGTTGCATGTAGAAAAACCCTAGCTTTAAAATAAATGATTTTTGGGTGCGTACAACTCATGTAATACATGTAGAGATAATAAAATTTGGGTTTTGATATATATATGATGAAAACTTGGTATATTTAATTTAAAATAATTAAATGAGATTATTTGGATATTGTTGACGTTGTGATAATTAAATTAAAGATTTAATTGAATTGGACTATCATGCGTAGTTTTATATATTGATTAATTATGCTTGTTTGTGTGACTTGTTGGTATTATGATGTTGCCTTTGTGACGACGGGTTGTTGGGTATTATTGCTCTCCCTATATTTTAGAATGCCTCAAGGTATGGGACTAGTGGGTATGCCTTTTGATGATTTACGCCTTCTAGGTATGGGACTAGTGAGGGTAGATTTATCATCTTGGGGGTGGGCTGATTTTTGATACTTTATCGTCGTTACGCTAGCCTAAGCATGATACTAGGTCGAAATTTAAGTTAGAAATTCATCCTATACATAGGTTATGACGTATTGATAACTTGGGGACCCTTAGTTATGGGACTAAGGGGTATTTTGAGGATCTCACATCGATTAAAAGGGTGGGGTGATTATAAATTGAGAAATTGAGAATTAATGCCTAGATAAAAACGAGTATTAAAATTTGTGGCGACATAATGTGTCGGGGCCGACAGTTTAAACGGGTCAGAGGACGATTTATGTCGTGTCATGTGTGGAGCCTTGTCATGTGTCGGGGCCGACAGTTAAACGGGTCAGAGGACGATTGACAAGGGGAACCTTGTCATGTGTCGGGGCCGACAGTAAACAGGTCAGAGGACGATTGACAAGGGGAAGTGTGACACTTTAATAAAAAGTGAGAACTGTAATAAAAGTTGGTTAATTTAATTAAATTAACATCGTGGGACTTGGGAATTTAAAATCATATTGGTGTGCCTTTATAAATGGGGATTTTTGCGGGTAGTTAGTGGTTTAGTTTTATCGCGTTTAAATTATTCCGTTTAATTTATATTATTCTATTATGATATTTATTGCGTATAATGCTACTGTCTGGATTCAAGGATCCTATTTTAGGGGAGTAGTGTGTATTATTGCTCAGGGCTTTGGCTCTGACCCATGCGTTGACTAATCTTTTTCAGGATTTAATTTGGAGAAGCTGCATAAGTTTATCGGACTTATCATTGGAGGTGCAGCTGGAGTTATTTACTTTATGGCATAGTTTAGTTTAGACTTTCTTTTCCAGTCGTATTATGAGACTTCATTGGAGTTTTTTTTTGGACCATTCAGTTCCAAAGTTATTTAGAGGATTTCTGTTGGGATTATTCAGATTTTATTTAATCATTATTGGAGATTGGATTTTTTGGAGTTCGCATGTGATGGATCTTTTATCGCTTAGTTATTTGTGATCATTTGAGATTGACTCAATTTTGTATCTTATGGACTAATTTATTTATGTCTCATATCTGTCTCATGCTAATAATGGTATTTATTTAGTTCACGCCCGGCTTAGTTTTGGTGGCGGCCGACGCCAGTATTAGGCGGGGTGTGAGAGATGGTATCAGAGCATGGTCTTAGGTTTCGTAGGTTATGAGTCCGTTTAGCTTCCGCGCTGTCGATATTTGATTTCCTTTGATTGATTCGTACTCCTGAAGGTAGGGGGTCTAGCATACGTGTTAGATGTGTTTCTTGGAGATGTGAAGTTTTGAGTTAAGGACGTTGTAGGCATTGAGTTTAGAATTAGTAAGCTTGATGTGGGGATCCTTCGAGTGGATTTTGGAGACGATAATTATTTTGGAGATTTTAGTACAGATGTTAGGTATCGTATGTATCGATTTTTGATGTTGAGATTTAATTTGAGGATGTTAGCATTTTAATGACTTTCAGATATAGGATCGAGTGGGGATTTGTGGGATCGTGTGGTGCGCCGTTATTTTCATAATTATGCGTATGTATATAGGTACTATATATTATTTTGTTGCTCGTGGGGTAGGTGCGCGTAGAATTTGGTGTATGGGCACCCAATTATGGCATTCTACGGGTAGGCATTTATGAGCCTTATTTTTTTTTGCGAGATTTATGCGTTGATGAGTATGCTTCGTCTAGTTTCGAGGACGGAATTCTTTGCTAGTGGGGAAGTATGTAACACCCCGTGTTTTTATTTATTATTTAATTAATTAATTGAAATTTTCGAGAAAAATAAATTTTTTGAATTTAATAATTTTTTTGGCTAAATATGTTGGTTATGATTTTAGAAGAATAAAGAGGAATTAAAATCGGAGTTAAAATGGATTTTATATTGATTTTACAATTTTTGTCCCTTATAATTTTTTTAGGCGAACTGCCAGATTTTAGGCATGATCAATCGATCGATGCTGGGGGTAGATCGATCGACCCTCCCAGAAAACGTGCACTGTAAGCTGTTTTTAGAGTTTGTGTAGGATTAGGACTCCTAATCACTATATAACATTGTTAATCCGTAGGGGGACTTCTCATAATCACTTTTTCTCAAGTTTTTCACCAGAGAACACTTCCAAATATTTTTTCTCTCACTCATAATCATCAACCTTCAACAAAATCAAGTTTTTTGTAATAAGTTTTGTCACAAGTTTTTGAAGGCTTAATTGGGGTTTAACCATGTAAGGACATTTTTCTCATGTCCAACATGTTACATTTATGTATGTCGTACGCCGCTACATTTGGCACGTCACCTCACGATCTCACATGACGGCCTCTATCCCAATTCCGGGAATCAAGCATTCAACATCTCCATTAATGTGTCCCACATCTGCCTCAACGACTTCACGTTCCACGATTTTAGGGACTTAATGCAAGTGGTACGCAAGGGAAGTCAAAACAGTGAAAAAAGGCACGATAGGAGAGTTCAAGGGTATTTTCGTAATTTTATAGCCATAGTCCGGCGGTCTGGTCAACTGTAAAGTTGAAGATCTCGCCGCAACGAAGATACTGGAAGAAACGACACCTCAATCCAAGCTACGGTGAAGGAGTTATGACCTTTTGAAGATGGAGAAAATTCCTTAAAGAATGCTGATTTTTTTTATCCCCAAACCAGAGAGGTACCCCAAACCGCATGGGGAACCGGTTCGGGGTACCCCAGAACCGGTTCGGGGTACCTGACGCTGCAAGAGTCACCAAGTTTTAAAACTCTTTTGGTGTCCTTATAAAAGCCAACTTCGGGGGAGCTGTTTTGTAAGACTTTGGAAGACGTTTTTGAGAGTCCCAATTACTCTAGTCTTCATATTTTTGAGTCCCAAGACTCATGTTTTGATTCACACAATTGCCAAACCTTTGTGAATGTTTTTGGTAACCCAAGAACACAACTCTGCTTTTGTTCAACCCTTGTGGAGAATCCGTCTTTCTTCTTCATTGCTGCCCTCCTGGAAAGGGAAACTTCCAGCCGACAAACTTGTGGAGAAGCCGTTTCTCTTCTTCATTGCTGCCCTCCTGGAAAGGGAAACTTCCAGCCGCCGACTACAGATCCAACACCTGCGGGTAATTCTGTGTCACTGTATTTTTATTGTAATCCGAAATCGTATGTTACAATATTATAATGAAAATAAAAGATTTTGCCCCTTTGAGGGATTTTTCCTGAAACTGTTTGTTTTATCCTGCATGCTATATTTTATTTGATAAATCATCTAGATGCATGTTTTAGGGTTTAACTAAAATTTGGGATTAATTAAAATTGGATGTTATTTGAGATGTCGCTATATTTCCGCTGTAGCGATTCTTCAAATTGGTGTCAGAGCGGGTTACGCTAATTTATTGCGTGATCCTGATTTTTTAAGGATTTACTTTCTGATACAATTTGTCTACTCACGTTTACAAATTGGTATCAGAGCCTGTTGCACTAAGTTATTGTGTTTTGATCCTGATTTTGCACAAAAATGGCTTTTGATGGTTTTGATGATCTTCGATGTCAAATTTTTGAAAAAGTAAATTGGAAAATTCACACGAACTCTTGTTTTAAATCTTCTGTTGAAAACGAATCAAAGAGGTGTTCTTGTTGTGAGGGTGTTGGTCACACGTTAGATGAGTGTACCACAAATTTAAAGAATTAATTGAATAAACCGATTTCTCATGTTTCTACCCTTAGTGATAGCGATTCGGAAGAAGAAGTCTTTTATGCTTCTAGGCGAGAGCTTCCCATCCATGTGATTAGTGATGAGAGTGAGGGTGAAAAGAGTGAGGAGGAAGAAGAAGAATTGAGTGAGTTGCAAGTTGCCTACAATAATTTGTATTTTGAATGTTTAAGGACAAAAAAGGCAAACTTAAAACTTGAAGCTCAATTGAAAGAGTCTGCCTTACAAAATAATGATGTTTTAATTGAAGAACTTAGGGCACGAGAGAAAATTTTGAGAGAGAAGCTGGGATATGTCGAGGGTGAGAGAGATGATCTTCGAGGCGTGATGGAAGCTATGAAAAAGGAGATTCTTGAGTTTGAGGTGTCTTGGCGCTTACTTGAATCTAGGATAGGTGAACTTGAGGTGAAATTGAAAGATTCAAGTAAGGTGAAATTTGATTTGGAGTCTAGGTCTGAAAAACTTGATAAGATTTTAGGCACTATCGAGATCAAAAAGGATAGGGGTGGGATTGGTTTTGAAAAATATGTTGCACCCATTCCCACACGGGTGAGAGAGCCTCCTAGGATTGTTAAGAAAGAGGCACCTGAGTTTGTTAGGAAAGCACCCCATAGGAACATCGTGAGAGAACCTCCTAAGATCATTAGGAGAGAACCACCTAGGAAAATTTGGAGAGAGCAACCGAGAAATTTGAGGAGAGGGCCACCTTTAGGCAACACACACTGCCCGATTTACTCTTGTACACATTGCGGTAGGCAAGGTCATCTTAGACACTTTTGTTAAAAGCTTTTAAATGGACCTAGGAAGGTTAATGAAATAATAAATTCGATTCCCAAAACTCCCACACTCCATTACACATCTATTTGGGTTAGAAAATCGGATTTAGAGGCTTATGGTTTATTTCTCCCCGATTCCCGTTTGCTTGCACGTGATTCACCCCATGTGAAATCTTTTGGTTTATTATGTTTGCATGTTTGTCATACACTAGTTGTGGTTTCATGATATATTTTTGCTAGTGTGATGACTTGTACTTTTTGTATAATTTTTTTTGTTTTTGAAATTTTATTGAAAAATTCAAAAAGATTTTTGTATTTTGTTTGCACCATTTATGGATGAATACTTAGGATGACCGAGTCACAACATCATTTCATTATTTTCATGTGACTATTTGATAGTGTTTTGAGACAATAGGTCAATTCATCCATGTGCTTTATAATGTTTGGAGTCATTAAGATGTGATTAAGTGTTACTTCCTACATGTTTGACTCATGTTTCCTTTATTGCACACATGCACGGATTTGTTTGATTATTGTGCTTGTCTTATCACATGTTGGTTGGGTGTTTTCACTTCAATCCTGTCCTTAAAACGAACCAAGCGCGATAAAATTTACTAAGGAAATTGTGCATATAAGAACCGTTTTGTGAGTTTGTGTGCTTTATTTAAAAATGGGGAGGGGCTGCGAAAGGTTCTATCCTTTGCGCAAAAGCCACCGTTAAATTGGACCTAAAAAATGAAGGAATTTTATTATCCGGGGTCCAAAGGGGTTTAAAAGAGCCCGAAAAAATTTAAAGGCAATAAAAAGAAATTCATGCCAATTATGGGCCATTTAGGTTTTTGCACCAATTCTCCAAAGTTTGAGAATTTAGTTTATTCACCTCTAAAAGAAAATATATATGAGGGAGTTTGGTTGGAGAATTTAAAACGGGTTTGCACGTCCTTGAAATTCTTGAATATGCGCTACATAGTTTTGGACGTTATTGGTGTGAAAATCACTTTGACTTTGATTTGTTGATTTGCATAAGACGATGTCATCTAAATTCAACAATCTTTTACACCTAAGGATACTTTTGATGCTCATTCGTTAGGAGTACACATATGCATCGTGCACATATGATTGATTGATTTGATTTACCTATCGAATGTGTTCACACCCATTCATTCCGTTTCCATGACTTAGTTGTTTGAGTCTAAATCCATGGTGTGATTTTTGTATCATATTTTTTTTAAATGGTATCTATTTTTTTGTTTTGTATGAAAATTTTGAAAAATTCAAAAATAGTTTGTGAAGTTTTTTTTTGAGCAACTCCTTGCAAGAGCACGTTTGACATTTGATTGATGCCTGGTTTTGTATACCGTGACACCCCGATTTTGCTTATTTGATTCATTCTTCTTATTTGTCTATTTGGGGACATCATAAAAAGGGGGAGAAAGAATTATCTTATTTTGGGGGAGTTTTGAGATTTGACTTATGCTTATCATATATTGGTATCTATGTTTATCTCATTTCAAACTCGATACGTCACTTGGTATTTTTTCTTTATCTCATGTGTGTAGGTACTACATTGATGATCACTGAATTGCACACCCCGATGAGAAAAGATTTGAGATTTTGAAGATTGAAGATTTGAAGAACAAACGATGAAGACTTATTCATTTGTATCTTTCCAGTTTTGGGTTCATGGAAGGGTAGATTTGTATAGGCAATTTTGTTATTTGATAATTCGGATTTTTTATGTATGTACCGGCATAGACATACGGGGAGATTTGTAAGGACATTTTTCTCATGTCCAACATGTTACATTTATGTATGTCGTACGCCGCTACATTTGGCACGTCACCTCACGATCTCACATGACGACCTCTATCCCAATTCCGGGAATCAAGCATTCAACATCTCCATTAATGTGTCCCACATCTGCCTCAACGACTTCACGTTCCACGATTTTAGGGACTTAATGCAAGTGGTACGCAAGGGAAGTCAAAACAGTGAAAAAAAGGCACGATAGGAGAGTTCAAGGGTATTTTTGTAATTTTACAACCATAGTCCGGAGGTCTGGTCAACTGTAAAGTTTAAGAGCTCGCCGCAACGAAGATACTGGAAGAAACGACACCTCAATCCGAGCTACGGTGAAGGAGTTATGACCTTTTGAAGATGGAGAAAATTCCTTAAAGAATGTTGATTTTTTTTTATCCCCAAACCAGAGAGGTACCCCAAACCGCATGGGGAACCGGTTCGGGGTACCCCAGAACCGGTTCGGGGTACCTGACGCTGCAAGAGTCCCCAAGTTTTAAAACTCTTTTGGTTTCCTTATAAAAGCCAACTTCGGGGGAGCTGTTTTGCAAGACTTTGGAAGACGTTTTTGAGAGTCCCAATTACTCTAGTCTTCATATTTTTGAGTCCCAAGACTCATGTTTTGATTCACACAATTGCCAAACCTTTGTGAATCTTTTTGGTAACCCAAGAACACAACTCTGCTTTTGTTCAACCCTTGTGGAGAAGCCGTCTTTCTTCTTCATTGCTGCCCTCCTGGAAAGGGAAACTTCCAGCCGACAAACTTGTGGAGAAGCCGTTTCTCTTCTTCATTGCTGCCCTCCTGGAAAGGGAAACTTCCAGCCGCCGACTACAGATCCGACACCTGCGGGTAATTCTGTGTCACTGTATTTTCATTGTAATCCGAAATTGTATGTTACAATATTATAATGAAAATAAAAGGTTTTGCCCCTTTGGGGGATTTTTCCTGAAATTATTTGTTTTATCCTGCATGTTATATTTTATTTGATAAATCATCTAGATGCATGTTTTAGGGTTTAACTAAAATTTGGGATTAATTAAAATTGGATGTAATTTGAGATGTCGCAATATTTTCGCTGTAGCGATTCTTCAAACCAAGATCGTTCAAGAACACTCTTTTCCTAATTTTTCGAGAGGAATCCAGATTTCTAATCAGATTTTCAACACGATCTTCACATGCATGAATACTCTATTCTTTTCCTTTAGTATTATGCGTTTTAAGTGTCACCTAAACACTTAATTACATGTTTTCTTAAAAATAATTAGTAACTTAATTAGAAAAACTGGATACTAATTATGGGGATGTTTTTATAAAATCTTTTAATCTGAATAACATTCATAACCCTTTGGGTACGTAGGATTCATGAGTGATTTTGGGTTTTATTGGTGTAGGTTGCATGTAGAAAAACCCTAGCTTTAAAATAAATGATTTTTGGGTGCGTACAGCTCATGTAATACATGTAGAGATAATAAAATTTGGGTTTTGATATATATATGATGAAAACTTGGTATATTTAATTTAAAATAATTAAATGAGATTATTTGGATATTGTTGACGTTGTGATAATTAAATTAAAGATTTAATTGAATTGGACTATCATGCGTAGTTTTATATATTGATTAATTATGCTTGTTTGTGTGACTTGTTGGTATTATGATGTTGCCTTTGTGACGACGGGTTGTTGGATATTATTGCTCTCCTTATATTTTAGAATGCCTCTAGGTATGGGAGTAGTGGGTATGCCTTTTGATGATTTACGCCTTCTAGGTATGGGACTAGTGAGGGTAGATTATCGCGTTTTTATCATCTTGGGGGTGGGCTGATTTTTGATACTTTATCGTCGTTACGCTAGCCTAAGCATGAGACTAGGTCGAAATTTAAGTTAGAAATTCATCCTATACATAGGTTAGGACGTATTGATAACTTGGGGACCCTTAGTTATGGGACTAAGGGGTATTTTGAGGATCTCACATCGATTAAAAGGGTGGCGTGATTATAAATTGAGAAATTGAGAATTAATGCCTAATATAAAAACGGGTATTAAAATTTGTGGCGACATAATGTGTCGGGACCGACAGTTTAAACGGGTCAGAGGATGATTTATGTCGTGTCGTGTGTGGAACCTTGTCATGTGTCGGGGCCGACAGTTAAACGGGTCAGAGGACGATTGACAAGGGGAACCTTGTCATGTGTCGGGGCCGACAGTAAACGGGTCAGAGGACGATTGACAAGGGGAAGTGTGACACTTTAATAAAAAGTGAGAACTATAATAAAAGTTGGTTAATTTAATTAAATTAACATCGTGGGACTTGGGAATTTAAAATCATATTGGTGTGCCTTTATAAATGGGGATTTTTGCGGGTAGTTAGTGGTTTAGTTTTATCGCGTTTAAATTATTCCGTTTAATTTAAAATATTCTATTGTGATATTTATTGCGTATAATGCTACTGTCTGGATTCAAGGATCCTATTTTAGGGGAGTAGTGTGTATTATTGCTCAGTGCTTTGGCTCTGACCCATGCGTTGACTAATCTTTTTCAGGATTTAATTTGGAGAAGCTGCATAAGTTTATCGGAGTTATCATCGGAGGTGTAGCTGGAGTTATTTACTTTATGGCATAGTTTAGTTTAGACTTTCTTTTCCAGTCGTATTATGAGACTTCATTGGAGTTTTTTTTTGGACCATTCAGTTCCAAAGGTGTTTAGAGGATTTCTGTTGGGATTATTCAGATTTTATTTAATCATTATTGGAGATTGGATTTTTTGGAGTTAGCATGTGATGGATCTTTTATCGCTTAGCTATTTGTGATCATTTGAGATTGACTCAATTTTGTATCTTATGGACTAATTTATTTATGTCTCATATCTGTCTCATGCTAAGAATGGTATTTGTTTAGTTCACGCCCGGCTTAGTTTTGGTGGCGGTCGACGCCAGAATTAGGCGGGGTGTGAGAGATGGTATCAGAACATGGTCTTAGGTCTCGTAGGTTATGAGTCTATTTAGCTTCCGCGCTGCCGATATTTGATTTCCTTTGATTGATTCGTACTCCTGAAGGTTGGGGGTCTAGCATACGTGTTAGATGTGTTTCTTGGAGATGTGAAGTTTTGAGTTAAGGACGTTGTAGGCATTGAGTTTATAATTAGTAAGCTTGATATGGGGATCCTTCAAATGGATTTTGGAGACGATAATTATTTTGGAGATTTTAGTACAGATGTTAGGTATCGTATGTATCGATTTTTGATGTTGAGATTTAATTTGAGGATGTTAGCATTTTAATGACTTTCGGATATAGGATCGAGTGGGGATTTGTGGGAGCGTGTGGTGCGCCGTTATTTTCATAGTTATGCATATGTATATAGGTACTATATATTATTTTGTTGCTCGTGGGGTAGGTGCACGTAGAATTTGGTGTATGGGCACCCAATTATGGCATTCTACGGGTAGGCATATATGAGCCTTATTTTCTTTTGCGAGATTTATGCGTTGATGAGTATGCTTCGTCTAATTTCGAGGACGAAATTCTTTGCTAGTGGGGAAGTATGTAACACCCCGTGTTTTTTTTTATTATTTAATTAATTAATTGAAATTTTCGAGAAAAATAAATTTTTTGAATTTAATAATTTTTTTGGCTAAATATGTTGGTTATGATTTTAGAAGAATAAAGCGGAATTAAAATCGGATTTATAATGGATTTTATATTGATTTTACAATTTTTGTCCCTTATAAATTTTTTAGGCGAACTGCCAGATTTTGGGCATGATCGATCGATCGATGCTGGGGGTAGATCGATCGACCCTCCCAGAAAACGTGCGCTGTAAGCTGTTTTTAGAGTTTGTGTAGGATTAGGACTCCTAATCACTATATAACATTGTTAATCCGTAGGGGGACTTCTCATAATCACTTTTTCTCAAGTTTTTCACCAGAGAACACTTCCAAATATTTTTCCTCTCACTCATAATCATCAACCTGCAACAAAATCAAGTTTTTTGTAACAAGTTTTGGCACAAGTTTTTGAAGGCTTAGTTGGGGTTTAACCAAGATCGTTCAAGAACACTCTTTTGCTAATTTTTCGAGAGGAATCCAGATTTCTAATCAGATTTTCAACACGATCTTCACAGGCATGAATACTCTATTCTTTTCCTTTAGTATTATGCGTTTTAAGTGTCGCCTAAACACTTAATTACATGTTTTCTTAAAAATAATTAGTAACTTAATTAGAAAAAGTGGATACTAATTATGGGGCTGTTTTTATAAAATCTTTTAATCTGAATAATATTCATAACCCTTTGGGTACTTAGGATTCATGAGTGATTTTGGGTTTTATTGGTGTAGGTTGCATGTAGAAAAACCCTAGCTTTAAAATAAATGATTTTTGGGTGCGTACAACTCATGTAATACATGTAGAGATAATAAAATTTGGGTTTTGATATATATATGATGAAAACTTGGTATATTTAATTTAAAATAATTAAATGAGATTATTTGGATATTGTTGACGTTGTGATAATTAAATTAAAGATTTAATTGAATTGGACTATCATGCGTAGTTTTATATATTGATTAATTATGCTTGTTTGTGTGACTTGTTGGTATTATGATGTTGCCTTTGTGACGACGGGTTGTTGGGTATTATTGCTCTCCCTATATTTTAGAATGCCTCTAGGTATGGGACTAGTGGGTATGCCTTTTGATGATTTACGCCTTCTAGGTATGGGACTAGTGAGGGTAGATTTATCATCTTGGGGGTGGGCTGATTTTTGATACTTTATCGTCGTTACGCTAGCCTAAGCATGATACTAGGTCGAAATTTAAGTTAGAAATTCATCCTATACATAGGTTAGGACGTATTGATAATTTGGGGACCCTTAGTTATGGGACTAAGGGGTATTTTGAGGATCTCACATCGATTAAAAGGGTGGGGTGATTATAAATTGAGAAATTGAGAATTAATGCCTAGATAAAAACGGGTATTAAAATTTGTGGCGACATAATGTGTCGGGGCCGACAGTTTAAACGGGTCAGAGGACGATTTATGTCGTGTCGTGTGTGGAACCTTGTCATGTGTCGGGGCCGACAGTTAAACGGGTCAGAGGACGATTGACAAGGGGAACCTTGTCATGTGTCGGGGCCGACAGTAAACGGGTCAGAGGACGATTGACAAGGGGAAGTGTGACACTTTAATAAAAAGTGAGAACTGTAATAAAAGTTGGTTAATTTAATTAAATTAACATCATGGGACTTGGGAATTTAAAATCATATTGGTGTGCCTTTATAAATGGGGATTTTTGCGGATTTCTGTTGGAATTATTCAGATTTTATTTAATCATTATTGGAGATTGGATTTTTTGGAGTTAGCATGTGATGGATCTTTTATCGCTTAGTTATTTGTGATCATTTGAGATTGACTCAATTTTGTATCTTATGGACTAATTTATTTATGTCTCATATTTGTCTCATGCTAAGAATGGTATTTATTTAGTTCACGCCCGACTTAGTTTTGGTGGCGGCCGACGCCAGAATTAGGCGGGGTGTGAGAATCTTCCACATCGAGGTTTGGTCACTTGATGTGTGGAAAATAGAGGGTATATTATATAACACTCCTAAACTGAAAAAGGTGAACACCCCCAATCGCACTTGTGAACCAATTATTATAGGAAGGGTAACCTCAAAGATTTTGGTTTTGATTTTAGGTAAGTGGCTTGGAAGTTTAAAAGCAACCATTTAATTGTCTAGCGTTTGAAGTCAAACCATATTGGTCGAAGAATTAGGAAGCTTATTGACCTGAATGAAAAATAATTGTCTAATCCGTTTTAAACATACGTGTCAAATTATTACATCTTGATTAACCTAATCACTAAGTTGACATGCAATATAAATCAGGTAATGATTAATAAGCATAATCACATGAGAGATGTCGATGTACGAAGAAAACCCAACTGGGAAAAAGCTCGGACGACCATGCCTAGAAAAAAATCATTATAAAGAAGGTTTTTCGAAAAGGACACAAACGACTTACACTCCTCAAGCCTATGCGGATGAATGTCTTCACACCTTCTCTTATAGCACCGCACAATCCAGCGTCAGATTCACAGCATCTCCATGCCTTAAACTCCTTATCCTCTACCGTCACCCACTTTTGTGGAATCCACCACACTAGAAATATATGATGAAGAATTTGGGGTTTGATCTTGAATAATAATCAAGATAAACAATTGTAACACCTCGTGTTTTTAATAATTAATTAAATTAATTAATTGAGAAATTCGAGATTTTTTTTTTTTTGGATTTAATTATTCTTAATAATTAAATATGTTGGTTTTTATATATAAAAATAAGGTTTTAAGTGAAATTTAAATCGGGATTAAAAATCTGAAATTATAACTTTTTGTATAAAAATCAGGGGAGGATCCGAGCTAAGGAGGATCAAAATAATATTTTTAGAAATCCGACGGTCTGATCGAGCTGAATTTTTCACAGCAGCTCCATCTCGCCGTTCGCTGCAATATACTAAAATTTCAAGCAATTTTGACGTTCCGATCATCCGTAGTATTTTTTTTGAGTCTTTATATTTGATTAGGACTCAAATTCTTTTTGGTATATAAACAAAGTGACGAGTTTAGGTCTTTTAAAACACATTTTAGCCTTCTCAAAAATCTGAAATCTCGCATCTTATTTATCTTCTTCAACCTCCAAACCCTAGCCCCATTTTACATAACTTTCAACTCAAGTTTTGTCAAGATTAACCGGGTTTTCTCAAGACGCGTCAAGAAATAATCTTTGTCAATTTTTTTAGAGGAATACACATTCAAGATCGGATTTATAAACCAACTTTTATTCAAGCATGAATACTCTATTACTTTCCTTTAGGATTATGCGTCTTAAGTGTCGCCTAAACCCTTAATCATGTGTTTTTGATTAAAATCAATTAGTAACTTAATTAGAGAAAGTGGACACTTAAATTTTGGGATTGTTTTTATGAAAATTTTAAATATGATTTAATCTTTGAAACCCATGGGTGCCTAGGTTAGATCTTTGGATTTTTATGATTTTGGGTGTAGGTTCTCATGTAGAATTTTATGGGGGTTATTTTTATTTTATGGTTATTGGGACGCGCTCACACTTATAAAAATTAGATGACTTATAAAAGATAACGATTATGGCGTATTGAATATTGTTACATGTTAATTAATTTAACCTTTTTGAACGTAAATAATTATGTTAAAAATGACGACGGTGTTATTCATTGAATTAAATTGAATTAGGACTTTTATGATTAAGCGTTATGTTATTCGTATGAATTGCGTATTGTGTGATTTATTTTATTCACGTTTCCATCGCGGGGACGAGGGGCTTTTTGTTAGTATATTGCTCAGCCCTATTTTTATGATGCTTACTAGGTATGGGACTAGTGGGTAGGCCTTGGTTATAATTTATGCTTGCTAGGTATGGGACTAATTAGTGTAAATTCGCGGGGATTTTATATTTCGGGGTGGGGCAGATTTTTACGTCATATCATCTTTTCGTTAGCCTAGGCATGAGACTAGGATGTGTTTTACATTGGTGATTCATCCTATATGTAGGATAGGACGTAGGTATACTTGGGGACCCTTAGGTATGGAACTAATGGGTATTTTGAGTATCTCACATCGATTAAAAGGTTGGGTTAATTTGTTAATTGTGAAATTGAGAAAATGAGAATTAATGCCTAAGATAAAAATGGGTTTTAAAATTTGTGGCGACATAATGTGTCAGGGACCGACAGTTTAAATAGGTCAGTGGGCGATTTATGTCGTGTCGTGTGTGGAACCTTGTCATGGTGTGGGGTCGACAGTTTAAACGGATCATAGGCCATTTGAGAGGGGGAAGTGTAAAACTTTGGTGGATTACCACCCGTGGCGGGAAGACCCCTATAATTAAGATAAAAATTGAGGAAAATAACTAATTGGGTTAATTTAATTAAATTTACATCGCGGGGCTTGGGGATTTAAAATTATATTGGTGTGCTTTTTGGAATGGGAATTTCTGAGGGTAGTTAGTAATTTATATTTATCACGTATAATTATCTCGTTTAATTAAAATACTTTATTGTGATATTTATCTCGTATAATGCTACTGTCTGGATTCAGGGATCCTATTTAAGGGGAGTAGTGTGTATTCATGCTCGGGGATCTGACCTCGTGCGTTGACTATATTTTCAGGAAATAGTATTTGGAGAAGCTGCATAAAATTATTTGGAGATTTTCTTGGAGGTTCAATTGGAGTTGCTCTACCTTAAGCGTATTGATTTAGTTTAGTTTTCCATTCCTTCGTATTTACTTTGAGACACAGTTTATAGTTTTGATTGGGCCATTCGGTTCCAAATTTGTATGGGTTTTATTCAGTTATTTCACTGGATTCAGTTGGATATTATTCAATTTCATATTATTAGAGATTGGATTTACTTTGAGTTTAGCATGGAGATGGATCTTTTGTCGCTTAGTTGGATGGTTTATATTTTGGGATTGATTATCATTTATCTTATGGATTAATTTTATATGTCTCATTCTAAGAATGGTATTTTATTCACTCACGCCCGACTTAGTTTTGGTGGTGGCCGACGCCAGAATTTAGCGGGGTGTGACAATAATCTTGTATTTGGATTTAAATTTATAGAGTATTTTCAAATGTGGGAGGCTCAAAAACATTTTCTACAAAAGGAGGCTACTCAAAATGGATAGAAAGTCTAGATTTAATAAAATAGCAGTTTTAAAAAAGTTAAAAATCATTTTCTAAAAAAATGTGTCGTTCTTTCAAATGAGAATGTAGGGTCGTTTGAACGACTTTTCATATCTCAATGGAAAGAGGTCAAAGATCGTTCAAACGACAAAGATTTTTGTTTGAACGCCTTTCCAACGAGCTTCCAACGAGTTGTGCTCTGATAAACAAAAGAAACTCTTTTGAAGTTTGCTTGAAGCATGATAAAACATGAATAACTTCTTCTTGGAACTCCCGTTCGAACGAGAAGGCCATCTCATTAGAATAACTGAAATATGAAATTATTTCTCTTAAAAACAATTTAAATGAAAAAGTAGCATTAGAAAAAACTATCCAAATACAATAATGATTATTTTGATCATAAAATATTATATACCTTCGATCTCGAGAAACGTGTACTGTGTCCATTCATGTAGTACCAAGCGTAGTCGCTTACGTGCATCGGTTCATAGGCTTGATTAACAGATATATATGACAATCCTAAGCCTACGTGATTTAGCCAACGAAATAAGCCAATACATACGTAAGACTCAATTGAAAATTTGCCCTTACAAATCTCCCCCTTTGGATATTCCGAGACAAAACACGTGACAGAGTGAAAAATGTTAATCCGGGCCATCAAGCCACTTATACCCCCTTCTTAAAACCCCTTAAAATGGACACGGACAACCTAATAACTACCCATCATCATTATTCCATTGTGTAGCTTATAATGAATTTATGAAAGTGGAAACCTACACACATGCAATAATAAATACTTGTGACATATGAGAGAATAAAAAATTAATTGAGATGGAAGATTAAAACTCCCCTATGTCCAACAACTCTCTCCCCCTTTTTGTCCGAAAAAGACAAAGGGATAGAGTATCAAAATATCATGAAAAAAGATCACACATAGGGATAAAGAGATAAATAGGAATATAGTGAATAAAAGTATCCATGTATAATAGAATATAGTCATATAACTACAAGATATGATATATAAACAATAACAATATGGATAGACATATATGATAAGGAACCAAATTCTCCATATAAAACAACAAATAGTACAATGTAGCATAGAAACCATCCAAAACAAGGTAATGACAACAATCGGAATCACAACACAAAAGATGGCAAAAACTATCGCAAAACAACATACTACAAATTTCTCTCAAAATACTGAAATAAAATCCCAAAGTACAGAAGATCTAAAAAATAATCAGCTCTTTGAAGGAGGAAATGATCATCTCCAGCACTTCTCATCTCATGTCTAGATATAGATGGACTAGCTCCTCGATGCTGATCGGCACGCCTCATCTCCAAAATGTGAGCTATGAACATGGACTCCATTTGTATCTAATGCTCACTCTCTCATTCAAGCTAGGGAAGTAGGTCAGCCTGAAGACTATGGGACTCTGCTAACTCAGCCCCAATGCATAGACGATCCTCCTGCTACTATGTAGATACAGACTATACCTCTCGAGTCAACTCTAGAACTGCCATTGAATCCCCAGGTTGATAGAAGGAAGAGGGAGGTAATGGACCGGTAGACTATGAGTTAGGACCTAACGCAGATAAAGAGGTGTTATGAGAAGATGAATAATCCCGACGACCACTAGGAGGAAGATGGCTCTCCGAATGGCAAACATAGTTCACGTAAATGACACAAATCGAGCTCATTTGAACCTTATCGATAAAAAGAGGAACCTAAGCAGCGAGACATAGACGAGTGGCCAAGATCCCATACGGAAGGGTTGGCTCCTGTAATTTTTCACAAAGGCCATAACACCAATAATAATATCTGGAAGATCGATGATCATCCTATCGCTAATAGCGTGCATGAATTGACAAATGTCATTTGATATTGGGGTGAAGTTAGTATGAGGGAGAAAACACGAGCAAGTGACCCAATTAAGGATCCAGTAATCAGGTTGGAGATCGGTGTGAAATAGGGTGAGAGTGTTACGGAGGCAGGAATGGAAATGTGATAACCCGGATATAACTATGATGATTTATATATGAACCATGCTTACCTTATATGATATGGATAATGTGTTTTATATATATATATATATATATATATATATATGTAGTCTAATCCTACCTTCAAAAATCATGAAATATCGAATTGGTTACAAACATAAAATTTTGAATTTTTTGGTAGGAACGTTCATGTTGGAGACTCATTTTGAACTTTATAATATAACAATTGACTCAAAGTGAAACTAGATAGTTGTAGATACATGTTTTAGGTTTGTAACACAAGAAACTACGTCTCAAACGGATGTCCGAGTAAGAAGTTATACCGAATTTACGAACAAATGGCAAATCTGTCCATTCCTTTTAAGTGGTAATTTGTCTTTTAGTAAACCAAATAGTTTAATTTGATTGGTTGGAAAGGAAGATAGCCTTTGCCGACTTAAAAATCTCAATATAACCTATTTATTCAGAAAATTTAACCCTTGGTTCAGTTTGGAGAGTTTCTAGCTTGAGGAAAGAGAAAGGAGAAGTTTAAGGAAGAAAGGGTTATAAGAAAAGCTAGGAAAAAATTCCAAGAAAATCCTGAAGCTATTTCTAAGGTATGAATATGTATTAAAATTATTTCAATCTTGGATTATACTTATTTAAAAGTATAGAATTCATCAATTATTTATTAAAATCCCATTCTCCAATGTAATTGTATGTATCTGTTCATAGGTGAGATAAGTGGTATATGTAAGCCGTATTGCTTTGTATTGAACTCCATTGTATTCAAACTTGCATATATTTTTATATGCTTACTGGAATTAAGAAATTATAACTAGATATGAAACTAGACTCATATATTCATAGCATATCCTAAAATAAGAATTGAACTCCATGTGGTTAGGCCTTAATGATGTTTGTAAGTTGGTACGTAGTTGCTGTTTGCATATATGCATTTATATATACCCTGAGTTTGATAAAGCTTTTGACATAGCAAACGAACTCAAAAACATTATGAAACTTTAATTTTGAATTATTCAGTATGTTTATAGAAAATGGGTATAAAATTATAGAAAGTTATTATGTATAAAAATCGTGGAAATTCTTAGAAGTTGACTGCACAATATAGGAGCATGCAGGACAAATTTAATATGTTATAAAGAAATGGTCATATCTTACTCTAGGAAGCTTGAAAAATTACACTGTCACTTGTAATTGAAATTATATTCAGATGTGTTTTCATATTAATAAGGTTGAACATCTGTATTTGTACAATTTATGAATATAGGATAGTTAAGTATAGAGAACAATAATTTGATGCCATACTAGATACCCCATGAAAGAATGTTCTTATATCCTACTTCCAAATGGTGTTTTGTGTACATGTTCCATGTGTACATATATTGAGAAGCATACTTTTATGTTCACTTGGTTTTAGTTATAAATTCCTTATGAGGTATTTTCTAGGGTTGAACATTTATAACTTTATCAACATATATACCATTGCATCGTCTTTAATCATGTTTCATGGAATTCTACCTAAGTGGAATTATATTGTGGTTGTATAGTCATTGAAAGTTACATAAATATATTAAGATAATACTTATGATTGGGAATCGATACTTATTTAGTTGGATTGACAGGTGTAAGGTCTAATCCACCTAGTTAAGCTCCACCCGAAGGAAACATAAATACATAGTTGACAACCCAAGGTGAGTGTACTCACTAGAAAGATGTATTTGTAAATTGTTATTAATATGATCATACCATTATGAATATGAAATTGTTCATTTCGGTTTATCGAAATGGGAGGTTACTCCCTGGCCCAGAATGGGGCAGGATTGTCTATTATAGACAAGTTACTCCTCGACCAAGAATGGGGGAGAATTGTAAATTACAGACATGATATGTGAATCATGATTCGAATAGTTGGGTCATTCATTATGAATGGACCGAATAAGTTAATACATTATTATATGGATATGATTTATTGCATTTAATTTTATGAAATAGTGTAGTAGTGATGCATTTACTGAGCTATTTTGCTCACGGTTCCTATGTTTATGTTTTTCAGGTAACGTGATGTCACTGCCAAATCTAGGAAGTTGGGGTGGGTTATCTAGGAATGGGTAAAACAATAATTTTGTTCAAATGTAAATGATATAGTTTAGTTAACTTATCCTTCAAGCAAGTTTGTATAAGCATAAGTACTTCAATGTTCTAAAAGGTTTTTAGTTTTATCGACTTACGTTGACGACTCTATAATTAAGACTCGGGTTTATGGTTTGGTTAATTTAATTATGGTTCAACTCACTTTGACTTTCAAAATTAGTTATAAGTAAATGGGTTGGGGTGCGTTATCTTTTGGTATCAGAGCCAGGTTTTAGAGGTTCTGGGGTTAGAAGAGTCTAGATTTAATAGTGAATGTAAGAAACATGTGTTGTTTTACACTAACGATTATGTTAGAAAATATATGTATATATACATGTTATAATATCTTTGGTTCATTTTAGATATAAAAGAATGGAATGAGGGAATGTTAATGTAAGAATAAAAGATGAGAATTCAAATATGCCAGCAGAACCTAAGGTTGAACAACCTGTTCATATAAATGTAGAACCCGAGCCAGAACAATTGACAGATATGAAAAAATGGCACGTGCTATGACTTTAATGGCAGAGCAGCAAGCTATGTTATGGGTCAGATGGAAGAGCAACAAACTAGGTAACAAGAGGCACAATCATTAGCTAGGGCCGAGGAGGTGATACACCGGGAAGATATGAATGCTTCACGAGAGATTTATTAAAATGAATCCCCCATCGTTTGAAGGAGCAATTGATCCTACTGAGGTAGAAGTATGGGTTAAAGAGATTGAACTTATTTTTGGGGTAATGAGAGTGCCTGAAAATCAACAAGTGACCCTAGAAATGCATATGATGAAAGGATAAGCTAAGTATTGGTGGGAGGCCATCAAACATTTGTTGATTACTCTAGGAGGTGGGAATATGATCTCATGGGATACTTTTTTTAAAGCTTTGTATGATAAGTATTTTCTTCTAATGTATCAAAAACAAAAGGAGAAAGAATATTTTATGTTGAATCAGGGAAGTATGATAGTTAGAGAATATGAAGTTAAGATCATAGCCTTATTTAGGTTTGCTTCGAGGTTTATACAATATGAGGAAGACATGTGAAGTTGATTCCATGATGGACTCGAGTTAGTCATTAAATCACAGCTATCGGCTTTAAAGACTGTTAATTATTCAGCTTGGGTGAATAAAGCGATGATAGAAGAAAATTATGTGAATGAAGCAAGAGGGAAATGAGAACGAAGAACAAAGAGAAGTAGATACGATCCAAATTATCAAAGGGTAGCTATACGAAATATTCGATGCTTAGAGGGCTGAAATTTCAGTATGGTAGAGGTATGGGAAGTAGTTCGCAAAAGGGGTAAACTAGTAGTGGAAGAGGTTCAGGAGTTTCAGCACAAGGAGATCGAAATGCTTGTTTCTTTTATGGGACATTAGGTCATATAAAGAGAAATTTCTCGAAGTTACTGAATATATACTGTTTTAACTATCATCAGAAGGGTCATCCAAAAAAGAATTATCCTAAGTTATCAAGATTAGTTTCAGCTAGTAGTGTGGATCTTAGTAAACAATCATCTTCATGTAGTATAACTAAGGGAAGAGGTTCATGATAAGCAAGTGGATCGAAGGTAGGAGGAAGAGTGTTTACGATGATGTTGCAACATACTCATGGTACACCATAAGTTGTTATAGGTAAACATTCTATTGCAAATAAAGATCTATATGTGCTCATTAACCCTGGATCTACGCACTAGCATTACATATTGTTTCATATTTGGATAAACCATGTTCATTTCTCAATTGTGCTTTATATATTTATACCCCAATGGAAAGTGTAACTCTGGTTGAGCATGTTTATAAAGATTGTGTCTTATGAATGGGTGAACGAGATTTATATGTTGATTTGATACCGCTGGCCATTCAGGATTTTGATATTATAACTGGGATGGATTGGTTATCATCGTATCATGCTTCCATTGATTATTTTTAGAAAAAAGTTACATTTTATCTGCCAGGTGAGCTCGAGTTCCAGTTTACAGGAGAAAGGAATGTTGTTCCTAATTCTCTTATATCAATATTTAATAGTAGGAGGTTGTTGAGTAAAGGTTTACATGGTATTTAGTTTTTGTTGTTGATACCACTAAATATACACTTAAAATTGAAGATATACCAGTGGTTAGATAATTTTATGAGGTTTGCCTCGAGGAATTTTCAAGAATGCTGCCTAATAGGGAAATAGAGTTTTCCATTGAATTAGTTCCAGATACAGGTCCGATTTCCCTTGATCCATATATAATGGCACCAACAGAGTTGAAAGAATTGAAAGTTCAATTACAAGATTTCATAGGTAGAGGTTTTATTCGGCCTAGTGTTTCAACATGGGGAGCCCCAATGTTATTTGAGAAAAATAAAGATGGAACAATGCGAATTTGTATTGATTATCGACAATTGAATAAGGCGACCATTAGAAACAAGTACCCTCTACCTCGTATGGATGATTTGTTAGATCAATTATAAGGAGCCATAATATTTTTGAAGATTGATTTGAGATCGGGTTACCACCAATTGAAAGTAAAGGATAGTGATATTTCCAAATAACTTTTCGGACTCGATATGGTCTCTATGAGTTTTGGGGGATGCAATTTGGATTAACTAATGCTCTAGCAGTTTTTATGGGTTTCATGAATCGGTTATTTCACCTTTTCATTAATTTATTTGTGATTGTATTCATAGATGATGTGTTAATTTACTCGCACAGTACGGAGGAACACGAGAAACATTTGAGACTTGTATCGCAAATTTTGAGAGAGAAAAAATTATTTGCTAAACTCAACAAGTGTGAGTTTTGGTTAAATGAAATTGTGTTTTTAGGGCATGTTGAGTCAGGAAATGGGATATTTGTTGATCCAAAGAAGGTAGAAGACATCATTGAATGGGAGAGTCCTAAGAATGTGACAGAAATTGGGAATTTCCTAGGATTTGCAGGTTACTATCACAGATTTATTAAAGGATTTTCATCAATAACATTACCGTTGACAAAGTAGACTCGTAAAGAAGTGAAATTTGTGTGGGATGAAGAATGCGAGAGGAGTTTTAATGAATTACAGAATCGGTTAGTTTCATCTCCTATACTTACTATTCTGTAAGGGAACGAGTCTTTTATAATATTTACATACGCTTTATTTCTAGGGTTAGGATGTATTCTTATATAGAATGGGAAAGTAATCGCACATGCTTCTAGAAAATTAAAGATACATGAACAAAATTACCCAAAACATGATTTGGATCTAGCTACCATTGTTTTTTCTTTGAAGTTGTGGCTATCTTTGTCTTTTCATCTGTTAGCCGTCGTAAATCCATTCGTCGTTTGCTTTAATCATTACTTGGCCCAGTTTCCAATGCGTCTTATAAAAAGGGCGGTTACAACTTTGATCATTTTTTACCTCTTACTTCTGATTCTGCTGCTGTGTTATTTGCTTTTGTGCGATCATTTTCTTTTCTGTCTTCAGTTCTTGCTGAATCCTTAAATCTTTGTAAGAATCTTTCTTCTCTTCTTCTCTGTTTTCTTCATCATGGTTTACTGTATCGAGTCACCTGATAACTTCATAACCGATTTTAACATTCCATCTTGGGTTATATTAGAACATCCCATTTTTCCTTCTGATTTTTTCTCTCTTGCTGAGGGTCATTGGTTCCCCTCTATCTTTGTTGTTGAATGTGGCTTCACGTTTCCGTCCAATCCCTTGTGTTTGGAGTTTTGTCAATATTTTGACATTGTACCTGCAAGAGTGGCTCCTAACACATGGAGAGTTGTTAATGGAGTTTATAAGTTAAATCAAATTTATGGAACCCATATAGGGATTTAAGAAATTATGTTTTGTTATAAGTGGGTAACTAGTGATACCACTTTTCATTTAAAAACTAGGGCTATTAGTAAAGCTTTGGTTGTTAATCTCCCTGATTATAATAGGGATTATTTTGATCGCGGGGTTGTTGTAAAAAATTGGTAACATGCCCCTTTAGTCGGAGGTGCCAAATACCAAGGACCTAGATCTCCACTCTTTGGCAATGGAATAGGTTGCTTTATGTTTTAGTAAATTTGCCCCATTTATATTTGATAAAATGTCATACTGACTGTTGTTTTATAAATTGTTTTACAGTTGAGCAAAAAAGAAAGTGCCCCAAAGAGAGCGGGGAAGTAAATTTGAAGGAGTTGAAGTTTATCTGGAATCTTCATAAGGTAGTTGCTGAAGAGCACGTTAGGTCTGCTTCCTATCTGCTCCAGTACAAAAACACCATTTCCTCTTTTATTGCCAGACATGTTGCATCTCCAGCTCTGGTAATTGATCTTGACCAAGAGGTTGCTATTGATTCTGACACTCCTCTGTCTGAAATTATGAAGAAGCGAAAGTTTCCTGACCTCTATAGTGGTGCTACTTCTGGCTCCCAATATCTTATTGCAGGAGCCAAGAAAATTGGGGATGTCATGAATCCCCCAACCCCAGAGATGCTATAAAGCCCCCAGCTCCCAAGGAACTAACCCCAAAGGACCCAACTCCTAAAAACCTGGCTCCCAAGAATGGATCTCCTACATAGATTGATGCTCCCCTGATGAGGCTCAGGAGAGGGGCTACAGAGAAACACATTGACCAGATGGCTGATCAACTGTCATTGGTTGATTTCCCTTCTTCTGATGATGCTCCTCCATCAGCCCTTACTCCTGGTTTAGCCAGGAAGTTAATCAAGTCTGGTACTCTTCCAGATCATAGTGTTGTGGATACTAAGCTCCCCAGAACAATGGTTTCTGAACTGGCTACTTTAAACCTTGCATCAGTAAGCACTTTTCCTTTTCTTGGTTTTATTATCTTTCATATCTTTTATTTATACTAATTTTTTATCTTCATCTTTTGTAGTTATTGTTACACTTAAATAATATGTTGGAGACGGATAATGCAATTACGTCTTCTTCTTCAAATGAGGTGGAGGAATACTTGTCTGGTTTGAACAAATCTTTGCTCGAATCTCAGCAGGCCTTGGAGACTGAGAGGAGCACTTGGGCTAAAAAATTGAAAACAACTGAAACTGTTATTCTAACTTCTAATACAAATGCTCTTGAAGCTGAGCGCAGGGCTAAGGAAGTTGGGTCCCATAAAGAGGAGACTGTGCGCAAGAAAGAGGAAGTTGAGCGCAGGGCAAAGGCTGCTGAGGAACTTGTGTCCTCTGCCAGAGCTAAAAGAAAATCTGTTGTGAAGGCGTCCTTTAGTGCTGGTTGGGATAAGGGCTGGAATAAAGCCATTTTTGCTGCTTCTGCTCAGATTGAGTATGTGAAGAAAAAAGGCTTCAGAGATGGTTGGGTTACTTCTCTTCAAGAGTTGAACACAAATGGAGATTCTAAACTTTTTTCAAAAATATATTCATGGTCCTAAACCCACCATAGAAGGTGAGGTTGAAGATGAAGCTACTTCTGAAGAGTCTTCAGTTGTGGTTTAGTCTACTGCCAGACAACCTAAAATCCATGAGTCTTCTATCCCTCTAGCTGAACAAATCGAGTAACTCCCGTCTACAACCCCTTCTTCTAAGCAGAGTAAGAAGGTTGAAAGTGATAGGGAGAAGGTGTAATGTTGTTCGATATTTTTCTCTTTTACTTTTGTTGTTTATTTTTTCCTTTGTTTTGATTGTACTTGAACTCTTCATTATCAATAAAATAACCTCTTGTTCCTTTTAGTTATCTTCTGTTGATTGCATCTGTTGTCCATACTTGTTGTTGATTGGAGGTTATTTCTTCTTGCTAGTTTATTGAGAAGATGTAACAACTGTCTTCCCATGATACTGAGCTACTGAGGAAATGCAATGCTTTTTTCAAAGCTGGTCATATGGACTTGTCCGACAAACTAGTTACTCAGTTGCTCGGTGATGATGCTTCAGAGTAAGTTGGAGAATCCTACAAATATTTAAAGTACTTAATTGATCGATCGGTAGCAAATAATGTTGCCTATTATAAAATGATAGAAGAACTTCAAGAACAGTATAAGGAATCCACTGCGCTGTTGCATCAGAGCTATGAGCAGAAGTATAAAATTTTGAGGGTAGATCGGGGGTTTGATAAACTTATCTCCGTTTGTAATAAAAAAGGAAGCTTTACTTAAGCTTCAAATTGAAGAAACTAAGACCATTGCCAAACTCCTGAAATAGGAGAATAGTAATTTATGGAATGAATTGAATCTTCTGAAGTCTTCCCCTAGAGCTGTTGTTACTACTACCGATGAAGGTCAATCCTTTTTAGAAGCTGAGAACGCCACCTTGAGAGATGAATTGGAGGCCTTGAAAATCATTAAATCCGCCTCTTCTTCCTGAGCTAGAAATAGGGTTGGCCGAGGAACTACTAAGGAACCTAGGACCCAACAGGCCCTTGCCAACTAAGATGTACAGTTAAAAGTAAAGGACTGAGCTATTGCTGAGATGTCTCAAAAGCTTCAGACCTTATCTAAGCAGTTATCTACTCAATCTTCTCAATTGGAGGCTAAGGATGGGGTACTGAAGAAGCTGCAATCGCAAGTTGATAGATTAACTTTCCAATTCCATAAGCATCCCAGAGAATTTTGGATGGGTGATTATAATGAAGCTTTGGGATATTATGATGATAGAATCCAACAGGCCCAAAATGAGTCCTACAAATGGGGTTGGATTAACGCTTTAACTATGCTAAAGGTGGATAGGAATAATTTTATATGGGATTGGTATGATCCAGGCTTGTTGCAGCTTGACAATCCTCTATTTAAGTTAGATGTTAATTGGGTACCTGTTCACCGTGTTCTCCAATGCTTGATTTCCAAGTACCTGGGGGATTACGAACTGCATGACGAGCTTGAGATCGTTTGTCCTCCTCATTTTTTTGACCGTCCTAGTAGCAGCAATACCAAGATGCTTCGAGATCTTAACTTTATCAACTCTCCTTTTACTTTGGATGATCCTCCAACTGGCATGGATCCTGTTTCTAAAGCTAAAGGAAAGTGTCCTCTAGAATAAATTTTAGTATTTTGTTTATCCATATTTAAGCAACAATATGTAATCATTTAAATTTAATAGAAAGCCTGTTTTATGAATGGATCAACTTTTAGTTAATCTTTAAATGTCTCTGAATGTTTTTCTAGTCTTTGACTATGAATGGATCAACTGTTTTAGTTAATCTCTAGTTTTTCACCGATTCTATTGATATTCTTAGGACTATCCTAAGTTTTATATCAATTACCAATGCTTCTACTAATGTACCTGAATTTTATGGTAATTACACTAGTTACCTTGGTTCCCAAGCGTGAGTGGAACATTTATCCATCTTTTAGCCCAGTTTAGATGAACATTTGTCATCCGGGTCTTCATTAACCAAGCATTTGGGACTTACAATTTTGCCTTGCATGATTTTATAAGTTTGATACCGACCAACTTTGTTGGTGGTTTTATTGATGCTTACCAACTTTGTTGGTGGTACTTGTTGCACAAACCAACTTTGTTGGTGTCTTCATAATGCTACCGACCAACTTTGTTGGTGGCCTTTGTGGATACCGACCAACTTTGTTGGTGGTATTTGTTGATGCATACCAACTTTATTGGTGTCTTCATAATGTTATAGACCAACTTTGTTGTTGGTATTATTAGAATTACTGTCATAATGTTAATTGCACTACTACTCCGAAAAAGAAAATAATAAAATAACTATTTTCCTGAAAGTCATGTTCTCATTAATATCTGAAGTGAACTGAGTACAACACAACTATGTTGACTGATAGTATTTCTTCAAATGTTCTGTATTCCATGGGTTCTTGAATTATGCCCCTTCCAAAGTCTCAATTCGATATGTGCCTAGTCGGATAACTGCAGTAATATGATAAGGTTCATGCCAATTGGCTTGTAGCTTATTATTCTTCTGAATCACCTTCTTCAAAACATAATCTCCCTCCTTTAAGTTACTCTGCATGACTCCCTTGTTGTAGAAACATGCAGTCCTTTGTTGATAAGCTATATTTCTCAGAGCTGCGTCTTCACGGACTTCTTCCAGGATATCCAAATCGAATCTTCTCATCAAATCACTGGTTGGGGTAATGAAGTTAAGAACTCTTTGTGTAGGTAAACCTAGCTCATCAGGGATTACTGCTTCAGTACCAAACGCCAATAGATAGGGAGTTTCTCCAGTAGCTGTTCTGGAAGTTATTCGGTAAGCCCACATGACCGAATACAACTCATTAATCTAATTTCCTTTTGCATTTTCTAGCCTGTTCTTCAGCCCGTTCAATAAAGTTCTATTAGTTACCTCTGTTTGGCCGTTGCTTTGAGGATGTCCATGAGCATAGTGGATTTTTTGGACATTGAATTGGGTGCAGTAAGCAGCGAATTCGTCATTGTCAAACTGTGTACCATGATCGGTTATAAAGGCATAAGGTAATCCATACCTGCATATAATACTTTTCCAGAAGGACTGATAAACCTTTTCATAAGTTATATTAATCAATGGTTCAACTTCCATCCATTTTGTAAAATAATCAACAGCTACAACCAGGTACTTGAACCTTCCTCGGGTGTTTGGCAGGGGCCAACCAAATTGATTCCCCACATGGCAAAAGGCCAAGGTGAAGTGATTGGTGTTAAGAGAGCTTATGGAGCCTTGTGTATACTGAAAAAACTCTGACACTTGTCACATTTCTTAGCAAAATCTGCACAATCTTCTTGCATGGTTGGACAGTAGTACCCTTGCGTATGTATTCTTTGTAGCAACGTTCTTCCTGCTACATGGGCCCCACAGGATCCTTCATGGACTTCTTCAATTAAACCCTTTACCTCAGCTGGATGCACACACCGTTGTAGACCAGCAGTTAATCCTCTTATGTATAACACACCACTATCTAGCACGTATCTTACAACTTTGTATTTCAGCCTCTTAGCTTCAAGTAGATCAGCTGGAAGAATCCCATCTTCAATATATGCTCTTACGGGGTCCATCCAAAATGGCCCATATCAACTGAAATAAAGTTAACCATCAGATCTTCATCAATACTCCTATTAGCAAGTAGCTCAATAGGAATAGTTCTTCATATTTTCATTGTCGTTGCTGAAGCTAACCCAGCAGCCGCATTTGCTCAGGCGTTCTCCAATCTTAGAATCGTGACCATATGAACTGCTAGCAATGTGGAAATTACTTCCAAAGTTTTAGCCAAATATCTGTTCATCAATTCTCCTTTCGCTGCATATAAACTCAACACTTGATTTACCACTAACTTTAAATCACCGTACACCACAACTTGCTCGGCGTTCAATGATTTAGCTAGTTTAGACCAACAATCAAAGCTTCATACTCTGTTTTATTATTGGAGGCTTGAAATTGGAAACGTAGAGCGTAATCTATGTCTAGCTCATCTGGAGTATTGAGAATGATTCCAGCTCCACATCCGGTTGCACAAGATGACCCGTCAATGTACAAACTCCATATGGGGATATTGCTATTAAACGCTTAGTTTGTCAGAATCCCTTAATGGAAGATTTTATATTTCGCCTCCTCATATTTCTTCTTCATCCCCTGTACTCCACTGGACGGTTCTGGTTGGTCTTTTTCTACAGTTTCCCCTGTTTGGAGTTGGTCAGGTGTATCTCCAATTGGTCTACTCACTCCTGTATGTTGCTCGGCTAGAGTCCTCTGGTATTCGGGGACCTTTGGATAAGTGAATTATGCAATAAAATTAGCCATAGCTTGGCATTTTAAAGCATCCATTGGTTCATACACAAGGTCATACTCCCCCAGCTCCATAACCCAATACATCAGTCTTCCAGATTTCTTCAGCTTGTGCAAAGCCTGCCTTAATGCCATATCAGTGTAGATCACTATATTATGGGCTTGAAAGTATGGCTTCATTCGTCTACTAACTTCAATTAAAGCTAGTGCCAATTCCTCCAGTCTGGGATATCTTACTTCTGCTCCTTGGAAAGCTTTGCTGGTGTCATAAACTGGCGTTTGAACTCCATTTTCCTCCCTGATCAAAGCAGAGCTAACTGTGGACTCAGATACTTCCAGATACAGATATAACTTTTCTTCCAACATTAGTCGAGAAAGTGATGGTGGTGCTCCCAGGTACTTCTTTAACTCTAGGAATGACTTTTCATATTCATCATTCCATTCAAAGGTTTTTCTGAGTACTTTGAAGAATGGCAAACATTTATCTGTTTCTCTTGACACAAACCTGTTGAGTGCTGCTACGTGGCCAGTTAATCTTTGAACATCTTTTTTTACAGGTCGGGGACTTTATTTCGATCAGTGCTTTAATCTTATCTGGATTGGCTTCAATTCCCCTTTGATTCACTATATACCCGAGGAACATTACCTCCTGCACTCCGAAGATGCATTTGGTGGGGTTTAACTTCATTTGGTGCTTTTTTAATTTATCAAACGTCTGGCTGAGGTCGGCAATCTGATCAGCAGTTTTTTTGCTTTTAGTGAGCATATCATCAACATACACCTCCATATTCTTGCCTATATGCTCCTCAAATACTTTGTTCACCAGTCTCTGATAAGTAGAACCTGTATTTTTCAGACCAAACAACATAATATTATACCAATAAGTTCCTCGGGGAGTGATAAAGGAAGTACTTTCTTTGTCTTCTGGCTTCATTTTGATCTGGTTATAACCAAAATACGCATCCATAAAACTCAGCAATTCATGCCCTGAAGTAAAACCTACCAGTTGATCAATTTATTACAAAGGAAAGTGATCCTTCGTGCACGCTTTGTTCAAGTCGGTAAAATCCACACACATCCTGCACTTATTATTTTTCTTATTGACCATAACTACATTGGCCAACCAATCCGAGTACTTTACATCTTCAATAAAGGAAGCTTTTTGAAGCTTTTCCACTTCTTCCTGTATAGCCTGATTCTTCTCTAGGCTAAAAACTCTTCTCCGCTACTTCACAGGTTTGACTTCCCTATTGACATTAAGTTCATGACACAAAAAGTTTGGATTTGTGCCCGACATATCTTCATGACTCCAAGCGAACACCTGTTTTCTTTGCCTCAAGAAAGTTGTCAACTTCTTCTTAAGAACTGGTTCCAACAATGGTCCTATTTGAGTTATTCGTTCTGGTTTCTCATCATCCAGAACAATGCTTTCTGTTACCTCCATTACTTGACCTTTTACAAGCTCTGATTCATCTCGTGGATCTAAGGTTTGAACCTCAGACTTGCTGTTCGGCTCAGTTGTATCCACTTGATAAGTGGTTGTTTTCCCTTTGGGCTCCAACATATCTTCTTCCACGGTTAAGGAATAGTAGCACTCCTGAGCTACTTTCTGGTCTTCTTTCACTACTCTTACTCCAAAGTTGGTCGGGGATTTCAGGCATTGATGAACAATTGAGGGTACAACTTCGAACTTTTCAGACCAACTCTCCCTATGATCATATTATAAGTAGAATGAACATTTTTGTCCATTACAAAGAATCTTACCTTCTCTGTCCGGCTCGCCGACGAAGTCCCGATCAACACATCCAGCTTGATAGTTCCCAGTGGAAACACCTTTTCACCTGAGAATCCAATGAGTGGCGTATGATATGGCTCTAATTGACTGAGTTTTAAACCCAAACTATCAAAATAGGGATAAAACATGATGTCTGTCGAACTTCCATTGTCCACCAATGTTCTTGCTACCAATACGTCTTTCATCTTGACTCTAATCACTAAAGAATCATCACGAGGAAATAAAACTCCTGATAAATCATTTTTAGAAAAGCCAATTACGAGCTTATCCTTGTTAACTTTTCTTGGTCGGTCCTCCTTAATACTGTGGATATAGGAACAAGCTTGAGCCTCATTGAGGTAAGCCTTCCTTTCAGCTGTGTGATCTCCTCCTCTAACATCTCCACCTGTAATCATGTGACAATCAAAATATCCAAAACTAAGTGTGAATAACTCATATTCTGGTTGTCTAGGTTTCTTGGGAAGGCCGGGATTATCTTCTGGATCATCGTCGTGGTTCTTCTTCTTATCTTCCTTGGGCTTAACTAGCGATTTAGATCTCTATTGACCTCTTTCTCCATTTCTTCTACCATTTAGCCGATCAACAAATCTGTCCAGTTTTCCTCTTCGGATGAGTGCTTCTATCTCATTCTGTAGGGCAATGCAACGGCTGGTCGTATGACCATGATCTTTGTGAAACTCACAATACTTGGAATTATCCTTCTTATCAGCAGGTGATTTTAACTTTTCAGGCCAACTCAAATTATTATTGTGCTTGATTTCTTCCAACACGTGATGTATATCTACCGTTAAAAGAGTGTAATTAGTGAATTTCCTGAGCCGATCTAGGCCTTCATTTCCCTTCGAACTCCTGTGCTCATTATGATTCTTGTGCTCCTTCTTATATGCGTTCACTTCTGCTTTTGCTTTCACTTTTGCATTTGAATTCTTTTTAGCAGCCATAGCTTCCTCGGCGTTCATGATCTTCGCTGCCTTGTCCATTAATTATTTCATTGTCTTTGGTGGATCTTTTGCGAGAGTATAATATAATTTATCGGGAGCAAACCACTCATGAGAGCGGGATTGCTATCTTCTCTTCATAATTAATTACTTCCAGTTTCTCGTTATTGAAATGAGTGATGTAATACCTGGTACTTTCTCCTTCCATCTGTCTTACACTGAGTAAATGAGCTACTCGTTTCACTATTTTTTATCCAAAGAAAAAATTACTAATGAATAGCTCGGCTAGTTATTGAAAGCAAGAAATCTGCCCCCGAGGAAAGCTGTTGTACCAAATTTGAGCAGTTCTAGTGATTATGCCTGAGAACGCCCTGCATCTCATCTCATCAGGAATAACATAAATATTAGCAGCTTCTTGGTACTGCTCTATATGGAGAACTAGATCAGTCTTCCCATCATATTTGGGAGTGACTACTGGAGATTTAAACTAGGTCGGCGTAGGGAAATCCACTATGGTTTGCAGAAAGGGGGACCCCTTAATAAAACTTCTTTGAAGGGGATTCTTGCATTTGGCCATTTTACCTAATCTGTCTTCTAAGCGTTGAATGGAACCCTTCCACCCATTACTTCTAGCGCCATGGATGGCAGCTCTTTTATGCCGACCTCCAGATCTTGCTGAACTTTCTTCCTGTGAACCGTCTCTCTGACTAGACCTTTCAGTTCGTCGGGTATTTAATTTGGGCTGGGCTGAACCTTCCCTTAGATCGCTTGGTCGCTGAGTATTTCCCAATGCAACCCATAGGGTATTTCCCTGGGGTCCCAAACAATTGAAAGGAGAGGCCCTACTTAGCCTTTCTAAGGCATTTAATCTTTCTGGGATGAGGGATTGTCCATCAGTGGAATTAGTGACCCTAATAGAAGAAGTTGCTTCAGGTAGGTATGAAGGATCCCTAGAAGTTATGTAACGACTATGCCCAATACTCCTTATTGGCGATGGTGGCATACTTGTTTGATTAACTTGTATAGGCACTCTAGCTTGCAGGGTTTGAGCCAATTATCATATAGTATCCTACATAGCTTCTTGACCCTTTGCTAAATGATCGAGTTGAAAAACCGAGCGTCCGTGTAAATACGCTAGTCGTTGTTGTCGGCTTCCAACCAAAATACAAAAAAAATCTAAACTTTAACTACACTCTTGCGGAGTATAGTGGCGAGTCTGGGTATCGAATCCACAGGGAATGTTTGATAGATTTTAACTGATTTAATACTTCAAAAAAAATGAAAGTGTAAAAGATGATGATTGAGTGAGAAAGGAAAAAGGGAAAAATAAAGAAGTTAACTAAAACTAATTGGAAAAATTAAGGTAGAGACACAATCCCCCAACCCTAGAGTATTGATGGTATAAAACTAATCGTAAACTTAACTGATTAATTTGACCCGGAATTTAGTACTCCCAAGCATTACGTATACGAGGTTCAAGCCCGCGTCATACTTAATCTGAGGATGAGTAAATCAGTATCGCGATAGTTGCACTCGAATTGCACTCTAAATCATCACGAGTACCCAGAGGCAAACGAGATATAAAGATCTACAATTGTTGTGTAACTACGCAATACGGACATAATCAATCATTAAATTCAGAGGACTAATATTATACACATGCAATTAGCACATCAGGTTGGGTTCATGTATCCCAACCTTTAAAAACTTAGCCTAACATGGTAAATAATAATAAAAGTGCTGGAAATAAAAGTTACCACGACTGAAGAACAAGAACATGCAAGAAGAAATCAAAGATTGAAGAAAAACCGGAAAAGCTCTTGAATTAATGGTGCAAAGTATGTAAATTCTTCTCCTAGATGTTCCTACTTGTTATGGAGCTTTTACATGAATGAAATCTTAATAAAAAGAGTCCTAATGACTAAATATATTGGCTAAGGGTCGTTTAGAAGAGTCCCCAAAACATAAAACTCTTTTGGCTAAAAGATAAGCACAAAATAAAAATCCCGTATCTGCCAATTTGTCACACTTAGAAAGCGTGACTAATTTCGTGACGGATTTGGAGCGTGACTAATTTCGTAACAGTTCTGGTGCGTGACAAATGGGCAGACTGGTTCTTTTTCCTCAGCTTCGGTTCGGTTCGGGACTGACAGCTTTTTTCTTGGATTTCTTCTCAACTTCAAATGGGCATAACTTCTTCATCGTAGCTCGGATTGAGGTGCCGTTTTTTCCAGTGTTCTTGTAATTGAGAGCTCTTCAACTTTCTAGTTGGCCCCACCTCCAGACTATGGCTGAAAATTTACGAAAATGCCCTTTAACTCCCCGATTCTTGATGTCTTTCACTATTTTGAGCTCTCTTTGGCACTAACTTGCATGAACTATCTGTAAAACACATAGGAGATACACAAAATACGAAATACTTGCCAAAAAGAGTTAGTAGCATAAATATGAGACAAATCCAATCTATTTACACTGCACGGGATCATAAAAATACTTAAATTAAGGGGATAAATGTGAAGAATTTATGCCTAATCAAACCCCCCCTAACTTAGAACTTTGCGCGTCCCGAGCAATGTAAAAGAATGAGAGTATGAGTTAAGGACCCTTCAAAAACTTTATTGGGATAGAGTACCACTTTCGCGGGCAAGCGATTGCATTTAGCGTATGCAACAAGCCTTTAAACCCCTAGGTTACCCTAGTAGGACGAGTTGTGTCTCGTGAGGGTTTGCAGTGAATATACCCACAAAATTCGACTCAAAGAAAAATCAAAATACGCAAAAATTGTGCAATTCAAACTTTTTCAGAAAATAGTCATCATCAAGTCATATTTACAAGTCTCAAACCGTAGTGTGTGTGTGCGAAGCCGGAAATATAACCGCCAATTTCCACCGATTGATCATTACGTTACTTATCCGAAAATTCGTTTTGATTTCAAGTTCTCACAGAATGCTCTCTCAAACGAATCACTCAGAATGTGGCTATTCTCTCGGTATGCGTGATATAAAGAGTAAATGTAATGGACGCAAAGTCACGCATACAAGTAGAAAGACGGAAATTTCATAGTGATAGGATCTCATCAATGGATTATGGTTTTTTAAAAACGGGAACATTGCCTCTTTTTTGCACATTTAATCTCTTATATTATCTTTTGGTGTCTTAGCTCTCCACGCGGTAATCAATTTTTGCAATTTGGACTCGGTTATGACTTTTTCGGGTTGAAGGTTGCTTTGGGTAAAATGAAGGAGGTATAGAAGGTTGGAATTGGAAAAGTCATTCGTGATGTCCATTTGTGCATTTTCCGGGCTATTGCTCATTTTCATTTTTTTTTCTTTTTCTTTTTTTTTTCTCATTTCTTTTCTTTTCTTGCTATATTTTTTTTTTCTTTCCCCTTTTTGTTGCACTTTTCGGACTTAAATGCTGATTTTTTTATTTTATTTTTCACAATTCCGGCTATTTTGGGTTTTTCGGGTTGTCAAACGAAAGGTAAAATTATTCGGCTCAATTTGGGTTGCAAAAGGGTAATTTTTCGCTACTTTTTCTGTCCAATATTTTTGGGGTGACAAACGATGGCCTACTTCATTGTCCGAATTGCCAATTGCTTACCATATGCGTTTCGAGGTGAATTTAAGTTTAGAGACTAATTTAGCACGTTTTTCAAGGCAATATTGCACACATTTTTCCAAAACCGATCAAAATGAAAGAATTGAGATCCTTGACAACTTATTAAGCGCTAAAAAGAACTTTGAGTTAACAATTAACTCGAATTGATTTAAAATCTCGCAAAACGTGATAGGTTCGAATCTCACCGGGTTTGTTAATCTCCACATTTATTCGTTAAGTCGTCAATTTTCGCTCAATTTCCATCTTTGGTCAATTTCGGCTTTGTGTCTGTTGGATGTTTACAATTTGAGACTCCAATTCGACTTTTAATGATATTTTTGAAAAATTTGAATTCCAATTTTTATTTATTTTGAACAAAAATATTTTTGGATTTTTCAAAATTTTATGATTTTTTTTTTTGAAATTTTTGATTTTTTTTTTCTAAAAAAAAACATACTTGGAACGAACACGTGATCAAATCAATGAAACTAAACAATAAATGGGAAGAATATCCCACACCCCCTAACTTAAATGTTGCATTGTCCTCAATGCGAATCAAGAACACAATATAAAGAGAGGAAAATAAAGATATTACCCAATTGGAGCGATCCCCGATGAATGCGAGTCCATTGAATCTACAAAACATGTTAGAACCAAGCATAGCAAAAATAATAACAAAAACTCGATACTAAAAAAAAATAAAAAAAAAAATAAGCTAACTATTGTACAACCTACGATTTTCAAATTCTAATAAATTATACACTAGAAGTCGAAAAATTTGAGGGTCCACCCAAAATACAATATGACTTTGAGGGATTAATGGTGTACCCTCACTAGGATGCATGCCTCCCGAAAAATAAGGATTCCGTTTGAACAACGGAAGGCATGTGTGAGATGGAAAAAATGAACCATCACCAATTAAAAAATTTAACGGGATGATGGTGGGTTTGGGTGCTAGGTGGGACAAGTACAATTGAGATCCAAGAAAAATATAATCACCTCCCGAATCTTTTTCAAGTAGTATGGGGAGAGGGGCACACAAAAAGGAAGAGTCCATATTAGAAAACAATTCTAGCAAAGTGTCTTTGTCGATAAAAGGTGTAAACGTTTCAGAATTTTCAACCGACTCATAGGAATCTAGCGGTACTTCTAATGGTTCAATAACGGTGAACGAAAATGGTGATGAAATAAACTCAATCTCAAGTGATTCATCATCACTCGGAGATTGAATTTCAAGGGAGGAAGACTCACTTTCAATGAGATGTTCTTCAAAAATTTGAGGTGACACACAAGTCTCAACCTCCTCTTTGTTTTCCAAATTAGAACGTATCTCATCGCAAAGTGAGATCATTTTCGTAACAAGACCAACATCCATTGCACTTTGGGTGGAAAGAAAATCGAGTACTTTTTTGATTAGAAAAAGCATTCTTTCTTCCAAAGTAGGATTCATTGGCTCTATAACCTCGGAAGAAAAATCGTCATTGGATTCGAATAATGCATCCAACTCTTTCTCCCAAAAACGATTTTTTTCCCGATATTTATTTTCAAGCGTTTCATATTCATGAATTAAAAGCCACTCACCCATTTTAATAGGTCGAGGCGGAGATTCTTGAAAATAAAAAGATTGAAAACTATTCCCATATGAACCATTATAATTACCGAACTCACTATAAAAAGACATGATTACCGAATAGTTTGTAAACGGACAATCCACTTAAAGAGGTGTGCGGCTAAGGATTCAACGTTTCTTGGCGCTCAATTGTGCAAGCCTGCAAAAAAAAATTAAAAGAAAGAAAAAAATATCTTGCGAAATAGTAAATCAATTATAATCTATAACAAAACACTCCCCGGCAACGGCGCCATTTTGATCGAGTTGAAAAACCGAGCGTCCGTGTAAATACGCTAGTCGTTGTTGTCGGCTTCCAACCAAAATACAAAAAAAACCTAAACTTTAACTACACTCTTGCGGAGTATAGTGGCGAGTCTGGGTATCGAATCCGCAGGGAATGTTTGATAGATTTTAATTGATTTAATACTTCAAAAAAAATGAAAGTGTAAAAGATGATGATTGAGTGAGAAAGGAAAAAGGGAAAAATAAAGAAGTTAACTAAAACTAATTGGAAAAATTAAGGTAGAGACACAATCCCCCAACCCTAGAGTATTGATGGTATAAAACTAATCGTAAACTTAACTGATTAATTTGACCCGGAATTTAGTACTCCCAAGCATTACGTATACGAGGTTCAAGCCCGCGTCATACTTAATCTGAGGATGAGTAAATCAGTATCGCGATAGTTGCACTCGAATTGCACTCTAAATCATCACGAGTACCCAGAGGCAAACGAGATATAAAGATCTACAATTGTTGTGTAACTACGCAATACGGACATAATCAATCATTAAATTCAGAGGACTAATATTATACACATGCAATTAGCACATCAGGTTGGGTTCATGTATCCCAACCTTTAAAAACTTAGCCTAACATGGTAAATAATAATAAAAGTGCTGGAAATAAAAGTTACCACGACTGAAGAACAAGAACATGCAAGAAGAAATCAAAGATTGAAGAAAAACCGGAAAAGCTCTTGAATTAATGGTGCAAAGTATGTAAATTCTTCTCCTAGATGTTCCTACTTGTTATGGAGCTTTTACATGAATGAAATCTTAATAAAAAGAGTCCTAATGACTAAATATATTGGCTAAGGGTCGTTTAGAAGAGTCCCCAAAACATAAAACTCTTTTGGCTAAAAGATAAGCACAAAATAAAAATCCCGTATCTGCCAATTTGTCACACTTAGAAAGCGTGACTAATTTCGTGACGGATTTGGAGCGTGACTAATTTCGTAACAGTTCTGGTGCGTGACAAATGGGCAGACTGGTTCTTTTTCCTCAGCTTCGGTTCGGTTCGGGACTGACAGCTTTTTTCTTGGATTTCTTCTCAACTTCAAATGGGCATAACTTCTTCATCGTAGCTCGGATTGAGGTGCCGTTTTTTCCAGTGTTCTTGTAATTGAGAGCTCTTCAACTTTATAGTTGGCCCCACCTCCAGACTATGGCTGAAAATTTACGAAAATGCCCTTTAACTCCCCGATTCTTGATGTCTTTCACTATTTTGAGCTCTCTTTGGCACTAACTTGCATGAACTATCTGTAAAACACATAGGAGATACACAAAATACGAAATACTTGCCAAAAAGGGTTAGTAGCATAAATATGAGACAAATCCAATCTATTTACACTACACGGGATCATAAAAATACTTAAATTAAGGGGATAAATGTGAAGAATTTATGCCTAATCACTAAACTAGCCAAAATCCCTATTAAATCATGATTATTTGGAGGAGCAGAGGGATTCGACAGAATTCCCTCATTTCTGGTACTTGATTCAGGAATCTCAGCCATGGATGGTGATTGAGTGACAACATTTAGTAACACATTCCCACAAACGACGCCAATCTGTTGATGCAAAAAACTAGACTAAGCCTAATTAATTGATCACAGATAGATTAAGTAAAACAAACAAGACACAAGAAACTTTTTAAAGTGGTTCGGCTCAAGGGAATAACCTACGTCCATTATTCTGTATTAACTGCCTTGAGTTGTTTTTGTATCCCTTGCAATGAGGGTGATACAATGTATTTATAGTCCAAAAAACTAGACTAAGCCTAATTAATTAGTCACAGATAGATTAAGTAAAACAAACAAGACATAAGAAACTTTTTAAAGTGGTTCGACTCAAGGGAATAGCCTACGTCCAGTGTTCTGTATTAACTGCATTGAGTTATTTTTCGATCCCTTACAATGAGGGCGATACAATGTATTTATAGTCCAAGGGGGGTCTTGATCGTTGTCATGTGAAAGGATGGAATGCCTTTATTTGTTAGGCATTTACATCAATACATAATGATAATTAATTATATGAACGCTGTCACTTCGCAAGCAATACAGGCTGTAAGACTGCTGGCACTGTGTTGGCTGTACAGAATGACTTTTTGACAGTTGGTCGGTCTTCCGAGTTGGTCGATTAAAAACGTTGGTCGAGCTTCCTAGTTGGTCGGGCTTCCTTATTGGTCGGACTTTTCTATCATGCTGACTTGGATTTGTGCCACAAAGGATGACACATGCTGGCTTGTAATTGGTCCATGTAGGATGGTAAATTTTTGTATCAACAGTGGTAAGGGCTATAAATGAGAAGAGAGGTATTCTGGTCATTGATGTCAATGCTGTCAATGATTTCAACCAATGCCTCTATAACATTCATGTGGATAATATGATAACTCAGGGCCTATTTTACACCTGGTCTGAACCACAATGAGGAAACCATTATTCAATCTAAAATTGATAGAGTCCTCACAAATGAGAGCTGGAAGACAATTTTTTTTTAGTTTCAGGCTGAGATTATATGTCAGGGGCTATCTGATCACTGCCCCATAATTGTAACCATCATCCCCTCCCCCCAATGTGTTCAAACCTTTCAAATTCTTCAATTACTGGATGCAACACAGTGAGTTCACCCATGTTCTTGAGGATGCCTGGGGATTCACTGTGCAAGGCAACCCTATGTATCAAGTCTCCACCAAACTCAAGAGGGTCAAATTAGCTCTAAAAGGCTTCAACTAAAATTTCTACAACAATATTTCCAAGATATCCAATGATGCAAATAGTGTGCTCCTACATATTCAAAGCTAACTCATCATTAGGGGAAGCAACTCCATTCTGTAGGAGGAGGAGATAAAGGCTAGAACTGATTATGATGATTATTGCATTGATGAAGAGGCATACTTCAAGCAAAAGTCTAGGACTAGTTGGCTTCAAGAGGGTGATCTTAACACTAATTTATTTTATGCCAGAGTGTGTGGCAATATTAATAAAAATAAGTTCCTAATCATTCTTAACTAGCATGGCTAGAAGGTGGACGGGCACGATCAAGTTGCTAGAGAGGCTCTTCTTTTTTTCTCCAACCTTTGGGCCAATCAACACCTTCTCCTATCCCTCACATTCTCAATTATGCCATTACCAGGAAACTTTCTACTGATCAGGCTAGACTCATCATTACCCCCATAACTAATGAGGAGATTAAGTTAGCCTTCCTTGACCTTGGTAAGGACAAAGTCCCTAGGCCTGATGGGTTTAGCTTTGAATTCTTCAACCATAATTAGGACTTGGTTGGGAATGAGGTTACTGCCGTTGCGGCCTCTTTTTTTCAGAATAGCACCCTTCTCAAGCAGTGGAATTGTACTAACCTCGTGCTTATCCCTAAATCCAAAACCCCAACCTCTATGAAGGACTTCAGACCTATTGCTTATTGTAACACTATTTACAAGTGCATCTCAAAAGTCATTGTTAACAGAATAAAGCCTTACATTCCATCCCTAATCAACGATAGCAATCTGCCTTTGTGCAATGTAGAGCCATTGGTGACAACATCTTGGTCATGCAAGAATTGATGAGAAATTATCATAGGAATCAAGGCCACCCCAGGTTTTCCCTAAAGATTAATATCCTAAAAGACTATGACACTGTTAACTGAGATTTTATTATCCATGTCCTCATCCACATGGGCTTTCCTCCCATTTTTATTGGTTGGATAAAATAATGTGTTACCACTCCTATATTTTCCATTCTTATCAATGGAGCTAACATGGTTTATTTCTAGCTAAGAGATGGCTGAGACAAGGAGACCCACTCTCCCCCTTCTTGTTCCTTTTCATAATGGAAGACTTTGCTATCCTCCTTGACCTATATAGCAAATCCCCTCTTTTCACCTTCCACCCCAACTATAAAGAGATTCAAATATACCATCTATGTTTTGCTGATGATCTTTTTATCTTAGTAGGTGCTGACATCAACTCCCTTGCCATCATTAGCATGGCCATTCATGAGTTCAATACCTTGTCTGGATTACATCAAAACCCTATGAAGTGTTCCTTTTTTTCTATAGGGATCCCTAACAGTGACAAATCATCCATGGCCAACCTGTCAAGCTATCAAATTGCCTAATTCCCAGTCAAGTACCTTAGTGTTCCTCTGATCTCCACCAAAATGAAACATGAGGATTGCCTTCCTCTTATTAATAAGATCACTAATAGAATCATGAGTTGGACCAATAGATTCTTGAGCTATGTAAGTATGATGAACCTTGTAACCTATGTCCTCTTCATCATGCAAATTTATTGGTCAAACATCTTCATTTTGCCTAAAAGAACAACTGAAGAGATTGACATAGAGCTTAGAATATTCTTGTGGTCTGAGCCTAACATTAAACATACTAGAGCTAAGGTAAAATGGAGTGATGTGTGCTGCCTTAAAATTGAAGGTGGTCTATGTATAAAGAACACAAGGGAATGGAATAAAGCTATCATGTTCAAATACCTTTCGAATCTTTGCAGCAAAAAAGATAGTTTATGGGTTAAATGGTGTCACATCTACAAATTGAAAGGTAGAATCCTATGACACATCCCAGTCCCAGCTGATGCCTTATGGACCTGGACCAAACTCATACAACTCAGAGTCAAAGTCAGACCCCTCATTAAATCCATCATTGAGAATGGTTATAACACCTTTATATGGCACGATTAGTGGCACCCTAGAGGCCCTCTATGGCTGCTATATGGTGAGAGAACAATCTATGATGTAGCTAGAAATCACAAAGCCAAGGTTGCTGATTTCATTTCGAGTGGAAATTGGTCTTGGCCATCTACTACCACTTGGGAGCTGAATGAGATAAAATACGATGCACTTCCAATTATAAATACCAATAGGGATGATAGCATTATTTGGACCCCAAAGGAAAATGTCATCTTCACCATCAACTTAGTTTGGAACTCAATCAAAAGTCATTCCCCCTCCCCTAGGTGGCCCCCTACTGTTTGGAATAATGGTGTTATCCCAAAATGTGCCTTTATTTTTTGGCTGGTTTGTAAGAATGCAATCAACACCAAGGATAAGACTCACAGTTGGGGTATTTCTAATGACAATAACTGTGTTCTTTGTGACAATACTATTAAAAATTGCAACCACCTTTTCTTCAATTGCAATTTCACTAAAGCTATTTGGGAGGAGATCAAGTACAACAACTCATACAACAGTGCTGCTGCTACATGGGAGGAGGTCATTGCTGATGCTGCCATGCATTTTAAAGGAAGACCGTCATTGACAAGATTAGGAGATCCTCCTTGGCTGCTACTATCTACTGTATATGGCTTGAGAGGAATAATAGAATCTTCAAGAACAAGACCTCCAACTATGCTGATATCATGCGTGACATTACCTTCCTTGTCAAATGAAAATCTCATACATGGACAAAATCAAGGAGAAATTTCAACTCATGGCTAATCTGCAAAAACTGGGGTTTAGACGAGAATCACATGCTGTTTAGTTAGTAGGTTGCTTATCCATTGTAATTTGATGTTTTCTTATTGCTTTTCATGCTTTATTTGGATTATATTCTAATGTGAAAATTGATCCAGGGAGGGTATGCCCTCCTTTTCTTATATATTCCTTTATTTATTTTTATTGATTCTTACTTACCAAAAAAAAGTGTAACCTTTGGCAACCAACCTAGCTTTATTATGAATAATGATACCATGATCATCCATCTTATTCTTATAAACCCATTTGGTACCAATAACATTTGTGTTTCTAGGTTGGGGGACCAACTCCCTCAGACATCATTTTTTTTTAAATTGAAGCAATTCCTATTGCATGTCATTAATCCAATGTTCCTCCTTGAGTTCTTCTTTGATGTTCTTAGGATCAGTTTGAGAAGTATAACAAAAATGGATAACCTCATTTTCTAATTGAGAATGAGTCTTGACACCTTGGTTTAGATCTCTAAGAATGTTCGTGGGGATACTCTTGCGAACCCAAGATGGTGGACCCTCTTTATTAAGAGTGGGCTCCACCTCATCGTTGTGAGAAATGATGGGATCATCACTAAGGGTGTATCATTCTCATAAGCGATATCATCATCGATAAATGTTGCAGAAGCATCATCTTTAATAGTGACATTTATCGATTACATGATCTTCGAGCTTTTAAGGTTGTAAACCCTATAGGCTCGATTATACGACGAATAACCTAAAAATATTCTCTCGTCACTCCTAGAGTCAAATTTTCCTAAGTTATCTCTATCGTGAAGAATGTAACAAGGACTCCCAAAAATACAAAAATAAGATAAGTTAGACTTTTTCTCAGTCCACAATTTATATGGAGTTTTAGTGGTGTGTGGATGAAGATTAACTGCGTGACTAGTGGTATTAACCGCCTTTGTTCAAAAATGCCTAGGCACATTTCGAACAAGTATCATAGATATTTCCATCTCTTGATTGGTTCCATTCTTTCACTAAAAAATGCTGCTTTGTTGAGGTGTGCATACCACTGACAATTCATGTTTGATGCCCAACTCATCACAAAACTCTTCAACACCGACATCAATGAATTCCGTGCCATTATCACTTCTAATTCAATTAATAGTGATACTATATAGATTATGTTAAACATGACATTTCGTTGTAAGAAATTGAAAACCATTATATTTTTCACTAAGAACCCACAATAGAATACCCCAAAAAATCATCCACCATCACTATGCATTGGACCCATAAGATCCATGTGTATAAACTCTAATACACGAGAGGTAGAAATAACATTTAAATTTTAATGTGGACTCTTAATTTGCTTTCCATGTTGGCATGGACCACAAACTAAAGAATTTGATTTTCCTCAAAAGACGATTGAGATCCTTATAATTCACATGACCTAGCCTTTGGTGCCAAAGGTCGACAAGGGGGACCCTAGTACTATTGCAAACAAATGAGGATTTAGGAAGGATACCATAACAGTTATCAGATCTCCTCACACCTTGTAATATAATCTTACCCTAATCATTGTAGACACAACATTCCAATTGGTTAAACTTACCTGCAAGATTATCGTCACACATTTGGTTTATGATTATCAATATTTCTTTTAATCCATCAACATAAAGCACATTTTTTATCTTTGGGAACCCAAAAATCTCAATAGTGCCCCGTCCCAACACGATAGATCGATTCCCATCACGAAAGGTGACTTTACCTTCCTTGCGATCCTCAAGTTTGGTAAAGAGAGATTTGTCATGTGTCATATGTCTTGAGCAACCAGTATCAAAATAATATTGTGAGGTATTATGATCTTTTAGAGCAACATGAAGAACAAGAGCTTATGTGCAATTATTTTTCATAGCCCAAGTAGAAGTATAGCGCGAGGTCGTTGTCTTCTTTATGCTCTTTTTATTGTTGTTAGGGCATTTGATTTGAATGATTTTCCATAAGGAGTTGATAACCTTTAGAACTCTTCCATTAACCCTTTTGAAGTATGAATAAGATATTCAACTTGTTCTCTCAAGCTATCCAGGTGGCTATAGTGGGGTGAGGGAGTACAAGAATGAGAATCCCTCTCAAGCTTGTAGAAAAATATCTAAGATGTAACGTTCTTTTACAATGGGTACAAACATAGGGTTGAACATATTTCATCTTTTTAATTTTCTTTGGAGGGTTCCCCTTTGGCGGGTTTAGTTTAAGAGTGTTTGTTTCAGAAACAAACTTGGCAATTGTCTTAGATTTAGACTTAGAAGATTCACCCTCATCATAAACTATAACTTTTCTTTTTTGATAGACTCTCTCATTACACCCGAGGACAGGTCCGAGCAATAACTTCCCCATTCTCCGGGAATTATCCTCAAGAGTAACTTTTACCTCACGAGAAGCCTAAAGATCTTTCTTGAGAATGATAATATCGACTTCAAGATTCTTACGAACTTCAACAGAATCACGAAGATCATCAGAAAGTCCTGTGACTTTGGATATTAAGTCGTCTTTCTCTTTTCCTACCAAAATAAGCTTCTCAGACAAAGAAACTTCATCCGCCTTGAGTTGACTCACCAATGCCTTAATTTCTCTCAAGGTAATCAACTCCTTTCCAAGAGTTATCACCTTAATTGTCAACTTTTTATTCCTCTTTTGAATTCCTAAAGACTTGGTGTAGAGCTCAGAATAGGCGGTTTGGAGATCACCTTCTTTACCATCTTTATCATAGAAACCACATCATTTTCACTGCCTTAAGAAGGGATAGACCTAGACTCAAGGTCATCATGCAAAATATTGTCATCATTATACTGAGACATACTGAAGTTATTATCATGCTAGTGGTGAATGCAGTGAAGTTGCGTCCAGGAGGAGAATGGTTACCTGAATCATTTGACTCGATATCATTATCACTTAGAGTGCCATTATAAACAACTATGTCTTTGCCCCATCTCTTAAGCTTCGTGGGACATTCAAACGCTGTGTGTCCACGACCATCACAATCATAACATCTCTCCGAATCATCTTTCTTAGAGTTATCATTTATGTTTTTATTAAAATTCAATCATTGAAATTCTTTCCTGGCTTATTATATTTGTTTTCTCAAATTTTTGTTTACAAAATTTTCAATTTTGTTTATTAAACTTGGGATTTTTAATTTTTTTAGCGAATAAGTCCATATCATCGGGATCAAGGTCAAACTCATCAGACTCGGAAGTCTCCTCCTTCATAGCTTTTAAGGCAATGAACTCGTCTTTCTTCTTCGAGTTCTGAGGAAATATGTGGAGCTCGTAGGTTTGAAGGTCACCAAAAGCTCTTCAAATTTCATATTGTCATTGTTTTCGAAAGAATTTACTACAGTGACTTTTGGGTTAAACTTTTCAGGTAAGGACCTTAAGATTTTTTTACAACCCAATCTTCGGGAATTCTTTTTCCTAAACTAAATGAAGAATTCACGATGTATGAAAAATGAGCATATTTTCAAATTGGGTAATAAGATTTTGAAGCTTGAAAGCTTTCACAACATGTTTTCCTTTATGAATAAGTATGAGTGTGTCCCAATCCCCCTAAGACTTTTCACACATCATTATTCGACGGAACTTCTGAGGTGAGATAGCACTAAACAAAGAAATGAGACTACGAGAATTGTATTTATACAGTTCATGGTCATCCTCACTCTAGCTCTCAGTCGGTGTAGAGACAGTACGCTCTCCTATAATTGTTGTGGGTGGAGTCCACTCTCTAACTACCACCATTCACACCCTCTTATCTACCAACTTAAATGCAACTTTCATACGGGCCTTCCAATACCCATAATTTGACCCATCAAACATTGGTAACCTATCCATTGACTCCATAGAAAATCACCCAAATGTATGCCTAAATAACTTATAGACTCATGCTCTGATACCAATTGAAAGTCCGATTTTATAATACACAAAAAATTAATTAACAACATTCCAGAATGCCAAATAGCTGTCTAAGACATTCTAAACACGTGTGTCAAATTATTTCCAATTTTAATCTTGATTAACCAATTACTAAGTTGACATGCGACATGAGTTCGATAATGATTAATAAGCACAATGACACGAGAGACGACGATGTACGAGGAAAACCCAATAGGGAAAAACCTTGGATGACCAAACCTAGATAAAAATTAATATAAAGAAGGTTTAACAAAAAGGACACAAACGACTTACAACACTTGACCCCTTAACCCTATACGGATGAATGTCATCACACCTTCTCTTATAGCACCACACAATCTAGCGTCAGTTTCACAACATATCCCTGCATCGGACTCCTCTGGTTGCCTCCACCGTCACCCACTTGTGTAGAATCCACCACATCAGAAATATATGGTGAATAATTTGGGGTTTGATCTTGAATAATAATCAAGATAAACAATCTTATATTTGGAGTTATGTTTAGAAAGTATTTTCAAATACGAGAGGCTCAAAACCGTTTTCTGTAAAAGGATGCTACTCAAAATGGATAGAAAACCTAGATTTAAGAGAGTAACCATTTTGAAAAGTCAAAAACTATTTTCTAAATAATGTGTCGTTCATTCGAACAAGAATTCAAGGTTTTTTGAATGAATTTTCACATCTCATTGGAATGAGGTCAAAGATCCTACAAATGACAAAGGATTTTCATTTGAATGCCTTTCCAACGAGCTTCCAACGAGTTGTGTTTTGATAAACAGAGGACAGTCATTTGAAGTTCATTTGAATCATGATAAAATGAGAATAACTTCTTGTTGGAACTCTCGTTCGATCAAGAATTGATTCTCATTAGAACGAGAAGGCCATCTTGTTAGAACGACTGAAATAAAAAATTATTTTTCTTAAAAACAATTTAAATGAAAAATAGCCTCAGAAAAAATTATCCAAATATAATAATGATTATTTTGATCATAAAATATCATATACTACTGATATCGAGAAATGTATAGCGTGTCCAATCATGGGCTTGAGTAACATATATATGAAAATCCTAACCCTATGTGTTTTGACCAATGGAATAAGCCATGCAAACATAAGACTCAATTGGAAATTTGCCCTTACACTTATTAGGGAAGTCAATAATATGACTAAAGCTATGAAGTTTATGGGTGAAAATCCTATGACCAAAGTACCTCATTGGCCTAAATCTAAACCGATTACCAAACCCCATGTTCCCATAGTTAGATTTATATGGTTTAGGAAGTCCGACTTAGTTGCTCAATTGGTTGGTAGGCATGATGTTTCTCACCATGTTCCGTTGGATACACATAGTTTCGAATTTATACTAGGTAGGGAGTTTTCACCTCCTAGGTGAGTTGTTTGCATCTCTCTATAAACTAGGTGAGCTTATAGTTAATTGTTTTTACAAGTCTTGGCGAGGGTTATATTATAATCTTGGATTGTCTTTTACACATGGTTTATTTTTCATATGTTTTTAAAATATAAGAAAAACACAAGATATTGTTCAGGTCTTTTGAGTTTGTTATTTTAAATTGGTTTTATAAATGAAAACTACGAAAATATTTTTCTTTCGTTTGAGTCGTTTAAGATAAAATAAATGGATTTTTGTTTGGAATTTCCCAAAGTATAATGTTTTTGATTTTTTTTGGATAGCTAGTGACGAGATAATTTGTAATTTGTGGTACACACACCATGCTATATATCTTCGTACTCTTGGGTTAGATTGTTAAGAAGTCAGTGCGAACCTATGCATATTTTGCTTAATCACTCCTAAGAAGTTCTCATAGAAAGGTTGCATAAAAGGGTTCGTGCATAACATAAATGGGGTCTATCTATTTTTTTTTGGGCTCACTCCTATTACCATTTGATAACTTGTATGGATTCAAAAGATTTAATATTATATTGCCTTAAGTAATGTTTGATTTGTTTTATTTTTTCGATCATGTTAAAATATTAATAATTTTGGGCTTAATTGATACATACTTATTATTGTATGTATTTCCATGTTTTACAAGTCACTTATTTCATTTGAGCACATGCATGCACATTTTGTTACTCACATGCCTAGATTTGATTGATTTGTGATATATAGTGTCAGTTTCTTTCTTTGCCTATTGGATAGAAGAGGGGGAGAAAATTTGGGTTTAGGGGAAGTATAATAGCTTAGTGCATGCATTGCGTACTTAAAACTTCTTCTTTATTTATTACTCTATTATATCAATTGTATATCACGAGACACATGTTCAAGTGTGCACGACTTTTAGGGATATAAATGATGATGATACATATAATACCCGATATATTTAAATAAATAAATAAATTAGGAAGATAATTAAATAAATAAATTTAATTGGAGAATTTGTTTTGATGTTTAATTTAACGAATAAATTACATTATTAAGATATTTGACATATTATATGTTATATTGTTTGTTTGTTAACTTTGTGATAAATTTTTTTATAATGTTAAACAAATTAATTTGGTGTAATTAAGTTAGAGAAAAATATTTAATAATGACTTTGTGACATTTTATCTTAATTAGACTCAATATGTTTTTGTGATTTGAATTGGACTTTTAGGGAATTTTGGGTGCCAAAATAAGTTTAAAAATAGCGAAATATTGTACTTACGAGTTAGATATACCATTAGGGTAAGTTTGGACATATTTAAATTGGGTTTTGAGGTACATAAGCCCATAGAAAAAAAATTAGGTTTTAGCAAAGTTACGAGATTTCACATTTTAGTATCAACTTGTGTAAATCCTAGCCTCATTCTATCATATCATGAAAAACTAAACCTAAACCTAAGTATAAAGTGGAGGCTATTTGGGAGAACAAGAGTCAATCTTTAGAAGTGATTTAAAAGGGCCTTAAGATTACAAGAAATTTGGGGATTAACATAAACAACATAATTTCTATATATTAATCAACTTGGGTTCAATACAAATCAATTTAAGAACTTTGTCCTACTTTCCCCCTTAATATCAATATAATAAGATTATAATTCATGTTTAGATAATATAAAAATAATAATTGAGTAGTCAAATTACGTAATTGAACTCTAATATTGAGTATTTTTTACTTATGTGACAAATTTGTACTATATTATTAATTGGGTTCCTATTAGATGTGTATTCTAAAATTATAATCTCTCTTCATCTTGTTAAATTTATGGAATCGGTACATGAATTATATAAATCATCATTTGTAATTAGAGAATTCTCGAGGATATGATTATACTAGACTCTTGTTGAATGGATAATTATTTATTCAACTCTTAAATTCCTGTAATGAGATTTGATTTGATTTTCTTTAACTTTCATGTGAGGATGCATGTATTCGATATACATGTTCAACTCTAAATAAAACTAGAGGGGAGTGGGGGTGAATAACATGCAATTTTTGACAATTTTAATTTTCTTCACAATTTTAAGCAACCTAGCATATAAAAATCATGTGAAGTAATCTTTTTTTTTTTGGGAAAAATTATGTATATATAAACCAAAGAGACAATTACAAGAACATGAAGGGCAAAACCCTCAAAACACCCTTAGGGTAATACCCCATCAGGGAGAAAGTAAAAAAAACGTAGGACAAAAGGCCCAGAATCCCCTCACTAGACCTAGTCAAGTGCACTTTTCGGTATTCCCGAGTTCATGCATGCCATCCACTTTTCAAAACTCCTTCTCCCTTTCTTCCAAGTCATGGCCCTGGCTCTGATCATTACCTCAATCTCTTTAACTAGAACATCGATGCCCTTAGTCATCCCTTTGAACTATCAAGCATTTCTTTCCATCCACAGGCAGTAGATAGTAGTAGAAAACGAAATATTCCTAACACGATTGTAAAAACTAGGTCCACTATAATTTGAAATAGCATACTGCCACTCACCATCCCAATCCATAGCGTCCCTATACTCCTGATTTCAGAATCTAATCTCCTTCCAAACCTCCTTAGCAACATGACACTCATTGAACAGGTGGGCAATGGACTCAACTCCATTAGTGCAGTTACAACACAGGTTGTCCTCAGAGATGCCCCAACTAAAGAGCTTTTATTTAGTGTGAAGAGCCTCCATACATATCAACCAAAAAATAAATGCGCATTTAGGCATATTAACCTTATTCCACATGATTTTGTGCCAAGTATAAGTAGGGAGATTAGGAGCAGTCACGTCGTAGGCTGATCTAATAGAAAAACCAGGTTGGTTGGGGATCCAGACCACCTCATCCATTGTATCTTGCCTAATGAGAGGCAACTCAGTATTCCTAATTTCCAATAGTTCCCAAGTAACCACAGCAGGACATCTCCACCTATTCTCCATAATGTAGTCAGCCACCAGAGCCTTATGATTGCTAGAAGCATCGCAAATAACTCTATCACCATAGACGGGATGCAGCGGGCCCAAATAGTGGCAGTTATCATACCATAAGAAAGTATCCTTTCTATTACCAATTTTCCACTTAATAAGAGGTCTGATCACCTGTCTGATTTGCATCATCTTTCTACAATTCCATAAAGTTTCGTTTGCAATGTTAATGGCCCAAAGACTTATTCCCTTTAATTTATACACACTACACCACTTGGACCACAAACAGTCTTTCTTGCTACTAAGATTCCAAATCATCTTCATAATAGCTGCTACATTCCATCTTTCGATGCTTTCAATACCAAGCCCCCCTTCCTCATAGCTGTTACACAGGTCCTTCCACGCAACCTTAGTGCCCAAATGTTTAAGGTCAGACCCATTCCAAAGGTAGTCTTTCATCAGTTGTTCGATCCTATTGATAACTCCCTTGGGAAATATGAAGAGACAAGGCCAGTAAACTTGGATCCCAATAGGAAAGACTTGATTAGCTGTAATCCACCAGCGTAGCTAAGAAACTTATTGGTCCAACACTTGATTCTACTAGTAATCTTTTCAATCAATTCACTACAATCTTCACTATTGATCCTAGCAGTGAAAAGAAGCATTCCCAAGTTCAAGAAGGGAGGGTTGTAGTGATTGAAGCCAATAATATACCTAATATCATTGATTTCCTCCTCATCAACACCTGAGTAGTAAAATATGCTCTTAACGGGGTTGGGCTTGAGGCCCACAATGCTATAAAAATCATCCACAACCTTTTTCACAATAGTGCAAGAGGAAATGCCCCCCCCCACAAAATAATCACATCATCTGCAAAACATAAGTGGTTAAGCCCCACCTCCTTGCATTTTGGGTGGTTGGTAAAGGTAGGATCAGTGCAATCCCTGTCCATGATGCAAAATAAAGTATCCATAACCATAAGGAAAAGATAAGGGGATAGGGGATCACCCTGCCTTAACCCTTTCTTCCCCTCAAATAACCTGTGAAGGTGCCCATTCAAGCTTATAGAGAACCTGGTATTAGTAATGAACTCTTTAATCCAACCAAAAAAAATAGTGGGGAAGCTAAGATGGACTGGCAAGGTAAAAGGAAACTCCAAACTCACAGTATCATAAGCCCTCAACAGGTCAATCTTCATAGTGCATCTAGGCGGGTTGAGCTCTCTATGGTAATTCCTCATGATCTCCTGAAGTAGAGGATATTATCAGAAATAGACCTCCCTTTAACAAATGCAGCTTGACACGGGTTTATAATGTGGGGTAGGATCGGCTTCAACCTATTGGTAAGAATCTTCGAAAAGAACTTGTAAATAGTGTTACAGCAGGAAATAGGTCTAAAGTCATGCATACCACTTGGAGTAGAAACCTTAGGGATAAGGGCCAAGGCAGTGCAATTCCACTGCCTAGGTAAGTAGCTACACCTGAAGAAGAATTTAATAGCCTCAATCAAATCACTACCAAGCACCTCCCAGTTCTTCTTGAAAAAATACGCATTAAACCCATCCGAACCCGGGGATTTATCAGACCCAATAGAGAACATGACCACCTTAATCTCTTCATCATTAATGGGAATACACAATACGACAGCATCATCATCATTAATTCTCTTGCAAACATTCGCATTGAGAATTGGAGCAGGATTCGTACGTGTGCTAATACTACCTAGTAGGTTACAAAAATACCCCACTGCCGTATTGGCCACATTTTGCGTATCCTCGACCCTAAAGCCATTTTCATCCTCAATGCTAATAATATTTATTCTAGCAGTATCTTAGTTAGCCTTCTTATGGAAGAAAGAATTATTCCCATCACCCAGCTAAAGCCATTTGACTCTGGACATTTGCTTAAAATAGGATTCTTCAGCATTTTTTAGCTCCAGGTAATTAGTCAACTTATCCCTTTCCTCAATTTGGATGCTACTATTGCCTCCCTATTTTTGCAGTTTAGTTTGAACCTCGTCAAGCATTGCCTTGGACTCGTCAACCCTCCTGGATAAATGGTCATAGAACTTCTTGTCAAAACCTTTAATATTGTCATTAAGTCTTATCATCTTTTTACTTAGTCTAACCATGGGGTTAATCTCATCAAAACTATTCCAAGATTCAACAAGAACCCTATGGAACTCAACAAGTCCCATCCAAAAATTATAGAATTTAAATGGCTTAGGTCTTCTAGGCTCCTATGGGGATAGAAAAACAATGATAGGGCAGTGGTCCGAAACACCATGGGATAAGGCGGTATATTGAGACTCAGGAAACTCATTACTCCAAATATCGTTGTGGAGAACCCTATCCATCCCAGATTGGACATTCTCACTACCCTCGTGCCTCTTATTACACGTAAACCATGACCCATTGGTCGTCATATCATCAACTTGGATGTCATTGATGCATTGGTTGAAAGCACCAGTAGCACCCTCATCAATAACGTGCATGCCTCTATTTTCCTCTTGGGATATCACCATGTTAAAGTCCCCCATTAGAACCCATGGTTGGCTATTAACACTCCAACTATTGAGTCTCAAGAAATCCCACAAGAGAAATCTTCTGTTTGGTGAATTTTCCCCATAAATAAATGAAGCAAAAAAGCCTGTGTTTCTCCCATAAACATCCACTTTACACAGCATGGCTTGGGGGTATTACTGGATCAAAGCCACATTTACAATGTTCAAATTCCATCCTACAATAACCCTAGCCACTCCCCCACCACTAGTACAGTTATCAAGCTATCCCATTAAAAGAAACAATTATTCTTAATATTACTTAATTTATTCCTCCTAACTTTAGTTTCAAGTAAACATACCAGGTCAAGCTTCTTGTGTCTTATTAATTTACTAACTTCACTTTGTTTATAAGGGGAGTTGAGACCCCTAATGTTCCATGATCCGATCTTAATCATCAACTTTTGTTTGCCTTCCCTTTATTCCTACTTTTGCCCACGAAGTGGCCCACGCTGTTCACCCCCTCCTTATGCTTATTTTCTTGCTCAACAACTGCCTTAACTTTTCTTGCAAGGGCAGTGGGTTCAGGAGTAGTCTCAAACTCATTGTCGTTGTCCATAGCACTAAACGAATTAGTTAGGATGATGGTAGGCGAGACCACTTATTGCATAGGTTTTCTATTATTTTCCACTGCTATCTCCTCCTCTAGATCCTTATCTTTAATACTAGATGGTTCTCCATACTCACAAACAGAGGGACTTGAGCGTTTTTGTTTATTTTGGACCAAAGCCCATTCAGCATCTTCAGGGATCTTTGCCTTCATGGCATCTTTGGTTATGACCCGTGCTTGAACAACTTTGGTGTTTCTGGTGCATCTACTAACATTATGTTCGAACACAAGACAATTAGGGCAAGATGGTGGTTTGGCTTGATATTCAATTCTCACCGGTGCAATTACACCATCTTCAATAATGACATTAATGCTACTAGGGTAGGTATCTTTGGCCTCTACATCAATACAAATACGGGCACAGGATATCCTATTCATATCCTTCGTAACGGCATCAGCATACAACGGGAGTCCCACTGAGCTAGAAATATAGCTGATCCCTTCCTTCATCCACAGCTGGATCGGAATATCGTGACATTTCACCCATATGGGTATTTTCTTCAAGGTGTCCTTGTTAAAGTTGAAGTTTGCTTGCCATTTCTTCATAATAATGGTCATGCTAGCAAAATGCCATGAACCATTATCAAGAACCTCATTGCGTTGTGTAGGGTTATCAAAGAGGAAGAAAAAAAACCCATTATCATGCGCGATGACCTTGGTCAGTTCAAACTTACCCCACATTCTATTAGCCGCGCTATTCACATAGGAGAAACGAAGTTTTTTCCTACGAAAATACCCAACCATGTTGTTCTCCCATCGCTTATGTGAAGTAATGTTAGATAAGGATAAAAACAAATTCAAGTTCTAATTTATGAAATATAGGTTTACTCACTATATAAACAAATCCTAATTGAATTTTATGGAATTAACAAGATCTAGGTATAATGAGTGATGCAAGTGAACAAAATAACAAGCAGAATATAAACAAAATCCGTAACACAAATTTATGAGGAAAACCCCCACCTGGGGTTAAGAAGCCTCGATGCATTCTAATTTCTTATTCAACATGAAAAGATTTTTATACAAAGAAATAAGGTACCTCTCACTCATGCACTCACGAGTAGTCACCTATGAAATTTGGAATTTCCTCCATTGATGCTAAGGAGTCCACCTTAATCTCCATAAGGTGAATGATGAAGTACACCCTCCTTAGAATCACATCATGATCTAATCTCCTTAATAGAATGAAACACATCCAATTTTAGATATAGGAGTGTTAGATCAACCAATTCAAGTGAAGATAGTTTGTATTGAAATTTGGCTAGTATGGATATGATTCAAATGACTCTTAGTTTCCTCACAATTTTGAGGGAACACATGAATTTGGAAAATAGATAAAAAAAAAATTCTCAACCTAAAAAATACTCCGTGAGATGTTAAAAAGTAATGAGGAATTCAGATATTTTTAAAAGAGAGGGAAAAATATCTATTTATAGAGTTTAAAAAAAATCACTTTCGTCATGTGTACAGTTAAAGAGTTAGCCCTATGCACGATTTTATTCAATTGATGAACAAAAACATGCTACCGAGCGCACAATTTACTTTTGTTGTGCTATGCTTTTGACTAGTACGCAATCCTTTGTCAAAATCATTCCCGACCATACACACGGGTCAAAAATCGATCGTGCAAACAGTTTGGAGAAATTTTTGAAAAAACAATCCAAACAAAAGCACTATAAGAATAACCTTTTCCCAAATGACATATACTACACATGAGAATCAAAATCACTTGTTAAGCCCTTAACACATTATAGAAAATGTGAAAAGTGTATGTGCATAGCCAATGTCGTTCAATCACAACAACTATCAAAAGGATATATCTTCATTTTAGCAACAGAAGTCTCGTGATGTAGATTAGTTTTGGTAGGTATTTAAAGGCCCAAAATTTCATGTAGTCTAAATGAACGAGCATCACTCTACTTAAACGTATCATGTCGTATCAAGCCTATGTAGCTTTTTTTTGGGAAATTATGCGTGTATTATAAACTAGAAAACCAAAACATGGACATGAGGTCCAACCTCAAACCAAAGGCATACTGGCATTCCCTAAAGGCAACAAATAGGAACAAAGCAAAAGCTAAACAGTCATACCCTAAAGCCTAAAGGAAAAAACACCAGCCGAGGGCATACCCTCGTAGCTAGGAACAAAAGATTCGAAGGCAATAAAGAAGCTATCCTAACCAGAAACTAGAGTATTCTTTGTAATGCCTCAACTCAGGCATGCCATATAGTTATCGTAGCTTCTTCTACCTTTCTTTCAAGTATATAAGCTGTAAGGACATTTTTGTCCGTTAGCATTTTATATGTCGTACGCCGTTACACCGTTGAGGAAATTCAAGAATCATATGCTCATCAACGGATCCGAATATCAAAAGGAGAAAAGAAATCAAGGGAACAGACCGGACCGATCCGGGCCAGATAAAAGAACCGATCCGGTTCATCCGGACCGATCCGCCTAAAGGAACCGGACCGATCCGCTTGCTGAGGTGAAGCCAGTGTGCCCCGGATCCATAGCGAACTGATGAAGCCAAAATGCCGAACCGATCCGATGTCAACCGGATGGATTCGGTTTCAGAAAAAGAACCGATCCGGGTTCACCGGACCGATCCGCCTAAAGGACCGGACCGATCCGACGAGGATAGACTCTGCCAGATCGTGTAGCAGATTTTTTAGGGTTTTGACTCCTTATTTAAACCACGATCAGTAGTTGGTTTTCTCAAGACTTTCCCACGATTATTAGAGCATATCAACCCTAAAGTCTTCACCTATTGAGTCTCATGATTCTAGGTTTTTAGATTCACACATCTTCCATATCTATGTGAATCAAAGTTTGGTAACCCAAGAACACCATTGTTGTTGTTCAACCCTTGTGAAGTGGACCTCTTCTTCCTCTTCATTGCAGCCCTACTGGACAGGGATAGTTCCAGCCGCCAACCCTACTGGAAAGGGATATTCCAGCCGCGACTACAGAATTCGATACCCGAGGGTAATTCTTAGTCAACCTGTATTTCATTGTAATCCGATTGTAAACCGTCTTTTACAAATTATAGTGATATACAAATGGTTTTGCCCCTGTGGGGGATTTTTCCTTAAACTTTGTGTGTTGAATATTTATTGCATGATTTCATATTGTTTCAATCACACCTAGTTGCATGCTTAGGGTTAATTTGGGTTAAAAATGGTATTTATTATATTATTTCTTAATTGAACGCAAGCGCCAACTCTTTCAAATTGGTATCAGAGCAGGTTACGCCAATCTATCGCGTATTCCTTACTTCCGCAAATTTTTTCTAAAGATATCACTTTTTGAAATAAATTGATTTTTGAAAAAGTGCGTGTTCAAATGGAGAAGTTATATAATCAGATGCCTATTTTTGACGGGTTTAATTATGCCTACTGGAAAGATCGTATGAAGTCGATTTTAAAATCTATTGACGAGCGTGTTTGGTTACTTTGCGAAAATGGTTGGACTCCTCCCACGGTCACTGTTAATAATATCACCACTTTAAAACCCGTGTCAGCCTGGACTGAAGATGATTATAAATTGTCCAATTTTAATTCCCGTGGTCTGAGTGCTATTTCTGGAGCTGTCTCTCCTGATGAGTTTCGCCGAATTATGACGTGCACCACGTCTAAAGAGGCTTGGGATGTTTTGAAATTGACACATGAGGGTACGAACGCGGTTAAAGAGTCAAAATTACAAAATTTGGCCACCCAATTTGAGACTATCACCATGTCTGAGTCCGAAGGCTTTGATGATTTTTATGCTCGATTGTCGGACATTGTTAACACATGTTTTAATTTGGGTGAGGTAATTGATAACACGCGTGTCGTTAAAAAGATTTTGAGATCTCTCCCAAAACGCTTTATTCCTAAAGTCACTGTTTTGAACTCTTTGGGAAATTTGAAATCACTTAAGTTGGAAGAACTTGTAGGAGATCTTCAAACCTATGAGATTGACATGTTTCCCAAAACCATTAAGGCTAAGGATAATGGGATTGCTTTAAAGACTCTTTTTCAGAAAAAGAAAGAAAAAGTTTTTGAATCCAAGTCTGAGTGTGATTTTGACTTAGATGACTTGGCCCTGTTTGCAAAAAAATTCAAAAGAATTCTCAAATTCAAGAAAAGTGGAAATTTCAACGATAAAAGGAATTTTGAGAAAAATACTTTTGAAAAGAAAAATGAGAAAGAGTTCAACGAAGATTTCAAAGAACATCCTAAAAGGGACAGTGATAAATGTTTTGAATGTGATGGTAAGGGTCATAGAGCGTTTGAGTGTGCCAATCGTCTGAATAGAGAGAAAGGGAAAGATGTCCTAAATGCTACCCTTAGTGACGACAGTGAGGTCGAGTCGGTGGACTCGGGAGATGAGTCACCGCATGAGCGTAACTTCACTGCGTTCATGGCTTGTCATGTGAGTACTCCTAGTGCATTTCACGACTATGAGGATGCTACTTCACAGGGACACCTCGACAGCGAGAGCAAAGAGAGTGAGGGAGAGGATGAGGAAAGTAAGAGCGAGTGTGATCTTCAACACGCCTACGCTGAGTTGTATTCTGAGTCATTTGAAACCAAGAAGCGTAATAATGCTTTAGCTCTTAGGAGCACCGCCTTAGAGAGAGATTTAAGATTGTTTGGAGAAAGAGAGAGTTGTGATGAGAGTGGAAAAGAAAGAAAGAAAGACCTTGAGAAGATAAGATGTTTTGAGTGCGATGGGATAGGGCACAAGAAATTTGAGTGTCCCACTAGACTTAAGAGAGAGGGCAAGAAAGTTGCTATGCCCACTTCTCTAAGTGATAGTGAGGGTGATATTGGTGATGATAGGTTGATCCAAAATGCTTTTAGAAAGTTGTTTATCGAGACCATGGAAACAAAAAGGTCTAATAGGATCCTAGGTCTTCGGTTTGGTGAGTTGAAGGGAGAGAATGATGAGCTTAAAAGGGAAAAAGGTGACTTGACCAACATGGTGTCTAGTCTGACGACACGTGTGTCCCATCTTGAGGATGACCTCAAACAAGCACGGGAAGTTCAAGTCACATTAGAGAATTCACCCGAGCCTATATCCACCATTGTGAGTGAGTCCCATGGGTGTCCGTCTAGGAATGTTCATCCCAAAATTGTTGATAAATTGCTTCCTAGACCGGTTTATGTTTGCTCCTACTGCAAGAAGCAAGGACATCTTAGGGAATTTTGTTCTAAGTTGGGTTTTGTGCCTTATCATGCCACTTCACGTATTCATGCACATGCACCCACTCATGTTACTTTGCCTGCTCATTTTGATAGAGAGTTTGCACATATTCGCGAGCAAGTGAAGTTTTTGATCAAGACTACACATGATCTAGTGGAGTTGGTTCAAAAGATGCCACCATCTTTAGAAAACTCCACCGTTACTCCCGGTTGAGATCTAGTCTTGATTGCTAGCATAGGTTGTTTATCATGTCATTTTTTAAACCTATTGCTAGCATGTATCATTAGTTAGTTTTTCATTTTTTTAAAAAAAAAAGATTTTCTTTCTAGAAAATTTTTTTAGAAAAACACAAAAAGATTTTATTTTGATAAAATTTTTGAAAAATTCAAAAAGAGATTTGCCTTTTATGGATGAGCATTTAAGATAGCCAAGTCACAACTTCATTCCATTTATCCATGTGACTGCTTGATAGAGATTTGAAAGGCTACATCATTTCATCCATGTGCTTAACATTGATTGGAGTCCTTGAGATGTAATTAGTGATATTTCCTACATGCTTGACTCCTGTATCCTTTATTGCACACATGCACGGCTATATTTGATTGCTGCACTTGTCAATCTCATGTTGGCTTGAGTGTTTCCATCTCAATCCTGTCTATACAATGTATAAAATGCGATAAAACTTGACAAGATTGGAATGCATGTGAAAACCGTTTTGGTGAGACTGTGTGTACATTTTCATAACGGGGAGGGACTGCGAAAGTTGATTCTTATCCTTTGCGCAAAAGCCACCGTTAAAAAGGACCAAAAAAATGGAGGAATTTTAATATCCGAGGTCCTAAGAGGTTAAAAGAGCCCGAAAAAAAAATTGATAAGGCAATAAAAAGCAATACATGCCATATATGGGCCATCTAGGTTTTCACCATCAATTCTCCAAAGTTTTAGAATTTAGTATACCTCTATTCAAAATATAAATCTGAGGGAGTTTGGTTGGAGATTGAAAAACGGGTTTGCACTTCCTTGAAAGTCCTGAAAAAGCATGAAAATCATTTTGGACGTTATTGGTGTAGAAATCACTTTGAGCTTTGATTTGTAGATTTGATATAGTCAATGTCTTATATTTCCAATCTTTTACACCAAAGGAAGCATTTGAGTTCATTTGTTAGGAATATCCAATATTCATCGTGCACATATGTCATGTTTATATGCTTTGATTTTCCTATCGAATTTTGATCACACCCATTCATTTACGCCATCACCGACTTGGTTGTTTTATGTTCATTCATTGTGTGATTTTATGCCTTGTGACATCCCGCACTTGCTTATCTGATTTATTTCTCTCATTTGTCTATCTGGGGACATCATAAAAAGGGGGAGAAAGAATTATCTTATTATGGGGGAGATTTGAAATTTTGAGTTTTGTTCATAAAATTGGTATATATGTTTGTCTCATTTCAAACTCGATATGTCACTTGGTATTTTGCTTTATCTCATGTGTGTAGGTACATGCTTGATAATCCCATGATACACACCCTGATGAGAAAAGCGTGAAGATACCTGAAGATTTGAAGATCAAACGATGCAGTCTTATTCACTTGTACTCTTTCAGTTTTGGGTTCATGGAAGGGTAGATTTGTATAGGCAATTATTTATGATTGATAATTCGGATGTTTGTTTTTATGTATGTACCGGCATAGATATAGGGGGAGATTTGTAAGGACATTTTTGTCCGTTAGCATTTTATATGTCGTACGCCGTTACACCGTTGAGGAAATTCAAGAATCATATGCTCATCAACGGATCCGAATATCAAAAGGAGAAAATAAATCAAGGGAACAGACCGGACCGATCTGGGCCAGATAAAAGAACCGATCCGGTTCATCCGGACCGATCCGCCTAAAGGGACCGGACCGATCCGCTTGCTGAGGTGAAGCCAGTGTGCCCCGGATCCATAGCGAACTGATGAAGCCAAAATGCCGAACCGATCCGATGTCAACCGGATGGATCCGGTTTCAGAAAAAGAACCGATCCGGGTTCACCGGACCGATCCGCCTAAAGGACCGGACCGATCCGACGAGGATAGACTCTGCCAGATCGTGTAGCAGATTTTTTAGGGTTTTGACTCCTTATTTAAACCACGATCAGTAGTTGGTTTTCTCAAGACTTTCCCACGATTATTAGAGCATATCAACCCTAAAGTATTCACCTATTGAGTCTCATGATTCTAGGTTTTTAGATTCACACATCTTCCATATCTATGTGAATCAAAGTTTGGTAACCCAAGAACACCATTGTTGTTGTTCAACCCTTGTGAAGTGGACCGCTTCTTCCTCTTCATTGCATCCCTACTGGACAGGGATAGTTCCAGCCGCCAACCCTACTGGAAAGGGATATTCCAGCCGCGACTACAGAATTCGATACCCGAGGGTAATTCTTAGTCAACCTGTATTTCATTGTAATCCGATTGTAAACCGTCTTTTACAAATTATAGTGATATACAAATGGTTTTGCCCCTGTGGGGGATTTTTCCTTAAACTTTGTGTGTTGAATATTTATTGCATGATTTCATATTGTTTCAATCACACCTAGTTGCATGCTTAGGGTTAATTTGGGTTAAAAATGGTATTTATTATATTATTTCTTAATTGAACGCAAGCGCCAACTCTTTCATAAGCCTTTACTCTAACCATGTTCTCCACATCTTGGAATATGGTATCCTGATTCCTAGTTATTCTCTTGAAGCACCTAACATCCCTCTCTATCCAAATATCGTAGATTATGGCAGAGAGGGCGAGGCATCTAATCATGTTACAGAAATTCTTGCCTCTATAGTTATCAATATCATATTATAGTTCACCATCCCAATCAAGGACATCTCTTTACACTTGATTTCTAAAGTGGACTTATTTCCAAATCTCAATAAAAAAGCTGCAACTAGTGAAGAGATGATCAATGGATTCTATAAGTGCATTTCAGATACCACATAAATTTTTATCCCTAATGACCCATTTTTAAATCTTATTCCTAGTGTGTAGGGCTTGCCTACAAACCAACCGCAAAATGAAAGAGCACTTGGGGATGATGTTCTTGTTCTACACCACCTTATGCCAAATAACAGCTAGAAGATAGGGGAATAACTCATGGTAAGCAGAGCCAACACTAAATAGCTGGATCTAATTTAGGACCCACACCACCTTATCCAAGCAGTCATGCCTAATATCTAGGATTGTAGCCTCTTTGATTTCCATCGACTCTCAAGTCATAGTTGAAGGACATCTTCATCTACTACCATCTATAAAGTATGTAACTTTTGCTTTATGGCTACTAGCAACATCATAGAGTAACCTATCTCCATAGAGATGTTAGATATGACATTAGGATAATAATTATCACACCACATAAAGGTGTTCACACCATTGTCAATCACGTACTTTTCATCCAGCTCCAAGTGCTATCATTTGGGATATTTAGAGATCAAATGCTTCTCCACTTAATTTTGTAAACATTGCACCACTTCACCCATAGGCTATCCTTTTTGCTGCAAAGTTCCAAAGTAGCTTTATCATGGAAGCCTTGTTATAATAATTAGGCTTTTGATGCCTAATCCCAAAGAAACTTGAGTGCCACAAATGTCAGCCCAAGAAACTTTTGCCCCAGTATGCTTTAAATCATCCATAGTCCAAATGAAATCTTTCATCAGTTGTTCAATTTTCCTAATCAAACTTTTGGGAAAAAAGTAGGACTAATAAACTTGGATACTAAACAACACATACTTAATGAGTTGAAGCTTACCACCATAGCTCAGAAACATGGTGGTTGAGCTCTTAATTATTAAAGTTATTTTGTCAATAAGTCTCTTGCAATCCTCACTCTTCAACCTAGTATAATAAGAGGAACTCCTAAGTATATAAATGGAGGGCTGTAATGTGGAATTCCCAGGATTTCAGTCAACTCCCTGATTCCATCCTCATTAATCCTAGTAATGAACAAGTTGCTGTTGGTGATATTAGACTTCAGACCAAATAAATTTCTAAACATATCCATAATATTCTTATCAATCACACAAGAGGTTGTACCTCCCCCAAATAGGATGATTAAATCATCAATAAAGCACAAGTGGTTCAAAGCTATTTCCTTACATTTGGGATGGTAAGTGAAGTATGGGTTATTAAAATATCTGTCCACAATACAAGAAAAGGATTCCATAATAATGAGGAGGAGATAAGGTTATAGAGGATCCCCATCTCTCAATCCTCTACTCCCATCAAAGAAACCATGGATCTACCCATTTAAGAAAACAAAGAATCTAGTAATGGTTACATATTCCTTGATCCATTTAATAACCATAGGGTAAAGCCAAAGTGATTGAGTATATTGAAAAGGAAATCCCAATTAACTATGTCATAAGATTTAAGAATATTAATCTTAGTAGCACTTTTAGCCGGTCTTACGTCTTTGTAGTAATTCCTCATAACTTCTTGAAGCAACATAATGTTATCTGCTATAGCTTTACCCTAAACAAAGGCAACCTATCTGTCACTTATGATATGAGGGAGAAATGGTTTAATTCTATCAGCTATAATTTTAGAGATACATTTATAGATGGTGTTGGAACAAGAAAGTGGTCTGAAATCCTTCACGTTATCAGGAGTAGGAACCTTGGGAACAAGGGATAAAAGTAGTGTAATTCAACTGCCTTGGGAGATAGTTGCAGTTGAAGAAGAAGGTAATAGGCTTAATGATATATCTTCCCACAACTTCCCAATTCTTTTGAAAAAGTTAGCATTAAAACCATCAGACCCAGGGGACTTATCCTTGATTTCTTCCTCAGTAATGGGGTTAGTTAACAGAGAGGCTTGTTCATCACTCATTATCTTGGTATATCCTCCTAAAAAATGGGAAATGGGTCACTGCAACTAGAGTTATTGCCTAGCAAATTACTAAAGTTGTCCACAATTATGTTATTAACATTTTGGCAGACCTCAACTCTAATTCCATTCTCATTTTCGATGCTTGAAATCTTCCTCATATCCCTATGTTGATTTGCCTTTTTTGTGGAAGAAGGCATTGTTACCATCCCCCAGTTAGAGCCATCTGACCTTAGACTTTTGTTTAGAAAATCCTTTTTTTTTGCATTTTTAAGCCCCAAGTATTTAGTCACAATATTCATCTCTTCTTCTTGGAGAGCAATATTGCTCCCATTACTGCCAAGTTTTGTTTAGGGTTCATCAAGAGTAGCCTTAGCCTCATCCACTCTATTTGATAGCTGGATATAAAACTTCTTGTCAAATCCTTTTAAATTGGCTTTCAATCTTCCCATTTTTTTTGCTCAGCTTGACCATGGGATTACCATGATCATCAGTGCTCCAAGAATCAATCATCACCTCCTGAAAATAATCACGATCCATCCAAAAGTTATAGAAATCGAATGGTTTTGGTATTCTAGGATATGGGGGAACTGTTGATGATGATTGGGCAGTGATCAGAAACTCCCAGAGGGAGGACAATAGCTTGAGACTTAAGAAAACTAGAAATCCTAACATCACTACGAATAACTCTATCAATTCTGGATTGGACCTTATCTGTTCCCATATGCTTTTTATTCCAAGTAAACCATAAAACATTTGTAACCATGTCATTTTCATCCAGGTCATTAATGCATTGATTGAAATCATTTGAAGCAATCACATCAATGCCAAGAGTGCCCCTTCTCCCCTATTGATTCCTCACCACATTGAAATCCCCCCTTAACACCCAAGGCCCGTCATTGACCAGACCATGGCTGTATCTTAAAAAGTCCCATAACTGTTTTTAATACCAGGTATGTCATCCACATAAATGAAATATGAAAAAAACTAGTATTGCTACTAATAACCTTAACCTTACAAAGCATAACTTGAGGGTGAAAGGCAGTTAAAACAATGGACAAAACAGTGGGATCCCAGCCAACTATGACCCTATCCACTCTCCCATCTAATGGACAATTATTTAGAAAGTACCATGGGAAAAAGTAATTATCTTCACACTTCTTATAATATTAGTTTCAAGTAAACACATCAAATCTAACATGTGTTCCCACATATCTTAATGACTTCTTGTCATTTATATGGAGAGTTCAACCCCCTTATATTCTAAGATCCTAATCTGATCATCTTCTATTCTTCCCATTGGAATTATTCTTTCCCCTACCATTAGTTCACTTAGTGGTGTCCATAAAGCTTTGATTCTTATATGCTAGCTCATCCACTTCCTCAACTCTGATGTCATGCCCAACAAGTTGAAGAGTAGATTCAAATTCACTATTATAATTTTCAACAACACTAAATGAGTTGGAAACAATCAATTTGGGGGATTGGATGATGGCCTCATCCTCATGGGTACCATAAGAGCCCCCAATATCCATAATAGTATTGTTCTCATTTCTATTAGTACCCATATCCCTAACCTCTATGGTGGTCTTATGAGAATGCTTCCCAGTTAAATGGGCCCACCCATTTTTTCTTCACATCCAGAAGCAACATTTGTATCATCATCCATAAGTGGCATGTTGTAGCATTATTAGCTTATTATTGGCTAGATTGTTTCTCCATACAAACACGCTTAAACTTTGTACACTTAGAAATAGTGTGGCAAAATAGTGTGGCTACACTCCCACTTGGCATAACCAAGCGTGGCCAGCTCAGGTGGTGGTTTAACCTCAACTCTATCATCAATAATGGATGGTTTATGGTAGGTAAGCTTGAATTTAGCTTCCCTATTGTAATCCATAATAGAGCTTTTAGAAACACGTGCTATACGCTATAGGGACCTAATAAGGATAGGGTAGAAAAAATACAGTTTTTAAATTTTTAATTTAAATATTAAACTTGAACAATATAACCCAAATCAAATGTTGCATAAATTTTAAACAAGTCATGATTAAACTGATTAACCAATTTAATCTTAACCTAAACACGCATCTAGGTGAGTGCAGGATAAAATAAGTATATTAAACCACAACACCCGATGTACAAGGAAAACCTAAATGGGAAAAACCTCAGATACCCCAACCACACAAATTCACTATGATAAGGAATTGTAGAAATCGACAAATGACTTACATAATGACTCGATGGCCTCACAAGCCTTGATGCATATTCGATCCTTAACCTCTCCTCCACAACGACACATAGGAGTCCATCCATGCAATCATCACAGCGTGTGAGTCCACGCACGCCTTGGTATCCACCAAACAACCCAAAAACCGTCTACGGATTGGAACAAGAAATCCACTGCTCCTTCACTACAACACCACACCACGGATTCCACCATGTGTAAACAATAAATACGGAGTCTTTTGTATGAAATGATTCTTACAAAGATATGGAGAATAAACCTTGGTGCTTACAAACTATATCTCAAAGCATAATAACATGAATCTTGGATATAAAATTATTTAGGTGTAAACTAGGGTTTGGGTAAACACGAAGATCTTTTTTGGTAGAGTTTGGGAACTCAAAAGAAATTAAAAAGTTTATGCTAAAAATTCTACTCCGCACTTCTATTTATAGGAGGATTTCTAAAAATGAGATAAGGTTGAAAAGTCATTTGGAAAATCTCAAATTTAACCAAAATTAGCAGCCACGTTCGAACGACTTTGAATGTTGTTCGAACGCAGTATGACATCTTATTCGAACACGTATCCAATGAGATATCCAACGAGATTACAACGAAGGCCAAAGTTGGTTTGTTCAAATTTTGTTAAAACTTGTTCTAATGAGGTACCATGTCTCATTCGAACGACATACCCAATGTCGTTCTAACGATCTCTCAAAAAAATATTTTTCTCCTAAAACTATTGAAAAGGATAAAATTAGTTAAAGAAAATTCTATAAATTCTCACACTTTATAAAATCTCCAAGGATCAAAATATTATCCAAACACAGAATAAAACTAAAATACATACACATTGACTCTTTTGAAAATTTGTCGTTACAAGCTTTATGATTTTTCGAACATAACATCCTTACTTTTACCACTGTTGGAGGTTGTCAGATATTTTGGTAGGTTGGATTTGCTACCAACCATACCCTTATTCCCATCTAAGTTATACGAAGTAAAAGTAGAGGTTGAAGTAGGTACATGCTTGTCCAACTTGCTCACATTGTTTTCCACGCTGGTTACTGTAGCAGACATGTTCAAGGTTTGTATCTTTGGTTGATTGCTTCCCTTATGGTGTCCGATAATGGAGTTTTATTACTTGTTCCTACAATTTTTAGCCCTGAATAAATTTAGATCATCATGGTTGAAACTCTTACTCTTAATAATCTCAAGGTAGACATTCTTCTCTTTGTTAAGTTCTTGCTATCTAGACATATTGTCATTAGCTCTCTTAATGATTTATTCAATTTCCATGTTTTGGCCCTTATTCAAAGCTTAATTTTTAGTCTCAACCAGCCTTGGCAATGGGATGAAATCATAAGGAACCAAAGGTGGAGGGGGGGGGGTACTCTCCACATGGGCAGAGCGTTTTAAATGAGCTGGTGTAATAGCAACACCGACCTTCAAAGGCACTACTGCAGTTGGTACATCCTTAGTAGAAGGAGAAGGAATGAAGCTAGGGAAAAATGGAGTTTAGATGGGGATGGAGAAGTAAAAGAGGAGTGTGGGGACGTCTAGTGAGAGGAGAGAGCATATTCATTTTATCTTGTTCAAAATTAAAGGTTGAAATTTCTTATGTTAAGCCTATGTAGCTTGAATAACTCAATAACTCAATGAGTTGACATGAAATTAAGCCAACTAATATAGAATACAAATATTTACATTTTCAGTCTCCCTCTTTGGCTACTTTATGGAAAAACTTGAAAAACCCAAAATTCTCTTGATGACTCCTACCAAACCCACTCCATATTAGCCATATAATGAGAGTAGTAAGGAATAATACATAGAATCCAAAAAACCAACACCATATCAAAGTCGAGTCTAAAACAATGGGTAGGAGTTGAATCAACATGTTTATGACTGGAAAACACATGAAACAACAAGACAAGATCATGCAGGTAATAGCATTCAGAAAAGCAACTCCCCTTGTTTCAGGAATCATTCAAAATAGATGATATAAAGCATGGACCAATGTGTAGAGAGATAAGCTCATACAGTATCAATTATTACAACTAGTAAGTTCTCTCAACATGAAACATTACATTAAAACAATGTTTCTCCCCCTAAAGTAAGAAACACGGGATCTCCCATATCTTAGACATTTCTCTCCCTTTTTGACCCGAAAAGTAATGGGTATAACATGGTAAAAGAAATTACAATCACAATGAATAGGCAAAACTAGCGAAGCAAACTCTAGATAATCATGTGAAATAATGAAGCTACAACGAAAATACTCGAGGAAATCATCAGAAGTATGAGAAATCATACTAGTGTATCACAATATGAATATCAAGAAAAAATTTAGTAGACAGAATATATCAATCAGTAAGCATGTGAAGAGAGAAATGTGATATAAAAAAATCTAAATAGAATGATATCAGATAAAACATGGATATAATCATGAAAAGTATCAATATATGGATAAAATCATGAGAAATCTGTAACAACCAACTAAAATGTAACAACAAACATCCAATTGTACTCCAAAACAACAAAGGAGTAATATGTACAAATATCGAAATATAACCAACATAAATATCCAAGTATCATATAAAAGGTACTATAATGTCTAAATAAAACAAAAGATAGAGATAAGTAAAAAATATCTAATCGTCATCAGTCTCGTCATCCTCCTCATCATAGTCATCATTTCCATCATCATTAACAATGATGATGTACATATTAACAATTAAAATTAGTGGTAGTATAGAAGTAAATATTGGAAAATAATGAATAAGATCGGTCCTCCTCAGGTAATTAACAATGAACGTGACATCAGTCCTCAGACTAGCTTGATCTCTATTCATTAGATTGAGATAATGATCAAATGATCGTACATCCAAGTCATCTCATATCATCAAACTAGTCTCTCATATATGAAAATGGGGCCTCTATAAACTCGGTGTACCCCAATGGGTATTTAGTGCTGGTGCCAGAGCTCCCTTAGGATATATGGGCTGAGGTGATGGTAGTATAGAGGTCTGTTATGCTGATCGAGATGTTCTAACACTAGAAATGGGACCTAGTATACTAGAAACATCATCATGGTAGAGACGAGGAACACCTAACTCATAGAGATAACATTTAATAACCTGACCATATGACAATGACTCTTGTGTCGGATCAGATCAGTGTAGTCTCTACGCATAACCTCAATGCTAAGTTAAGGATAATCAATCGACTCACCATGATCAGTCGCATACATCAAACTCCCCATGGCATATAGGAGATCCTTTGAGCGATGACGAGGTATCATCTTAAAGATAATGGTAAAATAAAGTATAAAATACTTTTTCCTCATAGTGGCCTGTATGAACAGATTCCCTACCCACGTCGTCCTATAGAAATACAAAAAGTCACAACCTCATCATGAGATCGTCCACCCTTGTAAAATGGTACTTAGTCGGGATTATGAACATTACCTGATTAGGCATAAATTCTTCGCATTTATCCCCGTAATTTAGAATCTTTTAACATTCCATGAGATGTAATTCAAGTTGATTTATTTCATATTATTGCTATTGAAATTATCTATCGAGTATTCCGAGTTTTATGTATTTCTCATAGAATTTTTAGGTCCTTAGTGCATGAGAAGAAAGAAAGAAATCGGAGGAAAGAAAGAAGAAAAAAAGAAGAAAAGTCAAAAGGTAAAAAGAGTAATTTACAATTGGAATTTGGATAAGAAGTCTAAGAATAGTTGAAGACCTCGAGTCTACGATCACATAGAAATAAACATCATCCAAATCCGAGTCTCGGAGGACAAGTTACAAAGCTTCAAAGTTGAGAGAAATATCACAAGGAGGAAGTTCTGTAAAAGCCAAATCGAACCCATAGAGGCTAAAAGGAACCGATCTGGAGGCTGGCCAAATTTCTGTAAAGACCAAATCGAACCGGTAGAGTGAAAAATGAATCGGTTCGATAGTGAAGAATGTTGCTGTAAGGAACGAACCGAACCGATAGGAGCAAAAATGAACCGGTTCGCTTGTGGAAAAAAGTCTCTGTAAAGTTCAAACCGAACCGATGGATCTAACAAGATTTGTTTGGGCTATTGAATTTTTGAATTATCCACTTCCAAAATAAGAGTTGTAAATGGTTGTAACTCTTTTAAAAGCGAAGTGTATATATTCCAACGTATTTCCAGAGTTAAGGAGGTTCTTTTAGAGATAGTTTTTAGTCCTTTTAACTTGGAGATAGAAATTAGAGCAAGTAAAGCTGCTCTTTCGTTCTCTTTATTTGAATTCAATTAATTTCGTGCAAGGTTTATTTAATTAAAAGTGTTTTTAGTTTCCCTTTCTCATCTAGTTAATTTTTACATCATGGTGGTTTTGATTTCCTGCATTCTAAATAATATTTGTTTAGTTAATTGCAGTATGCTAGGCTAGATTTTTAAGGGTTGGGGTGCATGAACCCAACCCGATGTAGTTTGCATGTGTGAAAAATTAGTTTGGAATTAAATGCTGATTGAATCGTGTTTTGTAGTGAACACAACCATCGTAGATCTTTTAACCTCGTTCGCCCTAGGTAACCGGGGTGTTTAAGAATGCGATGTATGTATTTACTACTGCAACACTGCTTTATTCTTGCTCTTGATTACGTATGATGCAGGCTTGTACCCTCATATATGTAATGCTTGGGATTAATAAAGACCGAGTTTAATCAATTATTTAATTCAAAAGCTAGTTTTCTATCCGACAAATGTACTAGGGTTTGGGTGATTGTATCCCAACCTACTTTCCTCATTCATATTTAATCACCTCCAATAGTTTTAATTTTTCTCACATAATTTATGTAAGAACACAAATTTCCAATTGTGTCCATACGTAGTTTTGGCTGAATTCCGAACAAAACCATTTGAGTTATAGGATAGATGTTTGTTCCTATTAAGCCTATGATGTTTGAAGAATTTGAAGACGTAGCGACCAAGAATTAAAGTTTCATCCTTTTCGGGTTTCGCGCCACATGTTTCACATCATAAACATTTGAAGATTTGAAGTCTCCAAAGGTATGAATGCACTATTATATATATATGAGCTTGGAAAATATTTTATGGGTGTTATTTTTGTCTAAACAACTTTTATTTTAAGAAAATCTATTTAGAACTTTTTTTCAAAAGTTTTTGGCTTAAAAATGAAATATAATTTTTTTGAATTTTCGTTCGAACGAGATTGTCATTCGAACGAGAAATCGGACGAGTCTTCTAACGAGTTTAAGCAATTTTTCTTTGAATTGTCGTTAGAAACTCGTTCAAACGAAGTCGTTCAAATGAACTCGTTCGAATGAGATATCAAACGAGTTTTCCCCCTTAAACTCTGAATTTGCGTTAGAAGTGGTTCGAACGATGTCGTTCGAACGAGAATGCGTCAGTTTTTTGCAGTTTTTATTTTCCCCCTTACTTGAACCCACTAACTTTTGATAGTTTTTTGCCAATTTGGGACAACAGGTTTTCATAGACTTTTCACCTCATTCTTGAGAGCATTTTGAGAGAAAAAACATACTTAGAAAAGTCCCTTTTGTGTGTTTGATTTCCACGGTTTAAAATTCGTCCAAAACACATCACCTATGTTTGTTTAATCTAAGTTCTTATATATATATATATATATATATATATATATATATATATATATATATATATATATATATATATATATATATATATATATATATATATTTGCTTGGAGAGTTTGGGCACCGATTTTCTCTACACCAACAAGAAGAGAAGTTTGGGTTCGTTCTCTACACATAAAGGAAAAGAAGTTTGTGCTGCGACTTTCTCACATGGTGAAAGGCACCATGTGTGGTTGACGGTGGGTTGTGCCTGCATTGGTGGAGTCCAAGATTCTGGTGGACTCCGAAGTTATCTAGAAGGCAGAGGTTGAAGAGAGAAGGAATCTTCGGGGCTTGAAGGAGTCGAGTCGAGTGTTGTCTTCTTGTCATTATTTTTGTAAAATTTTCGTACCTAGTGGATTTATTAGGCCAGGGCCGTCCGAGGTTTTTCCCATTTGGGTTTTCCTCATACATCGCCGTGTAGTGAGTGTTTATTTTAATCTTGCAAAAATCACCTTAGATGCATGCTAGGATAATCAAGATAAAACTTGATTTAAATCTCACACTTATTTAATTTGGTGCTAATTTAAGTTTGGATAATTTGGGTATGTTTAATTTAATTCATGTTCAGAATTTTAATTTGATAAAATTTGGTTTGGCCTATATTGAAAATTAGAATAAATCATTGTTAGGCAAAGTTTAGGACTTTGGTTGAATTAATTTTATTTAAGTGGAAATTAATTTGTTTGACTATTTAATTTCACTTTTAGTTTAGCTTAATTTTAATTATGAAGAAATTAAAATTTGAAGTTTGTTTTTGTTGAAAATTGGAATTGAAATTTTAGTTGGAAATTTAATTGAACCATCTCGTTAATTTGAAGTAATTTTAAAATTTGGGGGCTTCCGCACCAACAAGTGGTATCAGAGCTAGAAGCACTAAGTTATTGCGTTTAGGTCTTTTTGTGTTTAGCTTAAATATGGAATATTCCCCATTTTTAAAATTTCTAGTTTTTGATGGTTCTAATTACGCGTACTGGAAAGTGCGTATAAAATCGGCACTAAAGTCCATAGATGAGAGGGTTTGGCTATCTGTCGTTACCGGTTGGTCCCCACCTACATGTATAGTAGAAAATGAACGTGTTCCCAAACCCATAGAGAGATGGACTGAGAATGAACTTAAACTAGCCAATTTTAATTCTCGAGTCTTGAATGCTTTGTTTAGTTCGGTCACACTGGATGCATTCCCACGTATCATGACGTGTGAAACCGCTAAAGAAGCTTGGAATATTTTACAACTCACCCACGAGGGAACTAGTGTCGTAAAATCTTCGAAACTCCTAAACCTCACCACTCAATTCGAGACCATAAAAATGCTTGAAAATGAAACATTTGATGAATTTTATGCTGGACTTTCCGATATTGTAAATTCATCTTTTAATTTGGGAGAAAAGATACCCGACGACTGAGTAGGAAAGAAAATTTTAAGGTCCCTACCCTATAGATTCATTCCTAAAGTGACCGTGTTGAATTCTTTACCCACTATAGCCTCTACCAAACTAGAGGAACTCGTAGGCGATTTACAAAACTTGACATGTTTTCGTCTAAGACCGAAAAGAAGAAAGATAGGGGCATCGCTTTGAAAGCTCGAAAGGAGGAAAAACAAGTTTCGAATGATGAGAGTGATTTTGACTCGAAAGATATGGCAATGTTTGTTAGGAAATTTAGAAAATTTCTTAAGACTAATAAAGAGAGTCTAAAAAATGAATATAAGAAATTTGATAAATCCAAGAATGACAAGCTTGAGAAGATACCTAAAAATCATAATGACGATCTTAATAGGAACGAGTCAAATTGTTGCTTTAGTTGTGAAGGGTATGGCCATAGGCCTTTTGAATAGAGAGGGCAAGCAACCAATTTCATACAATGCTACCCTTTGTGATAGTTATAAGGAAGAGGCACCCGATTCCCCCATTGAACGCAACTTTACCGTGTTCATGGCAAGTTATGTAAGTGATAGTGAGAACTCGTTCAATGATGACATTATAATACATGACTCTCCTGAGACCAAAGTTTGTGAATCCCTTGTTTTTGATGGCTGTGAGAGTGGAAATGAAAGAGAGAGAGTGAAAATGAATAAGCGGTTGATGTGAGTGAACTTCAAGTATCTTTTCAAGAATTATATGTCAAATTAATTAAATTAAAAAAAGGCTAATTTGAAGTTAGAAGCTTGTTTGAAAGAGTGTGTCAAGGTCATTGATGAGAGTGCTTTAGTGGAAGACATTAGGACTCGTGAGAGAGCTCTTCGAGAGAAGTTTGAGTATATAGAAGGTGAGAGAGATAGACTTAGAGGTTTAATGGAGACTATGAAGAAAGAGTTTCTCATATTTGAAGAGACTAGGTGTTTTCTCGAGTCATGCATTTTAGAGTTGGAAGAAAAGTTAAGAGACTCAAGTCGAGTCAAATTTGATTTGGAGTGTAGGTCCGAAAAACTGGATAAAATCTTAGGTACGATCCAAATAAAAAATGACACTTGTGGTATGGCGTCGATTGTCATAATGCTTCCGCTAATAAATCCAAAATCAATATTTTGAGAGAATCACCTAGGAACATTTCCAAAGGTAATTCCTTGGGTACTACTTTTCGCCGGGTCTTTACTTGCTCACATTGTGGTCGAAAAGGTCATCTTAGGAAATTTTGTTTTGATCTAAAAAAGGATCCTAGGCAATCTAAGAGTAAGGTCATCGAGGTAGCCAAGGTCACCCAATCCCCTGATTATCACTCTTCACTTGTTTGGGTTAGGAGATCCGACTTAGTAACTTTATAAAATAAGGTTTGTGATTCTCATTTGCTATCACGTGAAACCTCCCATGCTAAATCAAGAGGTTAAATATGTTAGTTTAGTTTTCATAGTCTAGCTTATGTGCATCATGATATATTCTTTTGCTAGTTGTATGTTTTGTATGTCATTTTCTAGTATATACCCCATGCTTAATCACATGCTAGAATTATGACTTGTGTATATCTTTTGTATTTTTTTTTATTTGTTGATGTCTTATTGAGAAAAATACAAAAATATATTTTTTTTCTTTTGAGTTGATTTTTTTGTGTTTGGTGAATTTTTTTTGAAAAACTCAAAAAGACTTTTGTTTTGTGTGCATTTTAGTTTGATACACTTTATGTGGCATATACTTGTGTTTGAATCCTTTCCCTTTCCGCTTCCATATGTCTAGAACTTTTGGTTAAGTTTTTTCAATCCTTAAAATGTTCAATCCTTAAAATGTTCTTTGTCATGCTTGCATGGAGCAGTTGGATTTTGTGTTGCTTAATGGATTCTGTTTTTATATGCCTCAATTCACACATGCTCGAGCTCATTCGAAATTTAACTTCTCATGTATATTTAAGCTAAGTGAGATGTTCTCCTATTAATTTAGTCATCTAAATGTTGCTATGACTATGGAGGATTTGTACATGTAATAACCGTTTCCTATATGTAAAAACTAAAAAAATTATTTATCCGGTGTAATTGTTTATCAATGGAATATGGCTGCAAAAGACAAAATTACTTTGCGTGAAAAGCCACCATTGAATATCTGGCCTTTAATAACATGGCTTATAAAAGAAAATTATCCAAGGCATGTTTAGTTTAGTTGACATGTTCTAAAGAAAATTATGAGGAGTTTGGTTAGATGTATCAACGGGTTTGCACAATGAATTTGTATCCTAGTCATGCTTTTATTGTCATGACTCTATTGGTTTGTAGAATTATCAAAATTCTAGGCTTGTGTGCATTGTGTATGTTTGTTCATTGAGTTCAATCTTTATTGTCACATGAGGCTATATCTAAATGTGATAAAATTTTGCAATCAAACGAGAACTCCGTGAACATGTTTTAAGTGATTGGGTTAATATTCCTTTAGTATCTAGTTCACACCCCTTCACGTCCATTTTCCACATGTATTTGGACACATTTTTGCCATATGAGTGTGAAAAGCTTAATGTATTTTGTGTCGTGTGTGGTATTTATACCTATGTATATGTGCATGTGCGTTAGTGATATTCATTGTGTGTGTTTATGTGTGTGTGTGTATATATATGGTAATTTTTTCATTTTTGAGTCTTTGCCTTGCTTGCTAGTCCATATATACTTTGAAGTCATAATTGGTATCTATATTGTTGCAAATTTTGGTCGATATCACATGCTTTTGTTTAATACTATTTAGTTGGTATCATTTTTTTCTGATCATAATTGGTATCTTTTGTTATTGTGTGGATTATTTACACTTCATTGTTGCCCATATGCTTAAATGTTCTTATCACCTTATTCACCATTACATGTTTAACTTGTTTTTCCTTATTCACATCCCTTGTCTAGGGGGTGTATTCACTTTAAATAAGAGGAATAAATGAGTTAGTTTATAATTTTTTAACCTTTGTCTTTTCCTGAACAAAAATGGGGAGAAATGGTATCTAAACCTTTAGTTTGGGAGATCTAACTTAGGTAAAGTTGCGCAATCTTCTTAGGTAGACATTAGTAGATAAAGGGGGAGAATTAATTAAGGGGGAGTATTTATTTTTTGCATTTAATATTATCATATTCCCTATGCGTTTGATGGTTTGCTTAAGTGTGCAGGAAATACCTTTTATCAGCAAATTCGGTAAAGTGGCAAAGCATCCTTGGGTCGAGTCATAGCGTCTGTATTTTTATTTTGTTTTGGGTGGGATGTTGTGTCTAGATGAGATTGATGGCCCTTAGGATTTTTGGTTGAGTTTTGTCCCGGAATAGCCAAAGGGGGAGATTTGTAAGGACACAAATTTCCAATTGAGTCCATATGTAGTTTTGGCTTAATTTCGGACAAAACCATTTGAGTCATAGGATGGATGTTTGTTCCTATCAAGCCTATGACGTTTGAAGAAGTTGAAGACGTAGCAGACAAGAATTAAAGTTTCATCCTTGCCGGGTTTTGTGCCACATGTTTCACGTCATCAACATTTGAGGATTCCAAGTCTCCAAAGGTATGAATGCACTATTATATATATATGAGCTTGGAAAATATTTTATGGGTGTTATTTTTGTCTAAACAACTTTTATTTTCGGAAAATCTCTTTAGAACTTTTTTTTCAAAGTTTTTGGGCTTAAAAATGAAAAACACAATTTTCGTTCGAATTGTCGTTCAAACGAGGTTGTCGTTCGAACAAGAAATCGGACGAGTCTTCTAACGAGTTTAAACAATTTTTCGCTGAATTGTCGTTAGAAACTCGTTTGAACGAAGTCTTCCAAACGAACTCATTCGATCGAGATATCAAACGAGTTTTGCCACTTAAACTCTGAATTTTCGTTAGAAGTGGTTCGAACGATGTCGTTCGAATGAGAAAGGTCGTTCGAACGAGAATGCATCAGTTTTTTGCATTTTTTGTTTTTCCCTCCAATTTTTCCCACTATTTGTCCTCACTAACTTCTGACAGTTTTTAACCAATTCAGGACAATAGTTTTTCACAGACTTTTCACCTCATTCTTGAGAGCATTTTGAGAGAAAAAACGTACTTAGAAAAGTCGCTTTTGTGTGTTTGATTTCCATGGTTTAAAATTCTTCCAAAACACATCGCCCATGTTTGTTCAATACAAGTTCTTTATATATATATATATATATATATATATATATATATATATATATATATATATATATATATATATCTTTGCTTTGAGAGTTTTGGCATCCGTTTTCTCTACACCAACAAGCAGATAAGTTTGGGTTCATTCTCTACCCATAAAGGAGAAGAAGTTTGTGTCGCAGCTTTCTCACATGGTAAAAGGCACCATGTGTGGTTGACGATGGGTTATGCCTCCATTGGTGGACTCCAAGATTTCGGTGGACTCCGGAGTTATCTACAAGGCATAGGTTGAAGAGTGAAGGAAGCATCGGAGCTTGAAGGAGTCGAGTGTTATAAGTCTTCTTGTCGTTGTCTTTGTCAAAATTTTCGTACCTAGTGGATTTATTAGGCTAGGGTTGTCCGGGGTTTTTCCCATTTGGGTTTTCCCCGTACATCGCCGTGTAGTGAGATTGTTTATTTTTATCTTTCAAAAATCACCTTAGATGCATGCTAGGATAATCAAGATAAAAATTGGTTTAAATCTCACACTTGTTTAATTTGGTACTAATTTAAGTTTGTATAATTTGGGTATGTTTAATTTAATTCATGTCCAGAATTTTAATTTGATAAAATCTGGTTTGGCCTATATTGAAAATTAGAATAAATCGTTGTTAGGCAAAGTTTAGTACTTTGGTTGAATCAATTTTGTTTAAGTGGAAATTAATTTGTTTGAGTAGTTAATTTCACTTTTAGTTTAACTTAATTTTAATTATGAATGAATTAAAATTTTAAGTTTGTTTTTGTTTAAAATTGGAATTGAAATTTTAGTTGGTAATTTAATTGAACCATCTCGTTAATTTGAAGTAATTTTAAATTTTGGGGATTTTCGCACCAACAATTTAGTTAGTAAGTTTAATTTAATTTGCATTTAGTTAATAGAAAGCAGTCTCCAAATTAATCACCTTTTCGTTTATTTCTTAGAGTCAGTTTAGTGTTAATCATGTTTCCTACGTCGTCACGAGTGATCGGGCATAAATATTGTATACTTATCCCCTTAATTTCAGTACCTTTGTGAACCCGAGTGGTGCAATTGATATGGATTTAACTCGTAATTATGATATGAACCTTCGTTAGCAAGTATTTTATGTTTTGTGCTTCTCTTATGTGTTTTACAGGTAAATTATGCAAGCGGTGTGAAAGAGAAATTGAAACAATGAAAGAAAGGTTAGGAAGGCAAGTTTAAGGGCAATTTGGTAATTCTGCAGCCTGATCCCGGAGGGGGAACCAACTGGAAAGTTGAAGATCAAGGAACAATGAGAATATTGAAAAGAAACGACACCCAAATCCGAGCTACGGTGAAAGATGAAGTTGAAGAAAAATCCATAGAAGAAAGGAAGAAAACATGAAAATATTCTTAGTGTTGGAAATGAAGGAAGGAAGACCCAAACCAGCGCGTTTCCCCGAACCACAGAGTGAACCGATTCGAGGTGCCTGGGACACGAATTTCTTCTTAAATGTTGATTGGTACAAAGTGTTCTAATAGGTTACAAACTCTTCTAAAACGTATTTTGTATTTTGGTATTGACTTAAAAAAAATAGTCCTGAATAGTTTTTAATAGAGAGAAAAGGAGAATAATACCCTAGGAACATAGCTTTGATCTGGGGCTTCAAGATCAATTATATCTGGGTTTGATTTCAAGTTTTAATTCAATTTTCATTCTCTCTATTATTGTTCTTGCATGTTTATTTTTCTTGCATAATTCAGACGGTTTCTAGGTTTATAATATTTCCTTGGATGTTTGAGTATACTTTCATCATGATTTCTTTCACATGCAACATAGTTAATTTATGCATAGTTAGGTTCAATATGTCCAGCTAGATTTTTTAGGGTTGAGATGCATGAACTCAACCCAATGTGAGAGTTGCATGTGTATAAAATTAATCCTCTAAACTTAAGGGTTTATTAGACCGTGTTGCATAGCGAGCACAACCATTGTAGATCTTTGGATATCTTTTGCTTCGGGGTAATCAAGATGCTTCAGAATGCAATGCGAGTGTATCTATCGCGATATCGCTTTATGAGAGTGCGGTTTGCAATAGACTATGTGTGCGGAAGTAAACTATTTTCCGAAATAAACTCCAATTACCTACGAGTTAACGATGTTATTCAATAGGGGACCAATTCAAACTTTTCTTGAATTGCTAACTTAGATTAAAACAGATTTTAGTTTGCCAAGTTAATTAATAGTCCTATTTATTATCTTGAATTAACTAGTTGTCAAAGCAGATAATATATGATCCAATTAATTAGGCGCGTTTCTAGATTTTACCCTACTTTTTCGTATGAGGTGAGATATTGCAAATTTGTAAAGTAAAGCACATGGTGTTTATTTTACATCGCAAAAACCCTTCCCCATGAAAAACGACGGACCCCTCTAGGAGTCACCTAATCTAACAAGTCCACTAAAAACAAACCAATACGGAACGAGTTACAATCACACAACAAGACACAACTTGAACTAGACAGAAAATAGTTATTACGTTACCAAGCCTCTGCAGTGGTTGCCTTTTCTAAATCTCAGCTTCAACTTGTCTTTCGTGTATTGCGTTCTTCACTTCTTAGCTTTCTCTTTAACCTTCTTGGAGCAAGTTAGCTCTGTGCCTATTGATTTTTATAATGATGTGTAGATGTGCAGTGCTAAGTGATGTGTCCTAAGATATATGACACACTCACCCTTAGTTACAAACAGAATGATAATGCAACAAGTTCTTTCCTAAATACCAGTCTCAACTTTTTAGTTCTTTCTTTTTATTTAATTCAAGCTGTCTTGAATTAATTCAGTTTCAACAAACTTCTTAATTTTCTCAAGAACTAAAGTTGATCTAATATATACAGAAATATGTGCCTATGTGGAACAGTGTATATATTGAGTGATTTTAATGTGATATGAATAATAAAATGAATGTCCTGAAATTACTTAAACAATCAACTGATTATATACAAACAAAAATCAAGACTGAAAATATCATGCAACTGTTTCAAAGAGTATATAGATTAAAACAGGTGTTAATCTAATATGATACTATAAATCAACTTGAACAATTTTAAAACAGTTTTAGGATATTCACGAATATGACAAATTCCTCTACATGCAGTCTTGAATAAAGAAAGTAGAAATTTTGAAAATTATTTCAAATAGCAAGTCAACTTGTTCTTAATCTTAAAACAGGTTACAAGAAGTCTAGGTTTAAGTATCTAAACTTGAAATAAGGTATTCTTTATTATGTAACAGATTTCTTGAAAATTTTAAAACAATATGTTTTAAACAATTAAGATCACTAGTAGTTGTTCGTGTGTGTAGTGTTTATATATATAAACTATATTTCAGCAGCACACCACAAATATTTTAGATCTAACAGATATCAGATATAAATAAACTAGTAAAACTAGAACAATAATAAGAACACTTACAAACAGATTTTTCAAAATGAAAAATCAACAAAATCTGAGACGAGAGGTTCTGAAAGGAAAAACGTCCAATCTTGAATCCACAACAGGATTTTTAGACTCAACAATGGCTTTTGAAGAATACACAAAAGATTAATCTCAGAAAAATATTGGTGTATAGTCTCTCTCTCTAGAAATTTTGGCAGAGCCTTGGCTTACAAATTATTTTTCTCGGGTTCAAAAAAAATGAAGACCAAAGGTCTGTATTTATAGCCAAAAGAGAACAAGTTTGATTGGGTTAAAGAATGTCACAAGGATGGACATAAAAACTTTTTAATTCGTTGATAAAAATTAGATCGTGTGGCCAACCAAGAAACACAAATAATAGCCTTAAAAACGTGACACGTGCAATGCCAGATAAAGAGCCAACTGCGTAATGAATACGCAATGAGCAAAATCAGCTTTGGTTTTCATCAAAACCGAGGGCGAATAAACCGGACTGGGATCCAGCTGTAACACACAAACATTTGTTACCGTTATAAAATAAGTGACGTCGTTTAAATACCTGATTTAGTTTATAAAACACGAGGACTGAATTTATGTTTACCACGTCGTCAATTTACAACTGTAACACAGTTTTGATAAAATGCAAATCTGTGTGTTGAAATACAACACGCTAGCTATAGCCTACATGGGTCCAATCGGTCAAAGCCAATAATACAGCTAAGGGGACAAAGCACGCAAGTTATTAGACTAGGGATGATAGGCCACATCCAAAAGCCACTCATGCAACTTTATATAAACTTATAATACTATATTACACATAATATATATCATCATACACATAATCATGAAATGGCCATAGGACATCTAGACTTGCTATAACTGCCAACTAAGAGAATAGCTAAGGGGGTCAAATAGTCCACTAAGGACGGACATGCCATCAGGAATGCCAACATATATTAAGGCTATATATACCATACACTAATATATATAACAGACATGCTATCATCTTAAGACCATATATATATATAATCATATACGCAAATAAAAAAATTAATATACGTACATTAGATACGATAAAGCAAAAATATATATATATATATATATATGTAACAAAAATACTTTTTAACAAAAAAAATAATTCTCCATTTTTTATTAAAAAAAATTTAGTATCGAAACCAAACACTATAATTAGATATGATAAACAAAATGCAAATGCAACGTGGTGTCATGTCCTACCTGACATAAATAATCCTATGAGCCGTAGAGGGAATGAGAAACAACCTTACGCGGTAATGAGACTTCAATCGATCGCTGGGTTGTAGTAGACAGTAGTAGTAGCTTGGCAGAGGCAATGACACTTACCCTAATTACAAAAATTATTTTGTCAAAATCAAAGCCCAACTAGATGAATTCCTATATAGATAAAGCACGGAATACAAACCCTAAGAGTGCTCTATATAGGGACTTCAAACTCCCCCATTGGACTTATTTTGAAAAACCCTTGAGTACATCAAATGATATACTAAGGAAAAATCAAATCCTAAAATGTCCTATACAAAAGAATATCTAACTACCCACCGATCCTAGAAATGAAAAAGACACACGATTCGGATGCATGGTTGATGAAAACCTGCAAAACATAAATACTTTTCTGCCGAGATCAAGGTTAAAAGCATTTTCTCTACCAAAATAATATAACAGAAATAATTAGGCAGAAATGTATGATATGGGACAATATGCATGAAAGAATAATCAACAAATAAAACAGAATGATGTACTCAACTCTCCCCCATTTTGACTAAATAGTACAATGGAAGAAATTAAAATAGAGAAGTATTTAAAAATTGCAGAATGAACTTCTCCTACATTAAACATGATTTTAAGGGATACCGGTTATTAGTAAATATCTTTACCCTAAAATCTCATAGATCTTGTAAACAGGATGCAGATTAAACACAAACTAGTTATCAAGTATTGTCATTCCTATCATATGTCTCAATCTTTCAAAACGAGGTTTATCTAACAGTTTTGTAAACAAATCAGCAAGTTAATTTTCGGTAGAATATGTTCAATTATAAGCTCTTTCGATTCAACCAACTCTCTAATGAAATGATGCCTGATGTTAATGTGCTTAGTCCTACGATGTTGGACAGGATTTTTAGCAATGCAAATCGCACATTATCACAATAAAGGTGAACTTTGGACTGAATTATACCATAATTAATTAGCATTTGTTTAATTTAAATTAGTTGAGCACAACATGCACCAGCAGCAACATATTAAGATTCAGCAGTTGATAAAGTTACACTAGTTTGCTTTTTACTAGACCATCCAACTAGGTTCTGTCCTAAATAATAGCAACCACCCGAGGTGGAACGACAATCATCTGTGCTACCGCCCCAATCAGCATCCGAGTACCCAATTATCTCACAAGATGAGTCATTGGTATACCAAAGTCCAAACTCAATTATGCCTTTAACATATTTCAAAATATTTTTAGCACAAGTAAGATGAGACCCTTTTGGACTGGATTGAAATCTAGCACAAATACAAACAACATATTGAATATCAGGCCTAGAAGCAGTTAAGTATAATAAACTACCAATAATTCTACGGTATAAAGTAGGATCTACATCAGGGCCACAATCAGATTTAGATAATTTGATTTTTATAGCCATGGGTGTAGAAGAAATTTTTGCATTTTCAAGTCCAAATTTAACAAGTAAATCCTTAGCATACTTAGATTGTGATATAAAAAGTCCATCACTTCGTTGTCTTATTGAAGTCCTAGGAAATACTGTAACTCCCCCATAAGTGACATCTTAAATTCACTACTCATTTCTTTTGAAAACTGTTTAACTTCATTTGGAGAGGTTGACCCAAAAATAATGTCATCTACATAAATTTGAGCAATTAAAATATCATTTTTATGAGACTTCTTAACAAAGAGAGTTTGGTCAACTCCTCCTCTAACAAACCCATGAGAAGATAGAAAAGCAGTCAAACGTTAAAAATACGATTGGGGTGTTTGGGATCATGAAAACCCTTGGGATGCTCAACGTAAACTTCTTCAAAAAGAATACCATTAAGAAAAGCAGATTTTACGTCCATTTGGAAAAGTTTAAATTGTAAGTGACAAGCAACAGCTAGAAGGAATCTCACTGAGTCAAGACGAGTTATCGGGGCAAATGTCTCATCACAGTCTATTCCTTATATTTGAGAATAACCCTGTGCTACTAGTCTAGCCTTATTTCGAATGACTATCCCTTTTTCATCGGTCTTATTTTTGAAAATCCATTTTGTACCGATTACTTTGATATCTTTGGGCCTCGGGACTAAATACCATACGTCATGATCCGTGAACTGAGCTAGCTCCTCTTGCATCGCATCAATCGAACATGAGTCACAAAGTGCCTCATCTACTGATTTTGGTTCCACAAGGGATACAAAAGCAGCCATATGAGCTACTTGACGTAATTGATTTCTAGTCCTCACGGGCGCACGAATATCACCCATAACTTCAGCGGAGGGATGATCTTTTAAAACCCAGTTAGGCAAAGTAAGAGTTGGTGCCGATAAAGATTCCTCTTCTGTCAAAACTGAATCATTTAAAATATTTGTATCCAAATCAGTTTCTACAGGTGGATCTTTACTAACAGGCTCAATAGTGCTGTCAATTACAACAACATTAATGGACTCTACTATGGATTTGGTTCTTAAGTTAAAAACTCTTAAGGCCCTGCTATTCTGAGAATAGCCAAGAAAAATGGATTTGTCACCTTTAGCTTCAATCTTAAAAAGATTATCACGATCATTGCAAACATAACAAATGGAGCCAAAAGTACGAAAATACTTTACATTGGGATTTTTATTGAACCAAAACTCATATGGGGTCATTTTGGTATTCTTTCGAAGATATACGCGGTTAATGATACGAATGACAGTAATACATGCTTCTTCCCAAAAATATAACGGTAATTTTTAGCATGAATAAGGACTCTATCCATTTCTTGTATGACTCTATTTTTCCGTTCAACAACCCCATTTTGTAGAGGAGTTTTCAGAGCACTAAATTGATGAGAGTAACCATTAGCTTCACAATATTCAATGACACCAGTTTCTTTAAACTCCCCACCTCTATCACTTCGAATCTGGGTTACTTGGGTGTCTTTCTCATTTTCTATTCGAGTCAGTATTTTTAAAAAATTGTTAAACATTTCTAACTTAGCTTTCATGAAAGCCACCCAAGTAAACCGTGAGAAATCATCCATAATGACTAGGATATAAGAATTTCCATTTAAACTAACAGTCCTAGTTGGACCCATTAAATCCATGTGGAGAAGTTTAAGCGATGCGGTGGTGTTAATGTCTTTAACCTTTTTGTGAGGGGATTTAGTAATCTTACCCACTTGACATGGACCACAAACAGCTGAGGGACAATTCTTTATTTTAGGTAAGCCTCTAACAAGGTCTTGTGATGACAACCGATTTAAGGTTTCAAAACTGATATGTCCCAACCTATTGTGCCATAAGTCAGAATCATCTAAGAGAGTCACATTACAAGACAAAGAGCGAGAAGCTTTGTAACAGTTGTCCGTGTTATGATTGCGTTTCATGTAATCTTTGCCCGTTTCAGTCAAACATCACAGGAGGTTTTCGAAAATTAAACTTGGCAACCGTTATCACAAAACTGACTGATAGAAAGCAAATTTGCTCTCATTCCTTGAACTAATAACGTATCATTGACATTGGGTAATCCCTCTTCATTAAGAATGCCTTTGCCAATGACTTGGGAGGTCTTACCATCTCCAAAGGTAACGTTGCCACCTTTATAATGAACAACATCCTTTAGTTTGGTAATATCACTCGTCATATGGCGCGGACACCCGCTGTCTAAGTACCAACCAGCACTATGCATCTCACATCGTAGGGCTGTTAAGACTACAAAAGATTTCAAATTCAAATATTCTAGCTAGGGTCTTAGATCATCATATCTGATCCATACAGGCACTATTTTAAATTTGTTTTGTGCCAAAATATTGGATCTAAAAAAGGATTTTCCAAATGGTTTTGATTTGCGATCAGTCCAAGTTCTAGGCTTATTAAATAATGAAATGATCCATTACAATTTGAGGTTTTATAACCAAATCTCCCAACTCTGGGGTTAAAGTAAAAATTATCATTTTTCTTTGAAAGCCTTTCGCACTCACAGTTTTGGTGTCCAAAAACATCACATTTAGTGCATAATTTATTAGACGTAGGAAGGCCAGAATTACACTATTTTCTAACAAAACATGTTTTAGATTGCTTACAGGAATTGGACATAAAATGTCTAGAAAGTCTCTTAGCAGGGGGACAGTATCTAGAAGTAGATGCATCAACAAAATTTTCAATGAAAGTATCAATGTCACTTTCAAAATAATTTTCAATTAAAACTTGTTTCCCTTTGGCCTTTTCGTATGACTTGTTTTCTAATGGAAGAACCATTTCTTCTTTGGCTTTTACAAAGAGGACTGGTTTGGTAAAATAATCATTTTTCGCATTAGGACCATCATAACCAAACCCTCTCGTATCGCCATGATAACGCTGGACAACTATCAATTCCTCAAGGTCAAATGATTTTATGTCACGACTACGACACATTTTAAAGGCAGTTTCACAAACTTCTTTAGACTTTTCAACTTGAAAAAGTGCAGCATTATATTTTTCTTCTAAAGAAATTAGGTTTTCATTTAAAGTCGTAATCTGAAATTTAAAATCAAATGACTGTTTTTCAAAATCAATTTTGACATTGCTCATTTCAACTGAATTTTGTTGAATTATCTTATATTGGTTTTCTAGGGACTCACTAAGCAATTTAACAAGATTAGATAATTCTTGTCTATTTTGCAAAGTCCTCACATACAATTCAGCGTAATCATCATAAGTAACAAAATTTTCATTATTCTCCGTGTCAGTGTGTGAATTGTTGCAATCTTCAGACTTAATGTCACACAAACATGCACATTTAACATCAAATGGAGTAGTTAATTCAAGCATAGAAGGGTGACTAGCTAATAAAGATTTCGCAGCATCAATTAAATCAAACACTTCATCAGATTCACATTAATCTTTGAAATCAGACATTCCAGCTAGATATATATCACCACAACAATCGTAAACTTCTCCTAAAAATGCAAGGTAGTTTGATTCAGATTCGTCTTGGTCTTCTTTTGATTCAGAATCAGAGGAATCATCCCAAGTTTTAGTAATGTTATCCTTGTGTGTCTTAGGATACTTAGAGTGCGATTTGGATCTACATTCAACAATGAAATGCCCAAGTTTCCCACAATTGTGACAAGCCAATTTTAATTTATCAATCTTACTAGTAGAACTATCATAATCAGACTTTACTTTAGAATTTCTGTTATGGGGTCGATTGGACTGACGAGACTGATTATTCTCTTGCATACGTCTTTTAGAAATAGAATTTCTATGCTTCAAGAGTTTCTTAAATTGGGAAGACATAAGTACAAGTTGATTGTCAATCTTATCAATGTCATCCGAATCCTCATCAGAATCATTATCTGACTCAAATTGTTTCTTAACTACCTTATGTTTGAATTTATTAGGACATGCAGTTTTAAACGCAACTTTAGAAGAATTAGTCAGATCATTTTTAGCATAAGAAGTAAGAGTCTTTCTAAAAGTTGTTTCAAGTTCCATAGTTCTCAGTTTAGAGCTAAGCAATTCAGGGGTGAGAGAATGATCATTTATTTCTTCAATGATATAATGTTTATGATCAAACCTAGGGGCAAGGGATCTCAAAATCTCAGCACACACTTCCTAATCAGTATACTCCACATCATTAGCATGCAATTGGGTAATAATATCAGTCAAATGCATATAGAAATCATTAAATGGTTCGTTATCTTTCATAACTAGCATATTGTATTGTTTAATAAGCATTTGAGTTTTACACTTTTTTACCCTAGCATCGCCTTCATGTGCTATTACTAGAGTATCCCAAGCATCCTTACTAGTAGTGCAGTGACATATACGTTTCAATTCATTTTCACTCACACTCATGAAAATCACATTTTTGCCCTTATTATTGAAATTGCTTATCTTTTTCTGATAAACATTTAATTCGGTAGTTTTAAGCTTTCTAAAGATAGTGCTACCTTCAGCTATGGGAGTAGTGGGGTGCCTATAACCATTTTCAATCAAATCCCACACGTCATATCCTAAAGTGCCTTGAATAAATGCAACCATTCTAATTTTCCAGTACGAAAAATTTGAGCCATAAAAAATAGGAGGTCTACTAAAATTTCCAAGCCTAAGTAATTGACTTGAATCATCCATTGATAAAAAGGTAAAACGAGTTTGACAAAAGTTTTGGAAATGATCTTTTTAAAGTCTAGATCTGATACCACTTGAGCGTGCGGCTTGCAATAGACTATGCGTACGGAAGTAAACTATTTGCCAAAATAAACTCCAATTACCTACGAGTTAACGATGTTATTCAATAGGGGAACAATTCAAACTTTTCTTGAATTGCTAACTTAGATTAAAATAGATTTTACTTTGCCAAGTTAATTAATAGTCCTATTTATTATCTTGAATTAACTAGTTGTCAAAACAGATAATATATGATCCAGTTAATTAGGTGCGTTTCTAGTATTTACCCTACTTTTTCGCACGAGGTCAGATATTGCAAATTTGTAAAGTAAAGCACAAGGTGTTTATTTTACATCGCAAAACCCCTTCCCCGGGAAAAATGACGGACCCCTCTAGGAGTCACCTAATCTAACAAGTCCACTAAAAACAAACCAATACGGAACGAGTTACAATCACACAACAAGACACAACTTGAACTAGACAGAAAATAGTTATTACCTTACCAAGCCTCTGCAGTGGTTGCCTTTTCTAAATCTCACCTTCAACTTGTCTTTCGTGTATTGCATTCTTCACGTCTTCGCTTTCTCTTTAACGTTCTTGGCGCAAGTCAGCTCTGTGCCTATTGATTTTAATAGTGATGTGTATATGTGCAGTGCTAAGTGATGTGTCCTAAGCTATATGACACACTCACCCTTAGTTACAAACAAAATGATAATGCAACAAGTTCTTTCCTAAATATCAGTCTCAACTTTTCAGTTCTTTCTTTCTGTTTAATTCAAGCTGTCTTGAATTAATTCAGTTTCAACAAACTTCTTAATTTTCTCAAGAACTAAAGTTGATCTAATATATACAGAAATATTGGCCTATGTGGAACAGTGTATATATTGAGTGATTTCAATGAGATATGAATAATAAAATGAATGTCCTGAAATCACTTAAACAATCAACTGATTATATATAAACAAAAATCAAGACTGAAAATATCATGCAACTGTTTCAAAGAGTATATAGATTAAAACAGGTGCTAATCTAATATGATACTATAAAGCAACTTGAACAATTTTAAAACAGTTTTAGGATATTCACGAATATGACAAATTCCTCTACATGCAGTCTTGAATAAAGAAAGTAGAAATTTTGAAAATTATTTCAAATAGCAAGTCAACTTGTTCTTAATCTTAAAACAGGTTACAAGAAGTCTAGGTTTATGTATCTAAACCTGAAATAAGGTGTTCTTTATTATGTAACAGATTTATTGAAAATTTTAAAACAATATGTTTTAAAAAATTAAGATCACTAGTAGTTGTTTGTGTGTGTAGTGTTTATACATATAAACTACATTTCAGCAGCACACTACACAAATATTTTAGATCTAACAGATATCAGATCTAAATAAACAAGTAAAACTAGAACAATAATAAGAACACTTACAAACAGATTTTTCAAAATGAAAAATCAACAAAATCCGAGATGAGAGGTTCTGAAAGGAAAAACATCCAAGCTTGAATCCACAATAAGATTATCAGACTCAGCAAAGGCTTTTGAAGAATACACAAACGATTTATCTCAGAAAAATATTGGTGTATAGTCTCTCTCTCTAGAAATTTTGGCAGAGCCTTGGCTTACAAATTGTTTTTCTCGGGTTAAAAAAAATGAAGACCAAAGGTCTGTATTTATAGCCAAAAGAGAACAAGTTTGATTGGGTTAAAGAATGTCACAAGGATGGACATAAAAACGTTTTAATCCGTTGATAAAAATTAGATCGTGTGGCCACCTAAGAAACACAAATAACAACCTTAAAAATGTGACACGTGCAATGCCAGATAAAGAGCCAACTGCGTAATGAATACGCAACGAGCAAAACCATCTTTGGTTTTCATCAAAACCGCGGGCGAACAAACCGGACTGGGATCCAGCTGTAACACATAAACATTTTTTACCGTTATAAAATAAGCGACGTCGTTTAAATACCTGATTTAGTTTATAAAAACACGAGGACTGAATTTATGTTTACCACGTCGTCTATTTACAACTGTAATACAATTTTGATAAAATGCAAAACTGTGTGTTGAAATACAACACGTTAGCTGTAGCCTACATGGGTCCATTCGGTTAAAGCCAATAATGTAGCTAAGGGGACAAAGCACTCAAGTGCTTAGACTAGGGATGATAGGCCACATCCAAAAGCCACTCATGCAACTTTATATAAACATATAATACTATATTACACATAATATATATCATCATACACATAATCACGAAATGGCCATGGGACATCTAGACTTGCTATAACTGCCAGCTAAGAGAATAACTAAGGGGGGTCAAATCCTCCACTAAGGACGGACATGTCATCAGGAATGCCAACAGATATTAAGGCTATATATACCATACACTAATATATATATAACATACATGCTAGCATCTTAACACCATATATATATAATCATATATGCATATAAAAAATTAATATACGTACATAAATGCATACATACGCATATATATTAATATACATATATAATATAACATAAACGCAAGCATAGATGAACATGGTCAAATCGTTTAAGTCAGGTAAGGCACATGCTAACATATAAACATACTATTAGATATAGATAACAAACCACTGTTTTCATAATCCAATGAATTTGGTTTTAAATAAACGTAAAACTCAGTTTACTAATAAGGAAGCCACGCATATACAAACACTTGCTACACGCATATATAAATAGCCATATACAAATTATACACACACACACACACACACACACACACACACACACACACACACACACACACATATATATATATATATATATATATATATATATATATAACAAAAATACTTTTTAACAAAAAAACAATTCTCCAATTTTTATTTAAAAAAAATTTAGTGTCGAAACCAAACACTATCATTAGATATGATAAACAAAATGCAAATGCAACGTGGTGTCGTGTCCTACCTGATAGAAATAATCCTATGAGCCATAGAGGGAATGAGAAACAACCTTACGCAGTAATGAGACTTCAATCAATCGCTGGGTTGTAGTAGACAGTAGTAGTAGCTTGGCGGAGGCAATGACACTTACCCTAATTACACAAATTATTTTGTCAAAATCAAAGTCCAACTAGATGAATTCCTATATAGCTAAAGCACGGAACACAAACCCTAAGAGTGCTCTATATAGGGACTTCAAACTCCCCCATACTCCCCCATTGGACTTATTTTGACAAAACCCTTGAGTACATCAAATGATATACTAAAGAAAAATTAAATCCTAAAATGTCCTATACAAAATTGGTGACGCCCGAAATGGTCACGGCCCAAGTCCGCGATTCATAGTTTTGGTCAGGGATTTTGGCCGTGACCAATCGCTAGTTTTGGTGTAGTGTCGTCATGCCAAGTTGCTAGGTGTATACAATTATGCCATGTTGGATGACACGTGTCTGATCATAACTGGTCCACGACAGCTGACTAATTTTTGTATCAACAGAAGCCCTCAATGTTTCGTAGTTGAGATTGGATGCGAGATTATGAAATATTATGCCCAAGAGTTGCTCGGGCACACTTTCCCATGCCTTGTTTGGTTACAGCCCTTCGACACTTGTGAAATTTTCTTCTCAACATACTAATTTTGAGCGCGAAATGGCAAACTTGTAAATATTTTGAATTTTTTGCGAATGCTTGGGAACTTGTACGTTTTAGCCGCTGGAAACGCAATCGTCGTTATCTGTAATCGTTACTTTTCTCTTTTTCCAAAGCAGTGTATATGAAAGCGGTAAAAACAGATTATTGTCTACCTTTTGCCATCTAGATTCTCAAACTTTCTGTCTTCTCACTTTTCTTTTTATGATCGTCTTCTCAATTCATCTACCTTAGCTGATTTCTTGATTATCTTGTAAGAATTTCTTCCTTCTTTATTCTTTCTTCAATTTAGCTATCATGGTTTACCCTATCGAATCGTTGGATAAGTTTAGAGCTGATTTTGGGATTCCTTCTTGGGTTACTTTGGAATAACCTCCTTGCTTTTTTGATTTTTTTCTCTAGACGAGGGACATTGGTTTCCTTCCATTTTTGTAGCTGAATGTGGTTTTTCTTTCCCGCCTAATCCCTTGTGTTTGGAATTTTGCCAATATTTCGATATTGTTCCTACAAGGATAGTTCCAAATACATGGAGGGTAGTTAATGGCGTACATAGGTTGAATCAAATTCATGGAACTCGTTTAGGGATTCCTGAAATTATGTACTGTTATAAATGGGTTACTAGCGATACCACCTTTTATTTAAAAACTAGGTATTCTAACAGAGATTTAGTGGTCAATCTCCCTGATGCTAATAGGGATTATTTTGAACATGGGGCTGTGATGAAAAATTGGCAACACCCCCCATTAAAAGGGAAAGCCGTGTACCAAGGTCCCAGATGTCCACTTTATGGCAATGTGATAGGTTGTTTTTATTTTTCAATTTAGCTCTATTTTTATTTGATAAAATGCGTTACTGACATTTTTTTATTTTTTTGTATGTTGCAGTTGACAGTAAGAGAATATCCCCAAAAGAGAGTGATATTAATATAAAAGATCTGAAATTTATCTGGGGATTGCATCAAGCAATATCTAGGGAACATGTGAGGTCTGCTTCCTATTTGTTGCGATACAAGAACACCACTTCTTCCTTTATTGCTCGACCTCTTGTTCCTCCCTTGGTGATTGACCTTGAGCAAGCTCCAACATCTTCTTCATTTGTTGAAGAATCTTCTCCTGATTTGGGTACTTCTATTGCTGACGTGATGACGAAGAAAAGGAGAATGCCTGATCTCTTTTCCAAGGTTGCCCCTGGTTCTGATGGGGCTAAGAAGAGCAAAGATGATGTCCCAGCTGAAGGGACTAAGAAAATGGATGTTGCTCCATCTGGTGGAGCAGTCACAACTGCCAAGGATATCAGCAAGAATCCCCCTGTTGCCCCTAAAGAGGCAGCACCTTTGATTGAAGGGGTTATCCTTATTCAAGAAGAGGCATCACCCTTGATTGAAGCTGCTCCTTTGAGAAGATTGAGAAGGGGTCTTGCTGAGAAGACCGTAGATGCTACTGCCCAACCTTCTAGGGTTGAGGTACCTTCTTTGAGAGTTAGTACTCCAGATCTCATTGTTCCTGGCTTGGCCAAGAAATTGATCAGGTCTGGGACTCTTACTAACTGCTGAGCTACTGAGACTTATACTCCTCGGGAGAAGGTTACTAACTTGGCATCCCAACATCTTGCATCAGTAAGTGTCATCACATTTGCCAGTTTACCTCTTTATACAATGTTCATATTCTGACTTGGTATTTTTTCTCTTACAGTTTTTGATGCATTTTAATAATATCCTAGAGAGGGATGAGGCTATCAAGGCTTCAACTTCATCCATTGGAGTGGAAGAAGCCCTTGCTGGGTTGTCAAAATCTTTGGTGGAGTCCCGACAGAAGTACGAGGAGGACAAAGTTGCTTGGGAAAATAGAATCAAGTCCGCTGCAACAGCTCAACAGAAAGCTGAGGAAGCTACCAAGGAGGCTGATATAGCTCGACGAGAGGCCACTATAGCTCAAAAACAAGCTGTAAATGTTTCCAAGGAGGTAGAGGAGAAATGTAAGGTTGTCGTTTCCAACAAGGTGGAAGTTGAGGGCAAGCTTGAAGAGGCTGAATGGCGTAAGAAAGACCTTGAGGAGAAGGTGAAGTCCACCAAAGAACTGCTTAGGGAAAATACTTCTTTGGAGAGGGTGAAGAGAAGAACTTCTATAAAGAAGGCCTTTAGCTCTGGCTGGAACAAAGGGTGGAATAAAGCTATAACTGCTGTATCTACCCAAATAGAGTATGCAAGTGTAAAGTTCTTCATGGATGGATGGACTGTCGCTTGGAAATAGTTGAATGTTGTTGAAGATTTTGAGTTATTTCAGAGACACATTCATGGACCTCGTCCTGCTATTGAAGAAGAAGAAGAAGAAGAAGATGAAGTTGGATTTGATGAATCTTCTTTGTTAGTTGTAGAACAAACACTTGCTGCTGCTATCCCTCAGTCATCTGAGTAAGTTCAGCAAATAACACCCTCTACCGAGCAACATCAACTACCCATTGATCAACTAATTCCTTCCTCAAAGTTGACTGATGATGTTGTGGGGAAAAAGGAGAAGGTGTAAAGTTGTTCGACTCTTTACTTGTTTTTTTTTGTTTTTCATTTTTTTATAACTTTAGTTGTACCCCCTTTTCTTAAGATCAATAAAATGGACTTTGTTATTTATTTTGAGTTTCTCATTCAATTGTTTTATATGGCTGTAGTGTTGTTGATCTGTTTTTACTTTTCCTTGCTAGTTTATTGCCATGATGGAACTGTTGTCAGCTCATGATACAGAGTTGATGAAGAAGTGTACTGACTACTTCAAAGCTGGTCGTGAAGATTTCACTGAGGCACAAATAGTCAATATTCTTGGATTTGATACCTCTGAACGAGCAATCGATGCTTACCAATATTTAAAATATTTGCTTGATCGGGCTATAGTAAATAATATGGCTTACTACGAAATGATTGTAGATCTCCAAGGGATGATAGAAGAACTTCAGCTTCAGCGTAAGGAAGCCACTGCTCTTCTGCATAAGGTTTATGAGAAGAAGTACCAATAGTTCAGTGCTGATCGGGGTTATGACAAATTTGTTTCAGCCTATAACAAGAGAGAAAGTTTGTTAATACTTGAGATTGAGGAACATATAAATATTGCTAAGCTGCTGGAGGAGGAAAATATTGCTTTAAGGGAAGAACTGAATCAACTAAAATCTGCTGCTTCGTCTGGAGCTCTGTTCCCAGTTAATGATGAAGGTTTTTCATTTTAAAGATTGAGAATGCTTCTTTGAGGGAAGAGTTAGAAACTTTAAAATGGGATAGACCTACATCTTCTTCACGGGGTAGAGCAAGAGCTGGTCGGATCAGCATTGAAGAGACTAGGACTCAACAAGCCTTATAAAATCAAGATGTTCAACTGAAGGAAAAAAATCAAGCTTTAGATGAGATGTCCCAAAAATTTCAGAGTCTCACCGAGCAACTTTCCAATCAGAGTTCGGTGTTGGAGAGTAAAGAAAACTTGGTGAAGAGGCTTCATCAGCATGTTGAGAGATTGACTTTTCAATTCTATAAGCATCCCATAGAGTTTTGGATGGGGGATGTAATGAAACTTTAGGTCATTTTGATACTAGGTTGAAACAATCAAACAATGAGGGATACAAATAGGGATGGTTGAACGCATTAACTGTGATGAATATTTAACAAGGAACAAAGCTGTGGTATTGGTATGAGCTCAAATTACTTGATCTGCCAGTGCCTCCTTTTAAACTAGAAGTTAGTAGGATTCCAATTAGCTCCATTCCTCAGTGTTTGATCTCCAAATACCTTGGTGATTACAATCTTCATGAAGATTTTAAGATATCCCGACATCCACATCTGCTTGACCGACCGAGTTTGAGCAATACCAGAATGCTACGAGATTTGAATTTTATCAATTCTTCTTTTGCTTTAGATGATCATCCAGCTGGAATGGAGCCTGTACCTAAATCTGAAGGAAAGAATCCAATAGAATAGGCTATTTGTATTTCATTAGTGATTGTTTAACGAAGAAAAATCATCTTTTGTAATTTTATTTCCTTGGAAATAAATTAATTGTATGATGTTTATCTTGTGAATCTTTGTGTTGCTAAATATATGTATATATATAAAGGGACAATAGTTTATCCTATGTTGATTTGATTTCCTAGACAATGGAACTTTGCCCCATTTGTTTGCCTAGTTGTAGTGACTTATCACCCATAAATGCCTAAGCAATGGGATTATTTTCATCCCATGTTCCTGCTTAGTTATAACAATCTTATCTAGATTGCCTTGGTGCCTAGGCAGTGGATATTTTACCCATCTTCTTGCCTAGTTTTAGATGCCCCTTGAGGTCACCTATAATTAAACAGGCCTTGCCTTGTATGATTGTTGTGCCAACATTGTTGGTTAGGTTTGTTGATGCCGACCAACCTTAGTTGGTGGTTTTTGATATGCCGACCAACCTTAGTTGGTGGTAGCTGACGCCGACCAACCTTAATTGATGGTTTTTGTTGCTGCAAAGTTCAAGTGTAGTGTGTATCACTGGTACTCCGAAATTTTTTATCTCAAAAGAATATTGGGAAATTATCATTTTCATTCATATTGAAATAATAGGGCACATGTAAATCTACATTAGTGGTAATATTTTCGCAGGTGCTCTGCATTCCAAGCATTTTTGAAATCTTCCCCCTTTAGAGTTTCTATTCTGTAGGTTCCAGGTCGAACAATAGTCGTGACACGATAGGGCCCATGCCAGTTGGCTTCCAACTTATTATGATTGTGAATGACTTTCTTGAGCACAAAATCTCCTGCCTTGAGAGATCACACTTCCTGACCGTTTTATTATAGAACATGGCAGTCCTTTGCTGATAAGCTGCATTTCGGATTACTGCGTCTTCTCTGACTTCCTCTCGCATGTCCAAATCTAAGTGTCTCATCAAATCGCTTATTGGAGAATTGAAATTAAGCACCCTGTAAGTAGGTAAGCCTAGTTCAGCAGGTATGACTGCTTCACTTCTAAAGGCTAACATATAAAGAGATTCCCCAGTCGCTGTTCGGAGAGTTGTTCGGTAAGCCCATAACACAAAGTGCAACTCATTGATCCAATTCCCTTTCGAATCATCTAACTTTTTCTTCAACCTGTTCAACAAAGTTCTGTTTGTTATTTTTGTTTTCCCGTTACTTTGGGGATGTCCTAGAGCAGAATGGATCTTTTTAATGTTAGACTGTAGACAGTACTCGACAAACTCCTCATTATCAAATTGGGTACCGTGATCAGTGATAAAAGCATGTGGCAGACCATATCTGCAAATAATATTTTTCCAGATGAATTGATAGACTCTTTCATATGCCATATCGATGAGAGGTTCAACTTCTACCCATTTTGTGAAATAATCAACAACGACCACAAAATATTTGAATCGTCCTCTTGTACTTGGTAGAGGCCCGACTAAGTCTATTCCCCACATGGAAAATGGCTAAGGTGAAGTGATTGGCGTCAACAGTGCTTGAAGAGTTCTTCGTATAGTAGAAAATCGTTGACATTTGTAGCATTTCTTGGCATAAGCTGTACAGTCAGCGCACATTGTTGGCCAATAGTACCCTTGCGTAGTTATTCTCTGCAAAAGAGTCCTACCTGCTACGTGAGCTCCACAAGATCCTTCGGTAATTTCTTCTATTAGATCTTGAACTTCTGCTCGGTGAACACATCTTTGCAAACCAGCTATCACACCTCTTCTATACAGAACGCCGTTGTTTAAAACGTATCTGGCAGCTTTAAACTTCAACCTCTTGGCTGCAAGTTGGTCGGCTGGTAATGTGCCTTCTTCGATATAAACTCTGATGGGATCCATCCAGGAAGGTCCCATATCTGAAGCGATAAAATTCACCATTAAATCTTCATCAATACTTCTACTGGCGAGTATCTCAATAGGAATTATTCTTCGTTGCTCGATGCGAGTAGCTGAGGCTAACCGAGTTAGTGCATCTGCCCTTGTATTCTCCAGTCTTGGTATTCTAATCATTTGGACAGCTGTTAAATTGGCTATAACCTCTAAAGCTTTGGTTAGATACCTCGATATGAATTCTCCTTTTGCTATGTAACGACCGAGCATTTGATTTACCACTAGTTATGAATCACTGAACACCATAACTTGCTCTACGTTCAGTGATTTAGCTAAGCTGAGGCCCATAATTACGGCTTCATACTCATCTTAATTGTTTTAAGCTTTAAATTGGAAACACAGAGCATATTCTATGTCTAGTCTATATGGGTTATTAATAATTATTCCATCTCCGCAGCCTGTTGCGCACGAGGAACCATCAACATATAAATTCCATGTAGGGATATTATCATCAAACCCTTGGTCGGATAAAATCCCTTTATGGAATATCTGGTGCTTCCTTTCTTCATCTTTTAATTCAGGGATCTTACTAGAAGATTCTTATTAATTGGCCACCATCCCTTCTGGCAGGTTTGGTGTTTGGAGTTGATCGGGTAGAGTTTCTGGTGATCCTCTAGCATCCTTGAGTTGTTCTGTGTTAGCCCCTCTTGGTCAGAGGTATCTGAGTAGGTGAATTCAGCGATGAAATCTTCCACTGCCTGCCCTTTGATAAAAAATCTTGGCTCGTAGATGAGGTCATACTCCCCTAATTCCACTGCCCAATACATTAATCTTCCAGATTTTTCTGGCTTATGTAAAGCCTGTCTGAGTGGCATGTCAGTATATACCACTATTGTATGGGCTTGAACATATGGCTTCATCCTCCTGCTCGCCTCCATCAACGCGAATGCCAACTTCTCCAATTTTGGATATCTGATTTCTGCTCCCCTGAACTGATCCAATTTTGTACTCCGCTTTCTATTCTTATCAAAGCTGAACTGACTGCATTTTCTGAGGCATCCAAGTACAAATATAATTTTTCTCCCCCACCGGCCTAGACAATAAAGGAGGTGTCCCCAAGTATCTCTTCAACTCCAGGAATGCCTTCTCACACTCGTCATTCCATTCGAATGTCTTTCTAAGCACTTTGAAGAATGGAAGACATCTATCAGTTGCTCGAGAGACGAATCTGTTGAGAGCTTCTACACGCCCCGTAAGGCTTTGCATTTCCTTCTTGGTGGTTGGAGATCGTAATTCTATTAAGGCTTTTATCTTGTCAGGATTTGCTTCAATACCTCGTTGGATTATAATATACTTGAGGAACATGCCTTCCTGTACACTAAAAATGCACTTAGTCGGGTTCAGCTTTATCTGGTACTTCTTCAGCTGGTCAAATGTTTGGCTTAGATCAGCTATATGGTCAACAACTTTCTTTCTTTTGGTCAGCATGTCGTCGACGCACACCTCTATATTTTTTCCAATCTCCTCTACGAACACCTTGTTCATCAGCCGCTGATATGTAGCACCTACAGTTTTAAGACCAAACGGCATAACATTGTAACAATATGTCCCTCGTGGGGTAATGAAAGAGGTTCTCTCCCTGTCTTCTGGTTTCCTTTTAATTGGATTGTATCCAGAGTAGGCATCCATGAAGCTAAAAAATTCATGCCCCGAAGTAGCATCTACCGGTTGATCTATTCTGGGAAGAGGGAAATGATATTTTGGGCAGGCTTTATTTAGATCTACGAAATCCATACACATTCTCCATTTGTTGTTCTTCTTCTTTACCATCACAATTTTGGCTAGCCAATCAGGGTACTTGATGTCTTCAATGATGAAAACGTCCCGAAGGCCCCCAATTTTAAAATTTTAAAATCAATTTCCTTGTTGAGATATGCGAAAGCGTAAGATGGTTCACAAAAACACCAAATTTTAATTTCTATTCAAATTAAAATTAAACCAAGTGAAATTAGATTAAAACACACACTTATTTCAATTTCACTTAAACCAAGTTAATTAACCCAAGTCCTAGAAATTTTGCCTAAGTCATATTTCTCAATTTTAACAAATAAGGCCAAACGAAATTTTATCCAATTAAATTAATTGACTTGAATTAAATTAACTAAGCATTACCCAAAATTTAATTTAGCACAAATTAAACATGTAGTGATTAAAACCAAATTTTATCTTGAATTACCTAAGCATGCGTTCTACGTGAGTATAGCAAGATAAAATAAACAATAAATCACTACGCCGCGATATACGAAGAAAAACCCACAACTAGAAACAACCTCGGACGGCCTTAGCCTTAAGTCCACTAAGTATGGATTTACAAATTACAAGACAAAAAGACTTACAACACTCGACTCGATCCCTCTCAAGCCCCGACGCTTCGTCTTGTAAACCCCTCTGCCTAGTAGACAACCCCGGAGCTCCACCGGAATCTTGGCCTTCACCTATGAGACATAGGTACACCGTCAACCACACATGGTGCCTTTCACCGCATGAGAATGTCGCAGTAAAACAAGCTCTTTTTCTTTATGGGATTTAGAAGAAAACCCAAACATCTTTTCAAACGGATGTAGAGATAAATCGGTGCCAAACACTCCAAGCAAAGTATATATACATGGAAGCTTGGAAAACATAAACTATGGGTGTAAAACTAAAGTGTATAATAATTTTTTCTTGAAAACTTAGGCACTTTAAAACATGAACTTTTTCCTTAATCAATTTTCTCTCTCAAGCACTCTCTTGGAGATAGTTGTGTATGAAAAAAGTTAAGTTGGAAAAAGTTATTCCCGCACATTATAAGTTCTGTCAAAAGATAGTGGGATAAAGCAGTGGGAACACATGGGCAAACTGCTTAAAAACTGCCATTTAACTCTTCTCGCCAAATCTCATTCGAACGAAGTCTCGTTCGAACTAAGTCTCGTTCGAACGAGCCTTCTAACGAAGTTCCAGTGTGAGCTCGTTAGAAATCTCGTTGGAAATCTCGTTCGAACAGCCATCTCGTTCGAACGACATTTCAAACGAAGTTCCAGTGGCCAATATGGTAACTCGTTGGCAAACTCGTTCGAACGACACTTCGAACGAACTTTCAGAAAGTTTAAAATATTCTATTTTTAGCCCAGAAACTTTATAAACTTATTTTAAAGTTTTAATAAAATCTTTCTGAAAATAAACAACAGTTTTAATTTAACGTACACCCAATATGAAATGTTCCAAGCTCCTATATATATAAGCAAAATGCATTCATACCTTTGGAGTAATGGAACCATGTTGATGACGTAGAAACGAGGCACTAACAAACTCGACAATGTGATGAAGCTTTATACTCTTGGACGCTACGTTTTCAACAAACACGTCATAGGCTTGAAGGATGATCAATTAACTCTATCCTATGACTCAAACATTTTTGTCCGGAATTGAGCCAAAACTACAAAGGACTCAATTGGAAATTTATGTCCTTACAAATCTCCCCCTTTGGCTATTTCGGGACAAAAACCAAATAAAAATCCTAAAGGGCCGTCAAGCTCTACTAGACTAATAAAAAGTCCCACCCAAAATAAAAATACAATGCTGGACTCAAACAACCCAAAGGATCACAATCTTTGCCGGTGAAAGTTGCCACTTATAATATAATTCCTCCACACTTAAGCAAACACATTACACGCATAGGGAATATCAAAATATTTAATGCAAGTAAAGTAAGTACTCCCCCTAAATTAATTCTCTCCTTTATCAAGCAAATGACCTACTTAGAAAGACGTCTCCCCCTAAGATAAATCCACCCCAAACTAAGATACGATTATAATAGGATTAGATACCATTTTTCCCCTATCATTATCCCCCTTTTTATTCAGGAATAGACACAGGTTAAAGAATTAAAAATGAACTTATCTCCCCAAATTTAAAGCATAAACACCCAAATAACTTAGCTAATATAAGCAAGGGATAAATAGAATGGGATAACAAGCTAAAACATGTAATTGTGCATAAAGTGATGAGAACGTTAAAGCACATAGGCAACAAAAGCATAACTAATCCAACAAATAATAATGGATACCAACTAAGATGCAAGAAACAGATACCAAGATGATACATAAGTATTAAGCATGTGATATCAACAAGGAATGCCATAAGATGGATACCAATTATGAATTAAAACATATATGGACTAGAAAGCAAGGCAAAGACTAAACAAAAATATCAAATATATGTATACATAATATATACAAGATAAGCATAAGTACACACATATAGATATAAACACACAAATGACACACACAAAATATAATACGAGTCTTTCACACTCGTATGTCAAAAATGTGTCATATGGAAACGAAAGTGTTGGGGTGTGAACTAGTAACGATTAAATTTAGACCCAATCACTTAAAACATGTTCACGGAGTTCTCAATTGATTGCAAACTTCATCACATTTGAATATAACCTCATGTGACAATTTAGATTGAACTCAATGAACAAACATACACAATGCATACAAGCCTAGCATGTTGATGATTCTACAAACCAATAGAGTCATGACATTTAAAACGCAACTAGGATAAACGGACATTGTGCAAACCGTTGACATACCATCCAATCTCCCTCAATAAGCAAATATATTTTTAATTTTGAATGAATATATCAATCAAACATAGGCCTTGGCAATTATTTTCTTTTTAATGCCATATTTTCTATTTTTAGGCATTTGGACCACGTATTTCTTTTAGGTCCACTCAAACGGTGGCTTACTATTCGCAAAGGACAACAAATCCTTTCGGAGCCCTTCCCCGTGCACATTTATATTTATCATATTTTTATTTTTTCACACAAATCTCACGGGCAACGGATTTTGACATGCACTAGTCCTCCTAGGTCACAAATATGTAGATGACAAGATTGATAGGAGAACATCTCACAAGGCTCAAATATAACATGTGAAGTTAAATTTCAAAAGAGCTCGTGCATGTGTGAAAAGAGGCATATAAAAATAGAATCCATTTAATCAACACAAAATCCAACTACTCCATGTAAGCATGGTAAAGAACATAATAAGGATTGACAATATAAACCAAAAGCTCCAGCCACATGGGAGCGTAAAAGATGGATTTCTAACACAAGTGTATGCCACTGAAAATGTGTCAAACTAAAATACATACAAAATAAAATCTTTTTGAGTTTTTGGAATTTTTAGCCAAAAAAAATATATACTCAAAAGACAAACAAAAATCATTTGAAGTTTTTTCATTAAGCTTAACTTACCAAGAGATAAAAACCCAAATGATAAACAAAAATCTTTTTGTATTTTTCATTTAATGCAAACAAAATGAAGGAAATATAATACAAAAGATAAACACAAATATTAATTCTAGCATGTGATTAAGCATGGAGCATATACTAGAAAATGATTAAACAAGCATACATTGAGCATGAGGAACAAAAGCTAAAGTATGCAAATAAAACTAACACATTCAACCTTTAGATTTTGCAAGGGAGGAAGCATGTGAAAGTAAATGAGAATCAAATACCCTATCTTGTAAAGCTACCAAGTCGGATCTCCTAACCCAAACTAATGATGAGTGACTATCTCGGGGTGTAGGAATCTTGGCTACCTTGGTTGCCTTACATTGGGATTTTCTAGAAAATCTTTTAAGATCAAAATAATTTTTCTTAAGATGACCTTTTCGACCACAATATGAACAATTAAAAACATGTCGAAAAGATTTACCTAAGGAGTGATCTCTAAAGGCTTTCCTATGCGATTCTCCTAAAAAATTAGTTTTGACTTTATGTGTGGATTCACTATTAGTATCGAAGCCTAAACCACACAAGTCATTTTTGATTTGGACTGTTCCTAAGATCTAATCTAGTTTTTGTGACCTACACTCCAAATCAAATTTGACTTTGCTAGAGTCTTTTAATTTATTTTCTAATTTTAGGATGTTAGACTCTAATAAAACATTTCTCCCTTCAAACTCGAGAAGCTCCTTTTTCAAGGATTCCATTAAACCTCTAAGGCTCGTGTCCTAAGGTCTTCTACCAATAAACTATCATCAACGACCTTGACACTCTCTCTTAAACTTGCTTCTAACTTTAAATTTTCTCTTTTTAATTTAATTGATTCTTCATATAATTCTTGAAAAGCATTTTGAAGTTCACTCACGTTTGCCTCTTCTTCATTTTCGCCCTCTCTCTCTTCTTCACTCTCTCTACCATAAAAAATAAGGGAATCATAAACAATAACCTTGGAAGTGTCATGTGATAAATTTTCATCTATAGATGAGTTCTCACTATCACTCACATGACTAGCCATAAAAGCCACAAAGTTGGGCTTAGTGGGGGAATCGGGTCCCTCTTCCTTATCACTATCACTAAGGGTTGTATTATATGAAATGGGTCGCTTACCCTCTCTCCTTAGTTTAGTGGGGCACTCAGAACCCCTATGAACATAACCCTCACAACCAAAACACCTATTTGACTCGTCCCTATTTAAATTTTCATTAATAGTTTTAGGGATCTTCATGACTTAGTCATGCCTAGCTTTATCAAATTTTTTAAAATCATTTTTAAATTTATCTTTGTTCAATTTAAGAAATTTTCGAAATTTTCTAGCAAACATGCCATGTCTTCCGAGTCACTATCACTCTCGCTCTCTACTACTTATTTTTCCTCTTTTAGGGCTTTAAAGCAATCCCCTTTTCAATTTTCTTTTCAGTTTTAGAGGAAAACATGTCTAATTCATAGGTTTGTAAAACACCTACGAGCTCTTCTAATTTCATAGAGGCTAAAGTTGGTAAAGAATTTAAAACGGTCATTTTTGGAATAAATCTATCGGGTAGGGACCTTAAAATTTTCTTTACAACACGGTTGTCGGGTATTTTCTCTCCCAAGTTAAAAGATGAATTAACAATATCGGAAAGTCTAGCATAAAATTCATCAAAAGTTTCTTTATCGTTCATTTTAATGGTTTCAAATTGAGTGGTGAGGTTTTGGAGTTTCGAAGATTTCACGACACTTGTACCCTCATGAGTGAGTTGTAAAATAGCCCACGCTTCTTTAGCGGTCTCATACATCATAATGAGTCGGAATTCATCTGGTGTGACAGCGCTAAACAAGGCATTTAAACCTCGGGAATTAAAATTAAAAAGTTTAAATTCACCCTCACTCCATCTATCGGCCGGTTTGGGAACACATTTATTATCTACTAAATGAGTCGGTGGAGACCACCCGTTAACTACTGACATTCAAACCCTCTCGTCGATATATTTAAGTGCCGATTTCATACGCGCTTTCCAGTACGCGTAATTAGAACCATCGAAAATAGGAAATTTAGAAAATGGGGAAAATTCCATTTTAGCCAAAAAATAATTAAAGGATCTTTAACGAAGTAAATTATTGTGTTGGCTCTGACACCAATTTGAAAGCGTCCCGAAGGCCCCCAATTTTAAAATTTTAAAATCAATTTCCTTGTTGAGATATACGGAAGCGTAAGATGGTTCACAAAAACACCAAATTTTAATTTCTATTCAAATTAAAATTAAACCAAGTGAAATTAGATTAAAACACACACTTATTTCAATTTCACTTAAACCAAGTTAATTAACCCAAGTCATAGAAATTTTGCCTAAGTCATATTTCTCAATTTTAACAAATTAGGCCAAACCAAATTTTATCCAATTAAATTAATTGACTTGAATTAAATTAACTAAACATTACCCAAACTTTAATTTAGCACCAAATTAAACATGTAGTGATTAAAACCAAATTTTAATTTGAATTACCTAAGCATGCGTTCGAGGTGAGTATAGCAAGATAAAATAAACAATAAATCACTATGCCGCGATGTACGAGGAAAAACACACAACGGTAAACAACCTCGAACGGCCCTGGCTTTAAGTCCACTAAGTATGGATTTATAAATTACAAGACATAAAGACTTACGACACTCGACTCGATCCCTCTCAAGCCCCGACGCTTCTTCTTGTAAACACCTCCACCTAGTAGACCACCCCGGAGATCCACCGGAATCTTGGCCTTCACTAATGAGACATAGGTACACTGTCAACCACACATGGTGCCTTTCACCACATGAGAATGCCGCAACAAAACAAGCTCTTCTTCTTTATGGGATTTAGAAGAAAACCCAAACTTCTCTTCGAACGGATGTAGAGATAAACCGGTGCCAAACACTCCAAGCAAAGTATATATACATGGAAGCTTGGAAAACATAAACTATGGGTGTAAAACTAAACTGTATAATCAATTTTTCTTGAAACTTAGACACTTTTTAACATCAACTTTTTCCTCAATCAATTTTCCTCTCAAACTCTCTCTTGGAGATAGTTGTGTATGAAAAAGTTAAGTTGGAAAAAGTTGTTCCCCCACATTATAAGTTCTGTCAAAAGATAGTGGGGTAAAGTAGTGGGAAACATGGGAAAACTACTTAAAAACTGCCATTTAACTATTCCCGCCAAATCTCGTTCGAACGAAGTCTCATTCGAACGAGCCTTCTAACGAATTTCCAGTGTGAGCTCGTTAGAAATCTCGTTGGAAATCTCGTTCGAACAGCCATCTCGTTCAAATGACATTTCTAACGAAGTTCCAGTGGCCAATATGGGAACTCGTTGGCAAACTCGTTCTAACGACACTTCGAACGAACTTCCTGAAAGTTTAAAATATTCTATTTTTAGCCCAGAAACTTTATAAACTTATTTTAAAGTTTTAATACAATCTTTCTTAAAATAAACAACAGTTTTAATTAAACGTACACCCAATATGAAATGTTCCAAGCTCCTATATATATAATCAAAATGCATTTATACCTTAGGAGCAATGAAACCATGTTGATGACGTAGAAACGAGGCACTAACAAACTCGGCAATGTGATGAAGCTTTATACTCTTGGCCGCCACGTCTTCAACAAACACATCATAGGCTTGAAGGATGATAAATTAACTCTATCCTATGACTCAAACATTTTTGTCCGGAATTGAGCCAAAACTACAAAGGACTCAATTGGAAATTTATGTCCTTACAAATCTCCCCCTTTGGCTATTCCAAGACAAAAACCAAATAAAAATCCTAAAGGGCCGTCAAGCTCTACTAGACTAATAAAAAGTCCCACCCAAAATAAAAATACAATGCTTGACTCAAATAACCCAAAGGATCACAATCTTTGCCGGTCAAAGTTGCCACTTATAATATAATTCCTGCACACTTAAGCAAACACATTACACGCATAGGGAATATCAAAATATTTAATGCAAGTAAAGTAAATAATCCCCCTAAATTAATTCTCTCCTTTATCAAGCAAATGACCTACTTAGAAAGACGTCTCCCCTTAAGATAAATCTCCCCCAAACTAAGATACGATTATAATAGGATTAGATACTATTTCTCCCCTATCATTCTCCCTTTTTTTGTTCAGGAATAGACACAGGCTAAAGAATTAAAAATTAACTTATCTCTCCAAATTTAAAGCATAAACACCCAAATAACTTAGCTAATATAAGCAAGGGATAAATAGAATGGGATAGCAAGCTAAAACATGTAATTGTGCATAAAGTGATGAGAACGTTAAAGCACATGGGCAACAAAAGCATAACTAATCCAACAAATAATAATGGATACCAACTAAGATGCAAGAAACAGATACCAAGATGATACATAAGTATTAAGCATGTGATATCAACAAGGAATGCCATAAGATGGATACCAATTATGAATTAAAACATATATGGACTAGAAAGCAAGGCAAAGACTAAACAAAAATATCAAATATATGTATACATAATATATAAAAGATAAGCATAAGTACACACATATAGATATAAACACACAAATGACACACACAAAATATAATACGAGTCTTTCACACTCGTATGTCAAAAATGTGTCATATGAAAACGGAAGTGTTGGGGTGTGAACTAGTAACGATTAAATTTAGACCCAATCACTTAAAACATGTTCACAGAGTTCTCAATTGATTGCAAACTTCATCACATTTGAATATAACCTCATGTGACAATTTAGATTGAACTCAATGAACAAACATACACAATGCATACAAGTCTAGCATGTTGATGATTCAACAAACCAATAGAGTCATGATATTGAAAACACAACTAGGATAAACGGACATTGTGCAAAGCGTTGATATACCATCCAATCTCCATCAATAAGCAAATATATTATTAATTTTGAATGAATATATCAATCAAATATAGGCATTGGCAATTATTTTATTTTTAATTCCATATTTTCTATTTTTAGGCCTTTGGACCACGTATTTCTTTTAGGTCCACTCAAACGGTGGCTTACTATTCGCGAAGGACAATAAATCCTTTTGGAGCCCTTCCCCGTGCACATTTATATTTATCATTTTTTTATTTTTTCACACAAATCTCACGTGCAACGGATTTTGACATGCACTAGTCCTCCTAGTCACAAATATGTAGATGTCAAGATTGATAGGAGAACATCTCACAAGGCTCAAATATAACATGTGAAGTTAAATTTCAAAAGAGCTCGTGCATGTGTGAAAAGAGGCATATAAAAATAGAATCCATTTAATCAACACAAAATCCAACTACTCCATGTAAGCATGGTAAAGAACATAATAAGGATTGACAATATAAACCAAAAGTTCTAGCCACGTGGGAGCGTAAAAGATGGAATTCTAACACAAGTGTATGCCACTTAAAATGTGTCAAACTAAAATACACACAAAATAAAATCTTTTTGAGTTTTTGGAATTTTTAACCAAAAAAAATATATACTCAAAAGACAAACAAAAATCATTTGAAGTTTTTTCATTAAGCTTAACTTACCAAGAGATAAAAACCCAAATGATAAACAAAAATATTTTTGTATTTTTCATTTAATGCAAACAAAATGAAGAAAATAGAATACAAAATATAAACAAAAGTCACAATTCTAGCATGTGATTAAGCATGGAGCATAAACTAGAAAATGATTAAACAATCATACATTTAGTATGAGAATTTAGCATGAAGAACAAAAGCTAAGTATGCAAATAAAACTAACACATTCAACCTTTAGATTTTGCAAGGGAGGAAGCATGTGAAAGTAAATGAGAATCAAATACCCTATCTTGTAAAGATACCAAGTCAAATCTCCTAACCCAAACTAATGATGAGTGACTATCTCGGGGTGTAGGAATCTTGGATACCTTGGTTGCCTTACATTGGGATTTTCTAGAAAATCTTTTAAGATCAAAATAATATTTCTTAAGATGACCTTTTCGACCACAATATGCACAATTAAAAACAAGTCGAAAAGATTTACCTAAGGAGTTATCTCTAAAGGCTTTCCTAGGCGATTCTGCTAAAAAGTTGGTTTTGACTTTATGTGTTGATTCACTACTAGTATATAAGCCTAAACTACACAAGTCATTTTTGATTTGGACCGTTCCTAAGATCTTATCTAGTTTTTCGGACCTACACTCCAATCAAATTTGACTTTGCTAGAGTCTTTTAATTTTTTTTCTAATTTTAGGATGTTGGACTCTAATAAAATATTTCTCTCTTCAAACTCGAGAAGCTCCTTTTTCAAGGATTCCATTAAACCTAAAAGGCTATCTCTCTTGCCTTCTATATATTCTAGCTTCTCTAGAAGAGTTTTTTCTCGTGTCCTAAGGTCTTCTACCAACACACTATCATCAACGACCTTGACACGCTCTCTTAAACTTGCTTCTAACTTCAAATTTGCTCTTTTTAATTTAGTCGATTCTTCATATAGTTCTTGAAAAGCATTTTGAAGTTCACTCACATTAACCTCTTCTTCATTTTCACTCTCTCTCTCTTCTTCACTCTCACTACCATAAAAAACAAGGGAATCATAAACAATAACCTTGGAAATGTCATGTGATAAATTTTCATCTATAGATGAGTTCTCACTATCACTCACAAGACTAGCCATAAAAGCCACAAAGTTGGGCTTAGTGGGGGAATCGGGTCCCTCTTCCTTATCACTATCACTAAGGGTCGCATTATATGAAATGGGTTGCTTACCCTCTCTCCTTAGTTTAGTGGGGCACTCAGAAGCCCTATGGCCATAACCCTCACAACCAAAACACCTATTTGACTCGTCCCTATTTAAAATTTTATTAATAGTTTTAGGGATCTTCTCGACTTTGTCATGCCTAGATTTATCAAATTTTTTAAAATCATTTTTAAATTTATCTTTGTTCAATTTAAGAAATTTTCGAAATTTTCTAGCAAACATGCCATGTCTTCCGAGTCACTATCACTCTCGCTCTCTACTACTTATTTTTCCTCTTTTCGGGCTTTTAAAGCAATGCCCTTTTCAAATTTTTTTTTTCAGTTTTAGAGGGAAACATGTCTAGTTTACAGGTTTGTAAATCACCTACGAGCTCTTCTAATTTCATAGAGGCTAAAGTTGGTAAAGAATTTAAAACGGTCACTTTTGAAATAAATCTATCGGGTAGGGACGTTAAAATTTTCTTTATAACACGGTTGTCGGGTATTTTCTCTCCCAAGTTAAAAGATGAATTAACAATATCGGAAAGTCTAGCATAAAATTCATCAAAAGTTTCTTTATTATTCATTTTGATGATTTCAGATTGAGTGGTGAGGTTTTGGAGTTTCGAAGCTTTAATGACACTTGTACCCTCATGACTGAGTTGTAAAATATCCCACGCTTCTTTAGCGGTCTCACACGTCATAATGCGTCGGAATTCATCCGGTGTGACAGCGCTAAACAAGGCATTTAAACCTCGGGAATTAAAATTAGAAAGTTTAAATTCACCCTCACTCCATCTATCGGCCGGTTTGGGAACACATTCATTATCTACTAAATGAGTTGGTGGAGACCACACGTTAACTACTGACATCCAAACCCTCTCGTCGATAGATTTAAGTGTCGATTTCATACGTGCTTTCCAGTACGCGTAATTAGAACCGGGAAAATTCCATTTTAGCCAAAAAATAATTAAAGGATCTTTAACGAAGTAAATTATCGCTTTGGCTCTGACACCAATTTGAAAACGTCCCGTAGGCCCCCAATTTTAAAATTTTAAAATCAATTTCCTTGTTGAGATATGCGAAAGCGTAAGATGGTTCACAAAAACACCAAATTTTAATTTCTATTCAAATTAAAATTAAACCAAGTGAAATTAGATTAAAACACACACTTATTTCAATTTCACTTAAACCAAGTTAATTAACCCATGTCCTAGAAATTTTGCCGAAGTCATATTTCTCAATTTTAACAAATAAGGCCAAACCAAATTTTATCCAATTAAATTATTTGACTTGAATTAAATTAACTAAACACTACCCAAACTTTAATTTAGCACCAAATTAAACATGTAGTGATTAAAACCAAATTTTATCTTGAATTACCTAAGCATGCGTCCTAGGTGAGTATAACAAGATAAAATAAACAATAAATCACTATGCCGCGATGTACGAGGAAAAACCCACAACGGGAAACAACCTCGGACGGCCCTAGCCTTAAGTACACTAAGTATGGATTTACAAATTACAAGACAAAAAGACTTACAACACTCGACTCGATCCCTCTCAAGCCCCGACGCTTCTTCTTGTAAACACCTCCTCCTAGTAGACAACCCCAGAGCTCCACCGGAATCTTGGCCTTCACTAATGAGACATAGGTACACCGTCAACCACACATGGTGCCTTTCACCACATGAGAATGCCGCAGCAAAACAAGCTTTTCTTCTTTATGGGATTTACAAGAAAAAACAAACTTCTCTTCAAACGGATGTAGAGATAAACCGGTGCCAAACACTCCAAGAAAAGTATATATATATGGAAGCTTGGAAAACATAGACTATGGGTGTAAAACTAAAGTGTATAATCAATTTTTCTTGAAAACTTAGACACTTTAAAACATGAACTTTTTCCTTTATCAATTTTGCTCTCAAAATCTCTCTTGGAGATAGTTGTGTATGAAAAAGTTAAGTTGGGAAAAGTTGTTCCCGCACATTATAAGTTCTGTCTAAAGATAGTGGGGTAAAGTAGTGGGAAACATGGGAAAACTTCTTAAAAACAGCTATTTAACTATTCTCGCCAAATCTTGTTCGAACGAGATTTTCGTTCGAATGAAGTCTCGTTCGAACGAGCCTTCTAACGAAGTTCCAGTGTGAACTCGTTAGAAATCTCGTTCGAACAGCCATCTCGTTCGGACGCCATTTCGAACGAAGTTCCAGTGGCCAATATGGGAACTCGTTGGCAAACTCGTTCGAACAACACTTCGAACGAACTTCCAGAAAGTTTAAAATATTCTATTTTTATTCCAGAAACTTTATAAACTTATTTTAAAGTTTTAATAAAATCTTTTTGAAAATTAACAATATTTTTAATTAAACGTACACCCAATATGAAATGTTCCAAGCTCCAATATGTATAATCAAAATGCATTCATACCTTAGGAGCAATGGAACTATGTTGATGACGTAGAAATGAGGCACTAACAAACTCGACAATGTGATGAAGCTTTATACTCTTGACCGCCACGCCTTCAACAAACACGTCATAGGATTGAAGGATGATCAATTAACTCCATCCTATGACTCAAACGTTTTTGTCCGAAATTGAGCCAAAACTACAAAGGACTCAATTGGAAATTTGTGTCCTTATAAATGAAATAAGCCTTTTGTTGCTTCACTACTTCTTCTTAAATAGCCTGGTTCTTTTCTGGATTAAAGACTCTTCTTTATTGCTTCACCAGTTTTATCTCTTTATTGACATTGAGCTCGTGACACAGGAAGGCTGGGTCTATCCCCGGTATATCTTCACGACTCCGCGCGAATGCTTGCTTTTTTTGCCTCAGAAACGCCTCCAGCTTTTGCTTTAATATCGGATCAAGTGAAGCACCAATATGAGTTATTCTTTCTTGGTCGTTCATCATCCAGAATAATGCTCTCCATTGCCTCCATGACTTGGCCTTTAACGAGCTCTATTTCATCTCTTGGGTAAAAGGTTTTAATGTCAGACTCATCAGACTTATCCACTTGGTAAGCGGTGGTTTTCTTCCTGGCATCCTCCAACTCTTCTTGTTTGGCAGATGAGTAGTAGAATTCATGAGCTACCTTCTGATCGCCCTTCACAATTCTAACCCTAAAGTTGGTCGTGAACTTTAAACACTGATGTACTGCGGATGGAACTGCTTCAAACTTTTTTAGGCCTGCTCTCCCCATGATTATATTGTAGGACGATTGGACATTTTTGTCCATCACAAAGAATCATATTTTTTCTGATCTGTAGGCAGGCCAGGTACCAATTAGCATGTCCAACTTGATCATCCCAAGTGGAAAAACTTTTTCGCCAGAGAACCTAATAAGGGGCCTGTGATATGGCTCCAGTTGACTAAGTTTTAAGTTCAAAATGTCGAAGCATGGATAAAATATGATGTTCGTCGAGCTACCATTGTCCACCAGTAATCTCGAGATGATTACATCTTTAATTCTTATCTTGATCACTAGGGGATCATCATAAGGATACAAAACACCTTCCAGATCATTTTTGGAAAAACCAATGACCATCTTTTATTTCTTAACCTTCCTCGGATGATCTTCCTCCGCTATATTTATCTGATGTATGTAGGAACAAGATTGGGCCTCATTGAGGTAAGATTTCCTCTCAACAATATGATCACCCCCGTCTGCATCTACACCTATAATCGTATTACAATCGAATGAACCAAAACGGATTGAAAATACTTTACGCTCTGGCTGTCTTGGCTTTTTGAGGAGATCGGGGTCATCTTCCGGGTCATCTTCATGGTCCCTTTTCTTATCATCTCTCGGTCGACGAGGAGATTTGGACCTTTGTCGTGATCTGTTGCTGGTCTTCCTACCGTTCTGGCGATCAACAAATCGGTTCAACTTCCCTCGTTTAATAAGTGCTTCTATCTCATTTTGGTGAGCTACGCACTTCTTGGTCGTGTGACCATGATCCTTATGGAACTCGCAATACTTGGACTTATCTCTTCTTTCAGGAGCTGTCCTCAATTTTTTTGGCCAATTTAGTTCCTCGTTGTTCTTGATCTTTTCCAGAACATGGTTTATATCCACCTTTAATGGGGTATAATTTGCATATTTCCTCAAGTGCCCCAACGTTTCCTTGCCTTTCGACTACTTGTTCCTTCCATTATGCTTGTGATCTTTCCTTTTAGACATGCCTTCAGCTTTAGTCTCTGCTTTTTCCTCAGCATTCTTCTTTGCAACCATAGCTTCTTCGGTATTCATAATCTTAGCTGCTTTAGCCATCAACTCTGCCATGGATTTGGGGGGATCCTTGGCCAGAGTGTAGTACAGCTTGTCTGGTAGAAGACCACTTATAAGGGATGTAATAGCTATTTTCTCCTCATAGTCAATAACTTCCAGTTTCTCATTGTTAAAATGAGTGATATAGTCCCTTGTGCTTTCCCCTATCGTTTGCCTTAGACTCAACAGATGTGCCACCCTCTTGACTGGATTTGCACCAAAACAAAAGTTTCCTATAAAGAGCTCTGCCAATTAATGGAAGGTTGTAATCTGCTCCCGAGGAAGACTGTTGTACCATATTTGAGCAGATTCAGTGATGGTTCCTGAGAATGCCCTGCACCTCATCTCATCTGGGACTGCATAAATATCTGCAGCAGCTTGGTACTGCTCCATGTGAAGAACAGGATTAGTTTTTCCATCATACTTTGGTGTAACTAGAGGAGCCTTAAACTTTGAGGGTGTGGGAAAATCCACAATTATTTGTACAAAAGGAGATCCTTTGATAAAGGTTCTTTGGAGAGGGTTTCTGGCCTTAGCCATATCCCCTAACCTATCTTCCAATATCTGAATAGATCATTTCCATGCATCCTTTCTAGCTTATGGTTTATGTGCAAAAACAACAGATCGCATTGAGTTATCCTCTTGGGATCTTTTTGTGCGAGTTTCAAGCCTGATATTTAGATGTGATTGGACAGATCCTTCCCTTAAATCATTTGGCCATTGAGAATTTCTCAACGCAATCCGAGGAGGGTTTCTATTCCTCCTGGGGCCCAAACGGTTAAAGGGGGAGACTCTGCTCAACCTTTCCAGAGCGCTTGTTCGTTCTGGAGTTAGAGTAATGTTTTGTCAGACCAGGCTGATAGGATGGATCACTTGAGGTTCCAGTATGATGAAGTTCGGTATGTATGGATCGTGAAGTATGATGGGGTGCAATACGTCCAGATCACGAAGATGGTGGACGCATGATGCTTCATTGGCCAGACTGTGCGGACGCTCCATTTTAAATAGTCTGAATGAACTCTCACATAGTATCCTGTATAGCTATTTGTCCCCTGGCTAAGCTGGCCAAGATTCCTGTGATATCATTTGTATTTGGAGGAGCACAAGGGTTAGGAGGATTCCCTTCATTATTCCTGTTGCTAGATTTTGGGATATCATCCATTTAGGATGAGTTTTTGGTGAAAAATGCTACGTATAGTCGTTCCCACAGATGGCGCCAATCTGTTGATGTAAAAAACTAGATTTGATCTAATTAATTAATCACAGATAAATATTAATAAAGAACTAAGACAAAGGATTTTTAAAGTGGTTCAGTCTTAAGGAAATGGCCTACGTCTACTGTCTTGTATTGTTGGGTGTTTTTGTCTTAATCTTGATTAGCTTTTGCCTATGATAGCTTACTCGTTATGAAGGTATTACAATGTATTTATAGCCCTTGGGATAACCATGTGAATAGACAATATGCCGTTATTAGATAGGCATATGTATCGATACATAATAAGAATATTCATTGAATCTATTCTGGTCGTTTGGTCTTCCCAGGTAGTTGCTCAGTATTCTGATTAGCTCGTCATGCCAAGTTGCTCGGTGTATGCAATTATGCCATGTTGGATAACACGTATCTTATCATAATTGGTCCACGTCAGCTGACTAATTTTTGTATCAACACCCATATTCATCGTGCACCTATTGTTCCCATGCCAATCCCATGAGTTACCGTACCTTCCTTATCCATCCGAACCCACCATGGAACATGTGTATCCATCTGAAACTATTTTGGGACCCACTTTGGCTTATTATCCTGACATATCTAATACCAAGTGGTGTGAGAAACCAAGTTATTCGTGGAGGCCTGATCATCCTTCCACGCAATACGAAGCCCAACCCTATGTTACGGATCCTCACACGTTCCAACATTTGTCATGGAAATCATGTGCACCCCATCCCGATCAGTTCCCTCACTACGCACCCAATGATTATCATCCTTTTGTCCATCACGAAGGCGCTCCTTTCGTGTATGATGAACTTGATCCCGCTCCCCACACTTCCTATGAGTATTCTCCGTTTAGCCATGATACTAGTGTGTTGTTTCCTCCTCACCCATCCACTATTGCCCCACCAACAACCATCACTTCCCCACCATCATCCACCTCCGCTCTCGAAAGCCTCTTGCAATAGTTCATCCTTGATCAAGAGCAAGCAACTCAAATTCAAACTCAAGCTATTCAAACGCTTGAACAACGCTTAAAAGAATTTGAGTGTGCGATCGAGTCAGATATTACCTCATCTTCACCCATTGTTGATCCAGTGTGGGATGATGATGTATCATCTTATACAACCGATGTTGGGTGTGACCAGCCCTATCACCTTGAGACTCTCGTAGTTAAGACCATTCCGTGGTTCGAGCCTCAAGTTGATAATTATGTTGACTTATCCATAACATATGAGACTGATATACCCTAATAATCCAAAAGAACCTAATGTCCGGTTCTCCCTTCCCTGCCATATCCAAATGAACCCACATTCGAGGTTCGCATTCCCATTGAATCCAAAAACACGCCCGAGTTTATACCTATTGTACCCATTGAGTGTGTCCTCGAGATGCCCATTTCTTATAGGTTAGCTCTGACTACGAGTGCTCCCCAATACACTGAGATTGACTTGGAGATGGTTCCCACCTCCCTTTCTATGGATCCTCTCCAGAGATGTTTGACTCACTTTGAGTCTGATATTGATGTTGATTCATATATCTCAGATCTTAGTGCCTCGTTAGAACCTTTCACCATTACGGATGGTGACACATCGGTGGATAAGTCAACCACTCCCTCTTTAGATACCACGCTCCTCTGTGAGTATTCCCTTACTCCTCCCCATGAGTGTGTGTCCCCTACTCTTGAGTTGGATCATCTTCCTTCACCATTTATCCCACCCGACCCACACATTGTCCTTTCCACCCCACCACCTAGTTTGGATCTTGATTTTAGACCTTTCATATTTCCATCTAAATTTTTAGATCCTCACCTGAAACCACCTTCCACCTCCCACGAGAGTATTTACGGTGATATCTCCACTTCCGTGACACAGAGCTTGTTACTCTATGCCCGCCACTCTCTTGTGGTGTTGATTTTTCCCATCAACAGCTCCCTTGTGTGTCACGGTGCGACCATTATCATCGTCCATTCATGGAACGATCGTTTGATTTCTATAAGCCCCACCCCATTCCACTTTCTACACCTTTTTGCCTTCCTCACCAATTAGAGCATCACACTTATATGGCCCTTGTTTCCCTCACCTTTCGTCTCAATAAGGCCAGTGACCGGTGCCTTTACACCCTCACCTATACCCTAATTTCCACCCACCCATGGTCCACCAAGGCTTTGCATCACGTGAAGCACTTTGCCATACAAGTGCATTGACCATTCTTATCCCTGATCCAACAAGACTGACGCTTCCGTCCAATTTTTTTTTCGCCCCGCACTTTCATAGTTCTTAGCCTTAGGGTGAGAATGGTTTGGTCTGGCTAAAGATATTAAACTTAGAGTTAACGGAAGGCATTCCGTTGTTTCTTGTATGAGTCTCATCCTATTGGGGGTGGTGTGTCACACTACCCAATGTTTTGTCATGTTTTTAGACTTGTACACAGTTTTATCTTCAGGTTTATTCTTGGCTACATCTGACCACTTCATTAGCGGTTGATTCTGGTAATCTCTTTCCTACCATCTGCCCTCAATTCTAAAAATCATTTTACTTAACATCGAGGACGATGTTCCTTTTTGTTTGGGGGTGGGGAATTTTATCAAAATCCTACCTTTTTGAAATTTTTTGATTTTTAAACCCGATTTTTAAAATTTTGGGCACTTTCTTTCATCTCATTCATTGACGTGAATTTTCTATCATCCATCTTTTAAAGTCTAGGAATCAAGCTAGAGGATTTTTTTTCTAAATAACTTATGTAATACATATCAATGCATGTTGCACCATGAATTTATAGACTCAATAAAAAATTGGGCACTTATCACGTCACTACGATTTAGAGTTTAAGAGTACTACAATTCTCAAGAAATCCTTAAGGATCACCAGTGGAGACTTTAGCTTGTGAGATTCGTGCCTTTCACCTTTCAGAGAGTTTTACGCAATCTCCGAGTCAAAAGTTGATTTAACTTCTTTTGGGTCCGCACGAACTCGTTGTATGATCTCATTATTCTTCATTAAAATTTTGGCTTGATCACTGAGAATGACATCTCTATCGAGTTGTAAGAAATGCGTGTCTTTAGGTTTTTGCTGATCACCAGACTTTCATCCATACATATACCATTTACCATTCACTTCATCCATTACATTCCCATGCTCTTCCATATTCCCACATATTTCCCCACACCATTCATATACCCTACTCCATTTATATATCATCCATCATTTCTTTGAGAAAAAGAGTGCTTTCCCAAATGTAAAATGTCTTCAGTGATTGAGAGTATAAATAAAGAGAGAAAAAAAGAAAAAAAGAAAAAAAGAAAAAAAGAAAAAAAGAAAAAAAGAAAAAAAGAAAAAAAGAAAAAAAGAAAAAAAGAAAAAAGAAAAAAGAAAAAAAGAAAAAAAGAAAAAAAGAAAAAAAGAAAAAAAGAAAAAAAGGAAAAAAGGAAAAAAGGAAAAAAGGAAAAAAGGAAAAAAGGAAAAAGGAAAAAGGAAAAAGGAAAAAGGAAAAAGGAAAAAGGAAAAAGGAAAAAGGAAAAAGGAAAAAGGAAAAAGGAAAAAGGAAAAAGGAAAAAGGAAAAAGAAAAAAGAAAAAAGAAAAGAGAAAAAAGAAAAGAGAAAAAAGAAAAGAGAAAAAAGAAAACAGAAAGCAGAAAAGAGAAAACAGAAAAGAGAAAAAAGAAAAAAGAAAAAAGAAAAAAGAAAACAGAAAAGAGAAAACAGAAAAGAGAAAACAGAAAAAAGAAAACAGAAAACAGAAAACAGAAAACAGAAAAAAGAAAAAAGAAAAAAGAAAAAAGAAAAAAGAAAAAAGAAAAAAGAAAAAAGAAAAAAGAAAAAAGAAAAAAGAAAAAAGAAAAAAGAAAAAAAGAAAAAAAGAAAAAAAGGAAAAAAGGACAAAAGGAAAAAGGAAAAAGAAAAAAGGAAAAAAAGAAAAAAAAGAAAAAACGAAAAAAAGAAAAAAAAGAAAAAAAAGGAAAAAAAAAGAAAAAAAAAAGAAAAAAAAAAGAAAAAAAAAAGAAAAAAAAAGAAACAAAAGAAAAAGAAAAAGAAAAATAGAAAAAAAAGAAAAAAGAAAAAAGAAAAGAGAAAAAAAAAGTTTGTAGTTAGTTTTTATGTAATAAAGACATTTGTTCTTCATGCATAGTACACTCTTATCTCATCCATCACTCATCCATCATATCACCATCCTATCCTACCTCACCTTATTCCATCTTTACCATTTCATTTCCCCCTCACCCATGAACATCCATATTTACCCCTAGGTGTTCGGGTAAATGAAAGTCTACGTGGTGAGTAAATCAACGTTCTAATTATAATGATTAACATTCTTTCATGAGATCATTTTTCTTTCTATATGTTCTTTCTTTCTTTCTTATGTGCGTGTGAGACGTTTGAACTTGCTTACATTTACTCACCTCCTCACACACAAGAGCGATACACTTACCCAAATCTCATGAGTTCGTTTGAGAGAGATATATTCGTGAGATTTTGAAGTTGAAGCATTGATTTCGAAAAGGTGATCTAAGAATTACTCTTGTGATACTCGACCCGTTTTGACTGATTCACACTACACACATTGAATTCTAGGAAGGATGTGCCTTGTGTATCCATATAGAAATTTTTTATACACTTCTAGCTTGTAATCCTCAAAATATTTCTCATGTGATGAATTGTGCGATTATTTTACGTCTAATAAGAGATTGACTGTCGTTTTAAATAAAGAATTTTGTGGGTAAATTCCCTGCAAACCCACACGAGACACAACTCGTCCTGTAGGGAAACCTATAGGTTTAAAGGCTTGTTGCACATGCTAAGTGCATTCGCAAGTGCCCGCAAAAGTGGTACACTTTTGGTTTCTTATCTTTATCTTTCGCTCTATCTTATTACTCGAGGACTAGCAACGCTCTTCCGCTTCAGCATACCCCATGAATTAGTATAAAAGAACGGCTCCCACCTTAAGAAATAGGTCTCAACCTTACTAGGCGAGTACAAGATTAATCGATAAAAGTCATACCTATACAGACCTCAAACCAAACAAGATGACTGTGACCTATAGTGATTGGTTAGATAAGCTCACATATGCTCTCTGGGGTTGCCGCACTACATAGCAAAATTCAATAGGAGTCGTCCCTACTAATTAGTTTATGGCATGGAAGTATCATACCCAAATAACGTGAGATATCCTCATTACGAGTCATGCTTGAAAGACAAATAACTGAAACTGACTGGGTTCAAGCCTGCTATGACTAACTTGATCTCTTCGATGAAAGGAGGCTAAAGGTTGATTATCACAATTAGTGCTACCATTGGCATATCACCCAAACATTCAATAAAATGGTTAAGAAATGAAACATAAAAGTGGGTGATTTAGTCCTAAAATTGAATCTCAAACCCACTCGGACTCCCGAAGGGAAATTTACACCCAACTAGGGAGGACCTTACCTCGTCACCAAAACTAACTCCGGCAGGAAAATTACCTTAACTGATATTAATGGGTCACATTTCCTAATTCTTCAATCTTAACTGATTGAAGAAATTCTTTACTTGAACCTTCTTGTGGTGAAGAGGGAGAAACCAATTTAATACAAAAACAATCGATCGTAACGGGGAGGGAAAACATGAAAATGTATACACATTCCTATCTCGACATAAAAAATCCCACTTAAGCCACCAACCTTTCGCTTGAAGCCATCTAAAACAATTTGAGCCTCCACTCTTTGAAACACCCCATGTCCTGAGATGAATTAGTCACAGACAAAATCACAAAAGGCTCCCCACAATTGGTACCCTATATTGGATAAAGAACGGCACTCCGTGATTCTAAAGTAGCACAAAAAGGTTCTTGCCAGTTAATAGAAAATAAAGGTACCGCCTTCCCGCACGACCAATGCCAATGAAGACAGAAAACTCACCAGCAAATGAATAAAATTGTCTATCTCCAAAAAGACGAAGAACTTTTGTATCCATATGTACATGTATTGTTTTTGTGTAAAATTCTTTGTGTCACCACCATTTTAATAAAAAGATCCTAGGGTCGCTCTATTCATGCGCATATTTGTCATTAGTTTTCCTGTAAAAACGAGTAACATTGCACTTACTACACATAAACATCATCAATAATCCCCCCGTTGAAAGTATAAAGGCGTAGGCATGAATGTAATCCAAATAAAGTCATAGAATTCAAAAAATTCCAAATCCTAGGTGTTAAAAGAATAAAATGTATGCCACAATGAAAGAATAAAAGAAAGAGAATCAAATGTATGAATAGGTGGAGATAGGCCATTAACCTAGCCAATAAAGAACCTACTCATCATAACGCGCCTTCTTGGCCCACCCAATGTCATGACTTCAGTCACCTATAGCATCAGAATCCTCCTAGGTCCTGGAACTGGGTTAAGCTAGGGGAGGATGCATACAGTCAGTCGTTGAATGGTTTTCTAAACCTTTGATAGAATTTAAAAATCCTTTAGGATGTAGGGGTATGCGAGTACGAGAGTGAGAGCGAGATAATACTCGGGTCATTGCTCGCTCCTTATAGGCAGTCGTATGACCATAAACCTATATCGAATAGGCCAAATCCTCATATATTGAGTACTAAAGTGTCATGACCACCTAGAGGATGGATGTCGAGACTGTCACCTTTTAAAAAAAACCAAATCAAGGAAATTATCTGTATGATAAAAGACTAGGAAGAAAGAAAGGGAAGCAAAGGAAAAAATGGTAAGAAGTAAGGCATACCCCTTCCACTCTCAAAGATGCCCGAAATCCATGATCAAGACGATACAAAACAATAGTAGACAAAGGGTAGGGAAATCTAGCCAGCATGCCACGCTGAAAGAACTCCACATCATTTGGTAGGGCGGGGAGATCCACCCTCTTAGTTGCCGCATCCCCTTGGGTCGCACCTTCCTCCTATCCCCATCTTACAACCTCTGACTATCTTCCTCACCTTGTCCTCTAGGGTGTCAATACAAGTTACGGTAGCCTCCTCTTCCCAGGCCGACCTTGGTCTATGCCCTTTTCCCTTACCCTAGATTGGTGCTCGATGTCCATTTTCTTATTCTAAACCTTCATCTCATCCATTCCCTTACTAGGAAGAGGGTGATATTCCTCTCCTATCATAGAACCCTCACGTAATCCCTCGCTAGCAGTGCTATGAACCCCTGACTCGAGCATGGCCACTAGGATGCAAGAAAAAAAAATAGATACAGCACAAGAATATGCAAATCAGTAGAAAGAAAAATGATATTCATCATTCAAGGTTTTAATTACCATGTATTCACACTTAATATACCTGTCTTCGGTTCCATCTAGTCATGAAGGTTAACCAGTTGTTAAGTGACTCAAAACGCCCAGAGCTTTCTCCCTCTCGGTGTTTGAGTTACCGTATATTCACACTTAATCTACCTATCTTCGCTTACCATTAACTGGGAAGGCTAACCAGTCATGAGGTGACCTGACCCCTGGAGCCTTATCCCTCTCGATGTTTGTGTTATCATGTATTCTCCCTTAACCTATCTTCACTTCCTAATAACTAGGAAGGTTAATCAGTCATGCAGTATACTACGTGCCAAGTGGTGAAGGTGGATCATCAAAAGTCATTTAGAACACTTTAACTTTTACCCATTCCAAAGTGTAAGTGTATTGCATCTCGATGGATTTCATTATGGGGTTATCTTTGAAACCTCTCCAGCATGTATCTATTTTGGTGATAGTAGACCGGCTTATTAAGGTGGCACACTTTTTTCCAATTCGTACATACTTGTAATACCCCGTATTTTCTGTGATATTTATTTTTGGGATTAATTAATTAAATGAGAATTAATTGGGAATTAATCCGGATAAAATACTAGCGAGATGTGAGTTGGTATTTGACTATATTGAGTATATATGATGATATATGAATGTTGAATTATGAAATTTGTCGTGAGATTGATATACGGCAATTTGGTCATTTTATTGGGACGCGTGTGACAGTCGCGTCAGGATATAATTATTTTAATAATAAAAGTGAATTTAAATTCAATTAACCGTATGGTCGTTTTGAGTACACCAACGCGTCCGGAAGGGTCGAGATAGTCAGAAAACACTAGCCGGGGGTTTAGTTTGGGTCCCGGGGTATTTTTAGGCCATACCGGCAACATAAAGGGTATTTTGGTAATTTTGTATTTTTGGGATTTAATAATGACGAAAATTAGGAGTCTTTATCTGATTGGGAATAGACCCACTAAACCCACTAACCAACCCTTAATGACCCAATAAGCTACGGGGGTTATCAAAATAGATTTCCAAAACTTTCCCAAAGAAAACCCTAGCCACCCTAGCCACCTTTGGAGAAGAAGGCTTGTAGAGAGAGAGAGAGTAGGAATTCTGCAGAAAAGCTTCATCAAACCAACACCGAATTCAGAGACACTCGAGGCAAGTGATATAATTCCGTTTAATTCTGAGAATGTTTCTTCCATGTTAGAAAATTCTAAGATTTACCTTTGTTCTTGAAAGTTAATGAAAAACCCATGAGTTTGGAATTTGAATACTAAATTTTGAGAAGAAATTGCATGTAGAATCGTATAGAGATGATTACCCTGATGTTAATATATGTTGGATGTAACAAAAACGGATCTATTTTGAGTAAATTGATGATTATAAATTCTAGGGTTTATGTTCTTGAATATTTGGGGGAAAAGTGAAGAGACTTGATGATTTAATGATATTTAGGATGAATTGATTCCTTAAAACACGTTAATATGTGACCTTGATATGTTTAGGATTGATTAGAGACCTTAAAACATTGTTAGGACGAATTTTAGAGGAGTTTTGAGGAGTAGAAATTGCTGAAAAACGAAAGTAGAAATTCTGGGCTTGAATCTGGTCACTCGTTAGAAGACCTACCCAGGTCGTTCGAACGAGCTCGTTTGAACGAGCTTCTAACGAGTTGACCATTGACTTCTAACGAGGGTGAAGTTCGTTCGATAAACTCGTTCGAACGAGATCTCGTTAGAAATCCCACTTCGTTCCAACGATATCTCGTTAGAAGACTCAGTTCGTTCGAACGAAGTCTCGTTCGAACAGCCTCGTTCGAACGAGACTTCGAACGAGTTGACAGTTTAGGCTTTTTAGCCTGTTTTGATCCCGATTGCCCAGTAACCTTGCGTATAGGTAGAGATAGCCTTTCCTTGATGAGCAATTGATATATTGGGGATGTTTGGGATATAATGAGGAGTCAAACCTAGAAGTGTAGTTTGAACCTAAGGAAAAATGTGAAGTAGGACGTGAGTGTCTATTACGATGTGAGCTATTGACGGCCTAATTAATTATATTAGCCGGGAACATATAAATGGTGTAGTATTATATGTAAGTACGAGAAGAGATATGTACCAATATATATTATGGTGATTACTAAGACGTGTGCATACTTAGTATATATATATTGACTTTATGTGTATGACATACCTACCATACTTGCTATCACGGGAGGTTCGCGTTTGCTTAGGGCCCTCTAATCCTTATGTTGCCCGGATTTAGACTGGTTACCTCGATGAACATAGGTCAGAGAAGGGCTTATTGGGATGTTAATAAGTCTGCTGATCGTGGGAGCGCAGGTATGTGCGTGACCCATGTGATGTGACTGTGTTCGCCTCCATTATTTGTGATGTTGTTATCTGTGAACTATTCCTGAGAGATTCGGAATATGTGATCCTTATGTACGTGATGTACCGGGATGGATAGCAGAGTATGTGTGCACCGTAGCTAGTCTCGGGGTGCTTGTATTGTATATTAATGATGTGAATAATATACACTTAATTGATGGGAACTTCATGTTAATATTGTGAATAAAATTATGGTATTGTTTTGAGAAAACATAACGGGCTAACCAATTGTGAAATATATTACATATCGAAAATCTGAATTTACGTTAAGCCCCTATTTTAAATGAGATCATTATAATGTTAATGGGAACCGAGTAATAAGGGTAGAACCTATGATAGTCTAGCTAGATATGATGTCACTTAGCTAGTAGTTTGTGTCATTTCAGATGGGTAATTACGTTAGGAGTGCACAGTTAGACGAGAGGTGAGAATTTCATGTGAGTGCACGTCCTAACATGTACCTTGCATTTAATGTTTTAAATGTTTTTAAAGCACTTGCAGGTTTTTAAAATATCTCCACATTCGGGCTCTGACCCGTTTGCTTTCAAATCTATTTTCTTGTAAAACCATTTTAGGTGCCCAGCCACAAGGACACCATGCATAGGATACTCATTCAGGTGAAGAGCTGTAGCTATTTGTGGAAGCTACAGGGATTTGCTTTTAGACGCTTCTACCATTTGGATTCCTGATTCAGTATTTATCAGTTGTAGGTCATGTTGCCCATTTCTATTAAAGACATCTTTCCATTTCAGTTTTTCAGACTTTGGCATGTATTGATTCAGTATTCAGTTTAGTTATTTCAGTTTGTGGTATTGTAGTGAGGAGTTTTCCTCCAGACTTTATTTACATTATGTGATGGTTATTCTATTTACTTCGTTATGGTGAATGGTGTTATTATTCTTCATTACACTTGTTGCATGTTAATCGGACTTTAATTAAAATTTGACAACTTACTTTTTAAATACTAGGTGGTTAGTAATCATTAAAATGTTTTCGACAGTGATGCTATTAACTGGACCAACTTGGCATTTTGAATTAATTTAATAAAGGAGTAGCTACCCGGTAGTTAATTAGTCGGGGTGTCACAGGTGGTATCAGAGCATCAGGTTCTAGTGTCCTTTAGGATCTGTACGGCTATTATGTTTCCGCTAAGTTTTCTTTGATATAGAGCCCTATATTTTAGGACTGTTGTACTCTTTTTGTGTATTCTTCGTTCTTCAGCTATTTTAAGTTTATAACTGCGAACTTATAAACTTCATTCTTATTTCAGATGCCTCCACGACGTGCACGACGAGTTCCCAGGGATGCAACGCCCGAACCCCAGCCCGTTCCAGTTCAGGGCATGATGAACGCCGCTGAGGTTGCAGCCATTGTAGCCCAAGCGGTAAATGCCGCGTTTGCCGTAGTTCAGCAGGCACCACCTCAGGCATCGGTTGCCGCGCCAGTACAGGCAAATGCATTCCCGTCTGCTTGGGAACGTGTACGTGACGCTTTTCAAAAAGCGCATCCGCCAGAGTTTGCAGGTAGCTCAGATGTGGTAGTCTCGAGCCAGTGGAGGAAGGATATGCAGAGGCACTTGAGGATGTATGAGTGTACGGACGTTCAGAAGCAGGTGCTAGCTACTTTCAAGCTAGTTGGATCTGCACTGCAGTGGTGGGAGTCTATTACCACCATGGAGGAGAGGGATACTCTCACTATTCAGGACTTTTGGGTGCGGTTCGACCGCAAGTACTTTCCGTTAGCTGTTCACACGGAAATGAGGAGGAAACTGATGAATCTGAAGCAAGAGGGTAAGACCGTGGCCGAGTATGAGGCCGAGTTCACGAATCTGTTGAATATCGTTCCGGATGAGATACCAACAGAAAAGAAGAAGATTGAGAAATTCACCGACGGGTTGACATGGAGGATCCGTCAGCATCTGTTAGGGAACCTTTCGTTGGCCACTTATTCTGATGTGGTTAACGCTGCTCTGTTACACTGCCAGGATCACCGCTTTCATATGACTGAGGGCAAGAGATCGGGAGAGTCTAGCCATCAGGGAAGGACTGGAGGACATGGTGCCGGTGGGGCACAATCTGTTCAGGGGCAGAGACAGGGTGAGCAGGGGTCCCAGCAGGGGGATCAGAAGAGGTTCAGATCAGGGAATTACAGGCACGGACAGGGAGGTTTCCGTCAGGGCCATCAGGGTCCAAACGGCCATCAGGGCCAACAGGGGCAGAATGGGCAGAAGTTTCAGCAGGGCCAGCAGGGCCAAGGGAGGAACGGTAACGGCCACCAGGGCCGGGGACCGCAGGGGCAGAGAGGAGGGAACTTCCCAGGGAAGTGCTTTGTTTGTGGCAAGACTGGCCATAAACGACAGGATTGTCCTGATAGGGGCAGGGCCCCACAGCAGCAGCAGCAGGGTGCTCGCCAGGAGCCGCAGAGGCCTATGTTTCCCGCCGCTCTCCCCGCACCGCCACAGATGGCAGCATTGCCACCCATTCCAGCAGTCCCAGTTCAGCAGGGGCAACTACAATATGGACGTGTCTATAACGTCCACCAGGCAGCAGTTCCACAGGCACCGCCCGCGATTGAGGGTACGCTTCCTATCCATGGCACTATGGGTCGGGTATTATTTGATACGGGGGCTACACATTGTTTTATAGCTACACATTTCGCGAAAGCCTTAGGATTGTTAGCTACGGCAGAGAGCACAGTGACGTGTGTCGACTCACCATTGGGGAGTGGGTCACTTATATTCTTTATATGCCAGGGAGTGGGGGTAGAGATTGGTAGTCTGGTATTACCTGCAGATATGTTGGTATTAGATATGCATGTTCATGATGTGATTATCGGTATGGATTGGTTCGTAGCTTATAGGGCCATGATTGATTGCTTCAGCGGGAGCATTGTTTTTTCCATTCTGGGGCAAGAGATGTTTGTAGTGGAGATGCCTCGCCCAGAGGGAGGCTCGACCGCTCATTTGTATTACCTAGAGGAGGATACCTCTAAGGAGGTTGTGATTCCTTTAGATTCGATTCCAGTCGTCAGGGAGTATTCGGATGTGTTTCAGGAGATACCAGGCCTACCCCCCAGTCGAGAGATAGACTTTGTTATAGACCTATTGCCAGATACGAGGCCTATAGCACGCGCACCGTACCGTATGGCTCCGGCAGAGATGCGAGAGCTACGAGATCAGATAGAGCAGCTGTTAGGTCAGGGCTTTATTCGCAGGAGTACCTCACCTTAGGGCGCTCCAGTTTTGTTTGTGAAGAAGAGGGACGGTTCACTGAGATTGTGTGTGGACTACCGAGAGTTGAATAAGGTCACGATACGGAATAAGTATCCGTTGCCTCGAATCGATGACTTATTCGACCAGTTGAGAGGAGCTTCTTTCTTCTCAAAGATTGATTTGAGATCGGGATACCATCAGTTGCGTATCAGGGAGGAGGATGTCTCGAAGACTGCGTTCTTGTCGAGATATGGTTCTTACGAGTTTCGGGTTATGCCTTTTGGTTTGACCAACGCTCCAGCAGTGTTTATGGACTTGATGAACAGAGTGTTCAGGGATTTCCTAGATCAGTTTGTCATTGTCTTCATCGATGATATTCTGGTTTACTCCCAGACAGAGGAGGAGCACGCCGAGCATTTGAGGCAAGTTTTGCAGACACTCCGTCAGAACGAGTTGTATGCAAAATATGAGAAGTGCGGGTTTTGGTTGAAGGAGGTCCAGTTTTTGGGACATATTATTTCCGACCGGGGAATATCTGTTGATTCGGGGAAAGTATCCGCGGTAAGGGAGTGGGGACAACCCACGACACCGACTGAGATTCATAGTTTCTTGGGCCTAGCAGGATACTACAGGAGGTTTATTCGGGGTTTCTCGAAGATAGCAGGACCTTTGACACATCTGACTCGTAAGGGTGTTCCATTCATCTGGAGTGATACCTGTCAGTTGGCATTCGATGAATTGAAGGATAAGTTAACATCAGCACCTGTGTTAGCATTGCCGAGACCGGGAGTTGAGTATTTGGTTTACACCGATGCGTCTTTGCAAGGACTTGGAGGTGTATTGCAGCAGGAGAGACATGCCATAGCTTATGCTTCCCGTAAGCTTAAGCCTCATGAGAAGAATTACCCCACTCATGATTTGGAGTTGGCAGCAGTGGTATTTGCCCTACGAATTTGGAGGCACTATCTTTTGGGGGAGAAGTTCCAATTGTTCACAGACCACAAGTCCCTACAGTACCTGTTCACGCAGAAGGAGTTGAATATGCGGCAGCGTAGGTGGCTTGAGTTTGTGAAGGACTACCAGTTCGATATCCAGTATCACCCGGGTAAGGCTAACATGGTAGCAGACGCGTTGAGCCGTAGGCCAGCAGATGAGGTAGCAGGGGTGTGGAAGGCTAAGTGGAAGGAGTGGGGACACCAGGATGCAGTGGCCCGATCTTTCATGTTTGTGATGACCGTTACACCGCAGATTGTCACGAAGGTAGTACGGGCACAGGCTAATGACTCGTTCTGTCAGGAGCAGATAGTTCGATTACTAGCAGAGGGAGCCGAGTCCTATACCGTTAGCTCAGACGGGGGATTACGCTTCAATGGGAGATTGGTGGTTCCGGAAGGGGAGAAATTGCAACACGAGGTGATGGCAGAATCGCACGGCTCATGGTTCGCGGTACATCCCGGAGGGGACAAAATGTACCAAGACATGAGACGGCAGTATTGGTGGAGCGGTATGAAGAGAGATATTGCTGAGTTTGTTTCGAAATTCTCCACTTACCAGCTAGTAAAAGTGGATCATCAGAGACCGACAGGACTTCTACAGCCGTTGGAGGTCCCGGTGTGGATGTGGGAGAGCATATCCATGGACTTTATCACGGGGTTGCCTACGTCGTAGAGGGGTCACGACTCCGTTTGGGTAATTGTGGACAGATTGTCCAAAGTCGCTCATTTTTTACCCGTAAGGACTGACTACACTACGGGACAGTATGCCCAACTCTTCATTTCAGAGGTTGTGAGACTTCACGGTGTGCCCCTAAATATAGTGTCTGACAGAGACAAGATATTTGTTTCGCGGTTTTGGGAGAGTTTCCAGGAGGCCATGGGCACGGAATTACGGTTGAGTACGGCTTATCATCCGAAGACCGATGGGCAGACAGAGCGCACAAATCAGATGTTGGAGGACATGCTACGCATGTGCATTATTGACTTTGGGGGTGGATGGGAGCAGTACCTTCCACTGGTGGAGTTTGCTTGCAATAACTCCTACCAGTTCACTATTGGCATGGCTCCGTTTGAGGCGTTGTACGGTAGGCCTTGTCGTTCCCCAGCCACCTTTGGAGAAGAAGGCTTGTAGAGAGAGAGAGTAGGAATTCTGCAGAAAAGCTTCATCAAACCAACACCGAATTCAGAGACACTCGAGGCAAGTGATTTAATTCCGTTTAATTCTGAGAATGTTTCTTCCATGTTAGAAAATTCTAAGATTTACCTTTGTTCTTGAAAGTTAATGAAAAACCCATGAGTTTGGAATTTGAATACTAAATTTTGAGAAGAAATTGCATGTAGAATCGTATAGAGATGATTACCCTGATGTTAATATATGTTGGATGTAACAAAAACGGATCTATTTTGAGTAAATTGATGATTATAAATTCTAGGGTTTATGTTCTTGAATATTTGGGGGAAAAGTGAAGAGACTTGATGATTTAATGATGTTTAGGATGAATTTATTCCTTAAAACACGTTAGTATGTGACCTTGATATGTTTAGGATTGATTAGAGACCTTAAAACATTGTTAGGACGAATTTTAGAGGAGTTTTGAGGAGTAGAAATTGGTGAAAAATGAAAGTAGAAATTCTGGGCTTGAATCTGGTCACTCGTTAGAAGACCTACCCAGGTCGTTCGAACGAGCTCGTTCGAACGAGCTTCTAACGAGTTGACCATTGACTTCTAACGAGGGTGAAGTTCGTTCGATAAACTCGTTCGAACGAGATCTCGTTAGAAGACTCAGTTCGTTCGAACGAAGTCTCGTTCGAACAGCCTCGTTCGAACGAGACTTCGAACGAGTTGACAGTTTAGGCTTTTTAGCCTGTTTTGATCCCGATTGCCCAGTAACCTTGCGTATAGGTAGAGATAGCCTTTCCTTGATGAGCAATTGACATATTGGGGATGTTTGGGATATAATGAGGAGTCAAACCTAGAAGTGTAGTTTGAACCTAAGGAAAAATGTGAAGTAGGACGTGAGTGTCTATTACGATGTGAGCTATTGACGGCCTAATTAATTATATTAGCCGGGAACATATAAATGGTGTAGTATTATATGTAAGTACGAGAAGAGATATGTACCAATATATATTATGGTGATTACTAAGACGTGTGCATACTTAGTATATATGTATTGACTTTATGTGTATGACATACCTACCATACTTGCTATCACGGGAGGTTCGCGTTCGCTTAGGGCCCTCTAATCCTTATGTTTCTCGGATTTAGACTGGTTACCTCGATGAACATATGTCAGAGAAGGGCTTATTGGGATGTTAATAAGTCTGCTGATCGTGGGAGCGCAGGTATGTGCGTGACCCATGTGATGTGACTGTGTTCGCCTCCATTATTTGTGATGTTGTTATCTGTGAACTATTCCTGAGAGATTCGGAATATGTGATCCTTATGTACGTGATGTACCGGGATGGATAGCAGAGTATGTGTGCACCGTAGATAGTCTCGGGGTTCTTGTATTGTATATTAATGATGTGAATAATATACACTTAATTGATGGGAACTTCATGTTAATATTGTGAATAAAATTATGGTATTGTTTTGAGAAAACATAACGGGCTAACCAATTGTGAAATATATTACATATAGAAAATCTGAATTTACGTTAAGCCCCTATTTTAAATGAGATCATTATAATGTTAATGGGAACCGAGTAATAAGGGTAGAACCTATGATAGTCTAGCTAGATATGATGTCACTTAGCTAGTAGTTTGTGTCATTTCAGATGGGTAATTACGTTAGGAGTGCACAGTTAGACGAGAGGTGAGAATTTCATGTGAGTGCACATCCTAACATGTACCTTGCATTTAATGTTTTAAATGTTTTTAAAGCACTTGCAGGTTTTTAAAATATCTCCACATTCGGGCTCTGACCCGTTTGCTTTCAAATCTATTTTCTTGTAAAACCATTTTAGGTGCCCAGCCACAAGGACACCATGCATAGGATACTCATTCAGGTGACGAGCTGTAGCTGTTTGTGGAAGCTACATGGATTTGCTTTTAGACGCTTCTACCATTTGGATTCCTGATTCAGTATTTATCAGTTGTAGGGCATGTTGCCCATTTCTATTAAAGACATCTTTCCATTTCAGTTTTTCAGACTTTGGCATGTATTGATTCAGTATTGAGTTTAGTTATTTCAGTTTGTGGTATTGTAGTGAGGAGTTTTCCTCCAGACTTTATTTACATTATGTGATGGTTATTCTATTTACTTCGTTATGGTGAATGGTGTTATTATTCTTCATTACACTTGTTGCATGTTAATCGGACTTTAATTAAAATTTGACAACTTACTTTTTAAATACTAGGTGGTTAGTAATCATTAAAATGTTTTCGACAGTGATACCTGTCAGTTGGCATTCGATGAATTGAAGGATAAGTTAACATCAGCACCTGTGTTAGCATTGCCGAGACCGGGAGTTGAGTATTTGGTTTACACCGATGCGTCTTTGCAAGGACTTAGAGGTGTATTGCAGCAGGAGTGACAGGCCATAGCTTATGCTTCCCGTAAGCTTAAGCCTCATGAGAAGAATTACCCCACTCATGATTTGGAGTTGGCAGCAGTGGTATTTGCCCTACGGATTTGGAGGCACTATCTTTTGGGGGAGAAGTTCCAATTGTTCACAGACCACAAGTCCCTACAGTACCTATTCACACAGAAGGAGTTGAATATGCGGCAGCGTAGGTGGCTTGAGTTTGTGAAGGACTACCAGTTCGATATCCAGTATCACCAGGGTAAGGCTAACATGGTAGCAGACGCGTTGAGCCGTAGGCCAGCAGATGAGGTAGCAGGGGTGTGGAAGGCTAAGTGGAAGGAGTGGGGACACCAGGATGCAGTGGCCCGATCTTTCATGTCTGTGATGACCGTTACACCGCAGATTGTCACGAAGGTAGTACGGGCACAGGCTAATGACTCGTTCTGTCAGGAGCAGATAGTTCGATTACTAGCAGAGGGAGCCGAGTCCTATACCGTCAGCTCAGACGGGGGATTACGCTTCAATGGGAGATTGGTGGTTCCGGAAGGGGAGAAATTGCAACACGAGGTGATGGCAAAATCGCACGGCTCACGGTTCGCGGTACATCCCGGAGGGGACAAAATGTACCAAGACATGAGACGGCAATATTGGTGGAGCGGTATGAAGAGAGATATTGCTGAGTTTGTTTCGAAATGTGACACTTGCCAGCTAGTAAAAGTGGATCATCAGAGACCGACAGGACTTCTACAGCCGTTGGAGGTCCCGGTGTGGATGTGGGAGAGCATATCCATGGACTTTATCACGGGGTTGCCTACGTCGTAGAGGGGTCACGACTCCGTTTGGGTAATTGTGGACAGATTGTCCAAAGTCGCTCACTTTTTACCCGTAAGGACTGACTACACTATGGGACAGTATGCCCAACTCTTCATTTCAGAGGTTGTGAGACTTCACGGTGTGCCCCTATATATCGTGTCTGACAGAGACAAGATATTTGTTTCGCGGTTTTGGGAGAGTTTCCAGGAGGCCATGGGCACGGAATTGCGGTTGAGTACGGCTTATCATCCGCAGACCGATGGGCAGACATAGCGCACAAATCAGATGTTGGAGGACATGCTACGCATGTGCATTATTGACTTTGGGGGTGGATGGGAGCAGTACCTTCCACTGGTGGAGTTTGCTTACAATAACTCCTACCAGTTCACTATTGGCATGGCTCCGTTTGAGGCGTTGTACGGTAGGCCTTGTCGTTCCCCAGCATGTTGGTTATAGGTGGGGGACAACAAACTACTTGGGCCGGAAGTAATTCAGGATACTTCGGCAAGGATTGAGTTGATTCGGAGTCGCATTCGAGTAGCTCAAGATCGACAGAAGAGTTATGCTGATGCGAAGAGGTTCTTCAGGGAGTTCCAAGTGGGGGACCAGGTTTTGCTCAGAGTATCTCCTATGAAGGGGATTATGCGCTTCGGGAAGAAAGGGAAGTTTGCACCAAGATATGTGGGACCATTTCCTATTATTGAGCGGATCGGACCGGTTGCGTATAGACTTGGGTTACCGGAGCATTTGCATCGGATTCACGATGTGTTTCATATTTCCTCGCTAATGAAATACCTTAGAGATAATTTGGCTCATTCTCACATTGCTGTGGAGGACATCGATCTCCAGCCGGATAGCTCCTACGAGGAGGGGCCGATTGCTATTCTAGACCGAAGTGAGCAGAAACTGCGGTCAAAGATAGTTCCGTTAGTGCGTGTCCAGTGGCGACATCATAATGTCGAGGAGTCCACATGGGAGCGCGAGGATGAGATGCGCGAACGTTATCCAGAGTTGTTTTTATCAGGTACTTTCTAGTTCCCAATTTTGGGACGAAATTCTGTTATTAGGGGGGAAGTATGTAATACCCCGTATTTTCGGTGATATTTATTTTTGGGATTAATTAATTAAATGAGAATTAATTGGGAATTAATCCGGATAAAATACTAGCGAGATGTGAGTTGGTATTTGACTATATTGAGTATATATGATGATATATGAATGTTGAATTATGAAATTTGTCGTGAGATTGATATACGGCAATTTGGTCATTTTATTGGGACGCGTGTGACAGTCGCGTCAGGATATAATTATTTTAATAATAAAAGTGAATTTAAATTCTATTAACCGTATGGTCGTTTTGAGTGCTCCAACGCGTCCGGAAGGGTCGAGATAGTCAGAAAATACTAGCCGGGGGTTTAGTTTGGGTCCCGGGGTATTTTTAGGCCATACCGGCAACATAAAGGGTATTTTGGTAATTTTGTATTTTGGGGATTTAATAATGACGAAAATTAGGAGTCTTTATCTGATTGGGAATAGACCCACTAAACCCACTAACCAACCCTTAATGACCCAATAAGCTACGGGGGTTATCAAAATAGATTTCCAAAACTTTCCCAAAGAAAACCCTAGCCACCCTAGCCACCTTTGGAGAAGAAGGCTTGTAGAGAGAGAGAGAGTAGGAATTCTGCAGAAAAGCTTCATCAAACCAACACCGAATTCAGAGACACTCGAGGCAAGTGATTTAATTCCGTTTAATTCTGAGAATGTTTCTTCCATGTTAGAAAATTCTAAGATTTACCTTTGTTCTTGAAAGTTAATGAAAAACCCATGAGTTTGGAATTTGAATACTAAATTTTGAGAAGAAATTGCATGTAGAATCGTATAGAGATGATTACCCTGATGTTAATATATGTTGGATGTAACAAAAACGGATCTATTTTGAGTAAATTGATGATTATAAATTCTAGGGTTTATGTTCTTGAATATTTGGGGGAAAAGTGAAGAGACTTGATGATTTAATGATGTTTAGGATGAATTGATTCCTTAAAACACGTTAGTATGTGACCTTGATATGTTTAGGATTGATTAGAGACCTTAAAACATTGTTAGGACGAATTTTAGAGGAGTTTTGAGGAGTAGAAATTGGTGAAAAACGAAAGTAGAAATTCTGGGCTTGAATCTGGTCACTCGTTAGAAGACCTACCCAGGTCGTTCGAACGAGCTCGTTCGAACGAGCTTCTAACGAGTTGACCATTGAATTCTAACGAGGGTGAAGTTCGTTCGATAAACTCGTTCGAACGAGATCTCGTTAGAAGACTCAGTTCGTTCGAACGAAGTCTCGTTCGAACAGCCTCGTTCGAACGAGACTTCGAACGAGTTGACAGTTTAGGCTTTTTAGCCTGTTTTGATCCCGATTGCCCAGTAACCTTGCGTATAGGTAGAGATAGCCTTTCCTTGATGAGCAATTGACATATTGGGGATGTTTGGGATATAATGAGGAGTCAAACCTAGAAGTGTAGTTTGAACCTAAGGAAAAATGTGAAGTAGGACGTGAGTGTCTATTACGATGTGAGCTATTGACGGCCTAATTAATTATATTAGCCGGGAACATATAAATGGTGTAGTATTATATGTAAGTACGAGAAGAGATATGTACCAATATATATTATGGTGATTACTAAGACGTGTGCATACTTAGTATATATGTATTGACTTTATGTGTATGACATACCTACCATACTTGCTATCACGGGAGGTTCGCGTTCGCTTAGGGCCCTCTAATCCTTGTGTTGCCCGGATTTAGACTGGTTACCTCGATGAACATAGGTCAGAGAAGGGCTTATTGGGATGTTAATAAGTCTGCTGATCGTGGGAGCACAGGTATGTGCGTGACCCATGTGATGTGACTGTGTTCGCCTCCATTATTTGTGATGTTGTTATCTGTGAACTATTCCTGAGAGATTCGGAATATGTGATCCTTATGTACGTGATGTACCGGGATGGATAGCAGAGTATGTGTGCACCGTAGCTAGTCTCGGGGTGCTTGTATTGTATATTAATGATGTGAATAATATACACTTAATTGATGGGAACTTTATGTTAATATTGTGAATAAAATTATGGTATTGTTTTGAGAAAACATAACGGGCTAACCAATTGTGAAATATATTACATATCGAAAATCTGAATTTACGTTAAGCCCCTATTTTAAATGAGATCATTATAATGTTAATGGGAACCGAGTAATAAGGGTAGAACCTATGATAGTCTAGCTAGATATGATGTCACTTAGCTAGTAGTTTGTGTCATTTCAGATGGGTAATTACGTTAGGAGTGCACAGTTAGACGAGATGTGAGAATTTCATGTGAGTGGACGTCCTAACATGTACCTTGCATTTAATGTTTTAAATGTTTTTAAAGCACTTGCAGGTTTTTAAAATATCTCCACATTCGGGCTCTGACCCGTTTGCTTTCAAATCTATTTTCTTGTAAAACCATTTTAGGTGCCCAGCCACAAGGACACCATGCATAGGATACTCATTCAGGTGACGAGCTGTAGCTGTTTGTGGAAGCTACAGGGATTTGCTTTTAGACACTTCTACCATTTGGATTCCTGATTCAGTATTTATCAGTTGTAGGTCATGTTGCCCATTTCTATTAAAGACATCTTTCCATTTCAGTTTTTCAGACTTTGGCATGTATTGATTCAGTATTCAGTTTAGTTATTTCAGTTTGTGGTATTGTAGTGAGGAGTTTTCCTCCAGACTTTATTTACATTATGTGATGGTCATTCTATTTACTTCGTTATGGTGAATGGTGTTATTATTCTTCATTACACTTGTTGCATGTTAATCGGACTTTAATTAAAATTTGACAACTTACTTTTTAAATACTAGGTGGTTAGTAATCATTAAAATGTTTTCGACAGTGATGCTATTAACTGGACCAACTTGGCATTTTGAATTAATTTAATAAAGGAGTAGCTACCCGGCATTTAATTAGTCGGGGTGTCACAATACTTTCAATGGTTCAACTAGCAAGATTATACGATTATATAGGGTTCCTCGATCAATCATTTCAGATCGAGTACCTACTTTTATGGCCCACTTTTGGGAGAGTTTACAACGGGCAATGGGGACATAACTACACCTTAATACATGTTATCAAACTCCGACTAATGGATAAACAAAAAAGGATAAATAAGGTTTTGGAGGATACGCTAAGAGCATGTGTGATGGATTTAAAAGAAGTTGGGAAGATAACTTATCGTTAATGGAATTCACCTGTAATAATAACTATCAGAACTCCATATCTATGGCACCTTATGAGGCTTCATGTGGTACCGTGTTGATCACCAGTATGTTGTTTAAACACATGTAAAAATAGGCAATTGGGGCCAAAATTTGTTCAGGAGACAATCGAAAAGAATAAGCTTATTCGAGAGAAGATTAAGACTACCCAAGAATAACTGAAGAGTCATGCATATTTAAGGAGGAAACCTACGCAGTTTAAGGTGGAAGAACATGTATTCCTTCAAGTTTTCCCTATAAAAGGGGCATTTCATATTTGGAAGAAAGGGAAACTAGCATCGCGTTATATTGGACCTTTTACGATCATCGACTGAGTAAGTTGTGTCGCGTATCATTTAACACTTCGACATCATCTTAACTGGGTGCATAAGAAGTTTCTTGTATCCATTCTTCGTAGTTGTTTACATAACATGTTTGCTTACCAATATATTGAATTGGGTGAGATTGAGTTAGAGTCAGATGCATCTTATTGTGAGGAGCCAGTGGGTATCCTTGATAGGAGATTTGGGAGGTTGTGTTCTGATGAGATACATTGGTATGTGTTCATTGGATCCACCATAGTGAGGCAGAGGACACTTTGGAGTGGGAGGATATGATGAGATAATAATACTCGTATTTATATTTTGAGACAAGTATGTTTTCTTTCATGAATTATGGGGGTGTAATTCTCTTTGTTGGGGGAAGATAGTAATACCCCATAATTTTGATAAATAAGTGAAAACATAAATTAATCAAAAAATAAAAAGGAAATGAATTAATTAAATTAGAAGAGAAAATTTTAGTTAAATATTTAATCTGGTATGGAATTTAAATTACAATAATTTGTTTACATTATAATTAAGAGATAAAGGAAATTTACAATCTGTCTATCTCTCTTCTCTCTACCCTAGCCGACCCTAACCCTAATTAGGGTATGCATGTCAAACTCTTTACCTTCCTCTTCAAAAACTCCAGATCCTAAACGCCCTAATCCTTTGAATCCATGGCGAAAATCATACGCTAGTGTCCTGCAGAGTCCTCTTCCCATGCCATAAATGTCAAGCCTTTCTCGAAATACAAAGGAAAACCAACAATATTCTTTACTAATAAAGAAGTGGATCATTTGATTTCCCCTTACAAACGTGCAATCGTTGGAAAATTCTCTCATGGTAAGCCTTCAATGGAATTCATAAGAAAAAACTTTGAATCATTTGGGCTCAAGGCTGCCTTTCATATTGGATTGTTAGATCATAAACACATCCTAATCAGGGTAAGCTGTGAAGAAGACTTTATGAGGTTATGGTTGAAAGACCAATGGTACATACTAAAAAAGATGAATAAGAACTTTTAAAGGGACTCCAAGGTTAATAACTGATCAAGATAGCCCTATAATTCCTATATGGACTAATTTCCCATGTCTTCCAGTGAATTAATTTGCAAAAGAAACATTATTCTCAATTGCTTAGGCTATAAGGTCTCCTCTTAAAATTGATAATTCGACTGCCAACATAAATGGACCAAGTGTAGAAGGGTATGTGTGGAAATAGATATAATAAATCCAAGACCTCAAATAATTTAGATTCGGTGTGGTGACTTCTGTTTTTGGAAAACTATTAAATATGAATCCTTGCCTCATTACTGTGCTCATTGTAGTAAATTGGGCTACTAAGAATATCAATGTTTGTTCAAAAATGAATCCAACAGGAAAGAAATTAACAAAGGAAAATAAGTAGCAAATCAAGTTGCAGTTACAATCAAGAAGCGAAGATTTTACCAAGAACCAACTAAAATATTCAGAATTAAGGAGCAGGAAAATGATTAATCTAGAAATGAAGGAAATCAAAGTAGCAAGAGAAGAAATCTCATGAAGTGAATCTTTAGAAGTTCAAGACAAAGAAGATCAAGATGACATTCCTCAACAGGAATCCAGTTCCAAGGAGAAAAAGTTTGATGGAAAACAAGTTGCAAACGACTGAAGAAGTCAAGACTCAAGTAGATCAGTTTCAGCAGTATGAATGTGAAGATAACCAATTGGAAGAAGGAGAATGGAAGGATGAATCAGAGGAAGAATTTGATTTAGAAGAGCTCCTCAATTCCAATAAAAGATATATAAAAGATGTTGAGAAATATTATAGTTCAAATTCTAAAGTAGAGAAATTAGAAGATAAGAGAAAATTAGGAAGGAGAGTCTATTATTCGTATAATGAGACTGGTGATTTTTGAATATGACTTGATCGCACCTCATTCATTTCTCAGTGCTGCTATTTGAAATATAGCAGCTTATCAGAGTTCAAAAGAAGAGATAAATAAGAAGAATGACCAGGTCAGCAAGTAAAGGAATTAAACAAGTTTGTGTTGCTAAGTTCAATAATCAAAGGTCTCATACGGAATGCAAGAGGAGTGGGCAATAAGTCAACAAAAAGGAGGTTGAAAAATCTTTGTAAGTTTCATTATCTTTTATTTTTAGCAATTCTAAAACCAATAATATATTGCTCTAAAATAGAAGATTTGAGAGAATCCTAAATTTGAAGGTTGCTCTTTCCATAAAGTGAATAAAATATGTTATTTTTGGAGGCATGGAATTTTAGTGAAGTAATTGAAGATGAAGATCAAAACTTGCCGATTAAAATAGACCACCCTCAACTTCAAATGGAAATAGGTGTTAATGCGGTCTATGATAAATGTACTAGGCAAGAAAGAAGATTTCTATGGGAGGCTTTAGCCCAAAGTACTGCTATATGTCACCAAATTCCACTCATAGTAGTGGGAGACTTTAACATAGTTGTTAACAGTGAAGAGAGAGAAGGAGGTAGAGAAATAGATATGGGAGGAGCATCAGACTTCAATGCCCATTTATCTAGTTTTTTTTATACAAGACATGGGATTTATAGATTGAAAATTCACTTGGGCAAAAAAAAAAAAATGAATGGTTCCATGATATTGGAGAGACTTGACGGAGGTTTGATTAACTTCAATTGGCTTGATCAATTTGCTAATTCAAAAATTAAGCACTTTAATTATTCTGATCACCACCCATTACTCATCTCTCTACCAAACCCTCAAGAATCAGTGATCAAATCATTTAAATTCCAAAATATGTGGAGTCAGCATGATGGTTTCAAAAAGTTAGTTGAGGAATCTTGGGAAGAGGCAGCCTCAGGACGATATATGGAAGTATTTGCTTTCAAATTTAAAAGGTTAAAACATGTTTGAAAAGGTGGAGTAAAGAAGAATTTAAAGATATATTTGAGGATATAAATCAGTTAGAAGACAATCTTCTTCAAGAGGAACTTATGTTGGACTTTAATTCAAGTGGAGAATAAAGGGGGAAAGTGTTCTAAAGCAAGAGTAGCCCCAAATTTAGCTTTGGTCAAGGAGGAGATCTTTTGGAATCAAAAATCAAAAAGTGAGTGTATAAAAGATGGAGATAGGAATACAAAGTTTTACCATGCCCAATTTTAACATAGTTGAAGAAAGTTATGGATTTATTAAATAAAAAATGATGCTGGGAGATGTTGTGAGAAGAAAGAGGATATTACTAACACTTTCATTTCTTATTTTACAAATTTATTTAGTGCAGTAACTATAGAGGAGAAAGAAATTCTGAAAGTGATCCCAAAAATAATCATTGAAGAAATAAATATCTATTTGGGAAAAATTACAGATGAAGAGGATATCTTGAAGGAAATTAAGGAGCTGAACCAAAGTAGCTCAGCAGACTCAAATGGATTTAATGTGTACTGTTGGGAGATTTTGAAAAAGGACCTCACAAATGCTATATAAGCATTCTTCTTAGGAGCTGATATCCCAGAGTCTTGGAGTTATAACCAAATTTTCCTTATTCCTAAGGTTAATAGACCACCCTTTTGTAAGGATTTCAGACCAATAAGTCTATGTAACTTTAGTTACAAGGTAATTTAAATGATCATAAACTCAAGACATAGCCCAATTCTTCCTTCCTTAATTTCCCACGACCAATATGGTTTTGTCCAAGGAAGAAGTATCCTTGATAACATTCTTTTGGGTCAGGAGATGGTGCATTTAGTAGATAGAAAAGCTGCTGGAGGAAATTTCATTACTAAACTGGATAAGGGGAAGGGTTATAACAGAACTTCCTGGCATTTCCTAATTAAACCTTTAAGAGCCTTTGGTTTTTTCAGAGACTTTTATTGATATTAATTGGAGATGCATCTCTTCAACTTGGTTCTCAATCATTATTAAGGGTTAGACTATGGGTTTCTTTAAACCATAAAGGGTATAAGGCAAGGGGATCCTATATCCTTAAGCCTATTATCATCATGGAAGAGTCTTTTAGCACATGGTTAAATGAGCAGATGTCCAAAGGAGGTGTAAGTCCTTTTTCTCATCCTACGGGTTACCCCATGATTAGTCATTTGAGTTATACTGATGATATACTCATTTTCACTAGAGGGTTGAAGAGAAATATTAAAAATTTGATGAAGTTTTTGGAGAATTATGAAATTGAATCCGGCCAGCTTATAAGTAAGGAGAAAAGTTGTTTCTCATTGAGTTCTAAAGCTTCAGTCACTACTAGATCCAGAATAACAGATGTAACATGATTCAAATATGAAATTGGCCCTCTAAGATACTCATGATGTCCTCTATTTAAAGGTAAAAAAAGAGCTATTTACTTTGAGCCTCTTGTTCAAGCCATAACTTCTAAAATTCATATCTGGAAGTCAAAGTTTCTATCAATGGGAGGCAGACTTACCTTAACCCTGTCAGTTTTTACATCCATGACTCTTTACTCTCTATTTGCCTTAAATCCTCCTAAAATGATTATATAGCCTGTAAAAAAATTGGTAAGCTCTTTCTTTTTGGGGGTAAATACGGAATATGGAAAGAAGTTTCATTGGATCAGGTGGGATACAATTTGTTTTCCTAAACAGGAAGGTAGTTTAAGAATTCGAAGCTTAAATTCTGTTATGTAAGCATCTGACAAAAAGTTGGCTTGGAAATGTAAGGAAGGAAATAGTCTTTGGGCTAGATTCATGAACTCTAAGTATCCTAATTTGGAATGAGAAAATGGTTATATGGCTTTACAGAGGATCAAATAAGCTTGGGCGCTGGTTGATTCAAATTTAGATTAGATTGAGAATGAACTTGTGTGGAAACGATAACAATTGTTGTTTCAATTTTGCATCAGTATATGACCAGGTTAGAGACTATAAGATATCCTTATTGGCTTATCAGTTCATATGGAACCCTAATATACCTCTTAACATGTTTGTTTTTGTTTTGAAAGTCCTATCTAAGTGTGTTCCAGTTGATGATCTAAATCAAAAAGTTGGAGTGAAGTTGGCCTTCTAGATGTCAGTGTTGTTTCAAATCCCCAGAATCTCTGAGCTATCTCTTCATCTCTACTCCAACTGCCACAAAAACTTGGGATGCTTTCAGAAGCTTAATGGTTATCAGTTAAATGCCAAGATCAATCCATTGTTCAATTATTCATTAGTGTCTCCAATCAGGTAGTTTTAAATTATCTAAATGGTTATTAAAGTTATCCTAGTAAGTATTATATGTGAGAATTAGCTGAGTAGAAACAAGGATTTGTTTGAGGCTATTTCTATGAAACCTAGTATCATTGTTAAAAAATTGATTACTAGAATATATGAATTATCTCAAAATATCAGCTTCACAGGAGGTGTAAAGGATATTAGTCAGGAAACTTTGAGTATTTTCAGGCCTGGAAGTCGTGATTGTGGCTAAACCACCCCGCGACTGTGGGTGTGCCAGATCATAGATAACTTGTGGCTGGACTGCGGGGCTTGCTAGTTGATTTTATGTACCAGATTATTTTATTCCCATAAAAATCACCATTTTCCAACTTATATCTCTCCTAAAATAAACACTGCAAGTTTATGTGCCCTTTCCCCACAACTAAACATCTTTCAAACAAGCATTCAGAATTTTAAAGCAAAGAAGATTTGTGGGAGCATTCTTGGGGGATTATTTTCAAATGATCAAATCTTCTAATGAGCACTTTCTAAATGGAACTTTATACTTCAATTGCGGATTCATCCTTAAGGCAAGTTAACAAACTACTCTTCCTCTTTTGTATATGTAAATGTAATTTTCACCCAATCCCAAAAATTAAGTATATATAAATAGGTTAGCACATATACATGTTAATCAAATGAAATTTATAAAAATGATTCAATAAAAGTTATTTTAAATTTAGAGTTACATATAATTTTAAGAGTATTGACCTTAATTCATGTAGATACCATGCTAGAAATTATTGTGTACAATTGACCCTCTTTTAAATGATTCAGTTACTCAAATTGATAAACATTGAGGAGGAGATAAACATTTCCATGTTCTTCATTGGTGATGATAAAGCTATTGGGACTGATGGTTTTAATGCAATTTTTTTCAAGAAAAACTAGTGTGTGGTTAGTGAGGATGTCATCAATGTTGCCAACCACTTATTCATTGCTAGTCATATGCCTAGATAGTGGAACTGCACCTACCTTTCTCTCATTCCCAAAGTCATCAATCCAAAAATTATAAGAGATTTCAGGCCAATCTCATGTTGTAACACCATTTACAAATGTATAGCCAACATTCTTAAAACTAGAATTAAACCATGTATGCCTCACTCGATTAATGATAGGCATGATGCCTTTGTTCAAGGTAGAGACATAACTGATAACATTTTGCTTCTCTAAGAACTGATGAGAAGTTACCATATAGATTCATTCCCCATGATGCAGCTTGATGATTGATAGTATGAAATCATATAACATTATTGACCGTAACTTGCTATTTTAAGTCTTTAATCAGGTTGGCTTCCCCACTATCCTTATTTATTGGATTAAAGCTTGTGTTACTAATGTTTGGTTCTCTGTGAGTCTTAATGGTGAGTTTAATGGATTTTATATTGGGCCTAGAGGCCTTCTTAGGCAAGTTGACCCTCTTTCACCTTATCTCTTCCTCTTGGTCATAAAATAATTCTATTATATCTTAGACACACGGTGTAGTAATCATAACTTCACTTTCCACCCTAAGTGTAAGGAGATGCGACTCAACCACTTAAACTTTGATGATTACTTGATCATACTTTATGGAGGGGATTTTCAGTCGATTGAGTGTGTAAAGCTGACTATTAATGAGTTAGATAGGTTGTCTAATTGGCATCCTAATATGGCTAACAGTAATATCTATTGCTCTAGGGTTATGGAAAAAGACATCCAAGCCATGTCATACAGATTGGGCATTAGTCACTAGTCCCCTCGTTTCAAGTACTTAAGAGTCCCACTCATATTTACTAGGTTGGAGGTTATTGATTATAAAGATTAGGTTGATAGAAACACCAATAGGATTAAAAGTTGGACTTATAGGCTTATTAGTTATGCTAGAAGAGTACAATTGGTGATGTTAGTTCTCTTCATCAGCCAAATTTATTGGGTTAGTATATTCATATTATCGAAGGAGGTGTTGAATGCTATTAATGATCTTCTTAGGGATTTTATGTGAACTAGTATTGAGTTGAAACACAATGGTGCCAAAGTGGCTTGGAAGTAGGAATGTAATCCAAAGAGGGAAGGTGGGATAGGACTAAAAGATAATGAAATCTGGAATAGATTTGTTATCATGAGACATATTTGGAACCTTTGTTGTAAGAAGGATAGCCTTTGGTTTAAGTGGAACCACACATATAGGACTAAAGGGATGAGCATTTGGGAAATCAACATGCCAGGTGATACCTCATGGAGTTGGGAGAAGATTTTAAAAATCAAATAAGAATGCTAACCTCTCATGAAAGTCAATATTGGGAATGGTATGGATACTTTTATGTGGTATGACAACGGGCACCATATAGGCCCTCTCCACCCCTATTTGGGGACATAACTTTGTAAGATGTTGCTAGCAACTCTAAAGCCAAAGTCTCCAGCTTTATTAATGGTTCTAGTTGGAGTTGTCCTTCAACTGTGAATTGGGAGCTTAATAATATTCAAAATTCCTACTTCCCTGCCATTAACCTTCTCTATGAGAGACAATATTGTGTTGAATCTTGCTAATTGAATCTATTCTACTTCATCCACCTATGATACTATTAGGAACCATGGTTCCCATGTTTTATGGCACAAACTAGTGTGCAATAAAGCCAACATTCCTAAATGTTCTTTTATTTTGTGGTTAGCATGCAAAAGGGCTATCTCAATTAAACATAAGTTATTTGATTTGATGATGATACCCGCCACTTATGCAACATTGGGCATGAAAACATCAACCACCTTATGGATGACTATCCCTATGTCATTGAGCTATGGGAAGAGGTTCTCAACATAAATCTATGTTATAGAAACTTGGAAAATTGGGATAATGAAATCATATCGGCTACAATTAAAGCATCATCTAAATCCTTCAACAACAACCTAAGGACCTTATCTTTCTCTACAACTATTGGATGTAAAGAAACATCATACTTCACAATAGAGGAGCCAAGACCAACTTGGCTTTGTTCAAGATTATTGAAGAAATGGTTAAGGCTAAAGTTCAAAGCTGGAGCAAGACTAGAAAAAGCTATACTAAATGAATGGCAAGTAATTTATGGGGTCTTTCTCACACTATTATTCATTCTTAGTTAGGATAGAATCTTTTTATTTGTTTACCCGTCCTTGTTTTGGGCCTCTATCTTTCTTTATGTTTGTAGTTGTATGCCCTTATTAGGTCTCTAGCCTGTCTTTTTTTGGCTTATAGCTTCCTTAGCTTAGGGGGGAGCTTTTCCCTTCCTTGTACATCATTCATTTCCAATATAGATTTAATTGACCTAAAAAATAAAAAATAAAAAGAATAAAATGAATTTTATTGGATAAATTACTATGTTAATAATTCGTTAGTAACCTTCTTACCCTAATATGCAAATTTTTATACTTAGTTATAAAGCCCTATAGTAATGATAACTAAATCAAGTTCTTCCCAAATTCTCTCGTGTTATATTATATTTGATAAATGACAAATTAAATGATATTAGGATAAAAAAAGTAACAAAAATAGGATTAGCAAAGCAAAAATGTGACCTTATTATTCTTACTAGGGATGATGATGTGTCTTGTGTGATTGTAAAGGAAGCTTCATATCTTTTTTGTAGCATTTCCGGTATGCAAGCTAATCTTCATAAGAGTAACCTTTATACAATGGGTATTGCTGAGGATGATATCCTTGAAATTCAATTTATCCTTGGTATTACTCATAGTGAACTTCCATTTTAGTATCTGGGAGTCCCTCTTATCACTTATCGACTGAAGAAAGTTGATTGTAAGAACCTAATTGACAAAATTACAACTAGAGTTGGACCAGTTAATTCTTAAGCTATGCTGGTAGACTTTATCTTATCAAGTCTGTTATCTTCACCATTCAAGTTTACTGGACTAGTCTCTTTATCCTACCTAGCTATGTTATCAAAGTGGTGGATACAATCATGAAGAACTACCGTAGGAATGGGGATAAGGATAAATACTCAGGGGATAAGGTGTCTTGGGAAAACCTATGCTTTAGTTTTAATGAAGGGGCGCTCAATATAAAGAGCATGGAAGTAAGGTTGCAATGTCCAATCATTTATGGAATCATTGTAGTAAGAAAGATAGTTTGTAGATCAAATGGTGAAATATGTATAAAATCAAGGGAATGAATGTTTGGGATTTGAGCATTCCTTCTAATTATCCTTGGAGCTACAATAAAATATTGAATCTTAGGCAGGATTTCAGACCTTATATCAAAATGATGATTGACAATGGAAATAATATTTTCTTGTGGTATAATTTATGGAATCCTAATGGCCCGTGCCGTCCTTTATATGGAGATGGCCTTCCGAAGTAACTTGTGAGCTCTTGGATATAAAGAACATTGATCTTCACATTGTTACAAATGAAGTCCCTAATAGTGTGACTTGGTTACTAGAGTAGAATGTGAAGTTCATTATCTCATGAATCTGGCATTGACTATTTCCCACTCTTAAGACCCTTACTTGGTGTAGGCTTGGTTGGAGTAAATACTATATTCCTAAATGTTCATTAATTATGTAGATGGTGTGTAACGATGCTCTCTACATTAGAGTTAAACTTCACAACTGGGGTATTGTTGATAATGACATGTGTAGTATCTATAATAACTATAATGAGTCAAAACATCATTTATTCTCTTATTGTGGATTTGATAAAAGTGTGTGGGCTGAGATTCTACTTAGGAACCAGGTATATAAATAGGTTATGAGATGGGATGATGAGTTAGTTTGTTGTTAACACTTTCATCAATAAGATGTGATGTTTATCCTTCTCTACTACTGTATATTGCATATGGATGGAGATAAATGGGATATGCATTAATGGGAAATTCAAGACCACTGAGACTATTGTGAAAGAGATTGAGAACATGGTGAAATATTAGGTGTTAACATAGAAGAAGGTTAGGAGAATCTATGATAACTGGATGGCCTTCTTGTATGGAGTCTAGTTAATGTATCTCCTTTTTGAGATTTTTTGGGGTATGCCCCTCAGTATTGTTTTGTTTTGGTCTAGGGGGTAGTCACTTACCCTTGTTTTTGTTTGCCTTTGGGGTATGCCCCAAGGCATTTTGTTTTGAGGTTATCGCTTCTGTCCATGTTTGGGTTTCTCTATTTATAATGCACACACAATTTCACAAAAAAGTAATTAAAATAGGAAATGTGCCAAATTAATATAATAAGAAATATTTCAGGTTTCATGTGCTGGTTTAATAATTGACTCATACTTAACCGGTGCTCTTGTGAGATAATTAGTTAGAGTACTATTTTAATTATGGACAAAGCCATGGGGGAAAGAATTTGTAATGAAATGATCACAAAATAAAAGTGTGGAATTTAGTAAATAAGGTCTTGAGATAAATTTCATAGTAAAATGAAGATGAAATGTTAGAATAGTAAAATATTTAGTGGCGTTTATGTTCGTGTTTAAAAAGTGTTGAGAGTAGACATCATAATTGTTTTATTCATGTTAATGCAGTTGTACGTGGAGTTTATATAGTAGAGATGGGATATTATTATTTTGGTTCCATTACGAGTGAATGACCTAGTTCTTTGTGATTATGGATTTTGGGGTGTATATGGCGGAGGTTGGATATTAATGGCGATGAGATTTATTTATTTATTTGAATTATTTTATGTGTGTGTCATGGGACTAGTGAACTCGATGGTGACTGGGGGCTGAAACGATCACGATTGTTCAAAATAAGGAACTTATTCAATTATGGAATCATAATTGTTAATTAATGAACAGTTTGGAGAATTCATACGACTAGAATTATGAAAAAAATATTAATTGTGAATATATTATTTGCTTATATAATTGATTTGGGTTGCATTATTGACATCTTTTTGTGGCTAGTAGAGATTCGTTTTATGTCACATTGTTGGAATTTATTATTGATACAAACTTGTGGTTTACTTAATATTAGTCGGTGGTTATTCATTTAATTTATATATTTTTGGTATTTATTTCATCGCACTCCATTTATGTTCTTTATTCATCGTTTCATCTCATGCTATGGATGGTATTTAATTGAAATGACAATAAATTTAATAATTAGACTTGATTAACCTAAGTATTAAAATATATGAGGTGTTCTAGGATGAAGCATGATTTTATATGTTCTCTCGAGTTAGCAGTGAGCCCATGTAAGGCAATGGTGGGTCTGGATTCAGAAGCAATTATTTTTGTGTGTCACTCGTGTTTTGTGCATCCGAATAGTTTTATTAATTAAGAAATTAATTAATTATGGAAGCTAATTATTTAATTAAAATGTATCGCGAGCTTCTGTTTCATAAGCGTGGTTATTATAATAGGTTAGACAACCTATGAGCATGCCATTTATATATACAATTTCTTCTGAGTTTCTTAGCTTTAGTAACTTATTAGGATCTAATCCATTTATTATTATTAAAACATTTTAGGTACTAGGACTTGACCATGTGATTAGTCTCCTTTTCAACTAGCACAAACAATCTCTTCTTTTCTTTATAGTTACCTAGGAAATCAGAAGTAGGTTTCTCTTAGTGGTTGACTTTATTACTTTATATTGTGTGAGTTTAGATACATTTGTACTTCACTTAGTATGTATGGTATAGAGATAGATATTGACATGTAATTGTGTAGTTGAGGCTGATACTCTATATTTGTGGTTTACGGTAATAGACTAGTTATTGTGGTTTGAGACAGTCATATATGTCTTTATTACGTGGTGATGTTTTAGTTTCGTACCTGAGGTTTGTCATATTGCATATCTCTACCTTGTTGTATATATTTTTGTTGATTTTTTACATGTTGAGAATGATATTCAAATTTTTTTGAAAAGTTTTATGTTTTAATATTAGGACATAATCAACCCTAGTGTTATAATATATGGATTGTTACAAAACAACTCCCATCCCATGTAGGAAAATTTATAAAAAAATCCTCACATTTAAAACCTCATGCCCTGTCAATTTCATATTTGAAATAAACTTAAGGAAATTACAAAACATCAAATTCTAACCAAACATATGATAATCTAAATGTCTAAAAAAGTCTAGTTTTGTAATATTTATTTCAATGCTTTGTCATAATGTTCAATGATATAAAATTTAAAACTAATAAGACTCTAAACAATACCCCACCGTCTCTCAACTCCCGACTGAACTAAACATTGTGCGTGAACAAGGAACCCCCCCCCCCCCCCCCCCAATACACTTCTGTCTAGTTTAGTAAGTTATTAACATCCGATGACCCAAGACTCTTCATACTACTTTTTATAAGTAGAACATAACCCGAATTCCAACATTACGGTAATCCGTAAGTCCCCATACCCATTATTTACTAATTGCTGACTAAACTAGGATCCATGCATGGGACATGTAATAAATGAGATCCAAATAAGGACCCCCCCAACCAAACCCTGATAAACTTTTTGCCTAGTCCAAACATTCATCAAAATGTAACAGTATAAGACCCTCTAAGCAAATAGTTGTGACCACAATCCCTCCATTAATTATCATATTATTATAAAGCACTAAACTATTTTAATACCCCGACCCAATGCTGTGTCTCGTTCTCGTTCTCGTGTAATTCATAATTATGAGAGATTAAATGAAATAAATCCTTGTTCTAAGATATCTACCCTTTCAATTGGTTAAATTAGTGACTCTCTATGAATTTAAGTTGTAATTATGCTTAAGTGAAAAGGAAAATTCATTGATTAGAGGTATCGACACTTCAAACAACATTAAAGTCATTTAAATGATTTTATCCCCTCATTCGAGCAACCATCCCTTGTCTTTAGTGACGAGGCTTCAGACGACCAGAAGAGAGGAAAATAAAAGCATGTCGCGATAAGGGTCGCGAGAATGATGTATCGAATCACAAGCTAAAGTCATTCAAGCGACGTGGTCATATTATTCGGACGACCCTGTCGAAATTAGATCTTATGAAAATACTGTCACTATTCCAGCCCTTGATGAAAACACGTGTTAGCCCCTTGAGAATTGACGGATGTGATGAGACTTTGGGTGAATTTTTAATGTTTAAACATGATTTTTGATGGGTTATTTAAGGATGGTTTGGGGGGATGATAATCCACCACCATTACCAAATTCCTCTCCTCTTTCTAGAGCTTCCCACATCCATTCCATTTGACTTAAATCTTTCCTCCATTTTATAGTAGTACTAGGTATATCCACACCACATATATCCATCTCTACACCATCTTATTATACCCAAGATATCTTCTTGAAGAAGGAGGTGGTGGAGCACACTTACAGTGAGACCTTGGAGGAATTTTATGGGGCTAGAGTCTTAGAGCTAGGAATTTAGGAGCTGTCAAGTCATCCATCACTAGTCCACCTCTTCAAATCAAAGGTAGGTTTTCTTCCAAGTTTTCAAGGTCTTTCCTAGCTATGAAATGGAGTTAAGGAGTTCTAAGTGAAATTCTATGCGATAGATATGTAGATTTATTCATAACATATTTTGTCTCGTGAAAATGGATTTTTTTAAAATAATCCTAAGTAAATTTATTTCACATAAAGAATATGGTACTTAAAACCTTGATAAATAGGAATAAAGCATGTTAATTCTTAAGTTATGATTTATGTAGGATAAATGCATGAATGAGTTATTTCTAGGGTGAAAACCTCACATAAACATGTAAAAATATGCATGCTAAAGTTGTTAATATTGATTTAAACAAGCTTGTTAAAATGGGTCTTGTTACCAAATTGACAACCAAGGAAAGACAACCCAAATTTTGTTAGCATTTAATGTAGTAAAATGGCATAAATGTTGGAACTCACATGAAATAATAAGAGAGGACTATGAGCTTGAAAAGAATGGTCTTAAGCATGTTGACTAGTATTTCATGTGGAAGGATATGGTTTTGAACATAAAATGATAAATTTGATGTTGTGAAATTAGAGAAATAAAATAAACGAATGTTTTTCACAAAAACATAACTAAGGGTGTAAAAACGAGATTTTTTAGCAAACTTGAGGACCCTAAGGGTTAGGCCTCCTCTCGGTACCTCTTCGGTATAGTTTTGAGGATTAAAACGGATGAAAAGTGAGTTTTGCACAACTGTTAAAGTACGAAGTTCAAAGAAACCATGGATGATGAAATTGATGAAGAAATAATGTGGACATAGGATGAATGTTAAACACATAAAGAATAAGTATTCAGATGGCACCGGGAAAACTAAAAAAGTCCCAGAGTCCTAATGTGAAAATCCCAAAACCATTGGCTAGAGCATATGGTGGTGTTATCGGTGGTGTGGAGCACGTTAAAGTACACGGTAATTGTAAGATTCCAAAAAATAATAAAGAAGGAAAAAAAATGTAACGCTGTATTAATAATTTAAGTGAACAATCTAGTTTAAGTAATAATTAAGACTAACGGTGAAAAGGTGAATTAAAAGTCTCTAAACTTAGTAGAGGGTAGTGAAATGGGTAAGGTGTGAGTGCAAGCTCATCGCTCGAGTGTATGGCATATAGTCACATCATGGTTAATTAAACTATATATTTTTGTTATGATTATATAAAAGAAATATTCATTGCATCTCTTGGTAATTTGTAGAAAAACTTGTTGCTTAATATTAATTCCCTATTGAGCATTTTCTCACACCTACTTTCCTTTTGTTGAAACCCCCCACCCCATCCCAGGTACCGCGAGTAGAAATGTCAGACAGGACACGAGCAAAGCCCTGGGGGTGACCAACCTTATTAGCATGCTCTGTATGACTTGCTTTAGTTTAATTAGCATTTCAGAACAAACACAATTTTTCATAAATAAATTCTGCCAAATAACTACAGTGGTCGCCTTTTTACAAAAATTAAAATCTAAAGCATCACGCTTATGAATAAATTTAAGGTTTTCTTGAATGAACTAGTTAAATCTCCCCCTTCCCTTATAACTTCCTGGCTCGGTGTGGGTTGTCCCAACGGTGATCCAAAATCGGGATGGGACATTACAAATGGTATCAGAGCAATAGGATCCTCAGGTCTGACAAAATGTTTACGTCCCCTTGATGTGTCTCCCATACTTCATGTACAACTAATGATTTGTAATGCTCAGTAAATCTCTTCCGATATCGTTTCACGCGTACCATTGAGTATTAAACTCTTCATTATTGTGTAGATGCCTCCACATCATGACATCGCAAGTAGCTCCAGCTCTAGTGAGCTCCAGTGTATGGAATAAGCCGTATGATAACTTGCTGACTCTTCGTCTCAACAGCAGGCTAATTGTAGCGAAACCGTTAAGAGCACCATATATGCATAAATCCTCAAGGAATTTAGGAGGCTAAACCCACCCACCTTTAATGGGGGGTCAGTCCCTAATATAGTCGAGGTATGGATCGATGAGGTCACAAGGGTAATGGAAGTTATGGGTGTGCCAGTTTTGCACAAAGTCAAGATAGTGACATTTCAGTTGATCGAGCGGGCGCAAAGGAGGTGGGTAACGCACCTGGACAGGCATATGTTGACGCCAAGAAGGATGAGTTCTTTCAGTTAATCCAGGGTAAGTTATTAGTCAATGAGTACTTGGAGCATTTCGAGAGCCTATCGAAGCATGTAGAAGCACTAAGAACAAATGAAGTTGAGAAGTCAAGGTTCTTTGTCAAGGGCCTTAACTTGGGCATATGATGGATTGTGGTAGGTATTGATCTACCCAACCTCAGGACAACTTTGAACAAGGAAATTAGGTTGGATATTGATGCCGAGGATAGAAAATCTATTAGGGAGAAAAAGAGGGAGCCAAGTGGCTCTCACTTGGGTGGTCACAAAAATTCCCGTAGTGGGGCTTGGGGTTTCTTTACAAAGCTCAAGGCTACAATGGGGGTGGGTTCCTTTTTAGCTTAGTGTACTAGCGACCAGAAACCTATCACCCCACAAAGAGGACTTGCTTCAGTTGCGGACTTCTGAGCATATGAAGAGGTACTTCCCCCAACGGGTATCGAGCAACCAGTAGGGCATCCAGTAGACCGTTAACTTTGTACCGGGCCGGAGTTCCAACTATACTATTCCTACTGAATAACAATAGCAGTTTGACTCTAGGTACTAGTAGTCGATTAGGTATAGTGTGAACGGGTCGCATCTAAGTCAGGGGTAGGGTGGCCACGGAGAGGGCCAAGTTCCCAACAGCTAGACAAGTAGATTTAACCATGGGCGAACATATGAAAATTTCCAGCAGACTGCCCTTCCTAGTGCCCCTACAGTAATGGAAGGTATGATTCTCCTATATAATACTTGGGCAAAGGAATTGTTAGAATTTGGCACTTTTCCCTATTTTAGATCTAGTTCTTTTGCCTTTAGTTTGGGATTAGTAGTGGATCGGTTTCATCCCCCCATCTTTATTGGTCTCCCAGTGGGTGATGGCATAGTTCTCGACAGGATATGCGATAAATGTGTGGTTATGGCGGGAGACTTCGTCTTTAGAGTACGACTTGATCCTTATGTACATAGATGGATTCGAGGTTATCCTCAGTATGGATTAGTTGGCACAATTTAAAGCCATTATCGAGTGTCATTCGTATAATCGTTTCATAATGAGCAGGGTATCGATTACCCCTACAAATTCTCCACTATCAATGAACAAAAAAAGTATTTTAATTAGTTGAGCAATATGGTGGCTCAATACGGGTAAGAGGGCATGGTTCTTGAGTACCCTGTGGTTCGGGAATTCCCTGACATTTTTCGGACGATCTCATTGGATTTCTGCCCTAGAAAAAAGTGGACTTTGCAATAGAAATACACCATTGCGTGTCACCAATCTCAATCCCACTGCATAAAATGGCCCCGAACAAATTACAGGAATTGCGAACCCAATTGGAGTACCTAACTCGAAAGGGATTCATACATCCAAGTGTTTCTCTGTGGGGAGGAGCCTCAGTCTTATTCGCAAAGAAAAAGGATAACTCTCAATGACTTTACATCGACTATTGGCAATTGAATAGGGTGATTGTGAAAAATAAGTACCCTATGCCCTGTATCGACTATTATTCAATCAGTTACGGGGGGCAGGCATATTCTCAAAGATTGACCTTTGCTCTGGCTACCACCAGCTTCGTGTTAGGGAGGAAGACATCACCACGATAACATTTCGAAAGCAATATGAGCATTATGAGTTTATGGTGATGCCCTTCGAATTAACAAATCCCCCGACAACATTCATGGACCTAATAAATAGTATCTACCGCCATTATTTGGACCAATTTGTTATAGTTTTCATGGATGACATCTTAGTATACTCGACGTCCTATGTAGATCATGAGGAGAACCTCTGAGTGACTTTACAAGTTCTCCATGAGAACCAATTGTACGCCAAGTTTAGTAAATGCAAATTCTGGATGGAAGAGGTCAAGTTCCTTGGGCATGTAGTCTTTGGAGAGGGTATCTCTGTAGACCCGTCACTGGTGGAAGCGATGTTGGGATGGAATCAGTCGAGAACAGTCGCCAAGGTACGCAGCTTCCTGGGTTTGGCTGGGTACTACCGCAGATTCATATAAGATTTCTCCAGGGTAGTCATGCCTCTCACAATGCTCACTCCAAAGGATATGCAATTTGAGTGGTCCGAGGACTGCGAACTAGCATTTCAGTATTAAAGGCCAGACTGACTTCCACGCCCATTCTTATCCTTCCAAAATGGGGCAAGGGCTACACAGTATACTGCAATGCTTCAGGCTCGGAACTTGGGGAAGTATTGATGCAGGACGGTCGGGTGGTAGCCTATTCATCTCTCCAGTTAAAGGTAAATGAGAGAAACTACTCCACCCATGACTTGGAGTTAGCCCCCGTAGTATTTTCACTGTAGATCTAGAGGTACAACTTATACAGGGAGTGATTTGAAGTATTTTTTTATCACAAGAGTCTTCAGCATATATCTACTCAGCGGGATCTAAACCTCCGACAAATAAGGTGAATGGAGTTGATGGAAAACTATGACTTCTCACTGGAGTTCCACCCAGGGAAGGCCAATGTTGTGGCCGATGCTCTTAGTCGAAAATCTATTCTCACGCTCTTCGCCATGATGCCATCGATTAAAAATGTTTGGGGAACTACAGAAGTTTTACCTACACATGCAACGGGGTTATGATAGAGCATATCTTTGACCTACACAAAAGGATAATGCTATTCCCGATCATTGAGGAGCTGCAGGACGAGGTGATGGCAATAGCCCATCACTCATGTTTGAGCATACATCCTGGCACCGCCAAGATGTATAGATATTTATGCACAGATTTATGGTGGTCCGGCATGAATAGAGATGTGGCAACGTATGTGGATAAGTGCTACACTTGCCAATAAGTAAAGGCCGAGCACAAGAAATCGGTAGGGCTACTACAACCGCTACCCATGGTCAAGTGGAAATGGGAACACATAACGATGGATTTCATTATAGCTTTACCATGATCGAAGAGAGGTCACAAAATAGTATGGGTTATGGTAGATCGGCTCCCCAAGTCGGCCCACCTTTTTATGAAGAGTGCCCAATATGTGTGTTTTAAACAAAACCAATTTTTCTTCGAAAAAGATCAAACTTTTAAATGTGCACCAAACCAAGTTGTGAAAAACTCAATTCTTACTTTAAACCAATTTTATCTTGATTAATCCTAAACATGCATCTAGTGATTAAAGCAAGTAAAGTAAAGTAAAAAATACTCACAACGCCGGATGTACGAGCAAAAAACCCAAAAACGGGAAAATAACCTCGGACGACCCAAGCCAGACAATCACTATGAACAATGATTTTACAAAGACAGATTAGCCTTACAGTAAGACTCGATCCCCACGGGTCTTGACGCTCATTCTAATCTTCAACCGTTCTTCAATAGTGCCCACGCAGAAATTCCGTCGTCCACGATACCTGTCCCTAACACACGCGTCCACGTATGTCTCGGTGTCCACCGAATGGCTTTGAATCGTCTACGATGTTGAACAAGAAGTCCTTATCTTTTCTTCACTGCAAAACCCTTTGTGTTCAATGTGTAGAACAAACAACTTTGGTGCAGAAAGATCACTTAAACATACAAGAATGATAACTCGGATCTTTGCAAACTCTAAGGATGTGTTTAAGACTTTTAAATCTTAGAAAACATGTGCAAAACAAGTTTCTGGTCGAATATTGTTCTCCAGAATGCACACCACCACGAAACTATGATGAATAACACTGTTTAAATAGGATTTGAATGCCGCCTCGAAAAACATGTCATTTGAACGACTTGAGGAACTCGTTCGAGCGACATCCCATCTCGTTCGAACGAGATTGGATGTCATTCAAACGACAGCGCGAAAGATTGACTTTTTGACTTTTGTTTAAAACGTCTCTTCCAATGAGAGATCCAAAAATGTCAAACTCTTTTACGAGCTTATCATCATAAAACGTAGTGTAAACCTTTAAAACACTTTTAAAACATTTAAAAACATTTTTCTTTATAAAAATTACATCCTTATCTTTAATAAAACAATTCCGAGCACCATTAATTATACGTATTCATACCTGAGTGATCTCGGAATGAAATTAACTTTGAAGACGATTAAACTTGCACCAATTTAAACTACGGCATGATTAAATCTTTGAAGCTTTTCCGCAACGTCTTCAATTTCTTCAATACGTCATAGACCAAGTGGGATCGTGACACAAATAAACATCTCCCTATGACATATTACTAACACAGTTTTGTTCACGAAATTAGGTCAAAACAATACAGGGACTCAATTAAAAATTTATGTCCTTACAAATCTCCCCCTTTGACTACTCTGGGACAAAACTAAACCAGTGAAATGCCTAACCGGGCCGTCAAGCCGTATGACGCCTAAATCCCATCCCATAAACCCAAAATCAAAAATTATAGGACACGGACTAGAATATGTAGCACCGATAAGCATGAACTGTCTGAATGTGATGTAGACTTGAAATCTCGAACCGTTGAAGCATACCTACACACATGAAACAGACAAACAAATACCCAGTGAAGTATGGAGGAACAAATAAAACCAATATATATATCCAAATGATACCAAACAATAATAGATACCAATATGAATAATCTCTGAAAACATTCATTTGTTAAAACAACTTGAGCAACAAAATGATACCAATTTGATGAGTGCGAAAAATGATACCAATGCCCACGTCAATCAGAGATACCAATTTGTAAAATATGAAATCAAAACATGCTCAAATCTTCCCCTACATCACATACATCTCTCCCCCTTTTTGTCTCGAATAGACAACCCGGTGAAAAGATAAACCAATATAAAATATCTAGCATGAGAATATAAACCAATAACTGCTAGATAATCATGAAACAACCAGCTAAAAATGATCATGGAATGACAAATCAGTAGCCAGCAAACCAAGGAATCACACAAAGAATATAGCAAATTAATCAGGTGTGATAAATAGACTACATGCAAAATACCAATTTTGAAATAAGAGAACCTGCATATAAACCAGACAGACCAATTTGAACCAGAGGACTGCAAACTAATTAGAAGCCATTTTTCATCCTGTCGTTCGAACGAGCCAGGGACTTCGCTCAAACGAGATGAGGAAGTCGCTCGAACGAAGTACAGAAGTCGTTCGCGCGAGATGAGATGTCGTTAGAACGACTTCGCGCGACCTGCCAAAATTTTCCAGTTTCCCAGAAATATTATAAAGTATTGCCCAGTGAAAAAATTTCCACAAAAACATTCCAGGAAGCGCCTGACAGATGCAAAGTAGTGCTAAAACAGTAGGCTTTTCGCACAAAATGCAAAAACACATAAAAACAAAAAATGCGAGTTACATGCAAACATAGTACCGATGTGCTCAAACATGGACATGGAATGAATGGGCGTGAATCTAAAACAAATGAGTCACAATTCCAACATCGAAACGATCAAGAAGCTCTAATTGATAGCGATAAATCATCAAACTTTATCACAGTCATATGACAATTAAAGAGTGAGCTTAATGAACTAAACATACTACATGCACACAAATCCAGAATTTTGACGATTCTACAAACAATAGCGTCAAATTGCAATATTTCAACATTAGGATTAGATGTGCAAACCCATTTAAATTTTTAATCCGTACAAACTCCCTCAATAATATCATATTTTCTTTGGAACCAACTAAACAAATTTGGCCCTTTTCTTAGCATATTGCATTTTCTTCTTGGGCTCTTTTAAACGATGGCTTTCACGATGAGTTAATTTTGAACTCTCGCAGCCCTTTACCGTGAATCACTCATCATTTTTTCAATTTAAATCCTCACGGTAAACGGTTATTACATGCAAACTTCTCCTTCAGTCTACTTACGCATAGATGACAAGATTGAGATAAGAACGCCTCACCAAATTCAAATATGCACGAGAAGTCAAACATCTATATAAACTCGTGCATGTGTGCAATTTTAGCATATATACAAAGTCGAATCAAAATGCATATCAACTTCGAAACAACCCCATATAAACAATGGTTAAGATCATTCTAAGCATCGATAATAATGACCAAATGTCCTAGCCACATGGATAATGAACCGATTGGGGGGGGGGGGGGGGGGGGGGTCCAAGCACACCAATATGCCATATCAAACATGTAAACTCAAAAACAAAAATCGATTTTTTTTTACTTTTCATATTTTGACTCAAATAAAAGCAAAATATTTTTGGATTTTCAAAAATTTTCTCAAAAACAAAATCTTTTTGTATTTTTCAAATAGGACTCAAATAAATGAAAACTATAATACAAAATGATAGACATGTCACTATACTAGCAATGAATATATCATGAAGCAAACTAGCATATGACAAACATGGAAACACTATCATACTTTAGATTTAGCATGGGAAGGATCAAGTGCACCCAAACGAGAATCATGAAGTTTAATTCCTAAAGCTACAAAATCCGATTTCCTAACCCAAGTAGGTGTAAAATGACGCATGGGGGTTTGGGTAACCGGGGCAACCTTATTCTCAAACTTCCTAGGAGCTTGTCTAAGGTCGTAACAATAATGCCTAAGGTGCCTTTCCTACCACAAAACGTGCAAGTGTAGCGGTGATGGGAATGATTACCTTTATGTGGACCTTTTTCTACCTTCCTAGTGTTTCTCACACGTGCGGGGGGAATGGGGACAACTCTCTCATCAAAACCTATACCTCCACTATCTCCCTTAATTTGGAGGGTGCCTAGGATCTTATTTAACTTCTCCGACCTAGCCTCCAAATCAAACTTAACTCTAGACAAGTCTCTCAATCTCTCCTCCAACTCATGAATCCTAGACTCGAGCAAATTCCTAGACTCCTCAAACTCTAAAATCTCCTTTTTCAAGACTCCATCAAACCACGTAGATTATCTCTCTCTTTCTCCACAAACTCTAGTTTCTCCCTAAACTTCTTCTCACATGCCCTAAGATCCTCAATTAAACTATCATTATTTTCTACGGCACGCTCATTCAACTTAGCTTGCAATTTTGAGTTCGCCTTTTTCATCTTCACCGTTTCGGTATACAACTCATTAAATGCATTTTGCAATTCTTTCACATCTACCTCTTCCTCGTCACTCTCTTCACCCTCACTAACATGGGATACACTCAAAACGTCCTCGGAAGTGTCAAACACATGAGAATCGTCATCGCTCACATGACATGCCATAAACACAATAAAGTTACGATTAATAGGGGAACTCTCTTTATCTTTCGGATTACTATCACTTAAGGTGGCATTATAAACAATGGGTTGCTTGCCCTCTTTCTTAAGTCTAGTGAGACACTCCTTAACTTTGTGACCGTACCCCTCACACCCAAAACACTTATCCGACTCATCTCTCTTAGGCTTTTCAAACTTATCCTTAGAGGTGGGATCTACTTTGTTGTTCTTGAATTTTTCAAATTTCTTGGCATCTTTCGATTGCTTTGAAACTTAATAAATTTTTTAAATTTCTTTGCCAACAAAGCAACATCCTCAAAATCGGAATCGGAATCGGAATCGGAATTCAAAACTTTAATTTCCTCCTCCCAGGTTTTCAAAGCAATACCCTTTTCTTTCTTAGTCACTTTCTTGGAGGTAATCATGTCGATTTCATAGGTTTGTAAGTCACCTACGATCTCTTCTAGTTTCGTCGACTCTAACCTACCCAAGGAGTTTAAAATGGTCACTTCCGCATCAAACCTACTAGGCAACGACCTAAGGATTTTCTTAATGACACGGTTGTCGAGAATTTTCTCACCTAGGTTAAACGATGAGTTGACAATATTGGAAAACGTAGTATAAAACTCATCAAAGGTCTCACTCTCTAACATCCTGATAGTCTCAAACTGAGTAGTGAGATTTTGAAGTTTTGACGCCTTAACCGTGCTAGTGCCCTCGTGAGTGAGTGCCAAAATATCCCAAGCCTCTTTTGATGTTTCACAAGTCATAATTCTATTATATTCTTCCTGTGTGACATGTGAAGAAATAACGTGCAGACCCTTAGAATTATATTGAGCAAGTCTTTGTTCAGTTTTGGTCCATGACTCAACAGCCTTTAAACTAGTGACCTCACCTATAATAGTGACAGGGGGTGTCCAACCTTTCTCAACTGCAAGCCAAACACGCTCATCAATAGATTTTAAAGCACATCTCATTCTCATTTTCCAGTAATTGTAATTAGTGCCATAAAAAACAGGGGTTCGAGAAAATTCATTATATCCAAAATTCAGCTTTGAAAACACACGGGATCTCAAAACAAATAAAAAATATTTTCTAGCTCTGATACCAATTTGACGAGTGCCCAATATGTGTGTTTTAAACAAAACCAATTTTTCTTCGAAAAAGATCCAACTTTTAAATGTGCACCAAACCAAGTTGTGAAAAACTCAATTCTTACTTTAAACCAATTTTATCTTGATTAATCCTAAACATGCATCTAGTGATTAAAGCAAGTAAAGTAAAGTAAAGAATACTCACAACGCCGGATGTACGAGGAAAAAACCCAAAAGCGGGAAAATAACCTCGGACAGCCCAAGCTAGATAATCACTATGAACAATGGTTTTACAAAGACAGATTAGCCTTACACTAAGACTCGATCCCCACGGGTCCTGACGCTCCTTCTGACCTTCAACCATTCTTCAATAGTTCCCACACAAAAATTTCATCTTCCATGATACCTGTCCACAACACACGCGTCCACGTATGTCTCGGTGTCCATCGAATGTCTTTGATTCATCTATGATGTTGAACAAGAAGTCCTTCTCTTTTCTTCACCGCAAAACCCTTTGTGTTCAATGTGTAGAACAAACAACTTTGGTGCAGCAAGATCACTTAAACATACAAGAATGATAACTCGGATCTTTGCAAACTCTAAGGATGGTTTTAAGATTTTTAAACCTTAGAAAACATGTGCAAAACAAGTTTCTGGTCGAATACTGTTTTCCAGAATGCACACCACCACGAAACTATGATGAATAACACAGTTTAAATAGGATTTGAACGCCGCCTCAAAAAACATATCGTTCGAACGACTTGGGGAACCCGTTCAAGCGACATCCCATCTCGTTCGAACGAGATTGGATGTCATTCAAACGACAGCGCGAAAGATTGACTTTTTGACTTTTGTTTAAAACGTCTCTTCCAATGAGAGATCCAAAAATGTCAAACTCTTTTACGAGCTTATCATCATAAAACGTAGTGTAAACCTTTAAAACACTTTTAAAACATTTAAAAACATTTTTCTTTATAAAAATTACATCCTTATCTTTAATAAAATAATTTCGAGCACCATTAATTATACGTATTCATACCTGAGTGATCTCGGAATGAAATTAACTTTGAAGACGATTAAACTTGCACCAATTTAAACTACGGCATGATTAAATCTTTGAAGCTTTGCCGCAACGTCTTCAATTTCTTCAATACGTCATAGACCAAGTGGGATCGTGACACAAATAAACATCTCCCTATGACATATTACTAACACAGTTTTGTTCACGAAATTAGGTCAAAATAATACAGGGACTCAATTGGAAATTTATGTCCTTACATTTTCCAATCAAGATGACAGACAATGTGATTAAGTTGGCAAGATTGTATATTCAGGAAATATTCCGACTACATGGTGTCCTGCTATCAATTGTGTCGAACAGGGATTCCCGATTTGTTTATCAATTCTGAAAGAAGTTTCAGCATGAATTGGGTACGGAGTTGAACAAGAAGTATGCCATTCTATCTTGAGACTGACGGACAATAAGAGCCTACAATACAGATACTGGAGGATATGCTTAGAGATTGTGCACTCTATTTCCATCTCCTACAATAATAGCTATTAGGCAAGTATTGAGAATGGCTCCTTTTGAGGATCTCTATGAAAGGCCGTGCCACCCGCCAGTTTCTTAGGCAGAAGTGGGAGAGAAACACCTCACCAGTTCAGATTTGATCCAAGAAATGATGGACAGGGTGCGGATAATTCGTCAGAGGATAATGACGGCTTAGAGCCGATAGGAAAATTATGCCGATAATTGTCGAACACACTTAGAATTCTGGGTGGGTGATCACGCAATGTTAAAAGTGAGGTCCAAGATGGGAAATAAATGGTTCGAGAGTAAGGGGAAGCTAGACCTACGTTACATCAACCCCTTTGAAATTCTCGAGCAGATTGGAGATGTGTCGTATCGCTTAGCACTACTCCCACGACTGTTCCAATTGCACATTGTGTTTCATGTATCCATGCTAAAGAAATATATCCATGATCCCTGTCAAGTTATCAACTGGAACCTCGTCAAACTGGAAGAGGACGTCATATTCCCCACTAGACCAATATTTATATTAGACCGTGAAGAGAGGGCCCTCAATAAAAATGTAATACCGTTAGTAATGGTCCTTTAGGAATTTCAGAATGTTGAAGGTTCTACTTGGGAAAACGAGTCAGAATTGTGGGAAAAACATAAAGAACTCTTCGCTTAATTATTTGTCCAATTTCAGGGATGAAATCCCCTACGAGGAGAGGTTGAAATACCCCGACCCAATGTTGTGTCTTATTTCGTGTAGTTTATAATTATGAAAGATTAAATGAAAGAAATCCTTATTCTAAGAATTCTACCGTTTCAATTGGTTAAATTAATGACTCTCTATGAATTTAAGTTGTAATTATGCTCAAGTGAAAAAGAAAATTCATTGATTAAAGGTATTAGATCTTTAAATGACATTAAATTCGTTCAAATGACTTTATCAACTCGTTCGAATGACCGTCCCTGGTCGTTAGTAATGAGGCTTCAAATGACCAGGCAAGAGGAAAACAGAAGAATGTCGCGAGAACGATGTATCGAACGATAAGCCAAAGTAGTTCAAACGACGTTATCATATCGTTCGAACAACCCTATCGAAATCAGATCAGATAAAAATATTGTCACTATTCCAGTCCCTGATGAAAATACGTGTCAACCCCATGAGAACTGACGGATATGATGAGCCTTTGGGTGAATTTCTAATGTTTAAACATGGTTTTTGGTGGGTTACTTAAGGATGGTTTGGGAGGATGATAATCCACCACCATTACCATCTTCCTCTTCTCTTTCTAAATCTTCCCACACCCATTCCCTTTTCCTCAAGTATTTCCTCCATTTTATAGTAGTACCAGGCATATCCACACCACATATATCGATCTCTACACCATCTTCTTATACCCAAGCTCTCTTTTTGAAGAAGGAGGTGGTGCAGCACACTTGTATTGAGACCTTGGAGGAGTTTTGTGGAGCCAGAGTCTTGGAGCTACGAATTTAGGAGCTTTTAAGTCATCCATCACTATTCCTCCTCTTCAAATCAAAGGTAGGTTTTCTTCTAAGTTTTTAAGGTTTTTTCTCGCTATGAAATGGAGTTAAGGAGTGCTACGTGAAGTTCTATCCCATATATATGTACATTTATTCATAGCACCATCTTGTAAAAATGGAATTTTTTAAAAATAATCCGAAGTAAATTTCTTTCACATAAAGAAGATGGTACCTAAAACCTTGATATATAGGAAGAAAGCATGTTAATTCTTAAGTTATGATTTTTGTAGAATAAATGCATGAATGAGGTATTTCTAGGGTGAAAACCTACCATAAACATGTAAAAACATGTAGTATGCTAAAGTGTGTTAATATTGACTTAAACAAGCATGTTAAAATGGGTCTTATTACCAAATTAACAACCAAGGAAAAACAATCCCAAATTTTGTGGTATTTAATGTAGTAAAAATGGCATAAATATTGGAACTCTCATGAAATAATAAGAGAGGACTATGAACTTAACAAGAATGGTCTTAATCATGGTCACCAGTATTTCATGTGGAAGGATATGGTTTTGAACATAAAATGTTAAATTTACCACTTTGAAAATAGTTAAATGTTGTGCCAATAGAGAAATAAAATAAACAAACGTTTTTCACAAAAACATAACCAAGGGGGTAAAAGCGGGATTGTTTTTGCAAACTTAAGGACCCTAAGGGTTAGGCCTCTTCTCGGGACTTCTTCGGTATAGTTTGAGGTGTAAAATGGATGAAAGGTGAGTTTGGAACGACTATTAAAGTTTGAAGTTCAAATAAACAAGTTTTTCATCCCTTTGCCCCGGGTCAAGATGTATAATTTATATATGTGTTGTTACAGAGATCTAGTTTCTTAAGGAACTCCATAAGAGGGTACGGATTGGCCATGAGGTACTTGAATATCTCATCCGAGATTCTTGGGACCTGATTTGACTATATCTTCGAGTGTCATGCTTCGACTAAACTAACCGTGTAAAAATTTAAGTCATGATTTGGGCCGAGAAAAATACTTAAACTATCTTGGCCAACTACTCTCATGGACTTATAAAAAATGGTCTCCCATAATTGCGCCTGAAATCTTTGGGTCAATATTTATGGGTCAACAGATTTCAACTGGGTCGGAGGCCCAAGGCCTTAAAATATAATGAGAGACCGCTATGGCATGTTTGTAATAGTAAGTCTTGCACACGGGGTACGCTTGTCTAAAAAGAAATTAAAGCACTAAAATCTTTCTTGGAATACGAAACTCATCATTAGAGTGTTCTGGTGATCAGTTGGTGTATAATCAACCGTTCATTCACTGTCTCTAGTCATTTTTGTGCATACTTCGCTCCTAATCTTCTACTCTGCTTTAAAAATTGAATCATTCTTCTTTTGTGCTTTCCCAAAGCTCTGTTACTACCTGTAAGTTCTAGTCTTTGCCTTTTTAGTTCTTTTTCATTGCATTAGCTTGTTACTGTAGCTAGGGTTTCTTCTTACTTGTGAAATTATGGCGATGAAAGATAATAAATCTCTAGAAGAGTTTACGCATCAGTATAACATTCCTGATTGGGTAATTATCGTTTGTGCCCCCTTCCTCGAAACGTTCGTGACGTTGATGGAGGGAACTAGATTCACACCTTTATGGTAACTCAAGGGGGTTTGACATTCCTCCCAAATGAGTTGTTTCTTAGATTTTTTAGGTTCTTTTCCACTGTTCCTGCCCAATGTGCCCCAATGTGTGGAAGATAGTAAATGGAGTTTGCAGAATAAATACACTCTATGGAACAAGGTTAGGTATTACTGAGATATGTTACTGCTATATGCTCTAGAAGACCAAAGAAGGTCTATTATATTTAAAAACCAGAAAAGCCGAGCGAGTTCTAGTGGTTAATATTTTGGATTACCCCAAAGACTACTGGGCAAATGAGTTCATTTCTAGGAACTGGCAGCTCCCCCCACCGTTGGAGGGGGAAAGACCACGTGGACCTACGAGTTTTGAATACGAAGAGGCTAAAATATGTCGCTTCTTCTTTTTTCCTTTCTGCTGACTTCTTGTGATTTTTTCCCATTCTTGTGGCTAATAGTCCTCTTCCCTATTATTGCAGCTTGTGCCAAAAACCAGGAACATGAACTTAAGGAGATTAATATTGACAAGCTAGTGAAGGCTTGGAGCATCATGGAAAGATTGGCAGATGGTAAATATCTAAGGTTGGCATCCTTTCTCTTGGAATATAAGAACACATGCAATAACTTTATTGGTCGACCGGTTGATAGGGTTCCATCTTTGAAAGATCCATAGGTAGGTCCTTCTGATCCAATTTTTATTGAAGAGGAAAGTTCTAAAGAAGAGGAAGAGAGCAAAGATTAGGGAAGAAGAGAGGTAGGGGTAAAAGAAGAAGAGGAAGAAGAAGAACAAGAAGAAAAGGAAGAAAATGACATGGTTCCTTTGGTTAAGAGGAGGAAGTTAAAGCTTCCTAACGATGAAGACGACCATACGGTCCTTTCTAACAGGATTCTATCCTTGAAGAACTCTATAACAGACTCTTCCAAGGGTGGTGGTTCTGGCCCTTTTGATAAAGGAAGAGAGCAAGAAAAAGAGAGAGAGAAGAAAAGAGGAGAAGAAGAGATTAAGAGAGAAAGAGAGAGAGAGAAAGAGAGAGAAGATGAAGAGAAGAGGATAGAAAATGAGAGGGTTGAGGCTAAGAGGAAGTTAGTCCTGCAATCCTCTGGGGTGCCCACTTTCCCTAGTCTTGAGGGGGATAGTGTGGGTGATTCCCCCTCTTTGACCCTTGACCTTCTAAATAGGTTTGTGATCGCTACTGATCGCGAGCGTTCCTCTATGCCGGGGCCAGCTTAACTCGCCCTCAAGACTACACAAGTGATCACGTGGAAAAACCGAGCGTCCGTGTAATACACTAGTCATTGTTATCGGCTTCCAACCTCAATACAAAAAATCTAAACTTGTAACTACACTCTTAAGGAGTATAGTGGTGAGTCTGAGTATTGAATCCACAGGGAATGTTTGATAGAATTTAATTGATTTATTAATTCTAAAATAAAAGTGAAAAAGATGATGATGGTTGAAAAGGGAAAAAATAAAAAAAGTTAACTATGCATGCATGAGCAAACTAATTAAGATGAATGAGAAAGTAGGTTGGAATACAATCCCCTAACCCTAGTAATTTACCGTGTAGAATACTAGAATTGTAAATTATAAATTTGAATGAATCCAGTCTTTATAGATCCTAAGCATTACGTATATGAGGTTCAAGCCCGCACCATACGAAAGCAAAGGTAAATATAAAGTGGCGCTAAATAATTATACTCACATCGTATTCTTAAACATCCCAAGTACCTAGGGCAAGAGAGATTAAAAGATCTGCAATGGTTGTAAAATTGTCTCGCACGACTCTTTCAAATTTTTAATTTAAATTTTGGTTTCTACATAAGTAATTTACATTGGGATGGGTTCATTCATCCCAACCCTTAAAAACTTAGCTAGGCATGATTTCATTAAATGAAAATAAAATTCTAGATGTGCAGGAAATCATAGGTCTATTATGCATTGAAAATGAGCTTGAATTGAGAAACAAAATTAAACTACAAGAGTAATTTAAACTTACAATATGAAAGAAATTGAAAGTAGAACTTAGCAATACTTGAATGGAAGAAGGAGATCTGAACTTGAAACTTGAATCTTGAATAACTCTTGTTCAACTTACAAACTAGGGTTTCTAAATCCTAAGGAAAGAAAAATATGAAATTATATGCCAAAAAGGAACTCTCTCTCCTCCTCCTTTTTATTACTCTAGGGCTTGGCTTTTTATATACCCAAATATGAATTTTCCCATGCCTCTACACGTTTTACAACTAATAAAAAGGAATTATACAAGAAATTTCAAGAGTTGAAACTCTTCAGCTTCTAGAATTAATTTCAACTTTGGCTTTCTGTCTCCAACTTCAAATGGGCATAACTTCTTCACCGTAGCTTGGATTGGGGTGTAGTTTTTTCCAATGTTCTTTTAATTTATATCTATTAAACTTTCTAGTCTTCCCCACCTCCTAAATATATATGTAAAATTACGAAAATTCCCTTAAACTCCCCATTTCTTGGTTTCTTTCACTGTTTTGTGTTCTCTTTCGCACTAATTTGTATGAAATACCTGTCAAACATGTAAGAGATACGCAAATACGAAATACTTGCCAAAAAGGGTTAGTAGCATAAATATAAGACAAATTCAAGCTATTTACAATGCACGGGATCGTAAAAATATCGAAATTAAGGGGATAACTGTGAAGAATTGATGCCTAATCAAATCCCCCTAACTTAGAACTTTGCGCGTCCCGAGCAATGTAAGAGAAATGAGTTGAATTTTGAAATTTCTTTTATTAAAATAAAATTCCACTTTCACAGGTAAGCGATTGCATTGAGCATATGCAATAAGCCTTTAAACCCCTAGGTTACCCTAGTAGGACGAGTTTTGTCTCGTGAGGGTTTGCAGTGAATACACTCACAAAATTCTTTATTGACTCAAATAAATATCAAAATACTTAAAAATTGTACAACTTAAACTTTTCAAAAAATAATCATCATAAATTCATTTTCCAATTTCTCAAACCATAGTGTGTGTGTGCAAAACCAGAAATTAAGCCTCAAATTTCCACCGATTGAGCATTACGTTACTTTTCGAAAATTCGTTTTGATTCAAATTCGTACGGATGCACTCACAAACGAATCACTCGGATTGTGGTTGTTTTATCTCGGTATGCATGATATAAAGAGTAAATATAATGGACACAAATTCATGCATACAAAATTGAAAAGAAAGAAATATATGGTGAAAAGATCTCATCATCGGAATACAGTTATAAGAAAATGGGAAACATCATCTCTTAATCACACCATTTTAATCTCTTTTATTATCTTTTCATGTCTTAGCTCTCAATGCTGTAATTAATTTTGCCATTCGGACTCGGTTAGGACTTTTCGGGTTAAAAAGTGTAAAGGGTAAAAATGGGAATGGACGGAATGTTCAGAATTGAAAAATGTCCTTATGACGTCCATTAGTGCTTTTTCGGGCATTTGCTCATTTTCTCTTTCTTTTTCTCTTTTCATTTTTTTCTTGCTATTTTTCTTTTCTTGCCCTTTTTTTACACACTTTGGACTTACTTGATGAATTTTTAATTTTTCACAATTCTGGGCTATTTGGATTTTTCGGGTTATCAAATGAAAGGGATATATTTTATTAAGCTCAAAGTGGGTTGCAAAGGGATAATTTTTCACAATTTTATTATGGCTAATATTTTTGGGTTAAACAAAAGAGGGCCTACTTCATTGTCCAAATTGCTAATCACATTACCATATGCATCTCGAGATTAATTAAGTTTAGAGATATATTTAGAACGAATTTCGAGACAATATTTCACATATTTCCCATAACCGATCAAAACAAAATATTGAGATCATCAACGACTTATTAAAAAAATGAAAAGAACTTTGAGTTAATCATAAACTCGGATTGATTTAAAAACTCATAAAAAATTGAAAGGCTCGAAATCTCACCGGGTTTTATTAATCTCCACACTTATTCGTAAAGTCGTCAATTTTCTTTCAATTTCCATCTTCGGTCAATTTTGGCTTAGTGCATTTTGATTGTTAATAATTTGAGACTTTAAATAGAATAAAGGTGATATTTTTGAAAAATTTAAATTCCAATTTTTATTTATTTTGAAGAAAAATATTTTTGGCCTTTTTCAAATTTTTTTAATTTTTTTGAAATTTTTGAAAAAAAAAACACACTTGGAAAGAACATGTGATCGAATCAATGAATCTAAACAATAAACGAGAATAATATCCCACACCCCCTAACTTAAATGTTGCATTGTCCTAAATGCGAATCAAGAACATAACATAAAGAGAGAACAAGAAAGATATTACCAAAATGGAGCGATCCCCGATGAGTGCGAGTCCATTGAATCTACAAAACATGTTAGAACCAAGCATAGCAAAAAGAATAACTAAGACTCTACCATCGAAACTAGACTATAATAAAATAGAAAGAGTAATAATAAAAAAACTAATTATTTACAATCTAAAATTTGAACGGCTAATAAATCATACACTAAAAGTCAAAAAATTTGAGGGTCCACCCAAAATACAATTTGACTTTGAGGGATTAATGGTGTACCCTCAATAGAAAGCATGTCTCCCGAAAAATAAGTATTCCGTTTGAACAATGGAAGGCATGTGCAAAGCGGAAGAAATGAACCATCACCAATTAAAATTTTTAGGGGGGATAATAAAGGATTTGGGAGCAGAGGGGGACAAGTACCATCGGGATCCAAGAAAAATAGAATCACGTTCCAAATATTTTTCAAGTAGTGTGGGAAGAGGATCACACAAACAGAAAGATTCCATATTAGAAAACAATTCAAATATAGAGATCTGGTGGAGTGACACGTCTGAGTGTATGGCCCGTAAGATGAAACATCTCAAAAAAACATTCCCATACCAAAATCGGATCAACATCCTCAAGACATTCATCCAGTTCTTGTGATGGATTTTAGGGTTCGATAATAGTTGGTACACAAGCAGACAAATGATCTTCAACCTCAGTAGATTTTGCAATATTTATAAGAGATTGATATTCAAAAGAACTTGGATCACTCTCATGATTTCATACTCAAAAGTGTTAGGTGAAGCGCAAGTCTCGAGCTTCTCTAAGTTGTCCAAATAATCATTAAACTCCTTGCAAGTTGCTATAATTTTCAACTCTGTAGCAGCAAGGTCATCAGATCGCCTTTTGCTAATAATCAAGAGTTCTTCCAAAGTAAGCTTCCTTGGTTCTAGCACCTCGGATTCCTCATTTGGTTGAAAAAATTCTTCAACTTCAAAAATATAGGAAGAAAAATCCTCATTGGGTTCAAATAATGCATCTAACTCTTGCTCCCACTAACGATTTTTTTCCCGATATTATTTTTCAAGTCTTTTTTCTTCAAGCAATTCATTTTGATAAATTTGGATGGCCTTAACACTGGGCTTGTATTTATGAAACTCATCTTTAGTGATATTGATCAAATGTTCATAAATCGTGAGTTCATTCTCCTCCTCACTATTAGCATAACAATTAAAGCCACCAAAAGAGTTAAAATAAGACATTTCAAAGTGGGCAATTAAGAAACGTGACACACATATATATTTTTTTATTGTTTTATTTTTTTTGTATATTATTTTTTTTCCCGAAATAGTAAGTCAATTATAATCTATAACAAACAGTCCTCGGCAACGGCGCCATTTTGATCGAGTGGAAAAACCGATCGTCTGTGTAATACGCTAGTCGTTGTTATCGACTTCCAACCTCAATACAAAAAACCTAAACTTGTAACTACACTCTTAAGGAGTATAGTGGTGAGTCTGAGTATCGAATCCACAGGGAATGTTTGATATAATTTAATTGATTTATTACTTCTAAAATAAAAGTGAAAAAGATGATGATGGTTGAAAAGGGAAAAAATAAAAAGTTAACTATATATGCATGAGCAAATTAATTAAGATGAATTAGAAAGTAGGTTGGAATACAATCCCCTAACCCTAGTAATTTACCGTGTAGAATACTAAAATTATAAATTATAAATTTAAATGAATCTATTATTTATAGATCCTAAGCATTACGTATATGAGGTTCAAGCCCGCACCATACGAAATCAAAGGTAAATATAAAGCGGTGCTAAATAATTATACGCACATCGTATTCTTAAACATCCCAAGTACCTAGGGCAAGAGAGATTAAAAGATCTACAATGGTTGTAAAATTGTCTCGCACGACTCTTTCAAAATTTTAATTTAAATTCTACTTTCTACATAAGTAATTTACATTGGGATGGGGTCATGCATCCCAACCCTTAAAAACTTAGCTAGGCATGATTTTATTAAATGAAAACAAAATTCTAGATGTGCAGGAAGTCATAGGTCTATTATGCATTGAAAATGAACTTGAATTGAGAAACAAAATTAAACTACAAGAGTAATTTAAACTTATAATATGAAAGAAATTGAAAGTAGAACTTAACAATACTTGAATGGAAGAAGGATATCTGAACTTGAAACTTGAATCTTGAATAACTCTTGTTCAACTTACAAACTAGGGTTTATAAATCCTAAGGAAAGAAAAATATGAAATTATATGCCAAAAAGGAACTCTCTCTCCTCCTCCCTTTTATTACTCTACGGCTTGGCTTTTTATATACCCAAATATGACTTTTTCCATGCCTCTACATGTTTTACAACTAATGAAAAGGAATTATACAAGAAATTTCAAGAGTTGAAACTCTTCAGCTTCTAGAATTAATTTCAACTTTGGCTTTCTGTGTCCAACTTCAAATGGGCATAACTTCTTCACCTAAGCTGGGATTGGGGTGTCGTTTTTTCCAATGTTCTTGTAATTCATATCTCTTTAACTTTCTACCTCCCTCCAGAATATATATGTAAAATTATGAAAATGCCCTTGAACTCCCCATTTCTTGGGTTCTTTCACTGTTTTGCGTTCTCTTTCGCACTAATTTGCATGAAAAACTTGTAAGACACATAAGAGATACACAAATACGAAATACTTACCAAAAATGGCTAGTAGAATAAATATAAGATAAATTCAAGCTATTTACAATGCACGGGATCATAAAAATACCGAAATTAAGGGGATAAATGTGAAGAATTTATGCATAATCAACAAGGGATGGCTCTGGTAAGTGTTACTTTCTTGTTTCTTTTCCTTTGCTTTTTCTATTTCTGTTTTGATTCTCTATTATTTTCACATGTTCGTAGATGCTATTTGATTTTACTACTCTTCTGGACAATCAAGCTGATAGCTTCAAAAGAGATGAGGAGTTGGATAAAACCATGGAAGCTGAGAAAGAGGCATTTATCAATGCTCTCCAAGAGTGGGAGAGTGAAAATAAGTACATGTCCAAGGTATACGATGCTCTTGGGGCTACTTAGAAGTTGATAATTGCTGAGAAGTCAGAATAGGTGGAGGGCAATAAAAAATTTATTGACAAAGTTGCTAAGCTCGAGGGTGATCTTCCTCAAGCAAAGGATGATAGCTACCTCAAGGGTTTTTATAAAGCTTATGAGGATGCAAAATTCCAAATGGCATATGCTTGCAAGGTCTCTTTCAAGAAGGGATTGGACCAAGGTTTAAGGGTTGCTGGAACTCTTCTTTTCAGTCTTCATTCTCCGGGTCATGGCCCTTATGCTGAAGAAGAAAAAGAGGGTGGCGACTGATAAGCACCCAAAAGTGTATTTTTATACCCCGAATAGAAGGGTTTTAGTTGCTAATTCTCGACAATAATGGTCTTATGCACATAAATATTTAATGTGCATGCTTGATTGCAGTTGCGGTGTCAAAAGTGTTATTTCAAGGCAAATTGCATTAAGAATGTAGCTAATTCCCTTGTCCCGTAACCTCACCCGAACCTACACCTGTCCCTAAACCTACCCCGAAGCCCGTGTGTGTTTAGTTTGTGCCTTTATAATTTTTTTAGATTTTTAGTTTGAGTCATTTTTATTTTTAGGGTTTATTTTAGATTTATTTAAAATTTTCTAGGCTTTATTTTCTATTTTGCTATTTCTTTTTTTTAGTGTAATTTTATTTTATTTTTATTAGTTTTTAGTTTTATTTTATTAGCATTAATTTTTTTTAGGATTTCATTTATTTGTAGTTTTATTAGATTTTACATTTTTTTAGGATTTTAATTTTAGTTTTAATAGATATTTATTTCTTTTTAAGTTTTATTTTTAATTTGTGTCTTTTATTTTTTAGAGTAGGATTTTATTTTTAGATTTTTTTTAGTGTTATTTGTTTTATAGGTACAATCTAAACACACAGACACATTAAACCCACTCACACTCTAAATGCCATACACACAAACCAACCCCCTCATCCACACCATATTACCATATACCCTCACACACCTAAGTCTGCACACCTTCTTCTTCCTCTCATCCACACTCTCTCTCCTCTAAACCCACCAACCCCCATTAACAACTCATCTCTCTCTCTCTCCCCACCAATTAACCACCACCACTCATCAATCATCCACCACACAACCCCATCTCCCATTTTAAGAACTCAAAACCACCTCTGCCAATCCGGCCGGACCTACTCCCCAACCCGATCTCCCAGCCATAGCCCTAGTTCAACTCCTACCAAGAAAATCGGACCGCCAACTATCTAAACCAAAATCCTACCCCATTCTTATTCCTCCATACTCATCACCCGACCCACTTGCCATACAATCCTGGACCCCCTCGTCGGCGACACGCAACCCCAAATCGACCTCCGTCTAGATCCATGCCGCCTACTTCCACCAGGACCCTCAACCCGAGACCCACATTCTCAACTCCACACAACCTGTATAAACCACCCAACCCGAAATCACAACCTATAGCAGTAACAACCCACTACCAAAACCGACTCGGAGCTGCCCAAATAACTCGAGACCTGCTCGACCCGGGTCCAAGCCATGAACCCATTTCTCATCTCCCAAGCCAAAAATTATGGCTATCAATTTTGCCACCTGCACAAAGTTGAATCCCAAGACAAATAAACAAAAGTTAAGTCCCACATGTTTAAAGTCTTCTACCCCTTCTGACACCTCCAGCTACAAACGGCTCCCAATCTCTGCAAAAAAATCCTATGTACAACACCTAGAGCCTATGATAACTGAACCTTCTCTTCATTTTAAAAAGGGGGAGAAGACACGCAAAAAAAATGGGCAGTAGACACAGAGTAAAGTTAAGTTAGAGGCTCCATTTTTTGGAGCTCATTTTTGGTTTAGTATTGTACAAAAATTTTATTTTTCTTCTTTTCTAATTTTTTATAGTGACTTGAGTGAGGCAGATTATTTTTGTGAGATACAAATTGTGAGTTGAGGTATATTTTTGTAGTGTTGTAAAACTCATATTTGTGGGTTACTATTCATGTCAAAACTTGGGATTGCAATGAAAATTTAAGGAGACTTGGTTTTTATTTTGTTCCCTCTTAGTTTATTTATTTTATGCCTCTTATTGTGTCATTGTTACATTTTATATGTAATAATACCAAAATGAGAGGCTAAATACTCCATTCAAGGGGTGAGATGGAACCCTTAACTTAATTATTTTTTTATTTTTAGTTTGTTTATTTATTATGCCCCTTTGAGTATTAATATAAAAATTTTACAATTTATATTTACGCCTCGAGAGAGGGTGAATTATTTTCGAGAGAAAATCGGAAATTCAAATAATAATATGTATTTATTAATTAAACTAGAGATAAATAATTTTAAAGTTCGGATTTCTCTACTCTAAAAATGTAATTTTTAATGATTTAAAATACTTTTAGTAGATTTTCCCTCGTGGGTGATTTATTAGAAAATGTTTAAATCTATTTTTCTGTGAGTGTGTGATATTTAAATATTAATCTTCTAAAAGGATTATATGTAAATTTACATTTGCAACGAGAGTTGATTTGTGAATTTATAGATGTTTTAGGGTATTTCAAATAGACAAACTAATTAATGAAAATAAATAGGTTAAGTGGTGAAGTTTAATCGCTTGAATTATCTCATAATTATTTTCTCCTCATATTTAGCTCACTTTATCATTTTCTTTATTTATTAGCGTAGTTTTAATTTTAGTTCATAATTAGTAGTATAAATATCCCTTCAAAATTATTTTAAAAATCATACATTGTCTTCACTTGCTCTTGTCCATATTAGAGAGTGCGGATTGACCCCTTACTTGCCAATATATATTTTTAGTATGTTTGTAGGTACCAAAAGGGATTTTTAATTGACCGTCTTTACCCCACAACGACAGATACAGGAAAGGCAAGTTATCAAACAACACCGTCGCTGTCTTTTTAAGCGTTGGACTTTGCTCAAACTGTGCCGATTGACTTTTCACGAAGTGCCGTTGCCGACTTTTCGAGTTGAGGAGCGTTTTGAAGACTTGTACATTTGTTCATTTGTTCATTTGTATATATATTTTTATTTATAGATTGTTTGTATTAGGATATTGAGGCCTTATACATTTATTTGTGGTGCTTTGGACACCAATTCTTTGTAATAATTCAATTAAACAAAAAAAAGAAAAAAGGGAAATAGGACAAGGTCGAGAGAGAGCGCCCATGGAGTGGAATTTTGAAGCCTCTCCACTTTGGGTCCGTAGGACTCCCGGGGATGACTGAGATAGGCGTGATCTCCCCCCGATTGACTCAAATTTTTCATCACCCCACGGTGTAAAAATCGTGAGAGGTATATTTCTAAACCCTCGCGCCTCTCCTATCAGCGAGTCAATTTTTGTGTGTGACTACGTGCTCTTACTTGATTTTTATTATCACATTTATTTTTTTGAATGTGTGTGAAGAATTATTCAATTAAGACCTACACCCGATCATTCACGAGAAGGGATTTCATCCCCGACTCACTCGCTTACCATTTGTGTGCTACCCTAGTCATCATTAAATTTAAAATCAATCAACTAAGTAACCCAGTAGGAGAACATTTTTTTAAAGGCGATCATTAAGATAATTTTCGTTATTTTTATCACCCGCGGACTTCATTAAAATTTGGCTACCCTCTCACCTAAATTTCAAGAAAAAAATTGGTTATGTGCTAGTTAGGATTTATCCTTGACTTGTGTTAGTCCAACTCAATTTTTTTTCGGTAGTCGATTTTAGTGAGTTCGTGTAATACCCCGTAATTTTATTGATTTTATTTAATGGATTAATTTAATTAAATGAGAATTAATTTGGAAATTAATTCGGAATTAAATACTAGCGAGATGTGAGTTGATATTTTATTAAGATGTTAAAATAAAATATTACTGAGCATATATGGTAATATATGAGTATTGAAATATTAATATTGTCGCGAGGCAGAAATACGACAATTTAGGAAATTGAGTTGGGACGCGCGTGTCAGTCGCGTCAGGAATGAATTTAATTAGATTAAAAAGTAATTTATATTTTTATCAACCGAATGATCATTTTAAGTGCGCCAACGTGTTCGAAAGGGTCGAAATAGTCAGAAAATACTAGCCGGGAGTTTAGTTTGGGTCCCAGAGCATTTTTAGGCCAAATCGGCAACACAGAAGGGTATTTCGGTAATTTTAAAAATTGAGGAATTAAAACCCACGAATTTTAGAGTTTAATTATATATTATTAGAGAGGCCACTAAGGCCATTATCAGCAAAAGATAAGATAGTGGGCTACGGGGGTTTTGAGAGAAGTTGGAGAGAGGTTACAAGAGGTCCAAACTAAAACCATCAACCATCACCACCATTCTGGAAGGATTTGTGACAAGAAAGAGGAGAGAATCAACATATAATCACCGACAACAAATCAGAAGAACAAACTTAAGGCAAGTGATTTGATGTTATTAATTTCAATGAATATTTCCTCCATGTTTAGTGTAGAAACTTTATATACCATGAAAGTTTTGATGAAAACCCAAATAGAATTATTGTGGAACTCATAATTTTGGATATGGATTGCATGTAGAATGGTTATGGACGAATTCAATAACCAAAATATAACTTTTGATGATTTGAGAATGAATTTATAAGGAGTCTTTGTATGCAATTAAATTCTGGGTTCATGTTCATAGGGTTTGGGGAAAGATTTGGGAATTTATGATTATTTACATATTGATTAGTAAGATTAGACCCCAAAAATATGTTAAGAAGTGACCTAGGGTGACTTAGAGTAGTTTAAAAACATAAAAACTTAATTGGTATGAACTTAGGATGGATTTGGAGAAAGGAATTTGGTGAAAAACGAAGTTGGAGAAATTTTGGGCATTCTCTGCCATCTCGTTAGAAGACCAACCAAGGTCGTTCGAACGACCTCGTTCGAACGAACTTCTAACGAGATTCCAGTACCCCTTCTAACGAGTTCATAGTTCATTTGAAGCCACTCGTTCGAACGACCTTGTTCGAACGAGATTTCAGTGACTTCTAACGAGTTTACAGAATGGTCTTTTTCGTCTGATTTTAGTTTTGAACTTTTCGTGGGCTTATTTAATTGAGTGTTATTCTTCTCTTGTTGATTACTGGGTATATTTCTGAGATTGGAGCACGTTGAGGATTAAAACTTGAAATTTTATAAAGGCTTGGTGACTTCTATGGGTTAGATTGTAAGTACCGAAATTTGTGACGTGATAAGTGTTGGTGATCTATATTGTATATTATCCGGGGACTTGTAAATGTATAACATCTATTGACGGTATAGGAATGAAAAATATACCTCTATTAATAAAATAAGATATCTAAGATGTGTGAATGCTTAGTATATGAACTTATATGTGTATAACATACCTACCATACTTGCTATCACGGGAGGTCGGCTTTCGATCAGGGCCATCTATTCTTTGTGTGCTTACGGGGGGATTTAGATTGGTACCACAAGAACATAGGTCAGAGAATGACTTATTGGTGAGTTAATAAGTCAGCTGACCATGGGAGCGTAGGTATGTGCGTGACCCATGGGTATGTGAGCTATGTTCGCCTCTATTATGTGTGATTGTTGCTTATTGAAATGGTTCCTGAGAGATTCGAAATACGTGGTCCTCATGTACGTGATGTACCGGGATTCGATATCCGAGTATGCGTGCACCACAACTTATCCTAGGGGTGCCCTTATTGTATATTTATGATGAGATCAATATATGGGTTATTGAAATGGATTTTTGTTAAAGTATGACTGTGAATTATTGTGACATTTTTAGTAGAGTTAAAAATGGAAAATTCTTAGTAATTCTTATAAATAATTCTGAGTAATAAAAGTAAGACTCTCAGTTTATATTAAGATGTCGGGAATTGAACTTTGAATTGTAAAGTAAAGTCAGGTTATGGATTAGACAGTGGAATAACTAGAACGGGTACGGGTATTTTAGGAGTGCACAATCAGTTGAGAGGTGAGGAACTCATGTGAGTGCACGCACTATCATGTATTTTATATTCACGGTTTAATGATATTAAACACTTGTTATATTTTAAACTGTTTTCACAATCGGGCTCTGACTCGTTTGCTTTCAAATCTATTTTCTTGTAAAAACCTTTTAGGTGCCCATCCACAAGGACACCAAGCTTAGAAGTTCCATTCCAGTGACGTGCTTAGCTGCTGTGGAAGTTACAGGACCTCGATAGTAGACGCCTGCGCTTTCTGCTTGACTCTATTTCAGAATTGTTCATCTTTAGGGCATGTCGTCCCTTTTATTTTAGATACATCTTATTTACTCAGTTCTATTTCAGTTTTGGATTTAATTAATTGGTAATTCAGATTTTGTATTTGGTTGTATTCAGTATTCGAATTATTCAGAGGAGTATTCCTCCAGATTCAGTCTATTACATTGTTATTCTATTGAGACTGTGATGTGGTTGTGGTATTAGTATTTCATAATTTAATTTGGTTGTATGTTAATCTAATTTAATTAAAATTGACAACTCACTTTTTAAATATTAGGTGGCTAGTAATTGTTAAAAATGTTTTCGACAGTGATGCTATGAACCGAACCAACTTGACATTTTGTATTAATTTGAATAAAGGAGTAGCTACCCGATAGTTAATTAGTCGGGGTGTCACAGGTGGTATTAGAGCATAAGGTTCTAGTGTCCTTAGGATCTGTACATCTTGGTATGTTTTCGCATAGCGTTCTTTGATATAGAGCCCTATATTTTAGGATTGTTGTATTCTATTGTGTATGTGTCGCTCTTCAGCTACTTTGAGATAATAACTGTGAACTTATCAGACTTCTCTCTCATTTCAGATGCCTCCACGATGTGCACATAAAGTTCCCAGGGATGCTCAGCCCGAGCCATAACCTGCACCAGTTTAGGGCACCATGAATACCGTAGAGGTTGCCGCTATTATGGCCCAAGCGGTAAATGTCGCTCTAGTAGTTGTGCAACAGGCACCGATAGTAGAACCAGTACAGACTCATGCATTCCCGTCTGCTTGGGAACGTGTTCATGATGCTTTTAAAAAGGCACACCCTCCGGAGTTTGCAGGTAGCTCCGACGTCGTTTTGTCCAGTCAGTGGAAGAAGGACATCCAAAGACACTTGAGGATGTATGAGTGTACGGATGTATAGAGACAAATACTGGCTACTTTTAAGCTGGTAGGGTCAGCGTTGCAGTGGTGGGAGTCCATTACCACCACGGAGGAGAGGTATGTTCTTACCATTCAGGAGTTCTGGGTACGATTTGACCGCAAGTACTTTCCCTCAGCAGTTCACACCGAGATGAGGAGGAAGTTAATGAACCTCAAGCAGGAGGGGAAGACAGTGGCAGAGTATGAGGCCGATTTCACAAATCTTCTGAACATCGTTCCCGATGAGATTCCGACTGAAGAGAAGAATATACAAAAATTCATGGATGGATTGACTTAGAGGATCCATTAGCACTTGCTAGGAAATCTCTCGTTGGCCACTTATTCTGATGTGGTTAACGCAACACTGCTTCACTGCCAGGACCACTGCTTTCACTTGGCTGAGGGTAAGCGATCAGGAGAGTCCAACCATCAGGGTAGGACAGGGGGAATGGTACCAGCGGGGCACAATCAGCTCAGGGTCAGCACATGCAGAGTGATCAGAGTTCCCAGTAGGGGGATTCTAAAAGATTTCGATCTGGAGGTTTTAGAAATGGTCAGGGAGGTTTTCGTCATGGCCAGCAAGGTCAGCACGGCCATCAGGGTCAGCAGGGCCAGCACGGCCAACAACAGCAATTTCAGTAGGGCCAGCATGGTCAGTGGAGGAATGGCAACGGTCATCAGGGCCGTGGACAGTAAGGTCAGAAAGGGGGAAACTTTCCGGGGAAATGTTTTATTTGTGGCAAGATTGGTCACAAGCATCAGGAGTGTCGTGATAAGGGCAGGGTCCCACATCAGCAGCAGCAGGGTGCTCGACACGAGCCCTAGAGACCTATGTTTCCCGCCGCCCTCCCAGCACCACCGCAGATGCCAGCTTTACAACCCATCCCAGCAGTCCCAGTCCAGCAGGGACAGCTTCAGTACGGACGAGTTTATCAGCTCCAGTAGGCCGTAGTATCGCAGGATCCACCCGCTATTGAGGGTATGTTCTCTATTTAGGGGACTATGGGGCATATTTTATTCGATACGGGGGCCACACACTGTTTCATTGCCATGAGATTTGCGCGCACTATAGGATTATTAGACACTGCGGAGAGCACAATTACTTGCGTAGATTCACCATTGAGTAGAGGTTCCATAATTTCCCTTATATGTAGAAGTGTGGGTATCGAGATCGGGAGGTTTACTTTACCTACTGATATGTTACTATTAGATATGACTAAGTACGATGCAATCATTGGTATGGATTGGCTAGTTGCGTATCGAGCCATGATTGATTATTTTAGTAGGAGTATCATTTTTGCCATACCCGGGCAAGAGATATTCTTAGTGGCGATGCCTCTTCCTGAGGGAGGATCGTCCACTCACTTGTACTATATAGAGGAGGAGACCTCTAAGGAAGTGGTGTTACCACTTGATTCGATTCCAGTTATTAGGGAGTTCGCTGATGTATTTCAGGATAGTCCGGGATTACCACCTAGTAGGGAGATAGACTTTGTTATCGATTTGACGCCGGGCACTCGGCCAATAGCTCGCGCGCCCTATTGTATGGCTCCAGCAGAAATGAGGGAGTTACGGGATCAGATAGAGAAATTATTGGGTCAGGGGTTTATTCGTAGGAGTACTTCACCGTGGGGTGCCCCTGTGCTGTTCGTAAAGAAGAGGTATGGATCATTGAGGTTGTGTGTAGATTATCGGGAGTTGAATAAAGTCACGATATGGAATAAGTATCTGTTGCCCCGAATCGATGACTTATTCGATCAGTTGAGAGGAGCTTCCTTCTTCTTAAAGATTGACTTGCGATCGGGATACCATCAATTGCGTATCAGGGAACAGGATGTCTCGATGACTGCCTTCTTGACGAGATATGGTTCCTATAAGTTCCGAGTTATGCCTTTTGGCCTAACCAATGCCCTAGCCGTGTTTATGTACTTGATGAATAGGGTATTCAGAGAGTTCCTAGACCAGTTCATCATCATCTTTATTGATGACATTCTGGTTTACTCCCAGACAGAGGAGGAACACGCCGATCACTTGAGGCAGGTTCTGCAGACACTGTGTCAGAACGAGCTATATGTAAAGTACGAGAAGTGTGAGTTTTGGCTGAAGGAGGTTTAGTTTTTGGGGCACATCATTTCAGACCAGGGGATATCAGTTGATCCGTGGAAAGTATCGACGGTGAGAGAGTGGGGACAACCCATGACACCGACTGAGATCCGTAGTTTCTTGGGCCTAGCAGGATACTACAGGAGGTTTATTCGGGATTTCTCTAAGATAGCGGGTCCTTTGACACATCTGACTCGCAAAGGTGTGCCATTCATCTGGAGAGATGCCTGTCAGTTGGCGTTCGATGAGTTGAAGGACAAGTTGACCTCGACGCCAGTGTTAGCATTGCCCAGACTCGGAGTTGAGTATATAGTCTACACCGATGCGTCCTTACAAGGACTTGGAGGTGTACTGCAATAAGAGAGTCAGGCTATAGCTTATGCTTTCCGTAAGCTTAAGCCTCACGAGAAGAATTACCCCACCCACGACTTGGAGTTAGTGGCAGTTGTATTTGCTCTTCGAATTTGGAGACATTATCTCCTGGGGGAGAAATTTCATTTGTTCACGGACCACAAGTCTCTACAGTACCTCTTCACGCAAAAGGAACTTAATATGCGTCAACGTCGATGTCTTGAGTTCATGAAGGATTATCAGTTCGATATCCAATATCACCCAGGGAAGGCTAACGTAGTAGCAGACGCGTTGAGCCGTAGGCCAGTAGGTGAGGTGGCCGAAGTGTGGAGAGCAAAGTGGAAGGAGTTGGGACACCAGGATGCAGTGGCCTGATCATTCATGTCTGTGATGACTGTTACGCCTCAGATTGTTGTGAGAGTGATACAGGCCCAGGCAAAAGACTCGTTCTGTCAAGAGCAGATAGTTCGATTACTAGCAGAGGGAGCCGAGTCCTATAACATTAGTTTAGACGGGGGTTTACTCTTCAATGGGAGACTGGTCGTTCCGGAAGGGGAAGACTTGCGACACGAGGTAATGTCAGAGTCGCACGGCTCGCGATTCGCAGTACATCCTAGAGGGGATAAGATGTACCAGGACATGAGGCGACAGTACTGGTGGAGCGGGATGAAGAGAGACATTGCCGAGTTCATTTCTAAATGTGCCACTTGTCAGCAGGTAAAGGTGGACCATCAGAGACCGACAGGACTTCTACAGCCATTAGAGGTTCCTATGTGGAAATAGGAGAGCATTTCCATGGATTTTATCACAGGATTACCTACATCACAGAGGGATCACGACTCCATATGGGTAATCGTGGATAGGTTGACCAAAGTTTCGCATTTTCTGCCAGCGCGGACAGATTACACTACGGGATAGTATGCCTAGATTTTCATAGCGGAGATAGTGAGACTTCACGGGGTGCCTCTCAATATCGTGTCTGGCCGAGATAAGATATTTGCTTCACGATTTTGGGAGAGTTTCCAGGAGGCCATGGGTACGGAGTTACGACTGAGTACGACGTATCACCCACAGACAGATGGGCAAACCGAGCGGACGAATCAGATGTTGGAGGACATGTTGCGTATGTGCATCCTAGACTTTGGAGGTGGTTGGGAGCAGTACCTTCCACTGGTGGAGTTTGCTTATAATAACTCCTAACAGTTCACCATTGGCATGGCTCCATTCGAGGCGTTGTATGGTAGACCTTGTCGTTCCCCAGCATGTTGGTTAGAGGTGGGGGATAACAAACTCCTTGGGCCGAAAGTGATTCAGGATACTTCGGCAAGGATAGAGATGATACAGAGTCGTATTCGGGTAGCTCAGGACCGACAGAAGAGTTATGCTGATACCAAGAGGTTCTTCAGAGAATTCAAGGTGGGGGAACAGGTGCTACTCAGAGTATCTCCGATGAAGGGGATTATGCGTTTTGGGAAGAAGGGGAAACTGGCACCAAGATATGTGGGGCCATTTCCTATCATCGAGCGGATTGGGCCAGTAGCGTATAGACTTGGGTTACCAGAGCACTTGCATAGGATTCATGACGTGTTCCATATTTCCTCGCTAAGGAGATATCTTAGGGACGATTTGTCTCATACTCACATTGCTTTAGAGGACATCGATCTACAACCCGATAGTTCTTACGAGGAGGGGCCAATTGCCATTTTGGACCACAGCGAGAGGAAACTGAGGTCGAAGATAGTACCATTAGTACGTGTTCAGTGGCGGCATCATAATGCCGAGGAGTCCACATGGGAGCGCGAGGATGAGATGCGCGAACGTTATCCAGAGTTATTTTTACCAGGTACTTTCGTTCTGAATTTCGGGATGAAATTCTGTTATTAGGGGGAAGTATGTAATACCCCGTAATTTTATTGATTTTATTTAATGGATTAATTGAATTAAATGAGAATTAATTTGGAAATTAATCCGGAATTAAATACTAGCGAGATGTGAGTTGATATTTGATTATGATGTTAAAATAAAATATTACTGAGCATATATGGTAATATATGAGTATTGAAATATTAATATTGTCGCGAGGCAGAAATACGACAATTTGGGAAATTAAGTTAGGACGCGGGTGTCAGTCGCGTCAGGAATGAATTTAATTAGATTAAAAAGTAATTTATATTTTTATCAACTGAATGGTCATTTTGAGTGCGTCAACGTATCCGGAAGGGTCAAAATAGTCAGAAAACACTAGCCGAGAGTTTAGTTTGGGTCCCGGGATATTTTTAGGCCAAACCGGCAACCCAGAAGGGTATTTTGGTAATTTTATAAATTGAGGATTTAAAACCCACGAATTTTAGAGTTTAATTATATATTATTAGAGAGGCCACTAAGGCCATTATCAGCAAAAGACAAGAGAGTGGGCTACAGGGGTTTTGAGAGAAGTTGGAGAGAGGTTACAAGAGGTCCAAACCAAAACCATCAACCATCACCACAATTCTGGAAGGAATTATGACAAGAAAGAGGAGAGAATCAACCTATAATCACCTACAACAAATCTGAAGAACAAACTTAAGGCAAGTGATTTGATGTTATTAATTTCAATGAATATTTCCTCCATGTTTAGTGTAGAAACTTTATATACCTTGAAAGTTTTGATGAAAACCCAAATAGGATTGTTGTGGAACTCATAATTTTGGATAGGGATTGCATGTAGAATGGTTATGGACGAAATCAGTACCCAAAATATAACTTTTGATGATTTGAGAATGAATTTATAAGGAGTCTTTGTATGCAATTAAATTCTGGGTTCATGTTCATAGGGTTTGGGGTAAGATTTGGGAATTTATGATTATTACATGTTGATTAGTAAGATTAGACCCCAAAAATATGTTAAGAAGTGACCTAGGGTGACTTAGAGTAGTTTAAAAACATAAAAACTTAATTGGTATGAATTTAGGATGGATTTGGAGAAAGGAATTTGGTGAAAAATGAAGTTGGAGAAATTCTGGGACTTCTCTGCCATCTCGTTAGAAGACCAACCCAGGTCATTCAAACGCCCTCGTTCGAATGAGCTTCTAACGAGATTCCAGTACCCCTTCTAACGAGTTCATAGTTCGTTTGAAACCATTCGTTCGAACGACACTCGTTCGAATGACCTCGTTCGAACGAGATTTCAGTTACTTCTAAGGAGTTTACATAATGGTCTTTTTCGGCCGATTTTAGTTTCGAACTTTCCGTGGGCTTATTTAATTGAGTGTTATTCTTCTCTTGTTGATTAGTGGGTATATTTATGAGATTGGAGCACGCTGAGGATTAAAACTTTAAATTTTATAAAGGCTTGGTGACTTCTATGGGTTAGATTGTATGTACCGAAATTTGCAACGTGAGAAGTGTTGGCGATCTATATTGTATATTATCTGGGGACTTGTAAATGTATGACATCTATTGACGGTATAGGAATGAAAAATATAACTCTATTAATAAAATAAGATATCTAAGATGTGTGAATGCTTAGTATATGGACTTATATGTGTATAACATACCTACCATACTTGCTATCACGGGAGGTCGGCATTCGATCAGGGCCATCTATTCTTTGTGTGCCTACGGGGGGATTTAGATTGATACCTCAAGGACATAGGTCAGAGAATGACTTATTGGTGAGTTAATAAGTCAGCTGACCATGGGAGCGTAGGTATGTGCGTGACCCATGGGTATGTGAGCTGTGTTCGCCTCCATTATGTGTGATTGTTGCTTATTGAAACGGTTCCTGAGAGATTCGGAATACGTGGTCCTCATGTACGTGATGTACCAGGATTCGATAGCAGAGTATGCGTGCACCACAGCTTAGCCTAGGGGTGCCTTTATTTTATATTTATGATGAGATTAATATACTAGTAATTAAAATGGATTTTTATTAAAGTATGATTGTGAATTATTGTGACATTTTTAGTAGAGTTAAAAATGGAAAATTCTTAGTAATTCTTATAACTAATTCTGAGTAATAAAAGTAAGAATCTCAGTTTATATTAAGATGTCGGGAATTGAACTTTAAATTGTAAAGTAAAGTCAGGTTATGGATTGGACTAGTTAGATAGTGGAATAACTAGAACGGGTACGGGTACGTTAGGAGTGCACAATCAGTTGAGAGGTGAGGAACTCATGTGAGTGCACGCACTATCATGTATTTTATATTCAGTGTTTAATGATATTAAACACTTGCTATATTTTAAACTGTTTTCACAATCGGGCTCTGACCCGTTTGCTTTCAAATCCATTTTCTTGTAAAAACCTTTTAGGTGCCCAGCCACAAGGACACCAAGCTTAGAAGTTCCATTCCAGTGACGTGCTGTAGCTGTTGTGGAAGTTACAGGACCTCGATAGTAGACGCCTCTACTTTCTTCTTGACTCTATTTCAGAATTGTTCATCTTTAGGGCATGTCACCCCTTTTCTTTTAGAGACATCTATTTACTCAGTTCTATTTCAGTTTTGGAGTTAATTAATTGGTAATTCAAATTTTGTATTTGGTTGTATTCAGTATTCGGATTATTCAGAGGAGTATTCCTCCAGATTCAGTCTATTACATTGTTATTCTATTGCGACTGTGATGTGGTTGTGGTATTAGTATTTCATAATTTAATTTGATTGTATGTTAATCTAATTTAATTAAAATTGACAACTCACTTTTTAAATATTAGGTGGCTAGTAATTGTTAAAAATGTTTTCGACAGTGATGCTATGAACCGAACCAACTTGACATTTTGTATTAATTTGAATAAAGGAGTAGCTACTCGGTATTTAATTAGTCGGGGTGTCATAGTTCGTTCAAAATTTAAGAGTCCAAATATTTTTCCCGCCCTTTTATTCCGAAAAAAAAAATCCAAAAATATTTTCTTCCATTATTTTTATAAAAATCTAAACATATTTTCTTTCTTTCATTTTCAGAAAAATCCAAAAATATATTCTTTCCTTTTGAAAAGATTAAAAAAAATTAAAAAAAAATATTTCTCTCCACATGGCCGAAGAACGTCCCTTACGGGACTACTTTTTTCATTTTCTATTATCACACGACACGTGTGAGAGTGATCCCGAGCCGTCTCTGTATGATATACTTAGTGGTCTCAGCTCGCTCAAGAGTATTGTTGATATTCTTACACCATCTATGCACGCACCTCCTATTCAATCACCCTCGGTGTCAAGTGTCGACGTGTCGCGTACTTTGTTGTGCACCCATTGTTCTTGTGCCGATCACATGCCCCATAAATGCCCGTACCTTCCTTATCCACCCGACCTCACCATGGAACATGTGTATCCATATGACACTGTTTTGAAACCCACTCCGTCTTTTTATCATGACATATCTAATACCGAGTAGCGTGAGCAATCAAATTATTCTTGGCGGATTGATCACCCTCCCACGCAATATGAACCCCAACCCCATGTTGAGGTTTCTCACACGTTCCAACATTCGTCATGGAAACCTCGTGAACCTTCTCTTGATCAGTTCCCTCACTACGCACCACATGATTATCACCCATTTGTCCATCATGAAGGCGCTCCTTCTGTGTTTGACGAACTTGATCCCGCTCCCCACACTTCCTATGTGTATTCTCCGTTTAGTCATGATACTAGTGTGTTGTGTCCACCTCACCCATCCACCATTGTCCCACCACCAACCATCACTTCCCCACCATCATCCACCTTCGCTCTCGAAAGCCTCTTGAAACAGTTCACCCTTGATCAAGAGCAAGCCACTCAAATTCAAAATCAATCTCTCCAAAGGCTTACGCAACGGTTAATTGAATTTGAGTGTGCGAGAGAGTCAGAGTTTCCTCATCTTCACCCATTGTTGATCCCACGTGGGATGATGATATCTCATCTTGTGGAACGGATTTTGAGTGTGACCAACCCTACCACCCCGAGAATCTTGAAATGGAGACCATTCCATGGTCCGAGCCTCAAGTTGACAATTGTGTTGACTTATCCATAGCATGTGAGACTGCTATCCATACCCAGAAGATCCAAAATAACCTAACACCGAGGTTCTCCTTTCCTTGCCATATCCAAAAGAACCCACACTTGAGGTTCACATTCCCCCACCCGTTATATCCAAAAATACGCCCGATTTTCTACCTATTGAGCACCGCTCGTGTGTTCCCGAGGAACCCATTTATCCTAGGTTAGCTCTGGCTACGAGTACTCCCCAGTGCACGGAGATTGCATCGGAGATGGTTCCCACCTCCCGTTCTATGGATCCTCTCCAGAGATGTTTGGCTCACTTTGAGTCTGATATTGATGTTGATTCATATATCTCAGATCTTAATGCCTCGTCAGACCCTTTCTTTATTACGGATGGTGACACATTGGTGAAGAATTTGACCACTCCATCTTTAGATACCACGCTCATTTGTGAGTATTCCTTTACTCCTCCCCATGAGTGTGTGTCCCCTACACTTGAGTTGGATCATCTTCCTCCTCCATTTATCCCACCCGATTCGCCATTTACCCCACACATTATCCCTCCCGACCCACCCATTATCCCACCCGACCCTCCACCATGTTTGGACCTAGTCACCATACCTCTCCCATTGCCACATATCTCTTTAGGTCCTTAATTTCATCCTCCACCCATCGTCCATCCCTCTATCCATGAGAGTATATGTCATGATACTCTCCACTTTCGTGACATCGATCTTGTTCCTCCATGCCCACCACTTCCTTGTGGTGTTGATTTTTCTTACCGTTAGCTCCCTGGTGTGTCACAGCGCGACGATTATCATCACCCATTTATAGAACGTTCGTGTGATTTTTATGAGGCCCACCCCATTCCACTTTCCCCACCATTTTGCCTCCCCATCCAGCTTGAGCATCACACTTATAGGGCCCTAGTTTCCCTCACCTTTCGGCTCAATAAGGCCCGATACCGATACCTCTTCACCCCTACCCTAATACCCACCCGCCCATGGTTCACCGATGCTTTGCATCGTGTGATACACTTTGCCATGCAAGTGCATTGACCATTCTTAGCCTTTATCCAACATGGTTGATGCTTCAATCTTGTTTGGGGGTGATTCTCATCACCCAATTTTTCTTCCGCCCCGCACTTTCATCGATATTATCTTTAGGGTGAGAATGGTTTGGTCTGGCTGAAAACATTAAACTTAGCGTTATCGGGAGGCAGCCTGTGATTTCTTGTATGAGTTTCATCCTATTTGGGGGTGGTGTTTCACCTCACCCTATGCTTTACATGTTTTTATAGACTTGTACACTTTTGTTATCTTACCATTTATTCAAGTTTCTTCTGGTTTCATCTGCCCATTTCATTAGCGGTTGATTGTGGTAATCTCTTTCCTACCTTATGCTCTCAATTTTAAAAAATCATTTTACTTAACATCGAGGACAATGTTCCTTTTTGTTTGGGGGTGGGAAATTTTATCAAAATCATACCTCTTTTGAAAAATTTTAATTTTTAAAATTTTCATGCAGTTTCTTCCATCTCACTCATTAACGTAAATTTTCTATCATCCATCTTTTTATTCTAGGAATCAAGCTAAAGAATTTTTTTTATAGCTTATGGAGTACGTAACAAGGCTTTTGCACTATGAATTTCTAGATTCAACAAAATTTGTGCACTTATCACGTCACCGCAGTTTAGAGTTGAAGAGTATTACAATTCTCAGGAAAACCTTAAGGATCACTAGTAGAGACTTTAGCTTGGGAGATTCGTGCCTTTCACCTTTTAGAGAGTTTTACGCAATCTTCGAGTCACAAGTTGATTCAACTTTTTTTGGGTCCGCACTTTAAATCATTGTATGATCTCATTATTTTTCATAAAATTTTGGCTTGATCACTGAGAACGACATCACTTTCGAGTTGTAAGAAATACGTGTCTTGAAATTTGTCCCGATCACTAGATTTTCACCCATTACTTTCCCATATTATCCCATATTCACATATATTCCCCCCACCATCACATATCATCTCCATTCATATATCATCTTTCATTTTTGAGAAAATGAGTGTTGTTCAAAATGTAAAATGTCTTCCATGTTGAGAGTAGAAAAGAAAATTCGAAAAAAAAATAGAAAAAAAGAAGAAAAAAAGAGAGAAAAGAAAAGAGAGAAAAGAAAAGAAAGAGTTTGTAGTTAATTCTTGTGTAATAAAAACATTTGTGCCTAAAGTGTAGAACACTCTTCTATCTCATCCATCTTTCATCCATCATCCATCCATCCATCACCATCATACTTCACCTCATACCATCCTTCCCATTTCATTTCCCCCTCACCCATATACATCCATATTTTCCCTAGGTGTTCGGGCAAATGAAAGTCAACGTGGTGAATAACTCGACGTTCTCACTATAGTGATTAGCATTCTTTCATGAGATCATTTTTCTTTCTAAATGTCCGTTCTTTCTTATGTGTGTGTGAGACCTTTGATCTTGCTTACTGTAAGGACACAAATTTCCAATTGAGTCCATTGTAGTTTTGGCTCAATTCCGGACAAAAACGTTTATGTCATAGGATAGTGTTCAAGTGTACCTACTCAAGCCTATGATGTGTTTGTTGAAGACGTAGAGGCCAAGTGTATAAAGCTTCATCAAAATGCCTAGTTTAATTGCCTTGTTTCTACGTCGTCTAGTGGTTCCATGCTCCCAAGGTATGAATGCATTACATATATATATAGGAGTTTGGAATAAGTTTATATTGGGTGTTAGGTTTTTAAAACTGTGTTTTGCTTTTAGAATATTTTCTATTAAAACTTATATATAAAGTATATAAAGTTTCTGGGCTTAAAAATAAATTTTTAAACATTCTGTGAGTTCGTTCGAAGCGTCGTTCGAACGAGATTGTCGTTCGAACCACAAGTCATTCGAACGAGATTGCCAACGACTTCCCATTATGGCATACTGGAACTTCGTTCGAAATGTCGTTCGAACGAGATGGTCATTCTAACGAGCTTTCTAACGAGCTTCTAACGAGTTCATACTGGAACTTCGTTAGAAGACTCGTTCGAACGAAATGTCGTTCGAACGAGATTTGGCGGGAACAGTTTTTTTGGCAGTTTTGAGCAGTTTTGCCCACCTTCCCACTTGTTTTACCCCACTATCTTTTTGTTGAATATCTATGTGTGGGAATAACTTTTTTTAATCCATCTTTTTCATATCCTTCTAACTCCTAGAGAGTGTTTTGAGAGAAAAATCATAAGGAGAAAAAGATCATGTTTTATTTACCACTATAGTTCTCACCCATAGTTTTATTTATCCAAGTTCATATATATACATCTTGCTTGGAGTTTGGCACCGGTTTTATCTCTACACCGAATTGAAGAGAGTGCTTGGGTTTTCCTCTAAATCCCACAAAGAAGAAGAGGTTTGCGTTGATTTACCCACTTGGAGAAAGGCTCCTTGTTCGGGTGACGGTGACCATATAAAGTCCGATCGGTGGATTCCGAGATCGCGATTGAGCTCCGTGGTTATCTGCTAGGAAGAGGTGGTTACAAGAAGACGCGTCAAGGCTTGAGAGGTTTCGAGTTGAGGATGTAAGTCATCTGTCTTGTAAATGTAAATTCTGCGCTTAGTGGATTTGAGGCTAGGGCCGTCCGAGGTTGTTTCCCGTTGTGGGTTTTTCCTCGTGCATCGCGGCGTAGTGTGATTGATTTATTTTATCTTGCATAATGACTTAGAACTCATGCTTAGGATAATTCAAGATAAATTTGGTTTTAATTGTCACACGTAATTTAATTTGGTGCATAATTAAATTTGGGTAAAGTTTATTTTAAATCAAGTCTTTTGTTAAAACTGGTTTGGCCTAACTTGGAAATAATGATGAATATGACTTAGGCAAATTCTAGGACTTGAATGTATTAATTGTGTTTAAGTGAAATCAATAGTGTGTGTGTATTAATCATATTTTCACTTGTTGGTGTTTTAATTTTAATTTTGAAAAGGAAATTAAAATTTGTAGTTTGTGTGTATTGAACAATCACCCTAACGCTTCCGCATTTATTTCAAAGGAAATATAGGATTTCAAAAGAAGATTAAAATCGGGGGGCCCTTCGGGCGACTTCACTTACATTTACTCACCTCCTCACACACAAGAGCGATACACTTACCCAAATCTCGTGAGTTCGTTTGAGAGAGATATATCCAATGAGATTTTGAAGTTGAAGTGTTGATTCGTAAAAGGCAATCTAGGAATTACTCTTATGATACTCGACCCGTTTCGACTGATTCACACTACACATGTTGAGTTTTAGGAATGGCGTGCCTTATGTATTCACTTAGCTAACCTTTTTATGCATTCTAGCTAGTATTTCTCAAAATATTTTTCTCTTGTGATGGATTGTGCGATTATTTTATGTCTAATAAGAGATAGACTGTCGTTTGCAAATAAAGAATTTTGTGGGTATATTTCTTGCAAACTCTCACGAGACACAACTCGTCATGTAGGGCAAAGGCTTGTTGCACATGCTAAGTGCAATCGCAAGTGCCCGCGAAGGTGGTACACTTTTGGTTTCTTATCTTCCTCTCTATCTTATTGCTCGAGGACTAGCAACGTTCTATTTGGGGGTAGTGTGATAAGCATCCAAAAGTGTATATTTTATACCCCAAATAAACGGTTTTTAGTTGCTAATTCTCGACAATAATGGTCTTATGCGCATAAATGTTTAATGTGCAGGCTTGATCGCAGTTGCGGTGTAAAAAGTGTTATTTAAGGGAAAATTGTATTAAGAATTGATCTAATTCCCTTGTCCCGTAACCTCACCTGAGCCTAAACCTTTCCTTAAACCTACCCCGAAGCCCGTGTGTGTTTAGTTTGTGCCTTTTTAATTTTTTTAGATTTTTAGTTTGAGTCGTTTTTTATTTTTAGGGTTTATTTTAGATTTATTTAGAATTTTCTAGGTTTTATTTTCTATTTCTTTTTTTAGTGTAATTTTATTTTATTTTTCTTAGTATTTAGTTGTATTTTATTAGGATTATTTTTTTTAGGATTTCATTTATTTGTAGTTTTATTAGATTTTACATTTTTTTAGGATTTTAATTTTAGTTTTAATAGATTTTAATTTTAATTTTTATTTCTTTTTAATTTTTAATTTTAATTTGTGTCATTTATTTTTTAGAGTAGGATTTTATTTTTAGTTTTATTATTTTTATATTTTTTAGTGTTATTTATTTTATAGGTATCATCTAAACACACACACATATTAAACCCATTCACACTCTAAATGATATACACACAAACCAACCCCCTCATCCACACCATATTACCATATAACCTCACACACCTAAGTCTACCCACCTTCTTCTTCCTCTCATCCACACTCTCTCTCCTCTAAACCCACCAACCTCCATTAACAACTCATTTCTCTCTCCCCATCAATTAACCACCACTACCCATCAATCATCCACCACACAACCCCATCTCCCATTTCAAGAACTCAAAACCACCTCTACCAATTTGCCCGGACCTAGTCCCCAACCCGATCGCCCAGCCATAGCCCTAGATCAACTCCAACCAAGAAAATCGGACCCCCATCTATCCAAACTAAAATCCTACACCATCCTTATTCCTCTATACTCATCACCCGACCCACCTGCCATACAATCCTGGACCCCCTCACTGGCGACACGCAACCCCAAATCAACCTCCGTCCAGACCCATGCCGCCTACTTCCACCAGGACCCTCAACCCTCAACCCATCTTCCAACTCCACACAACCTGTATAAACCACCCAACCCGAAATTACAACCTGTAGAAGCAACAACCCACTACCAAAATCGACCCGGGGCTGCCCAAATCAACCCGAGACCTACTCGACCCGTGTCCAAGACATGAAACTATTTCTCATCTCCCAAGCCAAAAATCGTGGATGCCGATTTTTCCAACTGCACAAAGTTGAATCCCAAGACAAATAAACAAAAGTTAAGTCCCACATGTTTAAAGTCTTCTACCCCTTTTGACACCTAAAGCTACAAATGACTCCCAATATCTGCAAAAAAATCCTATGTACAACACCTAGAGCCTATGATAACGAAACCTTCTCTTCATTTTAAAAAGGGGGGAAAGATACGCAAAAAAGAAATGGATAGTAGACAAAGAGTAGAGTTTAGTTAGAGGCTCCATTTTTCGGAGCTCATTTTTGGTTTAGTATTGTACAAATTTTTTATTTTTCTTCTTTTCTAATTTTTATAGTGACTTGAGTAAGGAAGATTATTTTTGTGAGATACAAATTGTGAGTTGAGGGATATTTTTTGTAGTGTTGTAAAACTCAGATTTGTGGGTTACTATTCATGTCAAAACTTGGGATTGCAATGAAAATTTAAGGAGACTTGGTTTTTATTTTGTTCCCTCTTAGTTTATTTATTTTATGCATCTTATTGTGTCATTGTTACATTTTATATGTAATAATACCAAAATGAGAGGCTAAATACCCCATTCAAGGGGTGAGATGGAACCCTTAACTTAATTATTATTTTTTATTTTTAGTTTATTTATTTATTATGCCCCTTTGAATATTTATATAAAATTTTTACAATTTATATTTACGCCTCGAGAGAGGGTGAATTATTTTCGAGAGAAAATCAGAAATTCAGATTATAATATTTATTTATTAATAAAACTAGAGATAAATAATATTATCGTTCGGATTTCTCTACTCTAAAAATGTAATTTTTAATGATTTAAAATAATTTCCGTAGATTTTCTCTAGCGGGAGATTTATTAGAAAATGTTAAATTTTTTTTTTGTGAGTATGTGAAATTTAAATATTAATCTTCTAAAAGGATTATATGTAAATTTACATTTGCAACAAGAGTTGATTTGTGAATTTATATATGTTTTGGGGTATTTCAAATAGACAAACTAATTAATAAAAGTAAATAGGTTAAGTGGTGAAGTTTAATCCCTTGAATTATCTCATAATTATTTTCTCCTCATATTTAGCTCACTTTATCATTTTCTTTATTTATTAGCGTAGTTTTAATTTTAGTTCATAATTAGTAGTATAAATGTTCCTTCAAAATTATTTTAAAAATCATACATTGTCTTCACTTGCTCTTGTCCACATTACAGAACGTGGATTGACACCTTACTTGCCAATATAAATTTTTAGTGTGTTTGCAGGTACCAAAAGGGATTTTTGATTGACCGTCTTTACCCCACAACGACAGATAGCGCAAATGAGGGTTATTAGCGACCATACTGCTGGTAATATTGAGATCGTTCCTCCCGAGGTTGACAGAAGTGCTGGTGCTAATCAGGAGCAACGGGTGGTTGATAAGGGCAAATCTATAGTAGAGGGACATCAAGTGAAAGACTAGGGCTTTGTAGATTAGGAGTTTACCTTTTCCTTGTACAACGTTTGGACTTGTCTGTTTTTACTCATTTTTCAGAACCTCAGGTATTGGCCTTTGGCCACCTTTCTATGTTATATGACAATTAAAATTTTGTTCCCTTTTTTTGCATGGACTTATTTGATTTTCATATGCTATTATACTTGCTTTTGGTCTGGTATCGTTTGTAGTTTGCTGATTCAAATCGCTATATTTCTCCCAACTCTCAATTGGGGAGAATTCTTGGACCTAATATCAGCTTACGGGCTCATAAAGCCTTTATGAAAATCTACAAGTCGTTAAGAGCGAGGAACGAGCAGTACAAGAACTAGACTGAAGTAATTGCCAAATTAAAAGACGAGCTCCATGAAATGAAAGAAATAGGGGCTTTTGTTCAAGAGGAGATAGATTCTTTAAGGGACCAACTGTTGGAGAGGACTGAGGTCAACCAACTGGGCGAGGTCCTGCAGTCTAAAAATGATGCTTTGAGAGAGGAGGTTGTTAGCTTGTAGTCTTTTATAGCTGTGCTTAAAGACAACGTCAAGAAACTGAGATATGCATTCAAGGTGGGACCCCGAGAGGTCTAGGGAGAGGGTTATAATGATGGTTGGGTAGATGCCCCAACAAAACTAAAGGAGGCAGAAAGCGTTGCCTTTTCTCGAGTATGTCTAAGTGCCTTTAAGGAGGCAAAAACTCCAAAAGAATCCAAGCTTTGGTATAAATACCAGATTGAATGCCTTGCTTATAGCCATAATCCCTTCTCGAAAGATGATGAATGGATCCCAGTTGACCTTGAATCACGATCTTGATGAAGATGTAGAAGAGTTTGCCCTAAAGCCAGATAATGGTCAAAGAGTGATTGTAGCAGAATATCTTGCTCACTGCCCTGGCCCTTCTTCGGCCTTTATGTATTTCTTTTTGGTATGTAGTTGTAACCTTGTATTTTAATAAAGAATTTTCTTATGATTAGAGCGTATGGTGACTAAACACGTGTTAATTTTGTCTGCTCGAAGGTTACTTAGTACTTTTATTGACCAAAACGATATTAATTGACCAATCGTAGGCTTTAGGTAGGCTCATACTTAGTTTGAATCATTTTGGGCTTTTGTAGATGACTAAACGATGTTTAAGTATTGGCACTCTGCCTTTTATGTGTTTGAACATTCTCCCAATCCAATATGCCTAAGAAATATCATTCCATTCACTTTAACTTTTAGGTCGTGTTGTCACACTCCCGTAGACCTAAGTGAGTTGATGGGAAGAATGGACATGCTTAGTGGAGAATTCACCCGAGCAGGCTTTTTTCGATCAACTAAAGTAGGCAACCAACTGGAGTTGGCTTTGTTGACTAAGGATTCCCTGTAGGGATTTTGCTATTGATAAAGGAACTTTTCGGTATATTTCGTCATTGTTTGAAAGTCCTCTAATCAAAACCTCAAGTTAAGGAGAATTCCTAACTAGCACATGACCAATTTTTATCTTTAAATTTAGTGAAAGGGTAGTCAAATTTTAATTAAGTCAGCGGGCAATTAAAAAATCACGAAAAATATCTGAGTGATCACCTTATCAAAAATATTCTCCGATTGGGCTACCTAGTTGACTGATTTTAATTTTAGTGATGGCTTGGGTAACACACAATTGGTAAGCGAGTGAGTCAGGTGATGAAATCCCTTCTCGTGAGTGACCGGATGTAGGTCTTAGTAATTTAATTCATCACACCATTCAAAAAATAAATGCGAGAATAAAATCACACAAGAGCAAGTAATCACACACAAGAATTGACTCGCTAATTCAAGATATGTACCTCCCACGGTTTTTTGGCCGTGGGGTGACGAAAAATTTGGGCCGATCGGGGGGAGATCACGCCAATCTCAGTCGGTCCCGGGGGTCCAACCATCCCAAGGTAGAGAGACTTCTAAATCCTCGCCTTTGGACGCCCTCTCTCTACCTTGTCCGGTTTCCCTATCACGCTTTTCGTCGCAATTAATTATTACAAATTAAAATGAAAAATAATTTGGTGTCTCTAAGGACCGTAATACAAGCCAAGGATAAAAATCCTAATACAAGCCTTCTAAAAATATAAAAATGGTACAAAAAATAATAATGTTCGAAAAATAAATGAACTATAAGTTGAAATCCGCTTTGAGTGCTTCACGCTCTCAAGAATGGCAACATCGCCATTTGAAAACTTTAACTTTTGTGTGTATTCGTTGTTGCAAGCCAAGTCAATCAAAACCTTAAAATACCTACAAAATAACATCAAATAAGGGTTCACCCCACCCCTTGAAAGGGGGATTTAGCTTAACATGATATTAAACATGATGAACAAATAATCAAAGGCTAATAAAATGAAATAGAAGAGAAGAACAATAAAACCAAATCTCTTTGAGTGAAATTCGACTTCAATCCTTGAATTTGCACATCATCCATTCAATTCGACCCTCCAAATGATTTTTAATAATAAAAACACACTCAATTGAAATTCTCACTAATTTCTCACTCACTAATCTCTAACAAAAAAAAATGAAAATAAAATAAAACTATTTACAAAATGTTCTACCTAATTTATTTTCTACACTAACTCTCTATAGAATTATCTCTACAATATTTGATAGCTCTTCAAATGGTCTTGAGGTCTTCTTTTATATGCGCATGGAGCTAAGGGGTTAAATTGGAAAATATACTTGGGTGAGCATGTGGGAGAGGTGTGGCATGGATTGTGTGAGGTAAGAAAGGAATATGGGTGAGGGTATTGGGTGATAAAATCTGATTTGGTTAAAAAGGGTATAATAGGAAATGGGGGTTTAATAAGGTATGAGGGGCATTTAGGGAATAGGGGATAAAAAGGGGGTTAAAACATGTGGGAGTTCAAGTTGGCTTGGTTTTGTTGACAGGTAGAAATCGATTTGGGTCTCTAATGGGTCATGGTTGAAATGGGTTAGAAGTTTGAGAGATGAGTTTGGGCGTCGCGGGTTTGAAATCGAGTTGGAGCTCGGGTGGGCAAGGCAGCTGGTTGGCGACGGGTTTGATGGCAGCGGTATCCGGGTCGCGCTGGCGGGTTGACAGGTGGTGAGGTCGAGCAGGGGTTGGGTTGAATGGGATCACCGGAGGGTTTGGTCGTGGTCGGGGCAGATCGGGCAGGTCGCCGGCGCTTGGGGCGTCGCTGGCAGGGCTGTGGGGGTCTGAAATCGGTTTAGGTAGCCGGTGGTTTTGTCGGCGAGGTACTGTCTCGGTGTTGGTTTTGGCCATTTTTACTTTCGGGTCGAATGGGTTTAGGCGGGTTGAAACAGCCGGAGTGGGGCTGTAGATGGGGTGCCAGAGGTTTTGGCACCGGCGGGTCGAATGGGTTTAGGCGGGTTGAAACAGCTGGAGTGGGGCTGTAGATGGGGTGCCGACAGTTTTGGCACCGGCGGGTTCGTGGGTGTAATATAACAGTATATACACATAGCACATACGGGTTTTCGGATTACCTCAAAGGCGGAATGTAACCCGATGATCGATGCACGTTGTTTGATACGAGCCGACACCGAATCTGCGAGTTCTTCCTCCGTGTACGCTTCGCGTCTCGTGAAAATCCGGGTTGGCTACAATAGTTGCCCCTTTGAATGTCACGCTCACAAATCCAAGATCCGTTGATGATGGATCAAGAGAGAGAGATGATTTGTGTAGGAGGATTTCTAGAGAGAGAGAGATAACGAAAATATGTATCGTATATTTTCTGTTGTTACTTGTAATCACCAAATAGGATATCTATATATAACAGATAAGAGTTCCAAAAATCAAGGAGTTAGTTGGACTCTTCTTATCTGTTATATTTAAGACTCCTCTATTATAATAAATACTTAATTATTATAATAATGATTTATCCAACACTAAATTGGATAATCCATATCACGGTGGGCGGATTATGGATCCGGGTACAAAACCCGACCCATATATTAACATCTCCCACTCGCCCACATAACGCGTGGTCTCTCTAACAAATCTCCAACGATCTCTGTCATCACTCGTCTCCTCATACAGGAAAATGTGACGTGCGACCTCACGAGAAAACGTACAGTCTCAGGAGCGTAATCGTTAAGCCATCATCTAACTAACGAAGACGCATCACTCGAAGGAATCTCGCATATACCCAGACAGTTTGATTTACACCGAATTTAGCACTCTTAATCCCTCAAGAAAGCAGTGCTAGATCCCAAATATGTAATGTACTCATGACTAAGTCGTGCACAAAACACAGTAAAGCCGTCCGGACTATGAGTCACATTATCATGGTGTATAATCAAATAGTCTTCCCTAAGTCCTCATGCCAATTCAATTAGACTTAACCGCTTTCCTAGTCGTGCCCCTTTAGACGGAATCAACCCTCGTCCTAGGTAAACACGCTAAAGTAGCGTCATCAAGTCCTCTCTTCATGACATAGTCTCAGGTCGACAAAAGGCATATCGTTGGATTATAATAATCCATGTGGCTCACACAGCGATGAAGCAGGGATTCATTCATCGCTCCCACTATTGGTCGGCAAAGCATATACAGTATGAAATGTATGCTATGGCGTCATCCCGTTGAAAAGGGTATGTCACTTTTGAAATAAAAGGACGCCATACGAATCTTAGTCTAGTCGCTATTTAGCGCCTAACCTGAGTTTCAGCCCAGACACTCACATAGTGCCTGCCTGAAATCTCACATTCGGCTAAAAAACAGGCTACATAGAGTTATGGAGATACTCTATGATCGACCTAAAAGTATAAATAAGGTCTCATCTTAGTACTCAACTAAGGCGACATATAGCAGAATCTGCATAATCGTATATATCCTGCTCGCCTTTCAGGCGCCAAGGATATAAATGTCTCAGCTCTCTTTCAAAGCGCCACAGACATAAATGTCTCATCTTGCTCGCTGTCTAAGCGCCAAGGTGAATCACTCGTGTGAAAGAGTCGATTCAAGCCCGGTGACATATCTATAAGATGTGTACATAGTGATAACAATTCATTTAATTTAACAAATAATAGAAATGAATATTATATCCAATAAATAATAATAATGTCAATAAACAATATGGTGTCATACATATCAAATCCTACGTAGTCCCATACTCCTAACATGTGAAAGGAAAACATCTCGAGCAATGGGCTTGGTTAATGGATCAGCCACCATACAACCTGTGGAGATATGTTTCAAGACAACCTCCTCTTGCGCAACCATGTCTCTAATGTAATGATAACGAATGCCAATGTGCTTAGACTTCCCATGATACTTTGGATCCTTTGCATAAGCTAGAGCTGACGTGCTATCACAATAGACAAGCACAGGCTCAGCTGCATGATCTGAAATGCCTAGCCTTTGAAAGAATCTCCTTAGCCAAACAGCTTCCTGAACAGCTGCCGAGCATGCCACGTATTCCGATTCCATTGTGGATAGAGCAATACACGTTTGCTTCTTACTGCACCAAGTGACAGCTCCACCTCCAAGAATGAACGTATATCCCGAAGTGGATTTCCTTCCATCTTTGTCACTAGCCCAATCAGCATCGCTGTAGCCTCTTAAGTCTCAAGTCCCCTTCATGATAACATAGGAAGAGATCAGCAGTCCCACGAAGGTATCGAAAAACCCTCTTCACTGCTTGCCAGTGTTTGTGGCCTGGGTTACTCTGATAACGACTAACTATACCAACTGCATAGCAGATATCTGGACGCGTACACAACATAGCGTACATCAGACTCCCTATGGCCTATGCATATGGCACTTTAGACATTTGATTCTTTTCTTCATCAGTTCTTGGACAATCATCTAGGCTCAATGTACACCCTTTCTCCATTGGAGTGTCTATGGGTTTAGAGTTATGCATGCGAAACCTTTCCAGAATCTTCTTTACGTAAGTCTCCTGAGACAAACAGAGAATCTTCTTAGATCGATCTCTCACGATCTTAACCCCCAGCACATAATTTGCTTCACCCATGTCCTTCATCTCAAAAGTAGAGGACAGCCACTCTTTAGTGGCGACAATGGAGTCCAGGTCATTCCCAGCTAACAAAATGTCGTCGACATACAATGAAAGGATAAGAACACTTTTCTTGGATCGTTTAAGATATACGCAGTGATCTTCTTCAATCAACTCAAAACCAACAGAGGTAATGGCATGATGAAATCGGAAATACCACTGCCTTGACGATTGCTTGAGGCCATATATAGAACGTTTTAGGCGGCAGACTTTGCGCTCTTGTCCTTTGGATACAAAACCCACAGGTTGTTCCATATAGATCTCTTCGTCAAGTTCTCCATTGAGAAAAGCAGTCTTAACATCCATCTGAAATAGTTCTAAATTCATTTGCGCGACAATAGCTAGGATAAGGCGGATAGAGGCAAACCTCACCACTGGGGAGAATGTCTCTTCGTAGTCTACACCCTCTCGTTGGGTATAGCCTTTCGCCACAAGGCGTGCCTTATACTTGTCAATTGAACCATCCGCTTTGCGCTTGACCTTTAGAACCCATTTGTTCCCAATAGTCTTGCGCCCGGGTGGAAGGTCAACTAACTCCCAGACTTTATTTTTAGCCATGGAGCTCAATTCTTCCTGTATAGCAACCATCCACTCATCCTTAGCACTTGAGGAAAGAACTTCTGCAAAAGAAGTTGGCTCTTCCTCATCTAAAGCAATGCTTAGGAAAGTATTCCCCTCAATCTCAAAATGACGACGTGGAATGTTTCCTCGCTTACTACGGCGAACCTGAGAATCGTGAGTATCTAGTGGTGGTGCACTCACACTATCTGGAATGCTCCCACTAGGCTGAAGACCACTACTATCTTCAGCGATTACAGGAGGAGGAACTAATCCCCCAGCCTCGCCTGAAGATGGTAAAGTGTTTTCAGTATCCTCTAACTCATAGAGTTCAAGATCCTCTTTTGTATTGCTTGTGCTAGGGAAATCCTTTTCTAAGAATTCGACATCACGTGACTCTATTTCAGTCATTCCTCCATCAGGGTGTTCACCGTACATAACGTAGCCTTTTGAGCTCTCAGAATATCTTATAAAGATATGCTTTCGAGCTCTAGGGCCTAACTTCCCGAACTTGTGAGAAGTTGTGTGAACATAGCCTGCCGAACCCTAAGGGCGCAAGTGATCCAAATTGGGTCTTTCGCCTCTCCATAGTTCATAAGGTGTGGAGGAAACTGACTGAGAAGGCACTCTATTCAGTATGTAGGCAGCAGTCAAAAGAGCATCCCCCCAGAAGGATATTGGGAGGTTGGCCTGCGCCATCATAGATCTAGTCATATCTAGAAGAGTTCTATTCCTTCTCTCTGCAACACCATTTTGTTGTGGAGTGTGAGGGATAGTTAATTGTCTGCGTATCCCCTTTTCTTCACACGTTTCTTTGAACTGATCAGATAAGTATTCGCGTCCTCTGTCAGTACGAAAAGTTTTTAACCTCTTCGATTGCTGATTCTCAACCTCTGCTATATAGCGTTTGAAACAATCCAAAGCTTCATAGCGGTGAGCGATCAGGTAGACATGTCCAAATCGCGTATAGTCATCAATAAACGTAAGAAAATAAGAGGCGCCATGACGTGCCTTAATGCTCATAGGTCCACATATATCTGAGTGTACTAGTTCTAGAGGTTGATTAGCTCGTAAAGCCTTACCAAAAGGCTTTCTACAGGCTTTTCCTGCCAAACAAGGCTCACATATAGGTAGGTCGACCTTAGCGAGTGGGCCTAAAAGGCCTTCTCTAGCTAATCGGGCCATCCTATCTTTTCCTATATGCCCAAGTCTAGCATGCCAAGTAACTGAATCAACATCAACATTTGCAATATATGATAATGAAGTTGAAGAAACAGAATCAAATAAATCTATTTTAAACAAATTATTCCATAAAGATCCATGTCCACAAATAATATTATCCAAAATAATATTCAAACCACTACTATTAAAACTGAAAGAAAAACCATAGTCTGATAAAGCTAAAACTGAAAGTAAATTATGCTTTATTCCAGGCACATAGAGCACATCACGAAGAAGTAGCTTGGTCCCAGTGCTAAGGTGGAGTTCGTACGAACCGACTCCTACAGCATCTTCACGAGCACCATTTCCCATGTAGACAATCTGAGTACCGGCTGGAATACGGCGATAATCTACAAATCCTCCTCTATCCCTTGTCACATGTTTTGTTGCTCCTGTATCTACAATCCACATATGAATAGAATGAGCAACTAATACATGAGAACATACACATATATGGAGAGGTGAAAATAAAGAGGAAAGGAAAGAGGATACCTTCTTTGGCTCAGTGCAATCACGAGCAAAGTGACCCTTATTTCCACAATTGTAGCACTTGACTTTGGAAATATCTTTCTTCCCACCACGCTTGCCTCTTTTGGCTTTTGTTATCTTTTTCCCTTTAGGGCCATTTTCCCCAGCCTGCTTAGTCTGCTTTCCATTTCCATTTTGCCTGGGCCTATTTCCCTGACGTCTGCCACTCTGGGCGACAAGGACAGCAGCACGGTTCGCCTCTTGGCGCTCCGACTCAAGCTCAACATGACGAGATATGTTAGAAAAATTCTTAATACTGTCATTGTGAGTCATTATTTGTTTCATGTGCACCCATGAATCAGGAAGGGAGCAGATAACAGCCTGAACCTGTTGCTCGTCAGAGAGAATGTGATCAGCTTCCTTAAGCTCACGAATCAAGGTGGACATCACTCGAAGATGCTCAGTCATCGTGTGCTTATTATCCTTACGATAAGTTTCGAACTTCAAAACAAGACCCCTAAGTCTCGTAGTGGACGTACCACCGAAGTCGAATCGAAGCGGATCCCACAGTTCTTTAACTGTCTTGAAGTGATCGTAATGCCCAATAAGGTCATCGTGCATGTGGCTTAGCATAGTAAAGCGGGAAACACGATCCTTATTCACCCAAGCCTGGTAAGCCTCATGCTCACGCCGGCTTGCGGCAGTACTACTCCCAACTGGTTCATTCATAACAGTGGTGAGACAATCAAGCAACTCATGCTGATTGAGTAGATATTGGATCTTACGGTGCCATATGTTGTAGTTGTTACCAGTTAGCTTATCTTCTTTAGTCATAGCGGCGATTACGTTATTGCTTGCCATTACTACATGAAAAATGCGCAAAAGATTGACATTAATATTATTATTAAAACACATCTTTTTAATTTGTTCTAAAATCCAATTAGAAAATATTTTCTTCTCTTACATATTAAAATCGAAAGTTTGCAAAGCTCGCAGTCATCTCCTAATATTGTAAAATTAGAGCATATTTTCTAATTGATTTTTAAACAAATTTTATCCGATTAATGAACACATCTATTAATCATTTACATCCATTCATCATAATTTAAAATCACGGCAGATAAACAAATTATGATAACCAGTTTTGCGCCATACAACAATAAATGCGCAGGGTCCCACATAGTCCCCTTAATTAACAGTTTAGAGCTTGTGCTAAGATAATTCCTATGTATTGTTGTGCATTCAGAAATCATCCCCTTACATGTGGCTTAAAAAACCTCTCATTCTCACCAATACATCAATAAAAGGAGAAGAAGCCTATACATAATATCTACTGAAAACCGGGCGGGGTATGTCCGATTCCACATATACATAGGAACAACCTTAAAACAGGAATTAAACAGGCAAACACTAGCTCATTCAACTGTTAATTTTCAGAATTGTCCATTTAATCATGCAAAACACATAACCTAGGCCTTTAAATGGACAATTATTGCTACACTCACCAACTTAGGGAGCGAGCATGGTCAAACATAACTATTGTGTTAACTACGCAAGTTATCAAGACAATAATCATTAAATAAAAGCATAAAAATCCATTAAATACTAAATTAAATGGACCACCAAAAATACATTAATTTTTCCAGAATGTCAAAATGCTCAGAAAATATTAATTTTCCATCCACTAAGTTAGAAAAAAATTTCTGTAATTTTCTGCAATTTTCGGTAATTTTTAGACATTATTTAAGTGTAAAAAAAATACAATAAATCATTTTTATAATAGCACAACAGTAAAAAATATTTTGACAACATGGAAAAATTGCTTTCGGCCTACTGAATCCAAATATATTTTTTCCAGATTTTTATCGCATCGTTAAGGCCCTCAAAAAATGATTTAAAATTAAAATAATTAAAAAATACTATTCATCGTCTTCTTAAAACAGAAAATTTCCAGATTTCGCGATTTCATGGAGCCATGTTCAGAGGGTCATAACTTGCTCATTTTTAATCCAAAATTAACAAATAATATATGGTTGGAAAGCCCTCGCGACGTAGAACAATTATGTAAAAGAAAAACAGATTTTCATCGTCGTTTGATCCACTGTTTTTGGCCTCAAAGTTGGCAAAAAAAATTTCGGAACAACTTCAAATTGAAATTAGGGTTTCGATTTTCTCTCAATCCGTTCAACGAAAATTAATGAAATTTCGCGTACGAGTTCTTTATCAACACAGAAACAAAACCTTATAAAAATTTCGGATTATTACGCGCTCAATTTAAAACGAATTTAAATTGGTATTAATGGAGTTTATGTAAAAAAAAAAATAATCCGACGAATAATCCGGCGATCAAACAAATTAAAAAGCTCTGATACCAATGTAATATAACAGTATATACACATAGCACATACGGGTTTGCGGATTACCTCAAAGGCGGAATGTAACCCGATGATCGATGCACGTTGTTTGATACGAGCCGACACCGAATCTGCGAGTTCTTCCTCCGTGTACGCTTCGCGTCTCGTGAAAATCCGGGTTGGCTACAAGAGTTGCCCCTTTGAATGTCACGCTCACAAATCCAAGATCCGTTGATGATGGATCAAGAGAGAGAGATGATTTGTGTAGGAGGATTTCTAGAGAGAGAGAGATAACGAAAATATGTATCGTATATTTTCTGTTGTTACTTGTAATCACCAAATTGGATATCTATATATAACAGATAAGAGTTCCAAAAATCAAGGAGTTAGTTGGACTCTTCTTATCTGTTATATTTAAGACTCCTCTATTATAATAAATACTTAATTATTATAATAATGATTTATCCAACACTAAATTGGATAATCCATATCACGGTGGGCGGATTATGGATCCGGGTACAAAACCCGACCCATATATTAACAGTGGGCATCGGGTTTGCGCGTTGGAGACAGGTAGTCGGGTTGGGGAAGGTCACGGGCCTCAAGGGTTTGGTTGGGTGAGAGAGGGGAGAGAGAGTGGAAGGTTTTGGTTGGTTAATGGAGGTAGGAGAGAGAAGGTGTGTATGGTGGGAGGTTGAAGATGAAGTGGTTGGGTTGTGTGAGAGGGTGTATGGTAGATAGTGTGTGTATGAGTGAGTTAGTTTAGGTGTATGGGTAGACCTGTCAAAATACACGATAACCCGTTAACACGACACGATCCGACACGAAATTATAAGTTAATGGGTTTACCCTTATTGGGTTTGGGTCATTAACGGGTTGACACGGTAGACCCGTTAACACTAACGGTTCGGGTTTGGAAATTTACCTGTACCCGTTTTAACCCGTTTCTACCCGTTAACACACGTTAACACTAACGGGTACTATAGGGTCACCCAACCCGTACCCAATAGCAATAACCATTAAAACCCATTATTTCTAAATCTTTAAAGACTAACGGGTGCTATAGGGTCACCCAATCTATACCCAATAAAAATTACAATTAAAATCCATTATTTTTAAAGTATTGAAGACTAATGGGTATTATAGGGTCACCCAACCTGATTGGGCATAAATATTGTATATTTATCCCCCTAATTTCAGTACTTTTGTGAACCCGAATGATGTAACATATATGGATTTGATTCAATTTTATGCTTCTAACCTTCTTGGCGAGTATTGCGTGTTTTGTGCTTCTCCTATTGGTTTTACAGGTTAATTATGCAAGCAGTGCAAAGGAGGAAGCAAGACAGTGCAAGAAAAGCTAGGAAGGCAAGTTCAAGGGCATTTTCGTAATTTTTCAGCCTTAGTCCGGAAGTGGGTCCAACTAGAAAGTTTAAGATCTTTCAATTACAAGAACACCATTAAAAACGGCACCTCAATCCGAGCTACGATGAAAGAGTTATGACCCCTTGAAGTTGCGGAAAAATCATAGAAGAAAGGCTAGGAAGGCAAGTTCAAGGGCATTTTCGTAATTTTACAGCCCGATTCTGGAGGTGGGGCCTTCTGGAAAGTTGAAGATCTCGGAACAACAAGCACACTGGAAAAAACGGCACCCAAATCCGAGCTACGGTTGAAAAGTTATACTCAGTTGAAGTTGAAGAAAAATCCAAGAAAAGAAGAGAAAAACCAGAAAAAAATCTAAGTGCTGAGAGCAAGACCAGGCTGGTACAGCAAACCGGTTCGCTGTACCTGCGAACCGGTTCGCTGTACCTGACACGCGAATTTTGTCTTTCATTTGGATTGGTCTCCAAGTCTCCTAATAGGTTTAAAACACTCCAAACTTGTGGGGAACGAAGGCATTAACCTAAGAGCAGCTTTTAGGGCCATTTTTAGAGAGTTTTTGATAGAGAAAAAGGGGAGGAACATCTAGGAACATCAAGGGCTAAAATTACTTCAAGAATTCATTGTTTCGGGTTTGCTTTTCTAGTTTTAATTCAAAGTTCTTGTTTCTTATTATTGTTCTTGCATGCTAAGTTTTTCCTATTTGATTCAACTTATCTCCGCATTCATAATACGTATTTACATGTTTCTATCTAGTTCTATCATGAATTCCTACACATGCAACGCCATTATTTCATGCATTAGTCAAATTAACATGTCCGGCTAGGTTTTTCAAGGTTGGGATGCATGAACCCAACCTGATGTGTTAAGTGCATGTGTATAACGTCGATCCGCTGAATTTAATGATTAATTTAAATCGTATCGCGTAATTTCATAAGAATTGTAGATCTTTATATCTCGTTTGCCTATGGGTACTCGTGATGATTTAGAGTACAATTTGAGTGTAATTACCGCGATACCGATTTACTCATCCTCAGATTAGGTATGACGCGGGCTTGAACCTCGTATACATAATGCTTGGGAGTACTAAATTCCGGGTTTGAATTAATCGGATAAATTTATGATGGACGTTGTCACTGCATTACACTAGGGTTGGGGGATTGTATTCCCATCCTGTCTTCTCATCATTTAGTTAAAAAGTTCAATTCAATTCTTCATTCCTCATTTAGATAATTTAGTTAGTTGCATTTTTCATTATACTTTCATAATTGCATTTAGTTTTATCCATCTCAAAAAGCCAAATCAATCTTTTTCTTTTCTTTTAGAGTCATTGTTAGGATTCCTTAATCTTATCCCGTCGTCACAACTTCTGTTGTCCTTCTTCCCTGAGGATCGATACCCGACTTGTCGGATTATTACTTGAACGATAGGCTTGCACTTGAGCCTAGAGAGCACACACTTTAGATACACATTCTGAGTCGTGTCAAGTTTTTGGCGCCGTTGCCGGGGAATTAGGTAGACTTAGGATTAGATCGAGTTAATCCAAAACTTTGACCAAAAAATTCAAAAAAAAAAAATAATAAATAAAAAATAAAAAATTCAAAAAGATTCACAATCATCATCTCTCCTGAGCTTAATGCAAAATTCTGAAACCACTCCCACACCCCATAATACTCCAACCAGCATTCACGAAAATCCACTCGTTGAGTATAATCCTGATAGTCCCCACACTCCACAAGCCCCCCAGTTTTGGATCCCACCTCCCACACCGTCGCACTCAATCTCTAGCAACACTCCCTTCTCCTTCGTAGGACACACGTCGTGCACACCCAGTGAGAACGCCGAATCGTCAAGTGAGATAGAGATGTCGCAATATAGCAATGCAGCTACCGGTGAGGACGAGCCCCCGTACCGCCCGTTGAGAGAATTCTTATATCCCGAGCGCACTGTCACTCCGGGATGCATTATACTCCCGTATAATGCCGGGCAGTTCCGTTTCAAGAATGGGATGATCCAGACGCTACCACATTACCACGGTATGGATTCTGAAAAGCCATACCTCCACATAAGGGAATTTGAGGACGTGTGTGATACTCTCAATGATCAAACCTGCACACAAGAGGTAATCCGCCTCAAACTCTTCCCCTTCTCGCTTAAAGATAAAGCCAAAGCTTGGCTATGGTCTTTACCTCCAAGCTCGATTCCATCCTGGAATGAGCTACAGTCTAAATTTCTCAAGAAATTCTTCCCAACACATCGAACAATCTCTATCAAGGCTCAAATTCAAGCGTTTAGACAACATGAAAATGAGCCATTCCATCGATGTTATGAACGTTTCAACGAGTTAGTGGCTTCATGCCCCCATCATGGATTTGATCCATCGCAAATCATCTCCTTTATCTATAATGGGTTAAATCTTAATTCTAAACAGCTTGTTGAAACTATGGGAAGTGGTCCATTTGTCGATCTAGATGCCCATGACGCTGATCTTCACATGAGGTATGTCGCCGAGACTACCCAATCTTGGGATACCTCTGATCCGAACGCTCAAAACCGAAATCGACAATCTACCACCGCTCCATCGACATCCGGTCTATTCCACGTAGATAAGAATTCTATGTCGGACTGTCGGTTGGACACCATTGAGAGAGGACTGCGAGACTTATGTGAGGTAGTTGGATCCATCAAAAATCCCGTCGAAAAGGTGTGTGCAATTTGTGAGGCGGGACATTCAACCGAGGAATGCCCGACGATACCCGCCTGCAAAGTAATGTTGCAGGAGCAAGTTAGTGGTATAGGAGGCTTTAAGGGTAATTTCGGTGCCCCGCACGGGAATTCATACAATCCTTCGTGGAAAAATCATCCCGGATTTAGCTACGGGCAACAACATGCCGCAATGCACCCTCCTTCGCATGTTGCCCCTCCTCCTCCACAACAATTTCAACAAGCTCCACACATGCAAGGTCAGGTGCAAGCACCACCACCTCATGGAAATTACATCCCGCCACAGCGGAGAACTCTCGAGGATACTGTGAATCAATTCATCGCAAGCCAGGCCGCAACCAATGCTAAGTATGATCGTCAAATTGGCGACATAAATGCGACTCTGTCACAAATACAATCCTCATTGAGTGTTCAAGAGAAGGGAAAGTTTCCTGCCCAGGGCCAAAGACCTCTCCAAGGTCAAACTAGTGTTAGATCGACACCCCAGGACCATCTTGAGCAATGTAGCGCAATCACCACTTTACGTAGTGGGAAAGTTGTTGACTTGTCACCGCTTCCACAAGACATACCCAAAGACAAGGAGATTTCACCCGGCACGAAAGAGGCCGAAGATGTCCCCTTGAAAGAAGGTGATAAAGACGACACTAGTGAGGCCGAGGTAGTAGTGAAACCACCCACCGCGGCACCATTTCCTCAAAGGTTGATTCCTTCACAGAAAGGATGCCCACGTGATGAAGTGCTAGAAGTACTTAAGCAAGTGAAGCTAAACTTGCCCTTCCTTGATGCCATCAAGCAAATTCCAGCCTACGGCAAAGTTATCAAAGATTTGTTGACGGTAAAAAGGAAGATGAAGGTTAAAAAGAATGTCTTTCTAGCTCAGAACGTGAGTTCCATTCTACTAAATGATCTCCCGCCTAAATTCAAAGATCCCGGTGCACCCACCATATCATGCATCATTGGAGATAATAAAATTGAGAAAGCCTTACTTGACTTGGGAGCAAGTGTAAACATACTTCCTTACTCCATTTATAGGCAACTTGACTTGGGCGACCTCAAGCCCACAAAGGTCACTCTCCAACTAGCGGATCGAACCGTGAAGATTCCACGAGGCATAATTGAGGACGTGATCGTCCAAGTTGACACCTTCTACTTTCCGGTAGATTTTGTCATTTGGGACACGGAGCCCTCCTTCACCTCAAGCAACCATGTTCCTATCATCCTTGGGCGCCCGTTCTTAGCTACGGCTAACGCAATCATCAACACTAGGAATGGGCGAATGCAACTCACTTTTGGGAACATGACTTTAGAGACCAACATCTTCCATGTCGCCCAACATACGGGAGAAGAAGATGAACTTCACGCAGTAAGCTTCATAGAGGAGATCGTAGAGGAATACAACGAGGAGAATTATTGTGGAGACGCCTTAGGATCATCTTTAATGATAAATCACGATAATAAAGGGTCCCACAAGAGAGAGTCGTTAGGAGTGTGCCCTATTTCATCAAGTAACGGTGGTAGTTGTGATGCGGAGAGAAAAGTGGAAGAGAGGTGTGTAGTGACCGCAATAGAGCGAGAGAGAGAGGGGTTAGAAGAGAGAAAAATGGTGGAGTTAGAAAGCGAGCAAGTTAGAGAGGACGTTGGCACCGCGAGAGAGAGAGATCTAGGGGACATGAGCAAGGAAGAATTTGAAAAAGAATTCGGTCCGGTGGATGAGAGCCTAGATGAGAGCCTTAACGACCAAGTCCAAACTCTAATGGATTCATTTAGACACCTAGAAGAAAGTGAATGGGAAGATAAAATCAATGAATTTCTTCTTTGTGACCATCCACCCATACCACTAGAGGTCCCAAAGGCGAGTGAGGAGAAAAGTTGTGGTTCATCCGACTTAGAACCCGACCCATGCGTCTTAAAAATTGAAAGAAACCTAGGTGTCCCCTCCGAGTCAGTGCACGTTGACCATGCTTTGAGTCAGCATCACGAGGATCCCTTTCCAATTAGTCACGACGAGTCTCCCGGTCTATCCTTTATCTATGGGCGAGGTCCCAACTTGTTTCGATTATTGGAATATGATCCTAGGACGGGAGTGACAAGGAGAGCATCAACCCCCATAAGTGGGGTCGGGTGAGTTTATGGAGAGATGAGAGGTCGTCGCACCCCCGACGCGTATGGGGTGATTTTTGTTGTATTTTTGAGTCATGCATGAGTGTCATATAGTGACTTGTTGTATTTTTCACATTTGTTTGTTTTATTTTTCCGCACTTTTCATTCGCCTTGAATTAGATTTTAGTCCTTTTTGCTTGAGGACAATGCAAAAGTCTAAGTTAGGGGGGGTCACAAGTGCGTATTTCTAAAACTTCACAAATTTTCAAAAATGCCCAAAAATTTCCAAAAAAATCATAAAAAATTGAATAATCCAAAAATATTTTTCTTCAAAATAAATAAAAATTGGAATTCAAATTTTTCAAAAATATCATTAAAAGTCGAATTGGAGTCTCAAATTGTAAACACCCAACATACACAAAGCCGAAATTGACCAAAGATGGAAATTGTGCGAAAATTGACGACTTAACGAATAAATGTGGAGATTAACAAACCCGGTGAGATTCGAGCCTATCACGTTTTGCGAGATTTTAAATCAATCCGAGTTAATTGTTAACTCAAAGTTCTTTTTAGCGCTTAATAAGTTGTCAAGGATCTCAAATTTTTTCATTTGATCGGTTTTGAAAAATGTGTGCAATGTTGCCTTGAAAATCGTGCCAAATTAATCTCTAAACTTAAATTCACCTCGAAACGCATATGGTAACGCAATTGGTATTTTGGACAATGAAGTAGGCCCTCGTTTGTCACCCAAAAATATTGGCCAGAAAAAAAGTAGCGAAAAATTATCCCTTTTGTAACCCAAATTGAGCCGAATATTTTTCCCTCTCGTTTGACAACCCGAAAAACCCAAAATAGCCCGGAATTGCGAAAAATGAAAAAAAAAAATCAAAATTTAAGTCCGAAAAGTGCAACAAAAAGGGGGCAAGAAAAAAAAAATAGAAGAATGCTCAACAAAAATAGCAACAAAGAAAAAAAGAAAAGAAAAAAAAAATAGAAAAAGAAGAAAAAAATGAGCAATAGCCCGAAAAATGCACAAACGGACATCACGAATGACTTTTCCAATTCCAACCCTCCATACCTCCTTTATTTTACCCAATGCAACCTTTAACCCGAAAAAGTCCTAACCGAGTCCAAATTGCGTAAATTGAGTACCGCGTGGAGAGTTAATACACCAAAAGATAATATAAGAGGTTAAATGAGCGAAATAGAGGCGATGTTCCCGTTTTTAAAACCGTAATCCGTTGAAGAGATCCTTTCACCATAAAATTACCGTCTTTCTAATTGCAGGCGTGTATTTGCTTCCACTACATTTACTCCTTATATCACGCATGTCGAGAGAATAGCCATAATCCGAGAGATTCGTTTGTGAGTGCATTCCGTGAGAAATTGAAATCAAAACGAATTTTCGGATAAGTAACGTAATGATCAATCGATGAAAATTGGCGGTTATATTTCCGGCTTCGCACACACACACTACGATTTGAGACTTGTAAATATGACTTGATGATGACTATTTTATGGAAAAGTTTGAATTGTACAATTTTTGCGTATTTTGAATTTTCTTTGAGTCGAATTTTGTGGGTATATTCACTGCAAACCCTCACGAGACACAACTCGTCCTACTAGGGTAACCTAGAGGTTTAAAGGCTTGTTGCATATGCTAAATGCAATCGCTTGCCCGCGAAAGTGGCATTCTATCCCAATAAAGTCCTTGAAGTGTCCTTAACTCTTAATTTCATTCTTTTACATTGCTCGGGACGCGCAAAGTTCTAAGTTAGGGGGGTTTGATTGGGCATAAATATTGTATATTTATCCCCCTAATTTCAGTACTTTTGTGAACCCGAATGATGTAACATATATGGATTTGATTCAATTTTATGCTTCTAACCTTCTTGGCGAGTATTGCGTGTTTTGTGCTTCTCCTATTGGTTTTACAGGTTAATTATGCAAGCAGTGCAAAGGAGGAAGCAAGACAGTGCAAGAAAAGCTAGGAAGGCAAGTTCAAGGGCATTTTCGTAATTTTTCAGCCTTAGTCCGGAAGTGGGTCCAACTAGAAAGTTTAAGATCTTTCAATTACAAGAACACCATTAAAAACGGCACCTCAATCCGAGCTACGATGAAAGAGTTATGACCCCTTGAAGTTGCGGAAAAATCATAGAAGAAAGGCTAGGAAGGCAAGTTCAAGGGCATTTTCGTAATTTTACAGCCCGATTCTGGAGGTGGGGCCTTCTGGAAAGTTGAAGATCTCGGAACAACAAGCACACTGGAAAAAACGGCACCCAAATCCGAGCTACGGTTGAAAAGTTATACTCAGTTGAAGTTGAAGAAAAATCCAAGAAAAGAAGAGAAAAACCAGAAAAAAATCTAAGTGCTGAGAGCAAGACCAGGCTGGTACAGCAAACCGGTTCGCTGTACCTGCGAACCGGTTCGCTGTACCTGACACGCGAATTTTGTCTTTCATTTGGATTGGTCTCCAAGTCTCCTAATAGGTTTAAAACACTCCAAACTTGTGGGGAACGAAGGCATTAACCTAAGAGCAGCTTTTAGGGCCATTTTTAGAGAGTTTTTGATAGAGAAAAAGGGGAGGAACATCTAGGAACATCAAGGGCTAAAATTACTTCAAGAATTCATTGTTTCGGGTTTGCTTTTCTAGTTTTAATTCAAAGTTCTTGTTTCTTATTATTGTTCTTGCATGCTAAGTTTTTCCTATTTGATTCAACTTATCTCCGCATTCATAATACGTATTTACATGTTTCTATCTAGTTCTATCATGAATTCCTACACATGCAACGCCATTATTTCATGCATTAGTCAAATTAACATGTCCGGCTAGGTTTTTCAAGGTTGGGATGCATGAACCCAACCTGATGTGTTAAGTGCATGTGTATAACGTCGATCCGCTGAATTTAATGATTAATTTAAATCGTATCGCGTAATTTCATAAGAATTGTAGATCTTTATATCTCGTTTGCCTATGGGTACTCGTGATGATTTAGAGTACAATTTGAGTGTAATTACCGCGATACCGATTTACTCATCCTCAGATTAGGTATGACGCGGGCTTGAACCTCGTATACATAATGCTTGGGAGTACTAAATTCCGGGTTTGAATTAATCGGATAAATTTATGATGGACGTTGTCACTGCATTACACTAGGGTTGGGGGATTGTATTCCCATCCTGTCTTCTCATCATTTAGTTAAAAAGTTCAATTCAATTCTTCATTCCTCATTTAGATAATTTAGTTAGTTGCATTTTTCATTATACTTTCATAATTGCATTTAGTTTTATCCATCTCAAAAAGCCAAATCAATCTTTTTCTTTTCTTTTAGAGTCATTGTTAGGATTCCTTAATCTTATCCCGTCGTCACAACTTCTGTTGTCCTTCTTCCCTGAGGATCGATACCCGACTTGTCGGATTATTACTTGAACGATAGGCTTGCACTTGAGCCTAGAGAGCACACACTTTAGATACACATTCTGAGTCGTGTCACAACCCGTAACCCATTTCGACCCAAAATGATTCGTTAATATTAATGGGTGTTAACGGTTTGGGTCGTGTACCCGTTAATATTAACGGGTCGTGTTTGGGTATTGTTATTAGACCCGTTAGGCTTAACGGGTCGTGTACGGGTTAAGGGTGTTTTCACCCGTTAACCCGTTAACCCGACCCGTACACGACCCAAACCGACCCGTTGACAGGTCTATGTATGGGTATAGGTTGGTGGGTGTGAGTGTGAGGTAGAGTTTTGTGTGTATGAGTGTGTATGAAAGTGTGGGGTGTTTAATTTGGACACTTAAAAAAAATAATACTAACTAACTAAAAAAATAAATAAAATTAAAAATTAAAATTCTACTGTAAAAATAAAATAAAAACTCAATTAAAAATGTAACTAAAAAGAAATGAAAATAAAAATTAAAATCTATTAAACAAAAACTAAAATCCTAAAAAGAATGTAAAATCTAATAAATTTAAAAATGAATGAAATCCTAAAAAAATCAATTCTAATAAAATAAAACTAAAAACTAATCAAAATAAAATAAAATTACACCAATAAAAATAAAATAGAAAATAAGACCTAGAAATTCTAAATAATTCTAAAATAAATACTAAAAATAAAAACGACTCAAACTAAAAATCTAAGAAAAATATAAAAGGGCACAAATTAAACACACATGGGGTGCGGGGTAGGTTTAGGTTAGGTTTAGGCTCGGGTGATGTTACGGGCAAGGTTGCCTCGAAATAATGCTTTTGACACCGCAACTGTAATCAAGCATGCGCATTGAACATTAACGCACATAAGACCATTATTGTCAAGAATTAGCAACTAAATTATGTCTATTCAGGGTATAAAATGTACACTTTTGAGTGCTTATCACACCACTCCCAAACAAAGCGTTGCTAGTCCTCGAGCAATAAGATAGAGAGAAAGAGAAAGATAAGAAATAAAAAAGTGTACCACTTTCGCGGGCGCTTGCAATTGCACTTAGCATGTGCAACAAGCCTTTAAACCTATAGGTTAACCTATAGGACGAGTTGTGTCTCGTGAGGGTTTGCAGGGAATATACCCACAAAATTCTTTATTTGCAAAAGTTTATTGAAAGACAGTCAATCTCTTATTAGACGTAGAATAATCGCACAATCCATCATGAGAGAAATAATTTGAGAAATACAAGCTAGAATGTAAAAATATTTAGCTAAGTAAATACACAAGGCACATCCTTCCTAGAACTCAACGTGTGTGTGAATCGGTCAAAATGGGTCTAGTATCATAAGATTAATTCCTAGATTGCCTTTTCAAAATCAACGCTTCAACTTCAAATATCACTGGATATATCTCTCTCAAACGAACTCTCGAGATTAGGGCCAGTGTATCGCTCTTGTGTGTGAGGAGGTGAGTAAATGTAAGCAAGTTCAAACGTCTCATACACACATAGGAAAGAACATACATTAAGAAAGAAAATGATCTCATGAAGGAATGCTAATCACTATAGTGAGAACGTCGAGTTATTTACCACGTTGACTTTCATTTTCCCGAACACCTAGGGGAAAATGGATGATAATGGGTGAGGGGAAATGAGATGGGAAGGATGATATGAGGTGAAGTATGATGGCGGTGGATGGATGATGGATGAGTGACGGATGTGTGATGGATGTGTGAGAAGAGTGTACACATGAGGAACAAATGTCTTTATTACATAAAAAACTAACTAATAACTCTTTTTTTTCTTTTCTCTCTTTTTCTTTTCTTTTTCTCTATGTTTTTCTCTTTTTTTTTTATATATATATATTTTTGCTATTTTGCTATTTTTTTTTGTTTTTCTCTCTCTTTTCAAACCAACAATGAAGACATTTAACATTTGGAATCTACACTCTTTTACTTGAAAATGAAAGATGATATGGAGATGATAGGTGATGGTGTGGGGAAATATGTGAAAATATGGAAGAGGATGGGAGTGTAATGAGTGAAGTGTATGGATTAAAAATGGATGAGAAATGGAAAAGTGGTAGGTGTATGGCTTAAAACCTAGTGATCGGGACAAACTTAATGACACATGTTTCTTACAACTCGAAAGTGATGTCGTTCTCAGTGATCAAGCCAAAAATTTAGTGGAGAATAATGAGATCATACAACGATTTAAGTGCGGACCCAAAGGAAGTTGAATCAACTTGTGACTCGGAAATTGCATAAAACACTCTAAAAGGGTGAAAGGCACGAATCTCACAAGCTAAAGTCTCCACTAGTGATCCTTAAGGTTCTCTTGATAATTATGGTACTCTTCAACTCTAACCCGTAGTGACTTGATAAGTGCGCAATATTTTGTTGAGTCTAGAAATTCATGGTGCAACATGCCTCGTTATGTATTACATAAGCTATTTAGAAAAAATAATATATTCTAGCTTGATTCCTAGACTTAAAAGTATGGATGATAGAAAATGCACGTCATTGAGTGAGATGGAAGAAACTGCACGAAATTTTAAAAATCAGGTTTAAAAACTAAAATTTTTCAAAAGAGGTACGATTTTGATAAAATTCCCCACCCCCAAACAAAAAGGAACATCGTCCTCGATGTTAAGTGAAATGATTTTTAAAATTGAGAGCATAAGGTGGAAAGATATTACCAGAAACAACCGCTAATGAAATGGACAGAGGTAGCCAAGAATAAACATGAATAATAAGTGAGAGAAAAAACGTATAGGTCTATAAACATGGCAAAACATGGGGTGATGTGAAATACCACCCCCAAACAGGATGAGACTCGTACAAGAAATCACGGTCTGCCTCCCGATAGCGCTAAGTTTAACGTCTTCAGCGAGACTGAAGGGAATCTCAACGTAAAGATAAGATCTATGAGTGCCCAGGGCGGCAGAAAAATTGGGTGATGATAATCACCCCAAAACAAGAATGAAGCATCAGCCTTGTTGGATAAAGGCTAAAATGGTCAATGCACATATATGGCAAAGTGCATCACACGATGCAAATCATTGGTGGACCATGGGCGGGTGGGTATTATGGTAAAGGTGAGGGTGGAAAGGGTGAAGAGGTATCGGCCATGGGCCTTGTTGAGCTTAAAGGTGAGGGTAACTAGGGCCCTATACGCATGGTGCTCTAATTGGTGAGGGGAGGAAAATGGTTTGGTAAGTGGAATGGGTTGGGATTCAGAGAAATCACACGACCGTTCTATGAATGGGCGATGATAATGGTCGCGCCGTGATACACCAGGGAGCTGTTGAGAAGAAAAATCAACACCACAAGGAAGCGGTGTGTATGGAGGAACAAGCTCGATGTCACGGAGGTGGAGAGTAGCACCAAAAAGAGTCTCATAGATGGTGGATGATGGTTTTAGGTGAGGAGCTAAAAATGTAGATGGAAACTTGAAATGTGTAAAATCAAGATCCAAACCATGTGGTGGGGTGGAAGGGACAATGGGTGGGTCAGGTGGGATGAACGGTGGAGGAAGATGATCCAACTCAAGCGTGGGAGACACACACTCATTGGGAGGAGTAAAGGAATACTCACAAGGGAGTGTGGTTTCTAAAGATGGAGTTGTCAACTTCTCCATAAGAGTAGCATCGGTGAATGTGGTGGGTGGGTAAGACGAGGCACCAAGATCTAAGATAGAGGAATCACTAGAAATATTAGGCTCAAAGGGAGCCATGCATGGTGGGACATGATCCATATCCAGATAGTTGGGAACTATCACAGATTCTATCTCGGGAAAATGGTGAGAACTCATAGCCGGAGCTAACCTATAATGAAGTGGTTCCTCGGGAACACACACGGTGGGCTCAATAGGTATAGAATCGGGCATTATTTTGGATTCGTCGGGAAAGGAAACGGGAATGTGAACCTCAAGTGTGAATTCATTTGGATTTAACGGGAGCAAATCAGTCTCACTAATGAAAGGTAAGTCAACACAACTGTCGACTTGGAACCCGGACCATGGAATGGTCTCAACTTCGAGATTCTCGTGGTGATAGGGTTGGTCACACACAAAGTCTGTGTCATAAAAGGACACATCATCAGTACACTCAGGTGAAATAATGGGTGGATCCATGGGAATGTACGACTCTCTCTCGCACACTCAAATTCATTTAAACGTTGTTCAAGCCGTTGGAGAGCTTCATTTTGAAGTTGAGTGGCTTGCTCTTGTTCAAGTATGAAATTTCGCAAGAGGCTTTCAAGAGCGGAGGTGGATGATGGTGGTGGAGTGATGGGTGGTGGTGGTTGAGGTGGACATAACTCTCAATGGACAGGACTATACAGAGAATACTCAAATGAAGTGTGTGGAGTGGAGCCAAGTTCATCATACACGAAAGGATCGCTTTCGTGATGGAAAAATGGTTTATACTCATGGGGTGCGTAGTGAGGGTACTGATCGTGAACGGTTGCACAAGGTTGTCATGATGACTGTAGGAACGTGTGAGGATCCACAACATCGGGTTGGGATTCGTATTACGTGAAAGGGTGATCAGGCCTCCACGAATAACTATGGTACTTACACAACTCCGGATGAGATACATTGGGATAATAGGCCGAGGTGGGTTCCGGAACAGTGTTATGTGGGTACACAAGTTCCATGGTGGGTTCGTAGGGACATGACAAGTACGGACACTCATGGGATAAGTGATCGGCATTGGAACAGTGGGTGCACGACAAGGTATGCGACACGTCAACACTTGACACCGAGGGTGATGGAAAATGAGGTGCGTGCATGGACGGGTCAAGAGTATCTACGGTACTCATGAGAGGGGGGGTAAAACCACTAAAAATATCATAAAGAGACGGCTCGGGATCACTCTCACACGTGTCGCGTGTCAATGGAAAATGAGCAAAGAAGTCCCGTAAGGGACGTTCTTCGGCCATGAGGTTGAAAATATTTTTTTTTTGAAATTTTTAATTTTTTTCAAAAGGAACGAAAATATTTTTGGATTTTTCTAAAAATGAAAGAAAGAAAATATTTTTGGATTTTTTATAAAAATAATAGAAGAAATATTTTTGGATTTTTTTTCTTTTTTTTTGGAAGAAAAGATGGAGAAAAATATGGACTCTTAGAATGGACGAACTAACTAAAACTGACTATCGAAAAATGAACTGGACACATACAAGTTAAGGAGAATTCCTAACTAGCACATAGCTAATTTTTATCTTTTAATTTAGTGAAAGGGTAGTCAAATTTTAATTAAGTCTGCGGGCGATAAAAAATCACGAAAATATTTGAGTGATCGCCTTATCAAAAATATTCTCCGATTGGGTACCTAGTTAATTGGTTTTAATTTTAGTGATGGCTTGGGTAACACACAATTGGTAAGCGAGTGAGTCGGGTGATGAAATCCCTTCTCGTGAGTGACCGGATGTAGGTCTTAGTAATTTAATTCATCACACCATTCGAAAAAAAAATGCGAGAATAAAATCACACAAGAGCACGTAATCACACACAAAAATTGACTCGCTAACAGGAGAGGCGCGAGTGTTCAAGAGATGTACCTCCCACGGTTTTTATGCCGCGGGGTGACGAAAAATTTGGGCCGATCGAGGGGAGATCACGCCAATCTCAGTCTACCCCGAGAGTCCAACCGTCCCAAGGTAGAGAGGCTTCTAAATCCTCGCCTTTGGACACCCTCTCTCTACCTTGTCCGGTTTCCCTATCACGCTTTTCGTCGCAATTAATTATTACAAATTAAAATGAAAAATAATTTGGTGTCTCTAAGCACCGCAATACAAGCCAAGGATAAAAATCCTTATACAAGCCTTATGAAAATATAAAAATGGTACAAAAAATAACAAAGTGCGAAAAATAAATGAACTACAAGCTGAAATCCGCTCCGAGTGTTTCACGCTCCCAAGAATGGCAACGACGCCATTTGAAAACTTTAACTTTTGTGTGTATTCGTTGTTGCAAGCCAAGTCAATCAAAACCTTAAAATACCTACAAAATAACATCAAATAAGGGTTCACCCCACCCCTTGAAAGGGAGATTTAGCCTAACATGATATTAAACATGATGAACAAATAATCAAAGGCTAATAAAATGAAATAGAAGAGAAGAACAATAAAATCAAATCTCTTTGAGTGAAATTCGACTTCAATCCTTGAATTTGCACATCATCCATTCAATTCGAGCCTCCAAATGATTTTTAATAATAAAAACACACTCAATTGAATTTCTCACTAATTTCTCACTCACTAATCTCTAACAAAAATAAAAATAAAAAAATAAAATAAAACTATTTACAAAATGTTCTACCTAATTTATTTTTTACACTAACTCTCTGTAACAACCCGCGTAATTTTGGGGGTATTTTCAAAATAAAGAGGAAAAATAAATTTTGAGATAAAATTATTTTTATTACTCAAACTTGTTGGGTATTATTTTTTAAAGGCGAGAATTTCAAACGGTTTCGAAAACGGAGTTAAAACGGATTTTATATTGATTTTATAATATTTTGCCTTATATGCATTTTTTAGGCGAACTGCCAGTTTTCCTGGGCGATTGATCGATCGACGCCATCGACCCCAGCAGAAAACGTGCGCAGCAAGCAGTTTTTAGAGTTTTGTTTCTTTACAACTCTTATTCGTTGCCTTATAAAATAAGGTCGTGGGTGACCCTTTTTGGTACAACTTTTTGGGAGCAAATATGTTTTTAATTCCTCTCTTTTATACTCAAACAAGCCCTTTGATTTATGCATTCAACTTTAGGTTTTTGGAAGTGTTCTTGGGGCAGTTTTGAGGTTATTCTTGGAGGTATTTTTGGTGATCTTTGAGAGCAGATTTTGGGTGGCTTTTTAAGAGGTTCTGGGCAGAATTATTGATGGTATCTTTTGGTGGTTTAAGGTATGGGGTTTTACACAATATGCTCATTAATCTCGCGAGTGTTATTCCCTTTGTTTTCTTGTGATTATTGAGTCATATTTGAATTGATAAATTCATTTGAAAATTTGAAAATATTTGTTGGAATCTAATTTCGATTAATGTGGTATTATATTTGGTGTTGAGCATGTTGTCATGCGATTTTAATATGGCACTGAAGTTGGGCACCCGCCAATATTTCTTTTTTCGGATATACTAGAAAAATGCATAGGCGCAGTACGGTGTGAGGCCTGGTGACCCGGTTAAAGTGTTGTTGAGAAATTATATTGATATAATTGCTTATGAGATTCACTTTGATTTGAATATTCGTATTCATATTGTGACGTTTTATTCACCGCTAATATTTGTTGAACATCTTCCTATCATATTGTGTACTTCCCCATATTTTCTTTTAATGGCAGGTTAACGCGGATTTTAGGGCGCTATGGAAATTGATTTTAGCGAGGATTATTTTGGGAAGATTATTCGAGTTGAGAAGATTGTATTTATTTTTGTTGTATAGATCATTTTTATTTCGAGATAGATAGTTGATTTATTTCGAGAGACTTTTGGTTGTATTTAATTTGAAGATTGAGATTAGTGGATTCTTTTGCTATATTGTGGGATTTTTAGATGCTCTATACCTTGTTATATTATGGATTTGGTTAGTTTTATCGATAGTAGCGCTCCGTTCGCTCTCCCCGGGCGGGTGGGGTGTTACAGAATGGTATCAGAGCTTAGGTATACGACCACCCTCGGGTCTTGGATTTTGGGTCTGTTGCGTTTTTGTGGCGCGTATTTTTGCAGATAGATTATTTTTAGAGAATCATTTCGCGTTAGGCATCTAAATTAGATGTGAGGAATTTATTTTTGGAGATGAAATTATTTTGGAGATTTGTGGCCTGATTTTTGTGAGTTAGGCATTCGGCGAATTTCGAGGGCGAAATTCCATTGTTAGTGGGGAAGTGTAACAACCCATGTAATTTTTGGGGTATTTTCAAAATAAAGAGGAAAAGTAAATTTTGAGACAAATTATTTTTATTATTCAAACTTGTTGGGTATTATTTTTTAAAGGCGAGAATTTCAAACGGTTTCGAAAACGGAGTTAAAACGAATTTTATATTGATTTTACAATATTTTACCTTATAGGCATTTTTTAGGCGAACTGCCAGTTTTCCTGGGCGATTGATCGATCGACGCCTGGGGGTCGATCGATCGACCCCAGCAGAAAACATGCGCAGCAAGCAGTTTTTAGAGTTTTGTTTCTTTACAACTCTTATTCTTTGCCTTATAAAATAAGGTCGTGGGTGACCCTTTTTGGTACAACTTTTTGGGAGCAAACATGTTTTTAATTCCTCTCTTTTATACTCAAACAAGCCCTTTGATTTATGCATTCAAACTTAGATTTTTGGAGGTGTTCTTGGGGCAGTTTTGAGGTTGTTCTTGGAGGTATTTTTGGTGATCTTTGAGAGTAGATTTTGGGTGACTTTTTCAGCGTTTCTGGGCAGAATTATTGATGGTATCTTTTGGTGGTTTAAGGTATGGGGTTTGACACAATATGCTCCTTAATCTCGCGAGTGTTATTCCCTTTGTTTTCTTGTGATTATTAAGTCATATTTGAATCGATAAATTCATTTGAAAATCTGAAAATATTTGTTGGAATCTAATTTCGATTCGTGTGGTATTATATTTGGTGTTGAGCATGTTGTCATGAGATTTTAATATGGCACTGAAGTTGGGCACCCGCCAATATTCTTTTTTACGGATATGCTAGAAAAATGCATATGCGCTGTACGGTGGTGAGGCCTGGTGACCCGGTTAATGTGTTGTTGAGAAATTATATTGATATAATTGCTTATGAGATTCACTTTTATTTGAATATTCGTATTGTGATGTTTTATTCACCGCTAATATTTGTTGAGCATCTTCTTGTCGTATTGTGTAATTCCCCATATTTTCTTTTAGTGGCAGGTTAGCGCGGATTTTAGGGCGCTATGGAGATTGATTTTAGCAAGGATTATTTTGGGAAGATTATTCAAGTTGAGAAGATTGTATTTATTTTTGTTGTATAGGGCATTTTTATTTCGAGATAGATAGTTGATTTATTTCGAGAGACTTTTGGTTGCATTTAATTTGAAGATTGAGATTAGTGGATTCTTTTGCTATATTGTGGGATTTTTAGATGCCCTATACCTGTTATATTATGGATTTGGTTAGTTTTATCGATAGTAGCGCTCTGTTCACTCTCCCCGGGCGGGCGGGGTGTTACACTCTCTCTATAATTATCTCTACAATATTTTATAGCTCTTCAAATGGTCTTGAGGTTTTCTTTTATATGCGCATGGAGCTAAGGGGTTAAATTGGGAAATATACTTGGGTGAGCATGTGGGAGAGGTGTGGCATGGATTGTGTGAGGTAAGGAAGGAATATGGGTGAGGGTATTGGGTGATAAAATCTGATTTGGTTAAAAAGGGTATAATAGGAAATGGGGGTTTAATAAAGTATGAGGGGGCATTTAGGGAATAGGGGATAAAAAGGGGGTTAAAACATGTGGGAGTTCAAGTTGGCTTGGTTTTGTTGACAGGTAGAAATCGATTTGGGTCTCTAATGGGTCATGGTTGAAATGGGTTAGAAGTTTGAGAGATGAGTTTGGGCGTCGCGGGTTTGAAATCGAGTTGGAGCTCGGGTGGGCAAGGCAGCTGGTTGGCGACGGGTTTGATGGCAGCGGTATCCGGGTCGCGCTGGCGGGTTGACAGGTGGTGAGGTCGAGCAGGGGTTGGGTTGAATGGGATCACCGGAGGGTTTGGTCGTGGTCGGGGCAGATCGGGCAGGTCGCCGGCGCTTGGGGCGTCGCTGGCAGGGCTGTGGGGGTCTGAAATCGGTTTAGGTAGCCGGTGGTTTTGTCGGCGAGGTACTGTCTCGGTGTTGGTTTTGGCCATTTTTACTTTCGGGTCGAATGGGTTTAGGCGGGTTGAAACAGCCGGAGTGGGGCTGTAGATGGGGTGCCAGAGGTTTTGGCACCGGCGGGTTCGTGGGCATCGATTTGCGCACTGGAGACAGGTGGTCGGGTTGGGGAAGGTCACGGGCCTTAAGGGTTTAGTTGGGTGAGAGAGAGGTGAGAGAGTGGAAGGTTTTGGTTGGTTAATGGAGGTAGGAGAGAGAAGGTGTGTTTGGTGGGAGGTTGAAGATGAAGTGGTTGGGTTGTGTGTGACAGGGTGTATGGTAGATATTGTGTGTATGAGTGAGTTAGTTTAGGTGTATGGGGGTATAGTTTGGTGGGTGTGAGTGTGAGGTAGAGTTTTGTGTGTATGAGTGTGTATGGAAGTAGGGTGTGTGTTTAATTTGGACACCTAAAAAAAATAATACTAACTAACTAAAAAAAACTAATAATATTAAAAATTAAAATCTAAAAATAAAATCCTACTCTAAAAATAAAATAAAGACTTAATTAAAAATGAAACTAAAAAGAAATGAAAATAGAAATAAAAATCTATTAAAATAAAACTAAAATCCTAAAAAGGTTGTAAAATCTAATAAATCTAAAAATAACTGAAATCCTAAAAAAAACTAATACTAATAAAATAAAACTAAAAACTAATCAAAATAAAATAAAATTACACTAATAAAAATAAAATAGAAAATAAAACCTTGAAATTATAAAATAAATACTAAAAATAAAAATGACTCAAACTAAAAATCTAAGAATAATATAAAAGGGCACAAACTAAACACACTTGGGGTGCGGGGTAGGTTTAGGCTCGGGTGAGGTTCTGCGCAAGGTAATTAGCTCCTTTTGACTGCAAATTGCCTTGAAATAATTCTTTTGACACCGCAACTGCAATCAAGCCTGCGCATTGAACATTTACACGCATAAGACCATTATTGTCGAGAATTAGCAACTAAAATACGTCTATTCGGGGTATAGAATTTACACTTTTGGCTGCTTATCAGCTATTGTCGGGGAAACTCATGAGACCTCTTGTGTTTGCAACAAAGTCCTGAGGGTGATTTAAATTATTTGTAATTAACTTGCTAACCCTGTTCGTTAGGCATTTAGATATGCGTAAAAGAGTTATCATTTTAAAGGTGGAAATTGATGAGATATAATCAAGATAAGTTAAGCAACCAATGCAAAATACTAGAATAGAGGGGCTAACCGGACTTTATTCATTGGAAATTGTCTATCAAGCAATAAAAAATAATTTTTTTTCTAACTTGAGAAGATCTAAAAGTAGAATTTCTTGAGATTGGTTGCATTCCATGCTCTTGGTATCTCTATGCCCTGTAGCGTTTCCAAATGATATGCTCATTGAAGATCATCTCTGATTATTTTGAAGGGTCATTCCCAGTTTGGTCAGAGTTTGACGTCTGATGCTTTTATAACACTGTTGAGGACTTTTTGCAGGACATAGTCTCCTATTTAAAACTTATTCGGATTAACTCTTTTGTTGTACTTCTTGGCTAGTTACTGTTGGTAGGAAGCCAACTTGATCAAGGCTATCTATCATCGATCATCTGCTAGGTCAAGTTCAATGCATATTGCTTCATCGTTATGGCCTTGGTCGACCAAAGTGGTTCTCATAGTGGGGAGACATGCTTTCAGAGGGATGATAACCTCTATCCCATAAGCGAGGGCGAATGGTGTTTTCCCAGTTGGTCTCCTGGACGTTGTGTGATAATCCCATAGAACATGAGGAAGTTCATCCACCCAAGCGCCCTTAGCTCTTTCCAATCATTTTTTCTGTCCATTGATCATGGTTTTATTGGAAGCTTTCGCTTTCCCATTTCTTTGGGGATATGCCACCGAACTGAAGTGGTGTTTGATGTCGTATTCATCGCAGAAACCTTAAAAGAAACCACTTTCAAATTGTGTACCGTTATTGGTGATGATGGTACTTGGTATCCCAAAGAGAGTTATGATGTTCCTCCATATGAACCTTGTCATGTTAGAGTCTCGAATGTTTGCCAATGGTTTTGCCTATACCCATTTGGTGAAGTAGTATATGGCGACCAACAGATACTTGTAATTTACAGATGCAGCTAGTAGTGGTCCCACGATGTCTAATCCCCATTGGGAAAAAGGCCATGGACTAGTAAGTGATTTCAGGTCACTGGCGAGCTGGTGAACCATTGGCGAGTGCTTCTGGCACTTTTTATATTTTCGAACGTATTCACCAGCAACTTTCTATATGCGAGGCCACCAATATCCTTCTTTTATTGCTCGAAAGGCTTACGATCTTCCACCGGTGTGACTCCCATATGTGACCTTATAGAGTTCACTAAGTACTTGATCAACATCTTATGGGTGAATGCACTGGAGGTAGGGGCATGTGAATGATTTCTTATAAAGTTTCCCTTCGGTGCTGAGGTAAAAATGAGCAGTCTTGACCCTGATTTGATGGGCCGACCTCCTGTTGTCTGGCAGTACATCACTCCGTAAATAATTAATGATAGGATCCATGCTACTTGGGACTTTATCTCTGAGGAGTACTTTCTCGGCTATGACTATATGGTTGATACTGGGATGCGCGAGGAACTCTATCTGAATTGTTCTCCTTAGGTCAGAGTCAATTACCGAGCTTAGTGCTGCTAAAGCATTAGCGTGACTATTTTGTCCTTGTGGGAACTGTTGAATTTCCAACTTTTCAAAGTCTACCATGAGTCCTCTTACTACATTAAGGTATCCTACCATTCGATTGTCCTTAGCGTTGAAGTCTCCACTTACCTGCTTGGAGACCAATTTGGAATCACCGAATACATGGAGGCATTTTGCCCCCAGCAGTTTGATTTTTCGTAAATCGACGATCAATGCTTCATACCCAGCTTCATTATTGGAGGCTTCAAATCCCAATCTAATTTCCTGCTCAATTATGGTGTCTTCGGGGGTGACAAGAACAATCCCCACTCTTTCCCTTTGGAATTTGAGGCTCCATCAACATATAGTGTCCAATCTCTGGACGACACTTCACATGCTATAAATTTCTCTTTGTTCATCTGATCTGCTGGTTGATCTCTTGTGAACTCAGTAATAAAATCTGCCAGGATCTGTCCCTTGATTGTTGTTTTGGGCTCGAAGTGGATGTTGAATCTCCCGAGTTCGACTGACCACTTCGAAAGACACCTAGAGAGGTTAGCCCTGCATAGAACGACTTTGATTGGGTAAGAGGTGATTACTGTTATAGAGTGGACTTCGAAGTAGTGCTTCAACTTTCTTGAAGAAATCATTAGGACATATGTGATCTTTTTTAGAGGTAAGTATCGTTGTTCAGTATCTAGGAGTGTCTTGTTGGCATAGTAAACCGGGTGCTATTCTCCCTCCTTTTCATATACTAAGGCAGAGCTCACGATAATACTACCAGGTAAAGATATAGTTGTTCCCCATCATTGGGAATTACCAATAGTGTAGGCTTGCTAAAGTAAGACTTAATCTCTCCCATGGCTTGCGAATAATCATCATCCCGTATGAGGTCATTGCCTTTCTTTAAGAGGTGGAAGAATGGTCGACAGCGTTCAGAAGACTTAGAGATGAAGTGATTGAGCACTGCGAGCATCCCAGTAAGATTTTGAACATCTCTCAATGTCTAAGGAGGCTGAACCCTGATGATAATATCGATTTGATCTGGGTTCGCCTCGATTCCCCTTTTACTTACTAGGTAACCTAAGAATTTTCCTGACAGGACACCGAATGAACACTTACTTATATTGAGCTTCATTCGATACATCCTGCGGATTTTGAAGGATGATACTAGATCTGAGAGGTGATCGATCTTGTCCTTGCTTTTAACAAGCATGTCATCGATGTACACTTCCATTGTCTTTCCCATTTGTTTGTTAAACATATTGGTTATCAATCTTTGATAAGTTGCTCCTGCGTTCTTGAGGCCAAGCGGCATGACCTTGTAGCAGTACAACCCAATTGAGGTTATAAAGTAGGTCTTATCCTGGTCGGGACAGTATAGGGGGTCTGATGATATCCTGAGTAAGAGTTAAGGAAGCTCATACTCTCGTGTGTCGTTGTGGCATCGACCAACTGATCTATCTTTGGGAGAGGGAATCTATCCTTAGGACATGCCCGATTGAGGTTGGTAAAATCGATGCACACCCTCCAACTTCAATTGCTTTTAGGTACCACCACTGGGTTGGATAACCATATAGGGAACTAAAATTCCCTGATGGATCCTACTACCAGTGTCTTCCCTACCTCTTTCTCCACTGCCTTAGCCTTCTCGGGGCATGCTTGGCGAGCCTTTTAAGTGATGGGCTTAAAAGTGGGATTGACGTGCAGGTGATGGCATGCCACGCTAGGCTCAATCCCTGGTAATTCATAAGGCTCCCATGCAAAAACATCTATATTACTTTTGAGGAGTGCAACAACCTCCCTTTGCTCTTTATCAGAGAGAGCATATCTAATCTAAAATTTCTTTTTCATCAAGCTGTCATCGACTACAGCTTATTTCAGGCTTTTTATGACCCTATCGGTGGGGTGGACCCTGGTCTCTTCTACCCCTAGTCGACCATACCGTAATTACTATTTGGAGAGAATAGTCCCCTCTTGGGATTTCTCCTGGGCATTCTCGAGCTCCTTCTTCTTCTCTTTCTTTAGGTGGATAGCTGCAATAAAGCACTTTCGGGCTATAGACTGGTCGTCACGAATCTTTACCGCTCCATGATCCATGATGTACTCAGCTTTTGATGATAAGTGGATGGAACAACCTTTATAGCGTGGATCTAACCTCTATCCAAAAAAGCATGATATGGGGACTCAATGTCCACTACTAAAAACTCGATTAACTTTGAGATGTTTCCTGCCATGAATGGCAAGATTATCTTTCCTAATGGCACGGTGATCCTTCCTACGAAGGCGACCAGTGGAACCGTGGCTTCTTTGAGGTCGACAACATTCAATTTCAATTTATGGAATAGTTCTTGATACATCACTTTGGATGAACTTCCCTAGTCCATAAGTAGATTGTTAATATCCCTATTTGAAATCTCGAGTGTGATCACCAATGCATCATGACGTGGGGTCCTCACTCTGACCAGGTCTTCTTAGGTGAACACAATGTGCTTTGTGTAATCAACGTCGTCTGGTCACCAACGCTTTTTTGCCTTGGTTTTGGCAGGATCAATCTGAAAAACTTCCATTACGGTAGTCACCTTCTTGAGTTCCATTCGAACGACATTACCTTGAATATTTTTTTGAGGTCTGATGCCCCATGAATTACTGCAAACTCGTGTCTTATATCATCATCGAGGACATTGTCTGGCTTTTGGTCGCTGTTAGCTGCTACCTTATCTGTTTTCTTTTTAACATACTCATTGAGGTACCCTTCCTGAACTAGCTCTTCCAGATGTGACTTCAGAGATTTGCAATTCTTGGTTCGGTGACCCCCTCCATATGAAACGCGCATCTCAGCGCGTTATTCCTTTTAATTGGATCTCCACCCATCTTCTTGGGCCTTTTGATAAAAGGATCATCCTTAATATTGCTAAGAATTTTGTATATGGTTTCCTTGAAGACTATATTAATAGCCCGAGTCATTCTTGTTTCCACTCTTGGAGTCATTCTTGCCCCCATTCTTGCTTCCCTTTTTCTGGGTGTCATTCTTCTCCAGACGCCCTTGTTCTCTTTTACTCGACCATTGTCTCCCCCACTAGGATGGACCACTTCTTCAACCTTGGCGTACTTCTCGATATGAGCCATAAGATCATCGATGCTTATGGCTTCCTTCTTGGTGAGGGATTGGTGCAGCAGAGAGGTTATCGACAAGTCGATTTTGAAGGATGCTATGACAACCTGCTCCGAGCAATCCTTGATCTCATTAAAAACTTCCTAGTATCTCTTGGACTAATATCTGAGGTTCTCCTGTGGGTTCTTCTTCATAGTGAGCAGTGCATCCATCCTCTTAGGATGGGAGCTACTCATTTTGAATCTTGTCGTGAAAGCCACTTCCAGTGCCGTAAAATTCCTGATCTACTTATGGGGAAGCCTTTCAAACCACTTATGTGCTACGTCATGTAGGATAGAAGGGAATATCCTGCACATGAGTGCGTCATTGTGGCTCCCTAAGGTCATTGCTTGCTGATATTGCCTGACATGGTATATAGGATCTATTTTCCTGTCATAGATTTTGAACCTGGGAGCAGTGAATTTCTTGGGGGGCTCCTAGCGTTCGATCTACCTTGAAAAAGGGGTCTTCATCTGAGAGTTGAGATCTCTTTTGGCAAGCTCTCTAGTTGATCTGTCTCCTTGATGTGCCGGGTGTTGGTCCATATCCCTACATACTGGAATCCTTAAATCCTCACTCAGTCGATCATTGTTCCTATGGCACCTATCCTGCTGGCCACTTTCTTATCGTGCTCGCTTTGATCTGTCACCCTCAGTTATCCCCTGGTCACACCTAATGCTCCTTCCTTGGTTGGGGGAGTCTCCCCTCGAGGGCTAAGAGTCCTATCTCACCACCGCCTTTTGTTTTTGGGGAGATCTTTCTCCATGATTTCAAGTCGCCTCTTAAGGATAACATTCTCTTAATCTTGGCGGCACATTGCCTCTTCTTATTCTCGAAGTCTGGCTTGATAGGCATCGACCAACTTAGAAATTTGAGTGGACATTGGTGGTTCATGGATCTCTTCAGAAGGTTGCATTTCTTGACGAAATCCTTTGTTTGTATGTTGGCAAATTTCAGACTTGACCTTGGGAGGAGCTGGGTCTTCCTGAACATCATCAACTTGTGGAATGTTAGTGCTGTGGTGAGACATTATGGGCTTTCTAGTAATGAGTGCTTTCATAGGAATACAAGTCGAGTACCACAGACGATGCCAATTGTAAGTGCAAAAAATTCACAATAAAAGAATCTACGAAAACAATCACAAATAGCAGAGAGTATATGGAATCACACATAACAACGATGTACGTGGTTCGGCAACTCACTTACGTCCATGAAGATGTTACTTGTTCTTATTAAATGTCTCTCAAAGTTATAAGTTTGTCATCCCTTTGACCTATGTGAGGGTGTACAATTTATATATGTGTTTTGACAGAGATCGAGTTGCTTAAGGAACTCCGTAACAGGGTGCAGATTATCCATGAGGTACTTGAATATCTCATTCGATATTCTTGGTACCTGATTTGACCATATCTGCGAGTGTCATGCTTCGACTAAACTACCCGTGTAGAAATTAAGTCATGGTTTGGGCCGGGCCAAATACTTAAACTATCTTGGTCGGCTACTCTCATGGACTTGTAAAAAATGGGCTCCAACACTTTCCTTTTATTAAAACCCCCGACCCCATCCCAGGTACCGCGAGTAGAAATGTCGGACAGGACGCGAGCAAAGCCCCAAGGTACGACCAATGCCGTTAAAATGCTCTGTACCACTTTTTTTAAAAACATTTGACTACGATATTTGCACTTTCGACATTTGAACCTATTTGGGCAATGACCATAATTTGTAATAATATAGGATGGTATGACTTGCTTTAGTTTAATTAGCATTTTAGAACAAACGCAAATTTTCATAAATAAATTCTGCCAAATAACTAATCTTACAGTGGTCACCTTTTTACAAAAATTAAAATCTAAAGCATCATACTTATGAATAAATTAAAGTTTTTCTCGAATGAACTAGTTAAATCTCCCCCCCCCTCCACTTTTAACTTCACGATTCAGTGTGGGTTGACCCAACGGTGATCCAAAATCAGGAAGAGACATTACAACTATCCCATTCACAGACCTATTATAATTAAGATAACTAAATTGATTTCCCTCAGCTAATATGTTATAGAGAAAAGTAATTACTCTGAACCGAAAAAATATCTCTCTCTAAAATGATCTCCCTTCTCTCTAAAATCTCCTTCTCACTAGATACCTACCTACATCACCCCCATCCACCTCCTCTTTCTACTTATTAACCTTGACACACTCCTAGTTTCTACCTCAGATGTCCTTAATGTTGAAGTTCTAGTTCCTTATTATGTTATGGAAGTTATGGGAATTTCTAATATGGATATTATTATTATTATTAAAGATGACTTTAAGGAAGGTCAAGTCACGACATCGAATGAAAGTATTACTAAATCCAAGTTCTACGATCTTATTGGGGAAGTGTTTAAACTTGGGACCGTCAAGGAATCATTTATCGAAGGTTTGAGATTCCCCCCCAGTTATTTACACCAAGTATTTACACCAAGAATTGATTTATAGAATTGTGTAGAGGATAAGGAAGGAATAGGAATATTTTGGTTTATAGCTCCCTTTTCAGATGGTTGGTAGATTCTCTCTTTAGGGATTGCATTTTCCCCCATTTATCAGTCGACCTACTCACCGTTCCTCCCTTTTCCTTATGATGTCCTAACCCATCCTTGTGATGTCCCTCCTCCATCGCTTGACTGTCCCCCATTAATGCATAATGCATTTTGGTTAGATGGTGGTTTTCGACAGATGAATTTTTTTCTTTGATGGGTGTTGTGCTTCCTTTGGTGGTGTTGTACGTGTTCGGTTTGGTTGTTCCAAGTGGTATTTCGGTGGCCAGACGTGCTCTGGAGGGTTTTTTGGTCCTCTACTTGGTTCGGGTTGTGGGTCCATTAGGTTGGGTTGAGTGTGTTTTTCCGTTGTTAGTTGAGCCATGGGAGTGACCTGTTGTTTCTTTCTGGGTTCCTTTTGGAAACTATGTTGGGCTTGTATGCCTTGTTATTTTTATTTGTTTCATTCGTATGTACGATTCTTTTGATTGTTATTTTTGTTATGGGTAGTATATGTGCTCTACCCTTTTGAGGGTATACCCTCTAGTTTTTACATTTTCCTTTTGTTTTCTTGTTGTCTAGATTACACGTTTGCACTAGTCGCTTTGAGGGTATTTCCTTTTGATAATTTACATGCTTACAAAAAAAACTCTTTTGGGTATGATAAGGTCCATGGTTAGTTATTTTGGACTACAACATTCTTATTGGGATTTTTATATAAGAGGCCGACATATTCATGCTAATTTAGTTTCTTCTTAATCAATTTATTTAACTTCCATTGAACATTGGAGTGGGTGCAAGTTCATTATAGGGCATGTTCATATTTGGGGATGCTCAACACTCGTGTTGTGCAAGGATCCATGGAAGTTAAAATTAAGGAAAAGGGTATGTCTCTTCATTGATTATCTAAAAGGATACAAGGGTAGTATAATAAGGTCAGTGATTGCATCAATTCCTTATTATTGAAAGAGGATTGTGTAATAAACCACCAGCCTAAGTGTAAGTTAGACTTACAAGATAAAACGGAACATCATATTACCAATATTTCTAGTCCCCCCGTATAATACAACATGATATCGATAATATAGTACCTTATCATAGTTGGAGCATTATCGATGATTAGGATACATGTGTTAGTTATACTAGATTGCAAGTGGTACCACATTGTAATGGGAGCATTGGGAGTCATCCTAAATGGTTAGTGTTTTGGGTGATCATTTTTATATGATCCCAGGAAAACACGAACCAGGTCCTAAAAACTACAACGAGGCATTACATGACAATGACTTTTGCTTTGAATTATGAATATGGATACCAAAAATTATTCGATGTATTCGAATCAAGTTTGAGGAGGCTTGTAGACTTGTTGATGGGGTAAAACCCATCAGGCGCAAGTGGACCCACAAGAGGTTAAGAGATAGATGGATGGGAAGGTGAAAACCTTCAAGGAAAGGCTTGCGAAAGGGTTTACTCGGAAAGATAGTGATTGGCTGTGAGCAATCCTTCTCGTGATATCCATGCTAAAGTCTGTCGATATTATTTTAATGTTGATACTGTGTTCTTGAATGATAATCTTGACGTACATTGTAAGAAGTCAAGGAAAGCAAAGTGATGTAAGCTTGTGAGGTCCATTTATGGATTTAAGCTAACATCAAGGTCTTGGGTCATTCATCTTGATCAGGTAATCAAATTTTGATTTTGATCAAATCTCGAAAAATACTTGTTTGTATGAGAATCATGACAAAAACTTGGTAGTATTTTAAAGTACAATTTATGGATAATACTTTCCTAATCGAGAATGAGGTGGGAGTATTATCTTATATAGGAGTGTGGTTGTCTGAATATTTGATATAAAGTACTTAGGACAAGCGAGGCATATCTTCATGATCAAGCTTTCGCTAGATCGGTTGTAAATGATGATGGACTTATCCTGAGTCGATTATATCGATGTAGTATACACAAGAATAACATTGGGATTCCATGAAATGAGTTTCTTTTCAAGTATGGAATCACTTTGTCTAGGAATTAATGTCTTAGGACATTATATTAAGACGGAAGGAATGAGGAATAAACATAATGCTTCGGCGGTGGGCAACCTCATTTATGTTTTACTATATACTAGACCAAAATTTGATAGGTTATTTAGTCTAATAGTCATGTACCTTTTAGGCACAAAGAATAGGTTTTAAGTCAGATAAGGATTTCAAGTTTTATACCTCAAAATATGTGTTTACCCATGGAGGTTGAGCTATAAGCAGGAGGTATGTGAGGTAATCTTGTATTGTTGACTCCACTAGGGATGCCAAAGTTATTATCACTTCAAAGATAACTAAAGAGGCTATATGGCTCATTTACTTCCTAATTATCTTAGGTGAGGTTCTTGCAATTAGTTATTCAATGTTTATAGTGGTGCGATTGTAAGTTCAAGAGAGCCCATAACCCATAAGAGGGTTAAGTGCATTAAGTGTAGGTTTCACCGAGGTCGAGAGATCGAATAAGTGGGTGGTAAGTTTATGACCAAAGTCATATCGGATAACACTCTGTCTGATATGCAACAAACTGTAATGTAGATGGGTTGGGAGTTAGATACATGGATTTAAGACTAAGTGGGAGATTATTGGGGTTTTATTCTTAAAACCATATATGACATTTACTTTTAAGGAAAGGTGTGTTGGTTCATTTTGAAATAAGAATCTTGGTTGCGATAATGCTTCATATTTAGTTTAAATATATTATACACATGCCGACAAATTGAACTCAAAAGGGATGAGTCGGCTTCGGGTTGATCACTAGAGATCAAAATTCTAGTTCTAGTACTATTGAAATGTTCATAACCTAGATAGGGAGTTGACATCCTATTAGAACGGTTATGATGCAATCCTAGTAGTTTATCTCAAATTACGAGAGCCTGTTTGATGGTTCGAGAACTTGTTCCATAACTCGATAGAGGATTGTGATTAGTACATCGCATAAATGTATTAACTAGGGCCATCCATTAGATTTGAGTCTAAGTTTTGTTTTGATTAGACTCATGAAAGCTCGCACCATTTTCAAAGGTTGCATACATTCTTAATCTCGAGAATTACGAGGAATGAAATTCTTGCACAAATATCAATTTGATTCCTATGGGTGTGGTCTTATTTTATATTGGGTCAGATGAACCATACACATTGAGTGACAATTGTTGGAGTAGGTCTGATATCATAATTAGGAGGAACCCTCATCCAGTGGATAACGTGGATGTTGATACCCCTTTGATAGACTTTAATGTTTTGTTTCCACTAAGTAAAACCCGGTCGATGGATTACTTTATAATCCCGGTGGAGTTGAAAATAAGTTAAGTCTGAGAATTAAGAAAACTGAATAGATGTGGTTAAAGTCAATTTAAATCGATTTGACCAAGCAGGTGTTGGACACTTAACGTGAGGAATCATATTATGTACTATAATCAACTTAAAAAATAAGACCTCATTATATCCGAGTGATTTTAAAGATAATTAAATCATAGTGCAGTCATAATTATCTAGAAGAATTAATTATGATTAAATAAATAAAATATATTACGAAAATTGGAATTGGGATTTCTGAGTATATATTTGGAATATATTATAATTGTTTATCTTGGGTCCCTAGTTTAGTCCATATACCTAAGTAATTAGGTCCAAACTCTTAAGAAATATAGTTAGCCCCAAGCCCACCTTTTATACTTCTATATAAAGGTTTGGAAAAAGTTTTTGTGGGTAATAATTCATCATTACGGTTTGAGAAGGATGAGAGAAAAGACTATTCATGTTTTTGTGAAGAGGCCTAGACAAAGACCACCATATCTCAATCAAAAGCAAGGGTTTTCATGTCAAAAGGTACCCTATCACTTAGCTAGATTTGGGGAGGATCACAAACTATAAGATCTAAGCATTATAAAAAGTTTAACAAGGTTTTAGGAAATTAGAGGGAAGCAAGGATTTTAGCATCTTCAATCTTTGTCACCCCATATGAATCACAACACGATTCGATGTGGTATTGTATTCTTTAACCGTAGGTTTAATCTTTAAACCTAGTTCTTTATTTCTTCTCAATTCATGAATAATTAAATATCTTTAGGAATGAAATGTTTTCATGTTTTAAATGCCAATCCCAAGATGTTTTCCCCAACATAGGCTTGATACAGTGTGAGACATTTGAGTAGAGTGAGGCACATTAATTTAGACTATATAAATTTTAGGACTTTAAAGATTTACCAAAGCCAATCTACATCACAAGACTTCCGTTACCAAATTGAATATATATCATTTTAATACTTTGGACTTTTTCAAAATTTGTTTTTCTGGGCTTATCAAGTGATTTTGAGTTTGAGATGTGTAGTGTACACAGTTTAGGAAAATACTATTTTTATAGTGCTTTTGTTTGGAGTGGTTTCTCAAAATTTTCTCCAAATCGTTCACACGGTCGATTTTTGACCCGTGCGCATAATCAAATATGATTTTGGCCAAGGATTGCATACTAGTCAAAATCGTGAACGTGGTAGCTTGTCTTTGTTCATCAATTGAACAAAATCGTGCATGCTGCTGCCTTTTTAACCGTGCGCACATCGGAGCTGAATTTTTTTAATTCTATAAATAGATATTTTTACCCCTCTTTTTAAAATATCTGAATTCCTTATTACTCCTCAACATCTAAGAGAGTATTTTCAATATTGTGAGCTTTTATTTAACTTGTCTATTTCTAATTCACTTGTTCTCTCCAAATAGTGAGAAAACTTATATCTATACTTAATCTATAGCTTAAGAGGTAATATAGAGTGATTTGATTCGGACCCACACTAGCCAAAGTTTAGTTCAAACTGCCTTAACTTGGATTGGTTAATATGACACTCTTAGACCGAAAATTGGAAGTTTTACGTTCTACTTGGGAAATCAGAGCATGGTGCGATTCTAAGGAGGAGAGTGTACTTCCTTATTCGCCTTATGGAGCTTAAGGTTGATTCTTATCATCAATGGGAGAAATTCCAAAGTTCATAGGTGACTATTCATGAGTACATGAGTGTGAGGTACCTCCTTGATCCTTTGTATAAAAAAAATTCAAGTTGAACCAGATATTAGAGTGCATCAAGGTTTTTTACCCATAAGTTGGGGGGGGGGGGGGGGGGGGGGGAGTTTCCTCATAAATCTACATTATGGATTGTGTTTATGTTGTTCTTGCTATTTTTCTCACTTTCATCACACATTACACCTAGATCTTGTTAATTCCATAAAATTGAATTATGATTTGTTTATTTAGTGAATTAATCTATATTTCCTAAATCACAACTTGAATTTGTTTGATCCATTTCTAATATGACTTCACCTAGTTGAACCATGTGCTAGGTTACTTAAAATTATCGCAAATTGGGAAAAATTGCATATAAACATATTCACCCACCCCTCTAGTTTTTTTTAGACTTGAACGTGCAAATTAAATACCCAATCCTCAATTGATATTAGAGTAATTGCTCTTGTTTTGCATTCACGTGCTAAGAGTTAGATCTTTCTTTTGTTGTGTGTTCTTTGTGTTTATTACTCATTAATATTTTGTGCTTGATAGTATTTGTTGATTGGATGGGTGGTTGTTGAAATGATGAGAGACCTCAGACCCAACAGGTGCTCCCGTCATACTAAGAAAAAAAGGAAATTGAGAAATCCAGGCAATGGTCGGGGCTTTTCCTCCCTTAACCAATGGTCGGGGGTTCGATCCCCGTCTTGGCCATGGAGCAGCCTTAAATCCCTGGGCCAGCTGTCCCACCCATCGAGGTGCTTACAAATCAGCGAAGAGATTAATCACAAAATCGCTAATGAATACCCTAATGTAAACAAAAAAAGAAAAGAAATCCAAGCATATCCCCACCGAGATCCAACGACCCCACCCATTTTAACTCTAGGATCAATGAGCGGGACTTGGTAGACATCCGAAAGAGCTACCATATTATGGCTTTTAGGTAATTAAGAAAAGGTTAGTACGACATCACTTTGACCCAGTTGTTTAAGTTGTATAGGATCCAGGAGCTAAAGAAATGTAAGGACAAGCATAATGTGCCCAAAATTGAAAGCAAATATTCTTCTTTGTTGGCGGGGCTTGGGCCACCTTAGAAACTCAACACCTGACTGAGGCTGTGATGTCCGATGTTTTTGAGGTCTAAAAAGGACGTGGAGGTGGCGAACAAGTGGGATCTTGTCCAATTGGGGACGAACCAGATCATTAAGAATCTGCATTTGGAGGTGACCTCTTTGCAGAAGAAGAGAATCGACCTTGGGTCTAAGGTCGCTACGTCAGAGAAAGACAAGCTTCTCAACGGAAATTATCTATGGGACACTTCCCTTTGGCTAAGGTTGAGGAAGATCATGCTTTGGTCCAGATTGAGCTCAAGGTGATGGCGTAGTCATGTCAGGGAGCTTCAAAATGATCAAGAGAGGCTCCTTCAGTCTGAGAAGGAAATGGGTCTTCTGGTGGATGATCGATCTCAATGTTAAAAAGGTCCATTTAGGGCCAAGAATTGAAAAAAAGACTATGCTGAGGTCTTGGTCAAACACACAAAGCTCCAAGTGTAGATTCATACCGTAGTAAAGAGCAATCTGAATGCTCTCCAGTCTGAAATTGATAGGGTTCTCCATAATTCCAAATTGAGTGCTTCTTTCCCCGAGTGTTAAGCCAACTTTCTTTGTCAAGGTATATCTGACCACTACAACACAATCATTATTACCTTTCTTCCCCTCAACCATATTAAACCCAAACCATTCAAGTTCTTTCATTATTGGATGAAGCGTGAAACTTAACTCACCCCATAAGGAGTAGCAAGTATGGAAGTTAATTAGAGATTATAACATTTCTCTCATTTGTTTACTTTAGTCCAAGGTAAGATTGAGTCACATGCCAGTAATTAAAAACAGTTTTTTGGGGAATTGGGAGATAACCCATAATTGTCCCATTTCAGGTGGAGATGCTAGAGATATTGTTGGATGGGATCCCAATTTTTTTGTAGTTAATTCCATTGCTAATAAACACCAAGATTTTCTATACAGAATAAGTTCGGTGGGAATGTCAAAACAATTCTATGCTACCTTCATTTATGGCCACAATCTTCCTGCTGACAGATGGCCTTTGTGGTACTTTTTAACAAGTAACTTCAAGAATATTAATAAGAATGAATGGATAATTATGTGGGACTTCAATGTGGTGAGAATATAATGTAAGGATATAAATTTTCAATTGAGTCTTTTGTTGTTTTGGTTCAATTCCGGACAAAAATATTTATGTCATAGGATAGTTGTAAATTGTATCCATACAAGCCTATGATGTGTTTGTTGACGACTTAGCGGCCAAGAGTATAAAGCTTCATCAAATGCCGTGTTTCAAGTGTCTTGTTTCTACGCCACCAACATAGTTCCAATTGCTCCTAAGGTATGAATGCATTTGAATATATATATAGGAGCTTGGAACAATTTATATTGGGTGTATTTTGTTTTTAAAACTGTTGTTTAATTTCAGAAAGATTATTTTTAAAACTTTAATATAAACTATTTAAAGTTTCTGGGCTAAATCTCAATTTTTTCAGCTTTCTGGAAGTTCGTTCGAACGAGTTTTTCGTTCGAACGAAAATGTCGTTCGAACGAGGTCTGCCAACGAGTTCCCCAAAAGGCCATTGGAATGTCGTTCGAAGTATCGTTCGAACGAGAATGATGGTTCGAACGAGATGTCCAACGAGATTTTTAACGAGTTCACAGTGAAACTTCGTTAGAAGGCTCGTTCGAACGAAAATCTCGTTCGAATGAGTTTTGGCGGGAACAATTATTTTGACAGTTTGAGCAGTTTTTTCCCACTTTCCCATTTCTTTTCCCACTATCTTTTGACAGAAATTCTTAAGTGCGGAAATCAACTTTTTCTAATTAACTTTTTCATAATATTCTAACTCCTAGAGAGTGTTTTGAGAGTTCATCTTTCCTAAGAAAAAGTTCAAGTTTAAGTGTTCATTTTTCAAAGAAAAATCCTTTAAAACACTTTTGTTTACACCCAAAGTTTGTTTATCCAAGTTTCTCTCTCTATATACTTTGCTTGGAGTTTGGCACCGGTTTTTATCTCTACCGTTTGAAGAGAAGTTTGAGTTTTCTTCTATATCCCTCAAAGATGAAGAAGTTATTTTTGGTTGTGGCATTCTCACATGGTGAAAGGCACCATGTGTGGTTGACGGTGTACCTAATTCATCATTGGTGGATTCCAATGTTCCGGTGGAGTCCGGGATTGTCAACTAAGCAGAGGTATTTGCAAGAAGACGCGTCGGGACTTGAAGGAGTCGAGTCGAGTGTTGTAAGTCATCTTGCTCGTAATTGTAATTCCGTACTTAGTGGACTTAAGGCTAGGACCGTCCGAGGTTGTTTCCCGTTGTGGGTTTTTCCTCGTACATCGCGGTGTAGTGGATTCATTGTTTATTTTATCTTTTGCAAAATCACCTAGAACGCATGCTTAGGTAAAAAGATAAAATTGGTTTAATTTAATTACTACTTGTTAAATTTGGTGCTAAATTAATTTTGGGTAATGTGTGTTTATTCAAGTCATTAATTTAATTTGTTAAAATTTGGTTTGGCCTAATTTGGTAAAATGAAAAATATGACTTAGGCAAATTTCTAGGACTTGGGTTAATTATTATGGTTTAAGTGAAATTAACATATGTGTGAGTTTTAACATATTTCACTTGGTGTAATTTTAATTTTGATAAGAAATTAAAATTTATTTATTTGAACCATCATCTCGCTTTCGCATCCATTTATAAAAGGAAATAATTTTTTGAAAAATTAAAAATTGGGGGCCTATGCGTTTTCATATAAGATGAAAAAAGAGGTAACTTAGGCATTGATTATAGAGTGTGGATGATTTAAATATCATATACATGACATTCAGGTGGATGGCATGTCTTTTACTAGTATATAACTTTCTGGGAACAATAAGAATGAAGGTAGTAATTTTGTGGAGTCTAGTTCAAAGATATTATCCTCGATTCTTGGAATGAGGAGTGTATTGGTAACCTTAATGTTCATTATTTCAACTAAGCTTAGAAAACTCAAACCCTATCTCAAAGTGCTGAACAAAAGTCATTACTCTAATATTTCTGAGAGAGTGGAAGATGCTAATAACCAAATTGACCCCATTCAGACCAGACTTGACAATAATGGCATAAGAATTGAGCTGAAGAGGGAGAAGTTTACAACGACCCAAATTTATGGCATGCTGAGAGCTGTTGAAGAATATTTCTATAGACAAAATCTCAAATAAGATGGATGAAATTGGGAGATATGAACACTACATTTTTTCATATGAGAGTCAAAGCCAACATTTCTAGAAGGAAAATTCTCAATATCCATAATGATGATGGGGTTGTGGTTGAGGGGATTGAAGATGTAACAAAGGAGGCATTGCTTTATTTTAGTTCTCTACGTGGGCCCACTAATATACATGAGGAGGGGACTTATGTATTTGAAGACATTATGAGGTTCAGATTATGGGCCTAACTAATTTAGTTACCATTAAGGAGACTAAGAATGTTCTGTTCTGCATGGGGTCAAATAAAGCTCCTAGATTCGAAGAGTTTAATGTAGTTTCTTTAAGAAAAAATGGGATGTTAAAGGGTAAGGAAGTCACCAAAAATGTCATATATTTCTTCTCTAGAGGCCATTTCCGTAGAAATATAACTTTAGTTATCTTACTCTCATTCCTAAAGTGAATAACCCCTCCACTTTAAGAGATTTCAGACATGTTGCAACACCATCTACGAGTTCATATCCAAGATCATCGCCTCAAACATCTCATGGGTCACTTAATTAGTGAAAGAAAGGCTGTATTTATGCATGGGTGGTCCATTGATGATAATATCCTCCTCCTACAAGAGCTTATGCGGAACTACCATAAGGAATGAAGCCCTCCTAGATATGCTATGAAGTTGGATATAATGAATGCATATGACAGTGCTAGTTAGGATTTTTTATTTGAAGTTTTGAGGTAGGTGAAACTCCTCATAACTATGATCAAGTGGATTAGGTAACATGTTACCAAAGTGTGGTTCTCTGTCAGTTTTAATGGTGATAATCATGAATACTTTCTAGCACTAGAGGATTAAGACAAGGGGATACTTTATCCCCTTATCTCTTACTCCTTGTTGTGGAACCTTTCTCTTGTATTTTGTATGAGCATTGTGGGAAACCAAGCCTCATTGATCATACAAAATGTAAGGATATCCATCTTAAACATCTATGCTTTGATAATGACTTGGTGATTTTCAGTAGTGAGAATGTCCAATCAGTGGAGTGTGTCAAGCATGATTTGGATGAGTTTGCCAATATTTCTATCTTGTGTCCTAATCTGATAAAAATTAACTTGTATGGCACTAGGACGCTTAATAGTGTGGTCGTATGATGGCCAGTAGGTTGGCCTTCAGTTTAGACAAGCCTCCACTAGACTTAAAAGTGATGACTACAAAGACCACATTGATAAAGTTACTCAAAAATGACCAACAAGCTCTCCCTTCTCTCTAAAACTCTCTTTCTCTACCTAACCACCTCCACCACCTACTACAACCTTCTTTCCACCTCCCCCACCTCTCTCACTCCTTAATATGGTTACCTTAATTCTTACCATCCTACCCACCTCCTATCTTCCTCTTCCCGTGTATAATATTGTTCCTATCCCTAATGGCTCCCTCACAGTTGATGCAGTTAATGATAGTATTATTGTTGTCATAATTAAAGACTCCTACCATTTTGGTGGAGGTTAAGGATATTGTTAAAAATGGTCAAATAATAGCTTCAAATAAGTCCATTTAAAGAGATAACTCTAATATGAATAGACTTCAGGAGATCAATGAAAAGAATAATGTCTACTTGGAGTTTATTTTGTAAAGGATTTTTTCATGAGGATATTCTCAAGTTCAGACTTGTAATTGGTAACCCCTCCAATGGAGGTGAGAACTCTAATGGTAGCAAGGTTAGAAAGGCTACTACAGTGGCTAATAGTGGGTTTAAGAAACCTATGATGTCTTTTTTATAACTTTAATTATATTAAAAAGGACGGACTATACAAAACGAGGGGCCTGAAGAGTTATAAAGGCTATAAACTAGCTCACAAGGGAATATTAACAAAGAGGAACAAAGATAAAACTAAGAGAAACTACCCTAACTAGAATGCATCAATGACTTAGGAAAGCTCCAAAGGTTGCAATCCCTCCAGTTAATGTAGCTTTTTATAGTCTTCTTCCATTTGTCAACTTTAAACTTAATCATATCTTCAATCTCTCTACTTAACTCAATACTACGTTTAGCATCTCTGTTATGGCATATATTCTTTCTCTCCCTCCAAAATGTAATACAAGGTGGTGGAGAAGGAAATTGTCCTAAACTTGTTGCAAGCAGCCTAGGAGACATATCATTGGTTCCTAAAAATTATCCCAGATCGAATATCCATTGAGTAGGGACACCCAAAAATAATGTGGTTAAAACTGTCTCTCTTAGAGCTGTAAAGGCAGCAATCATCATTGTCAATCGAACCCCATTCAAAAGTCTATATTTGGTGAGGAGGCCACCTCTACAAGTAATCCAAAGAATGAAGGAGGATTTGGGAATATTGCAGTAATACCAAACAAATTTATCCCATTTGGCAAGGATGCCATGGGGTCTGATGGCCTCAAACCATTCCCAGTAAGAGACCAAACCTGCTTGTCATCCAATTCAGGGTAGATAGTTGGAAGAGGGGAGTTTTGCCTACCATTTAGTTACTAAGTAATAGCTACAAGACAACACCAATTATTCCCACTAATAAACTTAGATACTTTAGCTTTAGTGTACTTTGTTCCATCATGTATGTAACTTTCCCCCAAAAGAGGTTAAAGAAGGCCAAAAGGGTGCCAATTGTCATGACACGTAAAAGTCTTATGGCCATTACCAATGAGTGGTCTTCCCACCTTTTATAAATTTGAGGATTTTCCTCCAAGTCTAAGAAGAATCACAAAGAGTGTTAATGTCCCAAATACTCCTTTTGATCTTGTAGGTGTGGCACCATTTGACACATAAGTTGTCTTTCTTGCTACAAATGTTGCACGAGTGTCTTAACCCCTAAGTTAGAACATTTAAGGCCCAACCGACTTCACTATTAGGTTTACAAACCTCACTCCAAGCAACTTTGGATCCACTATGCTTCATCTCAGGGACAGTCCAAATGAAATCCCTAATTATCTGATCAATGGTTTTGATAATGCCTTTAGGATGATGAATAAACTAGTCTAGTATACATGCATTACACATTGAGAAGGATAGAGATAACAAGTTGCATCCACCAGCATAGATGAGGAGCTTGTTGGCCTAACTTTTAATTTTCAATGTGATTTTGTCAATGAGTACTTTGCAATCCTCAGCTTTGAGTCTGGTGGAGATAAGGGGGACACTTAAGTACTTGAATGGAAGACTACATGGCTGAATATTAGATTGCTAGCCATAAGATGACCCTCACTAATTGACATCCCATAGTAGTATAGGTTGCTCTTACTTTGGTTTGGTTTGGTTGGGTTGAAGGCTAGAGAGGGATGCAAATTCATCTAAGGCCACGTTGACGCACTGAAAAGTGATAGGCCCCCCAATTTTAAATATTCTTTTAAAATTAAATATAATTTCCTTTTAAGTGCGGAATGAAGATGGTTGAAACACATAAACAACTTATAACAAATTTTAATTAAAATTAAACCAAGCACAAAATGAATAAATTAAACAACAAATGGATTTTTCACTTAAACCAATTAATTTAAATATCAAGTTTAAACAACTTAGGAAAGAATATTATCCAATTAATTTAGTGCCAATCTTGAATTAAATTAACATAGACTGAACTTACCCAAATAATTAAACATGCACTATTTTCATCAAGATTGCGAATTAAACCCAATTTTATCTTTTTACCCTAACCATGCGTTCTAGGTGATTTTTGCAAAAGATAAAATAAATTCACAATCCCAAAACACGCCGATGTACGAGGAAAACCCAAATCGGGAAAAACCTCTGACGGCCCCCGCCTAGCGAATTCACTAAGTATGGTTCAAATTTTACAAAGACTCGAAAAGAGGACTTACACAACAAAATTGACTCCCTTCAAGCCTTGACACGCTCCTTCGATCTTCAACCTCCACCCTTCAAATAACCGTGGACTCCTCCACAGTCTCGGACTCCACTAATGGGGCTCTTGGACACCATCACCCTCACACGAAGCCTTCCTTCGAGTGGGAACACCGCAGCATAAACCAAATGTCTTCTTCTTTATAGGATGTATAAGTAAACCCAAACTTCTCCTTTTTATGGTAGAGATGAACCGATGGTGCCAAAAAACTCCAAGCAAATATTATATATATTAGGTACTTGGATTAACAAACTATGGGTGAAAACTCATGTGTTTGTTGAAAATATTTCTTTGAAATTCAACACATAAAAAACATGGAACTTTGGTTGGTGTATAATCTCTCAAAAGTTCTCTCAAGGAAGGTACCAAAGTCTATGGAAAAGTCTTTACCGAGTAAGAATTAAACTGCCAAAAAGAAGTGGGACAAAAGAGTGGGAAAATAGATAAAATCGCCAAAACTGTTCCTGCCCAGAAATCTCGTTCGAACGAGATTTTTGTTCGAACGAAGTCTCATTCAAACGACCATCTAATGATAGTCCAGTGGCCAAAATGGGAAAACTCGTTCGAACGACATTCTCGTTCGAACGACAATTTCAAACGAAATGACAGAAAGTCCAATTGTACATTTTAAGCCCAGTAACATTTTATCCAAAGTTCTTAAATAACTTTCTGAAAATAAAATTCGTTTTAAATAAAGATTACACCCAAGTAAAAATATCCAAAGTCCTAAATATACTTAATTGCATTCATACCTTTTGGAGACCTTGGATCAATGTGATGCTGATGACGCAAAAATGAGGCACAAGCCGACAAATGATATCCACTTGAAATGATGGCCGCTACGTCTTCAACTTTGCGTGTCATAAGCTTGAAAGGATACAACATGAACACTTTCCTATGACTCAAATATTTTTTTTCGGAATTGAGCCAACACTACATAAGACTCAAATAGAAATTTGTGTCCTTACTCGCACTCCACATATTGGGAGGCTTACCAACATAGAAAATAACTAAGTCTTCGGCAAAATAGAGGTAGTTGAGGGGGATTCACTTACACTTAGGATGGTATCTGAAACTTGGGCTCCTAAAATTTTTGTCTACTATACCATAGAAGGCCTCAATAATGATGAGAAAAAGATAAGGGGATAGAGGGTCCCCTTATCTTAGACCTTTACTACCAGCAAAGAAGTCGTGTTATTCCCTATTAAGGCTGATAGTGTACCACATAATGGTGACACATTATTTGATATAGTTGATTAAGGTAGTGAAAAGTTGCACCTGATTCAGCACCTTAAACAATAAGTCTAATATGAGAGAGTCATATGTTTTCATGACGTCTACTTTCAAAGTGCATATAGGGGGATGTATTCCTTGTGATAGTTCCAGATAATATCTTATAAGAGGAGGATGTCATTAATAATGGATCTCCCTTGGACACAAGCAACCTATCTATCACTTATTGGTTCAAAAGGGGCTTAATTTTTTTTTGGCAATGATCTTGGAAATGAATTTATACACAGCGTTTCAATAACAGATGGGTCTGAAGTTTCTCATAGTGAAGGCGTTGTTGGTTTTAGGAATGATGGCAAGGTAAATACAATTCCACTGCCTGTGTATATAACCTTTGATGAAGAAGTATCTCATAGCTTTGGTTATATCATCACCTACAATATCCCAATTCTTCTTGAAAAAGCTGGCATTAAAACGACCCGGGTTAGGGGGCTTTGTCAGATCCAGTGGACCACATAGAACCCTTTATCTCCTCATCATTAAGCACCTAATGAGGCCTCTATATTGGTCTTGATTGAACTTATTATTCATTAAGCCTGGATAACTATTAGGATCCATATGAGTAATCAAATAAGGAACTAAAAAAGTCCACTGCCTCACTAGCCATAACATCATCACCTTCAATCAGGATCCCAACAATATTGTTGATTACGAGAAATTTCCTTGTAGCAATATTGACTTTGACTCTTTTGTGGAAGAAAGTGGTGTTCATATCTCCCAGCTACAGCCATCTTATTATAGACTTTTACCTATAAAAGGACTCTTCAGAAGATCTAAGCAAGGCATACTCATGGCCAATGCTTATTTCTTCCCTCCTAAGATCAATGTTGGTACCATAATTGTTAAGACTACATTAGGTGAGATCAAGTTTGGGCATATCCTCGGTAACTCTCTCAGAAATATTAGAGAAGTAATCATTGTTAAGTATTTGGAATGAGGTTTGGATCTCCTAAGCTTAGTAGATAGGGTAAAAATGGAGTTCCCATGAAAATTTTCATTCCTAGAGAGTCGGAGAGGATATCATTGAATGCTTCATGTCTTATCTAATAGTCAATGAATTTGAAAGGCTTAGGTTTCCTTCTAGTGGAGGAAACTACCATTAACCCCTAACATACCCTCCCCAAAGACCTCCAACTTCCACCGATAAGTTGAGAATACAGGTCAGACAAGAATCGCCTTAATAGAATATGAGACAAGTGTAATCACGTTATATAGATTCAGAGTAAGAATAGGGGATCTAGAAGGAAACCACCTTACCTTCCACACCACAATATAATCATCAACAAGAAATCCACCATTGCCTGTGATGATAAATATCTGACCTGAAGAGAAGCGAATCTCAAAGAAAAATAGCGATCCAGAGGAGAAACATCACAGATCCATAGAGGAAGAATGATGGGGGCACGATGATACCAACCAGAAAAAACACCAAAGAGGGTTGAAGTCAGCTAACTTCAAAGATACGCCAACCATGTCCATTTCCAGAGAGAACAACTCCCCATGGTCATATCTAGAGATGGAAAAAAGGCTAGGTTTATTGAAGGTACACCACGCAAGTGAATATCTTCCCTATCCAAGTCTGACATGAAGAAAACCTAGGATGAGATTGCGATAAGGGAAGGGAAAGGGATCTATAAGTGGGGGATGGTGGAAGAATACTGGAGTAGGAGGAAGGAAGATATTAATGACGACTTTAGGTGTTTCACAAAGGAAACTTGGAGAGAGAAGCTCTCCCTTTCTGAGAAAAGACCCATCTCTCGTTAACATACTCTATTTAGGGTTACGGAGGACTCTATCAATTTTTTATGTACACATAGCTATTACCTTTAATCTTGTTATTTCAATAAAACCATAGTCCATTGGAGGACATATCGCCCACCTGAATGTCATAAATATAGGAGTTCAAGTCCCCATCGCTCTGTAATAAATGCTATGACTGCTTCTCGTTTCCTCATGTCTTCAAGCAATATTGAAGATTTCCAAAAGAATCCTCTCCTCCTCATTTATTAAATTGAAGTTGATTCTAAAGAAATTCCATAAAGGTAGCCTCTTAGGTGGGAGGTTGTTACCATATATGAAAGTGGCGTAGAAATGATTAGTCATTCCAACAATGTTGATTCTGCATAAAATGGCTTGGTGATGATTGGAAATAACTTCCACCCCGTGTCCTATCATAGAATAACTCTAGCTATACCACCAGATATGGGGCAGTTATGCTAGTTTCAAAGACAGCTATTCTTAATAACAGACATGTGGTTGAGTCTGACTTTGGATTATAGCAGGCAAATAAGATAAAAGGTTTTTTTTTTGGTAAGTAAAATGTATATATAGAACAAATATTGCAAGAACAGGGGTCATACCCCCAATGAAGCCATAACATGCTTAAATAAAGGTGTTTGGGCATACCCAAACACCCTGCACAAAGATATGCAAAGAAATTCAAGCAAAAAAGGCGATGGGGTCCAATAGAAGATAAAGCTTGTTATCTCTAATAAACCTTTTAACTTCTCCTTGATTATGTTGGGGGGTGGGGGGGGGGGGGGGGGGGGGTTAATACCCCTAATATTCAATGAAACAAATTTGATAATATAAAATGTGGATTTTTACCTTTTCCACTTAATTTGGTTTGGGGATTCCCAACACCAGTCTTCTATTTCTTGTTGCTTAAAGAGTTATTGCAATTTTTAGGGACATGAATGAGGTCATTTTTCCCTTCAAGTTCATCCATAGCCTTGATCTTAAGCACAAAGTCTGATGTCTCTAAAGTAGAGTCATAGTTAACTGGTTCAGTCATCAAGTTTAGATTTTTCTCCTAAGCTAGTAAAGCGAAGTTGTTTTAACTGGTAATGGTCTCCTCCAAAATTTTGGTAGTTTCCACATATGGTCATGTTTGTAACCTAGGAGCTAAGTCTGTTTTGTACAGTAGACAAAACAATATTCCTGGAACTACTCTTGTCCTTCCTATGCACCACAAACCAATTATGGAATCTAAGATTACTGTTACACCTCCAATTGAGGTGGCTACTAAAGGTTACTCAAAGTGGGATAATAGCATAATGGACTACTTTCTGGGAAGAAAAATTATCATTCTCTATTATCAACACCACTACCTATAGGATGTGTGATAAGTATGGGTTCTGTAAGATTATAGCTTGTGATAATGGGTTCTTCTTCTTTATTTTGATAATTCTAACAGCATGGATGGGTGATTGATAATGGTCCTTAGTATTTTGTTGGCAACCCCATTATTCTAAAAAAAAAGGCATCTTAATTTTAGCTTCAACAAGGACCTCATAAAGAAGATACTTATGTGGGTCAAGTTTTATAGCATCCCATGCAGATTTGGACTAAAGAAAGCTACATTATTAGTGTAGTGGGACTGCCTCTTCATGTAGACACGATGACTGAAGAAATGAACAAAATCAGCTATGCTAGAATTTTCATTGAGGTAGAAGCTTGTGATAACTATCCAAGAAGTATTTAGATGGTCATGGAGGATGGGCATAAAAAATGAGGTGAATGTGTAATACCAAGTTATGCCCTCATCACGTGCTCATTGTGAGGTATTTGTACATTCATACTTGAAGTGTCTGAAAGTTAAGAGGGCCTGGGTGGATAAAGACAACCATAACGAAGCATGTCAAGCCACTAAGAAGAATGAGGAGCCTGTCGAGGTTGGACTCATGTTACTCCTAAAGCCCCACAAAACCAAGGCTTAATAATTCCTAGAAAGAGGCTGTAACACAAGATGTGACATCTAAATCAATAGATGAGAACAACACCAACAACAATAGCTTTGCCTTACTTTTTAAAGAGCAAAATGAAACTTTAATGATTGTTACAGTTGAGTTTGAGTCAAACACCTGAGCCCTGAGGCCTTGTGCTTAAGATTAAGGTAATTGATTAATTAGCTAGGAAAAATGACCACAATACTGCCTCTATTGAGGGCAATAGTAAGAATATGAAGAAGCGAAAGGTTGGAGTTGGGAACCCCCAAACCAAATCTGTTGGCAAAAGAAAAAACCAACATTTTAGATCATTATGACTGTAACTTGATACCAAGGGATGGTGTGCTCCATGATGCTATCAACAATTGAAAAGGAAAGAACTTCATTGATAGGATCAGGAGGACCTCCTCTGCTGCTATTGTCTACTGTATCTTGATGGGAAAAAACAACATAATTTCCAGCATTTGATTAACCAACCTTCCAACATCATTAGAGATATTGAGTTTGTTGTTAATTGTAAGGCTCACAAATGTCCTAAAGCTAGGATAAGTTTTAATAAATTGTTTCTATGCATGAATTGGGGTCATGATGACTCTCAAATACTTTAAATTATGATTTCTTCTCCTTGCTATTTTGAGTGTTTTTCCTCTTTGTTTATTCTAGCTGGTTTTAACAGAGGAAGTTTGGAACTTTATTAAAGATACTAATTTATATTTTATTTTCCTATTGGAGTCCAAAGTTAGATATAACCACATTCTTATCATTAAGAATAATTGTTTTCGAACCGGGAGATAACTAATAATCTCCCCATTTCAGGTGGTATAGCTAGAGTTATTGTAGGATTGGATCCAACAGTTTTTTAAGTGGAAGTTATTGTCAATCATCACCAAGCTATTATATGCAGAATTAACTTAGTGGGAATGACTAAACAGTTCTATACCACCTTTATTTTTTGCAATAACCTTCCTACTAAAAGGCAACCTTTATGCAATTTTTTTGGAGTAATTTCAGTACAATGGTAATGAGTGGATTGTTATGGGTGAGTTTAATGTTGTTATAATATTAGAGGAAAGTTAGGCATTGATTATAGAGTTGTGGGTTAATTCAACTCTTGCAGTCATAATATTCAGGTTAATGACATGTCCTCTACTTGCCTTTCGTCCCTTGGCACAATAAGAGTGAAGGTACTATGTGTGTGCATACTAGAATTGATAGAGTCCTCGATAATTTCAAATGGAGTCAATCTTACCCCGAGTGCCAATAAAATTACACGTGTAAAGGTATATATGACCTCTGCCCTATCTTTGTTACTATGAGATCCCCTAATCCACTAGTATTCTTCTCACATCAAAGTTTTCAATTAGCAGAGTGAGTACTAGGGCATCTTTAGGTGGAAGATTCACACCAACCAGACCGTCATTGATAAATTTAATAGCCCACTTAATGTCAAAGTCTCTTCTCCCCCTCTTGGAAAGGACATGTTTGGATAAGTCAACCTGGAAAGCCTGTTGAACGTTGGCAGCAATTCTAACTTTCTCCTTAATCTATCCCTGCCTGCCTCTTGAATTACATTGATCTTTGCCAAAATTTTTGGCTTCACTGCATTAATGTACTCCTATAGGTGCCAAGCTTGATTGAGCTCCTCCAAATGTTTCTTGAACATTTTGTAATTTTTCGTAAGGCGCCTATGATCCTGGTGATAAGTGCACCTGAGGTTGGCATCCCTATCATTAGGATCGCTAACCATATTAGGAGGACTCTTGACATAGTCCCTATCTTTGATCTACGGGATAAGCTTGTAGATGGGCTATTTATTGACCGTTTATAATGCCTTATATTTTTTCTCATTAGCCTGAGCCCTGGGGCGACCTTTGGTGGCTTCATTCCTGAATCCTTTCTTGGCCGAAGAGGGTTGATTTCCCCCCTTAGGGTACTTCTTAGGTTCACTCTTCTTCTTGTCGGTCAGGGCCTCTACGCTGATGAGTTCATCCTTCACCTAGGCACACTTCTCAATACGGGACATGAAATCGTCCATCATTAAAGTCGATTTCTCCGTCAGGGATTGGTAGAGATCATCCGGTCATTCCAAGAAAAACTTAAACGAAGAAATTGATAGCTTATTATTTCAATCATCAATCTTGTTGTATAGCTCCCAGTACCTTTGTGCGTACTTATTGAGGGAATCTCTCTTTCTTTTCTTGAGAGAGATCAGTGAATTAACCTCCTTGATTGCTTTATGTTACTGATAAATTGGGCCGTGAACTGCTCTTCTAAGCCTCTGAAAGAGAATATCAATTTGGGGGAAATTTCTCAAACCAATTTAAATCAATCTCCCCCATAGTAGATGGGAACCCCTAGTACATTAGAGGGTCGTGATTATTCCAAAGTGACATGGTATGTCGATATTCCCTAATGTGATGTACGACATTTGCATAGGCCTGTCAACGGGTCGGAGATGGGTCGAGTTTAGGGAGATCCAGATCCGTGTAATCGGGTCTTCATCGGGTTCGGGTCCGGGTCTTCATCGGGTCTACAATATTGGATCCAGCCCTGGATCCGTTCGGGTCTTCGGGTCTCGGGTTTGGGTCTGGCCAAATATATACATTTATTTTATTTGAAGCCCTTCTTTATTTTTTTAATCCTAAATTAAAATATTTTGTAATGTATTATAGCATATTATTAGTATAAATAAAACATATATTACTTATATATATTACATACATAAATATATATTTTTATATATAATACTTACATGTTATATTGATAAGATATATTTATAAATAGATATAAAAATGTAGTATATATATATATATATATATATATATATATATATATATATATATATATATATATATATATATATTTAAAAAATAATAATGTACAATTTGGGTCGGGTCTTCGGGTCCGGATCTTGTATAAAATCCAGACCCTACCCGTTTAATAAACGGGTCTTCGGGTATTCGGGTCTTCGGGTCTCGGGTCCAAAAAAATATGCTCAGACACTATTATATGGATTGGGTCCGAGTCGGGTCCGGGTCTAGACCCTACCCACTGACAGGCCTACATCTGCCTTTCCATCATACATCGTAACCTTTGGCATGGAGAACTTCTTAGATGGCTTGAAGGACTCTAGTTTCTCAATAAAGGGGAATGATGAATCATGCCCTAATGCCTTTCTAGCTATGTCCTTGGGAATTCAAGCTATATTTGGGTTCAATCTTCCTTCTAACTCTTTCTGGATGATCCACTTGAGTTTGTCACTCCTTACTCTGTTGGGTCGTGCCTCTAGATGGGCAAGTTTGCTACTTTTCTCTAACTCAGTGGGCTTTAACTAATCGTGACTGCAATTGATGGAATTTCTCTCTATGAAATGGTCGTGTCACACCATTGGTTGCAGTGTATCGTGCGAGGTCTCCTTGAACGAGATCCCCTCCCAGTTTGATATGAATCATGATTTCTTAGGGAGTGAGGTCTTCTTCTGCGGCTCTCCTAGGTATGAGAATCAGACCTGCGCCTTCCGATTGCTGAGTTATTTGCCTCCTTAAAAGGGAGAATTTATGATCATGGTCATCCGGTCTTTCCTCATATATGCTGGCTAAATGGGAATTAATTCTTCCTTCTGGTCACTCGATCGACGATGTGCAATATTGACAACTGGGCCCTGGTCTCCTGGGAGATCTTCTCTGGACCTAGAATGTCATGGAAAAAAGAGAGACTAATAAGATTGTGGTCCCTCCCTATGACACGTATCTCAAACCGGGCATGGTTCTTCGCGTAAGTGTGGTGAGACTAATTTGCAATCATGACGATTGTTGGGATAAATGACTTTGACAATGGCGAGAACTTCGAGTTTCCCACATAAAATGGAAAATTGTAGGGTATATTGACCCATAAAAATAGTAATAATTTGAGATTTTCCCGCTAAACAATTATGAATGCAAGAAAAGAACAAAGATTACTAGATGTACGTGGTTCAACAGAGAGTTTAACCTATATCCACAGGAAAGAGAGGGAGACTGGTTTATTATTTTATAAGAACAAGGGCAATTAGAGTGCTTGGATTACTATTTGAGATTCCAAGTTACCACATGTAAGTTACAATTCATTCCTTTATAATGTGTGAGGTCGCCCTTATTTATAATCTTAAGGATCCTCTTATTCTAGATCTATTCATGTTTATCTTAATTCGTAAATCTGAGTCCTATGAGGACTGGTCTTCCAACCTGCCAGTGTGATCTTCTGAGATTTGGACTTATCTCCCTATATATACGTGGTATTCAAAGATTTTCCACATGATATCCACGTGAGACAGATTCGGTTATTCTCCCTCTGCAAACCAATATAGAACCATTAGGAGAAAATGAAGACTTGGCGACCAACCAAGAGGACAAAAGCACCACTTATGTAGATATCCTAGAGAAGAATAGATTTGCAATGCTAGATCAAGATGAGATAGAGAATAAGACAGTGTAAGCTGATGAATAGAGGAAAATAATAGAAACCACCGAGGATTGTGTTACAACACTAGAACCAACATGTATTATTTTGAAGATAAAGGTTGTGGATGAGCTAGGAAGGAACAAGATTAAAGTTCAAGGATTGAATGACAAAATAGAGGCACTACATCTTCAAGCAATAATGAGAAGGAGAAAATGAAGGCTGGATTTGGGAATACCACAACAACTGAGGAGGGAAGGGTAAGAGTTCACAGTTTAGATGATCAAATTAGCATCATGGAAAAAAAGGGGATAAATTTCACCCACAAACAATAATATGTCAAGAGTTGGTATTTTGCAACCACCACGTTAACACCTACAACCACCTCCAAAACACCCTCACTACTTCCTAAACCTCTGTCTAGTTCAGTATGTCCTCTCCGAGGCTTAACCTTGCCTCTTTCCTCCCTACCCGGGCCGGAGGAAGATGGGCTTCCTCTCACTACTGAGATAACACCGGAGGTTGAGGAGGGTTCAACCAGCATCGATGTTCTGGAAGAAGGCCAAGTTAGTATGACTGATGCAAACTTATGGGAATTTCTTATAAGTAAAGGGTATTCAGAGGAAGACGTTAAAAATTTTAGACGCTCCAGTGGACGGAATGAAGGTGGAGCTCTACCACAAAAAATAGCGGAGCTTTCTAAGGGGTCTATCCTAGCTACTAGGGATATCACAGGCACTAGGTTCAATGGTGGGATGAAAAGTAAGAGTTTGGATGCACAGGGAAAAGCGTCTGCAAATCTGCTGATAGATTTTGCAGCTCATACCGTACCCTTCTCCCATAAAAACTTAAGCATGACCCACAATGAGAGGACGTGGAGCTCTGTGGCGTTAGAAAAGAAGAAACCTAAGATCAGGCTCACCTACCGCCAACCTTATGTGGTGAATACCATTATCACTATTACACCTCCTGCTGAGGTGACTAGTGGTGGACATAAGCAATGGAAGAACAACATAGCTGGGTATTTTCTTGGGAAAAAACTTCCTTTATCCTATGTGAATAACGCAGCTAATAGAATGTGGGGTAAGTTTGGACTGACCAAGGTCATCGCGCATGATAATGGGTTTTTTCTTCTTCCTCTTTGATAACCATACACAACATGATGAGGTTATTAATAATGGTCCATGGAATTTTACTGGCATGACCATTATTCTGAAGAAATGGCAAGCAAACTTCAACTTTAAAAAGGAAAATTGAAGAAAATACCCATCTGGGTGGAATTTCACGATATTCCGATCCAGTTGTGGACAGAGGAAGGGCTCAACTATATTGCTATCTCGGTGGGACTCCCCCTGTATGTTGATGCCATAATAGAGGAGATGAATTGTATATCCTATGCCCATATTTGTATTGATGTGGAGGCCAAAGATACCTATCCTAGCAGCATTAACTTCATTATGGAAGATGGTGCAATTGCACCAGTGAGAATTGAATATCAAGTCAAACCACCATCTTTCCCTAACTGTCTTGTGTTCGGACATAATGTTAGTAGATGCACCAGATATAAGGAAGACATTCAAGCGCAGGTCACAACCAAAGATTCCATGAAGGAAAAGATCCCTGAAGATACAGAATGGGCTTTGGTCCAAAATAAACAAAAACCCTTGACTCCTTCTATTTGTGAGCAGGGAGAACCATCTGGTATTAAAGAGAAGGATCTAGAGGAAGAAATAACAGTGGAAAAGAATGGAAAACCTATGCAATAAGTGGTCTCTCCTACCATCATCTTAACTAATTCATTTAGTGCTATAGACAACGACAGTGAGTTTGAGACTACTCCTGAACCCATTGCCCTTGCAAGAAATGTTATGGCAGTTGATGAGCTAGCAAATAAGCATAAGGGGGAGGTGAAAAGGGTGGGTCACTCTGGAGGCAAAAGTAGGAAAAAAAGGGAAGGGGAACAAAATTTGATGATTAAGATCGGATCATGGAACATTAGGGATTTCAACTCCCCTCATAAACAAAGTGAAGTTAGTAAATTAATAAGAGACTAGCAACTTGACCTGGTATGTTTGTTTGAAACTAAAGTTAGGAGGAATAACATAAGTAATGTTAAGAATAATTATTTTTTCAATGGGATAGCCTTGATAACATTCCTAATAGGGGGGGGGGAGTGGACAGGGTTATTGTGGTATGGAATCTGAACATTGTAAATGTGACATTAATCTAGTCACACCCCCAAGCTATGCTGTGTAAAGTGAATGTTTGTGGGAGAAACATGGGGGTTTTTGCTTCATTCATTTATGGAGAAAATTCACCAAACAGAAGATTTCTCTTATGGGATTTCCTGAGACTCAATAGTGGGAGTGTTAATGGCCAACCATGGGTTCTAATAGGGGACTTTAATTTGGTGAGATCCCAATAGGAGAAGAGAGGCATGCACAGTATTAATGAGTGTGCTACTGGCGCTTTCAACCAATGCATAAATGACATCCAAGATGACGATATGACAACCAATGGGTTATGGTTTATGCGGAATAAGAGGCACACGGGTAGTGAGAATGTCTAATATAGGCTGGATAAGGTTCTTCACAACGATATTTGGAGTAACAAGTTTCCTGAGTCTTAAGCCATCGTCTTACCTCATGGTGTTTCAGACCACTGCCCTATCATTATTTTTCTATCCCCACAGGATCTTAAAAGACCTAAGCCATTTAAGATCTACAATTTTTGGATGGGACATGCTGAGTTCCAGGGGGTCCTTGCCGAGTCTTGGAATGAGTTTGATGAGGGTAACCCCTTAATTAAACTAAGTAAAAAGATGAGAAGACTTAAGGACAGTCTTAAAGGCTTTGACAAGAAGTTCTACAACCATTTATCCAGGAAGGGTGAAGAGGCCAAGGCAATGCTTGAAAAGGTTCAAACTAGACTGAACAAAGAGGGAGGCAATATTAGCATCCAAATTGAGGAAAGGGATAAGTTGACTAATTACCTGGAGCTCAGAAATTCTGAAGAATCTTATTATAAGCAACTGTCCAGAGTCAAATGGCTTCAGCTGGGTGATGGGAATAATTCTTTCTTCCATAAAAAGGCTAACCAAGCTACTAATAGAATAAATATTATTAGCATTGAGGATGAGAATGGCTTTAGGGTCGAGAGTACACAATAAGTGGCCAATACGACAGTGGGGTATTTTTGTAACCTACTAGGTAGTATTAGCACAGGTGTGGATCCTGCTCCAATTCTTAACGCGAATGTTTGCAAGAGAATTAATGATGATGATGTTACCACATTGTGTATTCCCATTAATGATGAAGAGATTAAGTTGGCCATGTTCTCTATTGGGTCTGACAACTCCTCGGGTCCGGATGGGTTTAATGCGTATTTTTTCAAGAAGAACTGGGAGGTGGTTGGTAGTGATGTGATTGATGCTATTAAATTCTTCTTCAAATGTAGCTTCTTGCTTAGGTAGTGGAATTGCACTGCCTTTGCCCTTATCCCTAAGGTTTCTACTCCAAGTGGTATGCATGACTTTAGACCTATTTCCTATTCTAACACCATCTACAAGTGCATTTTGAAGATTCTTGCCAATAGGTTGAAGTCGATCCTACCCCACATTATAAACCTATGTCAAGCTGCGTTTATTAAAGGGAGGTCTATTTCTGATAATATCCTCTTACTTTAGGAGAGCATGAGGACTTACCATAGAGAGCTCAACCCGCCTAGATGCATTATGGAGATTGACCTATTCAAGACATACGATACCGTGAGTTGGGAGTTTCTTTTTACCTTGCTGGTTCATCTTGGCTTCCCCACTATTTTTGTTGGCTGGATTAAAGAGTGCATTAGTAATACCAGGTTCTCTATAAGCTTGAATGGGCACCTTCAAGGGTTCTTTGAGGGGAAGAAAAGGTTGAGCCAGGGTGATCCCCTATCTCCTTATCTTTTTCTTCTGGTTATGGATACTTTTCTCTTGCATCATGGACAGGGCTTGCACTGATCCTACCTTTACCTACCATGCAAAATGCAAGGAGGTGGGGCTTAACCACTTATGTTTTACGGATGATATGATCATTTTGTGTGGGGGGATAATTCCTCTTGCACCATTATAAAAAGGTTGTGGATGATTTTTGTAGCATTGCGGGCCTCAATCCCAACCTCATTAAGAGAAGCTTCCACTGCTCAGGCGTTGTTGAGGAGGAAGTCATGCATATTATGGATATTCTTGGCTTCAATCACAACAACCCACCCTTCTTACACTTGGGAGTGCCTCTTTTCACTTCTAGGCTCAAATGTGAAGATTAAAAAGATTACTGGGAGAATCAAGTGCTGGACCAACAAGTTTCTTAGCTACGCTGGTAAATTATACCTAATCAAGTCTGTCCTATTTGGGATCCAAGTTTACTGGTCTAGTTTCTTCATATTGCCCAAGGGTGTTATCAATAGGATCGAACAGCTAATGAAAAACTTCCTTTGGAATGGGTCCGACCTTAAATATTTGGGCACTAAGGTTACGTGGAAGGACTTGTGTAGCAGCTATGAGGAAGGGGGATGAGTATTGAAAGCATCGAGATATGGAATGTAGCAGCTATTATGAAGATGCTTTGGTATCTTAGTAGTAATAAAGATTATTTGTGGGTCAAGTGGTTTAATGAGTATAAGTTAAAGGGAAGAAGTTTTTGGGCCATTAACATTGCAAACGACACTTCAGGAGTTGGAAAAAGATGATGCAAATCAGACATGTGATCAGACATCTTATTAAGTGGAAAATTTATAATGGAAAGGATACTTTCTTATGGTATGATAATTGGCACTCTTTGGGCCCGCTGCATCCCCTCTATGGTGATAGAGTTATTTACGAAGTTGCTAGAAATCATAAGGCTTTGGTGGCTGATTACATTATGGAGAATAGCTGGAGATGGCCTGCTGCGGTTACTTGGAAACTCTTGGAAATCAGGAATACTGAGTTGCCTCTCATTAGGCACGATAAAATGGATGAGATGGTCTGGATCCCCAACTAATCTGTTTTTTCTATTGGATCAGCCTACGACGTGACTGCCCCAAATCTCCCTACTTATACCTAGAACAAAATGGTGTGGAATAAGGTTAATATACCTAAATGCGCTTTTATTTTTTGGTTGTTATGTAGGGAGGCTCTTCTCACCAAAGATACGATCTTTAGTTGGGGCATCTCTGAGGACAACCTGTGTTGCAGTTGAACTAATGGAGTTGAGTCCATTGCCCACCTATTCAATGAGTGTCATGTTGCTAAGGAGATTAGATTTCGAAATCAGGAGTATAGGGATGCTATGGATTGGGATGGTGAGTTGCAGTACGCTATTTCAAATTATAGTGGACCTAGTTTTTACAATCGTATCAGGAATATTTTGTTTTCAACTACTATCTATAGCCTGTGGATGGAAAGAAATGCTAGACAGTTCAAGAGGATGATTAAGGTCATTGATGTCCTAGTCAAAGATATTGATGTAATGATCACAACTAGGGCCATGACTGGGAAGAAAGGGAGAAGGAGTTTTGAAAACTAGATGACATGCATGAACTAGGGAATACCAAAAAGTGCACTTGACTAGGTCTAGTGAGGGGTTTCCGGGCCTTTTGTTCTATATTGTTTTTTACTTTCTCCTTGATGGCTCTAAGGGTATGTTCAGGGTTTTCCCTTCATGTTCTTGTAATTTTCTCTTGGGTTTATATATACATAATTCCCCCCCCCCTAAAAAAATAATAATTGTGAACCATATGAAAACCATTAAAAATATTTGTTTTCAGAATTGGGATTTTCCTCACAATTTCCCAGTGATGGAGGAGTAGACAGAGTCATTATGGGATGGCATCCCAATGTTTTTGAAATGGAAATAATCAAAAGTCATCAAAAAGCTATCCCATTTAGAGTTAAGCTAGTAGGGATTACCAAACAATTCTTTACTAAATTCACTTATGGGCACAATCTTCTATTAATAGACTACCTTTGTGGAATTTTTTTAAAAGAAACTTCAATGCCATTAATAACCAAAAATGGATCCTTTTATGGACTTCAATGTGGTAAGAATACAAGATGAAAAGAGGGGTAACTTTTCCATTGATCATAGAGTTGTGGAAGACTTCAAAAACTGTATTAATGATATCCATGTGAAAGATATGTCCACAGTTATTTTGGATTTCATAGAATAGCAAGAGCAGAGGAGCTAGATGCATTCAATTTAGAATTAATAAAATCCTCCATAATTTAAAATGGAGTGACTCATTCCTTGATTATCAAGCTAATTACATATGCCAAGGTATTTTTGACCAGTACCTATCAGTGTTCCCAGCATCTAGGAAGAAACCAAATCCATTTAAGTTCTTTGACTATTGGATGAACCATATGGATTTTAGATATTCTCTTATTGCCTCTTGGAGTGAGATGTTCCTTGGAAACCCCATTTTCCACCAAAATTAAGAGACTCAAACCCTATCTTAAGGATCTCAACAAAAGATACTACTTTAGTATTTCACAGAATGTAGCTGCCGTAAAAAATAATCTTGGAATAATTCAATCCAGACCAGATAATGATGGCACCAACACTGACTTAAGGAGGGAGGAAACTGTTTGGGACAGCAGTATGCTTTCCTTAGAGCTGTTGAAGAGGCCTCCTATAGGTAAAAATCCAGGATTAAATGTCTACAACTAAGGGATATGAACACATGTTCTTCCACAAGAAAGTAAAGGCCAATAATTCTAGAAGGAAGATTCTAATGATTAAAAATGCTGAAGGAAATTTGGTAGAGCGATTTGAAGCAATGGCTAATGAGGCTATCAATTTTTTTAGCTCCTTAATTGGACCCATAGACAGGCATGAGGACATGCTTTACAACTATGAAGACATTATGATCAATAAACTCAATGAATAACAATGCAGAGGTCTAACTGACATCCTAACTAATGAGGAGATAAAGTATGCCTTGTGGTCTATGAGCTCTAATAAAGCTCTAGGCTCGGATGGATTATGTTCAAACAAAATTAGGAAATTGTTGGGTATGATGTGCTTAAAGTTGTTCAATGTTTCTTCACCACTACATGCCTAGGTAGTGTAATTGTACCTATCTAGCCCTCATTCTTAAAATCATTAACCCCACTACTATGAGAGGCTTAAGACTAATATCATGCTGTTATAACATCTACAAATGCATTTCAAATATCCTAGCCAATAGAGTAAAGCATATCCTTAACCACCTGATTAGTGATGGGTAAGCAACATTTGTTAATGGGTGGTCAATAGCAGTTAACATCCTCCTCTTACAAGAGGTTATGAGGAACTACCATAACAATGGTAACCCCCACAGATGAATTATGCAAGTTGATATCAGGAAGGATTAAGATATAGGGATTTGGGATTTTTTATTTGAAGTTCACATCATGTGCAACTCCCACACACACTTTAATCAGTTGGATTAGAGAATGTGTCACCATAGTATGGTATAAAATTAGTCTGGATGGAGAGCATCATGGCTTCTTTTCAGTCACAAGAGGGCTTAGATAAAGGGACCCCCTATCCCCTACTTGTTCCTCATCATTATGGAAACCTTCTCTTGTATCTTTGATAAGCATTCTAGGAGACAAGGCTTCAGCTACCATCCTAAATGCAAAGAAATCTAACTCAATCACTTCTGCTTTACTAATGACTTAATTATTCTAAGTGGTCACTCCCCTAATTTCTGAATTGTATTAAGTTGGATTTGAATGGATTTTCTAACCTATTTTTCCTTCACCCAAACATCAACAAGAGAAATTTATACTTCTCTATCATATCTGAGAGTGACAACCAATTGATTTCAAACAACCTTGGGTTCAACACTGATAAACCCCCTTTCAAATACTTAGGAGTGCCTCTCATTTTCATCAGGCTTAGAAATAGAGGACTGTAGAGACCTTATAGATAAAATTATTTCCATAATCAAAAGTTGGACCAATAATTTCCCCAACTATGCTAGTAGGTTGTAGTTGGAAATTTATGTTTTATTCATTATGTAGGTCTACTAGACTTGCTTATTCACTATCCCTAAAGTTATTGACCAAAGGATTAGAGACTTTCATTTAGACATGCATTGAATTGAAGCACATTGGGGAAAAAGTTCCATGGGCTGATGTTTCTAAAGCCTAAGAAGGAGGGGGTTGGGCATAAAGAGTTTTAAAGAGTGGAACAGAGGAGAGACAATTATGGAATTTATGCAATAAGAAATATAGACTTTGGTTGAAATGGTTTCATAGTTATTAGACCAGGAGGAGGCATCAAAATGCCCAGTGGCTCTTCTTGGGCTTGGGGTAAAATTCTTAAGATTAAAGAATTCGGGAGACCTTTCATTAAATCCATCATTGGTAAGGGCTAGGACACCTTTATATGGCATGATAACTCTAACCCTCTAGGAGTTATGCAACCTCTATTTGGGGATAGTATTATAAAGCATGTAACTAGTAATTCTAATGCTAAGGTATCTCATTTAATAAGAGGGGACAGTTGGATATGGTTTATAATAGTGACTTGGGAGCTGAATGATATCCAACATGCCTCTCTACTAGCAATCCATACTGAGATGGAAGATAATCTGACTTGGACTCCAGTTAGTAATGGATCATACTCCATATCTTCTTCATATAAATCCATCAGAACACAAGGCAACCTTCCTAGATTGGACAATTTGGTTTGGCATAATAATAATAGTAGCTATAACCCATGCTACAAGTGAAAAGTTTATTGATAAGCTTAGAACTATGTCTTTCTCTTCCACATTGTACTAATATAGAGGGAAAGAAATAACATAACTCATGGTAGAGGATCCAAAAATAGCTTAGGGCTTATTAGAGAAGTTGAATAAATGGCGAAGGCTAGAGATTGCAAGTGGAAGAAGATCGAAAGAAGTTATTCCATCTAAATGGTACACCTTTGGGGAATAAGTGAATTCTTGACGTACAATTGTTAGATTTATCTTTTCATGTATGAGTTTCACTTAGCTTTATTTATCTTTATTTGATGTTTCTCCTTAAGTGAGCTCTTCTTATAAGACTTTGTGGTCTTTGAGGGGTTTTTATATATTATATATTCCCCTCTTTTTTGAACATATTAAAGTTACCAAAAAAGGAAGTATGAGAGCTTCTTACCCAAGAAGTGTCCCACCAAACTGTTCCCACACCAAAAGTAGCCTTTATCAACCACTTCAGGTGGGAGCATAACAAGGATCTTGTTATTTACCACTCTAGGCTAGTGGTAAGTGAGCTTGAGCTTGGAGTTCCTCTTTTCAGCAACCACTGATTTCCATGAGTTGGCACCACTTGGACTTTTTACCATTCTAGTTGAAGTGCTACCTTCCCTCTACTGGGTAGTAGGGTAGACTATTTTTTGCTTAATAAGGATAGTTGTATTAGTGTTTATATCACTCAAAAGAGAGGGTTTATATATTAAGTTTATTGCATGAGCTATCCCAGCTGGATGGGTAGGAGGGCCAAATTTATTTCCCCTACCTAAATTCTGCATAATGTTCCTCTCAGGTTTAAAAAAGGAGCAAAGAATATACACTAGGCATATTCATCCCACGAATACCTATTTTGTATGTAGAGCATGCTTTATCATGAGTAGATTTGGGAGGTTTAACCTCCCTCTTTTAGTGGACGAAGGGGGATCTAGGTGGCCTCGTTCCACCATTAGAGAACCTGAAATTCTTGATGTCTTCATGAGTGAAGCCTTTTCTTTCGAGGAATTCCAAATGCACATTATTTTTCTCATTTATCTCATGCATTCTGTTTACAAAGAAGGTGGATCTTCTAATACTTCCATCTGTGGCATTGAGTTCGCCTTCTTCAGCTTCATCTTCATCTTCATCTTCATTACTAGGACACCATAACACTTGTCGACCGAGATAGGGATAAACACTTCATGATATGGAATCAATGTTTCATTGTTGGAGCTAGTAGTCATCCCACTATTTGAAATGGGAACTATCATAGCTACATTAAAAACTACTAATGTAGTTACCATGAGAGCAAAAAGGTTCATAGGGTGGATACCATATGATGTTATTAGTTGACCTTCTTCAAATTTATTTCTAGCAGCTAGATAACCATCAGTTATCTCAATAGAGATAGGGACAGGTTCCAAATCATAGAGAACAAGTGCATCATTAGGAATGGTGATGCTCATTCACCACATCATATAGGACTGCTATAATAATAAATAAGTGTCTACAACAATGGTGGTGTTGAGTTTGGTGGGAGGGGTAATGGCTACTTTGCCGCGAACAACAACTAGCATGATAGGGTGGGGCATAGTGGTTAAAAAGGGGGAAGGCTGAGTTATGGTGGGAGAATTTAGAGAGAAATGATATCATTGTTAAGCACCCATTTGAAGTTGGTTTAAGTGATATTTGTTGTTATGCCAAATGAATGTATTATTCCCATTATCAATATAGACCTTCATAAGAAGTCTGTAGTCCTCTATAGTTTTCAAAATTTTCTTATAAATCCAATTAGTGGGATATTGATAGCCCATATACTTCTCCCTTTGATCTTGTAGGTATGACAACATTTAACCTATAGACTATCATTCTTATAGCAAAAATTCCACACATGTCTCATAATAGTAGCGTTATTCCAATGCTCCAGGTTTTGAAGACCCAAACCACCTTCCCTTTTAGGCATGAAAAACCTCCTCCCAAGCAACTTTAGCCCCACTGTGCTTCATATCAGTTCCAGTCCATAAGAAGTATTTATGGCATTGATTAATTGTTCTCAATACTCCTTTAGTCAACATCAATATCATAGCCCAATAAATTTATATGTTGAAAATGACATACATAGGAAGTTGCATCCTACTAGCATAATTAAGGCACATAGTAGTCCAACTTTTGACTCTGTTTATAATTTTGTCAATAAGATCTTTACAGTCAATAAACTTCTGCCTGGTAAAAATATGAGGGAGTCCTAAGCTTAGTGTGGTGGCTGATGCCCAACCTAGTAGTCATGGTCTTGTTATCCATATCCAGCACCCCTGAGCAGTAGAGGTTACTAGGGAAAAAGTTAGGATTTAGACTAGATAGACAATCAAAATCATTAAGAGAATTCTTTACACATTTTACAAATTGGATGTCTTCTGCACAAAAAAATGACTAAGTCATCAACAAATCTTAAATGGTATATCTTGAGGTCCTTACACTTGGGGTGGTAATTGAATGTTGGGATGTTGCAATGTCTATCCAGGATGCAAGAAAGGACTTCCACGACCAATAGGTATGGTGATAAAGGGTCACTATGCCTTGACCCTCTATTCCTATCAAAGAAACCATGCATATCACCATTGAGGCTAGAAGAGTACCACATATTAGTAACACAAGACTTAATCCAATAATTAAGACTTTGGGAAATTAACCTATTTTAAAACTTTAAAATGAAAGTTACAGTCAACAATACCATATGCCTTCATGATGTCAATTTCAAAGTAACCTAGGGGAGGAGTAAATTTCTTGGTAAATAAGTTTATCATAAAAGAAAAGTAAAATGTACTGTAGGTGAGGAAGTCATACCCTCCTAGGATCAAATACAATATGTAGTATCAGTCCAATTGAAAGCTAAGAAAGCAAGATCATAGAGCCTAACATCAAGGGGAAAAAGAATGTAAATAAGTTCTATATACTAAGCATATTGGCATCATTAGGACCCCAATTCATGCATATTAACCAATTATTGATTCTTCTTCTTGACTTCGTCCTGTTGTGGGATTTGGATTTGACAAAGAAAGGAATCTCATCAATAAGACTTGCATAATATTTGTTAGTGTGTTTGAATATTCTGTTGTTCCTTTCAATCCAAATGCAATAGATGGTAGTAACAAAAGTTGTTCTTCTAATATTGTCAATGAAAGCTTTACCTTTGAAGTTTGTGGAAGCCTTATGGATCCCCTCCTCATGATTTGAAGCATTAGATTCATATGAGGTTTTGAATTGTATTTCCTCCCAAACTGTTTTAGACAAACTGCATTTAAAGAAGAGATGGTCTCGATTCTCAATGCTACTATCACACAGCGCACATAGATTGTTGTTTGAGATGCCCCAACTATGAATTTTATCCTTTGTGTTGATGTCATCTCTGCATATCAGCCAAAGAATTAATAAGCATTTGGGTATATTGTTATTATTCCAGACAATTCGAGCCTAATTAATAGTAGGATGATGGCTTCTAATAGACTTCCAGACATAGTCAATGGTAGATCATATTAGGAGGTCCTAATTGTTTCATCCAATTTTTCCATGCAGTTATGGCTTCTTACATAATATTAAATTTTTGGTGACATGCACCTGGAGATTTATTTACTTGCATAAAACATTGGTTTCAATTATCATAGAAGCCTGGGTTCCTTCCACTGAATACAACATACACAGGGTTTGGTTTAGGCTGTGTAGTTGACGATGATGCTTGGGTTTTTGCCTTTTTAGCAATTGTTACCCAATCTCGTTTAACTTCACCTGAATGCTTATCTACCATCCTGAAATAATAATAATCCACTTGTTTAGCGGTTTTGATAAAATATATTTCAAAACATTTCACTTGTTTAGTGGGTTTTATTTAAAATATTCCACTTGTTTAGTGGGTTTCTAAAAACTCTACTTGGTTAGTAGATTTTTCATCATAGTTCCTGCTAAGATAATCTGCAAGAAAATTGTTAGTACCCTTTAAATGTTCAACTTCAAAAGTATAAATAGCAATTTGGTTGAACCATTTAAGTCTTCTTCCTTCTAAAATATTTCTTTTATTTATTAGGAAGTCTTTGACTGCTTTATTATATGTTCCGACAATAAAGTCTTCAGGTGCTAAAAAGATATGGATTTTTTTAATAGCAAGTTTAATTGCTAATAATTCCTTTTCAAAAATGATATAATTCAATTCAATTGGTTAAAATTTCTCAGAATTATATCCACATATCAATTCAAGTTTTTGAATTGATTTTGGTATAGTGATTTTCTTACCACGGATACTAAAAGTATTGGAAGGATTATTTTCATTCCAATATTCTATAGGAATTGCTTTTAGAACACATCTCCAACAATTTTCCGAAGCGTGTGTTTCGAGTATTAATTTATCTCATGTTTTAGAAAAATAAACTTTTGGACAATTTGTAATAATCTCTTGTTTAATTGTTTTAACAACAAGAGTATCATTAGTACTCCATGTAAAAACATCATTCTTTTTAAGTTTTGCAATAAGTGGTAATTCTTTTTGAGACAATCCTATTATGAAATTTCTTCCATAATTAAGGATTCCTAGGAAACTTTGTAATTATTTTTTATCCAAAATTTCCTCATTAAAATCTCTTATTTTAGCGATGATATGATCTTGTAATTGTAGGCCATCCTGGTTTAGGATTATGCCAAGAAAATTAATTTCTGTTTTTTCAACATCAATTTTCTTTGGTGATAAAATAATTCCATGTTTTAGGAATTTTTCACAAATAATTTTTAGATGATGTTTGTGTTCTTCCACTGTTTTTGAAAGAAATAAGAATATCATCTATATAGACAACACAAAAATCTGTAAGGTCTTTAAAGATTTTGTCCACCCATCTTTGATATACTTGAGGAGCTGTATTTAGTCCAAAAGGCATAACATTCCATTGATAGTGTCCTCTAGGAGTATTAAAGGCCGTCACTGGTTTGGATTCTTCAATTAGTTTCAACGACCAAAATCCAAATTTACAATCGAATTTGCTAAAGAACTTTTTTCCTTTAGTTTGGTTAATTAAGACATCCTTTCTTGGGAAAAAATAACCATCAAATTCTAATTGTTCATTTAATCTTTTATAATTTATAACAATTCTAGCTTTTCCTCTTACAACTTCATTGTGTTTTCTCACCATGAAGGCAGGGCTAGAGTGTGAACTTATTGTTTCTTCAATAAGGTTTATTTCCAATAATTCTTCGATTTGTTTATCAAATTCATCTATATCATTTCTGGTATAGATCATTGATTTTATTGTTATAATGACATTGAGATCTCTTAGTTTGAGATTACAATATCTTGGACTTTTGTCCCATAATTTTAATGGATTTTCACTAAAATTATCATTTAGAATAGTATAAAGCCAATGAGTTGTTTCAAGGGATTTAATTATAGGAGTTATATCTCCTTTCTTAGTAGGGCGAAAATCTCTTTCGCATTTATATTTATGGTGTTGCAATAAAGGGATTTTTACTGCATCTTTGTTGAGGGTTAAATTTATTGTTCCCTCATCAATACTTATAGGCAAATATTCCGAGATAAAATTATTGCCTAAAATAAAATCTCCATGCATTTCTGAAAAGCATAAGATTTTTGGAATAATGAATTTCTTTTCATTAAACCATATAGCCACTTTTTTGGCTTTTAAATCAATGAAATTTTGTGTCCCATTGATGCCTATTACAGCAATAGGATTTTTCATTTTTATCTATTTTTCAGGTGGTAAAGCATTAGGTCTACAATAACATATTGTTGCTCTTATATCAATTATTGTGCAAAGACTATATGGTTTATAGCCTGCAAAATTGAAGTAACCTAATACATAGGTATATCTTTTCTTTCCATGGTTTGGTGAAAAGATAATTTCTTCTTTTCCTAATTGAAAATGATAAATTTTACTGGATTTTATATTATCTTCTTTTAGATAATTTGTTCCAGGTAAAATTGGTACTTGTATATTTTTCATAGCAATACGGGGGTTTACTATTACTACGACTTTCACCTTTAAATGAATTATCTGACGTCTTTCAGTTCGTTTTACCCAACTAAAGACTATATCAGTTAAACTATTTAAAGTAGTACTTATCGTACTAATATCATTTACAAATATTTTTATCAATATGCAAATTATGATTATACATAGACTCATCCCCAGAATTTGGATAGAAATATTATAGAAATATTTGAACCTTGGTTGTCGCATTAATTGGGTATTAAGACAAATATCCGATAAATGTATTGAAATAAAAGCTAAAAAGCAAGTTAAAAATCAAATCACAAATTCTAAAGCTGGTCATAAATGTTGTGATATGATTTTAAAAGAAAATTGGAAGATAGGATGTAACCCACCTCCTAGAACTTTCAAACATTCTCGAAAGAGAAAATTTAAATGGAAACCTTGGAAAAAGAAATCATCTTTTTGAAAGAATAAAAAATATATTAGGAAAAAGAATCCTTCTAAAAAACCACCTCTAAAAAAGAAGTGTCGTTGTTACATTTGTAACGAAGAAGGTCATTATGCACCTGAATGTCCCAAAAAAGGGAAAAATGCAAATAAGATGATAAAATTTCTTGACGAACAAGAATTAGAAATATTTTATATAGAAGATTTATATAATTCTGATATTTCTAATAGTTCTATTGAAATTTTATATGAACTAGAATCTGATTCGGAATCATCCGATGAAGAACTCGTATTTATGTATAATACTGCAGAAGTACGAGGTAGTAGCGAAGATGAGCTACAAACAATAGCACTTCGTGAAATAGTTGGAGAAGAAATCACTTTTACCAACGAAAAGTTACAAGAAATTGATAATCAAAGACAACTTATAAAAAGGAAGATGTCTATAAATTATCAAAGTTCAAATTATTCTCAACAAGAATATTTGAACAATTTAATGGTAATACCATTGCTGGGTTAACGGATGATGAGACGGCAGATATAAAACCTTTTGATTTAAAAAAGATCAAAAGATGGAAGAAAAAACACCCAAATATAACATATATATTCATATCGGGTTTATTCAAATATGTATTACTGCCTTATTTAGATAAGGTATGGATACACCCGTAGTTATACTGGTCTTAGACAAAAGATTCGGTAATCCTATGAATGCCATAATTGGAGGAATCCAATCCAATTTGGTAAATGGAGTTATTTTTTTTTAACATAAAACCAAATTTCTTTATATCCATTGATGATCCAAATATTGAAGAATCTGTCATTATAAAAATCCAAACCAAAGGGATAGGAATGAAAGATACCTCTAGAAATATGTCAATACATTGGAAAACAATTCATGAATTGATTATGTTTAATTCACCTTAATTACAAAACAGATAGACACACAACTATTTGTATAAAATTAAGTATAAACGATATTTCATACAATAATTATTACGACACTTAGTTCCAACAACTTTATATTTTACTTTAAAATTTTCTCCAGAAACATAAGTTCGATGGTGGAGTATAATAGTTTCTACCTTAACATTCATATTAACATAAGCATAATTTAGAATACTAACCTTTGATAACAAGGCTCTGATACCAATTACACAATGCGAAAATGATCGGAATATTATTAATACAAACTAATTACAAGTGGAAGAAGGAAAGAAATATTACAAGAGAGAAGAGAATTCAGAAGATAAGAAGTTACAATGAAGGAGGAGTTCTCCTTTTATAGAAATCGGACTTCATTCTTCCTTTTAAACTAATTGAATAAAAGATAAAGAAAACGTGGGCTGCTGCTGGATTAAAGAAAGAAAAAGAGGAAGGAGAAAAGGATAATTGGTTTGGTCCATTTTCAAAAAGAAAATAGTAAAGTACTATTTACTTTATTAAAGTTACTTTATTAAAGAAAACTTTAATAAAGAAAGATTCGCTTGTTTTAATGTTTCTTTCAATAGTGGGGACCACATATCGTGTGCTGGATTGATTTGCAGTCGTTCACGTGGTCGATTATCCGTTCATAGCATTTTCAATATTGGCCTCAGCAACATAATCAAATGATATACTGTCGTTAGGGCTATCATGTGGAGGACCATGAAGTTGTGCTGCCTCATATTCCTCTGCATGGCTTAATTGCTCATAGGGAACATCTAAATTATTTTTATTTTTCAAATTATTTAGAATGTCCCTAACAGCCGCTCGTTGTTCAAGCGAGATGGTGTAGTTTATTGGTAAATTAGTAACAAATAGTCTTTGTCCATCAATTACCATGAATTTTAAATTTGTTTCCCGATAATAATAATCTGCTAGGTTTGAAATATTGATCAGGTTTTGTGACAAATATCTAGTTGTGTCCAACTGGTCCAACGGTTGAATAATTTACTAATAATGTTCAATTTCATCCCATTCATAATCCTCAGTGGCTCTGAGGTGCCAGATTTGGTAAGGTTGGTAGAAAATTTCCCGAGTCCGCTAGCCAATGGTACTAGTAATATGAAAGGATAAATAACGGGTATATTTATACTTGCTTTTTGTCAAAACATGATAAACCAGGGTTTTGATCATCATGGGTAAAAACTCAAAGTTATTGAAGCAACATACACCTGAGAAGATTAGTTTGTTTACTAATCCCCACTCAATAGCCTCAATATCCCAGTATGGATAACCTTCTTCAGTAACAAAATGCAGTTTTGGCATTTTATCACTATAATTTAAACTTTGATCAAAATGGAGTAAAATACTTTTTATCTTTTGCTCGTGATCTTCAATTTTTAGTAAAATTTCTATTTGAAACAGTGGCCATGGAAGAAGGGCCTTTGCCTTTTCAAATAGGCAAATTCTTCGAATAGTGTTGAAGATTTTTTCTGAAAAATCATTTTCTAGCAATTCGACAAAGTCCAAAAAAGTTTCGATTTTTTCCATAGAAAAGTCTTCATCTTCATAATTTAAAGTTTTTAAAATCTCGAGACTAAGATTTTTAAACTTATCTAAGGTTGTTGTTTATTCAGCAATCTTGTCAGCAAGGATACTCATGTTTTTTCTAAAATCTTTTCTTTTGTCTCGAAGATGAGATTTCCATGCTTCATTTAAAGGTGTATACAACTCGCAGGGGATTGTGCCCACTCATCAATAGTTTGTTCTTGATCTTTAAAGAGTACATGCCTTAGATCAAGATAAATACCATGTTGAGATATATTTTGTTTGTTCAAATTATCTCTTCTTGAGAAAAAAGGATTTGGTTCATCCTCGTTTTTTGTATTACTAGTAGAAGTTGGCAACCGGGTAATTATATCTTCAAGATTATGGTTAGTTATCGGGAGAGCAGGATATTTGATCTCATAAAGTTCTCAAGTCATAGTTACAGGCCAAGATCGGCTGTTATTGACAATGAAGTTAGCTACTTTGGATTTTTGGTTAATTAACGCATCAGAGCGAAAATTAGAAGTGATGGCTCTACCTTGAACAAAGGCAACTTGCCTTTCATTGATCAAGTGAGGCAGGAGAGTTTCGGTTATAGATTCTATAATTCTATATATACACCTGTATATAGTATTGCAGCATGTTATAGGTCTAAAGTCTCTCATTGAGCATCGTTTAATGTCTTTGGGGAAAAGAGAAAAAGTAGTACAATGCCACTGCTTAGGCATGTAACCACTCAAGAAAAAATGTTTAACATCATTGATGGCATCCCCACTTACCTCATTCTAGTTCTTCTTGAAGAAACCATCATTGAATCGGTCAGGATCTGGATCTTTGTCTGATTTAATAGAGAACATGGTCTGCTTAATTTCATTCTCAATAACTTGATCAGTTATGTCGTTGAGTTACCCGTGATTAGTCTTCATAACCATAATATCCGTGTGTATAGCATTATCGCTTCTCATCCTTCCAAGAAGAGTGCTAAATAAAGAGACTGCCCCAGCAGCCACATCATCCACACCTTTAATAGTTTCCCCTCTACCATTCTAAATACTTAAGGACTTCCTTTGAGAGGTATTGGCCTTGACATTTTTTAAAAGAAAGCAATGTTCATATCCCCCAAGCGTAACCACCTAATTCTTGATTTTTATCTGTAGAAAGATTCTTTAGCTGCTCTTAATAGACTATACTGCATAGTCATTTCATATTCCTCATGCTTTAGCTAGATATTGGAGACATCACTTTCCATATTGGTTTGTAACAAATCAAGCCGAGTCTTGGCTTCTTGCACTCTAATAGAGATGTTGGAATAAAACTTTTGGCTTAGAACCTTCAACTAAGGTTTAAGTCCTCTAATCTTATAAGAAAGCTTGGCCACTGGCCTTGTGCGATTCCATCTAGAATTATATTAAGCTCCTCATATTTCATCCAAAAGTCAAAGAATTTAAATGTCTTGGGTTTCCTGCTACTTAGGCATAACACATAAATAATTATTGGGTTGTGATAATAAATGACTGGGCATAGGTAGTTTTCTTGAGACTCAATAAAAGTAGCACTCCAATGGCTATTATGAACCATCCTATTAATTAAAGCTTGTGTTCTCCCCATCCTTCACTCTTATTGTTCCAAGAATACCATAATATAGTCCACAATATCTAATCTTATTAGGAAGTTTGGCCATTGTGTTATTAAAACATTCCTCTACCTAAAATTCCTCAAGAGTGACATTAAACATCTCATTGATTAATGATGCTTCCACATGCCTATGGTTCTCTTGGAATAATAAGAGTCTAGGGGGAGAAAGAATCCAAACTAGGATTGAGAAAGTACTCCATAATAGCAATAGGAGTGCTTCATATCCTAATTCTCAAGCTAACTACCAATGTCAAGGAATATTTGACCATAACTGATAGACTGGATTTTGCCGCGGCGCCAGAGTCACCTACGCGCCGGTCATGTTATATTCGGCTCACCAAATCTATACAAAAATCTAAACTATAACTACACTCTTTTAACGGAGTATAGCGGCTAGTCCGGGTATCGAATCCACAAAGACAAGTTGCTAGAATTTAATTGGTTTAATACTTCTAAAATAAAAGTGTAAAAGATAATTTTAATAAAAAGGAAAAGATAAAAATAGAAAAGATTAAACTAGGCGGGTGTATTTAAACTACGTTAACAAAGCGAATAAAAACTATAGGTTGCGTCGAATATCCCTCACCTGAGTTAATTAGTATAAAATGATTACATGGGTCGACGAATTATTAAGATTAAGTCTCGTTTTGACAGTTAATTAAATCAATAGTTGTCACACCCCTAAATTCGCATAAAAGTCTAATAATATTTTGGCGTCAACAAATACCCCGAAAATTACGCACGCAAGGTCGTAAGTACGGAGCATATATGACATACCCCTTCAAATATCCTAGGCGTAATAACTAGGACAACCCACTCGAAATAAACCCGTAAACTCCATCACCGAAGAAAAGCAACACATCAACCCTAGGTGAGTTCAATCCAACACAACCTAGACTCAATTAGCTACAAAGCATGGTGAAAGACATGTATTTAAAGCAAGGAATTAAATTAAAACAAGTAAAACTAATTATCAAAGCTTGTAAACTAGTTAACAACACAAGAAATAAACAATGTAAGCTTTATTAAAGAAAAAGAAGATGAATATGAACAACTTACATACAAAATGGGATGGAACCCTAGGAGAGAGAAGCTCTAAAAAATATCACCTAAAAACTAACCTAAATGAAATATCTCCTTCAAATAAAACCCTACAACATTCTATTAATACCCCAAAACAAACCCCAAAAAAAAATAAGTCAAAAAACCCCAAATAAGTCATTTTTCATCCATATCTGATGGGCTCGTTCGACCTCATGTTTGGGACCAGTCGACCGCAGTTTTGGGACCCCCTTTTTCTCTCAGAACCAATTTTAATGCGTTGCACGGAAATGGCCATAACTCCCTCATACGGAATCGAAATGATGCGTGGTCGGTACCAACACAAAGCTAATTCAATTATATACATGATTCGGTTTTGAAACCCTACAAATCATGCAGTATGAAATTGCCAAAATTCCCTTGAAGTAGAAGTAAATACCAAAACCTTCTAAAAATGGCCATAAATTCCTCATTCGGAGTCTGAATGACGCACAGCTAGTGGTCACGGAAAGATAATTTGATGATGTACATGTTGGTAACTTCATTCCATACACAATAATGAGTTTGAAATGATCATATTGCCCTTGAAGTATCTTTTGATGATGGAACTTCTTTGAAATACAAAGGAACCTCATTTTTAGCGTTCCAATACCTACAAAAGCACAATTAACCCCTGCAAAACATATATATGTCCAAATCCGAGGTTGTCTGGTTAACGAGCATAAATATAGGCATTAAGAACATAAAAGTGCTAGAATGCATAAAGATAAAGGGTGAAAATATGGAATATTCGTGATGTATCACACCCCCTAACTTAGACATTGCTAGTCCCTAGTGATGAAACAAACAAAACCACTCCACAGAAGGAAATACAAAATGTATATATGTATCGAAATATAATTGCCACTTTCGTTGGGAACACGATTCCATTTAGCATATGCAATAAGCCGTTAAACCCCTAGGTTACCCTAGTGGACGCGTGTTGTCTCGTGAGGGTTTTCAGGGATAAACCCACAAACATCATCGAATTTCCTCAAAATATATGCCCAAACCAACACGCGATAAGCCTAATAATAGCGAAAAATATTTCATACAAGTTATTAGCATAATGAAAGAATTCACACAAAAGTTCGTATTATTAACATTATAGAATGTACCTCATAGAATTGAAACCTTAAAATGTGGGAGGGGAGGGAGCACATGCAAAGTGTGATTTGATAAAAACTTAAATAAATCGGATACTAAATAAATCAAGCATATATTCAATCCTCACGGGCATTACACTCATCAAGTGAATTCACTCAAAATAGGGTGTTAACACACGGAACATGTAGGCATGAAGAGTAAATGTAAATGGAAACTAGGTCGCACACATGTCACTAATGAAGAACTCTATATATGAAATTAAAAATTATAACCTCAATGAAAGATACCGCATAGTAAAGCAGGCGAAATGTATTCTCACAGATTATCAAAACTATTTTAACTTTTAAATTAAATGCACCCTAAGATCACATAGGACTTGATAGGGTTATAATGTAGGTTTGCTAGGGTATGAAATGAAGGATATGTATGTACGTGATGCGACTAAGAATGTGTATCTGAAGTGCGTACTCTCTAGGCTCAAGTGTAAGCATGTCGCGTTAGTAATAAACTCGGTAAGTAGGGACCGTCTCCACAAGGAAATAGGATGAGAAAATCGTGACGACGGAAGGACAGATGGTTAATCTAAATTCAACTCTAAGAATAACAAAAAGATGATTTGTTTGCAATTAATCCTACTAGTAAAAGGAAGCTAGATTAAGACTACGGAACTAATGAATTAAGAAAGAATTAATAACCAAAAATGAGGTAATAAATATGGAGAGAAAATAAGTCGGGAATACAATCCCTCAACCCTAGTGTATTGCTGGTATAAAAATAATCGTAAAATTAAGTGATTAATTAGACCCAGTATTTAGTACTCCTGAGCATTACGTATATGAGGTTCAAGCCCTCACCATACATAATTAGAGGATGAGTCAAGCGGTTACGCAATAGCTACACTCGCATTTCATTCTAAAGCATCCCGATTACCCTAAAGCAAATGAGATCCAAAGATCTACAAGGGTTATGTTCGCTATGCAATACGGTCTAATAAATCCTTAATTTTAGAGGATTAATTTTATACACATGCAATGCTTACATCGGGTAGAGTTCATGCATCCCAACCCTAAAAAAATCTAGCCGGACATATTGAACCTAACTATGCATAAATTAACTACGTTGCATGTGAAAGAAATCATGATAAAAATATACTGAAACATACAAGAACAATAATAGAGAGAATTAAAATTGAATTAAAACTTGTAATCAAACCCGGAATTAATTGATCTTGAAGCACGAAATCAAAACTATGTTCATAGGGTAATCTCCTACTTTTCTCTCTATAAAAAACTATTCAAAATTGTGTTTTTTAAGTCAATACAAAGACACAAATACGTTTTAGAAGAGTTTGCAACATAATAGGACTCTTTGGACCAATCAGAATTTGAGGAGAATTTCGCGTAACAGGCACCTCAAACCGGTTCGCAGGTACCCCGAACTGGTGCCCCCGAATCGATTCACACTGTGGTTCAGGAAATCTTACTGTTTTGGCCCTTCTTTCCTTCATTTCCAACACTTAGAAAATTTTCATGCTTTCTTTGTTTCTTCAAAGGATTTTTCTTCAACTTCAAGGGGTCATAACTCTTTCATCGTAGCTCGAATTAGGGAGACATCTTATCCAATGTTATCGTTGTTCCGAGCTCTTCAACTTTCCAGTAGGATCCTCCTCCGGGATCAGGCTATAGAATTACAAAAATGCCCTTGAACTTGCCTTCCTAACCTTTCTTTCATTGTTTCGATTTCTCTTTCGCACCGCTTGCATACTTTACCTATAAAACACATAAGAAAAACACAAAACATGAAATACTTGCCAACGAAGGTTAGTATCATAATTACGAGTTAAGTCCATATCAATTGCACAGCTCGGAATCACAAATTTACCGAAATTAAGGGGACAAATATACGATATTTATGCTCAATCAAATCCTCTTGACTTAGAACTTTGTGCGTCCCGAGCAATGTAAAAGAAAAAGTATAACGTCACAACTCTTCTAAGCACTTTATTGGGATAGAATACCTTTGTTGCGGTCAAGCGATTGCATTTAGCGTATGCAATAATCCGTTAAATCCCTAGGTTACCCTAGTAGGACGAGTGTTGTCTCGTGAGGGTTTGCAGTGAATATACCCACAAAATTCGACTTAGACTCAATGAAAAATAAAAACACTTAAAAATTGTACAATTTAAACTTTCCAGAAAATAATCACCATAATTTCATATTCAAAAGAATCTCAATTTGTCGTGTGTGTGCGAAGCCAAAAATCGAATCGCTAATTTCCACCAATTGATCGTTACGTTACTTTTTGAAAATTCGCTTTGATTTCAAAATCTCACTGAGTACACTCACAAACCAATAACTCGGAAGTGTGGCTATTGTCTCGGTATTCGTGATTTATAAGAGTAAATAATAATGGATACAAGTTCACGCACACAATTGGAAAGACGGACTATTTGAGGTAAAAGGATCTCATCATCGGAGTACGGTTATAAGGAACGGAAACATCACCTCTAGTTCACACCTATAATCTCTTTCTTATTATATTTTTTAATCTTAGCTCTCCACGCGGTAATCAATTTCGCAATTCGAACTCGGTAGGACTTTTCAGGTTAAAGTTATATTGGGTAACGTGGAAATGGTTGGGAACTTCAAAATTGGAATTTTTTTTCTTATGATGTCCCTTAGTGCTTTTTCGGGCTTTTGCTCACTTTCTATTCTTTTTCTCTATTTTTTTCTTTTTTTTCACATATTTCTTTTACTTGCTATTTTTGTTGAGCATTTTTCTACTATTTTTTTTCTTGCCCCTTTTTATTGCACTATTTGGACTTACTTGATGATATTACCAATTTTCATGATTCCGGGATACTTGGGTTTTTCGGGTTACCAAACGAAAGGGAACAAATTTTACTCGGCTCAATTGGGTTATCAACAGGATAATTTTTCACATCTTTTTGTGGCTACTATTTTTGGGTAACAAACGATGGCCTACTTCATTGTCCGAATTACTTATTAATTTACCATATGCGTTTCGAGATTAATTTAATTTAGAGATTTGTTGCGCGTTTTCGAGGCAACATCACACATGTTTCTCGTAACCAATCAAAGCAAAGAATTGAGATCATCAATGACTTATTTAAAACGCTGAATTAGAACTATGAGTTAACCATTAACTCGGATTGATTTAAAAACTCAAAAAGATCGATAGGCTTGAAATCTCACTAGGTTTTGTTAATCTCCACACTTATTCGTTAAGTCATCAAATTTCGCACAATTTCCATCTTTGGTCAATTTCGGCTTAGTGCAATTGAGATTTAACAATTTGAGAGTTCAAATAGAGTAAAGGTGAAATTTTTGAAAATTTTAAATTCCAATTTTTATTTATTTAAAAAAAAATTATTTTTGGTTTTTCAAAATTTTATGATTTTTATTTGGAAATTTTTGGACATTTTTGAAAATTTATGAAGTTTTAGAAAGACGCACTTGTGACCCCCCCAACTTAGACTTTTGCATTGTCCTCAAGCGAAAAGGACTAAAATCTAACTTAAAGAGAATTAAAAGTGCGAGAAAATTTATGAAGTTTTAGAAAGACGCACTTGTGACCCCCCCAACTTAGACTTTTGCATTGTCCTCAAGCGAAAAAGGACTAAAATCTAACTCAAAGAGAATTAAAAGTGCGAGAAAATAAAACAGAAATGTAGGATTTTGTTTTTTATAGATACTGAGAGCCTGTGTTACATGGGTGATGGTAGAATTACACAATCACCATTTTTAAACAGCTAATCACGTCGCAACAAAAAAAAAACATCAACAGCAGACAAGGGCTTCATTGGGGAGGTGGATTGGAGGGGCCGGGTGCATTGGGATCATACGGATCATAGAAGAAAGTTGGAGGGGGTCCACCGAAGTTGAGCTCGTATAAATGGGCTTGGAGACGATGCATCATGCTCGTATCCCTTCGGTAGGCCTCTTGATCCCATTGATAGGCCTCTTGGTCTCGATTGTATTGGGTGAGGAAATCGTCAAAACGGGTTTCCACCGCCTCAAGGCGCCTATCAAAATTTGCACTCGGGGGCTCAAAATCTGAGTCGTCTTCATCATACTCTTATTCTTCCCCCACATCCATCATTGGGGCATTGTGTCCTTCCTCCCCCGCACCCTCATCGAGAATAGGATGGTAGGGGTGGACCACCCTCATTTGGCGTTCACTACGGGTGGTGAAAGTGCCTCCAATTGGGGGGGGGGGGAGTCGAACTTGCTGCCCCAGATTATCCACCCCAGCATCAATCAGAAGTTCAGTAATAAGGCGGGCGTAAGGGAACGCTGCTTTTCCCCACTCATCATAGGCTGCATGGAGGATGTCCGCGTAGAAAGTTGGGCCATATTAATCGTGCTCTCGGGGTCGAGGAAATGGTGTAAGAAGTTGGCATGACGCAACCTGACCACCGAATCGTTGGTGGTTTGGTGGATTTCTCCACATGAAATGAGGTGCGTGAATCGCACCGTGTCCGAAAGACCTACTATTAAAAATGAATCGCACAACCATTCCTCTCCTGGTGCCATTCGGGAAACACATTCGACTTTGGTACGGGGGGACACCATTGGTGGGATACATGAAGGGCACGGAGAGGACAACCCCTTTTTTTTGCATTTTGCGCGCAATGATGGCGGCAGAGAAAGGAATCTGAATGCCGTCGAGATATGCCTCATAAAGGGTGGAGGATTTATGCACGAGCATCGCGTAGAATTGGCGAATTATAGATTCGAAAACTTTATTGCTCGTAGGGGAGAGAAATGAACACCACCCCCGACGGTGAAAAAGGGCAGTGACTTCGCCGGGCAGCTACTCCCAATTAACAAAACGATCGATATGAATGGGGCGAGTGGCCGAGAAATAGCGCTCGGCCTAATGACGTTCTTGGATGGACCAAAATACTCCCGCACCCTCGTCATCGAGGATGGAAGTTTCTTCATATTTTTGAGGTCGGAAGTTTGTTTGGCGGGGGGGCAACATGGTGAGAGAGAGGGAGATAGATATAGAGGTTATATGGTGTAGAAGCGAGGGATAGTGAAATGAAGTGTGAGAAATGGAGAGGGGTTGAGGGTGAATTTATAGGTGTGTGGGGGTGGATTTTGGTGGGAAATGGGAATAGGTATGGAGGGAGATGAAGGTGGGAGTGAATTTGGAGTGAAAAGTGGTAGGGGAAGTTTTAGAGGGTAAAATTTTGTAGGGAAAATGAATGGAGGGAAGGAGGAAAAAGTGTGAACGTGGTGATCGCTTAAATAAGCTCTGATACCAATTTGAAAAAAAAAACGTGACTATGTGATAATTGATTTAATTTATTTTGCAACTTTCTAATTTGGCACACTTATTTAATTAGAGTCTATTTTTAAACCAAATTAATCTATCCCCTAAACATGCATCTAAAGTGCGTGTGTCAACCCATAAATAAATAAAGCATGTGACACAAATATTCAGGAAAAATCCCCAAAGGGGCAAAACCTTTTATTTCACTATAATTTTGTAAGAAAACGGCTTACACGGATTACAATGAAATAGGGTGACATACGAAATACCCGCAGGTATCGGTTTCGATGTCTCGGCTGGAATTTTCCCTTTCCAGGAGGGCAGCAGTGAAGAAGAGAAACGACTTCTCCACAAGATGTGAACTTTATAAGGAGTCCCTCCACAATAGCACGCAGCTGTCGGTTGTAGAGCTCTCCCCATATAGTATGAACAAAAACAAAATATGTTATTGGGTTCCACAAAATAATTCACACAAAAGTAATTGGGATTTTGTGAATTAAAAATAAAATATTTGAACCCTTAAAATTGTTGGAGAAAAACTTTCTGCCAGAATGTATTGAATTAAAACTGGACAAATACACAAAAGTTTCAAAAAGATAAAACACTTTAAAGCTGAAACTGTTCTCCACGAAATACAAAGGCTGGCAGATCTCTTTTATAGGAAAATTGAGTCGGTCAAAGGATCAGGATGAAGTCAGACGTGTTAGCCAAAAGCAGGGTCGTTCGAACAAGAACCGCATCAAGCTTGAACGAGATCGCGTGTCGTTTGAACAACTACGCGCGACATCCCATGTCGTTCGAACGAGATTGAGATCTCTCTTGAACGACCTTGGCGTCGAAACCGAGGTACGTTTACTGCTGAAGCAGATTTTCACAAATAATTATAAAACCTCTTTAAAAAAACAAACATTTATAAAAATAATTTTTATAACAAAGTTTATTTAAAACCCTTTTAAAAATATCCCAACACTCTTAATATGAAATGTAAATGAAACTTTAAAACAATATCTTACCAAAGTTCATATTGTTGGGCTTGAATGTTGAAGGCAACTGGTAATTCGGATTTTTCTTTTGTAGATGCAATCTTCACAATTCTTCGACGACTTGTAGCGGTATACGACATAATTAATTTTGACGGACTTATAAAAAATATGTCCTTACAAATCTCCCCCTATGTCTATGCCGGTACATACATAAAATATTCGAATTTTCAAAAACCAAAATGCCTATACAAATTTACCCTCCCATGAATCCCAAAACTGAAAAGGTAAAATTTGCAAGTTCTCAAATTTTTCTTCAACATCAACACTTTCAAAGCTTTTCTCATCAGGGTGTGCAACATCATGATCTTCAATCTTTGTACCTACACACATGAGAAACAGCAAAAACCTTCGTGACGCATCGAGTTTGAAATGATATAAGAATAAAACATTAATAAATCAAATCTCCCTCATAATGCAAAAAAAACAACTCCACCATAACATGATAATTCTTTCTCCCCCTTTTTATGATGTCCCCAAATAGACAGATAAGAAGAAACAATCAAAACATGGAGTGTCACGATAAAAATTCATAGCAAACAAAGATCAAGCTACGCGCATGCAAAGGTGTGTCCCCAAAAATTTCACAAACTATTTTTGGATTTTTCAATTTTTTTATACAAAAATTGGATACAAAAAAATCATACCATGGATTTAAACCCAAACAACCAAGTCATGGAAACGAAATGAATGTGTGTGAACACATTCGATAGGTAAATCAACTCAATCAATCATATGTGCATGATGCATATGTGTACCCCTGACGAATGAACCTCAAAAGAATCCTTAGGTGTAAAAATTTGTTGAATTTAAATGACATTGTCTTATACAAATCAACAAATCAAAGTCAAATGATTTCCACATCAATAACGTCCAAAACTATTTTGCGCTTTTTTTAGATTTTCAAGGACGTGCAAACCCGTTTTAATTCTCCAACCAAACTCCCTCATATATATTTTCTTTTAGAGGTAATCTAAATTCTCAAACTTTGGAGAATTGGTGCAAAAACCTAAATGGCCCATAATTGGCATGAATTTCTTTTTATTGCCTTCAAATTTTTTCGGGCTCTTTTAAACCTCTTTGGACCCCGGATAATAAAATTCCTCAACTTTTTAGGTCCAAATTAACGGTGGCTTAGTATTCGCAAAGGCAAAATGAACCTTTCACAGCCCTTCCTCGTTTTCAAACAAAGCACACAAACTTACAAAACGGTTCTTATATGCACAATTTCCTTATCAAAATTTATCGCGCTTGGTTCGTTTTAAAGACAGGATTGAAGTGAAAACACCCAACCAACATGTGATAAGACAAGAACAATAATAAAAAAAATCCGTGCATGTGTGCAATAAAAGAAACATGTGTCAAACATGTAGGAAGTAACACTTAATTACATCTTAATGAATCCAAACATTATAAAGCACAAGGATGAATTGACCTATTGTCTCAAAACACTATCAAATAGTCACATGAATAATGGAATGATGTTGTGACTTGGTCAACCTAAGTGTCCATCCATAAACAGTGCAAACAAAATACAAAAATCTTTTTAGATTTTTCACAAGTTTTGTCAAAATAAAATCTTTATGTATTTTTCAAAAATTTTCAAAACAAAAAATCTATACAAAAAGTACATGTCATTACACTAGCAAATATACATCATGAAACCACAACTAGTGTATGACAAGCATGCAAACACAATCATCTATATAATATGGCAAGAGAAGAATCATGTGCAAGCAAACGAAAACAAAGCAACCAAACACGCTTGTCAATAGCTTTTAAACTAGATTTCATGCAAGCTTTCCAATAGGCATAATTATTCCCATAAAAAATAGGCACCTTATTAAATGAACGTTCCATTGGAAAATTGCGATTTTTCACAAAACTGATTTAAAAAAAAATCAATATCACACAAATTTTGCGGAAAATAGGAATACGCGATAAATTAGCGCAACCTGCTCTGATACCAATTTGTGAAAGTGGTGATCGCTTAAATAAGCTCTGATACCAATTTGAAAAAAAAATGTGACTATGTGATAATTGATTTAAATTATTTCGCAACTTTATAATTTGGCACACTTATTTAATTAGAGTCTATTTTTAAACCAAATTAATCCATCCCCTAAACATGCATCTAAAGTGCGTGTGTCAACCCATAAATAAATAAAGCATGTGAAACAAATATTCAGGAAAAATCCCCAAAGGGTCAAAACCTTTTATTTCACTATAATTTTGTAAGAAAACGGCTTACACGGATTACAATGAAATAGGGTGACATACAAAATACCCACAGGTGTCGGTTTCGATGTCTTGGCTGGAATTTTCCCTTTCCAGGAGGGCAGCAGTGAAGAAGAGAAATGGCTTCTCCATAAGATGTGAACTTTATAAGGACTCCTTCCACAATAGCACGTAGTTGTCGGTTGTAGAGCTATCCCCACAAAGTATGAACAAAAACAAAATATGTTCTTGGGTTCCACAAAACAATTCACACAAAAGTAATTGGGATTTTGTGAATTAAAAATAAAATATTTTAACCCTTAAAATTGTTGGAGAAAAACTTTCTGCCAGAATGTATTGAATTAAAACTGGGCACATACACAAAAGTTTCAAAAAGATAAAACACTTTAAAGCTGAAACTGTTCTCCACGAAATACAAAGGCTGGCAGATCTCTTTTATAGGGAAATTGAGTCGGTCAAAGGATCAGGATGAAGTCAGACGTGTCAGCCAAAAGCAGGGTCGTTCGAACGAGAACCCCATCTCGCTTGAACGAGATCGCGTGTCGATTGAACGACTATGCATGACATCCCATTTCGTTGAAACGAGATTGAGATCTAGCTTGAACGACCTTGGCGTCGAAACCGAGGTACGTTTACTGCTGTAACAGATTTTCACAAATAATTATAAAACCTCTTTAAAAAAACAAACATTTATAAAATAATTTTTATAACAAAGTTTATTTAAAACCCTTTTAAAAATATCCCAACACTCTTAATATGAAATGTAAATGAAACTTTAAAACAATATCTTACCAAAGTTCATATTGTTGGGCTTGAATGTTGAAGGCAACTAGTAATTCGGATTTGTCTTTTGTAGATGCAATCTTCACAATTCTTTGACGACTTGTAGCGGTATACGACATATTTAATTGTGACGGACTTATTAAAAATATGTCCTTACAAAAAGTGAATGAATTTGGAAAGGGGGGGGGAGAATCTGTCAGGACCCCTGAACCAGTTCGCACTGCACCCTGAACCAATTCGCCCCCCGAACCGGTTCACCCTGCGGTTCGCGGTACCTTGTTGTCCTAGAAGCATGGTTTCTCTCATATCTCAAAATCTAAGTGTCCTCTCATGCCTCAACACTTGCTTATGGCCCCTTAAGATATCCTAGACCCTCGGGTTCCCTGAAAAGCCTCTACCAAGCCCTCAAAATGCGTGCAAGCTTTCTCAAAAAGTGTGCTATCTCGATCCCTATCATGACGCGTGCTTCCAGACTAATAAATATCCTAACTCAAACACTACTACTGTACATAAGACTTCACTCCATACGCAACGGGGGTGCGATGACCTCTTAATTCATGATCACTCGACCCCGTAAATGGGGTTCGATAACCAGATGGTGTCGATCTCTTCTACGCACGCCTTAATATATAGCTTTAGGCGCAATCCATTGACTTTGAACGCGTCCCCCCTTTGGGATATTCTAATTATACTGCTTCGTTGGGGAATACACTCTTCACAATGAATGGGCCAGTCCATCGAGACCGCAATTTACTCAGAAATAGATTAAGCCGAGAGTTATAGAGGAGCACTTTTTGTCCTAGTTGAAATTCTTTTCGTCGAATAATCTTGTCATGTGCTAGTTTCATCCGGGCTTTTGCAATCTTGGCTTTCTCATACGCGTCATTGCGTATCTCCTCTAACTCATTAAGTTGAAGCTTGTGAGCTTCACCGACTTTGTCCATATCGTAATTTAATCTCTTAATGGCCCAATACGCCTTGTGCTCTAACTCGACGGGAAGATGGAAAGGTTTTCCATACACAAAGTGGAATGGGGACATTTCGAGTGGGTTCTTGTATACGGTGCGGTAGGCCCATAGTGAATTATTCAATCGAAGTGACCAATCTTTTCGGTTGGTATTGATGGTCTTCTCGAGGATGTGATTGATTTCTTGATTCGCTAATTCGGCCTGCCCATTCATTTGTGGGTGATATGTCATTCCAACCTTGTGAACGACACCATACTTTCCCATGAGTTTCTCGAATGGCCTGTTGCAAAAGTGCGTGCCATTATCACTAATTATCACTTTCGGAGCACCAAAGTGGGAAAGTATGTGTTCCTGTAGGAACCTAATCACCACTTTGTTGTCATTTGTCTTGGTAGCTATGGCTTCCACCCATTTAGAAACGTAGTCTACTGCGATAAGGATGTATAGGAAACCAAAAGTTGGAGGAAAAGGGCCTATGAAGTCAATACCCTAGCAGTCAAAGATCTCAATAATGAGTATCGGGGTTAATGGAATCATGTCTCGTCGGGTTATCGCTCCCATCCTTTGACACCTATCTCAACATTTGAAACAATTGCTCACATCTCGGAATATTATGGGACAATAGAAACTGCTTTGAAGAATCTTAGCGGCCATCTTTTTCATCAAAAAGTGACCTTCATAAGCTTCTGAATGATAAAATTAGATGACTTTCGGTATCTCATCATCCGGTACGCACCGTCAAATGATTTGGTCAGCGCAATATTTAAAAAGGAAGGGATCATCATAGAAAAACATGCGCGACTATGTAATGAACCTCTTCTTATCTTGCGATGTCCACTCGGGAGGGACGACTCCCGTGATAAGATAATTCACTATATTCACAAACCAGGGCAACAAAGAGGTAGCAACGAGTTGTTCATCAGGAAAATATTTGTCTATGGGTATCGGATCTCTAGGTACATTGGATGAAAGCCGAGATAGATGATCAGTGATGACATTTTTTACTCCTTTTTTTTTATCTCTAACGGAGAGATTAAATTCTTGTAGGAGTAGGATCCACTAAATGAGGTATGGCTTTACGTCTTTCTTGGAAATGAGGTACTTTAAAGTTGCATGGTTGGTGAAACAAGTGATGGGTGACCCAATGAGATAGGATCGAAATTTATCTATAGCAAAGACTACGACTTGAAATTCCTTCTCCATAGTGGAGTAATTAAGTTGTGGTCCGGTAAGAGTCCGGCTAGCATAGTAGATGACATGAGCCTTTTTATCCTTCCTTTGGACCAAAATAGCCCCTATTGCAAATTCACTTGCATCACACATGAGGTCGAATGGTAAGGACCAATCTGGCGCTTGCATGATGGGAGCAGCAACAATCATGCTTTTTAATTTTTCAAAAGCACTTTGACATGCTTCATTCCACTCGAATGGGGTATCCTTCATAAGGAGGTTGCTTAAGGGACTAGCGATGGCGCTAAAGTCCTTGATAAACCTTTGATAAAACTCCGTGTGGCCCAAGAAGGAGCGCACGTCTTTGAGCAATTTTGGTGTCGGTAGATCGGCTATGGCATCTATCTTAGCTCTATCAACTTCAATTCCTTTGGATGAAACTATGTGGATAAGAACTATTCCCTCAGTGACCATAAAATGGCATTTCTCCCAATTTAACACTAAGTTCTTCTCCACACATCGGGTAAGTACTTTTTCCAGATTCGCCATACAAAGATCAAAAGAGGTGCCAAAAATGCTAAAATTGTCCATGAACACTTCAAGTCCTCTCTCAATCATGTCGCTAAATAGACTCAACATGCACCTTTGAAAGGTTTCGGGTGCATTACACAAGCCAAATGGCATACATTTGTAGGCAAACGTACCAAAGGGGCAAGTGAGTGTCATTTTTTCCTGGTAAAGGGGCAAGGAAGCATTAGTAAGGGTGGCTAGATACTCTCCCAAGCATCTGATTAATAAATGGCAAGGGGAAATGGTCTTTCCTAGTTCCTGCATTGAGTTTACGCTAATCAATGCAAACGAGCCACCCGGTGGTGGTACGTTGAGGAACTAGCTCTCCCTTAGCATTTTCAATCACTGTCATGCCCGACTTGTTCGGGACAACTTGAATAGGGCTTACCCACTTGCTATCCGAGATTGGGTAGATAATCCCAGCATCCAATAACTTAATGATTTCGGTCCTCACCACTTCTTTCATATTGGAGTTTAGCCTTATTTGCATTTCTCTCGAGGGCTTTACATCATCCTCGAGGTGAATCTTGTGGGTGCAAATCAAAGGACTTATCCCCTTCAAATCAGCAATACACCAACCAAAAGCACTTTGGTGCTTCCTTAGAATCTCTAATAGCTTACCCTCCTGCTCTTCGTCTAGGATAGAGGAGACAACGACATGAAATGTTTTGGTCTTTCCTAGATATGCATATTTAACATGGGAGGGGAGTTTCTTTAATTCGAGGGTTGGAAATTTATCGCTGGAGGGAACCATGTGTGCCTCCCTTGGCGGTAACTCCTCGAATCGAGAAACCCAACTTACATCTCTCGCATCCTCGTCTGACACTCTCTCATCAAGTAATTCTCTCAACTCCTCAACTTCTTTCTCAAATTCAGTATACGCCCCCTCACTCTCATGGCTCGACACTAAACAGGTCCCTAGGGCATCTCCACAATATTTTTCCTCAAAGTAATTCTCTACGATCTCATCAATTACGCTCACCACGTGAAGATCATCTTTTTACCCTGTATGTTGGGCTATATGGAAGATGTTAGTCTCTAAGGTCATATTTCCAAAGGTGAGTTGCATCTGCCCATTTCGAGTATTGATTATTGCATTAGCCGTAGATAAGAATGGGCACCCGAGAATGATAGGAACATGATTGCTCGAGGTGAAGGAGGGCTCCGTGTCCCAAATGACAAAATCTACTGAAAAGTAGAAAGTGTCAACTTGGATGATCACATCCTCAACTATACCTCTTCGGATCTTCACGGTTCGATCCGCCAATTGGAGAGTGATCTTTGTGGGCTTGAGGTCTCCCAAATAAAGTTGCCTATATATGGCGTAAGGGAGGATATTGACATTTGCTCCCAAGCCAAGTAAGGTTTTTTTAATTTTATTTTCTCCAATGATGCTGGAAATAGTGGGTGCACCGAGATCTTTGAATTTTGGCAGGAGATGATTAAGTATAATGGAGCTCACGTTCTGTGCTAGAAATACGTTTTTCTTTACCTTAATCCTCCTCTTCACTGTTAATAAGTCTTTGATGACTTTTGCATAAGCTGGAATCTGATTAATGGCATCGAGGAAAGGTAAATTTAACTTTACTTGCTTTAGCACGTCTAGTACTTCATCACGGGGATTTCCTTTGTGGGAAGGAACTAGCCTTTGAGGAAACGGTGTCGCGGAGGGTGGTTTCACTACTCCCTCGGGCTCACTAGTGTCTTCTTTATCACTCTCTTTCAAGGGGACATCTTCGACCTCTTTCGTGCCGGGCAAAATCTCGTTACCTTTGGTTGCATCGTGTGGAGGAGGTGATAAATCAACAACTATCCCACTACAAAGAGTGGTCACAGCTTGACATTACTCCTAATGTTCTGTAGAGGTGGAGCTAACACTAGTTTGACCTTGGAGAGGTATTTAGCCCTCAGCAAGAAACTTGCCCTTCTCTTGGATACTCAACGATGATTGCATCTCTCAAATGGTCGCATTTATATCATTGATCATGCGCTCATGTCTAGCAGTGGTTGCATTCTGGGAAGTGATAAATTGGCTTATCGTATCCTCGAGATTTCTCCGAGGTGGAGTGATATATGGCCCTGGAGGTGGTGGTTCTTGCACATGTCCCTGCATGTGAGGTGCTTCTTGAAAGTGTGATGGCGGGGGAGGGGCAACATGTGAATTAGGATCCATCGCAGCATTTGGTTGCCCATAGTTAAAACCAGGATGGTTTTTCCATGAAGGGTTGTAAAAATTCCCGTGCGGTGCACCGAAATTACCCTTAAATCCTCCTACACCACTTACTTGCTCTTGAAGCATAACTTTGTAGGCGGGTATCATCGGGCATTCCTCTGTTGAATGGCCCGCCTCAAAAATATCACACACCCTCTCCATGGGATTTAGGATGGAGCCATCTGGTCCTCTTACACATATCTCAATACTTCTCGCATTCATTTCTCAAGTAGATCGAGTCGACTGTCCGTCATAGTATCCTTTTCTACGTGAAATAGTCCGACCGCCGATGGAGTGGTGGTCATTTGACATATTCGGGTATGAGCACTAGGGTCAGATGTATCCCATGCTTGGGTAGTCTCGGTGACATACCTCAGGTGAAGCTCAACATCGTTGGCGTCTAGGCCAACGAAGGTACCATCACATATGGTTTCAACGAGTTGTTTGGAATTTAAATTCAACCCATTATGGAGGAAGGAAATGATTTGCTATTTATCAAATCCATGATGAGGGCACAAAGTGATTAACTCATTAAAATGCTCATAACATCGATCAAACGACTCATTTTCTAATTATCGGAAGGTTTGAATTTGATCCTTAACGGAGTTCGTTCGATGTGGAGGAAATAATTTCTTAAGGAATTTAGATTGTAACTCATTCCATGATGTAATCGATCTTGGAGGTAAAGACCATAACCACCTTGTCCTTTAGCGAGAATGGGAAGAGTTTGAGGTGTATCACATCTTTTGTACAAGTTTGATCACTGAGGGTCTCGCACGCCTCCTCAAATTCCCGAATGTGGAGATATGGATTTTTTGACTCCATTCCATTGCAGTTGGGAATTATCTGGATCATCCCATTCCTAAAGTGAAATTCACCTGCATTATACGAGAGTAAAATGCATCCCTTAGTTTAGTTCGCTCGAGATATAAGATTTCTCTCAAAGGGAAGTACGTGACCTCTTCCTCACTTACAGCTACACTACCGTGTTGTATCATGGCTCTCTCACTTGATGACTCTGTACCCTCACTTGGTATGCTCGGAGCGTGCTCTGTAGTGTGTCCTAAGAGGGATGTCGGAGTGTTACTTATAATTGAGTGTTAAGGTGAGACAGGTGGAACCCAGAATTGTGGAACGTTTGGAGTGTGAGGGCTATCAGGGTTGTACTCAACTATTGGGTTTTCGTGAATGCTAGTTGGAGCATTTTGGGGAGTTAGAGTGAGCTCAGGATTTTGCATTAACAGGATTTTGAGAGATGAAGTATCTTTTTGTGCTTTTTGAATTTTTTTGAATTTTTTTTTGGTAGAAGTTTTAGATTAACGGAATCTAACCTAGTCTGCCTAAATCCCCAGCACTGGTGCCAAAAACTTGACGCGACTAAGAATGTGTCTTTAAAGTGCATACTCTCTAGGCTCAAGTGTAAGCCTGTCATGTTAGTAATAAACTCGGTAAGTCGGGATCGTCTCTACAGGGAAATAGGACGAGAAAATCGTGAAGACGGAAGGACAGATGGTTAACCTAAATTCAACTCTAAGAAGAACAAAAATATGATTTGTTTGCAATTAATCCTACTAGTAAAAGGAATCTAGATTAAGACTATGGAACTAATGAATTAAGCAAGAATTAATAACAAAAAATGAGGTAACAAATATGAAGAGAAAACAGGCTGGGAATACAATCCCTCAACTCTAGTGTATTGCTAGTATAAAACTAATCGTAAAATTAAGTGATTAATCAGACCCATTCTTTAGTACTCCCAAGCATTACGTATATGAGGTTCAAGCCCACACCATACGTAATCAGATGACGAGTAAAGTAGTAACGCGATAGCTACACTCACATTGCATTCTAAAGCATCTCGGTTACACTGAAGCAAACGAGATCCAAAGATCTACAAGGGTTGTGTTAGCTACTCAATACGGTCTAATAAATCTTTAATTTCAGAGGATTAATTTTATACACATGCAACGCTCACATCAGGTTGAGTTCATGAATCCCAACCCTGAAAAAATCTAGTCGGACATATTGAACCTAACTATGCATAAATTAACTATGTTGCATGTGAAAGAAATCATGATGAAAATATACTGAAACATGCAAGAATAATAATAGAGAGAATGAAAATTGAATTAAAACTTGTAATCAAACCCGAAATTAATTGATCTTGAAGAACCAAATCAAAACTATGTTCCTAGGGTAATCTCCTACTTTTCTCTCTATCAAAAACTATTCAAAACTGTGTTTTCTAAGTCAATACAAAGACACTAATACATTTTAGAAGAGTTTGCAACATAATAGGACTCTTTGGACCAATCATAATTTGAGGAGAATTTTGCGCATCAGGCACCTCGAACCGGTTCGCAGGTACCCCGAACCGGTTCACACTGTGGTTCGGGAAATCTTGTTGGTTTGGCCCTTCTTTCCTTCATTTCCAACACTTAGAAAATTTTCATGCTTTCTTTTTTTCTTCAAAGGATTTTTCTTCAACTTCAAGGGGTTATAACTCTTTCACCGTAGCTCGGATTTGGGAGCCATCTTTTCCAGTGTTATCATTATTCCGAGATCTTCAACTTTCCAGCAGGTTCCTCCTTCGGGATCAGGCTACAGAATTACAAAAATTCCCTTGAACTTGCCTTCCTAGCCTTTCTTTCATTGTTTCGATTTCTCTTTCGCACCGCTTGCATACTTTACCAGTAAAACACATAAGAGAAACACAAAATATGAAATACTTGCCAACGAAGGTTAGTATCATAATTATGAGTTAAGTCCATATCAATTGCACTGCTCGAATTCACAAAATTACTGAAATTGAGGCGATAAATATACGATATTTATGCTTAATCAGTACGAATTCAAAGTGTTCGGAATGAAAACTTAGAATAGTGGGAAGAATGCCGGCAATATAAAAAATTGGACAAATAACTTCCATAAAAGTCATTGAATATAACAATGGGGAGAGTAAACAAAGTTTATTGAACACTATACACAACATATACAAATTTCTCTTTCTTTTCTTTTCTGCTTTTTCCCACTTTTTTTTCTTTTATTTTCTTTTGTTTTCTACTTTCTCTTTTCTTCTATTTTTCACTTCATTCTTTTCTTTACTTATCTCACTCTCGCATGCCTAAATTGCAACCTCAAAACAACATCATTCAATCCCAAGTAATATTCCAAACAAAGGTATGGATGGTAATTTATATGGTATATAACTCCAATTCGGAGTTGGTTATGGGAATTTTGGGCTATGAAATGAATGGCTAATATTTATGCTCAAAGGGGTTAACGAGGGAAAACATTTAAGGTGAGGTCAAGATCAATATGGGTGATATAACAAAGATGTCCTATGATCATTTCCTAAAGTTTACGCAATTCTTGAGTCAAAACAAACTTTGTAAATCATGCTCAAGTAATACATTTCATATATGAACTCAATTAATGAATGATCAAATGAAAGAATAGAGAGATTACCAATGACTAACGTTTTCAAAGAGGAAAGAGAAGTGTATAACACTCACAAACGACGAAAGGTACAAAGCTTACTCGGTGTAAGTATATACAATGCAACAAAAGATTACCGAGTTATAAAAATCTTACACCAAATCAATAAATCAAAAAAAGTGCATGTGCTCATGGGATTAATGTTTAATTCATGAAGTTATTCATAATATCAATAATTAGGACTAACGTATAATAATTTCTAAAATCGAGAACATGCATCATTGAGTTGTCTATCGGATCGGACAATTATTAAAATTTATCATCGAAAACAAAGGCAAAATGCCTAAAAAAGGAGAAAAAAGAAAGAAAATCTTTTTGAAAATTTTAATTTTTACAAGAAAAGTATGCTTGAAAATAACATATAATCAAATAAAAAAAACTATCAATGAATGGATAGAATATCCCACACCCCCAACTTAAAACCTGACATTGTCCTTAATGTAAATTAAGAATCAAGTTAAAGGGAGGAAAATAGCGATATTACCCACAATGGAGCGATATCTGGAAAGTACGAGTCCAATGATTCTACAAAACATGTTAGTACCAAATCATAACAAAAAGAAGAAATAAAACTTTAACTAATTACACTAAATAAAAAGTAAGGGAAAAAAGGAAAATAAAACTAACTATGTAAAACCTACAATTTTAACTTCTAACTAATTATACACTAGAAGTTGAAATTTTTGAGGGTCCACCCAAAATACGATTTGGATTTGGAGGATAACCGATGTAACCTCACTTTCATGCATGCCTCCCAAAAAATAGGAATTCCGTTCGAACAACGGAAGGCATGTGTAAGGCGGAAGAAATGAACCATCCCCAATTAAAAATTTTGGAGGGAGGATGGGGGATTTGGATAAGACGGGTGACAAAAACACAAGAGGTCCAAAAAAAATGAATTTTCTCCCAAGTATTTTGAAATTGGAATGGGAGGGGTCACACTTGAAGGCAAAGACGCGATCATGGAAAGCGACTCGAGAAAGTACTTCACATCGATGAAAAGGTTTAACACATTAAAGTTCGGAATCGATTTATCGGGTACTTGTGACGATGTGATAACATAGAATGAAAATGGGGAGGAAAGAAATTCAAACTCAAGAGATGAGTCATCATCGCTTGAAGATTGAGTTTCGAAGGAAATAATATCATTTTCAATGAAATGTTCTTCTTTGGGGGGCAAAGAAGAAATAATTTCATTGCAAATGGATATTACTTCCACTTCATCCTCTTTTTCAATATCTATTATGCTATGGGAAAAGTCAACAATGGTTTATCCCAAAGTAGGAACAAAGTCCTCATTTGGTTCAAAACATTCCTCGACTTCAAAAGTCTCGAAAACAAAATCGTCATCGAATTCAAATAATAAATCCAATTCATGCTCCCACAAACGATTTTCTTCCCGATAACGGTTTTCAAGTTTCTCATTTTCAAGCATACGCAAGCCCTTACCGAAAGTCATAGGTCGAGGCGCGGATGCTTGGAAATGAGAAGTTTGGAAATTATTATCGGAACTATAATTAAAGTCATTATTATAAGAATTTTGAAAGCTATTGCAATTTGTTTCAAAATTCCTATTATAAGGAATTAGAGGCCCAAAATCGTTATCCTCCTCCTCCTTAAAATACATGCACTCCAAAGCTTGACTTTTGAAATACTCGCCCAAAGACCTTTTTGAATTTGTAACTTTTTGGGACTCTAAGTATTGACCAAAAGTCAAAAGTTTACGAGGATTTTGAGAATTATCATAATGATTATCGAAAGGATTGGAATAAGACATGCTTACCCCAAAAATGGCTCGAAGTGGCGAATTCCACAAAGTAGATGCGCAAGCGAAAAATTCAAGCGGTTCTTGGCGCTCAAATGCTGAAGTCCTACAAAAATGTTGGGCAAAAAATACAAATAGAAAAAAAATACTACGAAATACTAAATCAAATAAATTCTAAAACATCAAGTCCCCGGCAATGGCACCATTTGATAGACCGGGTTTCACCGCGGTGAAAGAGTCACCTATGCACCGGTCATGTTATATTCGGCTCACCAACTCTATACAAAAACCTAAACTATGACTACACTCTTTTAAGGGAGTATAGCAGCCAGTCCGGGTATCGAATCCACAAAGACAAGTTGCTAGAATTTAATTGGTTTAATACTTCTAAAATAAAAGTGTAAAAGATAATTTTAACAAAAAGGAAAAGATAAAAAAGAGAAAAGATTAAACTAGGCGAGTGTATTTAAACTACGTTAACAAAGCGAATAAAAACTATAGGTTGCGTCGAATATCCCTCACCCGAGTTAATTAGTATAAAATGATTACATGGGTCGACGAATTATTAAGATTAAGTATCATTTGATAGTTAATTAAATCAAGAGTTGACACACCCCTAAATTCTCATAAAAGTCGATTAAAATTTTGGCGTCAATAAATACCCCAAAAATTATGAACGCAAGGTCATAAGTACGGAGCATACATGATATACCCCGTCAAATATCCTAGGTGTAATAACTAGGACAACCCACTCGAAATAAATCTGTAAACTCCATCACCAAAGAAAAGCAACACATCAACCCTAGGTGAGTTCAATCCAACACAACCTAGACTAAATTAGCTACAAAGCATGGTGAAAGACATGTATTTAAAGCAAGGAAGTAAATTACAACAAGTAAAACTAATTATCAAAGCTTGTAAACTAGTTAACAACACAAGAAATAAACAATGGAAGTTTTATTAAAGAGGAATAAGATGAATAGTAGCAACTTACATACAAAATGGGATGGAACCCTAGGAGAGAGAAACTCTAAAAAATATTACCTAAAAACTAACCTAAATGAATTAGCTCCTTCAAATAAAACCCTACAACATTCTATTAATACCCCAAAAATGAACCCCCAACAAAACCAAGTCAAAAAACCCAAAATAATTCATTTTTCGTCCATATCTGATGGGCCCGGTCGACCGCGGTTTTGGGACCCCTTTTCCTGTCTGAACCAATTTTGATGCGTTGCACGGAAATGGCCATAACTCCCTCATACGGAATCAAAATGATGCTTGGTCAGAACCGAAGAGAATCTAATTAAATTCTCTAGATGATTATGTTTTGAAACCCTCCAAATTATGCAGTATGAAATTACAAAAATGCCCTTGAAGTAGAAGAAAATACCGAAACCTTTCGAAAATGGCCATAACTTCCTCATTCGAAGTCATAATGACGCACGGTCAGTGGCCACGAAAATATAATTTGATGATATACATATTTTTAACTTCATTACATACAAAATAGTGAGTTTGAAAAGTTCATATTGCCCTTGAAGTAGATTTTAACGACGGAACTTCTTCGAAATGCAACCGAACCTCTCTTTTAGCGTCCCAATACCTACAAAAGCATAATTAACCCCTGCAAAACATATATATGTCCAAATCCAAAGTTGTCTGGTTAACGAGCATAAATATATACATTAAGAATGTAAAAGTACTAGAACGCATAAAGATAAAGGGCGCAAATATGCAATATTCGTGATGTAATAATAACCCCATTATCATAACCATTATCTGGCTTACCAGCAACAATCCTAAACTATTTAAGTTTTATGATTTATGGATGAAACATGAGGACTTCAATGGGATTATTGAGGACTATTGTCATGCTGACTGTGCTGGCACCCCTGTGGCTAAATTATCTTAGAAGTTGGGAAGACTCAAGCCGCAATCGAAGTTGCTCAATAATAAGTTCTACTCTAATATCTCTGCTAGAGTTAAGGAGGCCAAAACTCAGCTTTATAGGCTGTAATTAAAACTTGATAGTGATGGATCTAATACTCAACTCAAGAATGAAAAAAATGATATGGTGATTAAGTACATCTGGCTTAGAGATGTTGAAGAATCCTTCAATAAACAAAAGTCTCAAATTAAATGGTTGTAATTGGGGGACATTTACACAAGCTTCTTTCATAAAAAGTCAATGCTAATATCTCTAGAAGAAAGATTCGCATCATTCAAAATGAAAGTGAGGTGCTAGTTGAAGGGATGGAAGTAGTGGCTGTTGAATCAATATCCCACTTTAGCTCTTCTACTTAGACATGTCTATAGTAATGGGGTAAGGTTTGATTTCTCTAGCACTTATATGGTTAGGAAGATCTCTAAGAATCACCTCATTATCCTAACTGACACTGTGACTACTGAGGAGATAAAGATAAACATGTTCTCTATTGGAGACAATATAGCTCCAGGCCTTGATGGCTTTAATGCTACTTTCTTTAAGAAGAATTGGAATATAGTTGGTGAGGATATGGTTAAGGGAGTCAAACACTTCTTTTTTATTGGCCACATGCCTAGGAATTAGAATTGCATCCACCTTTCTCTTATCCCCAAAGTTAAGAATCCAAAAACTATGAGGGACTTTAGGCCAATCTCTTGCTATAACATTATCTATAAATGTATATCCAATTTTTTAGTTGCTCGAATCAAACCTTCCATGCCCCACTTTATCAATGTCCGGAGGTTGACATTGTTCAAGGTAAATCCAATTCAGATAAAATATTTTTTCTTCAGGAGATAATGAGTAACTTTCACGGAGATTCCTCTATTCCCAAGTGCACTCTAAATATAGACATTCAGAAGGCCTATGACATTGTGGATTGAAGATTTCTTTTTGATGTTTTGAGAAAAGTTTCTTTACCTACAACCATGCTCTATTGGAACAGGGCTTGTGTTATTTTCGTAAGTAAAATGTGTTATAAATTATAAGGACATATTTTCCATAGTTCTTAGTTTACGTAGAGTATGTCGTATATCGCTACAACCATCGATAGAAGCTCACGATCATTTATTTAAAATGACGAATCTGAATTTCAAGCATCTTCAACATATGCGCGACATTAGGTATGATTTCATATAGAATGTGTTTAAGTTTCTTAAATGTTTTACTTTAGTATTGGGATACTTTTTGAAACTATTTTCTAACAAAATAAGGCATTTTTTCAAAGTCAAAATATTTTTTCAAGACTTGTAGGCGAGCATTTTTAAAATAATATTTTTCACTCCTATCGTTTAAACGACAAGGAAATGTCGTTGAAATGACATTGAAGGACATGCAATGTCCTTTAAAGGGGTGCTTGAAGGGTCGTTTCTTGTTTACTTCGAGTGAACTAGTACTGTTTTATGATTTTATAGATCATTTATAAGGTCGTTAGTAATGACATCTATTATCATCCAAACGACATTGAAAAGTCGTTCGAACTACCTCCACCGCCTCAAAATGTTTGGTTTGTTGTAAATACCTGCTTTGGAAGACTTTTTCATTAAGACTTTTCATACACGGAAACTTATTTTTGGCAGACCTTTAGTCTTCATCTTTTAGGGTTAAAAACCTAGTTTTTGATTCACCAGAACATCCCAATTCTTTTGTGAATCATCTGTGGAACCCAAAATTCTTCTTGGAAGTTTTATCTTTGTGGAGTGCCATCTGTACTATTGATTGGTAGTTCTTGCGGGAGCTGTGGTCATTAAGGTTCTCGAGGGGATCTTTGGTGGATACTAGGTTGCGGTCTATGTGGTTTTGCTATGGTAAATTCAATTGCAAGTTTTGTTGTGTAATTATAAGTTGTGATTTGCATTATATAGTGAAATAAAGATTTTACCCGAAAGTTTTTTTTTTCCTGAACCTCGAGATTTGTGATTGTTTGATTTGCATATTTGGTTTATATCACATAGATGCATAATTACGGTTTCATCAATTTAGATTAAAGATTGACTCTAAATAAATAAGTTTAAAATTAGAAATTTGTGAATTAAATTGATAATCGATATCACCGCGTTCACATAAATAAAAATAAAATATTCATCCAGAAGAGGGCATAGTCTCACAAACTAGTACATATATGTAACTAATTAAAACGTGAAACAAGGTTAGAAACTAGTAAACATTAAAACTAAGAGGGTAAAACCTCACTTGGGTAGGGAATAAGTGCAACTAACCTACAATAATACGATAATGTCCAATACAAACATAAGGAGATAAAACTAAAATAAACACATGGTCATCTCTGCCCAAGACCAAGCCCAAAATTGGCCAAAAAGAGTATGACCTTGTACAAAACATGCCAAAAACATGGGTAAAAAATTACGAACTGAGAAACATAGGTTAGCATGAACAACCGCCGACAACAGTCATCAACAACCAAGAATAATTTGGACCACATCATTAGCAAATCCCCCAATAAGATATACATTGATGAGCACCAAACTGGGCAGACACCCAAGAACCACTAGTAGCCACCAAACAGTTGACACAGTAGAAAGGAAGCACCACCACACAAGCCAACACCACCATAAGTGCCATCATCAATCTCAACCAAAACAAAAGGTGAAATAAGGGCAACGTCATAAACGATCCAACATCTGGACTACTATTTACAACAGCCACAATGAACACTAACTACCACAGGCGATGAACTGATGAGGATCGCCATAAAAATGTATGACCCACTTAGATCTGACAAAAATAAAGTGCACCCCCACTGACCACACATCCTTCCATAGCACAACACACCGCAACCGATGAACTGATATAGATCACCATAGTAATGTGCAACCCACTCAGATCTGAAGATCACCAAGCGCACCCCCACTGACCATCCATTATTCCACAACACAACACAACAGTAACAAGAACTCCACCATCATCAGTGACAATCAACCCAGGATCTGACATAGAGCATGGAGAATCTCAAAGAAAGATAGCGGTTCAAAAAAATACATCACCAACTACGAAGGAGGAATGGTGGTGCACGGTGGAACCTATACCAGACAAATCTACCAAAAAACAAACTCAAATATAATGCCGACTATGTCCATCACCTGAGAGAACGTTTCCCCACAATTTTATCTATAATTGACAAGCAACTAGATTTATTTAGGGGAAAACCTCCACCCGAGCGAATCTCTTTCCTAACAAAGTTTGATATGAAGCAAACTAGGCAAAGATAGTGATAAGGAAGTGGAGGGGATCAATAACCTAGGGTATGGAGGAAGTGTACCAGAGAAGGAGGAGGGAAGAATAAGAGGCAATTTGGAGTGAAAATCTACGGAACCCTAGAGAGCGTTTCTCTCCACCCATCCGAGAAAGGACCCATACTGATCAGACTTATGTTACTAATGTGTGGTTGTCCATTAGCCTCACTCGTTAGGGAAAATGGTTTCTTTGATGGTACTAGGGGGATTAGTCAATGTGATCCTCTATCATCACACCTCTTCTCTTATTCACAAAGGCATTCTCATGCAGATTGGATAAGCATTACAACAACCAAATATTCACTTTCCATCCCAAGTGAAAAGAATAAAAGCATAGTCACTTGATTTTTGTTAATGATCTTGTAATATGTTGTAGTGGGGATCTACAATCTGTGGAATAATTTAAGAGGACTCTTTATGAGTTTGCTGGGCTATCTAGACTTCATCCTAATATGGGGAAAAGCAACATGTATTATGTTGGAGTTATAAAAATGGACATTTAGAACATGACTTCTAAGATTGGAAATTTCACGCCATAATCCTCCTTTCAAATATTTGGGACTCCTACTTATCTCCACTAAATTTGGGGCTTCTGATTGTAAAGAACTCATTGTGAAAATTACTAGTAGAATGAAGAGTTTGATTACTAGACTTCGTAGCTATGCTACAAGACTTTAGGTAGTTATATATGTTATATTCAATATTCAAGTCTACTCGCTAGCATCTTCATTGTAACCAAGGGTGTATTGAAACCAATGGATACAATCCTAAGGGATTTCATTTGGACAGGCCCCTAAAATGAAATGAATGCAGTGGTTCTAAACAGTCTTGGGAGGATTTATGTAAGCTAAAAAATGAAGGTGGATTGGTCTTTAAAAGCTTAGAAGTGTGGAATAAAGTTATTATTATGATATACATATGAAACCTATATTGCAAGAAGGATAGTCTTTGGGTGAAGTGGTGTCACACATATGAGATTAAGAGCAGTAATATATGGGCAATCAACATTCAAAATGACTAAATTTGGAGCTAGAGGAAGATATTCTAAATTAAATATGAATGTTGGATCCTTGTGATGGTCAATATTAGCAGTGTAATGAAAAATTTATGTGGCATGATAATTGGCACCAACTTGGTCCTCTTCATCATCTATTTTGGGATAAACCTATCTATGATGCAATTAGCAATTCCAAAGGCCAAAGTATCTAACTTTATAAATGGATCCAACTGGTCTTGTCCTTCAACTATAACTTGGGAGCTTTATGACATTAGTAACTCCATGCTAGCGAGAATTTCTCTACATACTGATGATAAAATGGTCTAGATCCCTACTGCTAATGGTACTTACACTACCTACTCCACCTATAAAAGACCATGAGTCATGGTATTAATATTTTATGGCACAAAGTTTTATAGAATAAGTGCAACATTCCTAAGTGTTCTTTCATTCTATCGATAGCCCGCAGAAATGCATTAGTAACCAAGATAAGCTTGTAGAGTGGGTATTGATATGTAACGCTTCTTGCCTCTAGTGAAATAATGGGAATGTGAACATTAACCACATCATGATTGATTGCCCCTATGCCATATAGGAATGGGATGACATCCATAACAGGAACTAATGGTACAAGAACCTGGGCAACTGGGACTATGAGATTGATGTTACTGCAAAGGAGGATTCATAAAATACTCTCCTTAGCAACTTGAGAAAATTATCCTTCTCATCCATAACTTGTTGCATCTGGATGGAAAGAAATAGACGACTACATCAAAGAGGGGCCAATACCAGCACTGCTATAGTGAAAGATATTAAAGACATGATACTGGTAGAACTTAAAGAAGAACGGGAGAAACTACAATAACTAGATGGCCTGAAACTTTGGGGCATGACCACAACGTTATGTATTCCTAAGTAGGATAGATATACATTATGCTTATGCAATGTTTTTTTTCTTTGTAAGCTTGATTAATTTTTGCTTTATGCCCTTGGTTTGGTTTTCTCTCCTCAATACGTAGCTTGCAAGGATTTTTGGGATTATTCCCCATATACAGTGCCTTCTTCTATACAAACTTAATTTACCTAAAAATAAAAATGAAAAGAGCACAAGAGGATGTTGGAAAAGATTGTATAATCTAGAGGGACCAAGGTAGAGTCCAGTTTAGGAGGTGAGATGTGTGGAGTTCGGGGCCAACAAAACATGGGGTAGTGGAGTTGTATTAAACCTGGGAGGAGAGACACCAACAAAAGTTATAGGGACTTCCTCAGATTGGGCAAGGGTATTAACAACAACACCCATAGGAGTAGAGGTAGTAAGGGGTGCCTACATATCCACTTGAGGGTGTATATTTAAGATATGGAGGTAAGGGATATAGATCATGAGTTTTTAGAGTGCTAAGACTGAGGAGTAGAACCAACAGGGCCAGGTCTAATAGGGTCAGGGATAAGGGTAGGGACAATAGGGCTTTAGGACTCAACAATAACCATATCGTCCTAAATATCTTCTAGCGTCAAGGTCACAATTGATATTGGCACTTCATGTACCCCTAGTTTCCTAACATCATCCCTAACTTTAGTATATCAAAGTGTAGTAGATTGCACTACCCCAAGAAGAGGGACACGGGAAGGTCCATGTGGTGGACTATACAGTATATGTTGGTGGCACCCTAGCTAGAGTTTAGTTTGACACCGGAGCCACACACTCTTTCGTATCATGTAGTTTTATGGAGACTTATAATCTATTTCTTAGATCATGTGATATCACTTTATTTATAGCTACTCCGCTAGGTGTATATACTCATATTTTGGAGACTTATTGTGATGTGGGGTTAGATATTGGTAGGTTGCAATTTGTGGCACATTTTAGATACCCATTATAAGGGGTCATACCATTACTTTTAGGATACCGGGTCAAGATATGTATATAGTGTCTATGCCTAGGACGGAGGAAGGTCCCACGACAAAATTGTACTTTACTTATGAGGATACTTTGGAGGGAATGATCATAGCTTTAGACTTGATACCGATAATATAGTACTTAGCCGACGTATTTGAGGAGGTTTTAGTGTTGAGGGATTCGTTCGACATAGCACTATAGAGAGATATAGTTTTCTTTGTGAAGAAGGCTGATAGTACTCTACCCTCAAAAGTGTATGCCCTCTTGTTACTGTAACCTTTTTTTTTCATTTATACAAGTTTACTTGCAAAAAAAATGAACACGACGGGGCATTGTCCACCCTAAACTCGTAGGAGCGATACCGAGTAAAAATGCAGTCTTTGACATGTCCTCCTCCTGTACCCTCACCTAATAGTTACTCAATCATAAATCAATCTTTGAGAAGAATGAAACTCCTTGTAACTGATCAAACAAATCACCAATCCTTATTGTTTCTTACTTTCACCTCGTTCAACTCTTGGTAGTCCACAACAGGTACAACTAACTAACAAAGTATCAAAACATAAAAATCTGTAATACAAATGAACATATTGAAATAAAAAAGAACAAATAAAGCGGCATGAAACTCCAACAAAATCCCAACAACGGAGCCTAAAACATTAAGCCCAAAGTGTGAAACAAAGTATTAAACTGGGTGTAACCCGAGAACATGCCTCACCAGCCATCGAAAAACATTTAAAAGAAGCCGCACGACCCAATCAGGGTAGAACCCACAAACCACTAACATGGGAGGAGAAGACACCGCAACATGAACCTAACACTAAATAGGTGCACACTAACCACCGGCCACAACTAAAGAACATGTTGAATGAACTAGCAATAACACCAAAAGTCAAACGCCAAAAACAATCGGCATGGCTGCAGAACATCGGTACATACATAGGAGGGTATCAACCCATTACACCGTAAATGAACTCTGCAAATTAACCATTCAACCAATGTGAAGGACCTTGCACAAAACCCAATCACCAGTATGGCATATGGAACCATGGAACTTGGAGGGAACCTCCAAATGGACCAGTCAACACCATAGGCCTGAACCAACACATCAACAATAGGGGATTAACTAGCAGGAACCATATATCACCAACTGATCACAACTCTCCATCACCCCAAACAACCCACCACAAGCTCTACCAAAAGAACCATGGTGGAATCCAACCCGTGGGCACAAAATAACAAGAAACACATCACTCATCCCCAGAGGTGGGATAAGATCGCATAAGGTGGAATAATACCACTGGCTAAAAAACATAAACAACAAACCATAATCGACAAATCGCCTCCATTACCATAAAGAAAATCTTTCTCTAAGACTATCAACAGTCACCGACAATCCATATTCTCCTTAATCTAACAAGAGGAATAACAATGGAATGACGATAAAAAGCAAACAAACTACATGACCATTAAGAATGAGAGGGTTAAGAAAACACCAACACCGAGAAAATCCACCAAGAAGGGTAAGAACTAACCTTGACACCACTCCGAATGGAACCCACCACCTAAAATACTAACATCGCTCAGCCTGACATGAGACATTTCAAGGAGTTTGTGGCCAAGCAGAATGGCTAGAACCGAAAGGTGGGAGACAATTGAGATTAGAGAGGCAATCCCCCCATGAGTTTAAAACCCACCTCGAACCTTATCTAATATGAATAACATTAGGAAAATATGTCTACAAGGAGATGAAGAGGGATTTCACATCAAGGGGCAAGAGGAAATGCATAGGAGAATGAGGGGTCGAAGGGTATTGCGATTGTAGGAAAGGTTTCTAAAAATAACCTAGATAAAGAATATCTCACCCATCCTATAAAGGGTCCATCCCCTCGCCGTGTTCATGATTTGATGAACTTGATATTATGGTCATATGTGGATCGATTTATCATCATATGCATTAATGGCATCTTAATTTATTTACGGAATGAAAAGGAGCATGTCGATCATCGAAGGGTTGCACTTCAAACGTTATAGGAGCATAAGTTGTATTCTAAATTCCAAAAATGTGAGTTTTGGAGACGTGAGGTGCAATTTTTGGTCCATGTAGTTTCAAAGTCGATATTGTCGGTGGAATAAAAAAAGGTATCAGTCGTATTACATTGGGGACACCCAATGACACTTACGGAGGTTTGCAGCTTGTTGGAGATTTGTTGATTATTATAGGAGATTTATTTGGGGATTCTCGAAGATAAAGGGACCATTTATCTAGTTGACTCAGAAGGGGTTTTTATTTGCATGGATCGAGAGGTGTAGCATGCTTTTAACACTCATAAGGAGAAGTTGAGTTCGACTCTAGTTTTGGGCTCTACCTAAGACTGGGTTGAGCATTCGAATTACATTTTCAACAAGGATTAGGCAGGATGTTGATGTAAGAGGATCGTCCTATTAACTTAAAGCCTCATAAGGTTAACTATACCACACATGATTTGTAGTTAGCAGCAGTAGTGTTTGCGCTTCACATTTGGAGGCACTTTTTTTGGAGTGAGAATTTTAGGCTCTTTACTGATCATAAGTGTCTTTAGTATTTGTTCATGCAGAAGGATCTAAACATGCATCAACGACGATGGTTTGAATTTATTGAGGATTAATAACCAGTATTACTCGATGACGTCCAATGAGGTGGCATATGTTTTTAGTCAATGATCGAGCAATAGTTTGTCTATTCTTTAGTTGATCGATGTGGGGTCTGTTGAGGTGATTAGCGAGTTGGCCAATGCCTTTCATGGGGATGCTCACTGCGACTACTAATTGAAGTACCCTATATCTTTGACTCACTTGAGTCTATATTATATTGGTGCTTATCTAGTTTCAAAATAGTGACAAAATTGAATCATATCCTTTTCAACCAACAATCCTTCAAACTCTACATTCTATTTCCCCTAATAGTCCAAAGGTATAAACACCAACACCACACCTAGGATCATTTATGTGCTGCATATGAGATTGCATTCTTCATAATATGGGTGTGTGTGAGTTAAATATCTTTAAAATAAGTTTTTATAATTTTTTAGGATATTCTATATAATTTCTAGGATTTTTAAATGATTTTTAGTAAATTAAAATTGAAGTTATTAAGTTTGTGGGTTGATTTGTAAATTCTTTTAGCTGATAAAAACTTGCTTCGGTAGAAACCAAATGAGCTTGATAATTGTGTGGGTGCAAATTGTATTTCTGTAAGATAAAAAACATGCATATTATACGCCATCTCAGCCTTAAACGTGTTAGACTCAGAACGACTGGATTTATGTTTTATTTCCCTCACATACCCGTGTTTGATTGTGAACCCTTGGATTAGTTTCATCGATGGTATGCATGTGACCTGGATCAATCCTTGTGATACCTGAAACAACCAGTAAGAGAACGTTTAATAGCGGTGCATCGATAGCCATCAGATTTACCTCTATCTTTTAAGACTCAATCGTGACCATTCATTTGTTTCGAAGTTCCAAAGGCTTCCATGGCTTTGTATAAATAGATGCCTTATGTGTTGAGATTACAGTCACACCAGTTTGATCTTATTTTATTTCATAGAAAACTAAGATTGAAATTTTGTGATACATTTCACGTCCATCTCTCTTAGATTTGTTTTCTTATTTCGAGAAATCATAGTTTTGTTGGCTGTTTTCAACTTTTATGTTTTCAAACCCGAAAACCAATAAAATAGTTTCTGATTTCAGTTTCTATGAACATTCATACTCAGATCTAGTTTAAGATCTTGATTGGGGATTTACACTTTCACATATTTCACATTTTGTGAAATAGTCTGTATATTTTCAAAATAAGAAAGTGTTTAGGATCTTGGCTCGTGTATATAGAAAGATTCCCTCTGGATCTGCGAATAAATTTAAATATCCAAAGTTTGATAGTTTCGATTAAACTAATTTTGGAAATATTTACATATTTGTGATATGTTTGTAATTTAATAAGCGTCATGTCTGTAATTAAGTGTGTGTGAGTTGTATGCATGTGATGTAGAGAACATCACCACTTACACCTTCACACTACTACACTGAAAAGTGTTGGTATTGAAATTTTGGACTTTTGAGTCGACGTAAATCTAAAAGGAGTGGAGTTACAAAGCTGAGAGAACATCAACAACATCGGATCCTTAGGAGAAGCCAGAAAATCCAGAGGAGTTGGTATATTTCTGAACTTAGAATTAGGTATGATTGTGTGTATTGATTGTTAAATAATATGTAACATATTACTCTATTTTAGTGGATTTTTACTTTTGAGGTGTAGAGACCTCCGTGGATGTTTCCCCAATTGGGTGGCGTTTTACCAAGTTAAAAATTGTACTTGTATACTTCCTCTTCCTCTAATCCCTTTATTGAGGCTATGTTAATTTAATTTCTTTATAAGTTTTGGTTTTCAAAATTGGTAAACCTATACCTTAAATAACTCGTTCATACTGTTTTACACATTTTGTGTTAAGAAATTTGTTTTAAGAAAATAGTTTCTTCAACAAACTGTTCAGAGCCATTAAGATAGTTTAATCTTGAATTAAATGACTTAAGTGGTATCTTATTCAATTGGTATCAGAGCTTTGGTTTTTTAAAATTATTTAGATCTTGAGTTTATGAAATTATTTTCTCAAAACAAATTATTGACGAGATATTTGAGAGACTAGGTAACCTGTCCAGGCCCCCTCTCTTTGATGGAACCAATTTTCCTTACTGGAAGGTAAGGAGGGTTTCTTTCATCTAAGGGATATTAGGAGATGATGTCTGGGATGCTACTGAAAATGGTTACACTTTTCCTACTAAACCAGTCGATGAAGGAAGTACTGTGAGGATTAGAAAGTTACTAAGAGAATTCACTTAAGAAGAGAAACAGACTTCCCTTAATAATAACAAATGAAAAAATGCCATATTTATGTCTATATATGAACATGAATTTAAGAGGATATCATTCTGTACTACCTCTAAGGAAGCTTGGGACACCCTAGTGACTACACATGAGGGTGACACTAGAGTTAAAGATGCTAAAACACAAATGTTAATTCAGTAGTACAACTCCTTGATCATGACTGAAACTGAGTCATTTGATGACTTCTATATTAGATTGATAGACATTATGACCAAATTGCACGCCAATGGGATTGTATATGATAGAAAGGAAATTGTTTCTAAAATACTAAGATCACTTCCACAAAAAATTAATAATAAGAGATATGCAATTGAGGAGATGGATGAACAAAATCTCACACCTGAACTCCTCAGTAACAAATTGAGAACTGTGGAAATGGAATTAGAAAAACCCAATCCTAAAAGAGAAAGTCTGCCTCCAATCTTGTCTTTTCATCTAAGTTGACCACACCTGAACTTAACATACCTAAAATTGACTTAGACTCTGATTAGGACTGTAATTTATAAAGTCTGGATAATCATCTTGCCTTAATGTCTAAACAGTTTAAGAAAATTGTGATCTTTCGAAATAAAATAGCAAAAAGACAAGGAAAACCTACTTATCCAAACCAATCTAACAATAGGCTCATGAGAGAAGACAAGACAAACACCAGACTGATAATCACAAGAGAACTGAGAGAGACCTTAAAAATGTTGAATGTTATATATGTGGGAAGTTAGGACACATGGCTAGTGACTGTAGAGTTAAATTAAAAAAAATTCACAAATATATTAGGGCGCATCTGTGGCCATCCTCGATCCCCGCCGCGGAGGAGAAGGATCCTTCGGGTCCCGCGCGTCCCTCTCGGGAGATCTTTGGCCGACGTCGTTTGAGATGTGGTGTAAAAATGTAGAGAGATTCAGAGTCGCCAGCCTATTTTACTCAAAACAGACAAAAGAAAAAGGGGAAGCCACCCCGAAGGATGGCTTCCAAAGACATACTGGTGCGTGCGAAAGCAAGATGATTTGAGAAGGGTTCGGAGGCTTAGTTACGAAATGGGAAAGTGCTAGGCACCCATTCCGCCCTCTCGGTCTCTCATGAATATTTGCTATTTTCCTTTTGTTTCCACCCGTGATATGTGTGCATGTGTATATATAGAATGGAGGTAGGAATCCTCAACTTATATCATGGAAAGATAAAGCGAGTCATCCGTAGGAAGATAAAAAGGTAATATTAGAAAAATAAGATTTACGTGATTACCCCTACGTTGATCGTTATAAGGGAACGATAACGCATATGGAGTAATGCGTTATTAAGGGCAAATATATAGAATATAAGGAAAATGGATTTAGAGAAAATAGAAAATTAGAGAAAAAAGGTGAGAAAAAGGACTCGAGTCTCGGGTTTTACCCCGAGATGCCGACGTAGCCTATAAAGGCATCAAAGTCCACGTAGTTTGCATAGAAAACGAGGGGTGGGGTTTATCCCATAAATCCAAATGGAGAATTTCTTATTTGTAAGTATGTGTGTGTGTGTGTGTAAAAAAAGGTGTTTTAGTTATGAGAAAAGTGTGAGAATCCCTACTTGGAATTTATGAGCAAACCCTCTTTTTCTTGTTTTTTGGGTTTTATGAAAATAAAAGAGGTACAATAATACTAAATAAAAATTATATTAGGATGTGTGAGATGAGATAATAAAAAGCTAAATAAGAAAACAAGTTATGGTAATTTAATAGAATTCATGAGAGAGTTTGAGAAAGTTGTACCTTCTTGAAGATCTTGAGTGTTGAATAGCAGGGTCTGGAACTTGCCATTTGGCAGTGCGCTTCAGGCTTTTTTGAAAAATTGACCACCGAGGGCAAACCGTTAGTCAGAATTGTGCATGGGGCATACCATTGGAAAGGTAATTGAGAGACCTTTGAAAGTTATTTGGACCGCTCCCGGGTTCGGGAGTTGAATTTGGATCAAATATGGCTTGGAAGCATTTGTCGGTCTATTGGACGGGGAATCGCTCGGACGCAAATGGATCGTTCGTCCGCATGGTAAGTCAGAATCGTGCACAGGGTGGACTGTTGGAAAGGTTAGGAGATGTAATTCGACATTCCAAAGAGTTTGACCCGGTTTGGAGAGTTGACTTTGGTCAACCGGGCCCGGGAAGCGCTCGGTGGCCTCCCAGAGTCAAACGGATCATTCGTCCGCATGGAAAGTCAAAATCGCACACGGGACGGACCGTTAGAAAGGGTATCCAGTGACCTTCAAAGATTCATTCAGCCTCGGTCGAGCTGAAGAGTTGACTTAGGTCAAATAGAGCCCGAGAGCGCCCGGTGGCCTCTAGGTCTGGTTTCGGACGAAACGGATCATTCGTCCGCATGGTAAGTCGGAATCATGCACGGGGCGGACCATTGGAAAGGGTATTCAGTTCCCTTTAAAGATTCATTGAGTCTCAGTCGAGACGAAGAGTTTGACTTTTGTGTCAAACTGAGCCGAGGAGTGCCCGATGGCCTTCAGGTCAGTACTCGGGACGTGAACTGGGTTTACAGTGATGAAGGGAGGTACTAGGGACTTAAGGAAAGTTAGGAGGTAATAGAATGGGGTGTCTATAGAGCCCCTCGACGGGTGAGTTTGGAACAAATGATGACCGCCGAATGGACACCACATGGTGCTTTTGAGGAGGAATGACCGATTAAGAGGGCCGAGGTCGATTCTGAGGACCTAAGGAGTGTGCTGGGGATGACCAATTCTGTGGGTCAAGGCCGAATCTATGGGCTTAGGGTAAAGGTCTACCGAGGTCAATTCTGACCTAAAGCGTGGTGACGATCGAGGACCGAGGTCAATTCTGACCTAACTTTGGTGACGATCCAAGACCGGGGCCAATTCTGACCCAAGAGTGGTGACGATCGAGGACCGAGGTCAATTCTGACCTAACTCAGGTGACGATCCAAGACCAGGGCCAATTTTGACCCAAGAGTGGTGACGACCGAGGACCGAGGTCAATTCTGACCTAACTCAGGTGATGATCCAAGATCGGGGCCAATTCTGACCCAAGAGTGATAACGACCGAGGACCGAGGTCAATTCTGACCTAACTCAGGTGACGATCCAAGACTGGGGCAAATTCTGACCCAAGAGTGGTGACGATCAAGGATCGAGGTCAATTCTGACCTAAATCAGGTGACGATCCAAGACCGGGGCCAATTTTAACCCAAGAGTGATGACGACTGAGGACCGGGGTCAATTCTGACCTAACTCAGGTGACAATCCAAGACCGGGGCCAATTCTAACCCAAGAGTGGTGACGACTGAGGATCGAGGTCAATTCTGACCTAACTCAGGTGACGATCCAAGATCGGGGCCAAATATGACCCAAGAGTGGTGACAACCGAGGACCGAGGTTAATTCTAACCTAACTCAGGTGACGATCCAAGACTGGGGCCAATTTTGACCCAAGAGTGGTGACGACCGGGACCGAGGTCAATTCTGACCTAACTCAGGTGACGATCCAAGACCGGGGCCAAATCTGACCCAAGAGTGGTGATGATCGAGGACCGAGGTCAATTCTGACCTAACTCAGGTGACGATCCAAGATCGGGGCCAATTCTAACCCAAGAGTGGTGACGATCGAGGACCGAGGTCAATTCTGACCTAAATCAGGTGACGATTCAAGATCGGGGCTAATTCTGACCCAAGAGTGGTGACGATCGAGGACCGAGGTCAATTCTGACCTAACTTAGGTGACGATCCAAGACCGGGGACAAATCTGACCTAAGAGTGGTGACGACCGAGGACTGAGGTCAATTCTGACCTAACTCAGGTGACGATCAAAGACCGGGGCCAAATCTGACCCAAGAGTGGTGACGACCGAGGACCGAGGTCAATTCTGACCTAACTCAGGTGACGATCCATGATCGGGGCCAATTCTGACCCAATAGTGGATAAAGATTAGATTTTGATTCTGCTGGAGAAAAAGATTTATGATTTTGACCTGAGTTGGGGAGCTGATAGCTGGGGAAGCTTTTAGGATACCTCGTAGGAGGAATAACCCATTTTGGGTGTTGTAAGAGAATTCTACTGGGGAAATGATCAGGTGATCCTTAGGGATCCTCCGGAGCTTTGCCGAGAGGAGTTTTCACTTGGTTTTTCAATGATTCCACTGGGGAAGAGGGGTTTCGCTCAAGGGAATTTGAAATTTTCTTGGTAAAAAGGCTCTAGATCCTTCCTGGAATTTTTGGGGGATTTTTCGAGGCTTTCGGGTATTTTTTGGGAATTTCTGTACGAAATTTGAGGTGGGGTGCCGGTCGGCATTGTGTGAGAGGTGGTACGGACTTTTGGGTTGCCCCGGGAAGGTGAGGAGTCAGTGCCGATCGGTATGGTAGGGGTAGATGCCGATCGGCATGGCACTTGGCATCCTATATAAAGGGGGCGAATCCCCTCATTTTTTAACAGCTTCTTTTTCCTTCTCTCTCTCTGCAATTCTTCTGCAAATCGTTCTAGTATTTCGATCTTCAAGAAATGGCCGCTTTCGTGAGCACTGCAGTCCACCGGGAGTGGTTGACCGTTGATGATTGGGCGAATGTGGAGTGGAGGGCTAGGGAGCCTCTTTCTTTGGGGAGTGAGAACTCCTTTGATGCGTTTGAGCCTGTTGCGGATGAGCGGACCTTGCTGCGGGAGCCATCGCATCATCGCTCTTCGAGAGTGATCCCCGGTGGTTATGTAAGTAACCTGACCTTTGGCATTCTTCTCTTTTTGGTGATCTTTCTTTCTTGATCTTTGATGAGACTTTTCTTTTTGCTAGTCTGATATTTCTTTGAAGAACATGCGTGCCCGTGGGACAACGAGGCTCAAGGATGTCTTGGAGCATCTCCCGCCTGTGGTGCGCTGGGTGGTATCGTCAGCGGGTTTTGGGCGGTTGGCTTCTGCACTGGATGAGACGCCTCGTTCCACAACGTTTTTGTGCGCTTTGGGAGAAAGGTGGTGGGACACTACCCATACCTTTCATTTTGGATTCGGGGAGATGACGGTGACTCCCATAGACGTTCAGCAGCTGCTTGGGTTGGATTGTGATGGAGAGCAGATAGAGGTGGATCGCTCTTTACGGGTGAGACCGGAGGCAGTGCGAGCGGCACTTGGTGATGTAGGAAGGATAGTTTCTGGGGATTCTATCCAGCTTTCCCTACTGAAGGATGTTCTATTGGGTAGGGAGATCGATGTGGAGGACGGTCTGCAAGTGAGGCAGATGGCCCGTTTATTCATTCTTCTGGTGCTGGGAGGTTTCATGGTGGGGTCGAGCGGTGACGTCATTTATTTGTGGTTTCTACCGTACTTGAGGATGTTTTCGAACATCCCCTTCTATGATTGGGGGAGTCTGACCTTGGCGACCCTTTACTTTACTCTGGATACATTCAACCAGTGCTGCCGGCAGACCTTTACTGGGGCCACGTACGTTCTTGAGGTATTCTTTAATTCGCACATTTTCTTTTCATGCATTCGCATTTTCCTTTCATGCATTCGCATTTTCCTTATGCGTCTCTTTTTTACTTGTGAATTCAGACGTGGTTCTATGAGGTGATTGGGTGCAACACCCCACTGATTGCTTTAAAGGATGACACTGTTGGGGATTTCTGTCGATTGTATCGATGGCGTAAGGACAATCGACAGTAGAAGGGATCTCTTTCCCTGGAGGCGGTGCGTCAGGTCTTGAATGACCTGACGAGTGGTAGGGTAAGACTCTTTCCATTTCAGTCTTGGTTTTTTGTTCCTTCTGTTCTTATATTGATTTATGCTCACTTGGAGATTTTCAGGTGACCGTTTACCCGTGGGGGACAGCCATTCAGGATGCGGGGGTGAACGCACGGATGAGGCGTTTGTTGGCACATGAGTTCGGCCATTCCTGGTACCTCACAGCCTCACAGCCTCCTATGTCTATGAGGCGGGAGCGACTGATGTTGGAGGATGAGAGGATCGCGGCGATGATCGGCGAGTCTTACTTGCTATACACCAATACGGCTGCGCCGTATGACTATATGGATTTCGTGACGAGCTGGTTGATGGCGCCCAGCATATACGATGCGTTGCCCTTCCCTTCGACGGGTTCGAGTCGGGCGGTGGGATCTTCTCACAGTGGTGGTGGCCCGTCGGCATCTGCGGCGATGGAAACCTCGGAGGTCCCTTTTGTACGGCTGCATACCCCTTCATACAACATTCGACAAGCTGATGGAGGGATGGTGCCTATGTTGCACCATCCTCATCCGATGGATCCGGAGGAGTTGGGTTTAACAGAGGAGGTCCTTCGACCTGTGGTATACCTTTCTTCTCCTTTATTTTTCTCTTTCTTTTCTGTTTTGGTCATTTCTGCCTTGATACTGATTCACCTTTTCTTACAGCAAGTCCGGGTGTTGACCACTTGGCTAAGGGACATCAGAGACTGTATATCTTTGGCGACTGCCCATATTCGGGATGCGATTCCTCTTCCTTCTTGCTTGGTGCCATCTGCTTCGTCCGGAGAGGACTTTGGTTCCGGAAATGGTGGTGCGTCGTCTCGCCGTAGGGGGAAGAGAGGGCGTCACAGGGGTGGAAGCTCTTGAGAGAGAGAGAGAATGAAATGGGGGTTCGGGCTGAGTCCCGTTATTTTTGTCTTTTCTTTTTATTTCCTGCAAAACTGATTTAATACAGAACACAAATATTTGCAATTCAATGGAGTTTTTGATTATCTTTTATTAATGATGAATGAATGCATGCACATGCGCTTTTTACTTTGCTGCTGAGACTGTAAAAAGGAATATTTTTGATTTTTTTTAAGGAAAGTTTTTGATTAAAAAGGGAGAATTAAAAGGATTTTGAAATTCTGTTGAGAATATCAACTTATTTTTATTTGAGTTTTCTGATTTGGCAAAAGAGGAAAAAAGGGAAATTTCTAAAAATGGGGGGGGGGTGCCGATCGGCAAGCACCATGACCTGCCTATCGGCAGTTCAATCCAGTCCCATCAATTGAAGGCTTTGATTGGTACCCTCTTCAGCCTTTGGTACCTTGTGGGGTAGGATTCCCTCCGATTTCTGCAGGGATTATGTCCCTTGTGAGGATTTTTAAGTATAAAAAGGGGGGAAGGGTGGAGTGTTTTCATCACACTTTTGCATTTTCACCTACTTGCCCACCATCTCTTAGCCTTGTAAGATGGCTCTCCCTGGTAGCACCGAGTTTGCCAACTACCTTGAAGCCTTGGAAGCTATGTGCTCTTATAATGTCGACTACGATGCTTTCAACATGCGTCGAGTCTCCTTGTGGCGCAATCGACCTTTTGAGTGGAATATGCTGATAGCGTCGGTACAATTCTGGTACCCCAAAGACCATGTATTCCGCTTTGGGTTGGAAGAGGTTTGTCTTACCTACGAGGAATTTTCTGCCATATTGGGTGTAAATCCCAGTGTTGCTGCGGCTTTGCCCGAATTTTCCCGTTCTCTTAGGGATTTGTTGGCCGGGCTTCTTCATATTTCACCTTCAGCGGCTAGATCATTAGTTGTTGGAGGAATGATCTCCCTCCCGGCGGTGCTGCAGTCTGTGCATTTGCGGGAAGTAGGTGATGCTGGCTATGCTGGAGCCGTTTTTCTGGGTCTGGTTTCAAAATTGCTGCTGGTGACTGGGGAATTGCAGGTGGACCCACAACTTGCAGCCATTACTTCATGGATGTCATACCGTTGCAATCCCGCGGTGGTGATATTGGCGGAGACTCTGAATGGCTTGGATGCCTGGAGAGAAGGCCGTTCTGACTTTTTGAGGGGTAGCCCTATGATGCTTTTTATGTGGTTGTCTGAAAGATTCCGCTTGTCGACTCCTCCAAAATATCCCTTGTCGGCCTTACCCAACTTCTTTTCGCGCTACTTCATCCGCGTTGTCCTATTTGTTGAGAATTGGGAGAATTGGCTTGTGGAGCATGGGGATTGTGGGTTGTATTGGTCAGTGTCTTGGTGGGGGCCGTTGCAGCCCGTTTTGGAGCTTGGAGAGTATTCATATGTGCGGTTGGTTGGTCTCAGACATACCTCTTTTTATTTCCCTTGGAGGCTTTTGCGCCAATTCGGCTGGGCGCAGGTCGTGCCCCCTCGGACCTCAAATTTCTTTCCGGTAGAAGATTTGACTGAGCGCCTGCGTCTGTTGCTTGGGTCTCTGTCGAAAAATCGGCGTCCATCAACCCGTCCTTCTCAGTCTGTCAGGAAGGTTTGCCATGTACCCAAAGATTATATGAAGTGGTTGTGGAGGAAAGTAGTCAGTAAGATGTTGGCAGTAGAGACTGGACAAAGATGGTTTGTTTTATCTCACTCCACGGAAGGGGGTGTTTTGGTCTTTTCGAAGATGGTTAAGGCTCATCGATCCATGGAGTGTTTAAGGTCCTCTATTCAAGCAGGGGAAACTTGGGGACCTCAGGATGTAGATGATGAGGGTGAAGGCTCCTCTGGTAGCTGTGGGTAGGGCTCCTGGGGAGTTTATTTGTGTAACAGGTGTGGGGATTTTATTTGGCTTTTGATGGTAGTGGGGAAGGGAGTTATCCGTTCCTTTTTCTTATGTAATCCGTACTATAATTTCTTATTAATGAAATAAACAAGTTTCTGATCATCCAGCTGTGCCTCTCGATGAATTTTGTATTTTTGAATTATCTATACTGATCGCTAAGGCATACATAATCCTTTTGTTCAAATAATTTTAGAATGAACCGCCGTTCTCGGAGGTAAGAAAAGAATAGTGTTTTATGAAAAAGAAAGGGCCGCACTCATGTGAGGAGTATGAGCTGCCTATGTTCCCCTGGGGTTTTTTGAAAAGTTTTAAAAATAGTTTTTGTAGAGGATCAGGCCCATAAAGTTCTGGGTAGAGGGAAATTAAGAGTTTTTTTTAGGATAGAAGGGGGATGAGAAGAGTCATAGCGCGCCGAGATTTCAGACTAGGGGTAGAATTTCTTGAGATGGTCCATATTGACTGGATGAGACATCTCTTCCCCATCCAGGTCAGTGAGCATGGCAGCACCACCGGATAAGATTTTCTTCACAATGTAGGGGTCTCTCCAATTGGGCTTGAATTTCCCTCTGGGGTCCCAGATGGGTTCTATTATCTCTTTGAGGGCTAAATCCCCCTCCCGGACACCGCGGTCCTTGACTCTCTTGTTGAATGATCACGTTATTCGGTGATGGTACCCCTGTATGTGGTAAAGAGCTTTTAATCTTCTTTCATCTAGGAGGGCTAGCTCATCAAGACGGCTTTGGCACCAGTCTTCTTCACTAACTTTGCTTTCGAGAATCACACGTAACGAGGGAATTTCTAGCTCCACAGGTAGGACTGCTTCCATGCCGTAGACCAGGGAGTAAGGGGTAGCCCCAGTAGAAGTTCGGATTGAGGTTCGATAGCCCCAGAGGGCGTACGGGATCCGATCGGCCCAATCCCTACAACTTTTGATCATCTTGCTGATGATGGCTTTGAGGTTCTTGTTGGCGGCTTCTACTGCACCATTGGTCTGAGGTCGGTAGGGAGAAGATTTGTGTCTATGAATCCCGTACTCGTTGACTACTTTTTCTTCGAAATGCAACCCATTATCTGACACTAGCTCATGCGGGACCCCATATCAGCAGATGATATTCTTCTTGAGGAATTTGGCCACTTTCTTTGCGTTTAACACTGCGTATGACTCAGCTTCGACCCATTTGGTGAAGTAATCGATGGCGACCAGGATGAACTCATGTCCGTTTGAAGCCTTTTGTGTAACCTTCCCTATGATGTTGATAGCCCAGGTGGAGAACGGCCAGGGAGAGGTCATGTTGTATAATTCTCACGGAGGTAGGTGTTGAAAATTAGAGAATTATTGGCATTTGAGGCACCTTCGGACATAGGCGGTGCAATCCTAGATCATGGTGGTCCAGTAGTATCCCTGTCAGATGATCTTCTTGGCGAGCATGTGACCATTCATGTGGGGTCCGCATTCCCCACTGTGGATTTTCTGCATTATTTTCTCAATCTCAGCCCCTGCGATGCAGTGTAGATGAGTTCCATCGAAATTCCTCTTGAGTAGAGCTTTATGACAGATGATGTACTGGCCGGCTAGTCTTCAGAGGGTTTTTCGATATTTTTTGTTGGAACCCTCGGGATACTTACCATGTATGAGGAGGCACCAGATATCATAGTACCAATAATCGGCTAGTTCGGGATCTTCGGCGGAGATAAGCTCCACGTGGTAGCAATGGGTCGGTTTGTCTTGCTTTTGAACTAGGAAGGGGGTCATTGTTATTCCTTCGGGCATGTCGACCATAGAGGCCAAGGTAGAGAGAGCGTCGGCTAGGTTATTCTTTTCTCAGGGTAGGTAATGGAAGGTGATAACTCGGAATCGGGAGGCTAACTCTTCTAATTGGGCATGAAAGGGTTGGAGCTTTTCTTCTTTGACTTTCCATTTTCTAAGCACTTGACCAATGATAAGGGCAGAATCCCCGTAGACATCAAGGTATTGAATACCTTTCTCGAGAGAAACCTTGAGGCCTACTGTGCATGCCTCGTATTCCGTCATGTTGTTGGTGCAAGGGAAATCCAATTTAATGGCAATGGGAGTGTGGGAGTCATCTGGGGCGATCTGAAGGATCCCAATATCGTATCCCTTTTTATTGGCAGCGCCATCAAAGAACATTTTCCATTGAAGGCGGTCTTGAGTGGTGCAGAGGATATTTTCATCTGGGAATTCGGAGATCTGAACATCTGCTTCTTCTACAGGGTAATCAGCGAGGTAGTCAGAGATGGCTCTTACTTTAACAGCTTTCTGTGTGACGTACATGATATCGAACTCGGTTAAAAGCATCAACCATCGAGCCATTCGACTGGATAAAATCTATCTCTCGACTGGGAGGTAGGCCCGATATCTCCTGGAATACATCTGAAAACTCACGAACAACTGGAATCGAATCCAAGTGAATCACAATCTCCTTAGAGGAATCACAATCTTAATGCTACCTATGATTTACATAAGTGTAAGTCCCACGATTGTCATGTGATCATGCAATTGTTTCCTCTATTTTTTAGTCATTGTTTCTTTAAGAAAAAGGATTTGCAGAGGGCTATTATGAAAATTAGTATTTGCTTCTCACTTTCATGTGAGAAGGTAGTCAATCGAGATCACATAGTGGCCACAAAATTAGCGGTGAAAGAAGCTATTTGTGTCTTGGAGAAGTATTTTCCCCCATCTTTCTTTGGCATAAGTATTCACTTATTGGTACACTTATGTGGCGAGGCACTTCTTTGCGGCCTAGTTAGATATCAGTGGATGTATTCATTTGAAAGATTGATGAAAGTTTTCAAAGATAACATAAAAAATACACGATACATTGAAGGATAAATTGCATAGGAATACATCACCATGGAGTCATCAATCTATACTCGGGAATATATGCATAACTCGACCAGTGTGGATGAAAATGATGAGTTCGTCGATGAGGGTGGTTATGTGATGGCAAACGAGTGAAATTAATGAGTTTGAAACATGAATAAGTAGCTCATTATCTATATGACACACATGAAGATGTTGAAGAATGGAAAAAGTAAGTTTAAATTGTTTTAACTTTTACATTAATTTAATTTTTACATGATTAATTTTGTAATACGTTCATCACGATCTATGTAGAAAATATGAAGCTTATGAGAACAATAAAAGATGAAAAACAATGGCACAATCAGATAACGAATTTAGGCTGTGGTTGTCACACGTGGTAATTATAATGAAAATGGTTCTTATTAAATGTTACATTACAAGAAAGCTTTACAACTAACCTAATTAATTTATATATATTCTCATCTCTTAAAGACGGGTGATGCGGCATCAAGGCTTGCTTGTCTAGTCACTGGACCCTTATTCATGGCACAAGTGTACAAAAAGTATCGATTGAACGGTTATGTATTCGGTGTAAGGGTGTATGAAAAAAATACAAATGTACAGAACTCGAGCATTTCATACAAGGCTCTTACTTTCTTTTGAGTGAGCGCAAAAGATAAAAACCTCGTTGAAACTGAAATGACTTACTATGGTGTCATTCGAAATATATTTGAATTGGACTATGTAAACTTCAATGAGGTTGTATTTTACTGTGATTGAGTAAGTGATGAGGATAAAAATGCTTGTAAAGTTGATCCTGGCACCAATTTGATCATGGTTGGCTTGTCCAAATTGAAGAGCAATGAACACGTGGGAAATGAGCCGCTTGTTTATGCTTTTCAAAAGCTCAAGCAAGTGTTTTGCTCGGAGTATATCAACAACGAGCCGTGGTCAATCATCCTATATGCACCAAAGCGTTTAAAAAGTAGTGTGGATGACTTGGCTGCTCCTACCGAATGTGAATCCATTTTTTATGATAACCCGAATTTGAAAGAATTTTTAGATTTGTAGTAAGTATTCAATTTATTTGTAATGACCAGTGGTTGTATTATTCTAATGCTTTATTATTATCGAAAGACAATTTAATGCTTTTGATTCATTTGTACTTGATCAATTTAATGATTGTAATAACAAAGTGAATATGTTAATTAGGATTTTAATCAATTTAAGCATTAATTCAAATTCCATGACCCGTTAGTGTGTGTACGTGCACGCACGCAGTTGCGGGTTGGGGGGCAGTGTACGTTTATAAATTGAATTTGGTATTGATATAAATTGGTATTGGTATTGGTATTGGTATTGGTATAAATTGAAATTGATAGTTTATATTGGTATTGGTATGTATTGTTATTATCTAATTTGAGCATTACTTCAAAGTCCATATACATGTTTGTACTAATAATATCAAGTTTTGCAGAAAATGACTTCATCTCAGTGCGATAGCGGAGGCGACGAGGGCAGTAGGACCCCCAAATGGGAAAATTGGGGTCCGTCGTCGAGAATAAAATGACATTATTGGCTAGAGCGCTAGAGTTGCTGAGGGCGATCGTTTGCCCGGGGGACACAGATTGGTGGGTTATGCCTAATGACCTCAAGATGAACATCTGGGGGTCACTACAGGTAGTGTATTTATATTTATAAGAATCTAACACTTGCTTTCTTTTTGGTTTGTATTTGTTTGACAAGAATCATTCAGCCTGCACCCATATCTCCGCGACTCCACGTTGGAACAATTGAGGGATCAATATAAGATGTGGAATAAGAATATGTGGGCACGGTACTTTAGGAAGACCCGAGAATCCATTTTGAGAGTACGTGACACCATCCCCACGAAGGACTCGATCTCATTGGCTCAGTGGCAAAAAATTGTCGACAATGAGATCAATGAGCGGCAATCGACATCTCGCCAATCGGGGAGGGACAATCGGGCAAAAAAGTTAGGCGTGCACTACTCCGGGCGGACTTCTTATGCCGAGGTGGAGCACAGGATGGTAAGTTTTTTTTCCTTTAATTTTAGTTTTATGTTATTCTAATTTATCATTAGTTTGCATTACTTACTAACTATGTATAATTTATTTCAGGACACGGGGAGTGCCCCTGAGGGTAGTCCAAATAGGCTCGATGCCTATGTGTCAATTCAGACGAAAAAGGGTAAGGACAAGGAGGTGACCCCGAGCGTTGCAGCCACCAGTGTAAGTTATGAATGTTTAATTTTTTTAATTACATTATTATTTTTTATTTACTTAATTAACTAATCGTGTATGTTTTGTCTTTTCAAGCAAAGCTTAAGGAAGTGCATGAGTCGCAGTCTGATGCCAACAAAGCATATTTGGCTACGGACGCACTCAACTAAGTTCTTGGGACGGATCACAAGGGGAGGACTATGGGGTGAGCTCTCATGTGGGGAAGTCGAGGATCATCGTAATGGAGATGAGCAACACTGGGGTGGCATATAAGGTGGACTACCATGATGATAAGCTATCAAGGTTGGAGGCAATGGTCCTAGATATGTACGCCTTCATAAAGCATCAGTTGGGTAAGAGAAAGGGCAAGAGTAAGGGCAAGGGAAAGGGCAAGGAGGTAGAGTTAGACGCGGATGAGGACGAGGACGAGGATGAGGACGTCACTATTTCATCGCTGATACATACGAACTCATCGCCATATGATGATCCATTTCCCATCGTAACCCCCGTCGAGCCGCCTATGTCAATAATCGATTGGCCGAGCGTGTTTCTACTCGACATATATTGTGGGGAGATGATAGCGAGGGGGATGAGGGACTCGAGCTTCAGCTCGAGTATGTTAGTTCATGGACGTGCCCTCCAAGACATTGAGACAAGAGTGCGCATCAAGCATATGGTGGACGAAAAGGAGAACTGACCTTTGTGGTTGCACATACAATGCGGCGTTCAACATATTAATGGGTGTCTCAATTCGTATATCATATGGCCTTCCTTCCTCCTCCGACTTGCTAAAGACCCTTCTTCATGATATTATTTCTATATTTTTTATTTGGATATTAGATTGTATTTGTTTTTGTTTTTTGTACATGTTGGTTTGGATATGGATATTTGCATTTCTATTTTATTTGGATATGGATTATATATTCCATGATTTGATACATTATTTCTATTTTATTTGGATATATGCTAATTGGACAGTTATAATTTTTCTATAACAGGTACAAATATATTGTTGGGCAGTGGTAATGGCCATACTGCCCAATAGTTTTTTTTAAATTTTGCCCGGAATTGTCATGGAAAAAAACTGTGAAAAGTTCATGACAAAGAAACTTGTCACCATCTTTGATCGAGATAATTTTTTAGTTTTGTCATGGGCTTGTCACGGTCCTATCATGGTCTTTGACCTTGACAAGTTTTGTCATGGACCAGTCATGGTCAAAGACTATGACAAGTCCGTGACAAGTTTCTTTGTCACGGACTTGTCACGGTTTTTGACCGGGATAATTCTGGGTAGAATATGAAAAAAATGATGGACAGTATGGCCACTGCCATTGCTCAGTAGTATATTTGTATCTGTCCAAACAACATATATCCAAATAAAAAAAGGGTCAAAGACCTTGACAATTTGTACTTGTCATAGTTATAAACTTTGACAAGTCAGCTGTTTTGGTGTAGTGCCTCGCTACTTGTTTAGCTAAACCATACCCACCAATAGTGTTGTACCAATCACAAAGTCTTGGAATTCTGTTGTGTATGAAAATAAGGAACCATAATTCAAGCTATCATATCACTAACCAGCCATCATGGAAGATAGATTTCAAGTTACACCACCACTTGAGGTGGCCAAGCTCGTATATGCTCAGTGGGAATGTACTTGTGTTGGAAATTTCTTTAGTAGGAAATTACCTTTGACATTAGTTAACACCGTTGCTCATAGACTTTGGGACATGCATGGTCTTTCTCAAGTCATAGCTCATGATGATGGTTATTTTCTCTTCGAGTTTGATAATACAAATTGTAGAGATGAAATGGTTGAAAATGGACCTTAGAATTTTGTGGGTAATGCAATTATACTGAATACATGAAACCAGATTTCAACTTCTCTAAGGATACAACTGAGAGAGTACTAGTTTTTTTTCACAATATACCCATGCAATGTCTGATCTGAACCCCTTCTTTTCTAGCCACACCCTCTATTTTCCTCCCCCTTCCTTGAGTTATCCCCACCCCGCTCTTATAGTAGATCTCCCCATCTTTTCAGTCGCTAATTCCTCTATGAGCTTCATGTCATATTGATTTTAGGTTTGTGCTCTTCTACGTAATGGGTTTGGCCTCTTGACTTAGTTTTCTTTTTGCTTGATTTTTCCCAATACACTTAGGTGCCATTTTTTAGAAGGTATTCATATTAGACCAAGATTGGTGGCCTCCTTATTTCAAGCCTAATTTTGTTTCGATTGGCCAGGGTCAGAATCTTTGGTCGGACTTGGTTCTAACCCCAATGATGCTTTAAATTTTGAGACCCAGGAGTCTCCTACTGCCCTCCCCCTTATTGTGTTTGACCTCTTTTGACTGATAATTATTTGGGTGCACTTCATATAAGGTTGAAGGAGTGGTCGCACTTAGCTAGTTTGGCATGGGTTATTTCTAGTGAGCAAAGGTCAGGTGGGGTCAGTTCGGATCGCAGGTACTGTCCTGACTTTGTTTTGGTTCGTCTTGGTTGCACGATCAAATGGGTTTTCTGTGTTGGTTTTGTCTGATGGGTCCGTCTCTGCTCTGGCACCACATTTGGTGTCGGTTGGATTTTTGTTTGTCTGATGTTGGTGGATTTTTTTGGTAAGTAATTATATCATAAAAACAAAGGAATATACAAGAATGAGGAGGGCATGCCCTCCTAGGATCAGATTTCGTATGTGAAATCACTCTAAAATAAAGCAAGGAAAACATGAAACATATCCCTTAACAACCAAAAAAGCAATCCCAAATTACATAAAGGCCTAGCCACTAAGCATATGAGCATCATGATACATCATGAATATTGCATATTTGTGCCCTTTATCTTTATGCATTCTAGCACTTTTACATTCTTAATGTCTATATTTATGCTCGTTAACTAGAAAACCTTGGATTTGGACAAATATATGCTTTGCAGGGGTTAATTGTGCTTTTGTAGGGATTGGAATGCTAAAAGTGAGGTTCGGTTGCATTTCGGAGAAGTTCCGTCTTTGAAAGCTACTTCAAGGGCAATATGATGTTTTCAAACTCACTATTTTGTATGTAATGAAGTTACCAACATGTATATCATCAAATTATCTTTTCGTGGCTAGTGACCGTGCGTCATTCTGACTCCGAATGAGGAAGTTGTGTCCATTTCCAAAAGGTTTCGCTATTTTCTTCTAGTTCAAGGTCATTTTGGCAATTTCATACTGCATAATTTGAAGGGTTTCAAAACATAATCATGTAGAGAATTTAATTAGCTTCGCGCAGGTTCCGACCATGCATCATTTCGATTCCGTATGAGGGAGTTATGGCCATTTTCGTGCAACGCGTCAAAATTGATTCCGGAGAGGAAAAATGGGGCTATGAACAGCCCAAGGCAAATCCCCAAACCACGGTCGACCGGTACCAAACATGAGGTCGACCGGGGCCATCAGATATGGACGAAAATTTACTTATTTTGGGTGTTTTGGCTTGGTTTTGTTTTGGGGTATAAATAGAGTGTTAGGGGCTTTTCTTTGGAGATATATTTCATTTTAGGTTAGAGAACTTTGGGGATATTTGTGCAGTGCCCCTCTCCTCCATTTTCTTTGGTGTATCCATTTAATGTAAGATCCTATTACTATTCATTATCTCTTTTCTTTTGTTTATGCTTTGTGCCATAGTTTTTCATGCTTTCCATTTATTTTAAGTCTAGTTTAATTTGTGTAGTGTAATTTAATTAGTTGGTTTATTTATGGTTTTTATCATGCTTAGTGGCTAGTTTAGTCTAGATTGTGTGTGATTGAACTCACCTAGGTTTGATGTGTTACTTTGCTTTGGTGATGGAGTTTACGGGTTTATTTCGAGTGGGTTGTCCTAGTTATTATGCCTAGGAGATTTGATGGGGTATATCATGTATGCTCCATACTTACGACCTTGCGTGCGTAGTTTTCGAGGTATTTGTTGATGCCAAAATCTTATTATACTTTTATGAGAATTTAGGGGTGTGACAACCCTTGATTTAATTAACTGTCGAAACGAGACTCAATCTTAATAACTCGTCGACCCATGTAATCATTTTATACTAATTAACTCGGGTGAGGGATATTCGACGCAACCTATAGTTTTTATTCGCTTTGTTAACGTAGTTTAAATACACTCGCCTAGTTTAATCTTTTTTTTTTTTTATCTTTTCCTTTTTATTAAAATTATCTTTTACACTTTTATTTTAGAAGAAGTATTAAACCAATTAAATTCTAGCAACTTGTCTTTGTGGATTCGATACTCGGGCAGGATGCTATACTCCTTTAAAAGAGTGTAGTCATAGTTTAGGTTTTTTTATAGAGTTGGTGAGCCGAATATAACACGACCGGCGCGTAGGTGACTCTTGTGCCACGACGAAACCCGGCCTAATCAAATGGCGTCGTTGCCGGGGATTTGTTTGTTTTAGAATTTATTTGATTTAATATTTCATGATATTTTCTTTCTATTTGTATTTTTTGCTAACATTTTTGTAGGATTTATACATTTGAGCACTAAGAAACGCTTGAATTTTTCCCGCGCGCATCTACTTTGTGGAATTCGCCACTTCAAGCCATCTTTGGGGTAAGCATGTCTTATTCCAATTCCATCATTAATCATTATTATAATTCTCAGAATGCCCGTAATCCTATGACTTTCGGTCAATACTTAGAGTCCCAAAAAATTATAAATTCAAAAATGACTTTGGGCGAGTATAACGAAAGTCAAAAATTGGGTTATTGGAATTTTGAGGATGATGATAACTATTTTGGGCCTCTAATTCCTTATAATAGGAATTTTGAAATGAAGTGCAATAGCTTTCAAAATTCTTATAATAATGAGTTTAAGTATAGTTGCGATAATAATTTCCAAACTTCTCATTTCGAAGAATCCACGCCTTGACCTATGACTTTCGATGAGGGCTTGCGTATGCTTGACAATGAGAAACTTGAAAACCGTTATCGAGAAGAAAATCGTTTGTGGGAGCATGAATTGGATTTATTATTTGAATCCGACGATGATTTTTCTTCCGAGACTTTTGAAGTCGAGGAATGTTTTTAACCAAATGAGGACTTTGTGACTACTTTGTAACAAACCATTGTGACTTTGTCCAAAGCATAATAGATAATGAAATTGAGGATGAAATGGAAGTAATATCCATTTGCAATGAAATGATTTCTTCTTTGGCCCCCAAAGAAGAACGTTTCATTGCAAATGATCTTATTTCCTTCGAAACTCATCTCTTGAGTTTGAATTTCTTTCCTCCCCATTTTCATTCTCTGTTATCACACCGTCACAAGTACCCGATGATTTATTTCCAAACTTTAAAGTGTTAAACCTTTTCACCTATGAGGAGTACTTGCTCGAGTCTCCTTCCATGAAGGCATCTTTGACCTCATGGGCTCCACCTCCCATTCCAATTTCAAAATCCTTGGAAGGATTTTCTACTTTTCTCGATCCCTACATGTTTTTGTCACCCGTTCAATCCAAATCCCCCATCGTCCCTCCAAAACTTTTAATTAACAATGGTTCCTTTCTTATGCCTTACACATGCCTTCCCTTGTTCAAATGGAATTCATATTTTTCAGAAGGTATGCTTGAGAGTGAGGGTACACCGGTCACCCTCCAAAGTCAAATCATTTTCATGGTGGACCCTCAACTATTTATACTTCTAGTGTATAGTTAGTGTGAAGCCTAAATAGTAGGTTGTATATAGTTAGATTTTTATCATTTCTTTCTTTAGTTTTTCTTTCTTTTAATTTAGTCTCTTGTAATTAGTTAACTTTTTGTTATTTATTTTTGTTATGCTTTGGTACTAACATGTTTTGTAGAATCTTTGGCCTCGTACTTTCCAAAAATCTCTCCAGTGTGGGTAGTATCGCTCTTTTCCTCTCTTTAACTTGGTTCTTAATTTACATTGAGGACAATGTCAGGTTTTAAGTTAGGGGATGTGGGATATTCTATCCATTCATCGGTAGTTTCTTTGATTTGATTATATGTTATTTTCAAGCATATTTTACTTGTAAAAATTAAAATTTTCAAAAAGATTTTCTTTCTTTTTTCTCCTTTTTTGGGCATTTTGCCTTTGTTTCCGATGATAAATTTCAATAATGGCCCGATCCAATAGACAACTCAATGATACATATTCTCGATTTTAGAAGTTATTAGACTTTAGTCCTAAATTATTTATATTATGAATAACTTCATGAATTAAACTTTAATCCCATGAGCACATGCGTTTTTCTTGTTTTATTGATTTAGTTTAAGATTTTTATAGATCGGTAATCTTTTGTTGCATTGTATACACTTACACCGAGTAAGCTTTGTACCTTTCATCGTTTGTGAGTGTTATACACTATTCTTTTCGATTTGAAAATGTTAGAGTCGTTGGTAGTCTCTCTATTATTTCATTTGATCGTTCATTAATAGAGTCCATTCTTGAAATGAATTACTTGAGCATGATTTTCAAAGTTTTTTTTACTTGAAGATTGCGTAAACTTTAGGAAATGATCATATACCATCTTTATTATATCACCCATATTTCCCTTGACCTCACCTAAAATATTTCCCCTTGTCAACCCCTTTGAGCCTTAATATAGCCTTTCATTTCATTAACCAAAAATCCCACAACCAACTCCAAATTGGAGTTAAAACCATACATACACCTTCCATACCTTTGTTTGGAATATTACTTGGAATTGAATGATGTTGTTATTTTGTGGTTGCAATTTAGGCATGTGAGAGTGTGAAAAGTAAAGAAAAGAAATAAGTGAAAAAGTGTGAAAAAAAGAAATTAGAAAACAAAAGAAAAGAAAAGAAAACATGAGAAAAGAAGAAAAGAAAAGAGAAAGTTTGTATATGTTGTGTTTAATGTTCAATAATATTTGATCACTCTCCCCGTTTATATATCCAATGCTTATTTGGAAGTTGTTTGTCCAATTTTTTATATTTCCCACTACTTCCCATTATTCCAAGTTTTCATTCCGAACACTTTCAATCCGTACATACATTCCTTTCATTTAGTACCCTAGTCTAGCCTGCATTATAACCCTATCAAGTCCTATGTGATCTTAGTCTATATTTAATTTAAAAGTTGAAATAGTTTTGATAATCTGTGAAAATCCATTTCGCCTCCTTTACTGAGAGGTATCTTTCATTGAGATTACAAATTTTTAGTTTATATATTGTGTTCTTCATTTGTGACATGTGTACGGTCTAGTTTCCATTTACATTTACTCTTTATGCCCGCATGTTCCGTGTGTTAACTCCCTATTTTGAGAGAATTCACTTGATGAGTGTAATTCCCGTGAGGATTGAACATATGCACACTTTATGTTTATCCGGTTTATATAAGTTTTTGCCAAATCATTCTTTGCATGTGTTCGTTCCCCTCCGACTTTTAAGGTTTTAATTCTATGAGGTGTATTCTATCATGTTAGTAATATGGGCTTTCATTTGAATTCGTTCATTGTGCTAATAATGTGTATGAAATCTTGTTCGCTATTATTGGGCTTGTCGCATGATGGTTTTGGCATATTTTGAGGAAACCATATGATGTTTGTGGGTTTCATCCCTGAAAACCCTCACGAGATGACACTCGTCCACTAGGGTAACCTAAGGGTTTAATGGCTTATTGCATATGCTAAATGCAATCGTGTTCCCTACGAAAGTGGCAATTATATTTTGATGCATATGTACGTTTTATATTTCCTTCTGTGGACTGGTTTTATTTGTTTCATCACTAGGGACTAGCAATGTCTAAGTTAGGGGGTGTGATACATCACGAATATTGCATATTTGTGCCCTTTATCTTTATGCATTCTATCACTTTTACATTCTTAATGTCTATATTTATGCTCGCTAACCACACAACCTCGGATTTGGACACATATATATATATATATATATATATATATATATATATGTTGCAGGGGTTAATTATGCTTTTGTATGTGTTAAAATGCTAAAAGTGAGGTTCGGTTGCATTTCGAAGAAGTTTCATCATCGAAAGCTACTTCAAGGGCAATATGATCTTTTCAAACTCACTATTTTGTATGGAATGAAGTTACCAACATGTATATCATCAAATTATCTTTCTGTGGCCACTGACCGTGCGTCATTTTGACTCCGAATGAGGAAGTTATGTCCATTTTCGAAAGGTTTTGGTATTTTCTTCTACTTTAGGGGCATTTTGGTAATTTCATACTTCATAATTTGAAGGTTTCTAAAAGAGAATCATATATATAATTTAATTATATTCCCGTCGGTTCTCACCACGCATCATTTTGATTCCGTATGAGGGAGTTATGGCCATTTCCGTGCAACGCGTCAAAATTGGTTCGGAGAGGAAAAGGGGGCAAATCCCAAAATCGCGGTCGACCGGTCCCAAACATGAGGTCGACCGGGCCCATCAGATATGTACTAAAATTGACTTATTTTGTGTGTTTTGTCTTGGTTTCATTGGGGGTTAGTTTTGGGGTATAAATAGAGTGTTAGGGGCTTTTCTTTGGAGATAAATTTCATTTTAGGTTAGAGAACTTTGGGGATATTTGTGGAGTGCCCCTATCCTTATTTTCTTTGGTGTATCCATTTAATGTAAGATCATATTACTATTCATTATCTCTTTTCTATTGTTTATGCTTTCTGCCATAGTTTTTCATGCTTTCCATTTATTTCAAGTCTAGTTTAATTTGTGTAGTGTAATTTAATTAGTTGGTTTATTTATGGTTTTTATCATGCTTAGTGGCTAGTTTAGTCTAGATTGTGTGTGATTGAACTCAACTAGGGTTGATGTGTTACTTTGCTTTGGTGATGGAGTTTACGGGTTTATTTCGAGTGGGTTGTCGTAGTAATTACGCCTAGTATATTTGACTGGTATATCATGTATACTCCGTACTTACGACCTTGCGTGCATAGTTTCCGGGGTATTTGTTGATGCCAAAATCTTATTAGACTTTTATGCGAATTTAGGGGTGTGACAACTCTTGATTTAATTAACTGTCGAAACGAGACTCAATATTAATTACTCGTCGACCCATGTAATCATTTTATACTAATTAACTCGGGTGAGGGATATTTGACGCAACCTATAGTTTTTGTTTGCTTTGTTAACGTAGTTTAAATACACTCGCCTAGTTTAATTTTTTTTATCTTTTCCTTTTTGTTAAAATTATCTTTTACACTTTTATTTCAGAAGTATTAAACTAATTAAATTCTAGCAACTTGTCTTTGTGGATTCGATACCCGGACTGGCCGCTATAGTCCCTTAAAAGAGTGTAGTCATAGTTTAGGTTTTTGTATAGAGTTGGTGAGCCGAATATTACACGATCGGTGCGTAGGTGACTCTTGCGCCGCGATGAAACCCGTCCTATCACATAATTAAGATCCTAATTAATACAAATAAGCAAGTTATTGAAACTCCTTCAAGATTTGTTCCCTCTATAGGAATTACAGTTGACCAAAAAAGTAATGTCTTCCATAATGCTAGCATGATTGTTGGTTTTTTGAAATTCTATTATTCTTTTCACTCCAGATATAGTAGATGGAAATAACAAAAGAGGATTTTCTAAGGTTTCCATTGATGATCTTCCCTTTAAAGTTAATAGTAGCTTCCTAAATCACCTCCTCCCAGTTGTTTAGCATTAGAAGCATAAGAGGAGTTGTAATTTAATTCCTCCTACAATGCTTTTGAGAAGCTGCTGCTGAAGAAAAGATTGTCGGGGTTCTCTATGGCATTGTCGCATAGGACACAAAGGTTGTCTTGAGAGATCCCATAGATATGATTTTTGTCCTTTATATTAATGGCTTCTCTACAAATCAACCATATAATAAGGAGCATTTGGGGTTATTATTGTTATTCCAATCAATGCGGGCCCAATCATCAGGAGGAAGTGTCTAATGGAGTTCCAAGCAGAGTTTGTATTGAATTTGTCATTTTTTATACGAAGCCATGTGGTTTTATCTTCATAGTTTATGTTGATGGTGGGGAGAGTTGCATATTTGATCTCGTTTGGTTCCCAAGTCACAGTAAAAGGCCAAGCCCTATTGCAATTGATAATGAAATTATCCACTTTGTCCTTGTGGTTGCTTGTTGCATCATAGATTGTTTTATCTCCATAGAGCTGGCAAAGAGGTCCATTTGGGTGCCATTAGTCATGGCAGATGAAGGTGTTTTTGCCATTTCTTATGATATTATTGATGAGAGGTCTAATTTTGTGTCTTAGCTTCATGAGTTTGGACCAAGTCCAAGAGGAATTAATCAAGGGATTGATGTGCCATACACTTTGTCCTTCAACTTGTAAGTTTGGCACCATTTCGCCGAAAGGTTATCCTTTTTGCTCTATAGATTTGATAAGTGCTTGAATATAGCGGCTTTCTTCCATTAATAGGTGTTCTTGATACCAAGTCCCTCATCTTTCTTTGTAGAATAAACACCACTTTATTTAATCTTTGTGCCAGTTGCTTCATGTTAGGGCCAGACCAAAGGAATTTTTTGAGTTTGGTGTCAATCTCATTAGTGGTTCTTTTTGGCAAGATGAAAATGCTAGACCAATAGATTAGTGTGATAAATAGTACATAAATCGTAAGTTTATTTTGCCTACATAGTTTAGGAATGTATTGGTCCAACTCATGACTCGGTTAGTTATCTTGTCCATTAGAGGAAGGCAATATTCATGCTTTAATTTGGTGGATATGAGAGGGAATCCAAGGTATTTGATTGGGAATTGGCCAATTTAGAATCCTAGAAGGTTTGAGATGCAAGCTTTGTCATTGTTAAAGATGCCAGCAGAAAGGAAAGAGCTCTTCATAGGGTTGGGTCATTTTCTAGATATGACACTGAATTCCTATATAACAGTGTTGATAATGGAGATTGAGTTAATTAATGTCAACAACTGCTAGGGTAAAGAAGTCATTAGTTAAATAAAGATGGTTACGTTTCTCTTTAAATTTTGTATGGAAGGTTAATTAAGGAAATCTAGTATGAAGGTCAAGAAGACAAGGAAAGTATTCCATTATAAAGAGGAAAAGAAAGGGGGATAGAGGATCTCCTTATCTTAAGCCTCTCTTAGTAGGGAAGAAACCATGTGTGGAGCCATTGATAGAGATAGAGAAGCTGGAAGTAGTAACACACTCTTTAATCCAACCAATAAAGTTAGGATGAAATCCTATGTGATTGAGAACATGGAGTAGGAAATCCTAACTAGCTGAGTCGTAGGCCTTCAAAATATCAATCCTCAAAGCTAATCTGGGGGCCCATAATTCCTATGGTAGTTTTCATAAGTTCTTGCATAAAAAGAATGTTGTCTCCAATGCATTTACCTTAAACAAAAGTAGATTACCTATCATTAATAAGCATGGGAATGAGGGGCATTATACTATTGATAATCACTTTTGAGATGCATTTGTAGATTGTATTACAACAAGCAATAGTTCTAAAGTCTCTCATGGTAAAGGGAGAGCTAGTTTTGGGGGTGAGCACAAGGTTGGAATAATTTCATTACTTAATGAGAGTGCTATCGAGGAAGAAAGAAGCCACATAAACAGTAGCATCATCTCTAACAATATCCCAATTTCGAATGAAGAATTCAGTATTGAATCTATTAGGGGCCAGGAGCCTTGTCGCTATCAAGGTTAAAAAAGGTATGTTTAATCTCCTCAGGGGTTATGGGGGATGGAATGTGGGTTTCCTGTTCAGTGGAGAGCTTCTTAGTTATGGCAGGGTTAAGAATGTGTGGCTGAGTAGTGGGGTTTAAATAACAAAAAAAGGTTGGAGAAGTATTGGATAGCCTCAGTAGAAACAAGGGAGTAGCCCTCCATTTTTTGGCCATTTGGTTTTAAATTCATAGGATTTTATTTCTGATTATTTTTCCTTTCACTCTAGAGTGGAAAAAGTTTGTGTTCAGGTTTACCTCTTGCAACCGTCGAGTTTTGGAATTATGTTTGAAGTTGGCTTCTTCAGCCATTCTACACTCAACATACTCAATTCTAGTAGTGGTTTCCTCAACTTGAAGAGTGATTTTGCCTCCAAAACTGTTTAGCTATCTTTGAATATCCATTAGATTAGTCTTGGCTAGAGAGGTTCTTTGGGTTATGTTGCTATACAACTTTTGGTTGAAACTTTTGAGAGCTTTCTTGACCATTCTCAATTTCATGGAGATTTGAAACATAGAGCTGCCAATGACACTACCATTCTAGAAATCAATAAGAATGGTACTTAAGTCTTTGTGCATCATCTAAAATTTGAACAATTTGAATAGTTTGGCCATATTTGGGGGTTGGGAGATGATGGTGGTGATGATAGGGCAGTGATCAGACAAGCCTAGATAAATGACCTCAGCTTGAGATTCAGTAAAGTTAGTTATCTAGCATTAATTAGTTCTCCCACCCTATCAATTTTTGTTTAGATGTTTACTTGCCCATCATGGTTTCTGGTCCAAGTGAACCAGAGTCCTCTAGTGATCAGGTCATCCACTTTAATGTTGTAAAGGAAAATATTCAACTCATGAACAACACTGGCATCAATGTCGAGGATACTATTTTTTCATTATGATATCTGACCGCATAGAAGTCCCCCATTAAGATCCACTTATGGTTATAAAATAATGGTGGATATCTTCTAAGTATGTCCATAGAGTTCTTCTCTCATAAGTGAGGTTAAGAGCATAGACAAAGGTAGCATAAAAGGTTTTATCAAGGCCAGGAGAGGTGATACGGAATGAGATGGCTTAGTTGTTGGTTGAGTAGGTGGTAAGTTTGAAATGATTGGGGTTCCATACGATAATGATTCTAGTAACTCCCCCACCAGTGAGATAGTTATGGGTGGTTTCCCAACCGGGGAACCAATTCCTCCTGACATTAGGCAAATTATTTTCTAACTTTGGATTCTGCAAGGCTAACAAGGGAGAGTTTATGGTATCTAGTTAAGTTACGAACTTCTTATTGTTTGAGGGGATAATTTAGGCCCCTTATGTTCCAAGTGGAAAGATTTATCATTGATATTTAAAGGGATATGAGTGCATTTGGAGTGGTAGTTTGTTGTCCATGGAGCATCTTTAGAAGTTTCTTTTTTAATTTTTTGGATAAATTTGGATAAATGTTCCCTCCCATCACGTCAATATTTTTTTATTTTTAAGGCAATGCTAGTAGAGACTGGGGTTGCTTCAAGTTCAGTGTCCTTATCCATGTCTTGGAGAGCAGCAAAACTGTTGTTGTTGGCTATGGGTGGTGTCTCATCAACTTTAGGGATGTTAGGACTTGGTGTTGTTTCTTAGTCATTAGCAGCAGTGGTTGTTTAGATTTGGTTTGGGTTAACATCTTTGCCTTTCCAACTAAATTGAGTCCATTCAGTAGGCTCTAGTGACATGAGGACATTTCGAGATTTTATGCCCCCACATAAGACATTTGGAATAAGAGTAAGACATGCCTTGGTATTCAACATTTATTTTAGGGTAGTTTTCACTTTCTTCAACTTCAACGCATATTATAGCATAACTGATGCTCAATGGATACATCATCATATAAGGGTCTACCTATAGCATTAGTAATGTAGCTAAGTCCATCTTCAGTCCAATATTAGATTGGGGCTTTGTGGAATCTGACACAAATAGGCATTATTTTATTGAGGTCCTTGTTAGATTGGTTGCATCAGCATAGAGGGGTCTACCTATAGCACTAGCAATGTATAAGTCCATATTCAGTCCAATATTATACTAGGGCATTATGGTATCTGACACAAATAGGCACTGTTTTGGTGAGGTCTTTTTAAGATTTGAAGTTGGGGTGCCATTTATTCAAGATGATAGGGTTACTAGCAAAGTGTTGAGGCCTATTGTTAATGATTATGTCTTTATAGGAAGAAACCATATTCATAGGGAATGACATGTTGGAGGCCATGTTTATCCCAAAATTTTTTGGCAAGGTTATTCAAAAGGGAGTATGGTAGCCTTCTACCAAGGAAGAAGACAACAACATTGTTCATCCATGTGGCATTACTAAAAACTACTACTTTAGTTGGAGGTTACACTTGTGGCTTACCATTTACATAGTTGGTTTGTGGTATGAGAGTTTCAGATTTGGGGTTCGTTTGGGTGCAACCACTAAACTCCATGACTAGGTTGCATCTTTTTTCTACTTGGCAGCATGGGGTGTAAGGTCCAGATGTTGGCCAATAATTATAGATGGGGTGTTGATATGATGTGTTGTCCCATTTGGCTTGTGTGTGGGGATAACTTCCTTGTTTGTTCTAACATTTTTAAGAATGTTCCTTATGGGAACCCCCCCTTTAATATTAGAATAATTATTATTCATATGCTTCCCACAACTCCCTAAGTCCGTCGTGGGGTGTTGCATCACCTTGCCCAGGTGGCCTGGTTTCATGATCATCGCAGTTAAGCCTTCTCATTGTGTTGTTTGACTTGGTTGTGGCTGAGAACATGCATATCCTCCGCGTGAATCCTTTGCTTAGGAGGAAACTGAGACAAACCTTTATCTCCTTATTTAACTCTTGCATCCTCTTCACATTAGTGTAGCCTTTTAAGTTCTTCCTCCATAAGTTGTCCATCAATAGTTTTCTAAGCACACAACTTGTTGATCTCCACTGCAATTGATTTCAACTATCTCAATTATATGCTCAGCTTACCATATGTTATGGTACTAAGGCATAATTAGTGCATAACTCGTGTTCTTTTCCATGGACAACCACCACTTCAAAAGGTGTAGGCACAACATTAGTTGGTTGTGGTGCAGTAAAGTTTCCCCTTACTACAGTAAGAGGTTTGGTTGTGTCCATATTGTGTTAGAAGGTGGGGGTGGGGTAGGATGAGGATGAGGTGCTTAGGTGTGTGAGGGCAGTTTCCAGTTAGAGGTGGAGCTAGAGAGAAGGGAGAGAATATTGTTATCAGTGGCTATTTTTTCCCATTACTGGGTAGATCCTTTTCGATTGCCCTAATCTCCATTTGTTTAGTGGTTCTCGATGGTGAATCTATTTTCATATGTTTGTTCTGCTGAGTGGTGGTTGACGACTGTGGATTGTTGGTACTACTTGGGTGGTGCTTCATTGCTGGCTTGATGCTATGACTAAATAGAGACACTTGTCTGTTGTTTCACCTCTAGATGTGCCCGAATCAAAATTGGTCAGTCTGAATTTGGCATTATCTAGTATTATGATATGATATGCAGTTGTGTATTGCAATGTTCTTGCTACAATATTGGGTCTAGCGTGATGCTTCATCCTCTATATTTGATCTTTGATTGTGGTTCGTTCTGCCAGTGTTTTGGGTTGAAACTGATGTTGAGTTATGCCTGCTAGGTAACTCGGGTTGTACTCAGCTGAGGTTTAGTTCTTGGGTTATTAACTAATCTTGGGTTGCCTCATATTGTTGGACTTATGTTGATTCAGGTAGTATACCTACTGGTCCATCTCTCATTTTGTGTATTTGGAACTGGGTTGGGCTGTGATGCCCATGTTTTTTATTAGTATTGCTGTTTTTACTGCCATTTGCCTATTTTTTTTCCAATGTTTGTTGGGCTTGCATGCCCTGAGATTTTGATCTATTACTTTTGTTATGGGCATTGTAATGTTGTTATTGTATTTTGCCCTTTTGTTGGGTAGTGGCACATGTTCTCTATCCCTACGGGTTATGCCCTCTTGGTATTGGAACCTTTTTTTCTTTTTTATACACACATTTAACTTGCCGAAAAAATATTGGGCTACTGAAGGGCTTAGCTATATTACTATTGCATTTGGAGTGCCTATCTGTATATACACAGACACACACAGAGGAGTTGCGAAAAATCAATTATGCTCGGATAAGTGTTGAAATGAAACTTCAATCAAGCTACCAAAAACTATTGATCTTATAATGGAGGATGGGAAATTTCCAACTCATTTTGTGTGTTTAACAAAGTGGAATGTGGCTTTGAATCTACCCTAAAACTAGCAGTAACACACGTTGATGAGGAAAAAGAATGTTTTAAAAAGGAAGTAGTAAGTCTATAGAGATGAGAGAGCCTTTTGGGTGTTATTTCAGGCATATTTCTTGTTACAACACAATTTACAAATGCATACCTAAAGTCGTTGCTTCTAGAATTAGACCCCTCCTTCCCCACCTCATTAATTATAAGCAACATGATTTTGTTGAGGGTAGAACAATTGATTTTTTTAGGTAAATTAAATATCTATTAGAAAGGAATGATATATAATTAGGGGGAAGGGTCCCAAACAAAAAGGCTAAAAGCCTACATACAACAAACTGAATAAGCAAAACTAGCTGCCTAATAAGGGAAACAACCCTTACGAAAACAAACAAAGAGAAAGAAACATACCAAAAATAAGGAGGGATAAACAAATAAAAATAATATATTTTACCTAAGAATGCAAAAGATTCCTAAGAGAGTGGCCAATTAAGTAGAAAAATACTCCTTCTCTTTAAAACTTCCTCTCTCTATAACCCAACCTGCCTAGCCTCACTAAACACCATCCCCTCCCCCTTTCCTTACCTAAACAACCCTCTATGCTCTCCTCTAAGCTGCCGACAGCTGTGAGAAGCTATGTGGACACTACCCTACCCATGAACCTCAACATGACTATGGCCCCCTACATAATGTATGCTTCTTGTACAGCTCATGGAGAAGGGATTTGTGGCCTAGATAATAAGACAACCATTATTGATGCCTTATTTCCATTTGAGATGTACCCATCCCTATCTCTATTATACATAATGCTGATATTATATACCTTAATGATAAAAATGAAGAAGGTCAGATTATCGATACAATAGCAAGAGTTCAGCTTGAAGATGGTCATCTCCATAGTGAGGATACTGAAGCAGGGAAACTTATAACCCTAAAAAAAGTCCCCAAAGGTTACACTGATGTTAAAAGGATGTAAGAGTTACATTAGAAGAATAATGTTTACCTAATATTTATTCTAAGCAAATGTGACGCGACAAACAATGTGTCTCATAAGTGCGTACTCTCTAGGCTCAAGTGCAAGCCTGTCGCTCAAGTAATAATTCGATAAGTCGGGTATCGATCCTCAGGGAAGTAGGACAACAAAGTTGTAACGACGTTGGACAGACAAATGAATCATAACTTCGAATCTAATGAAAAAGGAAAAGATGATTTGATTTGAGAATTGGCTACAACTAAATCCAATTTTTAAAATATTTATTTAATGTACTAACGTATGAATGGAATGCAACTACTCTAAATTACCCAAATTACTGATGATGATTGACTTAAAACTGGAACTATATGATAAAGAAAATAGGACGGGAATACAATCCCTCAACCCTAGTGTATTGATGGTATAAAACTAATTGTAAATTTAAGTGATTAATTAGACCCAGAATTTAGTACTCCCAAGCATTACGTATATGAGGTTCAAGCCCGCACCATACTTAATCAGAGGATGAGTAAATCGGTATTGTGATAGTTACACTCGAATTGAATTCTAAAGCATCCCGGTTACCCTGAAGCAAACGAGATCCAAATATCTACAATTGTCGTATTTTTACGCAATACGGTCATAATCAAATCATTAAATTTAGAGGATTAATTTATACACATGCAACTACCACATCAGGTTGAGTTCATGCATCCCGACCTTTTAAATCTAGCCGGACATGTGAAAACTTGAAAACAACACGTTTAGAATGAAAGAAACCATTTTTACTAATGAATGAAGATGAAGAACGGTGAATTTAGTAATGAACAAGCAACTAGAATAATTATTGAAACAGAAATCAGAATGATTGTACTTGAATTGCAACTTGAAAGTAACTAGGGTTTGTCGTTCTTCCTCTCTAAAATGGATTACTACGCTTCCTAAATGACCTGGAAGCTCCCCATTACATTTGGGAGGAGTTACAATTTATTCACTATGAAAATACAAGAGTTTGAAACAAATATGATTCTATTTTTTCAAGTGTATAAATTCAAAAAATCGATAACAGTACCGATCCGGGTAAATGGTTTGGTTCGGTTCCATCTTTTGAAGCCTTTACAGAAAGTTCTTTGAGCATGGGATCGGTTCATTATTTGTCAGCTTTGGTTCGGTTCCCTTTTGCCATCCGTTACGAAAACTTTGCCTATGAGGGATTCGGTTCGTTTTTAGCTCCTTAGGTTCGATTATGTTTTTGCCAGTTGTTACAGAATCCTTTTCTTCTTGTATTTCTTTGAAGCTTTTTGTATGGAACACCGAACACCTACAAAATAGATGATGAACACACGAAACTCGACGTACTCATTAGAAACTTGCCATTATCGAAGATATGATATGAATCCACTTGAATTACATTACGCGAAACGATAAAACCCTCTAATTTAAGGGGATAAAAAGGAAGAATTTATGCCTAATCAAACCCCCCTAACTTAGAACATTGATCGTCCCGAGCAATGTAAAAGAATCAAAACATAGTCTAGCTTGTAACTGGGATAGGTTACCTTTTTCGCGGGTGCGCGATTGCATTTAGCGTATGCAACAAGCCTTTAAACCCCTAGGTTACCCAAATAGGACGAGTGGTGTCTCGTGAGGGTTTGTAGTGAATATACTCACAAAATTCGACTCAAAGAAAACTCAAAATATGCAAAAATTGTATAATTCAAACTTTCCAGAAAATAGTCATCATCAAGTCATGTTCAAGAGTCTCAAATCATAGTGCGTGTGTGTGAAGCCGAAGATTTAATCGTGGATTTCCACCGATTGACCATTACGTTACTCATCCGAAAATTCGTTTTGATTTCGAAATCTCACGGGATGCTCTCACAAACGAATTACTCGGAATGTAGTTATTCTCTCAGTGTGCGTGACATAAAGAGTAAATATATTGGAAGCAAGTTCGCGCACACAAGTAGAAAGACAAAAATTTTATAGTGATTGGATCTCATCAACGGAATACGATTTGAAAAACGGGAACATTGCCTCTTACACATAAGTCTTATCTCTTTTATTATCTTTTTGTATCTTAGCTCTCTACGCGGTAACCAATTTTGTAATTTGGACTCGATTAGGACTTTTTCGGGTAAAAGGTGTATTGGGTAAAATTGGAAAAGGTTAAGAGTTTCGAAATTGGAAAGTTTTGCTTATGATGTCCGTTAGTGCTTTTCCGGTCTTTTGCTCATTTTCTTCTTCTTTTTTTTTCTTTTTCTTTTTCACTTTTTTCTTTTCTTGCTATTTTTGTTGAGCATTTCTATTCTTTTTCTTGCCCCATTTTTGTTGCACTTTTCGGACTTAAATTCTGAATTTTTCCATTTTTCACAATTCCTGGCTATTTGGGTTTTTCGGGTTACCAAGCGAAAAGGATAAATTATTCGGCTCAATTGGGTTACAAAATGGATGATTTTTCACAACTTTGCTGGCCAATATTTTTGGGTAACAAACGATGGCCTACTTCATTGTTCGAATTACTTATTAATTTACCATATGCGTCTCGAGATTAATTTAATTTACAGATTTGTAGCGCAATTTTCAAGGCAATACCACAAACGTTTTCCATAACCGATCAAAATGAAAGAATTGAGATCATCGACGACTTTTTAGACGCTGAAAAGAACTTTGAGTTAACAATTAACTCTGATTGATTTATAATTTTCACAAAGATGAAAGGCTCGAATCTCCCCGAGGTTGTTAATCTCCACTTTTATTCGTTAAGTCATCTATGATTGCTCAATTTCCATCTTTGGTCAATTTCGGCTTTGTGTATTTTGAATTTTACAACTTGAGACTTTAAACCGACTTTTAATGATATTTTCAAAAAATTTGAATTCCAATTTTTATTTATTTTGAACAAAAAAATATTTTTGGATTTTTCAAGATTTTATGATTTTTTTTAAATTTCTGGGCATTTTTAACAATTTGTGAAGTTTTAGAAATACGCACTTGTGACCCCCCCTAACTTAGACGTTTGCATTGTCCTCAAGCAAAAAGGACTAAAATCTAACTCAAAGTGAATTAAAAGTGCGGAAGAATAAAACAAGCAAATGAAACAGAAATGCAGCTTTTATATATAGAAGGAACAAACTGTGTTACATAGGATAAGGGAAAAACACACAAACAACATTGAGCAAACAACCACTTTGAATACAAACAAACAACAAACACCAATAGGGGCTTCATTGGGGGGCTGATTGCAGGACTCGGGTGCGCGCGAATCATAGGGGTCATAAAAGAAAGATGGTGGGGGACCGCCAAAGTTGAGCTCATAGAGGTGGGCTTGGAGTTGGTGCATCATCCTTGTGTCTCTCCGATAAGCCTCTTGGTCCCTGCGATAGGCAGCTTGATCTTGGTTGTATTGGGTGATGAACCCATCAAAACGGGATTCCACCGCTGCCAGCCGTCTATCGAAATCAGCACCCGAGGGCTCGAAATCTGATTCATCATCTTCATTGTATTCTTCCTCTTCATCCCCTTCCATCTCAACACCTTCCGCCACCGGCTCTTCAACAGGAATTTCATCCTCGACCTCTAAATTGATCGCCTCCCTGGCTGCCCATGGCAGCCCTTTGCTGGGCACTCCGCGTGCGGGATACCTTCCTAATAGGCTCTGGGAGGCGTGGGAAAGCTTGAAGTGGCCGGATACCAGCGTCGGTGAGGGGAGACGTGATGAGGCGGGCGTACGGGAGGGGCACCACAGCTTTATGCTCCCAGGCGGCGAAAATGATATCTGCGTAAAGCATCCTGGCCAGGTTTAGGGTGAAATCGGGGTCGAACAGGTGGTACACAAGTGTCGTTTGGCGAGGGCGCATCGCCGAGTCATTGGAAGTTTGAAGCAAGTTGGCACACACGATGTGGAACGTGATGTGCGCCTTGTCATTAGGACGGCCCACGAGGAAAGTACCCCGATCCAAAAAGTCGTCGGGCACGAGTCGGTCAATGCACTGCTGTTTGGGAATGGTGGGGGCGTTGGTTGGGTAGTTGTATACCTCTGGGTGGGGAACGCCCTTTTTATCAAGTTTGCGGGCTAGGATGGATAAGGAAAATGGGATAGGGCGGCCGTCAATAAAGGATTGGCACGCAAAATTGCCCGTGCAGACGAGAGTGCTATAGAAAGCCCGGACTTCGTCCGCCCAGACGACTGGATGAGGCTCTTGCAAGTATTGTGCACACCCCCGCTGTAGGAAAAGAGTGGTGACGGGGCGCGGTAGCTCATCCTAATTGACAACCCGTTCGATGTGCAATTGACGGGAAAAACTAAAAAAGCGTTCACACCATACGCGCTCCATGTGGGAGCAGTATTGCCCATTGTCGTTGGGCATAACTTCGGTTGACAGATATTTGGCAGGGAGAGCTCGATTGGCCATTTGGAAAGCTTGGAATTAGGAGCGGAAAAATTAGGGCTTGTAGAGAGGGAAATATGTGAAGGTGTGAGTGGAAGAGTAAGGAAGGGGAGGTTTTTATAGGTGGTGGGGAGGGGTTTGGGTGAGGATTTTTGGAGGGAAAAGGGGTGGTTGTGTTGGAGGGAAAAGGGGAAGAATTGGGGGGAAGAGAGGTTGAATGGGTTCCTCGGGAAGAAGCAAAATCGCAAGAAACGAACCGATCCGATCCAGGGGCGATTCGATTCGGTTCTGGGGTTTTTTATTTTTTTAATTTTACCAAACCAAATCGATCCGGCTCTGGGATTCGGTTTGGTTCCATCTTTCACAGAAACTCCTGCTCGCAGTCTGCTGTATTGGAATCCTATTCTCTCAAATTTCTAGTCGCTTGGCCTTATTCTCCCACTTGAATTTCTTGATGCCCTCATGAATGTTGTGTTGGAATGCATGATCTGACCCCTATCCTTACGTAACCTACCTACGGACTCAATCTAATCTACTGAAGCCTAACAACTATACACAAAAATTCACTCCATACACGTCGGGGGTGCGACGACCTATCTTTTTTAGCTCATTCCGACAACCAAATGGTGTCGACTTCTTCCACACATGCCTCTAGATATGGCTTTAGGCGTTGTCCATTTACCTTGAACATATTTCGTCCTTTCAAATCATCTAACTCCACAGCTCCGTGCGGGACTACATTCTTCACAACGAATGGGCCAGACCATCATGACAGCAACTTGCCCAGAAAGAGATGAAGCCGAGAGTTATAGAGAAGCACTTTTTGTCCGGGAAGAAACTCTTTGCGTCGAATTATATTATCGTGAGCGAGTTTCATCCTTTCTTTGGAAATTTTTTCGTTCTCGTACGCATCACTGCGTATCTCTTCTAACTCATTTGATTGAAGCTTACGAGCTTCACCGGCTTTATCCATGTCATAATTCAACTTCTTAATCGGCCAATATGCCTTGTGCTCTAATTCTACGGGAAGATGGCAAGGTTTTCCATACACAAAGTGGAATGGGGACATGTCGAGCGGATTTTTGTATGCGGTACGATAGGCCCATTGTGAATCGTTCAATCTAAGTGACCAATCTTTCCGGGTAGGATTGACGGTCTTTTCGAGAATGTTCTTGATCCCCCGATTAACTAGTTCTGCCTGCCCGTTCATTTTTGGGTGATAGGTCATTCCAACTTTGTGAATGACGCCATACTTTCTCATAAGCGTCTCGAATGGCCTATTGCAAAAGTGCATGCCATTATCGCTGATTATCGCTTTCGGAGCACCGAAGCGGGAAAGTATGTGTTCTTGTAGGAACTTAATCACCACTTTGTTGTCATTAGTCTTAGTAGCTATAGCTTCCACCCATTTGTAAATGTAGTCGACCGCAACAAGGATGTATAGGAAACCAAAGGACGGGGGGAAAGGCCCCATGAAGTCAATACCCCAACAGTCGAAGATCTCAATAATGAGTATCGGGGTTAATGGCATCATATCTCGCCGGGTAATAGTTCCCATCCTTTGGCACCTATTTCAAGATTTACAAGCATTGTTCACATCCCTAAATATTATGGTCCAATAGAGGCCGCATTGCAGAATTTTTACGGACGTCTTTTTGGTCGAAAAGTGGCCTCCATAAGCTTTCGAATGACAAAATTGGATGACTTTCGGAATCTCATCATCCGGTACACAACGTCGGATGATTTGGTCAGTGCAATATTTAAACAGGAAAGGATCATCATAGAAAAACATGCGCGACCAAGTAATAAACCTCTTCTTTTCTTACGGTGTCCAATCGGGAGGGAAAACTCCCGTGATAATATAGTTCACGATATCCGCAAACGAGGGCAAAGAAGAGGTAGCAAAGAGTTGCTCATCTAGAAAGTATTCATCTATGGGTATTGGATCACTAGGTACGTTGGACGAAAGCCGTGATAAGTGGTCGTCAATGACGTTTTATACTCTTTTCTTATCTTTAATGGAGAGATTAAACTCTTATAGGAGTAGGATCCACCTTATGAGGCGCGACTTTGTGTCTTTATTCGCAAGTAGGTATTTCAATGCCGTGTGGTCAGTGAAGCAAGTGATGGGAGAATCAATAAGGTAGGACCGAAATTTGTCAAGGGTAAAGACTACCGCTAGCAACTCCTTCTCTGTGGTAGAGTAATTGAGTTGTGGTCCGGTAAGAGTCCGGCTAGTGTAGTAGATGACATGAGCCTATTTGTCTTTTCTTTGGCCCAAAATAGACCCTATCGCATAATCGCTAGCATCACACATGAGTTCAAATGGTAAAGACCAATCCGAAACTTGCATGATGGGAACGGACACAAGCATGGTTTTCAGTTTTTCAAAAGCGCTATGTCATGCTTCCGTCCACTCAAATGGGGTGTCCTTCATGAGGAGGTTGCTTAAGGGCCTAGCGATGGCGCTAAAGTCCTTAATGAACTGTCGATAAAAACCCCGCGTGGCCAAAGAAGGAGCGCACATCTTTGAGAGATTTTGGTGGGGGTAGATCGTCTAGGACATTTATCTAAGCTCTATCAACTTCTATCCCCTTGGATGAAACTATGTGGCCAAGAACTATTTCCTCAGTGACCATAAAATGGCATTTCTCCCAATTTAGCACTAAGTTCTTTTCCACACACCGGACAAGTACCTTTTCCAGTTTTTCTAGATAAAGATTGAAAGAGGAACCAAAAACACTAAAATCGTCCATGAACACTTCAAGTCCTCTCTCGACCATGTCGCTAAATAGGCTCAACATGCACCTTTAAAAGGTCGCGGGTGCACTACACAAGCCGAATGGCATACGTTTGTAGGCAAACGTACCAAAAGGGAAAGTGAAGGTTGTTTTCTCCTGGTCAAGTACATCTACCTCAATTTGGTTATATCCGAAATAACCATCAAGGAAGCAATAGTAAGGGTGTCCCGCTACTCTCTCAAGCATCTGATTAATAAATGGCAAGGGGAAATGGTCTTTCCTATTTCCCGCATTGAGTTTTCGGTAATCAATGCAAACGCGCCACCCGGTAGTGGTACGTTAGGGGACTATCTCTCCCTTAGCATTCTCAATCACTGTCATGCCCGACTTTTTTGGGACAACTTGAATAGGGCTCACACACTTGCTATTCGAGATTGGGTAGAAAATCCCGGCATCCAATAGCTTAATGATTTCGGTTCTCACCACTTCTTTCACATTAGGGTTTAGCCTTCTTTGCATTTATCTCGAGGGCTTGACATCCTCTTCGAGATCGATCTTGTGGGTGAAAATCAAAGGACTTATCCCTTTCAAATCAGCAATGCACCAACCAAAAGCACCTTGGTGCTTCCTCAGAATCTTTATCAATTTACCCTCCTGCTCTTCGTCTAGGCTAGATGAGACAACAACAGGAAATGTCTCTTTCTCTCCTAGGTATACATATTTAATATGGGAGGGTAGTTTCTTCAATTTAAGGGTAAAAAATTTGTCGCTGGAGGGAACCATGCATGTCTCCCTCGATGGTAGCTCCTCGAATCGAGAAACCCAACTTACGTCTCTCACGTCCTCGTCCGACGCTCTCTCATCAAGTAACTATCTTAACTCCTCAACTTCCCTCTCGAATCCAGTGTACGTTCCCTCACTCTTGTGGCTCGATACTAAACAGGATCCTGGGGCATCTCCATAATAGTTCCTCAAAATATTCTTCTACGATCTCATCTATTAAGATCACCGCATGAAGATCATCTTCTTCCCCCGTCTGTTGGGCTATATGGAAGATGTTAGTCCCTAAAGTCATGTTCCCAAAGGTGAGTTGCATTTGCCCATTTCGAGTATTAATGATTACATTAGCTGTAGCTAAGAATGGGCGCCCAAGAATGATGGGAACATGATTACTCGAGGTAAAGGAGTGCTCCGTGTACCAAATGACAAAGTCTACCGGGAAGTAGAAAGTGTCAACTTGGACGATCACGTCCTCAACTATGCCTCTTGGGATCTTCACGGTTCGATCCGCTAACTGGAGAGTGACCTTTGTGGGCTTGAGGTCGCGAATATCAAGTTGCTTATAGATGGTGTAAGGGAGGATATCGACACTTGCTCCCAAATCAAGTAAGGCTTTTTCAATTTTATTTTCTCCAATGATGCAGGAAATGGTGGGTGCATCGGGATCTTTGAACTTGGGAGGGAGATCGTTAAGTAGAATGGAGCTCACATTCTATGCTAGAAAGACATTTTTATTTACCTTCATCCTCCTCTTTACCGTCAATAAGTCTTTGATGACTTTTGCATAAGCTGGAATTTGCTTAATAGCATCAAGGAAAGGTAAATTTATCTTCACTTGATTTAGTACGTCTAACACTTCATCACAGGGGTTTCCTTTGTGGGAAAGAACCAACCTTTGAGGAAAAGGTATCGTGGTGGGTGGTTTCACAACTACCTCGGGCTCACTAGTGTCTTCTTTATCACTCTCATTCAAGGGGACATCTTCGGCCTCTTTCGTACCGGGCAAAATCTCCTTGTCTTTGCTTACGTCGTATGGGGGAGGTGATAAATCAATGACTCTCCCACTACGAAGAGTAGTCATAGCTTGACATTGCTCATGATGTTCCATAGAAGTGGAGCTAACACTAGTTTGACCTTGGGGAGGTCTTTGACCCTGGGCAGGAAACTTACCCTTCTCCTGGATACTCCACGATGATTGCATTTTTGAAATATTTGCATTTATGTCACTGATCAGGCGATCATATCTAGCATTGGCTGCACTCTGGGTATTGATAAAATGGTTGATGGTATCCTCGAGACTTCTCCACGGTGGAGGGATATATTCTCCTTGAGGTGGTGGTGCTTGTACATGTCCTTGTATGTGTGGAGCTTGTTGAAAGTGTTGTGGTGGAGGAGGGGTAGCATGCGAATTAGGATTCATTGCAGCTTGTTGTTGCCCATAGTTAAAACCAGGATGGTTTTTCCATGAAGGGTTATAATAATTCCCATACGGTGCACCGAAATTACCCTTAAATCCTCTTATACCACTGACTTGCTCTTGAAGCATCACTTTGTAGGCGGGTATAGTCGAGCATTCCTCAGTTGAATGACCCGCCTCATAAATTGCACACACCTTGTCAACGGGGTTTGGGATGAATTCAGATGGTCCTCTTTCATACACCTCACGTAGGTCTCGCAGTCCTTTCTCAAGTACATCGAGTCGACTGTCCATCATAGAATTCTTTTCTATATGAAATAGGCCAGACACCGATGGAGTGGTGGTCACTTGATGATTTCAATTTTGAGCATTAGGGTCAGATGTATCCCAGGATTGGGTAGTCTCGGTGACATACCTCAGGTGAAGCTCAACATCGTGGGCATCTAAGTCAACAAACGGACCACTACCCATGGTTTCAACGAGTTGCTTGGAATTAATGTTCAGCCCATTATGGATAAAGGAAATGATTTACGTTCTATCAAAACCATGATGGGGACACGAAGTAATTAACTCATTAAAACGCTCGAAGCATCAATTGAACGACTCATTTTATAATTATAGGAACGTTTGAATTTGAGCCTTGATGGAGTTCGTTCGATGTGGAGGAAAGAATTTCTTGAGAAATTTAGATTGTAATTTATTCCATGATGAAATCTAATTTGGAGGTAAAGACCATAGCCAGGTCTTAGCCTTATCCTTTAGCGAGAATGGGAAGAGTTTAAGGCGGAGCACATCTTTTGTGCAAGTTTGATCGCTAAGAGTCTCGCATGCCTCCTCAAATTCCATGATGTGGGCATATGGCTTTTCTGAATCCATTCCATGGTAAGTGGAAAGTATCTGGATCATCCCATTCCTAAAGTGAAATTGCCCTGCATTATACGGGAGTAGAATGCATCCCGGAGTAATAGTGTGCTCGGGATATAAGGTGTCTGTCAAAGGGCGATATGGGGCTTCTCCCTTGTCGGCGGTTGCACTACCATGTTGTGACATGTCTCTCTCTCTCAAAGACTCGGTATCCTCACTGGGTATACTCGGAGCGTGCTATGAAGTGTGTCCTAAGAGGTAAAATGGAGTGTTATTTGCGATTGAGTGTGACGGTGTGGGAAGTGGAACCCAGAATTGTGGATCGTTAGGAGTGTGAGGGCTATCAGGGTCGTACTCTCCTATCGGGTTTTCGTGAATGTGGATTGGAGTATTATCGGGAGTTGGAGTGAGTTCAGAGTTTTGCATTAACTGGCTTATGAGAGATGATGATGATGAATATTTTTGTGATTTTTCCAATTTTTATATGTTTTTGGATTTTTGGAAATTTTTGTTCAAAGTTTGAGATTGACTTGATCTAATCCTAAGTCTACCTACTTCCCCGGCAACGGCGCCAAAAACTTGACGCGACTAAGAATGTGTCTCAGAAGTGCGTACTCTCTAGGCTCAAGTGCAAGCCTGTCGCTCAAGTAATAATCCGATAAGTCGGGTATCGATCCTCAGGGAAATAGGACAACAAAGTTGTAACGATGTTGGACAGACGAAGGAATCCTAACTTCGACTTAAAAGAAAAAGGAAAAGATGATTTGATTTGAGAATTGGATACAACTAAATGCAATTTTAAAAATATTTATTTAATGCACTAACGTATGAATGGAATGCAACTACTCTAAATTACCCAAATTACTGATGATGATTGACTTAAAACTGGAACTATATGATAAAGAAAATAGGACGGGAATACAATCCCTCAACCCTAGTGTATTGATGGTATAAAACTAATTGTAAATTTAAATGATTAATTAGACCCAGAATTTAGTACTCCCAAGCATTACGTATATGAGGTTCAAGCCCGCACCATACTTAATCAGAGGACGAGTAAATCGGTATTGCGATAGTTACACTCGAATTGCATTATAAAGCATCCCGATTACCCTAAAGCAAACGATATCCAAAGATCTACAATTGTCGTATTTTTATGTAATACGGTCATAATCAAATCATTAAATTTAGAGGATTAATTTTATACACATGCAACTACCACATCAGGTTAAGTTCATGCATCCTGACCTTTTAAATCTTATCGGACATGTGAAAACTTGAAAACAACACGTTTAGAATGAAAGTAACCATTTTTACTAATGAATGAAGATGAAGAAAGGTGAAATTAGTAATGAACAAGCAACTAGAATAATTATTGAAACAGAAATTAGAATGACTGTACTTGAATTGCAACTTGAAAGTAACTAGGGTTTGTTGGTCTTCCTCTCTAAAATGGATTACTATGCTTCCTTAATGATCTGGAAGCTCCCCATTACGTTTAGGAGGAGTTACAATTTATTCACTATGAAAATACAAGAGTTTGAAACAAATAGGATTCTATTTTTGCAAGTGGATAAATTCGAAAAATCGATAACAGAACCGATCCTGGTAAATGGTTCGGTTCGGTTCCATCTTTTGTAGCCTTTACAAAAAGTTCTTCGAGCATGGGATCGGTTCATTATTTGTCAGCTTCGGTTCGGTTTCCTTTTGCCATCCTTTATAGAAACTTTGCCTATGAGGGATTCGGTTCGTTTTTAGCTCCTTGGGTTCGGTTATGTTTTTGCCAGTTTTTACAGAATCCTTTTCTTCTTGTATTTCTTTGAAGATTTTGGTACGGAACACCGAACACCTGCAAAATAGATGACGAACACATGAAACTCAACGTACTCATTAGAAACTTTCCATTATCGAAGATATGATATAAATCCACTTGAATTACATTACGCGAAGCGATAAAACCCTCTAATTTAATTGGATAAAAGGGAAGAATTTATGCCTAATCAAAAGAATTTACGCATGAAGAAAATCATGGGCTTAGTCCTAAACAAGCTAAATAATACAGTGAAAATATCTCATCCATGAAGATAGTAATTGACCACACAGGGGATGCGAATGGAGGGGAGCATACCACTACGTCAAAGTAGACAGACCACTAAGGAATGGATAATCAACCTCTCAAGGAAGACCTGGGGAATGGCGGTAAGAATGGGAATATTGAGTATTCTATTATACATAAAGCAACACCCAATAGGAATGTTCCTAAGAATATTAGAATAATAGAGGCAGTTGTCCCCCCACTAAAGCCGAATGAGACAACACATGCAAAAAAAAGTATGGCCAACTATATGGTGGTGAATAAATAAAGTAGAGTTAATGAAATAATTATGAAAATCCATATTGGACTTGCAGCCAATGGGGGGACAACAAAAAATTTGGGGTATCTAGATGGGACCAAAATGTGACGCTTGGTAGTGGCTGAGAAGAGAGAGCCAAAATTTGAACTTTCATATAACTGACCCTCAATGGTTGTGGATAGAGTCCAAGTGAAACCTTCAGTTGAGGTTGCTAAACGTGGCCGTGTTAAGTGGGAGAGTAGTTGTGTGGGATTCTTCTTGGGGAAAAAATTTCCTTTTTCCCTAGTTAATAATGTAGCTCATAAACTGTGGGACAAGTTTGGGCTTGCTCAAGTCATAACTCAAAATCAAGGATTCTTCTTCTTCTTCTTCTTCTTCTTCTTTGTAACACCCTGTATTTCTAAGGATATAGGATTTAATTAAATTGGTGATTTAACATTAATTTAAATCATTGATTTGGGGTTTATTTAATTCGAAAAAATTATTTAATTTGGTGATTTAGAGTTTAAATTAATTCGGTTTATTTTAATACCACGCGTGTCGTATTTTGAGGTGGAAATAAAATGATTTTATAAAGCGACTCAGATGACTATTTAGAGGTCACGGTTGAATCCGAAAGGGTCTAAATAGTCGATATAGTATACTCGGGGGTATAGTTTGGATCCCGGGACAATTTTAGGCCAAACCAACACCTAGGAGGGCATTTTGATCATTTGGAAGAATAGGGTAAAGAGACCTAAGATTTTACAAAGCCTTTATTAGTGTATAGATGGGAGAGTCTAGGGTTTGGAGGTTAGAAAATAAAAAAAGACCATTAGATAAGAAGGAGGAGCCATTTTTGAAGCTTAAGGAAGGATTCAATCAATTCTTGCACCACAAACATCATTCCAGAGTGGATTGAAGGGGAAGACAATCAAATCCATAATCAAATCACAAAATTAGACCTCAATTAAGATGCAGGTATTTATCTTGCATTTATATTAAGCATGTTATAATACCCATGTTGAATAGGGTTTGATTTACATGTTTTTGGAAAATTTAATATGAATTTGGGTGGGTATAATCCATGAATTGATGTAGGTTTGCATGTATTCATATTTCTTTTTGTTGGTGAAATGAAATCAGAGGGTTTGGGATGATTTATAATGAAAAAATCTGGGTTATTGATTAAAAGATGTGAAGAACATGAGAAACTAGGGTTTTATGTATTGTTAGAGGATGATCGATTCTTGGATTAAATTCGGGATGAATTAATGATTAATTTACATTGAAAATCATTCCTATGCATCTATGTAGTGATTAGTTATGTTGGTTTGAAATTTGGTGAGGTTTCATGGAGAATTGAGGAAGATATTAGGTTGAAAAATAGCAAAAACGTAAGGAAGAAGAAACCTGCTACTTTTTGAATCGATTAGGCCCAAAGGAGAAACGATTTGGTAGGCAAATCAATTCGGCCTCCTGGGCGAATCGATTCGGCTTCTTATAATTGGCCAGTTTTTCCTTTTGATGTTATTTCCTCTTGGGATGAATTATGAGGAACTTGGTGGCTAATCATAGAATTAATTAAAGACTTAGAGGAGGTCAGGAGGTATATATTTGAGACTTGATTAGGTCTAAATGTGAGTATGATTGGAATTTTAAATCGATGATTGTAAATGGAGTGAATTGCAAGTTGAAAATTTGGAATTTGGGATTCAGGAAGAGTGGTCCATGACCTAGGGCTATAACTAGTTTGGTATGGGTGTAATAATTACAGAATTAATATAAGGGGTACTAGGGGCCCTTCGGGTAGAGAATAAGGCTTGAATAAAAATAATTGAGAACTATAAATGTGAATAAATTGTACGATGAGTATTCAAGAGATAAATATAACGTACTGGTGACTATTATAGGGGGAGAGTATACGTATACGGATTATAATAAGTTGAGTGTATACCTATACGAATTTATTATAGATCGTGTGTGTGCCTATATTGAGTATACATATGGTTAGGCTTTGTGTATGCCTATTATGTTCTTTTATGTATGTTAACATACCTATGCAACTTGCTATCACGGAGGTCCCGTGCAGTGGGTGATCCTACCTTGATGATTCCAATGAGGTCTGGATTTGAGCCCCAAAGCATAGTGTTGATAGTGGATAACTATGTGAGAGAAATAGTGATGTGGGCAAGTCATTTGGGTACATTAGGTATGTGCACAACTCCAAAGACTTAGTACTATATTCACCCCAATATGTGTGATTTGATTGATGGTTAGAGGAGACATTCTGAACCGATAGTCCATGATTATCTACGAGAGGTACTTGGACTGATGGCAGAGTACGCGAATGCGTATCATTATGACCAGTCGGGGAGATGCAGTATTTATATATATATATATATAGTTTGTGACATATATATACTCATGGATGCTTAATCTTACCTATGTGTGATAGTAAAGAGACTAGGTAGTGTATATCTAAACAATGCTTAATCTTACTTTTGTGTGATAGTAATACTATATAGTGTATATCTAAATAATGCTAAATCTTACTTATGTGTGATAGTAAGGGGACTAGATAGTGTATATCTAAAACAATGCTTAAACTAATTTAAAAAAACTTGCAATCAAATTTAAGATATAGGAGAAATGCTCTCCTAGGTGAAAAAGGAGAAAACCACCACCCCTGCAACCACCTCCACAACACCCTCACTACTTCTTAAACCTCCGTCTAGTTCATTATGTCCTCTTTGGGGATATCCATTGTTGTGGAGAGCTTAACCTTACATCTTTCCTCCCTAACCAGGCCGGAGGAAGATGGGTTTCCTCTAACTACTGAGATAACACCGGAGGTTGAGGAGGGTCCAACTAGCGTCGATGTTCTGGAAGAAGGCCAAGTTAGTTTGATTGATGCAAACGTATGGGACTTCCTTAGAAGTAAAAGGTATTTCGAGGAAGACATTAAAAATTTTAGACGCCCCACTGTCCGAAATGAAGGCGGAGCTCTACCACCAAAAACAACGGAGCTATCTAAGGGATCTATCCCAGATACTAGGGTTGTCATAGGCACTCGACTCAATGGTACGATGAAAAGTAAGAGTTTGGATGCACGGGGAAAAGCGTCTGTAAATCTCTCGATAGATTTTACAGCTCATATTGTACCCCCCCCCCCTCCTATTAAAACTTAAGCATTGCCCACAATGAGAGGATGTGGAGCTCTGTGGGGGAAAAAAAGAAGAAACTGAAGATCAGGCTCACCTACCATTAACCTTTTGTGGTGAATACCATTATCACTGTTACACCTCCTGCTAAGGTGACTAGTGGTGGGCCATAAGCGATGGGAGAAAAACATAGTTGGGTATTTTCTTGGGAAAAAACTTCCTTTCTCCTATATGAATAACGCGGCTAATTGAATGTGGGGTAAGTTTGGACTGACCAAGGACATCGCGCATGATAATGGGTTTTTCTTCTTCCTCTTTGATAAGCCTACACAACGCGATGAGGTTCTTGATAATGGTCCATGGCATTTTGTTGGCATCACCATTATTATGAAGGAATGGCAAGCAAACTTCAACTTTAACACGTAAACCTTGAAGAAAATACCCATCTGGGTGATTTTCACAACATTTCGATCTAGCTGTGGACGGAGGAAGGGCTCAACTATATTTCTAACTCGGGGAGACTCTCGTTGTATGATGATGTTGTAACAGAGGAGATGAATGGGATATCCTATGCCCGTATTTGTATTGATGTAGAGGCAAAAGATACCTACTATAGCAGCATTAACGTCATTATGGAAGATGGTGCAATTTCACCGGTGAGAATTGAATATCCAACCAAACCACCATCTTGCCCTGACTGTCTTATGTTCAGACATAATGTTAGTAGATGCACCAGAAACAAGGAATCTATTCAAGCGCAGGTCACAACCAAAAATGCCATGAAGGCAAAGATCCCTGAAGATGCAGAATGGACTTTGGTCCAAAATAAATAAAAACCCTTGACTCCCTCTGTTTGTGAGCAGGGACAACCATCTGGTATTAAAGAGAAGGAGCTATAGGAGGAGATAAAAATGGAAAATAATGGAAAACCTATGCAACAAGTGGTTTCACCCACCATCATCCTAACTAATTCGCTTAGTGCTATGAACAAAGATAGTGAGTTTGAGACTACTCCTAAACCCACTGCCCTTATAAGAAAAGTTATGGCAGTTGATGAGCTAGCAAATAAGCATAAGGGGGAGGTGAACAGGGTGGGAGACTCCAGGGGAAAAACTAGGAAAAATGGAAGGGGAACAAAAGTTTATCATTAAGATCGGATCATAGAACGTTAGGGGTCTCAACTCCCCTAATAAACAAAGTGAAGTTAGTAAAATAATAAGAGACCAGCAGCTTGGCCTAGTATGTTTTCTTGAAACTAAAGTTAGGAGGAATAACTTAAGTAATGTTAAGAATAATTATTTCTTTCAATGGGGATAGCCTTGATAACTATCCTAGTGGGGGGGGGGGGGGGGCTAGGGTTATTATGGGATGGAATCTGAACATTGTAAATGCAAAATTGATCCAGTCACACCCCTAAGCCATGCTGTGTAAAGTGGATGTTTGTGGGAGAAACACGAGGTTTTTTGCTTCATTCATTTATGGGGAAAATTCACTATACATAAGACTTCTCTTGTGGGATTTCCTAAGACTCAATAGTGGGAGTGTTAATGGCCAACCGTGGGTTCTAATGGGGGACTTTAACATGGGGAGATCCTAAGAGCAGAAGAGAGGCATGTATTGTACTGATGAGGGTGCTACTGGTTCTTTCAACTGATGCATCAATGGCATCCAAGCTGACAATATGACGACCAATGGGTTATGGTTTACGTGGAATAATAGGCACTAGGGTAGTGAGAATGTACAATCTAGGATGGATAGGGTTCTCCACAACGATATTTGGAGTAATGAGTTTCCGAAATCTCAAGCTACCGTCTTACCTCATGGTGTTTCAGACCACTACTCTATCATTATTTTACAATCCCCATAGGAGCCTAGAAGACCTAAGCCATTTAAATTCTACAATTTTTGGATGGGACATGCTGAGTTCTATTGGGTTCTTTCTGAGTCTTGGCATGGTTTTGATGAGGGTAACCCCATGGTTAGACTAATTAAAAAGATGAGAAGACTTAAGGATAATCTTAAAGGTTTTGACAAGAAGTTCTACAACCATTTATCCAGTTTGGTTGAGGAGGCCAAGGAAATGCGTGAAGAGGTTCAAACTAGACTGGACAAAGAGGGAGGCAATATTAGCATCCAAATTGAGGAAAGGAATAAGTTGACTAATTACCTGGAGCTAAAAAATGTTGAAGAATTGTATTATAAGAAACTGCCCAGAGTCAAATGGCTTCAGTTGGGTGATGGGAATAATTATGTCTTCCATAAGAAGTCTAAACAAGCTACTACTATAAGAAATATTATTAGCATTAAGGATGAGAATGGATTTAGGGTCGAGGGTACGCAAAATATGGCCAATACGGCAGTGTGGTATTTTTGTAACCTACTAGGTAGTAGTAGCACAGGTGCGGATCCTGCTCCAATTCTCAACGCGAATGTTTGCAAGAGAATTAATGATGATGATCTTGCCACATTATGTATTCCCATTAATGAGGAAGAGATTAGAGTTGAAATGTTCTCTATTGGGTCTGATCAATTCCCGGGTCCGTATGGGTTTAATGCGTATTTTTTAAGAAGATCTAGGAGGTGGTTGGTAGTGATGTAATTGAGGCAATTAAATTGTTCTTCAGATGTAGCTACTTGCTTAGGCAGTGGAATTGCACTGCCTTGGCCCTCATCCCTAAGGTTTCTACTCCAAGTGGTATGCATGACTTTAGACCTATTTCCTATTGTAACACCATCTACAAGTGCATTTCGAAGATTCTTGCAAATAGGTTGAAGTCGATCCTACCCCACATTATAAACTCGTGTCGAGCTGCGTTTGTTAAATGGAGGTCTAATTTTGATAATATCCTCTTACTTAAGGAGATTATGAGGAATTACCATAGAGAGCTCAACCTGCTAAATGCACTATAAAGATTGACCTGTTGAAGGCATATGATACTATGAGTTAGGAGTTTCTTTTTACCTTACTGGTTCATCTTGTCTTCCCAACTATTTTTGATAGATGGATTAAAGAGTGCATTACTAATACTGGGTTCTCTATAAGCTTGAATGGGCATCTTCACGGGTTCTTTGAGAGGAAGAAAGGGTTGAGGCAGGGTAATCTCCTATCTCCTTATATTTTTCTTCTGGTTATGGATACTTTCTCTTGCATCATGGACAGGGCTTGCACTGATCCTACCTTTACCTACCACCCAGAATGCAAGGAGGTGGGGCTTAACCACGTATGTTTTGCGGATTATCTGATCATTTTGTGTGGTGGTACATTTCCTCTTGCACCATTGCGAAAAAGGTTATGGATGATTTTTTTAGCATTGCGCGTATCAAGCCCAACCTCATTAAGAGAAACTTCTACTACTCAGGTGTTGATGAGGAGGAAATCATGCATATGAGGGATATTCTTGGATTCAATCACACCAACCCTCCCTTCTTGTACCTAGAAGTGCCTCTTTTCACTTCTAGGCTCAAGAGTTAAGGCTATAGTAGATTGATTGAAAAGATTACTGGGAGAATCAAATATTAGACCAACAAGTTTCTTAACTACATTGGTAGATTATAGCTAATCAAGTCTGTCCTATTTGGTATCCAATTTTACTGGTCTAGTCTCTTAATATTACCCAAGGGTGTTATCAAAAGGATCGAACGACTGATGAAAAACTTCCTTTCGAATAAGTCTAAAATTAAACATTCGGGCGCTAAGGTTGAGTGGAAGGACCTATGTAGCAGCTATGGAAAAAGGGGGATGGGTATTAAAAGCATCGAGAGATGGATTGTAGCAGCTATTATGAAGATGTTATGGAATCTTAGTAGCAAGAAAGATTGTTTGTGGGTCAAGTGGTGTAATGTGTATAATTTAAAGGGAAGAAATATTTGGGTCATAAACATTACAGACGACACTTCATGGAGTTGGAGAAAGATGTTGTAAATCAGACATGTGATCATACCTCTTATTAAGTGGAAAATTGGTAATGGAAATGATACTTTCTTATGGTATGATAACTGGAACTCGCTGGGCCCGTTGCATCCCCTTTATGGTGATAGAGTTATTTACAACATTGCTAGAAATCATAAGGCTCTGGTGGCTGACTACATTGTGGAGAATAGGTGGAGATGGCCTGATACGGTTACTTGGGAACTCTTGGAAATCAGGAATACTGAGTTGCCTCTCATTAGGCAGGATACAACGGATGAGGTGGTCTGGATACCCAACCAATCTAGTTTTTTTATTGGATCAGCCTATGACGTGACTGCTCCTAATATACCTACTTAGACCTGGCACAAAATCGTGTGGAATAAGGTTAATATATCTAAATGCGGTTTTATTTTTTGGCTGATATGTAGGGAGGATCTTCACACCAAAGATAAGCTCTATAGTTGGGGCATCTTTGAGGACAACATGTGTTGCAGTTGCACTAATGGAGTTGAGTCCATTGCCCACCTGTTCAATAAGTGTCATGTTGCTAAGGAGGTTTCGAAGGAGATTAGATTCCAAAATCTTGGGACACTATGGATTAGGATGGTGAGTTTTAGTACGCTCTTTCAAATTATAATGGACCTAGTTTTTACAATCGTATTAGGAATATTACATTTTCTACTACTATCTATTGCATGTGGATGGAAAGAAATTCTAGACAATTCAAGAGGATGACTAAGGGAATTGATGTTATAATTAAAGAGATTGAGGTAATGATCAGAGCCAGGTCCATGAGTTGGAAGAAAGGGAGAAGGAGTTTTGAAAACTGGATGGCATGCATGAACTGGGGAATACTGAAAAGTGCACTTGACTAGGTCTAGTGAGGGGCTTCTGAGCCTTTTGTCCTATGTTTTTTTTTTACTTTCTCCCAGATAGGGTATTACCCTAAGGGGGTTTTCAGGGTTTTTCCCTTCATGTTCTTGTAATTGTCTCTTTGGTTTATATATACATAATTCCCCTCCCCCCCCCCCCCCCCCCCCCCAACCAACCAAAAAAAAATGTTTAATCTACTTAAGTGTAAATAGTTGAAAAGATAGATAGTGGAAATCTAAAGGTAAAGTAAGTGTGGGAACTTACCATGAGGATGAGAGAAATAACATAAGAGTGATGTTAATTATTAATTGATAGGTAGGGTACTATATGGGAAGTACAGGGTAAGTTATAGAGAAACTTAACTAAAGGCTTAATGAAAATTAATGGTATACTATAGCATACTGTATGGGCGGTGCGGGTGAGCTAGACTGGTTTATGGTTAGTTGGATGCTCGAGACCTAGTTAGATTGGGTATCTTGACTAGGTGGGACGTTAGGTGCACTATATAGACGAGAGGTGAGAAACTCAAGCGAGTGTACGCAGCTTAATATTTGTATCTAATAACTATTCATTTAAAATGCAATTTATATACTTGCTAAATGTTTTCAAATGGTTTTTACTTGGGCTCTGACCCGTACTTGCAAAACTTTTTCCAAAATCTTTTAGGTGTCCAGCCACAGGGATGCCCAATGTGATGATCTGTTCTAGGGATGCATAGATGCAACACATGTGGATGCTTGCAGGATTTGGACTTAGACGCTTCAGTTACTTCATTCCTAGAGTAGGATGCAGTTCAGTTATTTCAGTTGGGAATGTCGCCCCTTTAGTTATTTATTTTATGCACTTTATCAAACTTTGTATTTGTGGACTCAGTTTGATTTCATTAAATGGTTAGTTGGATTTTATATTTGAGAATCGATAGTTTATTTGGTACCATTTTATTTCGGTTATTTATCTGGTGTTTAGTTCAGATTATTTTACTGCATGATTTGGTTATGGTGATTATTTCGCTTGTGTTGTTGTTTAATAAAAAGATAAAATTTGGCATCAGTCTTTTGAATACTAGGTGGTTAGTTAAAAAAAAGTTTTCAACAGTGATGCTAAGAATGATCCATATGAGATTCCTATTTTAATTGGATGAAGGGCTGATCACCCGATATTTAATTAGTCGGGGTGTCACATTATTCAAGTTTGATAATACAACTTGCCATGATGATGGGGTGGAGATTGGGCCTTCGCACCTGGCTGGACACGCTATCATTCAACAAAAATGGAAACCTCACTTTAATTTTAATTGGACAACATCGGGAAGAGTCCCATTATGTGTACAATTTCATAACATCCCAATGCTATTTTGGACTACAAAAGGACTGAGTCACATAGAAAGTGTTGTGAGAATATAGCTACCACAAAAAACATAGGGAGGATAAGTTATGCTAGGGTTTATGTAGAGATAGATGCCTAAGCCTCATATCCTATATCAATTGACATTTTAATTGAGAATGAGGCCAGTGCATGTATTAAGATTGAATACCAAATCCTCCCACATGTTGTTCACATTGTCTCATTTTGGCCATTCCATTAACAAGTGTACGAAAGTGAAATGAGCAATTAATTCAAAATAAATTGATGTAGTGAAATTTATCCCTTATGGGAGGTAAATTCTAACCCATTCCTTTTTGTTGAGATTTTGCATTTTTAGCAATTATCTCAATATAAAGTAATGATCTAGAATTTATTTCTTTGGGTGAATTCTAATGTACAATTTCATAATTTTAGGATTTGCATTTTTAGCAAATCTCTTTTATTATTTAATTGTCCATTATTAATTCATCCACTATCCTTTTTATTTTTATTTTGTAATTTTTAGTTTAGATTCAATAAATACATGAGTGAGGAATTGTAATTGAGAAATTGATGATGTAATTGAAGATTTCATATCAATTCAAGGCTTAAATGGGTTTGATCTCCTCCTCTTGTTTACTTTTAGTTTAATCTTCTCATATTTTTATCTGTTTATCTTATATTTGTGGATGATGATGATTATTGAGGGTTAATATCCCATTCATGGGATGAAATTTTGAAGCCCTCATGAATCCAATTTAGTTAGTTTACTTTTTAGTACAATTTTATTTACCTCATTTTTTATTAGCTTTTACATCTTAGTAGTACTTTAAAAATTAGTATATAGTTAGTTAATTAATATTCCCTTGAAAAATTCATAAAAAATAGAAAAAGTAAAAATAGAAAAATATAATAAAATGGAAATGAATCTATATATATGTCCTCACCAATTTTGTGTTTCACCCTTAGATTTGGATTGACTCCCTTAATTACCCTCTACACTAGTTTTGTTATAATTTTGTAGGTTCAAGGGAATTTTGATAGAAAGAAGTTGCAACAACGACAAAAATCTACATTAGAGGCACTTTTTTATTTATCAAATGGCGCCGTTGCCGATCTTTGGAGCTTGACGTGCTTGAGAGGATTTCCAAATTTTGAGATTCACTTGTATTGATTTTTTTAATTTTAGTACCATTTTAGAAGGCTTGTATTTAGGATTTTATTACCTTGCTTGTATTGCGGTGCATAGAGACACCATTTCATTTTCATTTAAAATTTGTAATAATTGAAGAAAGCGTGATTGGGAAACCGGACAAGGTAGATAGAGGGCGTCCATTAGCGAGGATTTAGAAGCCTCTCCACCTTGGGTCGGTCGGACTCCCGGGGTCGACTGAGATTGGCGTATTCTCCCCCCGTCGACTCAACATTTTCGGTACCCCACGGCCTAAAAACCGTGGGAGGTACATTTCTTAACCCTCGCGCCCTCTTGTTAGCGAATTCATATCTTGTGTGCTCCTCCGTGCTCTTATGAGATTTGATTCTTGCAATTAATTTTGAATGGAATGATGAATTAAATTGACTAAGACCTACGCCCGGTCACTCACGAGAAGGGATTTCATCACCCGACTCAATCACTTCTCCTTTGTGTGCTACCCTAGCCCTCACTAATTTAAAATCAATCAACTAGGTAGACCAATAGGAGACAATTTTGCAAAACCGATCACCAAAAAAAAAAAATCAGTGAATTTTTTATTGCCCGCGGACTTAATTAAAATTTGACTACCCTTTCACTAAATCTAAAGATAAAAAATTGGTTATGTGCTAGTAGGGATTTTTCCTTTACTTGTGTGTGTCCAATTCCTTTTTTCGGTAGTCCGTTTTAGTGAATTCGTCCAAATTCTTAGAGTCCAAATTTTTCCCCACGCTTTTCTCTTCCAAAAAAAATCAAAAAAATATTTTCTTTTCTTATTTTTATAAAAAAAACTCCCAAAAATATTTTCTTTCTTTCCATAACAAAAACAAAACTCCAAAAATATTTTCTTTTCCAAAAAATCCAAAAAAACCAAAAAGAATCCCTCTTTGCATGCCCACGTGGAACCGAGTTAATCATCGATTAATTCGTTCACGTATTCTTTCTCCCGTCTCTTCCACCTCAGGAGAACCAAGTGTTCCCCTTACTTCTTCCATTCCACCGATCACTTTGAGTTGTCCCCGAGTTGACATCTCTAATCCCATCATTCATCCACCCACCATGGCTGAAGAGCGTGCCTTAAGGGACTATTTTGCCCCGATAACAGCCAGCCCACCATCTTGCATAGTTCTTCCACCCACCCCGGCGGATCAATTCGAAATTCCCCCGGCGACCATTTCCATGTTGCTCAATGTCCATGGTCTTGAGCGTGAGTCTCCATACACTCACTTGCGAAAATTTCTCACGGTTTGCGCTACTTTCAAAAATCAAAACTTAGATGAAGAAAATGTTCGTCTTCGCTTGGTTCCATTTTCTCTCCATGATAAAACATCCATGTGGCTACATTCCTTGTCACCGGATTCTATCCATACATGGAAACAACTTGTGAAGAAGTTCATGTCCAAGTTTTATCCCATAAGTAAGACCAATGAGGTACGCCAAGCCATTCAAGATTTTCGCCAAAAGCCCACCGAGCAATTTTGTGAAGCATGGGGCCGTTTTCAAGATTATATCAATAGTTGCCCACATCATGGTCTCGAGAAGAGTCGCCTCGTCCATAGTTTTTACAATGGTCTCATTCCTTCCACTCGCACCATGATTGAGTCCATGCACAAAGGCAAATTCATGCACTTAACTCCCACTGCCGCCTACAAGTTTCTCCTTGAATTAAGCGATGACTCCCAAGATTGGGAGGGCATCAATGAATTTTCGAGATCCGAGCCACCACGAGTAGGTAGAACTTATGAGGTTAAAAATGATCCCGATTTTAAAACCTTGCTTCATGGCTTAAACACTTTGACTAAGACTGTTGATGCTCTCAGTTGTTCTCTTTCTAAACAAGTGATGAATGTCAACGAGTCTAGTCCTTCTTGTCATGTCTGTTTAAGTCATGATCATTTATCTCATTTGTGCCCCCTTATTCAAGATGATCCTGAACCCACTCTAGCCCAAGCATGTGCCTTTGATACCAGTCGAAAACCCACACCACCATCATTTACTTACAATTCGAATAATAGGAACCATCCCTATTTGTCTTATAAGTACGACAATCACCTTGCTCCATCACAACCACAACAACATGTTGGTGGTCCACCAGGGTTTCACCAAAACCCGCAAAGGCCACATCGCCCTCCTATCCAACACCGCCATGCTCCTTACCACCAACAAAACCATCCATCATCCTTTGTCCCCCAAGGAGGACCGTACCACCCCAATCATCAAATTGTCCCTGTCCCACCTCCGTCCTACGAGTATTCACAGCCGCTTAGTTCTAACCGAGAGTTGGTCCCCCAACCCCCTTATACCCCTCCACCCCAATCATCCACCTCCTCTATCGAGAATCGTCTCACTCAATTCATCATGACTCAACAACAAACCACCCAAGTATAGACTCAAGCCATCCAACGGCTTGAGCAACGTCTTAATCAGTTTGAGTCCGAGCAAGAGAAAGGTCATTTTTCGAGTCAACCCATTCCTAATCCTAAGGGAAATGGAAAGGAGTTGGCTTATGAGGTTGGCCCCCCTTCCACTCCACCCACATACCAAGCGAACATGAAAGCGGTGAGTACTCTACGATCCGGTAAACAGGTTGACAATGGTGTTGATGCTCTCTGTGATGTTCCAATCCCACCCACCCAGAATTGCCCATTAGAACCACTCCCTAAGGTCCCATGACGCGACTAAAAATTTGTCTCAAAAGTGCATTTTCTATATGCTCAAGTGCAAGCCTGTCGCGTTAGTAATAATTCGACAAGTCGGGATCGTCTCCACAGGGATCAAAAATTGGCACTTTTGTAGGAGAAGTTATTAAATCTTGAAATGATTCCTCCAAAGAAATATATAGATGATTGATGATGAGAAATTGCAATTGGAATAAAATATACTCAAAGAAAAGAAAACCCTAAAAAATTGTGGAGAAATTAGATTGAAAAATAAGAGAAAATAGGGTAGGGTACAATCCCTCAAACCTTAACGAATTACCGTGTAGAATACTAGAAATGTAAATTAAAATTCTTGACTAAATCCAATCTTTATAAATCCTAAGCATTACATATATGAAGGATCTAGCCCTCACCATATGAAATCAAAGTTAAATATAAAGTGGTGAATGGACAATTACACTTGCAAAACGTTCTTAAACATCTCAAGTACCTAAGGCAAGAGAGATTAAAAGATTTGAATGTTCATGTAATTTCCTTCAACGATTCGGTCAATATTTAATTTACCCTCTATTTTCTACATAAGTAATTTGCCTCGGAGTGAGTTCATGTACCCCAGCCCTTAAGAATTTAGCTAGACATGATTTGATTAGAAGACAAATTCATACACAAAATTATAGACCTACCAAACATTGGAAATAATTTGCAATACAGTTGAAATTTAACTAACATAGATACCAAATAAGAGAATGGAATTGTTATACTTGTATTCAGCAACAGGAAAAGTCTTTGAATCCAGAAATTTTGTCTCTCTCAACCTTACAAACTAGGGTTTATGAAAACTCCTACCCAAGAAAATGAAAATTTCCTAACTTCTGAATTGCTCTCTCTCTAAATCTCTCCCTAGAATGAGGTAGGGCATGGGCTTTTATAGCACCAAGTAGTATGAATTTGACAGCAAGAATTGCTTGTTGTGCAAGATTTCACCAGCTATGCACATCAAAATCTTCATAATAAATGCCAGGATTTTGCATGACCGGACCGGTCCGGATAACCCTCGGATCGGTCCGTTTTTCAGCCACCGGATCGGTTCTTTTTTTATTCTACCGGATCGGTTCTGTTGTCATCAGTTTGTCATCCATCCGGGGTCTACTGGACTTGGGTCATTTCGGATCGGTCCGGATATACACCGGATCGGTTCGATTTCTTCCAGGTTGACTTTTTCCTTTTCTTCTTTGACTGGCCATAACTTTTGATCTCGATCTCCGATTTGCGTGTCGTTTCTTCCGATGCTCTTGTGAAATCAAGCTCTTCAACTTCCCTTTAGGTGTCGAATTCGAACTCTGGGTATAACTTTATGTTTTTACCCTTTGACTTTTCTTCCTTTCTTGTGTTTCTTTCTTCCGGTTTCTTTCTCTCTTTCTTGCACTCCATTCCTAACAAAATTCATCAGAAATACACGAAACTCGGGGAAATTGTTAGAAACAGTCAATGGCAATGATATGGAATAAAAATGGTTCAATTACCTTGTTCAGGATATAAAAATCACTAACTTAAGGGTCTAAATTCAGACGAATTTATACTTGGTCATCCCACCATCCCATAATGCCACCGACAAGAATGCTTCTAAACCTACTGAGCCCACCACTGCTTTTGTCCCTAAATCCCTCTTCCCTCATAGGTTGGCCCCAATAAAGAAAGCTCAACAATTTGATGAGATCAAGCAAGTTTTTCAGAATGTTCAGATAAACATTCCATTCCTCACCGCGATCCAACAAGTTCCTTCTTATGCAAAATTCTTGAAGGACTTGTGCACTGTTAAGTGACGGACGAATGTTGCTCGTGATGCCTTTGTCACTGAACAAGCCACGTCCTTCATCCATGAGAATGGTATTGTGAAATATAAAGACCCTGGTCATCCCACTGTCTCTTGCATATTAGGAGATAAATTCACTACTCGGGCTTTGCTTGATCTTGGAGCTAGTGTTAATTTGCTACCTTACTCTCTCTACCTTGAGTTAGGTTTACAAAACATGAAACCTACACGGGTCACTCTTCAGCTTGCGGACCGTTCTGTGAAAGTGCCTAAAGGAACCGTTGAAGATGTTTTGGTGAAAGTGTCTGACTTTTACTACCCTGTGGATTTCATCATCTTAGACACTCTTGCTCCCGACCCAACTAATATTCCTATCATTTTGGGTCGCCCCTTTTTGGCAACTGCCAATGCCATCATCAATTGTCGATATGGGTCAATGAATCTTTCTTTCGACAACATGACCGTCGAAGTCAATATTTTCCACCTCATGCACCAACTGGCCGATGTTGATTCCATTGATGAGGTATGCATGATTGACTCCTTAGTCCAAGAGATGTTGGATACCACATACCCAGAAGATCCTATCCACCAATATTTGGCTCACTTTGGGTCCGACTTTGATATTGATTCTTCCATCTCCGAGGTCAATGCCTTGATAGATTCTACACCACTGCTGGACACTTCTACTTGGGTTCCTCCATTTGAGCCTCTCCTTATTGATACTCTTCTTTCTGTGGATAACCCAGTCAACCCCTGTCCCGATATTCTCTCGAACTCTGTTTCTGCATCTGAGTCCGATGCCTCTCCTGAGCCACCACCTAGTTTGGAGCTTAAGCCATTACCTGCTGAGTTGAAATATACTTTTTTAGGCCCAAACCAACATCACCCCGTCATTATTGCTTCTAACTTGACACCGGATCAAGAAGAGCAATTGGTCCACATTCTCACTCAACATAGCACTGCTTTAGGGTGGACCATTTCCGACATTCAAGGTGTCAGTCCCAATGTCTGTAGCCACCGCATTCATTTAGAAGAGAATGCCAAGACTTCTCATGAGCCACAACGCCGACTCAATCAGGCAATAAAAGAGGTCGTTCGAGCTGAAATTTTAAAATTGCTTGATGTTGGTATTATCTACCCCATTTCAGATAGCCAATGGGTCAGTCCCATTCATGTGGTGCCTAAAAAGTCTAGAGTCACCGTTGTTAAAAATAGTGATGATGAGCTTGTGCCTACTCGCATACAAACCGGCTGGCATGTTTGTATTGATTATAGAAAGCTCAATGCTGTCACTCGCAAAGACCACTTCCCTCTCCCATACATTGACCAGATGCTTGAACGCTTGGCGGGCCATGCTTACTACTGCTTTCTTGATGGATATTCAGGGTATAACCAAATACCCATTGCCCCTGAAGACTAAGAAAAAACTACCTTTACCTGTCCATTTGGCACATTTGCGTACTCTCGTATGCCCTTTGGCCTTTGCAATGCACCTGAGACTTTTCAAAGGTGTATGACTAGTATTTTCAGTGACATGGTAGAGCGTTATCTCGAAGTCTTTATGGACGATTTTTCTTTGTTTGGTTCATCCTTTGAATAATGCCTATCTCACCTCACTATGGTCCTTTAGCTTTCTCAAGCAAAGAAGATGGTTCTCAATTGGGAAAAATGCCATTTCATGGTAAAAAAGGGTATTATTTTAGGTCATGTTGTCTCCAACTCCGGTATTGAGGTCGATAAAGCAAAATTCGACTTGATTTCCTCACTCCCCATTCCTAAGTCTGTTAAGGACATTCTCTCCTTCTTAGGACATGCGGGCTTCAACCGGTGCTTCATTAAGGACTTTTCTAAAATCACGCGTCCTTTGACGACCCTTTTATCCAAAGATGTCCCTTTTGTCTTTGATGAAGCATGTGTTGCCTCTTTTGAGCGCCTAAAAGCTGACCTCACTTCCGCTCCTATCATGCAACCTCCCAATTGGTCTCTCCCCATTGACCTCATGTGTGATGCTTCTGATTTTTCACTTGGTGTTGTGCTTGGCCAGAAAGTTGACAAGCGCCCACATGTCGTCTCTTATGCTAGCAAAACCCTGCATGATGCTCAACTTAATTACACAACCACCGAAAAGGAGTTGTTAGCGGTTGCGTTTGCTCTTGATAAATTTCGCTCATATTTCATAGGTTCCCCTATCATCGTGTATACTGACCATGTTGCTCTTAAGCACCTTCTTCATAAGAAGGATTCCAAACCACGATTGAAACGATGTATTCTCTTACTCCAAGAGTTTAACCTTGAAATTTGTGACAAGAAAGGTTGTGAAAATGTTGTTGATGACCACCTCTCTCACATTACTGTCACGTCTGACTGTGATCATGTTCCCATTTCTGAGTCATTTCTCGATGAACAACTTTTTTCCATCTCCACTTCACCTTGGTATGCTGATATTGTCAACTTTCTTGTTACCGATCAACTTCCTAATCATTGGTCGAAACATGATCGATCTAAATTCATGGCGAATATGAAGTTTAACTCTTAAGATGACCCGTTTGTCTACAAGTATTGCCCCGATCAAGTCATTCGTCGTTATGTTCCCGAGTGTGAACAACTCAGTATTCTGTCCTTTTGCCACAATAGTACTTGTGGAGGCCACTTTGGTTCCAAGAAAACTGCTGCCAAAATTTTGCAAAGTGGTTTCTATTGGCCTACCCTTTTCCGCGATGCCCATCAATATTGCCAGGCTTATTTTAATTGCCAACACTCTAGGCATCTCTCTCGTCGTCATATGATTCCTCTCACACCTATCCTCATTGTTGAAATTTTTGATGCGTGGGGTATCGATTTCATGGGACCATTTCCCTCCTCTCATGGTTTTCAGTATGAGAACGTATGTGCTTGCGTTCAAATGAGCAAATTATATATTAAACCCTTTTAACCCAAACAAACCCTAAACATGCAACAGTATGTGATTGAATAAGATGATAATCTAAGCAAGAACATTCAAACACATGCAATTGAGGAAAAATCCCCCAAAGGGCCAAAACCATTTATTTTCATTATAATATTGTAGATATACAATTTCGAATTACAATGAAAATACAAGTGACTAAGAATTATCCTCAGGTGTCGGATTCTGTAGTCGTGGCTGGAACTATCCCTTTCCAGTAAGGCTGCAATGGAGAAGAGAAACAGCTTCTCCACAAGGGTTGAACAAGAGCAAGGCTTCGTTCCTGGGTTGCAAAGAGATTCACAAAAGATTGGCAATTTGTGTGAATCAAAAACCTAGAGTCTAGATGCTCAATAGGTGAAGACTTAGGGCTTTCTTTACTCTGGAAATCGTGTGAATAAGTCTTAGAAAACCACTTCCCGTAGTGGGATTAAATAAGAGGACTTGAACCATAAAAATCTGACCACGATCTGAACACGATCTTTTTGAGTTTATCCCAGGCGGACCGGTCCGGATCTGAGGCGGATCGGTCCGATTTGACCGAATCGGTTCTTTTATTCTGAGGCGGATCGGTCCGTTGATGATCGAATCGGTTCTCTTCAAGGCTTCATCGGTTTGTTTGCGGTTCGGGGTATACTGGCCTTCTGACAAACAAGCGGATCGGTCCGGGTCTTTAGGCGGACCGGTCCGGTTAGCCGGATCGGTTCTTTTATTTCAGCGGATCGGTCCGGCTGTCAGACTATATTTCCTCCTCTTCTTTTGATATTCGGATCCGTTGAATCTTGAATCTTGAATTTCTTCAACTGTGTAACGGCGTGCGACATAATACATTGATAATGGAAAAAAAATGTCCTTACAAATCTCCCCCTATGTCTATGCCGGTACATACATAAAAACAAACATCCGAATTATCAAACAACTAAAAATGATGCCTATACAAATCTACCCTTCCATGAACCCAAAACTGGAAAGATACAATTGAATAAGACTACAACGTTTTCTCTTCAATTCTTCAGGAATCTCAACACTTTTCTCATCAGGGTGTGCAATCCAATTATAATCCATGTAGTACCTACACACATGAGACAAAGCAAAATACCAAGTGACATATCGAGTTTGAAATGAGATAAACATATATACCAATTTATGAGCAAACTCAAACTTTCAAAACTCCCCCATAATAAGATAATTCATTCTCCCCCGTTTTATGATGTCCCCAAAATAGACAAATGAGAGAAACAAATGAAATAAGCAAGTGCGGGGTGACACAAGGATAAAACCACACCATGAATGAACACAAAGCAATCAAGTCGATGATAGCGTAAATGAAGTGGTGTGATCAAATTCGATAGGAAAATCAATGCATACAAACATGACATATGTGCACGATGAATATTGGATATTCGTAGCGAATGAACTCAAATACTTCCTTTGGTGTAAAATAATGACAATATAAGATATTGACTCAATCAAATCAACAATATCAAAGCCCAAAGTGATTTTCACACCAATAACGTCCAAAACGATTTTATGCTTTTTCAGGACTTTCAAGGAAGTGCAAACCCGTTTAAAGATTCTCCAACCAAACTCCCTTAGATATAATTTTGAATAGAGGCATTCTAAATTCTCAAACTTTGGAGAATTGATGGTGAAACCTAAGTGGCCCATACTTGGCATGAATTGCTTTTTATTGCCTTTAAATTTTTTTGGGCTCTTTTAACCTCTTTGGACCTCGGATATTAAAATTCCTCCATTTTTTAGGTCCTTTTTAACGGTGGCTTTTGCGCAAAGGATAGATGATTACCTTTCGTAACCCCTTTCCGTTATATAAAAAACACACAGTCTCACCAAAACGGTTTTTACATGCATTCCAATCTTGTCAAGTTTTATCGCATATTGTATATTGTGTAGACAGAATTGAGATGGAAACACTCAAGCCAATATGAGATTGACAAGTGCAATAATCAAATATAGCCGTGCATGTGTGCAATAAAGGATACAGGAGTCAAACATGTAGGAAGCTATCACTAATTACATCTCAAAGACTCCAACCAATGTAAAGCACATAAATGAAATGATGTAGCCTCTCAAATCTCTATCAAACAGTCACATGGATAAATGGAAAGAAGTTGTGATTTGGCTATCTTGAATGCTCATCCATAAAAAATACAAAAATCTTTTTTGGTCTTTTTCAAAAATTTTATCAAAATAAAATCTTTTTGTGCTTTTCTTTAAAAAATAAAAGAAAATCTTTTTGCATTATTGATTTAACGAAATAAAAAATGAACAAAAATAAAACACACTAATGGTACATGCTAGTAATAGGCAAAAGAAACAGCATGAAAATCAACCTATTCTAGCAACCAAGACAAGATCTCAACCGAGAGTAACGGTGGAGTTTTCCAAAGATGGTGACATCTTTTGAACACACTCCACTAGATCATGTGTTGTCTTGATCAAAAACTTCACTTGCTCGCGAATATGCACAAACTCTCTATCATAATGTGCAGGTAAAATGTCATGAGTGGGTGTATGTGAATGAATGTGTGAAGTGGCATGATATGGCACAAAACCCAACTTAGAACAAAACTCCCTAAGATGTCCTCGCTTCTTGCAGTCGGAGCAAACATACACCAGTCTAGGAAGTAATTTTTCAATAATTTTGGGATGAACATTCCTAAAAGGTCTCACATGGGACTCACTCACCAAGGTGGATATAGGCTCAGGTGCATTAAAAGTAGTGAATGTACCATCATTACCTTTTCCAACAACATTCAAACCGGGATAGGGAACCATCTTATCAACCTTCTCAGATGCATTCTCTAATGTGACTTGGACCTCTCGTGCTTGTTTGAGATCATCCTCGAGATGGGATACACGTGTCGTCAGACTAGACACCGTGTTGGTCAAGTCACCTTTTTCCCTTTTTAGCTCATCCTTCTCTCCCTTTAACTCACGAATTCGAAGACCTAGGATCCTATTTGACCTTTTTATTTCCATGGTCTCGATAAATAACTTTCTAAAATCTTTTTGGATCACACTTTCATCACCATCCTCATCCTCACTATCACTTAGAGAAGTGGGCATTGCATCTTTCTTACGCTCTCTCCTAAGTTTAGAGGGACACTCAAATTTCTTGTGCCCTATCCCATCGCACTTAAAACATCTTATCTTCTCAAGAGATTTCTTTCTTTCTTTTCCACTCTCATCACAACTCTCTCTTTCTCCAAACAATCTTAAATATTTCTCTAAAGCGGTGATCCTAAGAGCTAACTCTTTATAACGCTTCTTGGTTTCAAAAAACTCAGAATCTAACTCGGCATAAGCGCGTGGAAGATCACACTCGCTCTCACTTGCCTCATCCTCCCCCTCACTCTCATCGCTCTCACTATCGAGGTGTCCCTGTGACGTAGTATCCTCATCGTCGTGAGAAGCATTGGAGGTACTCACATGACTTGCCATGAGTGCGGTGATGTTATGCTCATACAGTGACTCAACTCCACAGTCCACCGACTCAACCTCACTGTCGTCACTAAGGGTAGCATTTAGGACAGCTTTCCCTTTCTCTCTATTCAGACGAGTGGCACACTCAAAGGCTCTATGACCCTTACCGTCGCATTCAAAGCATCTCTCACTGTCTGTCTTAGGAGGATCTTTAAAATCTTTTTCATTATTTTTCTCAAAATTCCTTTTATCATTGAAATTTCCACTTTTCTTGAATTTGAGAATTCTTTTGAAATTTTTTGCAAACAGGGCCAAGTCATCTAAGTCCAAATCACACTCAGAATCGGACTCAAAAAAAATTTCTTTCTTTTTCTTAAAATGAGTCTTTAAAGCAATGCCATTATCCTTAGCCTTAATGGTTTTGGGAAACATGTCAATCTCATAGGTCTGAAGATCTCCTACAAGTTCTTCCAACTTAAGTGATTTCAAATTTCCCAAGGAGTTCAAAACAGTGACTTTAGGAATAAAGCGTTTTGGGAGAGTTCTCAAAATCTTTTTAACAACACGCGTGTTATCAATCACTTCACCCAAATTAAAACTTGTGTTAACGATGTCTGACAAACGAGCATAAAAATTATCAAAGCATTCAGACTCGGACATGGTAATAGTCTCAAATTGGGTGGCCAAATTTTGTAACTTAGATTCTTTCACAGCATTAGTTCCTTCATGGGTGAGTTGTAAAACATCCCATGCCTCTTTTGACGTGGTGCACGTCATTATGCGTTTGAACTCATCAGGTGTGACAGACCCAGAAATAGCACTTAAACCCTTAGAATTAAAAGATTCCCATTTAAATTCTTCATCAGTCCAAGAAGTGTCAGGTTTCAAGTTGATCACATTATCAACAGTCACAGAGGGAGGAGTCCACCCTCTTTCAACTAGGATCCAGACACGTTCATCAATGGATTTTAAATCCGACCTCATTCGGGCTTTCCAATAAGCATAATTTGTCCCGTCAAAAACAGGCATTTTATTATATAACTTCTCCACTTGAACACGCACTTTTTCAAAAATCAATTTTTTCAGAAAATTGATATCTTAGAAAAATTTTGCGGAAAATAGGAATACGCAATAGATTAGCGTAACCTGCTCTGATACCAATTTGAGAACGTATGTGCTTGCGTTCAAATGAGCAAATTATATATTAAACCCTTTTAACCCAAACAAACCCTAAACATGCAACAGTATGTGATTGAATTATATGATAATCTAAGCAAGAACATTCAAACACATACAATTGAGGAAAAATCCCCCAAAGTGGCAAAACCATTTATTTTCATTATAATATTGTAGCTATACAATTTCGGATTACAATGAAAATACAAGTGACTAAGAATTACCCTCAGGTGTCGGATTCTGTAGTCGCGGCTGGAACTATCCCTTTCCAGTAGGGCTACAATGGAGAAGAGAAACGGCTTCTCCACAAGGGTTGAACAAGAGCAAGGCTTCGTTCCTGGGTTGCAAAGAGATTCACAAAAGATTGGCAATTTGTGTGAATAAAAAACCTAGAGTCTAGATGCTCAATAGGTGAAGACTTGGGGCTTTCTTTACTCTGGAAATCGTGTGAATAAGTCTTAGAAAACCACTTCCCGTAGTGGGATTAAATAAGAGGACTTGAACCATAAAAATTTGACCACGATCTGAACACGATCTGTTTGAGTTTATCCCAGGCGGACCGGTCCGGATCTGAGGCGGATCAGTCCGATTTGACCGGATCGGTTCTTTTATTCTGAGGCGGATCGGTCCATTGATGATCGGATCGGTTCGCTTCCAGGCTTCATCGGTTCGCTTGCGGTCCGGGGTATACTGGCCTTCTGACAAACAAGCGGATCGGTCCGGGTCTTTAGGCGGACCGGTCCGGTTAGCCGGATCGGTTCTTTTATTTCAGCAGATGGGTCCGGCTGTCAGACTATGATTCCTCCTCTTCTTTTGATATTCGGATCCGTTGAATCTTGAATCTTGAATTTCTTCAACTGTGTAACGGCGTGCGACATAATACATTGATAATGGATAAAAAATGTCCTTACACAGTATATTCTAGTTTCTGTTGACTATGTTTCCAAATGGATCGAAGCAATTGCCTGCCGCACTAATGACCATCGAGTTGTGGTCCAATTTCTCAAAGAGCATGTCTTCACGCGTTTTGGAACCCCCAAAGATATCATTAGTGATGGGGGTAAACATTTTTGTAATCGAGTCTTTGAACACCTTGTCAAAAAGTATGGTGTTACCCACAAGGTTGGTCTCTCTTACCACCCACGGACTAGTGGTCAAGTTGAGGTTTCCAACCGCGAGATCAAGAAAATTCTTGAAAAAACCGTCAATCCTACTAGGAAAGATTGGTCCGTACGCTTGAACGAAGCATTGTGGGCATATCGTACTGCTTACAAGACTCCAATTGGCATGTCTCCTTATCGTTTAGTCTTCAGCAAGCCTTGCCACCTTCTTTTCGAGCTTGAACATCATGCTTATTGGGCCGTCAAAGCCCTTAATTTTGATATTGATGAGGCAGGTGTCCATAGGAGGCTGCAACTGAATGAATTGGAGGAAATCCGAAATGATGCCGATGATTTGTCCAAGAAGTATAAGGACAAGATGAAGTGGATCCATGACCAAAGTATCATGCGCAAAGAATTCCACCCTGGTCAAAAAGTTTTGTTGCATAATTCTCGGTTGCATCTCTTTCCCGGGAAATTGAAAACCAGGTGGTCTGGACCCTTCATTGTTAAGTCAGTTACCCCTTATGGTGCCATCACCATGTAAAATCCCAAGGATGGTAGCCTCTTTCAGGCCAATGGTCAACGCTTGAAGCCCTTCTTGGAGCTAGGCTCCACTCACATAGAACAGATTGACCTTGTTGACCCCATTTATGAAGACTGATCGTTCAGTCTTGTTTGGGGGTGATTCTTATCCCCCGATTTTTCTGCCCCATTCTCTCCTCGTTTATCAACTCTTTTGGGGTGAGTTCCCACGGTCTGGCTGAAGAAATTAAACTTAGTGCTACTGGGAGGCAACCCGCTTTTTCTGAGTATGAGTCTTATCCTGTTTGGGGGTGGTGTTTCACACCACCCAATGTTCTATCATGCTTATAGAATTGACCATATTTTTCTATCTCCCTCATTTTTTCAAGTTTCATTTTGGATATATCTTTCCACTTCATTAGCGGTTCATTCTGGTATTATCTTTCCTACCTTATGCTCTCAATTTTAAAAATCATTTTACTTAACATCGAGGACGATGTTCCTTTTTGTTTGGGGGTGGGGAATTTTATCAAAATCGTACCTCTTTTGAAAAATTTTGATTTTTGAACCTGATTTTTAAAATTTCGTGCAGTTTCTTTCATCTCACTCATTGATGTGAATTTTCAATCATCCATCTTTCAAAAGTCTAGGAATCAAGCTAGAGGATTAATATTTTTTCTAATGGATTATGTAATACATATCAAGGCATTTTGCACTATGAATTCCTAGACTCAACAAAATTTGTGCACTTATCAAGTCACTACGGTTTAGAGTTGAAGAGTACTACAATTCTAAAGAGAACCTTTAGGATCACTAGTAGAGACTTTAGCTTGTGAGATTCATGCCTTTCACCCTTTCAGAGAGTTTTACGCAATCTCCGAGTCACAAGTTGATTCAACTTCGTTTGTGTCCGCACTTTAAATCGTTGTATGATCTCATTATCCTTCACTAAAATTTGGCTTGATCACTGAGAATGATATTTTTTCGAGTTGTAAGAAGCGCGTGTCTTGAAATTTGTCCCGAATACTAGATTTTCATCCATACACCTTCCACTTTTCCATATATCATCCCCATTACATCCCTATATTCTTCCATATTCCCATATATTCCCTTCACCATCATTTCCCACTTCATTCATATATCATCCATCATCATTTTTTATAAAAGAGTGTTGATTCCAAATATTAAATGTCTTCAGTGTTGGTTTGAAAAGTGAGAGAAAAAGAAAAAAAAAGAAAAAAAAAAAGAGAAAAACATAAAAATAGCAAAAAGGAAAAGAAAAATCGAAAAAAAACAAAAAAAAAAGAGAGAGAAAAGAAAAGAAAGAGAGTTGTAGTTAGTTTTGAAATAAAGACATTTTTGTTCTTCAAGTATAAAATACTCTTCTCACATATCCACCATCCATCATATCATCACCCCATCCTATTTCACTATCACCATCCATATCATCCCTCACATCCTTCCCATTTCATTTCACCCTCACCCATTATTATCCATATTTTCCCATAGGTGTTCAGGCAAATGAAAGTCGACGTGGTGAATAACTCGACGTTCTCACTATAGTGATTAGCATCTCTTTCATGAGATCATTTTCCTTCTAATTGTTCGTTCTTTCTTATGTGTGTGTGAGACGTTTGAACTTGCTTGCATTTACTCACCTCCTCACACACATGAGCGATACACTGACCCAAATCTCGAGAGTTCGTTTGAGAGAGATATATCCGTGAGATTAGAAGTTGAAGCGTTGATTCCTAAGAGGCAATCTAGGAATTACTCTTATGATGCTCGACCCGTTTTGACTGATTCACACTACACACGTTGAGTTCTAGGAAGGATGTGCCTTGAGTATTTACTTAGCTTAATCTTTTTACACATTTAGCTTGTATTTCTGAAATCATTTATCTCGTGATGGATTGTGCGATTATTCTATGTCTTATAAGAGATTGACTGCCTTTCAATAATTTTTTGCAAAATAAGAATTTTGTGGGTATATTCCCTGCAAACCCTCACGAGACACAACTCGTCCTGTAGGGCAACCTATAGGTTTAAAGGCTTGTTGCACATGCTAAGTGCAATCGTAAGTGCCCGCGAAAGTGGTACACTTTTGGTTACTTATCTTTCTCTTTCTCTCTATCTTATTGCTCGAGGACTAACAACGCTCTGTTTGGGGGTGGTGTGATAAGCACCCAAAACTGTACATTTTATACCCCAAATAGATGTATTTTAGTTGCTAATTCTTGACAATATGGGTCTTATGTGCTTAAATGTTTGTCATGCAGGCTTAACTGCAATTGCGGTGTCAAAAGCTACATTTCGAGGCCAATTGCAGTTAGAATGGAGCTAATTCCCTCCCCCGTACCCTAACCCAAGCGTAAACCTAGCCCAAACTTACCCCAAGCCCGTGTCTGTCTAATTTGCCCCTTTATTATTTTTTAGTTTGAGTCATTTTTATTTTTAGGATTTATTTTAGATTTATTTAGAATTTCAAGGATTTATTTTTCAATTTTTCAATTTCTTTTTATTTAGTATTTTGATTTTTATTCTATTAGTTTTTAGTTTTAGTTTTATTTTATTTTACTAGGATTAGAATTTTTAGGATTTCATATATTTTAGTTTATTTTGATTTCACATTTTCTTTTTAGGATTTTAGTTTTAGTTTAATAGATTTCTAGTTTTATTTTTTATTTTATTTCTTTTTAGTTTCTTTTTTTTTATTGAGTCTTTATTTTATTTTTAGAATAGGAATTTTATTTTTATATTTTTAGTTTTAATCATTTTTTTTAGTTAGTTAGTTAGTGTTATTTTTAGGTGTTCAAATTAAATACACACACACACCCTACACCTCACACACACCATAACCTACACCACATCATCTTCTCCAACTCACCCACCTTCTCTCTCCTCCAAAACACCATTAACAAATTTCCAAAAATCTTCAACCCCGTAACCACACTCTCTCTCTTTCTCTCCCACCTCCATCATCATACCAACCACCCGCCGGAACCCAAAAACGGCAGTGCAAATCAAACCCTCTATTCCCCGCCGTCTGCAAGCCTCCATCGCCGGAGCCCAAACCGGCGACCACTTCGTCCGTCTACCCAACGCCTTCGGCGTCCAGCTTACCAGCCCAGGCGCGAAACCGCCAGCCACGTCGGATCAGACCCCTCTCTCTCTCTCTCCTATGCGATGCCGACGACTTGCACCCGAACCCCATGGCCTCCTAAAATCTCCAACTGCCGAAATCGTTCAACCCAATCCTATACCCTTGCTCCGATCGTGACCTACCAAACGGACTAAACAAGCCAAAGCCAAACCCATTTCAACCTCAAACCCCATTTCCATTTCACCAAACCCATGTGAGCTTCCAAAGTCTTACATAATTTTGTCCCTGCATAATTAAAACCCAAAACAAAACCAACTAATACCCACATGTGACAAAACCCCACTTAACCCTCTTTTACCCAAATACCCCCAATTACCTAACTTTAAGTCATTTCCAAAAATACCCATAAATCATATCAAATTTTTATCCTCCAATTCCCTCACCCATATACCTTCCTTACCTCACACATTTGCCATGCACATGTGCACTTCCATTACCCAATTTACCCCCATGTGCACACTTCCCATACTCTTGCATCTTAATTCTTCCAACTATACCCCCATGCTCCATGTGCCTACTATAAATGAAGATGAAGACCCCATCATCAAAAAAGAGCTAGATAGATAGAAATTTGTAGAGAGAGAAAACTAGAGAGAAAGCTAGAGGGAAAGATAGAAAAATTAGTGAATTCTAGATAGAGAAAATATTTTTGGATTTTTTGGTAAAAAATAAGAGAATTTTTTTTTTTTGGATTTTTTTTGTAAAAAATAAAGGAAGAAAAATATTTTTGGATTATTGTGAAAAATAAAAATTGCCTCTAATGTAGATTTTTGTGTCGTTGTTGCAACTTCTTTCTATCAAAATTCCCTTGAACCTACAAAATTATAACATGGACTAGCGTAGAGGGTAAGTAAGGGAGTCAATCCAAATCTAAAGGTGAAACACAAAATTAGTGAGGACATATATATAGATTCATTTGCATTTTATTATATTTTTCTATTTTTTTGCTTTTTATATTTTTTATGGATTTTTCAAGGGAATATTAATTAACTAACTATATACTAATTTTTAAAGTACTAATTACGATGTAAAAGCTAATAAAAAATGAGGTAAATAAAATTGTGCTAAAAAGTAAACTAACTAAATTGGATTCATGAGGGCTTCAAAATTTCATCCCATGAATGGAAGATTAGCCCTCAATAATCATCATCTAAAAATATAAGATAAACAATTGAAAGCATGTGAGGATTAAAGTAAAAGTAAAAGAGAGGAATAAATCAAACCCATTTAAGCCTTGAATTGACATGAAATCTTCAATTACATCATCAATCTCTCAATTACAATTCCTCACTCATGTATTTATTGAATCTAAACTAAAAATTACAAAATAAAAATAAAAATGATAGTGGATGAATTCATAATGGACAATTAAATAATAAAGGAGATTTGCTAAATATGCAAATCCTAACATTATAAAATTGTACATTAGAACTCATCCAAAGAAATAAATTCTAGATCATTACTTTATATTGAGATAATTGCTAAAAATGCAAAATCTCAACATAAAGGAATGGATTAGAATTTACCTCCCATAAGGAATAAATTTCACTACATCAATCTATTTTGAATTAATTGCTAAAAATGCAAAAATTCATTATAGAGGGGTGGGGTGAAATTTATCCTAGAGATACTTTTCACTACACACCTCTATATTGAGGTATTTGCTAAAAATACAAATACTCAACATAGAGGGATGGAGAGAATTTTATCACACCAAGATTAAAACTAAATTTGAGATTTTGCAAAGGCCCAACTCTTCAATTTATATGGGCGATCGTATATTGGATAATTGACATGAGTGGGCATGGAAATGGTGAGAGGAGCATGTGGGTTGAGAGGATATAAAAATCTGATATGGATGAGGGTATTTATGGAAAAAGGGGTTAAAGTAAGTAGTTGGGGGTAAAATGGGAAAAAGGGAATAAAGGGGATAAGTGGGTTTTTATTTGGCATGTGGGTATTTGGTTTAATTTTGGCTTTGGGATTTTAGAAGTAGGTAGAGGCACGATTTAGGAAAGGGGAAAAGGGTTCATGGCTTGGCTTGGAAGTGGGTTTTTGATAGAGGTTGGTTTTTGGAAATGGGTTTTGGGATTCATGGGTAGCTGGGTGAGTAACGGGGAGGGCTGGGGTCACCGCCGGGGGTTTGCGAAGTGGGTCGCCGTCGGGGCTTCGCCGGCGAGGAGCTCGGGTTTCAGGGATGCGCCACCGGCGGGATGGAGGGTTGAAAGGAGGTCGCGCAGGCGGGTGGCGGAGCAGGGTCGGCGGCGGTTTGGGCTGGCAGGGGACAGCCGCCGGCGGGGGTACAGGTTGTTATGGGAGATGGGTTCTGACGCTACTGGGGTTGGAGCGCCGCCGACAGCGGTGGGGTTTGTAGCTGGCCGGAGGGAGGTGGAGGTGAACGCCAATTTGGTTGAGCCGGTGTTTGGTAAAGGAGGGGGGCAGGAGCTCTCCTGAGATTCGCCAGAGGTCATCTAAGTGGTCGGCTCTTCTGCGATCGTGACCGGGAACAGAGGGTATGGCGATCAGGTGGTATAAAGTTTTGTTGTGGTATTGGGTTTTGATAAAGGTTGGTGGGCTTGAAAATGGTGGAAGAGATGAGAGAGAGGGTTTTGTGGGAGAAGATGAAGTGGTGAGGATAGGGTGTAGGTGGGTGTAGGCTTGTTAGGGTGTGGGAGAGGGTGTAGGATAAGTTATTTGGGTGTGTTTGTGGTGTAGGAAATAAGGTGTGAGTGACTTGGGTGATGTGTGTGTGTGTTTAATTTGGACCCCTAAAAAAAATAACACTAACTAATTAAAAATGAAATAAAATGACTCAAACTAACTAAGAAAATAAAACTTAAGAAATAAAATAAAAATAAAAATCTAACTAACAAAATAAAAATAAAATATTAAAACTTAAGAAAATAAAATTCTAAGCTATTAAAAACTAAAATAATAAAACAAAAGAAATAAAAATGAAAAAATGTAATAAAATATGAAAACAAAATTCCTAAAATATAAAATCTAATAAACTAAAAATAAACTCCTAAAACTAATCCTAATAAAACTAAAAACTAATCAAAATCAAAATAAAATAAAATTACACTAATAGAATAAAAATAGAAAATAAAATCTAGAAAATACTAAATAAATCTAAAATGAATCCTAAAAATAAAAATGACTCAAACTAAAAATTTAAAATATGATAAAAAAGACACAAACAAAACACACATCGGGTTTAGAGTAGGTTTAGGGTAGGCTTAGGCTCGGGTAGGGTCAGGGAATTGGGTATTTAACTCCATTTTAACTGTAAATTGCCTGGAAATATAGCTTTTGACACCGCAACTGCAATTAAGCCTGCATAATGAACAATTAAGCGCATAAGACCCATATTGTCGAGAATTAGCAACTAAAATACATCTATTCGGGGTATAAATTGTACAGTTTGGGTGCTTATCACACCACTCCCAAACAGAGCGTTGTTAGTCCTCGAGCAATAAGATAGAGAGAAAGAGAAAGATAAGGAACCAAAAGTGCACCACTTTCGCGGGCACTTGCGATTTCACTTAGCATGTGCAACAAGCCTTTAAACCTATAGGTTGCCCTACAGGACGAGTTGTGTCTCATGAGGGTTTGCAGGGAATATACCCACAAAATTCTTATTTGCAAAAATTTATTGAAAGGAAGTCAATTTCTTATTAGACGTAGAATGATCGCACAATCCATCATGAGAAAAATATTTTCAGAAATACAAGATAGAATGTGTAAAAAGTTTAGCTAAGTAAATACTCAAGGCACATCCTTTCTAGAACTCAACGTGTGTAGTATGAATCAGTCAAAATGGGTCGAGTATCATAAGAGTAATTCCTAGATTGCCTTGTCGGAATCAACGCTTCAACTTCAAATCTCACGGATATATTTCTCTCAAACGAACTCTCGAGATATGGGTAAGTGTATCTCTCTTGTGTGTGAGGAGGTGAGTAAATGTAAACAAGTTCAAACGTCTCACACACACATAAGAAAGAACGAACAATTAAAAAGAAAAGTGATCTCATAAAAGAATGCTAATCACTATAGTGAGAACGTCGAGTTATTCACCACGTCAACTTTCATTTGCCCGAACACCTAGGGAAAATATGGATGTATATGGGTGAGGGGGATATGAAATGAGAAGGATGGTATGAGGTATGATAGGATGGGATAATGATATGATGGATGGATGGTGGATATTTGATGGATGAGCGAGAAGAGTGTACTATACTTTAGGCACAAATGCATTTATTACTACTACAAACTATCTTTCTTTTCTTTTCTCTCTTTTTTTTCATTTTTTTTTCTTTTTCTCTATTTTTTTCTTCAATAATTTGCTATTTTTCTTTTTTTTCTATATTTTTCTTTTTTTTTTCTCTTTTTTCTTTTGTTTTTCTTTTTTCTTTTTCTCTCACTTTTCAAACCAACAATGAAGACATTTAACATTTTGAATCAACACTCTTTTTCTCAAAAAAATGATGGATGAAATATGAAATGAGGGGGGAAAGTATATGGATGGTGAGGGGAATATATATGAAATATGGAAGAATATAGGAATGTAATGGGGATGATGTATGGAAAAGTGGAAGGTGAATGGATGAAAATCTAGTATTCGGGACAAATTTCAAGACACGCGCTTCTTACAACTCGAAAAAATTTCATTCTCAGTGATCAAGCCAAATTTTAATGAAGGATAATGAGATCATACAACAATTTAAAGTGCGGACCCAAACGAAGTTGAATCAACTTGTGACTCAGAGATTGCGTAAAACTCTCTGAAAGGGTGAAAGGCATGAATCTCACAAGCTAAAGTCTCTACTAGTGATCCTAAAGGTTCTCTTTAGAATTGTAGTACTCTTCAACTCTAAATCGTAGTGACTTGATAAGTGCAAAATTTTTGTTGAGTCTAGGAATTCATAGTGCAAAATGCCTTGATATGTATTACATAAGCCATTAGAAAAAATATTAATCCTCTAGCTTGATTCCTAGACTTTTGAAAGATGGATGATTGAAAATTCACATCAATGAGTGAGATGAAAGAAACTGCACGAAATTTTAAAAATCAGGTTCAAAAATGAAAAATTTTCAAAAGAGGTACGATTTTGATAAAATTCCCCACCCCCAAACAAAAAGGAACATCGTCCTCGATGTTAAGTAAAATGATTTTTAAAATTGAGAGCATAAGGTAGGAAAGATATTACCAGAATGAGTCACTAATAAAGTGGAAAGATGTAGCGAAGAATAAATCTGAATAAATGATAAGAGAAAAAAAATGTGTACAAGTCCATAACATGGTAAAGCATTGGGTGATGTGAAACACCACCCCCAAGAAGGATGAGACTAGTACAAGAAACGCGGGCTGCCTCCCAGTAGCGCTAAGTTTAATGTCTTCAGCCAGACCGTACCATTCTCACCCTAAAGATAAGATCTATGATGGCGCAGGGCGGCAGAAAAATTGGGGTGATGAGAATCACCCCCAAACAACACTGAAGCGTCAGTCTTGTTGGATAATTTGACAAAGGTGAGGGTGAAGAAACACCGATCACGGTCTTATTTTTTATTTTCAAGATTTTCCATTTTTTTTTTGGTTTTTGAATAATTTGAAAAGGAAAGGAAATATTTTTGAAATTTTTAGAGAATCAAAGGAAGAAAATATTTTTGGATTTTTTGGAAGAAAATAGTGGGGGGAAAAAAAAAAATATATATATATATATATATATATTTTTTTTCAAAAGGAAAGAAAATATTTTTGGATTTTTCTAAAAAAAATAAAGGAAGAAAATATTTTTGGATTATTTGTAAAAAGGAATGAGAGAAAATATTTTTGGATTTTTTGGAAGAAAAGGTGGCAAAAAAAATATGGACTCTTTGAATGGACGAACTCACTAAAATTCGACTATCGAAAAATGAATTGGACCCACACACAAGTCAAGAAATTTTCCTAACTAGCACATAGCCAATTTTTATCTTTAGATTTAGTGAAAGGGTAGTCAAATTTTAATTAAGGGCGATAAAAAATCACGGAATTTATATGAGTGATCGCCTTTGCAAAATTTTCTCCTATTGGGCTACCTAGTTGATTGATTTTAAATTTAGTGATGGCTAGGGTAACACACAAAGGTAAGCGAGTGAGTCGGGTGATGAAATCTCTTCTCGTGAGTGACCGGGTGTAGGTCTGAGATTTGTTGCAGGTGTTGTTAATGGGGGAAGAGAGGAGAGAGAAGGTGAGAGGTTGAAGATGGGTGTGGGAGTTATAGTGTGTGGTGAGGGTGTAGGTAAGTTAGTGTGGGGTTGGGGAGTTTGTGTGTATGTGAGGTGTAGGAAAAGTGTAGGTGTGTTTAATTTGGACCTTTAAAATAGTAAACACTCAACTAAAATTAATAACACTAAAAACAAAATAAAAATAAATAAAATCTAACTAAAAATGAAACAAATTAAAAACAAATAAAAATAAAAAAATAAACTCCTAACCCTATATAAAACTAAAATAAAACAAAAGAAATAAAAACATAAAATTAAATGAAAACTAAAGTCCTAAAAAATATATAAAATATAATAAAATAAAAATGAACTCCTTAACTCTAAACCGTATTGACAAACTATACTTTTTGTGTGGTACGTTGTTGTTGAAAGCCAAGTTAGTCAAAATCCTCAATTACCTATAAATATATATCAAACTCAAGTGTAGAGTGGTAAGTAAGGATGTCAATCCTAATCTAAGGTGTGAACATGCTAAACATGAGAGTATTATGAATATAATTCACTTGATCTCTTTTTTTTTTATTTTGGATTTTTCTAATTTTTTTTATGTTTTTCAAATATTAAAACAAGTAGGTGAGGTGAGGTGAATTAACTCTAAACTAATATAAGAGATGAAATTAACAAACTAACTAGTGTGCCAAATAAGAACTAAGTAATAACAATTGAGATGAACTTAAATTTTAAAAATATTCAAGGAATAAAACTTAACCACCACTTTATCAATTAAATGTGTTAATTATTCTAATATACTAATTTTTCAAATATTAATTCATCTTATCAATTAATTCTCATCAATTGACAAAACAAACTAATATAATTTAGTTAATCTAATTTTCATTCCCACAACTCAATTGAATAATTGATTTAGAAGTATTATATCAATCACTCGCTAGAATAGATCCATATAATATATCTTAAATCAAACAAAATTTTAATGTATGAGTTAAATAAAATTTAATATAATCTAATTAGTGGGTCAAACTATCTCTAGTTTGAATCCACAAATTAAGAGTATATTATATTTTAATCTTTTCTCAAGGATAGTTTACCATTTCTCAATGCATAAACTCAAGTGGGAATGAAAAGAAAAATTAACTAAATGAAACAAAGTAGACTAGATTAATTAATACATTCAATTAATTATATGGGGCTTCATTTCACTCCTTGAATGGAGTGATTAGCCAACCATAGTCACAATTCAATTATTAACAATCTAATAAAACTTACTAAAAAAATTAAAGAGAAAGATAGAAGAGATTTAAACCAACATATAGGAGAGAAGCAATTGCACTTATATTCAATCCAATATTCACTCAAATGTGTACAATATTTCTCTACTAATTTTTTTATTCACTAATTTTTCTATCTTTATCCTCTAAATTTCTCTCTCTATTCTCCTTCTCTAAAAATCTTGATTCCCCTCAAATGGGGTCTTGAGTCTTCTTTTATAAAAGGCATGGAGCTAGGGGTATTTTTGGGAAGGTATAAGTGTGCATGGGAATGGGGTGTGTACATGAGGTAAGAGAGGTGTGAGGTCAAGTGGTAGAGGGAATAAAAAAATCTGATTTGTTTTTGGGTATTTTGGGATTTTGGGTTTAAAGTTGGTAGTTGGGGGTATAAGGGGTAAAAGGGTTTAAGTTGGTTTAAGTGGTAACTAAGTTGATTTTGTTTTATTTGGAGTTTGGTCTTGGCAGATGGTAGAAGTCATGGAAGGGATAAAAAGGGAAATGGGTGAAATGGGTCCTTGGTTTGGTACAGGTTAATGGAGATTGGTTAGAAATTGAAACGTGGGTTTAGGCGGGTCGGACTAGAGGTCACGGGTTGATTGGGTTGCTGCCGGAAGGGTAAGGAATTGGGTCGCGGTGTTGTGCTTGGGGTTTTAATGCCGGCAGGAGGAGTTAGTCGGAGGGGGGTGATCGAATGGAGGTTTGGAGGTCGGGCCAAGGGTATCCGAGGTAGCAGGTTAGTCTTATCGGAGTTGGGTGGCGACCGGGTAACTGGCCGATGATGGTCGCCGGCGGATCGGAGAGGGGCTCCATGTCGGGTTGTGGTTCATGCGACCGAGGGCGGGTTTGGTTGGACAGAGGTCTGGAGGGTTTCGGTTGTGGTTGCGCAGGTCCGGGGGCTGGGTTTAGGGATTGGAGTATGGGGAGGGTTTGGGTGGTATAAGGTTTAGTGGTGGGAAGAGAGAGAAAATGGGATGGTGAGAGGTTGATTGGAGAGGATGAAGTAGGTGGGTGTAGGGTGTGATGAGGGTGTATAGGATTAATGTGTGGGTGAGGGTATAGGAAAGTAGGGGGTGTGGGTGAGTTTGTGTGTGTGTGTGTAGTTTGAACATCTAAAAATAATAAAATAAAAATGAAACTACTATAACTAAAAATCTTAAAATTAAACTCCTACTCTAAAAATAAAATAAAGACTAAATAAAAATAAAACTAAAAAGAAATAAAAATACAAATAAAAATAAAATCTAATAAAACTTACAATTAAAATCCTAAAAAGAAAATGCAAAATCTAATCAAACTAAAAATACATGAAATCCTAAAAATTCTAATCCTAATAAGATAAAATAAAATAAAACTAAAACTAAAAACTAATAAAAATCAAAATAAAACTAAATAAAAAGAAATAGAAAATAAATCCTAGAAATTTTAAATAACTCTAAAATAAATCCTAAAAAAAAAATACAAAATCAACACACACACGGGTCGGGGAAGGCTAAGGCTAGGATGGGCTAGGTTAGGGTCTGGAATTTGGGTATTTAGCTCCATTTTAACTGCAAATTACCTGAAAATATAGCTTTTGACACCGCAACTGCAATTAAGCCTGCATATTGAACAATTAAGCGCATAAGACCCATATTGTCGAGAATTAGCAACTAAAGTACGTCTATTCGAGGTATAAATTGTACAATTTTAGGTGCTTATCACACCTCAACCAACAAGGACTAGCGAAGATGCCCTGGTAGTAAACCCAAACAATGATGGAGGTGTGGAAGAATGGACCCAAGTCACAGCGAAGCAATTGACGAAAACCACTTGCAATGAAGGGGTACCATATGTCACCTTGGAGGAGAGGGACAGTGGGGAGGAGATTATGATGGTGCATGAAGTGATGAGGGTTGAGGTTGCGGTGAAACCTACCACTGTTTTAACATTAAATTCTTTTAGGGTGATTGACAATTATAACAGTGAGTTTGAGTGCACTCCTGAACCTACTGCACTAGCTCGTAAAATCAAGGCAGTAGATAAACTAGCTGAAAAAAAGGGAACGTGAACAATGAATGGAACTCTATTAGGAAGAGTAGGAAGAAGCCGAAGGGTAAGGGCAGAAGATGATTAATATTGGCACTTGGAATATAAGGTGTCTCATTTCCCCTCATAAACAATGTGAAGTAGAATGCAATACCTGGATTTGGTGCACTTGTTGGAAACTAAAGTTAGAAGAAGTTATTAAATGTTAAGAACAATTGTTTCTTCCACTGGGATTTCCTTGATAACCGTCCAATGGATGGGGTGGCTAGGGTAATTATAATATATAACCCCACAATTTTGACAATTAATTTGAGTGTTTCACATCCAAAAGCCATGTTATGCAAGGCGGATATCTGTGGATGTAGCACGAGTTTTTTTACATTATTTATTTCTGCAGAAAACCTACCCAATTTGAGAAAGAATTTGTGGGACTTTTGGAGGCACAATAATGGTCTTACCATTAATCGTCCTTGGATTTTGATGGGGGGGCTTTAATGTGGCAGAGACTATGAAGAGAAGAGGGGTATTCAGTGCATTGATGTGGCTTCTATTGATGCTTTCAACCAATGAGTCAATGAATTAAATGCTGATGATCAGGTTATTTATGGTTTATGGTTTACTTGGAATAAGAAGCGGATAGGGATAACAATGTTCAATCTAGGCTTAATAGGGTCATCCACAATGATGTTTAGCCTTCAAGTTTCCCTGACTCCCATAAAACAAATCAAGATCTTCAAAATGCTCATCCTTCTCTCTAAAACCTTCTCTCTCTACAACCAGCCTCACTAAACACCACCCCTTCTCCCTCCTACTAACCCTCCATGGCCTCCTCTAAGCTGCCGACAACTGTGAGAAACTATGTTTTCACTACCCTACTAATAAACCTCAACACAACTATAACCCCCTCCATAATGTATGTTGCTTCTACAGCTCATGGAGAAGGGGTTTGTGGACTAGGTAATGAGACAACCATTATCGATGCCTTCGTTCCATTTGACATGGTACCAACCCATCTCTCTATGATGTGTAATGATGATATTATATCCCCTAATGATAATAATGAAATGGTTAGATTGTTGAGACATTATCATGTTCATCACGAAGTTGATCATGTCCACGGTGAGGATACTGAAGTTGGTTTACTTACAACCCTAAAAAAAGTCTTTAAAAGTTACACTAATGTGAAGAGGATGCAAGAGTTACATGAGTGGATCAATGTTTACCTCATATTTTTTCTAAACAAAGGATTCACTCATGAAGAAATTCATGGGCTCAGTCCCAAATAAGCTAGATAAGACAACGAAAATGGCTCATCCATGAGAATAGAAACTGCCACATGGGGGATGCGAATGGAGGGGAGAAAACCACAAAGACTAAGCAGCAGACCACAAAGGCGTGGAGGAGAAACTTCTCATGGAAGACTTGGGGAATTCTAGTAATCATGGGAATATCGAGGATTCCATTAGACATGGAGCAGCATCCAATGGGAATGTTTATAAGAATATTAGAACAATGGAAGCAGTTGTATCCCCCCCTGCACACACAAAAAAAAAACCAAATGAGACAACACATGCAAACAGAAGTATGGGAAACATTATGGTGGAGAATAGATAAAGTAGAGTTCATGAGACAATTATGAAAACCCATATTTAACTAATAGCCAATAGGGGGACAACCAATACTTTAGGGAATCTAGGTGAGACAAAAATGTGGAGCTTGATAGTGGCTGAGAATGGAGAGCCAAAATTTAAACTTAGGTATCATAAACCCTCAATGGTCGAGTTCAAGTGAAATGCCGAGTTGAGGTAGCTAAACTTGGTTATGCTAAGTGGGAGAGTAGTTGTGTGGGCTTCTTCTTAGGGAAAAATCTTCCTTTTCCCAATTAATATCCTAGATCATAAACTTTGGGACAAGTTTAGGCTTGCTCATGTCATATCTCATGAGCAAGGTGATTAACGCGTGAAAAGTGGCGCGTGTCAAACGCCAATCGTTGTTTTCGTTTCACCGCGATAATACAAACAAACCTAAATTATGACTACACTTGCGATACAAGTATAGCGGTAAGTCGGGTATCAAAAATCCACAGAGACGAGATGCTAGAATTTATAGTATTTAATACTTCTCAATAAAAGGTGTAAAAGGTGAATAATAAACTAAAAAGGAAAAGATGCATAAAAGGGAAATATTAATCTAGGCATGGGAAAATAAAGTTAGATTAAGAAAGCGAGTAAAACTATAGGTTGCGTCGAATATCCCTCACCCGAGTCAATTAGTATAAAATGGTTACATGGGTCGACGGGTTATTACAAATGCGTCTCGTTTCGACAGTTAATTAAACCAAGGGTTGTCACGCCCCTAAATTCTCATAAAAGCCTAATACGATTTTGGCGTCAACAAATACCCCAAAAATTACGCACGCAAGGTCGTAAGAACGGGACACACATGATATGCCCCGTCAAATCTCCTAGGCATAATAACTAGGACAACGCACCCGAAATAGACTCGTAAACACCATCATCAAAGCAAAGCAATGCATCAACCCGAGTGAATTCCATTCAAACACAACCTAAACTAAATTAACTAGAAAGCATGATAAAAACGCGGTAAATAAACGCAATAAATCTACACTAGAAAGCAACTAAATCAAAGCATGTAAACCTAATTATGAAAGCATGTAAATCTAATTATGAAAGCAAGAATTAAGGAAATACAATTATATTAAATGGAGAGGATGATGAATAGTGCAACTTACAACCCAATTGGGTGCCAAACCAAGAAGAATTGAAGAAGAAATCTCCAAAAACCCTCAAACCCTAAGCTATTCTATCCTAAAACGAATTAAATCTGTTTCTACACCAAAAATCCTTCATATAGTAAAAGGAATTAAATTAGAAAAGAAAAGAGAAAAGAAAATAAAAGCCAAAATATCTGCAGAAAATAGGGGATCGATCGATCGATGGTAAAAAATCAAGCCCACTGTATCCCCACGATGGCCAAAATCTGAAGGATCGATCAATCGATCCTTTTGATCGATCGATCGATCAAGCAGGGATGCTTCTCAATTCCTCCTATTTTGGTGTGTTTGGTTTTCTCCTCCGCTAGAAATGTCATAACTTCTTCGTACGGACTTGGAATCGCACATCGTTCATGGCCACGCGAAGCTTGTGAGGAGGGATACAACTTCTGTGAAGATGTTGGGACAGGTGCCTAAGATGTGAAAAGACTAAATTGCCCTTGAACGTACGGTCGAGTACAGAAATCTAGCGGAATGCGCTCGAACTTCACACTTAGCATCCAAATACCTATAAAAGCTCAATTAACCCCTGCAAAACATGTTAACATAGAAATCTGAGGTTGTATTGTTAACGAGCATAAATATAGGGAATAAGATACCCTAAGGGGATAAAATGTGTAGGTTCGACGGATGAAATACGCAATATTTGCGTATTATCATAAGGCTTCTTCTTCTTCTTCTTCTTCTTCAAGTTTGACAACACAACCTGCCGTGATGACGTGGTGGCGAATGGGCCTTGGCACCTGGCTGGGAACCCTATCATTCTACAGAAATGGCAACTTAACTTTCATTTTAATAGGTAAATAGATGGAAGAGTCCTAGTATAGGTACAATTTCATAACATCCTAATGCAGCTTGGACTGTAAAATGGTTGAGTTACATAGGAAGTGTTGTGGGCATACCCCTTTATTTTGACATAACCACCGGAGACATGAGGAGGATAATTTATTCTAGGGTTTGTGTGGAGATAGAAGCCCAAAACTCATATCATAGATCAGTTGACATCTTACTTTATGATGGGACCAGTGTAGGTATTAAGATTGAATATCAAAGCCTCCCACGTGTATGTTTACATTGTCTCATTTTTTGCCATTCCATCAATAAGTGTACGAGAGTGAAATGGGACTGATGGAAATGAAATAATAGCCTCAACCAACAAGGCACAATGAATATGATCCGGTAGTAAACCTCAATAGTGATGGAGTGGAGTAAGAATGGACCCAAGTCACTAGAAAGCAGTTATAGAAACCCACTTACGATGATGGGGGACCCCGTCTGTCATCCTAAAGGAGAGGGCCAGTGGGGAGGAGACTATGGTGGTGCATGAAATGATGATGTTTGAGGTTGGGATGAATCCTACCATTATTTCCGCATCTAACTCTTTTAATGAAGTTGACAATTATGATAGTGAGTTTTAGTCCACTCATGAACCTACTGCACTAGCTCGTAAAGTCAAGGTAGTAGATGAGTTAGTTAAAAAGAAAAAAAAGGAACATACACAATGAATGGAACTCTAGTGGGAAGAGTAGAAAGACACCGAAGCGTAAATGCATACAATGATTAAGATTGACACTGGAATATAACGGGTCTAAATTTCCCTCATAAATAATGAGAAGTGAATAAAATCATTAAAGACTAACCCCTGGATTTGGTGTGTTTTCTTGAAACTAAAGTTAGAAGAAGAAATCTATTAAACATTAAGAACAATTGTTTCTTCCATTGGGACTTCCTTGATAATTATCCAATGGATGAGGGGTGGCTAGGGTCATTATAGGATGGAGCCCCAACATTTTCACTATTAATTTGATTGCCTTACATCCCCAAGCCATGTTATATAAGATAGATATCTGTGGATATAGCCTTAGTTTTTTTGCATAATTTATTTATGGGTAAAACCTACCCAATTTGCGACAGCATTTGTGGGACTTTTTGAGGCACAAGAATGGGCTTACTAGTGATAGGCGATGGATTTTGATGGGGTTCAGGTCATTGATGTGGCTTTTACTGAAGCTTTCAACCAATGCATCAATGATTTAAATGATGATAATGGTATGGTTACCAATATTTTATGGTTTACGTGGAATAAGAAGTGGGTGGGAGATGACAGTAGTTAATATAGGCTTGATAGGGTCAACCACAATGATGCATGGCTTTCATGTTTCCCTGAATACCAAGTAAATATGCTACCTCATGGTGTATTTGATCACTGTCCTATCATCATTAACCTTTCCCCTGAAAAGCCTAAAAGGCCTAAACCTTTCAAGTTTTACAATTTTTGGATGGCCTATGTGGACTTTTCGGAGGTGTTCCTTGATTCTTGGAGATCAAGTTACTAGGGTAATCCAATGGTAAAATTGATCCAGAAGATGAAAAGTCAAAAGGCTAACTTGAAAGATTTTGATAAGAAGTTTTACAACCACTTATCCACAAGAGTGGATAGAGATAAGGCTTTACTTAATGATGTCTAAACGAGGCTGGATAGAAATAGAGGCAACATTGTTATTAAAGAGGAGGAGAAGAACAATATGGATATGTTCGCATAGCTCATGAATGCGAAAGAGTCCTTATATGAGAAGCAATCTATAGTAAAGTGTCTCCAACTCGAGGATGGGAACAATACCTTCTTTCACCAGAAGGTTAATCAAGCTAGAGTTGGAAGGAAGATTATTAGCATTAAGGATGTGAATGGGATCAGGATTAAAGGTTCCAAAAATGTTGCTAACACAATAGTGGACTAATTCATTAACTTTTTTGGTAGTAGATTAAAGTTTAATGATCCTTATCCATTGTTTAATGAAGTTGTTATGTAGAGAATATCTAAGGACCAAGATACCACTTTAAATGACTCCATATCTGAGGAGGAAATCAAGTTAGCCATGTTCTCCATTTGGTGTGAAAAAGGATCTTGGACCGGATGGATTTAATGCTCTTTTCTTCAAGAAAAATTAGAAGGTGGTTGGAAGAGATGTTACTGAGGTTATCCTTTTCTTCTTAAACTGTAGCCTAGACAATGGAACCGTACTTTATTGGACCTCATTCCAAAGGTGGCTATCCCCACTAGTATGAAAGATTTTAGACCTATCTTATGCTATAATACCATATACAAGTGTATCTCCATGGGTTTTGCAAATATAACTAAGCCCATTCTTCCCCACATCATAAGTCAAAGCCAAACTACATTTGTGGAGGGGAGATCAATTGCGGATAATATTATTTTGCTCAAAAAAGTCATGAGGAACTACCATAGAGAGATGAACCCCTAGATGAACTTTAAAGATTGATCTAACATATGATACTGCGAACTAGGATTTCATGTTCAAGTTGATGCTTCACCTTGGATTTCCTACTATGATTGTGGGCAGGATTAAAGAGTGTGTTAACACTACTAGATTCTTTGTTAACTTGAATGGCCAACTTCATGGTTTCTTTCAAGGTAGGAGAGGGTTGAGAAGCCTATTGTTCCTCTCTATCCATATGCAGTATATAGTGGAAGAAAAATATAGAGTCCTCAAATTTTAGAGAAACGTATTATTAGCTGCCTCATTTAAAGCATTAGTGAGCTTAAAGTCCCAACTATAGAAGTCTCTGTAAGACTGGTTCCTAATAAAAACCTCTTCCCAAATAAGGGTGTCACTCATTCATGAGGTGACTTATGTCCTCACCACTAATATTGCACAGGTTGCAAGTAGAATTATCTATCAGCCCCCACTCAAAGAGTTTGTCTTTGGTTATCAAAGCATTTCTACAAGTTAACCAAAGGGTGAAGGAGAATTTAGAAATGTTGATCTTGTTCCACACCAATTTGTGCCATTGAACATTTTGGGTATGATTTCTAATAGCTTCATAAGACGATGATATGGAATAGACACCATTTGTAGAAGGGGTCCATACCACAAAGTCATCAAAATGAGGGTTAATAGAAGGAAAAGGGGGGTATCGAATGTGATTAAGGTCCTAGGTGACTGTGGCATGCCAATTCCAGTAGTTGCCATCAATAATTTAGATACTTTATCTTTTGAATGTCTAGCAGCATCATAGACGGTTCTATAACCAAACAAGGGTTGTAGAGCACCAAGGTGATGTGAGATGTCATGCCAAATATATTTACTCTTACAATGGCCAATAGTAACCTTCATGAGAAGTCTCCATTCATCTCTGACTTTTAGAATTTTCTTCTAGCTCCAAGTTGTATCATTTGGGATGCTAATGGGCCAAATAATTCTTCCTTTGATTGTATGTGTGGCTACACTTGACCCAAATACTTTCCTTCTTGTTACTTAAATTCCATTGATTTCTCATAATAGCAACCTTATTCCACTTTTCCATGCTCTTTAGACTTAAACCACCTTTTCTTTTCGGCTTACAAAGATCATCCCAAGGCATTTTGTCCCAACTATGTTAGAGCTCAGTCCCAGTCCAAATAAAGTTTCTAAGACATTGGTCAATTGTTCTCAAAACTCCCTTAGGTAGCATAAAGATAGTAGTATAGTTGACTTGGATGCTGAAAAGGATATACATGGCTAGTGGGAGCTTATCAATATAGCTGAGGAATCTGGTAGTCCAACTTTTTCATCTACTAATGATTTTATCAATAAGGTATTTACAATCGGTAGCTTATATCCTGGTTGAAATGAGTGGAACTCCAAAGTATTTAAAGGGAGGGGTGTGGTGATTAATTACCAAACTATCAATCATGCTTTGGATGTCTAAGTACATGATGCTTGAATAGTAAATATTGCTCTTATTCATGTTAGGATAGCTCGGCCTATCTTTGGTTGTTTGGTTTCACCTTCTAATGCTTGGTTCTTGCTACTATTTTGATGCACATATTGGTGCTTCTTTTATACTCCATCTAGATGATGTTTGGATGCATCTATTAGTGCTTTTTCATTTTATTCTACTTTTCCATTATTTGTATTGCCTGTCGAGTTTTCACATCCCAGGGTTAATTTTACGAACTAGATTGTGCTTATGCTCTATTCGCATGAGGGTACGCCCTCTTTATTTTTCACCTTTTTCTTTTTTAAATACATATTTAATTACAAAAAAGAGGAGAAGTGCATTGGCTTATATCATGCATGTGTGGGTAAACATTAAGGGTACGATAGAAAAATTTGAGGAAACATATAAGAAGGAAACTAGATGCTGGCCAGTCACAGGAGTGTACATTTCCACCATAAGGGTGGTTTGGGGATCTCCAGAAGTCTAGGAGACAGAGGTAGCAAGATGCTGAAACGAGGAAACGATTGGTGACTCCACGAGTGTAGAAGATAACATTGCAGTTGCGGGTCTAATCGGGGTTGTGCTACTCGAAATGTGTCTCTGCAATGGAATATTAGGGTGACACATAACAACTAACCTTATCTCTAAACCTTCTTAAATAAGAGTGTGGTTGAGAAATTTAGAACCATCCAATCATAATCAAATAAAACCCACCATTTACAAGAAAAACCACCATTTTCCCAGGGTCTTGGAACCAAAGAACCACCATTTTAACCATAGTTCCCATTAATAAAGAAAAAGTTATGTGTCCCTACACCTTCATATACACATCATTTTATATAAATATACTCAAGCCAATAGGGGTTTAAGGAGTAAAACTCAAGTTCATCTATAGAGTTTGGATGTATTATTGGTGGAGTTTGGATTTTTAAAGAGAATCTTTTGTTGACATTCTCATGTGAGGGCTTACTGATCCCTTTAAGGCCACTTTTGGTGGTGGGGGGTTACCCTCTTCTTCAACCTTTTTCCTCATGTTTTAGAACACATAAGGTGGGGAGAAATATTGTCATTCATATTCCAAAATTTATTAAAAGTATGTTAATGTATATATATGTATGAAAAATATTGAAAGATACTATCAAAGGGTCTTCTATCATGTCATGTGAAGAAATCCTGTCAAAATGGTTTTCAATCCATATGATTATAAATTTCAGAATATATTAAAGAGATACTAGGAAAAAAATAAGTGAAGAATGTAATTCATGTGGAAATATTGATATTGCATATAATGAGAAGTATGATTAAGAAAGTTGTCATTTGTGTGAAAAAAGTTGAGGTATCTTACTTGCTAATATGGTGGTTTAAAAATAATCACATTAAAATATTGGTAAATATTTTCTAAGTTGTTACAAAGAATTAAATGGCAAAGACCCAAATTTGTATCAAGGGGTACAGACACTGTTAAACATCTAAAAATAATTAGGTCAAACCTAACAAGAGCCAAAGTTAAGAAATGGTAAATGTAAGGATTCAAATAACGGTTTAAGACTATTTGATATATGTTGTTAGTGTTTGAAGTGGGTTATAAATTGGTATAACTTTTGAAATGAACCCCAAATGTTATGAAACTTGAGATTTTCCCTAGAAATGTAATGTTGTAAAAAGGGGATCTTGGTTTACACTTATTGAAACATGAACACTAAAATTTGTAAATTGTCTTTAATTTGCTAACTAGAGAAAGTTACATTATTTTGATAAAAGAGAAAACACAAATTTGGAAGTATATGAAATATAAGGACTTTTAATGTAAATATGTATTTACATGTAACCAATACGACACAAAGAGGTGACAAGGTGGTAATTACGTTGGAATAAATAATGGCCTTTAGGTAGGGTATAAGTCTTTTAGTGAAAAGGAGTTAAATGATGCACTTATGTAAGTAATAAGAATGACGACAAGTTGGATATTTTGATAAAAATGGTGACTGGACCTCAAGGAATGAACTTAGTGAAAAGAAAAATAATTTTCAAAAATGACTACCAAGAAAACTTAAGAAGGGCCTAGTGCCCTAGGTGTGACACCCCGACTAATTAAATACCGGGTAGCTACTCCTTTATTAAATCAATACAAAATGTCAAGTTGGTTCAGTTAATAGCATCACTGTCAAAAACATTTTAAAGATTACTAACCACCTAGTATTTAAAAAGTAAGTTGCCAAATTTTAAGTTAAGTCTGATTAACATGCAATAAAAGAATAATGGAAGAACAACATAAATCCATTCACCATAACGAAGTAATGAAATAACCAACAATAGTAATAAGTCCGGAGGAAAACTCCTCACAACAATCCCACAACTGAAAATAATAAGACAAGTCAGAATTCTGAATTAAGTACATGCCCGAAGTCTGAATAACTGAAATAAATGAAATGCCTCTAAAAGAAATGGGCGACATGCCCTACAACTGATAAATACTGAGTATAGAGTCAAGATAGATGAAGCGTCTATAATCAATGTCCTGTAACTTCCACAAACCGCTACAGCTCGTCACTTGAATGAGGATCCTAAGCATGGTGTCCTTGTGGCTGAGCACCTAAAATGGTTTTTACAAAAAGATAGATTTGAAAGAAAACGGGTCAGAGCCCGAATGTGGAGAGTATTTTAAAAACAGCAAGTGCTTTAATAATAATTAAAACAATGAATGCAAGATACATGTTAGGACGTGCTCTCACATGAAATACTCACCTCTCGTCTAACTGTGCACTCCTAACGTTCCTGTACCCATTCATGTGTTTTCTCATAACTATCTAATTCCAAAGAGTTTCTAACACTTCTACTCGGTTCACGTTTAATTTCCAACCTTAACAATTAAATAGAGAGTTCTACTTTAATTCTCGGATTCTCAATTATTAACAAAACCATTTATTTATATCTGTCCCCTTTTATCTTTTCATAATATTACAATTACTATACCCACAATTTAACATAGCAATTTCCTTTTCATTTAACCGTATATTATTCACATCATAAATATACAATACAAGCACCCAAAGGCTAAGCTGCGGTGGACACATACTCGGCTATCCATCCCGTTACATCACGTACATAAGGATCACAAATTCCGAATCTCTCAGGAATTGTTGGAATAAACACCACACACAAAAATGGAGGCGAACATAATTCAACATATCCATGGTCACGTACATACCTACGCTCCATAGTCAGCTGGCTTATTAACTCACAAATAAGTCGTTCTCTTGAACTATGTCCTCAAGGTACCAATCTAAATCTGGGCAACACAAGGATAAGAAAGCCCTAAGCGAACGTAACCTCCCGTGATAGCAAGTATGGTAGGTATGTCATACATATAAAAATCATATACTAAGCATTCACACATCTTAGATAATTCAATACTAATAAAGGTATACTCTACATCCTTATACCATTATTCCAAATTTATATATTTTACGTCACCTGATAATATAAAAGTTAAACTGTCGACACGTCTCACGTCGTAGTTTCTTATACTTAAAACCTATCTAAAATAGATTATTAAGTTCCTATTATTCCCACGTATAACATCTTTATTCCTAAGGTCCTTACTTCTGCCCCAAACCTCATTTCATCAAATTATTCAAATTTACACTATTAACCCAAATATTAACTCACTTATCGAATTTCATTAGTTTAGAATAATTCCTCAAATTGAATTCTAATTAAGGTCCAAATTTCATAACCATGCCTACTGGTCTTCCTTAAGGTTAAGGATATTCATACGGTCTCCAACAATATTATCCAAGGGTTAACATCATTAAAATTTAATTAGGGAAGAACTTTACTCATTCTGGGAAGGTCGATCGATCGACCTTTTCCTTCGATCGATCGATGGTGGTCGATCGATCGACTGATGAATGTCGATCGATCGATCGTACCAGGTATGGTTACGGACTGCTTCATTTTGCAGTTTTCAAATCAACCCAAAACACCATTAACAAGCATGAAACTCTAAGATAACGTTATAATATCATCATACAACCATCCTACAACAGTGTTAATGTTCTAAAACCAATAATTCATCATTCAAGGGCTTTGTATGGATCAAATCTTCATCAAGAATTCCAGATTTCTATTTCTTTCAAGAACATTAATAAACTTCTTCTAAAATCTGTTTTTAAATCATCAAGGGTCATAATTCTGAGTTCATAATTCGTCCAGAATGTTTCTACATGCAGTCCCTAGCATAGTTCATAGTTTTAAACTTCCAATTCATGGGTCTATATCATGTTTCAAGATAAATTCGATAATTCCTAAACAAGGAAAAGCATGGCATTGAATCAATTGTAATTAAACCACTTGCCTTAATCTTCCTTTGAATTTGATGTTGAATCTTGAAGGCTGAGTTGTTCTCCCTCTCTCTTTCTGCAGAATTCTCTTCTCTCACTCTCTCTCTACAAGTTTCTCTAAGGATGATGACAATGGAGGTGTGGTTGGTTTTTGGTAAGTTGGGACTATATCTTAACTTCTCCCGTAGCCCATTAAGTCCCTTAGTGTAGTTAGTGGGTTTAGTGGATAAAGAATAAGTCAGATTTTTGTTTCTAATTTTCGTGGGTTTTAATTCCCAGATTTCCGAAATTACCAAAATGCCCCTATAAGTTACCGGAATGGCCCAATAATGCCCCGGGACCCAAGCTTAACCCCCGGCTAGTGTTTTCTGACTATTTCGACCCTTCCGGACGCGTTGGCGCACTCAAAATGACCATACGGGTGATAAAAATAAAATTCACTTTTTAATTCAAATAATTATATTCCTGACGCGACTGTCATGCGCGTCCCAATAAAGTTTCCCAAATTACCGTATTTCAATCTCGCGACAATTTCAATATTTCCAATATTCGTATATTGCCAAGTATACACATTATAATCAAATACTAACTCACATCTTGTTAATATTTTTATCCGTATTAATTTCCAATTAATACACATTTAATTCAATTAATCCCCAAAAATAAATATCACGAAAATACGGGGTATTACATACTTCCCCCCTAATAACTGAATTTCGTCCCAAAATTCGGAACTAGAAAGTACCTGGTAAGAACAACTCCGGATAACGTTCGCGCATCTCATCCTCGCGCTCCCATGTGGACTCCTCGACATTATGATGTCGCCACTGAACACGCACTAACGGAACTATCTTTGACCGCAGTTTCGGCTCACTTCGGTCCAAAATAGCAATCGGCCCCTCCTCGTAGGAGCTATCCGGCTGGAGATCGATGTCCTCCAAAGCAATTGTGAGAATGAGCCAAATCGTCTCTAAGATATTTCCTAAGCAAGGAAATATGAAATACATCGTGAATCCGATGTAAATGCTCCGGTAATCCAAGCCTATACGCAACCGGTCCAATCCGCTCAATAATAGGAAATGGTCCCACATATCTCGGTGCCAACTTCCCTTTCTTCCCGAAATGCATGATCCCCTTCATAGGAGATACTCTGAGCAAAACTTGGTCCCCCACTTGAAACTCCCTGAAGAATCTCTTCGCATCAGCATAGCTCTTCTGCCGATCCTGAGCTACTCGAATGCGATTCCGTATCAATTCTATCCTTGCCGAAGTATCCTGAATCACTTCCGGCCCAAGTAGTTTGTTGTCACCCACCTCCAACCAACATGCTGGGGAACGACAAGGTCTCCCGTACAACACCTCAAATGGAGCCATGCCAATGGTGAACTGGTAGGAGTTGTTGTAAGCAAACTCCACTAGTGGAAGATACTGCTCCCATCCACCCCCAAAGTCAATGATACTCATACGTAGCATGTCCTCCAACATCTGGTTTGTACGCTCAGTTTGCCCATCGGTCTGCGGGTGATACGCCATACTCAACCGCAGTTCTGTGCCCATGGCCTCCTAAAAACTCTCCCAAAACCGTGAAACAAATATCTTGTCTCGGTCAGACACGATATTTAGGGGCACACCGTGAAGTCTCACTATCTCTAAAATGGAGAGCTGGGCATACTGTCCCGCAGTGTAGTCTGTCCTTACGGATAGAAAATGAGTGACTTTGGTCAACCTGTCCACAATTACCCAAATGGAGTCATGACCTCTCTGTGACGTAGGCAACCCCGTGATAAAGTCCATGGAGATGCTCTCCCACATCCACATCGGGACCTCCAATGGTTGTAGAAGTCCTGCCGGTCTCTGATGATCCACTTTAACTAGCTGACAAGTGGCGCATTTTGAAACAAACACGGCAATATCTCTCTTCATCTCGCTCCACCAATACTGTCGCCTCATGTCTTGGTACATTTTGTCCCTTCCGGGATGTACCGCGAACCGTGAGCCGTACGACTCTGCCATCACCTCGTGCCGCAATTCTTCCCCTTCCGGAACTACCAATCTCCCATTGAAGTGTAATCCCCCGTCTGAGCTAACGGTATAGGACTCGGCTCCCTCTGCTAGTAATCGAACTATCTGCTCCTGACAGAACGAATCTTTTGCCTGTGCCTTTACCACCTTCGTGACAATTTGCGGTGTAACGGTCATCACAGACATGAATGATCGGGCCACTGCATCCTGGTGTCCCAACTCCTTCCACTTGGCCTTCCACACTCCTGCCACCTCATCTACTGGCCTATGGCTCAACGCGTCTGCCACCACGTTAGCCTTCCCCGGGTGATACTGGATATCGAACTGATAATCTTTCACGAATTCAAGCCACCTCCGTTGCCGCATATTCAACTCCTTCTGCGTGAATAGGTACTGTAGGGACTTGTGATCCGTGAACAATCGAAACTTCTCCCCTAAAAGGTAATGTCTCCAAATACGAAGGGCAAATACCACTGTCGCTAACTCCAAGTCATGGGTAGGGTAATTCTTCTCGTGAGGCTTAAGTTTACGGGAAGCATAAGCTATGGCCTGACTCTCCTTCTGCAGTACACCTCCAAGTCCTTGTAAGGACGCATCGGTGTAAACAAGATACTCAACTCCCGGTCTCGGTAATGCTAACACAGGTGCTGAGGTTAACTTGTCCTTCAACTCATCGAATGCCAACTGACAGGCATCACTCCAAATGAACGGAACACCTTTACGAGTCAGATGTGTCATGGGACCCGCTATCATGGAGAAACCCTGAATAAACCTCCTGTGGTATCCTGCTAAGCCCAAGAAACTACGGATCTCAGTCGGTGTCGTGGGCTGTCCCCACTCCCTCACCGCGGATACCTTCCCCGGATCAACAGATATCCCCCGGTCGGAAATAATGTGTCCCAAAAACTGGACCTCCTTCAGCCAAAACCCGCACTTCTCATATTTTGCATACAGCTCGTTCTGGCGTAGCGTCTGCAAAACTTGTCTCAAATGCTCGGCGTGCTCCTCCTCTGTCTGGGAGTAAACCAGAATATCATCGATGAAGACAATGACAAACTGATCTAGGAAATCCCTGAACACCCTATTCATCAAGTCCATAAAGGCTGCTGGAGCGTTGGTCAAACCAAATGGCATAACCCGAAACTCGTAAGAACCATATCTCAATAAGAACGCAGTCTTCGAGACGTCCTCCTCCCTGATACGCAACTGATGGTACCCAGATCGCAAATCAATCTTTGAGAAGCAAGAAGCTCCTCTCAACTGGTCGAATAGGTCATCGATTCGAGGCAACGGATACTTATTCCGTATCGTGACCTTGTTTAACTCTCGATAGTCCACACACAATCTCAGTGAACCATCTCTCTTCTTCACGAACAACACAGGGGCACCCCACGGTGAAGTACTCCTCCGAATAAACCCCTGACCCAACAACTGCTCAATCTGATCCCGTAACTCCCTCATCTCAGCTGGAGCCATACGGTACGGTGCGCATGCTATAGGTCTCGTATCTGGTAATAAGTCTATAACAAAGTCTATCTCTCGACTGGGGGGTAGGCTTGGTATCTCCTGAAACACATCGGAATACTCCCTGACAACTGGGATCGAATCTAAAGGAATCACAATCTCCTTAGAGGTATCCTCCTCTAAGTAGTACAAATGAGCGGTCGAACCTCCCTCTGGGCGAGGCATCGCCACTACAAACATCTCTTGCCCCGGAATGGCAAAAACAATGCTCCCACCAAAACAATCAATCATGGCTCTATAATCAGCGAGCCAATCCATACCGATAATCACATCGTGAACATGCATATCTAATACCAACATATCTGCAGGTAATACCAGACTACCAATCTCTACCCCCACTCCCCGGCATATAAAGAAAATAAGTGACCCACTCCCCAATGGTGAGTCTACACACGTTACTGTGCTCTCTGCCGTAGCTAACAACCCTAAGGCTTTCGCAAAATGTGTAGCTATAAAACAATGCGTTGCCCCCGTATCAAACAAAACCCGACCCATAGTACCATGGATAGGAAACATACCCTCAATCGCGGGTGGTGCCTGTGGAGCTGCTACCTGGTGGACGTTATAGACACGTCCATACTGTAATTGCCCCTGCTGCACAGGAACTGCTGGAATGGCTGGTAGTGTTGGCACCTGGGCTGGAGCTGGAAGAGCAGGTGGAAAAAGTGGCCTCTGTGGCTCATGTCGAGCACCCTGCTGCTGCTGCGGGGTCCTGCCCTTATCAGGACAATCCTGACGTTTGTGGCCAATCTTACCACAAATGAAACACTTCCCCGAGAAGTTTCCCCCTCGCTGTCCCTGCTGCCCTCGGCCCTGGTGGCCGTTACCATTTCTTTCCTGGCCTTGCTGGCCCTGGTGAAACTGCTGATGTTGACCATTTTGACCTTGCTGGCCCTGATGGCCGTTATGACCCTGCTGGCCATTCCGGAATCCTCCCTGACCGTTCCTGAAACCCCCTGATCGGAACCTCTTATGATCCCCCTACTGGGAACCCTGATCACTCTGCCTATACTGACCCTGAGCTGACTGTGCCCCGCTGGCACCATTTCCCCCTGTCCTGCCCTGATGGCTAGACTCTCCTGATCGCTTCCCCTCTGTCAAGTGAAAGCGGTGGTCCTGGCAATGGAGTAATGCAGTGTTAACCACGTCAGAATAAGTGGCCAACGAGAGGTTCCCCAATAAATGCTGACGGATCCTCCAAGTCAATCCATCTATGAATTTCTGAATCTTCTTCTCTTCCATCGGTATCTCATCTGGGACAATATTCGGCAAATTGGTGAATTCGGCCTCATACTCGGCCACAGTCTTACCCTCATGTCGAAGGTTCATCAACTTCCTCCTCATTTCCGTGTGAACAGCAGACAGAAAGTACTTGCGGTCGAACCGCATCCAGAACTCCTGAATCGTGAGAGTATCTCTCTCCTCTGCGGTGGTAATAGACTCCCACCACTGTAGTGCAGATCCCACTAGCTTAAAAGTAGCCAGTACCTGCCTCTGAACGTCAGTGCACTCATACATCCTTAAGTGCCTCTGTATATCCTTTCTCCACTGACTCGAAACAACAACATCGGAGCTGCCAGCAAACTCCGGTGGATGTGCTTTCTGAAAAGCATCACGTACACGTTCCCAGGCAGACGGGAATGCATATGGCTGAACTGGCGCGGCAACTGGCGCCTGAGGTGGTGCCTGCTGAACTACGGCTAATGCAGCATTTACCGCTTGGGCTACTATGGCTGTAACCTCAGCGGCGTTCATCGTGCCCTGAACTGGTGCGGGCTGTGGTTCTGGCATTGCATTCCTGGGAACCCGTGGTGCACGTCGTGGAGGCATTCTGAAATAAGAATAAAGTCTATAAGTTCGCAGTTATAAACTTAAAATAGCTGAAGAACGTAGCATATACAAAAGAATACAACAGTCCTAAAATATAGGGCTCTACATCAAAGAAAGCTCAGCGGAAACATAATAAGCCGTTCAGATCCTAAAGGACACTAGAACCTGATGCTCTGATACCACCTGTGACACCCCGACTAATTAAATACCGGGTATCTACTCCTTTCTTAAATCAATACAAAATGTCAAGTTGGTTCAGTTAATAGCATCACCGTCGAAAACATTTTAAAGATTACTAACCACCTAGTATTTAAAAAGTAAGTTGCCAAATTTTAAGTTAAGTCTGATTAACATGCAATAAAAGAATAATGGAAGAACAACATAAATCCATTCACCATAACGAAGTAATGAAATAACCAACAATAGTAATAAGTCCGGAGGAAAACTCCTCACAACAATCCCACAACTGAAAATAATAAGACAAGTCTGAATTCTGAATTAAGTACATGCCCGAAGTCTGAATAACTGAAATAAATGAAATGCCTCTAAAAGAAATGGGCGACATGCCCTACAACTGATAAATACTGAGTATAGAGTCAAGATAGATGAAGCGTCTATAATCAATGTCCTGTAACTTCCACAAACCGCTACAGCTCGTCACCTGAATGAGGATCCTAAGCATGGTGTCCTTGTGGCTGGGCACCTAAAATGGTTTTTACAAAAAGATAGATTTGAAAGCAAACGGGTCAGAGCCCGAATGTGGAGAGTATTTTAAAAACAGGAAGTGCTTTAATAATAATTAAAACAATGAATGCAAGATACATGTTAGGACGTGCTCTCACATGAAATACTCACCTCTCGTCTAACTGTGCACTCCTAACGTTCCTGTACCCATTCATGTGTTTTCTCATAACTATCTAATTCCAAAGAGTTTCTAACACTTCTACTCGGTTCACGTTTAATTTCCAACCTTAACAATTAAATAGAGAGTTCTACTTTAATTCTCGGATTCTCAATTATTAACAAAACCATTTATTTATATCTGTCCCCTTTTATCTTTTCATAATATTACAATTACTATACCCACAATTTAACATAGCAATTTCCTTTTCATTTAACCGTATATTATTCACATCATAAATATACAATACAAGCACCCAAAGGCTAAGCTGCGGTGCACACATACTCGGCTATCCATCCCGGTACATCACGTACATAAGGATCACAAATTCCGAATCTCTCAGGAATTGTTGGAATAAACACCACACACAAAAATGGAGGCGAACATAATTCAACATATCCATGGTCACGTACATACCTACGCTCCATAGTCAGCTGGCTTATTAACTCACAAATAAGTCGTTCTCTTGAACTATGTCCTCAAGGTACCAATCTAAATCCGGGCAACACAAGGATAAGAAGGCCCTAAGCGAACGTAACCTCCCGTGATAGCAAGTATGGTAGGTATGTCATACATATAAAAATCATATACTAAGCATTCACACATCTTAGATAATTCAATACTAATAAAGGTATACTCTACATCCTTATACCATTATTCCAAATTTATATATTTTACGTCACCCGATAATATAAAAGTTAAACTGTCGACACGTCTCACGTCGTAGTTTCTTATACTTAAAACCTATCTAAAATAGATTATTAAGTTCCTATTATTCCCACGTATAACATCTTTATTCCTAAGGTCCTTACTTCTGCCCCAAACCTCATTTCATCAAATTATTCAAATTTACACTATTAACCCAAATATTAACTCACTTATCGAATTTCATTAGTTTAGAATAATTCCTCAAATTGAATTCTAATTAAGGTCCAAATTTCATAACCATGCCTACTGGTCTTCCTTAAGGTTAAGGGTATTCATACGGTCTCCAACAATATTATCCAAGGGTTAACATCATTAAAATTTAATTAGGGAAGAACTTTACTCATTCTGGGAAGGTCGATCGATCGACCTTTTCCTTCGATCGATCGATGGTGGTCGATCGATCGACTGATGAATGTCGATCGATCGATCGCACCAGGTATGGTTACGGACTCCTTCGTTTTGCAGTTTTCAAATCAACCCAAAACACCATTAAAAATCATGAAACTCTAAGATAACATTATAATATCATCATACAACCATCCTACAACAGTGTTAACGTTCTAAAACCAATAATTCATCATTCAAGGGCTTTGTATGGATCAAATCTTCATCAAGAATTCCAGATTTCTATTTCTTTCAAGAACATTAATAAACTTCTTCTAAAATCTGTTTTTAAATCATCAAGGGTCATAATTCTGAGTTCATAATTCGTCCAGAATGTTTCTACATGCAGTCCCTAGCATAGTTCATAGTTTTAAACTTCCAATTCATGGGTTTATATCATCTTTCAAGATAAATTCGATAATTCCTAAACATGGAAAAGCATGGCATTGAATGAATTGTAATTAAATCACTTGCCTTAATCTTCCTCTGAATTTGATGTTGAATCTTGAAGGCTGAGTTGTTCTCCCTCTCTCTTTCTGCAGAATTCTCTTCTCTCACTCTCTCTCTACAAGTTTCTCTAAGGATGATGACAATGGAGGTGTGGTTGGTTTTTGGTAAGTTGGGACTATATCTTAACTTCTCCCGTAGCCCATTAAGTCCCTTAGTGTAGTTAGTGGGTTTAGTGGATAAAGAATAAGTCAGATTTTTGTTTCTAATTTTCGTGGGTTTTAATTCCCAGATTTCCGAAATTACCAAAATGCCCCTATAAGTTACCGGTATGGCCCAATAATGCCCCGGGACCCAAACTTAACCCCCGGCTAGTGTTTTCTGACTATTTCGACCCTTCCGGACGCGTTGGCGCACTCAAAATGACCATACGGGTGATAAAAATAAAATTCACTTTTTAATTCAAATAATTATATTACTGACACGACTGTCACGCGCGTCCCAATAAAGTTTCCCAAATTGCCGTATTTCAATCTCGCGACAATTTCATTATTTCCAATATTCATATATTGCCAAGTATACACATTATAATCAAATACTAACTCACATCTCGTTAATATTTTTATCCGGATTAATTTCCAATTAATACGCATTTAATTCAATTAATCCCCAAAAATAAATATCACGAAAATACGGGGTATTACACTAGGGTGCGGCTTCAGCTGAGACCTAAGACCAATGGCCTGTACAGCAAGATATTATAGCATTTATAGATGATGCTAAAGCTTGTGAACATAAATGGATATGGTTAACTTCGGAATATAAGAGGTAATAAATGGGAATACATGGAATCGGTAAGTTCTAGGAAAGGAAAACGGTTAATAATTGTGTACGGATGTGCCATTCCAGGTTTTGAATGGTATATTAAGAAATTGAGGGTAATCATGTAATTATGGAAATTATTAGACCCATGGTAAGAAATGAATAAAAGAATCTAATAAGTTCTTTTATACGTAAGTAAATATGTAAATAAAATCAAAATAATTACAATAATGGAGAAAGGATTCTCTCTTGATACTAGCGCACAATCGCAACTAGTCAGCAAATAAACAAGAGATAAAAAGACAATTAGAACATAAACATCAAACATAGGCATGGGGTGTTGAAAATCAAATCAAACGGAAGAAAGTTTGGAAAAACATTGATTTAAGGCAGAAACAAAACATAATCAAAACTTTGAATAAACCATGCACCAAAAAGGGGAACACAAAACAAAGTGGCAAGCACCAACAACCACCGGCTGCAATCGTTAATAGTTAAGAACAATTTGGACCAACAACATCAATAAAAAGGGCATACACCAACTACCACCAACACTGACGGAGGAAAGGGTGGGCAAAATAGAGAAAACATTGGGCACCATAACTCAAGCTCAAGAAGTGGGACAAAACACCAAACTGGGTAAACTATTTGAGAACCATCCAGACCGTCCACCTAAAACCATAAAATGAGGTGGGGATCACACCAAGCTACCTGACAGGTTATCAACCAACATAACCAAGGAGCCACACAAGACAACAACACCCTGAATGCCATCATCAACCTCCACTAGCACATATAAAGGAATAAATGAGGGAAACCTAGCTGAAACCCTGCCCCAACTGACCACAACCCCTCCTTCCACACCACAATGCACCCACCAAAAGAACTCCCACCAGTCGCAAGAATTTTTTTACTCAAGATCTTACGTGAAGAACAACAAACATCAATGAAGTTAACATCTGAGAAGATGTGAAATAAAGCCACGAAGAAGGTATGGAGGAACGTGGTGGTACCTACCCCTATCAAAATTGCCTAAAAGGGTTGACAATAACCCACCTCAACCTAATGCCGGACAACTAATGGCCAGATCTAGATATGGTAAAAATACCCAACTTTATCAAGGGCACACCACCACACAGAGGAACCACTCCCCAAAACATATTTAATATAAAGCAAACATGGGGAAGATAGAGACAAAGAGATGGAATGGGGATCAACCATGTGGTGGATGAAGGAAACAAACCAGAGGAGGGGGATAGAAGGGATTGGCGACTTAGGGAAGCGTTTTACAAAAAAAACTAGAGAGAGAAACTCAAAACCCATCCGAGAAGGGACCCATAGAGAATCTAATAAGGGATGCTTACGGGATAAATGACAACTTCTAGGTGGGTAAACGACCCATAGAGGGTATAAATCAGGTTTAATGTGGTAATATGATGACAAAGATATATGCTCAAAGAAAATAAAGCATTAAAAAAATAATTTGGCATTCGAATGACCTGTAGTGGTTGTAAGCCCAGATTGGTGTGTAAGCTTGAATAATTCTTTTCATACACCGAGTGCGCATGTTGTAATTTTTTTGGAAAATGCTAGAGATATGGTAGTGTTAACTGAAAAATTTAGTGATTTTCAATGGAAATCGGCTGAACGTGAAAAAGGTAACAAAGGAATGTGACTTTTCATAAGGTAACCATATGGATTAATGAGTTAAAGAAACTTTTTGGTAATAAAATCGTAAAGTAAATAATATTAAGGTCAATGAATTTTAACCTAAGTTAAAATAAATATTTGGGAATAAAACTTGGTTAATGCAAATACACTGTTAGTTATTGCATGTACATTCAATTTATTAAAATAATGCGTCCGTTCTTTTTGTCGTTTGTGTCTATATTGCATTATTATTGGGAACCCCACTATGTATTGGCTCACACCATTCTCTTGTTATTAAGCGAATTTTGTCTTTCGAGAGCGTTTTATAGGTAATTCTTACTTCTTACGCTATTAGCTATGATTACTTGAATTCTAAGGCGTTGCCTAATGAGTTCCGCAGTTCTTAAGATTATGCTCGTATGCCTTGAAAACTGAATTACACGTTAATTCGGTAAATCTAATCAATTAGAATGGCATATAAACATTATCTAGGTTGTTTCACATCACTCCATACTTAACGCAACCGAACCAGACCAGGTTGACACAGGTACTGCAAATTCTGGGTCGGAGTATTATATAATTAGAGTTTTCTAGGAGTTATGTTATTTTGTTGAGGCTTAGGTAAGTGTATTTGAGGATATTTGACCCATTTCTCACCTCATCTTAAGTCATGAGGTACCTATGATGAACTGAGACATGGAGATCATAATCGGTATCATCATTCTTCTTCCAAGAATAAGGATTAGTATACCATATGTATGATTATGTGATTCCTTTCTTTTATTTTTCTCACATAATCAAGACAACAATTTCCACCTCTCTTATTTATTTCAAATTCAACTAGAGGTAAGCATTTTTGTAGCATCTCAAAAAGATGTCAAATATTTCTTTTACAATAACTATGTGTTTGTACGAGTCACTTAAAGAACTCAATAAAATAAATGTTTTATCTTGACCCTCGTTGATACAAAAATTAGTCAGCTGATGTGGACCAATTATATGAAGACACGTGTCATCTAACATAGCATAAGTTCAATGTACCGAGCTACTCAACACACCAAGATACTCAGCGTACCGATCAACTTCTTAGGAAGACCAAACGACCAAGACAGATTCAATGTTTATTATATTACAATCATTCCTCACCATGTACGGATGTATGTTCCTATTCGTAAAGGCCTATTATATATGCACATTGACGGCCCAAGGGCTATAAATATATTATTATACCCACATGGAAGGGTAAGCAACCATAAGCAAACCTAATCGAGATTAAGTCAAGACACCCACTAATACAAGATAGTGGACATAGGCCATTTCATTAAGGCTGAACCACTTTAAGAATATTTTGTCTTATTTGTTTACTCATATTTATCTTGATTAATTAATTAGATCAAATCTTATTTTTTACATCAACAGATTGGTGCCATCTGTGGGAAAGACTATACATAGTGTTTTTCACTAAAAAACTCATCATAAAAATGGTTGATATCCCAGAATCTAGCAATAAGAATAATGAAGGGAATCCTCCTAACCCTTCTATTCCCCCAAATACAAATGATATCACAAGAATCCTGGCAAGCTTAGCTAGGGGACAAATGGATATGCATGAAACTATGCGACAGTTCATTCAGACTGTTCGAAATGGAGCGTCTACCCAGTCAGGCCAATGAAGCATTCATAGAAGTATGTGTCCACCGTCTTCACGATCCAGATGTACAGAATTCCATCATACTTGGAATTCAAGTGATCCATCCTATCACCCTGGTTTGACTTCTCCTATAAGAATTTTGGATTCTCAAGAAAATGTCACTCTAACTCCAGAGAAAATAAGCTCTCTAAAAAGGTTGAGTAGAGTTTCTCCCTTCGGTCGTTTGGGCCCTAGGAGGAATAAAAATCCTCCTCGAATTGCGTTGATACATTCTCAACGACCAAATGATTTAAGAGAAGGCTCAGCCCAATCACATTCAAACCCCAGACTTGCAGTTTATAGAGCAAGATCCTAAGAAGAGAATTATGCGCGATCTGTTGCTCAGGTAAACACATATAGATCATGGGCTGGGAATGATGCATGGAAATGATCTATTCAGAGATTAGAAGACAGGTTAGGGGAGATGGCTAAGGACAAAAACCCTCTCCAAAGAACCTTTATCAAAGTATCTCCATTTGTACAGGCAATTATGGATTTTCCCACACCATCAAAGTTCAAGGCTCCTGTGGTCACACTGAAGTACAATGGAAAAATCGATCCTATTCTCCACATAGAGTAGTACTAAGCTGTAGCAGATATTTATACAACCCCAGATGAAATAAGGTGCAGGGCATTCTTAGGGACCATTATTGAATTTGCTCAGATAAGGTACAACAGCCTTCCTCAGGGGAAAATTACAACCTTCCATCAACTGGTAAAGCAATTTATAAGAAATTTCTATTTTGGTGCAAAGACAGTTAAAAGGGTAGCACATCTGTTGAGTGTTAGGCAAAGATTAGGAGAAAGTACCAGGGACTATATCACTCGTTTTAACAATGATAAACTAGAGGTCATAGACTATGAGGAGAAGACAACCATTACAGCTCTCATGAGTGGTGTCTTTTGCCAGACAAGTTGTATTACACTTTTGCCAAGGATCCCCCCAAATCCATGGTTGAATTGATGGCTAAAACAACCAAAATTATCAATATTGAGGAGTCTATGGCTGCGAACAAGAATGCTGAGGCAAAGGCAGAGGCTAAAGCTGAAGGCAAGTCGGAGAGGAAAGATCACAAGCATAATAGTGGGAACTGTAAGGACATAAATTTCCAAATGAGTCCCAGTATTGTTTTGACTTAATTTTGTGAACAAAACTGTGTTTGTAATATGTCATAAGGAGATTTTATTTTGTCATGATCACACTCGGTCTATGACGTATTGAAGAAATTGAAGACGTTGCAGCAAAGCTTCAAAGAATTAATCAGGCCAAAGTTTAATTGGTGCACGTTTATTCGTCTTCAAGTTAATTGCATTCCGAGATCACACATGTATGAATGCATATTGTTAATGAGATTCGGAATTAGTTTTATAAAAGATAAGAATGTAATTTTATAAGAAAAATATTATAAAATATTTTAAAGAGTGCTTTAAATGTTTTACACTACGTTTTATTCTGATAATCTCTAAAAAGAGTTTGACTTTATTGAATCTCTTTTGGAAGAAACGTTTTAAAGAAAAAGTCAAACGGACATGCGCGTCGTTCGAACGACAGCTTGTATCGTTCGAGCGAGATGGCTATGTCGTGCGAATGACTGGTCAATCTCATTCGAGCAACACGTTTTTTAAGGCACCGACTTAAAATCTTATTTAAAGCATGGTTTCATCACAGTTTGATAAAAGTGCAATCTGGAAAATAGTTTTCAATCCAGTACGAGTTTTGCACATGTTTTTCTAAGGTTTCAAAGCTTAAACACATCCTTAGAGTTTTCAAAGATCCGAGTTATCATTACTATATGTGTATGTGATCTTTCTGCACTAAGAAGGTATGTTCTCTACTTGAACATATGGGTTTTATTGTGAATAAAAGAGAAGGACTTCTTGTTCAACATCGTAGACGTATCAAAGCCATTCAGTGGACAACGAGACATACGTGGACGCGTTTGTTGTGGACAGATATCGTGGAAGAAGGACTTTCTACGTGGGCACTATGAGAGAAGTGGTTGAAGATCATAGAGCATCAAGACCCGTGGGGATTGAGTCGTTGAGTGAGTCTTTTGTCTGTTCATTGTAATTCCATATTTATAGTGATTGTCTTGCTTGGGCCGTCCGAGGTTTTTTTCTGTCTCGGGTTTTTCCTCGTACATCCGGCGCTGTGAGTATTCTCTACTTTACTTTACTTTCTTTAATCACTAGATGCATGTTTAGGATTAATCAAGATAAAATTAGTTTAAAGTAAACATTGTTTTTTCACAACTTGGTTTGGTGCTAATTAAAAGTTGGATAGTTTTTTTTGTGAATTTTTGGTTTACTTTGAAATACAAGCATAAGGGACACTCTTCAAATTGGTATCAGAGCTAGAAAACATAATTTATTTATTTTGTGATCCCGTGTGCTTTCAAAGATGAATTTTGGAAATAACGAATTTTCTCGAACTCCTATTTTTTATGGCACTAATTACACCTATTGGAAGATGAGAATAAAAAGTTCATTAAAATCTATTGATGAGCGTGTGTGGCTAGCAGTTGAGAAATGTTGGACACCCACTGTCACTATTTTAGGTGAGGTCACTAATTTTAAGCCTGTCGAGTCATGAATCGAAACTGAACATAGACTTTCACAATATAATTCTAAGGGTTTGCACGTCATTTCTTCACATGTCACACTGGAAGAATATAATAGAATTATGACTTGTGAAACATCAAAAGAGGCTTGGGACATTTTGGCACTCACTCACGAGGGCACAAGTACGGTTAGGGCATCGAAACTTCAAACTCTTACTACACAATTTGAGACCTTTAGGATGTTAGAGAGTGAGACTTTTTATGAGTTTTATGCTAGGTTGTGTAATATTGTCAACTCGTCGTTTAACCTAGGTGAGAAAATTCCTGACAACCTTGTCATTAAGAAAATCCTTAGGTCATTGCCTAGTAGGTTTGATGCGGAAGTGACTATTTAAACTCCTTGGGTAAGTTAGAGTCGACGAAATTAGAAGAGATTGTAGATGACTTACAAACGTATGAAATCGACATGATTACCTCCAAGAAAGTCTCTAAGAAAGAAAAGGGTATTGCTTTAAAAACCCTAACGGAGGAAATTAAAGTGTTGGATTCCGATTTCGATTTTGAGGATATTGCTTTGTTGGCAAAGAAATTTAAAATTTTTATTAAATTTCAAAAGCAATCGAAAGATGCCAAGAGGTTCAAAAAATTCAAGAACAACAAAGTTGATCCCACCTCTAAGGATAAGTTTGAGAAGCCTAAGAGAGATGAGTCGGATAAGTGTTTTGGGTGTGAGAGGTATGGTCACAAAGTTAAGGATTGTCCCACTAGACTTAAGAAAGAGGGCAAGAAACCCATTGTATATAGTGCCCCCTTAAGTGATAGTGATCCGAAAGAGGGAGAGAGTTCCTCCACTAAGCGTAACTTTGTTGCGTTTATGGCATGTCATGTGAGCGACGACGATTCTCATGTGAATGACACTTCCAAGGAGGTTTTGAATAAATCTCATGTTAGTGAGGGTGAAGAGAGTGACGAAGAGGAAGTGGATGTGAAAGAGTTGCAAGTTGCATTTAATGAGTTGTATGCCGAAACAGTGAAGGTGAAAAAGGCTAACTCTAAATTGCAAGCTAAGTTGAATGAGCGTGCCATAGAAAATAATAATAGGTTGATTGAGGATCTTAGGGCACAAGAGAAGACTCTTAGGGATAAATTAGAGTATGTCTAGGGTGAGAGAGATAATCTCTGTGGTTTGATGGAGTCTTTGAAAAAAGAGATTTTAGAGTTTGAGGAGTCTAGACGTTTGTTAGAGTCTAAGATCAATGAGTTGGAAGTGAAGTTAAAAGACTCGTCTAGAGTTAAGTTTGATTTGGAGGTTAGATCGGAGAAGTTAGATAAGATCTTAGGCACCGTCCAAATTAAGGGAGATAGGGCAGGTATAGGTTTTGATGAGAGAATTGTTACCATTCCCCCCGCACGTGTGAGAAACAATAGGAAGGTTATAAAAGGTCCACATGTAGGTAATCATTCCCACCATCGCTACACTTGCACGTTTTGTGGTAGGAAAGGTCACCTTAGGCGTTATTGTTATGACCTTAGACAAGATCCTATGAAGTTTAGGAATAAAGTTGCCCCGGTTCCCCAAACCCACGTGCGTTGCTTTATACCTACTTGGGTTAGGAAATCGGATTTAGTGGCTTTAGGAAAAAAATTCATGATTCTCGTTTGGTTGCACTTGATTCTTCCCATGCTATATCTAAAGGATGATAGTGTTGCCATATTTGTCATATGCTAGTTTGTTTCATGATATATTCATTTCTAGTATAGTGACATGTGTATCGTTTTTTGTATTATAGATTTTTATTTGTTTAAGTCCTATTGAAAAATACAAAAAGATTTTTTTTTTTAGAAAACTTTTGAAAAACCCAAAAATATTTTGCTTTTATTTGAGTCAAAATATGTTTGAAAAGCCAAAAAGATTTTTGGTTTTGGTTTTTGAGTTTACATGTTTGATGTGGCATATTGGTGTGCTTGGACCCCCTATCGTTTCATTATCCACGTGGCTAGGACATTTGGTCATTATTAACGATGCTTAGAATGATCTTAACCATTGTTCAAATGGGGTTGTTTCGAAGTTGATATGCATTTTGATTAGACTTTTTATTTATGCCAACATTGCACACATGCACGAGTTTCTATGGATGTTTGACTTCTCTTACATATTTGAATTTAGTGAGGCATTCTTATCTCAATCTTATCATCTATGCGTAAGTAGACTTAAGGAGAAGAGTGCATGTAAGAATCGTTTGCCGTGAGGATTTGAATTGGTACCTAATTGAAAAAATGATGAGTGATTCACGGGAAAGGGCTGCGAGAGTTCAAAAGTAACTCGTCGTGAAAGCCACAGTTTAAAATAGCCCAAAAGAAAAAGGCAAAATGCTAAGAAAAGGGCCAATAGGATTTTCTCTAAGTTGCGAATGCTAGAAAACTCAAAATAACTTGAAAGCTTATATATCTATGAGGGAGTTTGGTTGGAGAAAATTAAAAGGGTTTGCATAACTAATCCTAATGTTGAAACATTGCAATTTGATGTTATTGTTTGTAGAATCATCAATATTCTGGATTTGTGTGCATGTAGTATATTTAGTTCATTAAGATCACACTTTAACTGTCAACTATGGCTATGATAAAGTTTGATGATTCGTTGCTATTGATTAGAGCTTCTTGATCGTTTAGATGTGTTGGAATGGTGACTCATTTGTTGTAGTTTCACGCCCATACATTTCATGTACATGTTTGGGCTCATCGGTACTATATTTGCATGTAACTCGCATTGTTAGTTTTTATGCATTTTTGCGTTATGGGTAAAAAGCTTACTGTTTTAGCACTGTTTTGCTGCTATCAGGCCCTTCCAGTGTGATTTTTCTGGAAATTTTTTCACTAGGCAAAAATATATGATATTTCTGGGAATCTGGAAAAGTTTGGTCTGTTATGAGAAGTCGTTCAAACGACAACTCCATGTCACGAGAAGGCTTCGTTCGAGCAATATTACCATATCGCGAGAAGCCTCGTTCGAGCGAAGTCCTCATCTCAATTGAGTGATGTCCATGGATCGTTCGAATGACAATCTGGGAATTTTTTCTTCTATTTGTTTGTAGTCCACTGGTTTATTTTGTGATATTTTTGGTACTGCTAGAAGCTTTCTGGACTAACTGATTTATATGCAGGTTTTATTGTCTCGTATTAGAATTTTGCATATGATCCGTTTATCACACATGATTAGATTGCTATATGCTTTGTGTGATTCATTGGTTTACTAGCTCCTGATGTGTCATCTATTGATCATATTTAGCTGGTTATTTCATGATTATCTAGCGATTTTTTAATTGGTATATTCTCATGCTAGATACTTGATTGATTCATTTATCTTTTCACCAGATTGTCTATTCGAGACAAAAAGGGGGATAGATGTATGTGATGTAGGGAGAGATTTGTTGAGCATGTTTATTGATATCTGGATTTAAATATGTTTTATTACATATTTTACAAATTGGTATCATATTATTGCTAAATTGTTTAACAAATGGTTTTTCAATTGGTTTCATTTGTTCCTCCATACTTCACTGGGTATTTGTTTGTCTGTTTCATGTGTATAGGTATGCTTAAGTGAGTCTATATTTCAAGTTTACACCACATTCAGACAATTCATGCTTGCCGGTGATACATATACTAGTCCGTGTCCTATAATTTTTTACTTTGGGTTTATGGGATGAGATTTAGGCGTCATACGGCTTGACGGGCCCAACTTAGGCATTTCACTGGTTTAGTTTTGTCCTTTAATAATCAAAGGGGGAGATTTATAAGGACATAAATTTCCAATCCATTCCCTATATTGTTTTGACTTAATTCCGTGAACAAAACTGTGTTTGTAATATGTCATAGGGAGATTTTATTTTGTCACGATCCCACTTGATCTATCACGTATTGAAGACGTTGCGGTAAAGCTTCAAAGAATTAATCATGCCAAAGTTTAATTGGTGCAAGTTTATTCGTCTTCAAGTTAATTTCATTTCGAGATCACACAGGTATGCATGAATCTTGTTAATGAGATTCGGAATTATTTTTATAAAATATAAGGATATAATTTTATAAGAAAAATATTTTAAAATGTTTTAAAGAGTCTTTTAAATGTTTTTACTACGTTTTATTCTGATAAGCTCGAAAAAGAGTTTGACTTTATTGGATCTCTTTTGGAAGAAACGTTTTAAAGAAAAAGTAAAACTGACACGCGCGTCGTTCGAACGACAGCTCGTATCGTTCGAGCGAGATGGCTTTGTCGCGCGAACGACTGGTCAATCTCGTTCGAGCAACACATTTTTTGAGGCACCAACTTAAAAACTTACTTAAAGCGTGGTTTCGTCAGAGTTTGATAAGAGTGCAATCTGAAAAATAGTTTTCAATCCAGTATGAGTTTTGCACATGTTTTTCTAAGGTTTCAAAGCTTAAACACATCCTTAGAGTTTGCAAAGATCCGAGTTATCATTACTATATGTTTATGTGATCTTGCTACACCAAGAAGGTTTGTTCTGTACTTGAACATCTGGTGTTTGCGGTGAAGAAAAGAGAAGGACTTCTTGTTCGACATCGTAGACGTATCAAAGCCATTCGGTGGACACCGAGACATACGTGGATGCGTGTGTTGTGGATAAGTATCGTGGAAGAAGGACTTTCTGCATGGGCACGGTGAGAGGAGTGGTTGAAGATCAAAAGATCATCAAGAACCGTGGAGATTGAGTCGTTGAGTGAGTCTTTTATTTGTTCGTTGTAATTCCATATTCATAGTAATTGTCTAGCTTGGGCCGTCCGTGGTTTTTTCCCGTCTTGGGTTTTTCCTCGTACATCCTGTGTTGTGAGTATTCTCTACTTTACTTTACTTGCTTTAATCACTAGATGCATGTTTAGGATTAATCAAGATAAAATTGGTTTAAAGTAAAAATTGTTTTTTCACAACTTGGTTTGGTGCTAATTAAAAGTTGGATAATTTTTGGTGAAAATTAGTTTAATTTGAAACACAAGCATAAGGGCCACTCTTCGGGAGCAAGCAGTCGAAAGGTAAAGAAATGTTGGATCACTTGAGGAAGTATATAACTTATACTCCCTTAAAGGTGGATATAAACAACGTTCTGGAGGAAATCAAGAACAGCGAGGAACTAAATTGGCCAAAAAAACTGAGATCAGCTCTCGAAATAAGGGATAAATCCAAGTATTGCGAGTTCTATAAAGATCATGGTCATACGACCAAGCAGTGTGTAGCTCTCCAAAATGAGATAGAGGCACTCATTCGACGTGGAAAGATGAACAGGTATGTTGATCGCCAGAATGGTGGGAGGACCAACAACAAAGCTCGAAAGAGGTTCAAATCTCCTCACCAACCAAGAAATGATAAGAAAAGGGAGCATGAAAATGACCCTGAAGATGACCCCGATCTCCCAAAAAAGCCAAGACAGCCTGAGCGTGAGGTATTTTCAATTCGTTTTGGTTCATTCGATTGTAACATGATTACAGGTGGAGATGCAGGAGGGGGTGATCATACCGCTGAAAGGAAAGCTTACCTCAATGAGGCTCAAGCTTGTTCTTATATACAGTGGATAAATCTGGCAGAAGAAGATCGCCCGAGGAAGGCTAACAAAGATAAATTGGTCATTGGCTTTTCTATAAATTATCTGGAAGGAGTTTTATATCCTCATGATGACCCTATGGTGATAAAAATGAGAATGAATGATGTAATCATTTCAAGAGTGCTAGTGGACAATGGTAGCTTGGCAAATATCATGTTATACCCTTATTCTGATAGTTTAAACTTGAAACTTAGGCAGTTAGAGCCGTATCACAGGCCCCTCATTGGTTTCTCTGGAGAGAAAGTTTTTCCACTTGGAATGATCAAGTTAGACATATTGATTTGTACCTGGCCAACCAGCAGAACAGAGAAGGTATGTTTCTTTGTGATGGATAAAAATGTCTAGTCAGCCTACAATATAATCATGGGGAGAGTAGGCTTGAAAAAGTTTAAAGCAGTTCCATCCACTGTACATCAGTGTTTAAAGTTTCTGACCAACTTTGGGGTGAGAATTGTGAAGGGCGATCAAAAAGTAGCTCGGGAATGCTAATACTCATCTACCGAGCAAGAAGAATCAAAGAATGCTAGGAAGAAAACAACCACTTATCAAGTGGATGAATCTAATGAGTCTGAGATTGAAACCATAGACCCAAGAGATGAAACAAAACTTGTTACAAGCCAAGTCATGGAGGCAATGAAAAATTATTTTGGATGACGAGAAACCAGAAAGAACAACCCATAATGGTGCTTCACTTGATCTAGCATTGAAGCAAGCAAGATCTGGTGGCATTTTTTAAGCCTAAAAAATAAGTGTTTGCATGGATTCATGAGGATATGCTGGGAATAAACCCAACTTTCTTATGTCACGAGATCAATGTCAACAAGGAGATCAAACCAGTGAAGCAAAGAAGAAGAGTCTTTAGTCCAGAGAAGAACCAAGCTATTCAAGAAGAAGTGGAAAAGTTGCAAAAAGCTTCTTTCATCAAAGACATGAAATATCCTTATTGTCTGGCGAGTATTGTGATGGTTAAGAAGAAAAATAATAAGTGGAGAATGTGTGTGGACATCACAGACCTGAATAAAGGTTGCCCAAAAGATCATTTCCCTTTTCCCAAGATAGACCAACTGGTAGATGCAACTTCGGGGCATGAGCTTCTAAGCTTTATGGATGCCTATTCTGGATATAATCAAATTAAAATAAAACCAGAAGACAGGGAAAGTACCTCTTTCATTACCCCACGAGGAACATATTGTTACAATGTTATGACTTTTGGTCTTAAAAATGTAGGTGCTACATATCAGTGGATGGTGAACAAGGTGTTTGCGGAGCAGATTGATAAAAATATAGAGGTGTACGTGGACGAAATGTTGACCAAAAGCAAGAAAACGGCTGACCATATAGCTTATTTGAGCCAAAAATTTGATCGGTTGGATAAGTACCAAATGAAACTGAGCTCGGCCAAGTGCGTATTTAGCGTATACAAAGGAATATTCCTCAGGTACATTGTGAATCACAGAGGCATTGAAGCAAATCCTGACAAGATAAAAGCCTTGTTGGAGTTATAATCTCCAACCACCAAGAAGTACTTACAGAGCCTTACGGGGCGTGTTGCAGCTCTCAATCGATTTGTCTCCCGAGTAACGGATAGATGTCTTCCATTCTGCAAGGTGCTCAGAAAGACCTTTGAGTGGAACGATGAATGTGAGAAGGCATTTTTAGAGTTGAAGAGATATCTGGGGATGCCTCTTTTATTGTCCAGGCCAGTAGCGGAGGAAAAATTATACTTGTACTTAGCTATTTCAGAAAGTGCAGTCAGTTCGGCCTTGATAAGAATAGAAGGCTGAGTGAAAAAGCTAGTTGTTATACTAGCAAGGCATTCAGGGGAGCAGAAGTCAGGTACCCAAAACGTGAGAAGTTCGTATTAGCATTGATTGAAGTGAGCAGGAGAATGAAACCATATTTTCAAGCCCATATAATAGTGTTATCTACTGACATGCCACTAAAATAGGCTTTACATAAGCCTAAAAAATCTGTAAGATTGATGTACTGGGCAGTGGAGTTAGGGAAGTACGACATTATTTATGAGCCGAGATCCTCTCTCAAAGGACAGGCAGTGGCGGATTTCATTGCTGAGTTTACCTACCCAGGTGTCTCCGAACAACAGGGGGCTAATGCCGCGCCACTAAAGGATGCAAAAGGACCAACAAAAACTGTCCCCAATCAACTCCCAGCAGTAGAATTTCCAGAAGGGATGGTCGCCGATCAACCATAATCTTCTAGTAAGGGGAAAGAGTTGAAGGATAAGTATGAATAAAGGGAGGAAATGATATTTCATCAAGGGATTTTGTCCAACCAAGGGTTTGATGATAATATCCCTATATGGAATTTATATGTTGATGGTTCTTTGTGTGCAACAGGTTGCAAAGATGTAATTATTCTCAATAATCCAAATGGAACAGACATAGAATATGCTCTGCGTTTCCAATTCCAGGCTTCCAATAATGAAGCTGAGTATGAAGCCGTGATTGTGGGCCTTAACTTAGCTAAATCATTGAATGCAGAGAAAGTTATGGTGTTCAGTGATTCGCAACTAGTAGTAAATCAGATGCTAAGTCTTTACGTAGCAAAAAGGGAGTTCATGTGAAGGTATTTAACTAAAGCTATGGAGATTGAATCCATTTTGGCGGCTGTTCAAGTGAATAGAATACCAAGACTGGAGAATGTAAGGGCAGATGCACTTGCTCGGTTAGCCTCAGCTATGCACACCGAGCTACGAAGAACAATTCACATTGAAGTACTTGCAAGAAGAAGTATTGATGAAGATTTAATGGTAAATTTTATCGCCTTGGATATGGGACCATCCTGGATAGATCCCATCAGGGCGTATATTGAAGATGGTACTTTACCAGCCGACCTACTTCCAGCCAAGAGGTTAAAGTATAAGGCTGCCAGATATGTTTTAAACAATGGAGTTCTATACAGGAGAGGTGTGATAGCTAGTCTGCAAAGGTGTGTTCACCCAGCAGAAGTTAAAGATCTAATAGAGGAAATTCATGAAGGATATTGTGGAGCTCAAGTAGCAGGTAGAACTCCTTTACAAAGAATAAATACGCAGGGGTACTACTGCCCAACGATGCACACTGGTTGTACAGCTTATGCTAAGAAATGCGACAAGTGCCAGCGATTTTCTACTATAAGAAGAAGTCCTCAGATATTGCTAACACGAATCACTTCACCTAGGCCATTCACTATGTGGGGGATAGATTTAGTTGGGCCACTGCCAACTACAAGAGGATAATTTAAATATCTGGTGGTAGTTGTTGATTATTTCACAAAATGGGTGGAAGCTGAACCTCTCATCGATATGGCTTACGAAAGGGTCTATCAATTCATCTGTAAGAACATTATTTGCAGATATGGCTTTCCCCGCGCCTTTATCACCGATCATGGTGCCATATTTGATAATGATGAATTCACAGCGTACTGTCTACAATCCAACATTCAAAAGATCCATTCTGCTCTAGGTCATCCCCAAAGTAATGGGCAAACCAAGTTGACGAACAAAACTCTATTGAATGGGTTGAAGAAGAGATCGGATGATTCTAAAGGGAATTGGATCAATGAGTTGCACTCAGTGTTATGGGCTTACCGAATAACTTCTCGAATAGCAACTGGGGAATCTCCTTACATGTTGGCTTTTGGGAGTGAAGCAGGGATACCTGCCGAACTAGGATTACCTACTCACAGGGTGCTTAACTTCAATTCTCCAGTAAGACATTTGATGAGACATTTGGACTTGGACATGCTCGAAGAAGTCAGAGAAGATGCAGCGATCCAAAATGCAGCTTATCAGCAATGGATTTCCATGTTCTATAATAAAAGGGTCACAAAATGTGATCTTAAGGAAGGAGATTATGTGCTCAAGAAAGTAATTCAAAAGCACAATATGTTAGAGGCTAATTAGCATGGTCCCTATCGTATCACAACTGTTGTTCGACCGGGCACTTACAGAATAGAAACTCTTGAAAGGGAAGAATTCAAAAATGCCTGGAATGCAGAGCACCTGCGCAAATACTACTAGTAATGTAACGCCCATGTACTAATTATTTCAGTATGAATGAAAACGAGGATTTACCTATTCATCTTTTTTCTGGAGTACTAGTGCTACACACTACACTTAACTTTGCAGCAACACAAACAAGTTTTTTCCATAAACTAAAAGTTGGTCGGCATTAGAAATCACCAACAAAGTTGGTCGGCACCCGCATAAACACCAGCAAAGTTGGTCGGCATCAACAACCACCACTTAAAAGTTGGTTGGCATCAACTTACATACCAACAACGTTGGTAAAACAATCGAGAAAGGCAAGGCCTGTTTGATTATAGGTGACCCAAGCGGCATCTAAACTAGGCAAGAATATGGGTAAAATATCCATTTCCTGGGAACCAGGGCAATTATTTACTTAAATTATTGTTACAACTAAGCAGGAACATGGGATCAAAATAATTCCATTGCTTAGGCACTTACGGGTGATAAGTCACTACAACTAGGCAAACACATGGGAAAAAAGTTCGATTGTCTAGGCAATAAAATAAACAAAGGGAAAACTGTCCATTCAAATATATATATACTCAATGAATGGAAAGTAAAGTACGTCACTACTATAGTTAAATAAAGATTGATAGACTAAATATCATGCGATTGTTTTATCTCTAAGGAAATAAAATTACAAAGAGAAGATTTTTCTTCATTAACAATTACTAATGAAATACAAATAGCCTATTTTACTGGTTTTGTTTCCTTAATATTTAGATACAGGATCCATTCCAGTTGGAGGGTCATCTAAAGAAAAAGAAGAATTGATAAAGTTAAAATCCTGTAGCATTCTGTTTTTTCTCGTACTTGGTCGGTCAAGCAAATGTGGAGGTTGGGATATCTTAAAATCTTCATGAAGATTGTAATCACCAAGGTATTTGGAAATCAAACACTGGGGAATAGAGCTAACTAGGATCCAGCTAACATCCAGTTTGAACAGAGGTACTGGAAGATCAAGTAATCCAGGGTCACACCAATCCCACAGTTCCATTCCTTGATCAACTTTCATCACAGTTAGATCATTCATCCATCCATATTAATACCCCTCATTGTTTGATTGTTTCAACCTGGCATCAAGATGATATAAAGCTTCATTGTATCCTTCCATCCAAAACTCTTTGGGCTGCTTGTGAAACTGATAAGTTAATCGTTCAACACGTTGATGAAGCCTCTTCACCACACTTTCTTTATTCTGCAAAACAGAACTATGATTGGAAAGTTTCTCGGTAAGAGTTTGAATTTTTCAGGATATCTCAGTTAGGTCTTGATTTTTTCCTTCAGTTGAGCAACTTGATTTTCTAAAGCTTGTTGAGTTATAGTCTATTCAATGCTACTCCGATCAGCTATTGTTCTACCCCGGGAAGTGGATGCAAGTCTGACTCTTTTCAAAGATTTTAATTCTTCTCTTAATGAAGCATTCTCAGTCTCCAAAAAGGAAAAACCTTCATCATTAACTGGGACCAGAGCTCCATAATAAGAAGAAAATTTTAGCGGTCTCAGTTCTTCTCTTAAAGTAATATTTTCTTCCTCCAGCAACTTAGCAATGTTTCTACGTTCTTCAATTTCAAGTTTTAGCACGCACTCTCTTTTATTATGGGATGAGATAAATTTGTCATAACCCCGATCAGCGCTCAATTGTTGGTACTTCTTCTCATAACCTTCATGAAGAAGAGTAGTGGATTCCTCGTGTCGAAGTTGAAGTTCACCAATCATTCCTTAAAGATCTTCAATCATTTCATAGTAAGCTACGTTATTTTCTACTGCCCGATCAAGTAGACATTTTAAAAATTGGCAAGCCTCAATTGCTCGTTCAGAGGCATTCGATCCAGGAATATCAATTATTTATGCTTCAGTGAAATCTGCACGACCAACTTTGAAGTAATCTGTACATTTCTTCATCAACTCTGTATCATGAGCTGACAACAGTTCCATCCTGGCAATAAACTAGCAAGGAAAAGTAAAAACAAATCAACAACAGCATAGCTATATTGAATAGTAGAGGAGAAATTTAGAATAGGTAACAAGTCCATTTTATTTATCACAATAGAGGAGGGTACAACCAAAAGTACAAAACAAAGGGAAAACAGAGGAAAATAAAAAATTGCCAAACAACATTACACCTTCTCCTTATTCCCCACTACATCTTCAGCTGATTTAGAAGAAGGAATTGGTTGCTAAAGTTGCCCGGAGGGCAGCTGAAGTTTTACAGTAGAGGTTGTTGTCTGTTGGACTTGCTCGGAGGATTGAGGGATAGTGGTAGCAGTTGTTTGTTCTACTATCATCAAAGAAGATTCATCAGATCCAACTTCATCTTCTTCTTCCTCTTTAATAGCAGAAGGAGGGTCGTGAATATATTTCTGAAATAGTTTAGAGTCTTCTGCAACGTTCAACTCCTTCAAGACTGCAACCCATTTTTCCCTAAAAACTTTAAACTGGCATACTCAATTTGAGCAGAGGCAGCAGTCAGAGCTTTGTTAAACCCTTTGTCCCAGCCAAAGCTAAAGGACTTGTTCACAGCAGACATCCTCTTCATCCTTTTTGAGGAAGCATTACCTCTAAGTTGATCTTCAACAGATTTAACTTTCTGCTCAAGCTCTTTCTTATGCCGTTCATCCTCTTCAAGATTTCCCTCAGCTTCTTCCTTGTTGGTAATGGCAACCTTATTTCTCCTCTGCCTCCTTGGAAACATTCACAGCTTTCTGTCGAGCTAGATCATCCTCCTTTACAGCATCCACGACTTTTTATTGAGCTGTCTCAGTAGCCTTGATTTTATTTTCCCAAGAAGTTTTGTCATCCTCATACTTCTGCCGGGATTCTTTCAAAGATTTTGATAACCCAACAAGGGCTTCTTCTACTTTACTGGAAGAGGAGGCAGCTTTGATAGCTTCATCCTTCTCCAGGATGTTATAGAAATACACCAAAAATTACAATAAGAAGATAAACTCAAGTTAGAATATGAAAATTGAAAACATAATTGAAATGATAGGTATAATAAGACTTACTGATGCAAGGTGTTGGGCTGCCAAGTCAGTGACTTTCCCCCGAGGAGTAGAAGTCTCAGTAACTCTATGATCAGGAAGAGTTCCAAACTAGATCAATTTCTTAGCCAAGCTAGAAGTAATGAATGTTAGAGGACCAACTCTTAAAGAAGGTATATCAACCCCAGCAAGTTGAGCAGCAACATCAACGGTCTTCTCAGCAAGAGCCCTTCTCAGTCTTCTCAAATGTGCAGCTTCTTCAATCAAAGGTGCTGCCTCTTTTCAAACAACATCAGCCTTTTCAATCAAAGGTGCTGCCTCTTTTGGAGCAACATGGGGCTTCTTGCTAACCTCATTGACAGATGTGACTGCTCCCCCAGATGGAGCATTATCCTTTTCTTAGTCCCTTTCGCTGGAACATCTTCTTTTCTCTTTTTTGCCCCATCAGCACCGGGGATAATCTTGGCAAAGAGATTAGGCATCCTTCTCTTCTTCGTCATCAAATTAGCAATGGAGGTGGACAAATCAGAAAAAATTTCTTCAACAGCTGAAGAGGATGCTGGAACCTGCTCAAGATCAATCACCAAAGGAGGAGCAGTAGGACGAGCAATAAAAGAGGAACCAGTGTTCTTATATTGCAATAAATAGGAAGCAGCTCTCACGTGCTCCCCAAAAACTGATTGATGCAAACCCTAAATAAATTTCAAATCTTTTATATTGATATCACTCTCTTTTGAGGGTTTTCTTTTATTGTCAACTGCAAATAAAAATTGAAAAGCAAAAGTGAGTGAAACATTTTATCAAACAAAAACAGATCTAGCTTAAAAATAAAGAACAACCTATCCCATTGCCATAAGGTAGACATCTGGTACCTTGGTACACATCTTTCCCTTTTAGTGGGTTGCTAATTTTTCATCACAACCCCATGTTCAAAATAATCCCTATTAGAATCATAGAGATTGACCACTAAAGCTCTGTTAGAAAACCTAGTTTTTAAATAAAAAGTGGTGTCGTTGGTGACCCATTTATAACAGTACATAATTTCGGGAATTCCTAGATGAGTTCCATGAATTTGATTTAACCTATATATGCCATTAACTACCCTCCATGTATTTCGAACTACTTTTGCAGGTACAATATCAAAATATTGACAAAATTCCAAACACAGGGGATTAGGCGGGAAACAAAAAACACATTCTGCTACAAAAATAGAGGGAAACCAGTGTCCCTCGGCTAGAGAAAATAAATCAAAAGGGCAAGGAGATTCTTCCAAAGCAACCCAAGAAGGAATCTAAAAATCTGCCCTAAACTTATCTAATGACTCGATAAGGTAAACCATGATGACTAAAGCAAAGAAAGAAAAAGGAAAGAAGAAATTCTTACAGAAGATTAAGGAATCAACTAAGGTAGATGACTTTAAGGAACGCTCGTAAGAAGAAAAATGAGAAGACAAAAGTTTGAAAACAAGATAGCAAAAGGTAGAAGACAATCGGATTTTATCACTTATATATGTTGCCTTGGAAAATGAGAAAAGTAATGATCACACATGACGACTGTTGTGTTTTCGACGGCTAATCAAAGGAAAAAAAATGCAAGTTCCCAAGCGTTTGTTAAAAACTCGAAATATTTACAAATTTGCTATTTCGCGCTCAAAACTGTTATGCAAAGTGGAAAATTTTTACATATGTTGAAGCCCTGTAATTAATCAAGACATGAGAAATGTGCCCGAGCAACTTTTTGGTAAAATGTTCCACACTCTCACATCAAACCTCAACTGTGAAACATTGGGGGCTTCTGTTGATACACAAATTAGTCAGTTGATGTGGACCAATTATATGAAGACACATGTCATCCAACATGGCATAAGTTCAATGTAAAGAGCTACTCAGAGTACTGCTCTACTCAACACACTGACCTACTCAGCGTACCGAGCAACTTCTTAGGAAGACCAAACGACCAAGACAGATTCAATGTTTATTATATTACAATCATTCCTTACCATGTACGGATGTATATGCCTATTCGATAAAGGCCTATTATCTGTCACATTCATGGCCCAAGGGCTATAAATACATTATAATACCCTCATGGTAGGGTAAGTAACCATAAGCAAGCCTAATCGAGATTAAGGTAAGACACCCAGTAATACAAGATAGTGGACGTAGGACATTTCATTAAGGCTGAACCACTTTAAATCTCTTGTCTTGTTTCTTTACTCATATTTATCTGTGATTAATTAATTAGATCAAATCTAGTTTTTTACATCAACAACCCTCAAACCTCTATACTTTATATAAACCAATAGTTAACTTATTTTAATCGTTAATATGATCATTCATAAGTTTACCTTTCTTCGTGTATTTTTTAGAGACCTTTTTCAAATACAGCTTACTCCTCAGTTTTCATCAAATAAAGATTTCTCCAACTTATCCCATAATGTCTTCAACAAAATCTCCTTTTATATATTGAAAATGACACAAGACAATGATATATGTGGTTTAGGCATTATACATATGTATACAAATGGTCTCTCTATCTCTTCAATTAGGAATTTGAGGATTAAAAATTACTCACAATGCTCGCAATATTTTTAGTTATGTCTTGGGGGTATTATTCACGCTTCTTTCATAACAATAAATGTTAAAAAATTTCCCAAAACATTCAACTTTAAACGCCCGAAAAAACACTAAGTTACCTAAAAAATCATGTCTCCATTAACTAAAAAAACTGGCTCATTTATGATCCATATCTTTACCGAAATCAAGCCAATACTTTATTGAATTCTTAAGTGGTTTTAGGCTTAGATTCACGATGTGAAGATATTTTTAATGAGAATTAATGTTGATTTCATGATGATTAAGGATAACTAATAAAGGTTATTAATGAATTCATGATAAAGACAATTATCATAATTTTCTTAATTGGGTGGTCTGGGTGGGGGATTTGAAAGAGTAGGAAAACTGTCCAATTTCAAGGAACTCCTACAAACCATCAGAATATTATACCTTAGTCCATTGCATTTATTAGTCGTGAATTGTAATGGTCTTTTTAAAGACGACACTCATAACTTTAATTTTAGTATGGCTTAGGTATTTGACTTGCAATACCCTATATACGCTTCTTCTTAGTTTAAATTAATTAAAGTCTCCTCTAAATTACTGCAAATTGAGCATTGATAGTGCTTCAAAAGGTAATCCACTGTTGGGCGGTTGCGGTGGTGTCCTCAGAGCCTAGAAAAGGAAAATTTCATATCACAATATTCTCTTGAGTTTTTTTTACCAAAACATAAGCTTTATTCAGAACAAAGGTATTTTACAATTGATATTTCTTGCTGCTGACCAGTACAATGACTTTGATCATGAACCAAAAAAGAATGCAAAAAACAGGGAACAAACGTAAAAAGTGTAGAAAAAAGGACTCAACATAGAATAAGCAGCTAGGACATCTGCACACGTGTTGGCTTCTCTAACTTACAGACACATGGTCACGTAAAAGCTCTGAATACCTTCATGGATTCCCTCAATAAAATCACCATGCACTGGATGTTGGGTTGTGATCCTGTAGATCATATGGAATACAGTTTGACAATTTGTGTCGCTTTCAATACAAGTTATGCCTGCATGAAAAGCTATGTTTAGACCTATTTTTAAGGCCTAAAGCTCAGCGATCATAAATGACACGTAGCCATTTTTATGGGAATACCCAAAAATAAATTCACCTTGAAAGTTTTGAATTATCACACCAATGGAAGCAAGGGCCACGATGTGGGATTTTGCTCCATCGGCATTACATTTATAGAATGGTGGTACAGGGGGTGATCGGGAAATATGAAACTGCGTGTAGGACATTTCTTCTTGGGTGGGTTGATCACGTTGCGCATGAAGAAACTCTAAGATCTGGTCAGATAGTGCATGGAAGATCAGGGATTTAATGATTGGTTTATGTCTAAAGAGATATTCATTACGAGCAAGCATAATGCGCAGAGGGAGAAAAAACGTCTAATTGGTTGGGACATAAGCATGGAGGTCCTACATCCCTCACCCAGTCATCTAAAAAGGGAAACCACTAAAAAATTAGTCCCCTCATGCAGCATCCGAACTTGGAAGAATGTCGGGCACTCAGTAAAGACTTCAGTCTTGGAGTCCGTCAAGTCGCATTAAGGGCACACATGAGATGGAATTTTATGGTAATAAAATAAATGGTCTGCCTTCGGTAGAGCTTAGTGTGAGATAAATCAAAGGAAAGTCTTCAGGTTGGGAGGAAGTGCACACCTCCAGAGCCATAGCCATTGTAACTCCCTGACCCTAACTTATGGGTTACCCGTAGTCAACCTAGTCCGACCCGAACGTTAGGTGTGAAGTGCAATGAAATAACTTATATAATGTTTCTAGTCCAGTTTTATTTTAATAAATGTTTCACTTGTTTAGCATGCAATTCCAGTTTCAAAATAAACTATGTGAGGGACCCATGGACATCACCCCAAAATCCAGGTATACAAAGCTACTAACGTAAAAATAAATACAGTACTTACATGTATAATGCCCTCAAAATACGAAACCACTCCCAACCTGCCGCAACAAAGTGAGGGTGTGAGTCTATGAGGAGTGGGAAAGATACAAACAAAACATAGAATCAAACGGCATAAAGGAGACTCAACATGTTATGCCTACGTGCACATGCAACTACATTATATACATATACATATACATACATACATACATACATACATACATACATACATACATACATACATACATACATACATACATACATACATACATACATACATACATACATACATACATACATACATACATACACACACACATACATACATACATACATACATGTGACACCCCGCCTAATGAAATACCGGGCGATCACTCCTTTATTAAATTAAAATCAAGGTGAACAGTTGGTTCATTCTTAGCATCACTGTCGTAAAAATACTTTTCCAATTTAAACACCCTAAATAATTAAGCTAAGTGTCAAAACCATTTAAAACCTTATTTCCATTCTATTAAATCCAATTATATAACCTTTAACCATTTACATTTTTAAGAGTCACACATTAATAATGAGAATAGTAATGAACATTCCAGAATTGAACCATCAATAAATAATCCCAACATTTAAAACACTAAAGAAAAACATCCTGACAATAATAAATCCCGAAATAAAGATGCTGGAAGTAAAAATAATTACAGTCTCTGACAATACCAACTAAATAATAGAAAGAGGGCGACACATGCCCCTGCTGGATAAAACCGAACTCGGAGTAGAGTCAACAATGAGGTCGTCTAATCAATGGCCTGCAACTCCCACAAAAGCTACAATGCGTTACATCCCAAGAATTCCAAGTAAGACGCCCCTGTGGCTGGGCACCTGTAATACATATATATATATACACAAGAGAGAAGAGGTGACAACAAACGGGTCAGAGCCCGAATGTGAAGCAGTTTAAAAATAGTTTAGCTAGTATTTAAAATGCTACCGGCTAATGCAACAGTCATATTAGTATGCGACCCTCTCTTGAGAATTCTCACCTCTCATCTAGTGTGCACATCTATCGTACTAATGAACCCCATCTGTCTCTCTCTAACTTATTCTCCATAAGTTTTAACACGTGGAATTAAGGTTATGCTATTCAAATTTAGAAAATCTAAACTGTTCAAGATTTCTTACGTTATTCAGAATAATTCCGTATTATTATAACATTCCGAATGCTTATAATGAAGCTGATTAAATTTCATACTTTCCTTAACTACTATTTTACTCAGTAGAAAGTTCTCATATAGTTACACGTGTATATATATTTATTTCTCGTATAATATATATATATATATATATACCAATAGCACCCCACATAAAATCTATGGTGCTAGACTTCCATATATAAGTATATATTTACCAATCACTCATAAATTATATATATACTAACAGCACCCCACATAAAATCTATGGTGCGGGCATACTCTACTATCCAAACCCCGTATCACTCATATTAAGGGGAATACAATTTCGGAATCACTCTCGAATTGTATTAACACATACTCAAACAATATTGAGGCGAAGTATAGATTCCAAGTCTCTTCGGACCGTCTGAACTATCACTGCGATAGCCTGTACCAAGGATACCTATACACAAACAAGATGAGGCGAAGCATAGATTCCAAGTCTCTAAGAGGAAAGCACATACCCGCATCTCTTAGGACCGTCTGAACTATCATTCCGATAGCCTGTACCAAGTATATCTATCTTCTAGGGTACGAGTCAATATCCCCCATAAGGCAACACAGGATAAGATCGTCCCAACGCGGCAACCTCAGGGATAGCAAGTAGCGTGGGCATGTTTTTCACACAGATATAATATATGCATAATCACCCAATCATATATATATATACACATCCACATTATTAAAATTAGGTGCGCTCACCACCCATAAATTATAATTGTCCGTTATTACACATATTACGCAATTATATCGTAAAACAGCCTCATTCCTTTTATTCTCGTAATTAAGTCATTTTTAACTCACTTCTCGTCTCTCGAAGTATTTCCTTTATCTAAGTGCAAATTTCAGTAGGCCCTCTCTTGCCTTCTAATCCAACTTAATAGATGTTTCGATTATTTAATCACCACACGTAAGATTTCTTAAGTCTGAAAGTCTCCCCGTTTACCCTTTACTTCCACACATTAAAGTTCCACTTTATGGGATTTGTCTCTTGACCCTACTGGTCCTCTTTATGTTCCATTATATTCTAGCAACCCTAACCAAGGTTTACTACGCATAAAATAGGATTAATCTAACACGAGCAAAAATGTAGTTTTCCCAGGAGGGTCGATCGATCGATGAAAGGCTCTGGGCTCAATCGATCGATCAAGAAGTTATGCAGATTCTGCAGCTAACCCAGTTACGGGATTCTCACCCCAAACTCCTCCAAATCATCATGTTACAGTCCCAAACTCCCAATCAATTATACTATAAGTGTTGTATACCCATTTAAATGATTTCCTACGTAACACATACGAATTTTCTTCAAGAATCATGGGTTAAAAAGGGCAAATTCTGCATAATTCTTATGAACCCTAATCTTTCCTTTAACTTAATCTCTTTCATTTTTTTTTCCAGATTTTCTATCTCTACTATCATGGAATTTCGTGGCTCATCCTCTATATGTGAAATGGGTTTCCATAAATATGATTTCTAACATTATAACATGCAATTTGTGTCACCAATTTATGTTTTTGTTCAAGAATATTAATCTAATCAACCTAAGACTAACATAAAAGGATGCATTAACTTGATAAAAGCAAGATAGATACTTGCCTGGAAAATTCTCAGTTCTAATTTGCGGACGATTTTGATGTGGTTGTGTTCCCCGTCGCACGATCTACGCGTTGGTGGTGACAGCGGTGCAATCGGAGGTGTTCTTGGCCTAGAACTCCTTGGAGAGCTTCCCTCTTCCTCTCCAATGGCCGTCATTAGAATTAGGTTGTGTTAACCCTAAAAGATGACATTTCCCATCTGATATAACCCTATAAAATTCGTGGGTTTAATTAACCATAATTGCGAAATGTCCAAAACGCCCTCCCGGGGTACTAATTAGGCCTAAAAACGCCCCGAGACCTAAACTAAACCCCCGGGTACACTTTTCTGACTATCTCTACCCTTCCGGACGCGTTGGCGCACTCAAAACGACCATACAAACAACTTATAAAACATTCACTTTTATTAATCCACATTTAGTCCCGACACGACACAAGCGCGTCCCGACTTAAATTTCCACAATTGTCATTTTATTCACACGTGACAATATTATAAAAATAAATCTCATATATTACTATACTCATCCAGTAATATTCAACAAATAACAAATTTCCAATAATTACTAACTCTCGTCACGCTAGTAAATATTTAAAACAACATTCCGGATTAAAATTAAATTAATTTATCTCAATTAAATTTAATAAATCCTTAAATTTAAAAGCCATGAAAATACGGGGTATTACATACTTCCCCCCTAATAACGGAATTTCGTCCCGAAATTCGGAAAATAAGGCCTACCAGGTAGCACAATTCTGGATATCCTTGTCAGTACGCAAACTATCTACATAGTACGACGTTCAATCACTATAGCTTTTTCCTCACAGCAACATTGTTTTACATTCTCATTGGAGACACTTCACATTGTGCTCCCACCCGACAACATTCGCTTAGGTCACGCCTATAAGTTATAATTTCCTTATCTCACTATCATTACGAGGACGCACCTCACTACATGACAAACTACTCGTATTTATTCATATCCAAAAATCCCATTCTGAGAAGATCATACGAACACTTGACCACTCCTGACTGCCTAAAACAGTCGTGGAATTTCACCATAGATATCGGATATTTTCTCGACTGATAAAAAATTATGATTATCTACTCTCCTCTAAACATACGGAAGGAGAATAGTCGAGGTTCTTCTATAACAAAACCTTAATAAGTACCTCGTACGCGACAAACAGGTACGAGTGCTTCTACAGAGCATGCTTGAAATCATCGTACCAAGATTTCAAAATTTCTCCACTAATCTTTAATCACCATGCGCTTATTCCCTGGCTAAGGGTGATACACCCTACTCAAAACTAAATCTTATCTCCGATGGTTCCTGAAATCCCATATCAAAGGTGGGATTCACCAATCTCATCCTGATTCAGAAATTTATATTGCGCCGGACCATGCACTGACGCGATCCTTCCTTTCAAAGGAAGTCTAGGGCATACTAGTTAATATTGTAAGCCAGCCTAAAGGAATATCAATCACTTCCTTCTCGGCGACTTAATTCACATGTTCGGGATAAACCCTTGATCTTGTATTGAGGATGGCAACCCATCCAAGAACTTTACCGACTTTACCAACCTCTTCCAATTTCAGGAATTTTCGATAAACACAAAATTCTTTGGTTGATTCTCCTCTTTCAACCAAACCTTACCTATGGGCGGTGCATGTAGAGACTACTCACTACGTCTCGCTAAATATCGATTCTTCCCTTGAAATGTCTCACATTAAGTGACACGTAATACTCCCCTTCCTTCCTTGGAGTATGCCGAAAGTTCCGACCCGTGCTCTTCTCTCCACAAAGCGCACTTCTGGATCTCTTATACTATACTAACATCATTACTCTTTGTATGCGCAAGTCGCTGTCACACTGGAATAATAACAACTCCGCTCTGGGTGTGCTTCATAACAATTAAATTCTACTTTATTCAAGGAACACCAATTCTTGAATGGCTTCCCACAGCCTTCCAATCAAGTTAGGGCGTGCTATTCTAATTGCACACTTATGTATGGATTATCGCCCCTCATGTGACGTTTAATCCACTCTATCACTTCCACTTCGTTATACTAGTCTCACAAACATATATTTCACACGTCTATTACCACGTCCCTTCGACTCGGACTATTTTAACTGTAGTTAATCAAGATGCCCACATTTTTGCAACACTCCGACCGCCCTGGGAGAGCGAACGGCGTGCTACTCATCTGTAGGACTAACTAAATTCAACGGAATAGAAGGAGTAGGGCATTCAAATTCCATGACAATAAAAGAGGAATAATAATTCTCAACCTTCCTCAGATAAGTACAAAATTTCCCAAATAGGTACAACAACGAAAATAAATCACTAACGCTCTATTCATCAAAATAATTACAGGTCCTCTCTTTTGTATAATAAAGTTCTTTCCAGATAATTCGTGCTAAAAATCATTCCAACTCTTTATTTGCTTGTGTTCTGTACGCGGTTATGACATTTGGGTACTCTCAATCACCCTAGAAATCAGAATTCTTAAATTCTCCTTATCATCGTTCCACCCCTCAACTCGTGGGGATAACTTTCAATGTTTTCCTGCCACAAAATCCGGCTCCAATAACCTTAAAACAAAATTCAACTTCCAACTTACATACATAATTACTTGATCCCATTTCGACCAGGGTACCAAACTCGTGGAGTAGTGACCAAATGTCTCCCTATTTCCAACCTTACGCTAAGTTTCATGCGTGGAATGTCTCGCAAAGCGAAATCCAAATAAGGAACCCCCCCGATACACTACTACCTAGCTTTGTCGGTCATCGAAATCCGTTAGGTCCTCCGTCCGTGGTATGTACCCCTTTATTCCGTCTCTTGACAGAAAAGTTACAATTTCTCCCGTAATTATGCTTAATAAAGAACGTTTCACCAATTTCACTACCGTATTGGTTGATGGTAATTACATTCTATAAACCTCGGATACATACGATCGGAATTCTCGAAATTCCCTTCCCTAATAATAGGGGTATAACTATTAATTCCCACATCTCTACAGGATAAATTTAACAATGCACTCTTCCTATCACTAAGTACGGAGTGCCAAACATAACATTGCGTCAAATCTTTTCGCTCAACGGTAAGTCCCGATACATACCGAATCATACTGACAAAGTCTATACATACATTGGCATCGAATATCTCGAGCCCACTATCTCCTCCGAAGTCTCTTGGATAGATAATATAAGTGCAAGTCCAACCTTCTTACAGGTAAAGCCTCGCCAAAACAAACATAAAACATGTTGCACCAATGCAACTACTCCGATAGCCTTGCAATAAATGCCCACTATCATACTACCCATTTCTATAACATTTTAACAAAGATAATATCATACTCGTGTATCGCATCACTACAACGAGTAACCTCAATAAAGTATAAAACACTGTTAATATACTCATTCATCCTCCGCGGATAGCACTAAAGAAAAATCCCGCTACACTAGGGAAAAATATTCACATAATAGTAACATTCATAATTATATGCATTAAGCTCGTCTCACATGCTAACCTAGCAAGGAACAAAATATAGTGACTCGCTCGTGTCACATAAACACGCCTTATCCTCTGAGGATACAACTTATACTTCCACCTTGTCAATCGTTTGACTGCGCAAGTGGTTTCTGGACGTAACACGTCTACTCAAACCAAACAAAATTACTTTAATCGTTGTCTTTTATTAGGCACCGTGTTCTTTCCCCTTTTTCTCACTTTGGAACATAATCCACTTATCACCTGTACTACTAACCAGGTTAGGATTGTCCTTCTCTCGGACTTTAGTAAACTCGATTCCCGTTAGCCATCCCGATTGTTCCCTTAGCTTTTTAGGCCATAAAGATCATGTTACTATCTATAATAGTACTAACTGAATTTACCATCACTTGGTAAGAATTCCATTATCCGAATCATTCAAATGGGTCCCCTGATGTATATCGACATTCTTTTTGGTGCTATATCACCACCGTTGTATTCAGTCTTATTCTCGACTAAATTTTTCGATTTCTTTAACTTCCCCCACAAAGAAGCGTTATCATCTATATTGACAAAATATGACATTGTTAACCTTTGAATCAACCGTCCATCAGAATTACTTCTTTGAGTGTTATCAACTATACTACGTGTCGATCTCCCACTCGGAGTTGTTTCCCCCACTTGTATCTACATCTTTCGATACAAAATTCGCTAACGATTAAGATTCATATCCACAATTGGACTTCTGTCATGCCCTCCTGCGATGAGTTCAGAACCACGTTTTCTTCTCATCCTGAACAGTTGAGGAAGGAACATACGGTCAACACTGTACCTAAGGTTCTCCTATAGGCATAGCATTCCACTTCTAAAATTGGTGGTTGACTCCAACCATTATAATTTCGTTCCGAAAGCCAAGAAAATTTTCTCTAAATTTTCACTTTCAGTTTGCCACACTCCGTCCTATATTTAAGCCTTTAGATACTTTATTTCCTTTGGTAAACACACACAATTTTCGCGTTTCTAAAATTTCCCACTGACAGTCTCTACACGTTTTTGTAATACGTTGGGTAAGTTTACCCTCGCACCTCATTTGACTATAACAGCATTTGAAAATCATTGCTGCACCTTAGTCGCCTTTCTAGTCGTGGCTTCTCGTGCCATAATGGAGGTGACCTCGACTACGGTCATCATCATCGGATATATTTCATAATCTCAACCGAGCCCTGCCTCCTGATGTATGCTTAACGGTCCTCTTCTGACATCCGTCATCGCTCGGCACACGCACACATCCGAACGAAATTAGAATTCACTAGTGTATACACATCATAGCAGGAGAACGAAATCTCGTCAAAGGAATCGACAATCCTAAACATAGGGCTCTATAACAAACAAAGCAACGCTGAAAGCATAATAAGCCGTACAGATCCTAAGGACACTAGAACCTGATGCTATGATACCACCTGTGACACCCCGCCTAATTAAATACCGGGCGATCACTCCTTTATTAAATTAAAATCAAGGTGAACAGTTGGTTCATTCTTAGCATCACTGTCGTAAAAATACGTTTCCAATTTAAGCACCCTAAATAATTAAGCTAAGTGTCAAAACCATTTAAAACCTTATTTCCATTCTATTAAATCCAATTATAAAACCTTTAACCATTTACATTTTTAAGAGTCACACATTAATAATGAGAATAGTAATGAACATTCCAGAATTGAACCATCAATAAATAATCCCAACATTTAAAACACTAAAGGAAAACATCCTGACAATAATAAATCCCGAAATAAAGATGCTAGAAGTAAAAATAATTACAGTCTCTGACAATACCAACTAAATAATAGAAAGAGGGCGACACATGCCCCTGCTGGATAAAACCGAACTAGGAGTAGAGTCAACAATGAGGTCGTCTAATCAATGGCCTGCAACTCCCACAAAAGCTACAACTCGTTCCATCCCAAGAATTCCAAGTAAGACGCCCCTGTGGCTGGGCACCTGTAATACATATATATATATATATATACACAAGAGAGAAGAGGTGACAACAAACGGGTCAGAGCCCGAATGTGAAGCAGTTTAAAAATAGTTTAGCAAGTATTTAAAATGCTACCGGCTAATGCAACAGTCATATTAGTATGCGACCCTCTCTTGAGAATTCCAACCTCTCATCTAGTGTGCACATCTATCGTACTAATGAACCCCATCTCTCTCTCTCTAACTTATTCTCCATAAGTTTTAACACGTGGAATTAAGGTTATGCTATTCAAATTTAGAAAATCTAACTCTTCAAGATTTCTTACGTTATTCAGAATAATTCCGTATTATTATAACATTCCGAATGCTTATAATGAAGCTGATTAAATTTCATACTTTCCTTAACTACTATTTTACTCAGTAGAAAGTTCTCATATAGTTACACGTGTATATATATTTATTTCTCGTATAATATATATATATATATATACCAATAGCACCCCACATAAAATCTATGGTGCTAGACTTCCATATATAAGTATATATTTACCAATCACTCATAAATTATATATATACTAACAGCACCCCACATAAAATCTATGGTGCGGGCATACTCTACTATCCAAACCCCGTATCACTCATATTAAGGGGAATACAATTTCGGAATCACTCTCGAATTGTATTAACACATACTCAAACAATATTGAGGCGAAGTATAGATTCCAAGTCTCTTCGGACCGTCTGAACTATCACTGCGATAGCCTGTACCAAGGATACCTATACACAAACAAGATGAGGCGAAGCATAGATTCCAAGTCTATAAGAGGAAAGCACATACCCGCATCTCTTAGGACCGTCTGAACTATCATTCCGATAGCCTGTACCAAGGATATCTATCTTCTAGGGTACGAGTCAATATCCCCAAAAAGGCAACACAGGATAAGATCGTCCCAGCGCGGAAACCTCAGGGATAGCAAGTAGCGTGGGCATGTTTTTCACACAGATATAATATATGCATAATCACCCAATCATATATATATATACACATCCACATTATTAAAATTAGGTGCGCTCACCACCCATAAATTATAATTGTCCGTTATTACACATATTACTCAATTATATCGTAAAACAGCCTCATTCCTTTTATTCTCGTAATTAAGTCATTTTTAACTCACTTCTCGTCTCTCGAAGTATTTCCTTTATCTAAGTGCAAATTTCAGTAGGCCCTCTCTTGCCTTCTAATCCAACTTAATAGATGTTCCGATTATTTAATCACCACACGTAAGATTTCTTAAGTCTGAAAGTCTCCCCGTTTACCCTTTACTTCCACACATTAAAGTTCCACTTTATGGGATTTGTCTCTTGACCCTACTGGTCCTCTTTATGTTCCATTATATTCTAGCAACCCTAACCAAGGTTTACTACGCATAAAATCGGATTAAGCTAACACGAGCAAAAATGTAGTTTTCCCAGGAGGGTCGATCAATCGATGAAAGGGGTCGATCGATCGAACCTTCGATCGATCGATGCTCTGGGCTCGATCGATCGATCAAGCAGTTATGCAGATTCTGCAGCCAACCCAGTTACGGGATTCTCACCCCAAACTCCTCCAAATCATCATGTTACAGTCCCAAACTCCCAATCAATTATACTATAAGTGTTGTATACCTATTTAAACGATTTCCTACGTAACACATGCGAATTTTCTTCAAGAATCATGGGTTAAAAAGGGCAAATTCTACATAATTCTTATGAACCCTAATCTTTCCTTTAACTTAATCTCTTTCATTATTTTTCCAGATTTTCTATCTCTACTATCATGGAATTTCGTGGCTCATCCTCTATATGTGAAATGGGTTTCCAGAAATATGATTTCTAACATTATAACATGCAATTTGTGTCACCAATTTATGTTTTTCTTCAAGAATATTAATCTAATCAACCTAAGACTAACATAAAAGGATGCATTAACTTGATAAAAGCAAGATAGATACTTTCCTGGAAAATTCTCAGTTCTGATTTGCGGACGATTTTGATGTGGTTGTGTTCCCCGTCGCACGATCTACGCGTTGGTGGTGACGGCGGTGCAATCGGAGGTGTTCTTGGCCTAGAACTCCTTGGAGAGCTTCCCTCTTCCTCTCCAATGGCCGTAATTAGAATTAGGTTGTGTTAACCCTAAAAGATGACATTTCCCATCTGATATAACCCTATAAAATTCGTGGGTTTAATTACCCATAATTGCAAAATGTCCAAAACGCCCTCCCGGGGTACTAATTAGGCCTAAAAACGCCCCGAGACCCAAACTAAACCCCCGGGTACACTTTTTTGACTATCTCTACCCTTCCGGACGTGTTGGCGCACTCAAAACGACCATACAAACGACTTATAAAATATTCACTTTTATTAATCCACATTTAGTCCCGACACGACACAGGCGCGTCCCGACTTAAATTTCCACAATTGTCATTTTATTCACACGTGACAATATTATAAAAATAAATCTCATATATTACTATTCTCATCCAGTAATATTCAACAAATAACAAATTTCCAATAATTACTAACTCTCGTCACGCTAGTAAATATTTAAAACAACATTCTTGATTAAAATCAAATTAATTTATCTCAATTAAATTTAATAAATCCTTAAATTTAAAAGCCATGAAAATACGGGGTATTACATACATACATACATACATACATACATACATACATACATACATACATACATACATACATACATACATACATACATACATACATACATACATACATACATACATACATACATACATACATACATACTCAAATGCATGAAAAGGATTTAATTTCGAAAACCTTACTTATCCAGATTAATTTACCTTAATCTTATGGAGACTTACTTTACTCATCCTTATTATTTCCTCACTTTATTTAACACACCCAGTTTAACACTTGAAATTACTACATTTGATTTATCCATATACATTCCTTTGCCCGAATTACCTTCTTTTATTTATTTTAATACACTTTAGTATTTTTGTTGAAATTCACTCTTTTAATACATGCAAACATCGTTTAAGAAAATACTTATTTAATCTTTGAGAACCTTTTTACAACACATTCTTGTGTTAATTATGGATTTAACTGCGTAGGTTCCTTAATCACCCATTTACCCACTTACTTTACCTTTTTCCTACTTTATGGACATTTATCAATTATACATTTACTTGTCCATTTTAACCTTTACTAGAACATTTATTTGTTCATTCAAGTTAGGTTGTATTAACACATTTACCACACAACCCATTTCTTGACATGTTCCTTATTCCTTTTATCGTTTCTCAGAATCTTCCAATACCGTATACTTTAATGGGGTCCACACCGCCGGCTATGCGCACCGTATGCTCTGGCCAGTGGTTTTGGGCTTTTCACCCTAGGGCTCTGGGCCCTTCTTGCTTATCTTGGTGTCATCCGAGTTCCTTTTAATGTCTTTTAACATTTACAAATGTCCACATTACCCACTTTTCCTTTTTACCCGACCGAAGCCAAAACTCGGGGTTACACCCCAATTTGTATTACACTTTGAAATTTTACCATTTGACATCCTTTACACTTAAACCTTGGATTTTATCCCAAAAATCATATTCATTTAGGACCATCTTATGTAACACCTTTTTCCAACATTTTTTATTTAATAAAGATGTCACTATTTGTTTCCAAAATCACTTTTTACTCCATTTTTACAAGTGTTAATTTCTCACAAAACACTATTAAGTTACCCATCCTAACTTCTTAATTATTTTAACACCTTAACACACTTTTTAACCTTGGAGTCATATTCTTCTTATTTGGACTTTTACCTCTTTAGTTCCTTTAAACTTCATAAGTATTAATCTTTTACAACATTACTAAGTTATACACACTAACTTTTCCACATTTATCCATTAACACTTATTGAATACCTTTTATCAACACTTTTCCAAACCACACATTTCTTTACTTTATTCAAGAAATTCATTTACATTAAGACTACTTTTATAAGAAAATGCTAGTTCTTTCATTTTACATGTAGGCTTATGCTTTATCCTTATCAAATTTTAACCCTTTTTTCACACGCTTTTAAGGACAAGAATTTCTACACTTCTTCATGATTAAACCCAACTAAATCTTCTTTAAACTTGTTTATACACTTAATGCAAAAATACTACAAGTTTATATGCATGATAAGGTGTATTTTGAACCTTAAAATCCTTTTAAATGGGTTAAACACATTTTACATTCTAGAAATTTATTATACTTGCAAAAATACATTTTCAAGACGCAAAAGACATTTAATTTCTTCAAACTCAACACATGTCTATTTTTCATAAAATCGTCATTTTTGCAAGAAACATTATTTCACCAATGTTTACCAAATAAGTCATCATTTCCCGACATTTTACTCTATAAAATGTTTAACACCGATCTTTCTACAAAATACACCATTTTCATAAAACATCAACTTTTAATATTTTAAAACTATTAAATATTTACTCATTCTTTGTTTTCAACAAAATATCATTTTTCCAATATTTTTATTTCATAAAATTGTTTATTAATTCTACACATCAATTTCACCATTCATTCAAATGCACCCTACTTATGTAAATCTAGTTATAAGGCTATAATATGCAAATATAGTCTTAATACAAGAGTAAGGTTTTTCCCACCTTAAATGGAACTCCAAAATGATAGGCATGAAAGGTCTAAGAAGACGAAAATCTCCCACCTCCTAAGGTGGCCTCTAAGAGGTTACCCCACTCCAAAAGCATGCTCCATCAAGCTCCCAAGAAAAAATCCGCTTCAACTACATGAAAACCCACCTTCATCTTCTTTAAAAATCCCCCAACACCACACTAAAATTCATATGTCTTCTTTATCAATGGTGAAAATGGATATTTTAGGCTTGAATATGGTGGAATGTTATAGAAATGGAGGTGGAAATGTGGTGGAATGGTGGTTTGGGGGTGGGTGGAGGTGGAAGACCACCCACCTCTCTCTCTCCTTCTTCTATTTTCTCCCGACACCAAATAACCCCAAATAACCAAAACAACCCTTAATAAAACCCCCCTTAAAGGCCAAAAATCCCGTTTTACCACTTCTGGGCTGATTTGGGCTCGACAGTTCAAAGATATAATAGTTGAGATTGTGACAGCACACAAGGGCAACTGAGATTAAAAATATCAACTTACGTGGTTCGAACGACTTCCTTATTTCGTTCTAACGACTACCCTATGTCACTATAACTATAGACTATACGACCCTTCAGGTGACCTGCCACTATAAGTCAGTAGCACGTCGTTCGATGCCCTGCTTCTCACGACCCTTCTCGCGACATCACCTTGTCGTTCGAATGGCCCTTTTTCTTCTTCTTTTATTTTTCTTCAATATTACCCACAATTCTTCTATAATTATCATTAACTCCTCCTTAATTATAATTCATATATAATTTAATTAAAATTTTGGGACATGGTATTACAACTATGGCAGGGCCGACGTGTGTTGTTGAATAGATTCCGCATCATACCAGCGATAGGTTTCTTTTAGTGTGAAATAACCCGTATTACTAGGCCAACAGTATGGCGCATCGCTTCCTATTGTAAGCGAGATATATATGGGTTAGATATAAGTCAAGAAGTCTAAGGGAAGGTATTGGGACAACATGCGAAGATTCCACTGATGATTATGAATAAAATTGGATATCGGGGCATTTAAAATGGAAGGAGATAGGGATGGAAACCGATGACTTAGAGATTACTGGAGAACCCATATGTGATGGCCAAAAGGATATATTTCCTAGCCCAATTCGCCATTTGATTCTTTTTTCAAATAAGGGAATAAGATTTGAAATTCGAGTCCAATCCCAGGATGCATGGTTATGTCGATTAACCCCCAATAAAGTTGTATGGGGATAATATTTTTGCTTAATAATGTGGGCCCAGAGATTTGTTGGTTTAGAGAATAATTTTCAAAGAAGTTAAGCATATACGCAATATTGAGTGTATGTAGGTTCTTGATTCCCAACCCGCCATGTTGTTTTGGCAGGATAATGGTAGACCAAGGGATGGTTGGGATTTTTTGAGAGAGTGTGGTGGAATTACAGAAGAATGCTTTGATTTTTGTAGTGAGTGTATTGGAATATGCTTGGCAAAGGATATGTCGACATATTATATGCAGGTAGAAACGTACATACCGAATTTATGAGTGTTACACGACCCGCATAGGATAGAAAATTGTATACCACACCTGAAGTCTAGCCTTCAGGTCCGCGGTAAGATCTAAAAATAGATTTCGTGAGAACCTTCCAATAATGAGGGAACGACCTAGATACTTTTCCTGGACTAGGTTACGGTGAAAGCCTAGCGTGGCTCGCGTTGTACGCATGATCAAGTGAGGATTCGAGGGTTCAAAAGTAATCATGGACACCTCCCAATTAATCATTTTTCCCGAAATGGTGGCAAACTCTAACAGGATAGTCCTAAACCGGTAAAAATCTTAGGGCTTGTTTGAAGGAAGAAAATGCAATCTGTTAATGTAAAAAACTAGATTTGACCTAATTGATTAATCACAAATAAATATTAGTAAATAAATAAGACAAGATATTTTTAAAGTGGTTCAGCCTCAAGGAAATTACCTACGTCCACTGTTTTGTATTACTCGGTATCTTTCTTTGATCACGATTATGCTTGCTTACTTCGCTTACCCTTCTGAGAGTGTGTTACAATGTATTTATAGCCCTTAGGCTATCAATGTGAATAGATAGTATGCCTTTATCGAATTGGCGTATACATCTGTACATGGTAAGGAATAAATGTAATACAATAAACATTGAATATGTCTGGTGGTTTGGTCTTCCCAATGAGTTGCTCCTAATGTTGAGTAGCCCGGTACTTGATCTTATGCCATGTTGGATGACATATGTCTCTATATAGTTAGTTCACGTCAGCTGACTAATTTTTATATCAACAGAAGCCCCCAATATTTCACAGTTGAGGTTGGAGATGAGAGTGTGGAACATTTTACCCAAAACGTTTCTCGGGCATATTTTTCATGTCTTGATTAATTACAGACCTTCAACACTTGTAAAAAGTTTCCACTTTGTGTAACAGTTTTGAGCACGAAATGGATTTTTTTTTTAAATATTTTAAATTATGATGACCGCTTGGGTATCTGCATTTTTTTCTTTGATTAGCCGTCGAGAGCGCAACCGTCATCACATGTGATCATTACTTTTCTCGTTTTCCTGAGGCGACATATATAAAGGTAGAAAAAATTCAATTGTCTTTTACTTTTTTGCCATCTTGTTTCCAAAGTCCTTGTTTTCTCATTTTTCTTCTTACGAATGTTCTTTTTATCATCTGCCTTAGTTGATTCCTTAATCTCCAGTAAGAATTTCTTTCTTTCTTCTTCTTGCTTTGATTTAGCCATCATGGTTTACCTTATCGAGTCATTAGATAAGTTTAGAGCCAATTTTGAGATTCCTTTTTGGGTTGATTTGAAGGAACCTGCTTGTCCTTATGACTTATTTTCTTTATCCGAAGGACACTGGTTTCCCTATATTTTTGTAGCAGAATGTAGCTTTTCTTTCCCGCTTAATCCCCTGTGTTTGGAATTTTGCCAATATTTCGATATTGTACTTGCAAAAGTATTTCCAAATACATGAAGGGCAGTAAATGGAGTACATAGGTTCAATCAAATACATGGAACTCATCTAGGGATTCCTGAGATTATATTTTGTTATAAATGGGTCACCAGCGACACCACTTTTTATTTAAAAACTAGGCCTGTTAACAAAGCCTTAGTGATCAATCTCCTTGATTCTAATAGGAATTATTTTGAACACGGGGTTGCGATAAAAAATTGGCAACACCCCCCATTAAATGGGAATGACGTAAACCAAGGTCCCAGATGTCCTCCTTATGGAAATGGGATAGGTTGTTCTTCATTTTCTAAACTAGCTTTATTTTTATTTGATAAAATGTTTCACTGACTTTTGCTTTCTTCAATTTTAATTTGCAGTTGACAGTAAAAGAAAAAAACCCCAAAAGAGAGTGATATTAATATAAAAGATTTGAAGTTTATCCGGAATTTGCATCAATCAGTTATTGGGGAGCATTTGAGAGATGATTCTTATTTGTATAAATATAGGAACACCACTTCCTCTTTTATTGCTCGGCCTACTGCTCCTCCTTCTTTGGTAATTGATCTTGAGCAAGATCCTGAAAAACGTCGCTAATGCCGTTTAATACAAGATTAAACTGTATAAGCAACTCCGAGATGTTTGTTGAAGAAACCCTTTTTTTTTTAAATAAAAATTATAAACAAGATTTGTTTACAAAGAAACTTATGTACGAGAGTAATTAAGACTGTGTAATCAGTTTTTAAAACTAAGGCAGTTTCAAAAATTCAGCACACTTATAGAATGAGATGAGTAGATGAAGATAATCAACACACAGTTTTTAATGTGGTAAAACCTCTCCCAACAGAGGAAACATCCACGGTGACTTCTAAGTCACAAAAGTAAAAATCCACTAATAACAAATAATAGTTACAAACAATACAACATGCAAGCACACAAATCAACCTATTCTAAGTTTAGGAATATACCCCACTTGGTGTCCTTCTAACTTCTCATAGATCTGATTTGTTGATGATGTTCTTCCAGTTTGCTAACTTCCTTTGCTTTAGCTTCCTTATGTCGACTCAATGATCTCTGATCTTATACACAACACTTCCAGTGTAGTAGTGTGTTAAGTGTTTGTGTAGTGATTCCTACCAACATGCATGAACTCACACACACTTAGATTTACAAACAGTCCTAGTAAATTACATATAAAGACTATATGCAGTGATTTTAGTTTATTTCTTTCTCACATAACTTGAACCTTTTTTGACCTTTAAATATAACCCAGATTCCACGGATATCTTGCTTTTAAAATCGGTCAAGATCTTAATCAATATCTTTTTGAAAACATTTGTGAGATTGAAAATCTCCAAGTGTGAATCCAACTAGGTCAGGGTTAAGTTTCGTAAGAATAGAAACCACAAAACATTTTCAAAACTAAATCAGTAAAGATTTTCTTAAATCAAGTAGTAAATATGCAGATCTAGTGAAAATGTAACATGCAGAGTGTAGATCTAAAGTTTCTATGAAAAAGAAACAAGATCTTCACACGAATGTTTAAGTTGTGAACAAGATCAAAGACAAGGAGGTTACATCTTCGATATGAACAAACCACACTCTCTCTCTCAAACACTCAGGGTTGTGTTTGGGGTTGAATATACGAAGGTTTGTTTCAGAGTTGAAGTGTTTAGGGTTAGGGTTAGGGTTTGGCTAACAGTTTTCCTTTCTCTCTCTTCTCTCTTCTCTCTTATTTTTTTTTTCTCAGAAAGACGAATGCCCAAAAGTCTTCTAAGGCTGAGAAGTGGAGGGTATTTATAGGGCTGAGGGAAGGTTCTGGATGTTCGAGGGAAATCAAGGGCTGAGATCAAGTCTTGCAAACTTTGACTTGATCCAAAGGTTATAAAACAGCGGTGATTAAAAATGATTGTGATTGGTTCATATGGATAGCACCGGGATTAACTAAGAACACATGCAGACCCTCGATTAGGAATGATCCAACGTTCAGCAATCAACCAACCAACCTTCTCACATAACAAACGCAAATAGGTACACCCGGAGGATGACAAGAGTTGACATATGAGAGGCTCACACACGCGCGTCCAAAGTAATTACAGAAGGTACCCTGAAGTCTCTAGCGCTTTGAGATTCTACCCAACCAAACATTCGAGTGAGAAATGAAGTTTACAAAATAGAATATTAACCCCACAAATTTTATAATCCCATTTTATTAATAAAAACATTTATTTAAAAAATGTTTAAAAATGTTTAAAAAATATTTAAAAATTCGCAAAAAAATTATTAAAGCTCCAATTCAAGGGGAATTAAACACACACTCAATTTTAAGCAATATGAACACATGTATGCACTTCTAATTGTGTGTAGTGTGATTCAATTTATACCTTCATGGATCATTGAAGAGGATTAGAGAGATAAGATCTGAGGCTCTTTGGATTCTAAGTTGGACAACCAATTTTGTCACTATTTCCAAACTAGTTGAACACTTATATAGTATAGACTTAAGCAAGTCAAAGGTATAAGGTGCTTCAGATCCAATGTCTTCTTCAGTTGTTGAAGAATCTTCTTCTGATTTGAGTATTACCATTGTTGATCTGATGACGAAGAAGAGGAGAATGCCTGATCTCTTTGCCAAGATTGCCCCTGGTGCTGATGAGGCAAAAAAGAATAAAGAAAATGTCCCAGCTAAAGGGATGAAAAAAGGATGCTGCTCCATCTAGGGGTAATTACACCTGTTAAGGAGGTTACCAAGAATCCCCCTGTTGTTAAAAAAGAGGCAGAGCCTTTGATTGAAGAGGTTGATCCTTTAAAAAGATTGAGAAGGGGTCTTTCTGAAAAGACCATTGTTATTTCTCAACCTACTGGGTTAAAATACCTTCCTTGAATACTGGTCCTCCAGCATTCATTACTCCTGGTTTGGCCAGTAAATTGATTTGGTCTGGAAATCTTCCTGATCACAGAGATGCTGAGACCTCTACTCCTCGGGGGAAAGTCTTTGATTTAGTAGCCCAACACCTTGAATCAGTAAGTATTATTATACCTTATCATATCAGTTCTGCATTCAATTTTTATATTATAACTTAAATTTCTCACTGTCTTGCAGTTTTTGGTGTATTTAAATAATATCTTGGAAAAGGATGAAGCTATCAAAGTTGATTCCTCTTCTAATGAAGTAGAAGAAGCCCTTGCTGAGTTATCAAAATATTTAGAGGACTCTCGGTAGAAATATGAAGATGACAAAACTTTTTGGGAGAATAAAATCAAGGCTGCTAAGACAGCTCAACAAAAAGTTGTGGATGCTGTAAAGGAGGCTGATCTAGCTCGGAAAAAAGCTATGGATGCTTCCAAGAAGAAAGAGGAGAAATTAAAAGTCACCATTACCAGCATGGAGGAAGCTGAGGGAAAGCTTGAAGAGGATGAACGGCGTAAGAAAGATCTTGAATAGAAAGTAAAATCTGTTAAAGATCTACTTAGGTAGAATACTTCCTCGAAGAGAATGAAGAGAAGGTCTGTTGTAAAGAAGTCCTTTAGCTCTGGATGGGACAAAGGGTGGAACAAAGATCTAACTACTTCCTCTGATCAAATGGAGTATGCAAGTTTGAAATTCTTCAGGGATGGATGGGTTGCAGCGTTGAAAGAGTTGAACGTTGCTAAAGACTCTGAATTATTTCAGAAATATGTCCATGGACCTCCTCTTTCCATTGGAGAAGAAGAAGAAGATGAAGATGGATCTGATGAATCTTCTTTCATGATGGTAGAACAAATATCTGCTGCCTCTATCCCTCAGTCTTTCGACCAAGCCCAGCAGACAATGACTTTTATTGAACAACATCAGCTACCCTCCAAGAAACTTCAGCAACCAACTCCTTCTTCAAAATCAGCTGAGGATGTAGTGGAAGATAAGGAGAAGGTGTAACATTGTTCGAATTTTTTTTTCTTTCCTCTATTTTTCTTTGGTTTTGTACCTCTGGTTGTACCTTCATCTGTTATGATCAATAAAATTGACTTGGTACTTATCTGAATTTCTCCTCTATTATTCAATATAGTTGTGTTGTTGTTGAGCTATTTTTACTTTTCCTTGCTAGTTTATTGCCAGGATGGAACTATTGCCAGCTCATAATACAAATTTGATGAAGAAATGTACAGATTACTTCAAAGCTGGTCGTGTAGATTTTACTGAAGCATAAATAATTGACATTCTTGGTCCTGATGCCTCTGAACGAGCAATTGAGGCTTATTAATATTTAAAATGTTTACTTGATCGTGCAGTAAAGAATAATGTAGCTTACTACGAAATGATTGAAGATCTTTAAGGAATGATCGAAGAACTTCAGCTTCAATACAAGGAAGCCACTGCTCTTCTTCATGAAGGTTATGAGAGGAAGTACCAACAGTTGAGTGTTGATCGGGGTTATGAAAAATTTATCTCTTCCCATAATAAAAGAGAGAGAGTGCTGAAACTTGAAATTAAGGAGCATAGAAATATTGCCGAACTACTAGAGGAAGAAAATATTACTTTAAGAGAAGAACTGAGACAGCTAAAATCTGCTTCTTCCTCTGGAGCTCTAATCCCAGTTAATGATGAAGGTATTTTCTTTTCAGAGACTGAAAATGCTTTATTAAGGGAAGAGTTGGAAACTTTGAAAAGAGTTAGACCTGCATCCACTTCCTGGGGTAGAACAAGAGCTGGTCGGAGTAGCATTGAAGAGACTAGAACTCAGTAGGTCTTAGAAAATCAAGTTGCTCAACTGAAAGCAAAAATTAAGCTCTGGCAGAGATGTCCCAGAAGATTCAAAATCTTATAGAACAATTATCCAATTAGAGTTCTGCGCTGCAGAATAAAGAAAGTGTGCTGAAAAGACTTCATCAACATGTTGAACGATTAACTCATCGGTTTTACAAGAAGCCCAGAGAGTTCTAGATGGAGGGATACAATGAAGTTTTATATCATTTTGATGCCATATTAAAACAATCAAATAATTAAGGGTATAAATAGGGATGGATGAATACCTTAACTGTAATGAAACTTGAATAAGGAACTGAACTGTGGGATTGGTACGATCCTGGACTACTTGATCTGCCAGTACCACCGTTCTAGTTAGATGTTAATTGGATTCGAGTTAGTTCCATTCCTCACTATTTTATTTCCACGTACCTAGGTGATTATGGCCTTCATGAGAACTTTGAGATATACCGACCTCCTCATTTGCTAAACCGACCAAGTTCAAGCAACACCAGAATGCTACAGAACTTGAACTTTATCAATTCTTCTTATGCTTTAGATGATCCTCCAGCTGGAATGGATCCTGTATCAAAATCTGAAGGAAAGAAACCAATAGAATAGGCTATTTGTATTTTGTTAATAATTGTGTAAATGAAGAAAAATCATCTTCTTGTAATTTTGTTTCATTGGAAATAAAATAATTACATGATGTTTATTCTGTCAATCTTTGCTCATAACATGAGATCAATAATATTAGTACTGTACTTATAACAATAATGGGTTATTTTTCAATCATTGAGTATATATATTTGTATGAACATTTTTCCTTTTTGATTTGATTGCCTAGACAATGGAACTTTTGCCCCATGTGTTTGTCTAGTTGTAGTGACTTATCTCCCATAAGTGCCTGAGCAATGGAATGTTTATCCCATATTTTTGCTTAGTTTTAACAATCATTTAAATAAATAATTGCCCTGATTCCTAGGTAGTGGATATTTTTCCCAACTTCTTGCCTAGTTTAGATGCCTCTTGGGTCACCCATAATCAAGCAGAACTTGCCTTGTTCGATTGTTTTACCAACATTGTTGGTGTTTATGTTGATGCCGACCAACATTTAGTTGGCGGTTGTTGATGCGGACCAACTTTTAGTTGGCGATTGTTGATACCGACCAACTTTTAGTTGGTGATTATTGTGCGTTATCATTTTTAATGCGTTTGCAAATGCTTCTTGCTGCAAATATTGTTTAGTGTGGAGCACTAGTACTCCGGAAAAAAAAACAAATGAATGGAGAAATCATCGTTTTCATTCATACTGAAATAATTGAGTACATGGGATGTTACATTACTTGTAGTATTTTCGTAGGTGCTCTGCATTCCAGGCATTTTTTAATTCTTCCCCTTTAAGATTTTCTATTCTGTAAGTACCAGGTCGAATAATAGTTGTGATACGATAGGGCCCATACCAATTGGCCTCCATTTTATTGTCCTTTTGAATTACCTTCTTGAGCACGTGATCGCCTTCCTTAAGATCACATTTCTTAACCCTTTTATTATAGAACATAGCATTCCTTTGTTGATAAGCTGCATTTCGGATCATTGCGTCTTCTCTGACTTATTCGAGCATGTCCAAATCCAAACGTCTCATAAGATCACTCACCAGAGAATTAAAATTGAGCACCCTATGAGTAGGTAATCCTAGTTCAATAAGTATTACTACTTCACTCCCCAAAGCCAATATGTAAGGGGTTTCTCTAGTTGCTGTTCGGGGAGTTGTTCGGTAAGCCCATAACATTGAATGCTACTCGTTGATCTAATTCTCTTTAGCATCATCTAATCTCTTCTTCAACACATTCAGTAGAGTTCTATTCGTCACCTTTGCTTGCCCATTACTTTGGGGATGACCTGGATCATAAAGGACTTTTTGAATGTTGGATTGTAGATAGTACACTGAGAACTCATCATTGTCAAATTGGATACCATGATCAGTAATAAAGGCATGGGGCAAACCATATATGCAAATAATATTCTTCGAAATGAATTGATAAACCCTTTCATAGGCCATATTGATGAGAGGTTAAGCTTCCACCCACTTTGTGAAGTAATCAACACCTACCACCAAATATTTAAAATGTCCTCTTATAGTTAGTAGAGTCCCAACTAAATCTATTCCCCACAGAGCAAATGGCCAAGGTGAAGTGATTGGTATTGACAGCACCTGAGAAGTTCTTCGTATACTAGAAAATCATTGACACTTGTCACATTTTTTAGCATAAGTCGTACAATCAGCATGCATTGTTGGCCAGTAGTATCCTTTCTTACTCATTATCTGTAGTAGAGTTCTTCATGCTACATGAGCCCCACAAGATCCTTCATAAATTTCCTCTATTAGGTCCTTGACCTCTGCTGGATGAACACACCTCTGTAAACTATCTATCAAACCTCTCCTGTATAGAACTCCATTATTCAAAACATATTTGGCAACCTTGTACTTCAACCTTTTGGCTGCAAGTACGTAGGCTGATAAAATACCTTCTTCAAAATAGGCCCTGATGGGATCCATCCAAGATGGTACTATATCCAAGGCGATAAAATTCACCATCAGGTCTTCATCAATAATTCTACTTGCAAGTACTTCAATGGGGATTGTTCTTCGTAGCTCGATGCGAGTAGCGGAGGCTAATCGAGATAGTGCATCTTCCCTTTCATTCTCCAGTCTAGGTAATCTAACCACCTGAACAGCTACCAAATTGTCTACAATCTTCAGAGCCTTAGTTAAGTATCTTGACATTAACTCCTCTTTTACTTCATAACGACTTAGCATCTGATTCACCACTAATTGCGAATCACTGAACACCACAACTTGCTCTGCATTCAATTATTTAGCTAAGTTGAGGCCCACAATCATGGCGTCATACTCAGCTTCATTATTGGAAGCCTAGAATTGGAAATGCAGAGCATATTCAATGTCTATCCCATCCGTACTGTTGAGAATAATTCCAGCTCCACAACCTGTTGCACATGAAGAACCATCAACATATAAATTCCATATAGGAATATTATCATCAAACCCTTGGTCTGACAGAATACCTTGATGTAAAATCTTATCCTTCCTTTATTCATACTTCTTTTTTAACTCTTAAACTTTATCAGAGGATTCTGGTTGATCGGTTACCATCCCTTATGGAAATTCTGCTGTTGGGAGTTGATCGAGGATATTTTTTGTTGATCCTCTAGTATCCTTGAGTTGCTCTGTATTGGCCCCTTGTTGATCGGAGTCATCTGGGTAGGTAAACTCAGCAATGAAATCTGCCACTGCATGTCCTTTGAGAGAAGACCGTGGCTCATAGATAATGTCATATTCCCTTAACTCCACTACCCAATACATCAATCTTCCATACTTTTCTGCCTTATGTAAAGCCTGTCTGAGTGGCATGTCAGTATACACCACTATTGTATGGGCTTGAAAATAAGGTTTCATTCTTCATCTTGCTTCAATCAATGCCAAGGCCAACTTCTCCAGTTTGGGATACCTGATTTCTTTTCCCCTAAATGCCTTGCTAGTATAATAAACTGGTTTTTTCACTCCATCTTCTATTCTTATCAAGGCCTAACTAACTGCACTATCTGAGACAACTAAGTACAAGTATAGTTTTTTTCTTTCTACTGGCCTGGACAATAAAGGAGGTGCCCCCCAAGTATCTCTTTAACTCTAAAAATGCCTTCTTGCATTCGACATTCCACTCAAAGGTCTTTCTAAGCACCTTGAAGAATGGAAGACATTTATCCGTTTCTCGGGAGATGAATCTATTAAGAGCAGTAACACGCCCCGTAAGGCTCTGTATTTCCTTCTTGGTGGTTGAAGATTGTAACTCTAGCAAGGCTTTTATCTTGTAAGGGTTTGCTTCAATACCTTTTTGATTCACAATGTATCCGAGGAACATGCCTTCTTGTACGCCAAAAATGCACTTAGTTGGGTTCAGCTTCGTTTGGTACTTCTCTAGCTGATCAAATGTTTGTCTCAAATAGGTGATATGGTCAGTAGCTTTCTTGCTTTTAGTCAATATGTCGTCGATGTATACTTCCATATTTTTGCCAATCTGCTTCGCAAATACCTTGTTCACTAGACGTTGATATGTAGCACCTGTGTTTTTAAGACCAAAAGGCATAGCACTGTAACAATATGTTCCTCAGGGGGTAAAGAAAGAGTTATTTTTCCTTATCTTCTGGCTTCATTTTAATTTGATTATATCCGGAATAAGCATCCATGAAGCTTAACAGCTCATGTCCTGAAGTTGCATCCACTAGATGATCTATTCTGTGCAGAGGAAAATGATCTTTTGGGCAAGATTTATTCATATCTGTGAAGTCCACACACATTTTCCACTTATTCTTCTTCTTCTTGACCATCACAACATTAGCCGGCCAATCAGCATACTTCACATCTTCGATGAAAGAAGCATTTTGCAGCTTTTCCACTTCTTTTTGAATAGCTTGGTTCTTCTCCAGACTAAAGACTCTTCTCCTTTGCTTCACTGGTTTGATCTCCTTATTGACATTGAGCTCATGGCATAAGAAAGCTGGGTCTATCCTCGGCATATCCTCGTGACTCCATGCAAATACCTATTTTCTTTGCTTAAAAAATGCTACCAGCTCCTGTTTCAGCATTGGATCAAGTAAAGCACCAACCTAAGTTGTTCTTTATAGTTGCTCGTCATCCAGAATAATACTTTATATTATCTCCATGACTTGGCCTTTAACGAGTTCCGTTTTATCTCTTGGGTCTAAGGTTTCAATCTCATACTCATAAGATTCATCCACTTAATAAGTGGTTATTTTCTTCCTAGCATCCTCCAATTCCTCTTGCTCGACAGATGAGTAGTAGAATTCTCGAGCTACTTTTTAATCTCCCTTTATAATTCCAATGCCAAAGTTAGTCAGGAAATTTAAACACTGATTTACAGTGGATGGAACTTCTTCAAGCATTTTTAGGCCTACTCTTCCCATGATTATATTGTAAGCTGACTGGACATTCTTGTCTATCACAAAGAAATGCACATTCTCTATCCTGCTAGCTGTCCAGGTACCAATCAATATGTCTAACTTGATCGTTACAAGTGGAAAAACTTTTTCTCCAGAAAACCCAATGAGGGGCCTGTGATACGGCTCCAACTGTCTAAATTTCAAGTTCAAACTATCAAAACAAGGGTAAACATGATATCTGTCGAGCTACCATTATCCACCAGCACTCTTGAAATGATTACATCCTTTATTCTCATTTTGATCACCATATTTTCATCATGAGGATACAAAACGCCTTCCAAATCATTTTTAGAAAAGCCAATGACCAGCTTATCTTTGTTTACCTTCCTTGTGCTATCTTCTTCTTCCAGATTTATTCACTATAAAATGGAACAAGCTTGAGCCTCATTGAGGTAAGCTTTCCTTTCAGTGATATGATCACCCCCTCCTGTGTCTCCACCTGTAATCATGTTACAATCAAATGAACTGAAACGAATCGAAAATACCTCACACTCAGGTTATCTTGGACTTTTTGGGAGATCGAGATCATTTTCAGGTCATCTTCATGGTACCTTTTCTTATCTTCTCTTAGTGGGTAAGGAGATTTGGATCTCTACCGAGCTCTGTTGTTGGTCTTCCCACCATTCTAACGGTCAACATACTTGTTCAGCTTTCCTCGTCTAATGAGTGCCACTATCTCGTTTTACAGGGCTACACACTGCTTGGTCGTATGGTTGTGATCTTTATGGAACTCACAATACTTAGATTTATCCCTTATTTTGGGAGTTGTCTTTAGTTTTTCTGGATAATTTAGTTCCTCTTTGTTCTTGATTTCTTCCAGAATGTGGTTTATATCCACCTTTAAAGGAGTATAATTTGTATACTTCCTTAAGTGATCCAATGTTTCTTTACCTTTCGACTGCTTACTCCCACCGTTATTCTTGTGATCTTTCTTCTCTGACTTGCCTTCAGCTTTAGCCTCCACCTTTGCCTCAGCATTCCTTTTCGCAGCCATAGCCTCCTCGGTGTTAATAATTTTGGTTGCTTTTGCCATCAATTCAGCCATGGATTTGGGGGGATCCTTGGCCAAGGTGTAATACAGCTTGTCTGGTAAAAGACTACTCATGGGAGCTATAATGGTTGTATTCTCCTCATAGTCTATGACCTCTAATTTCTCGTTATTGAAACGAGAAATGTAGTCTCTGGTGCTTCCGCCTATTCTCTGCCTAACACTCATCAAATGTGCTACCATTTTAATTGGCTTTGCATCGAAACAAAAATTTCCTATAAAGAGCTCTTCTATTTGATGGAAGGTTGCAATCTTCCCCCGATGAAGGTTATTATACCATATCTGAGCAGATCCGGTAATGGTTCTAGAGAACGCCCTGCACCTTATTTCATCTGGGACTGCTTAAATATCTGTTGCAGCTTGGTACTGCTCTATGTGAAGAACATGATCGGTTTTTCCATCGTACTTCGGTGTGACCACAAGAGCCTTGAATTTTGCTGGTGTGGGAAAATCCACAATCGCTTGTACAAATGGATATCCTTTAATAAAGGTTCTTTGGAAAGGGTTCTTAGCCTTGGCCATCTCTCCTAACCTGTCTTTTAACCTCTGAATAAATCCTTTCCATGCATCATTTCTAGCCCCTAATTTATTTATGTTTGCCCGAGCAACAGATTGCATAGAATTCTCCTCTTGGGATCTTTCTCTTCGAGCTGCAGGTCTTGGGTTTAGATATGATTGGGTTGAGCCTTCCCTTAAATCATTAGGTCATTGAGAATTTATCGATGCAGACCGAGGAGGATTTTTATTCCTTCTGGGACCCAAACGGTCAAAGGGAGAGGCTCTGCTCAACCTTTCTAGAGCACTTGGTCTTTCTGGCATTAGAGTGATGTGTTTTTATGAATCCAGAATTCTTATGGGGAAGTTTCACCAGGGAGATAAGATGGATCACTTGAGTTTCTGGATTAATTAACTTCAATATGTCTAGATCGTGACATAGATCATGGCTGTCGTGAAGATGGCGGATGCATGCTTCTTTGGACGCTTCGTTGGCCTGTCTATGTAGATAATACATTTTGAACAGTCTGAATGAACTATCATATAGTTTCTTGCGTAGCCATTTGTCCCCTGGCTAAGCTTGCCAAAATTCCTGTGATATCATTTGCATTTGGAGGGGTAGAAGGGTTAGGAGGATTCCCTTCATTATTCCTATTGCTAGATTCTGGGATATCAGCCATTTATGATGAGTTTTCGATGAAAAATGCTATCTATAGTCGTTCCCACAGACGGCGCCAATCTGTTAATGTAAAAAATTAAATTTGACCTAATTAATTAATCACAGATAAATATGAGTAAAGAAATAAGACGAGAGATTTTTAAAGTGGTTCAGCCTCAAGGAAATGGCCTACGTCCACTATTTTATATTACTGGATATCTTATTTTGATCACGTGTATGCTTACTTACTTCGCTTACCCTGCTGAGAGGGTGTTACAATGTATTTATAGCCATTGGGCTGTCAATGTGAATAGATAGTATGCCTTTATCGAATAGGCGCATACATCTGTACATGGTAAGGAATAAATGTAATCAATAAAGATTGAATTTGTCTGTTCGTTTGGTCTTCCCAATAAGTTACGCAGTACGCTGAGTAGCTCGATACTCTGAGTAGCTCGGTACATTGAGTAGCTCGGTACTTGATCTTGTGCCATGTTAGATGACATATGTCTCCATATAGTTGGTCCACATCAACTAACTAATTTTTATAACAACAGTCAACAAAAGCAAGCCCGTGAATTCGAGGTCCTTTTGGGGAGGGCCTAAGGGAGTTCATATTGTTCAGGATACATTCTTGCTTAATTTTTTGCATTAGAATAAACAGGCCTAGTATAAATAAAAGCAGATATAATGGGTCCCCTTGTCTAAGCCCGTGAGAAGGTATAAACGGAAGTGGTGGAGACCCATGAGATAAGGAATGAAATCCATTGTTCTGGGAAACCATATTGATGCAATACCCATTGAATAAAATGACATTCCATTTGATCATACGCTTTTGATAGATCAATTTTAAAGTCATGGCTTTCTTTTTTGAATTTTGATTTACGCATAGTGTGTAGAATTTCATGTGTAATCAGGATATTGTCCTGAATGTGTCAATGCGCCACAAAATCCGCTTGGTATGAGGATACCAGGTAATAAGGAGGGGTCGCAAACTCGTAACTAGGATGGACGAAATGAGTTTATAAATTATGTTGCAAAGACTGATAGGATGAAAATGGGGAACTTGGGTAGGAATTTGCCTTTTGGGTATGAAAATCAATAAAGTATGATTTATGGAGTACAACATCCTACCGGAATTGAAAAAATCATAGATAAAGTTGCATTCTGTAGATCTAACCTCTTGCCAATGGATCTGGTAGAATTCCACCGTCAGATTTCCCGGAGCAGGGCTTTTATTTTTATCCATACGCTTGAGGGTGGCCCAAATTTCATGTTCCATTATTAGCTCTAATAATTTTACTTCGTTGGCAGTCGTAATTTGAACAAAAGGATAGCTGACATTCAACAGTGGTGAGTTAGTTGTTTGAAAGATAGTCTCATAATACTTATGGAATTGTGTGTTAATGGCATTTTGAGTTTTATGCCATCCAGAGTTTGGGTTGAACACTACATGTATATTATTAATTCGACGGCGATGAGTAACCCATGCATGAAAGAATTTAGTACTATTATCACCCTCAAGAGTTCACTTGAGCTTATATTTATTTTTCCAGTGCTAAGCTTCTTGAGATAAGCAATAAGGCAATTCCTCTCGAATATCTTTTTTGCAGGAGAGAAATTCCGGGTCAGGATTTTTTTTGAGGTGTTTCCAAACATGCAAAGGATCTTATTGAAGTTTTAGAATTTTAGTGGCCATGTTCCCAAAAATGTTTTATTTACATAATATAGCCATTTGATTGAATAAATGGGTTTTCCTTAGGAGGCAGGCCACCGGTGTTCCCACCACTAGTCGTGGAGCATCTCATGGAAAGAAGAATAAGTATCCCATTCCTTCAATAAATAGACCATTGCATAATTTTTGAGTGGTTGGGCATGCTCTCTAGCAAAAGCGAGCAGTATTTGGAACCTACATTTGGTTGGTGAGTAACTAGAGTGTTAGGATACAAGTCCAACCATTGCATATTCGTTAGGCCCATGTCCAACCTTTCGTGTACATGGTGTTTGAAGGATGTATTAGATTTACAGGTAAAGGGTGGCCCTCCAAAACCTAGATCATGAATATTATGCATCATTGTGTAAAATTACGTAAAAAAATTTCGAGGTTAGGTTGGAAGCTTTGACCACCTAACTTTTCATGTGGGCATAAAATAATATTAAAATCACCTATGAGTATCCAAGGGTTCATAACAACATTTGATAATTAATGTAATGCCTGCCATACCTGGGTTTGAGCTGGTGGTTGAGGAGGCATATAGACCATCGTAAGCTCCATGGGTCCCTTTTTCAAATCAAGTTTAACCAAAACATGGATAAACCACGAAGAGGCTGCTACTTCGTGCGCTGGAATCGGTCCTTCCATCCACAAAATCCAGATTCCCCCAGATTATCCCAATGCTGTCGATACAATATGGTTGCAGAAAAGCAAACGACCTAACTCAATAAGGGATCTTCTTGCATCCATGCGAGTATCCAAAACGACTACAACGTGAGGACGGTGGCGAGTAACAAAACTCATAAACTTTGGTAGGAAGTTTGGACGGTCCGTGCCCCTAGCATTCCATAATAAAATCCGCATGAGGTGTATTGGTAGGTGTGAGATCAAGCTCCGCTCCAAGAGCATGTACACATATTTGTTTTATTAGAATGGGTTTATTAAGAGTTGGGCTTTGTTTGGCACCTAGTGAGCGTGGAAGATGAATATCGATTTCGGTTCTTGTTGAAGCCTGTTACGATGTTGCCCTACTTCTAAATGAATGGTGTGTTGTTGAGGTTGATAGTGGAAAATTTGGGGTATTGTGCAATTTGCCTGAATGAGCAGGTTGTTTGGATCACATTATATGTCGAACTAAAGCCTGGGGTCTGGTTGTTTATTTTCGCTGCTTGTGCAGCTGAGATATGGAGGATGAAGATGGGGTGGCAGGTTTTTAGGCTGTAAGTTCAAAGTCGAGAGGTTTGGTGGGTTCAAAAATAGTGTTGGCCTCAATCTTAGTCTCGATGGCGGTCGTTGAAAAGACTCGGTGGCTGGTGACTCCAGTGGACTGATGGGTAGGTATGGGAAGTTTGGGCTGAGGCTCGATCCATCTATGGTGATCATTCGATTTTATCTCCTGGGTAGTAGGCACGTTAGGATTTTTTCTTCCAACTGAGTGTGGAGAGTTTTTATACTGTCCGTGCATGGAGCAATCACATGCATATTATCAGAGCTTAAATTTCCTTCGCTACCATGTTGTTGTTTAGCTTTCCACGTAACCTTGTTATTATCCTCTTCTAAGTTGGTATTCTGCACTTATCTATGTATATATATAAAATTATAACCTTACAAACTTTAAAACCTTCTTAGAGATCCACGTCTACAACTCAATTAATATAATGCATGTTATCAAACCTATAACCCATCCGTTCCTTTTCCCAATTATACGGATATCTTAGCTTAACTGTCTTCGTCTCTTCCTCTTCTAAAAAATCTTTTAGGCCTCTTAATATCTCTAAGTCACTTTAATTTAAAAAATGCAAAGAGAAAATGAAAATTGGAGAGAGGGAAAATTTTCCTGGGTTTGCAGAAAGAAACTAGAAAATGAAGAACATGGTAAGTTTAAACCCTAAATTTTTTCTCACCTCTTTTATTTATGCAGTACATATTTTACTTTCTAACCCAATTGAGAAATCCTTCCCCATTTTACAGAATATTAGTTGTGGTTGTAAGAAGTGCTTACTTTTTGTATGTTGACATATCAAGAGAACTATAATTATTATGAACGAGTACCATTTCTGAATCTACCTCATATTTAATTTATGTAGATGGTTCTGTCATCATGTTTGTTCAGAAAAAATCAAGTGATCATTGGTATTTTAATCCATATCGTCAACAAGGAAAGTTTACACCGTGTGATTTTGATCTTGTAAAGCAAAATAAACCTTCATGCTCGAAAAGTGGTGGATGACTTTTCTGTCAAAGTCGAGACTTTCCATGTAAGTTGTTTTTTTGGTATATCAATATTTTAAATTTATGTAGTGTTTAAAGGTCAGAAGAAAGTTCATAAAAAAGGTTTTGATTAATATTATTAAACAAATTTCTTGTTACAACAATATTATTTTTATTATAAAACAAACTTCTTCAAAAAAAATATTTATGACAACAACGATATTTTTTTTGTAAAATATATTGGATGTATTGGTTAATATTGTTATACAAATTGTTATTTGGTACATTTCATTAATTAAACATATTGGTTAACACCATTTTTTTACTCAAAGTATTGGTGGTTTTTTGCGAATTTTGGCAGGTTCGGCGCCCCTGCGGAATTATTAAATGGGGCGGAGACATGGTGGGAAAATTGGGTTCGGGACAGAGTAGAGAGGGTGGGGTGGGTAACCCCCACCCCATACACACCCCATTTCTATCCCTGGAACAAAATAAAGTTGTTCACCTAAGTAGGAAAATAAGAAGAGCATTCAAGAAAATGAAGGAAGCCTCTGAAGAGGTGTGACAGAGATCCGAAGGTTTTCATATATACAATCCTTGCTATTGTTTTCAAGAATCCATAAAGGCTATTTTTAATAGATTAAAGTTTAGTTAAATTCGACCACGCATCGCGTGGCCTAAATGCTAGTATATAATAAAAATTGTAGACCCAAATCATGTGAAGCTGACACGTGACAATAATAAAGGTTTCCTAAATGAATATCTCTCTCCACAATGTAAAACCTTGCTGGGTGAGTCTCTCTCCCTTATGCCTCTTTAATTTTGCATTTATGGTTTTTAGGAGACTAAATGTCAAGTGTAACTGGCCTTGCAATAAAAGAGACGGGTTCAATGGATGGGGAGGAGTTATCGCAATGGGATGCGCAAGTGTCGAGTACAAATGAAGAGAAGATATTTGTTTCAGTGAGGCTGAGGCCTTTTAATGAGAGATAAATTGCAAGGAATGATGAGTCTGACTGGGAATGCATCAACAACAACACTATTTTATTAAAAAAAACTACCAAAATGATCATTGTTTCCGACTGCCTATACATTTGGTAAGCAAATATCGAGCCACAAAGCTTCAAGAACATATAAATATTTTCAGGGGTGTTTTATGGTCACACACATACACCTACATTATCCTTCGTAATCCTATATGCAACGTTAATGTGTCCATCTTTCCCTGTGTCAGTTTGCATTTTTCGATGTGGTGGTTGACGTGATGCCACATGCCACGTTGGTTCCTTCTCATTATTCCCCATATCCTGATCTGTTTTCTCGGTGTGCGCTAGTAATTTTTTTTTACACATTCCTTTTGTGTATCCCACAATGCCACATTAGAGACATATGTCCATTTTGAGTTCAAGCACAATGCTTCATAAAATCCCACCTATTTTGACTTTTTTGGAAGAGGATTTTCTATATTAAACTCCACACAAATACGTGCGTAGCGAGGACGTCCCATGGACTCCGTGTTTAAGGGCTTACCCAATGTTGCCGCAATGCATTGGAGAGTCGCGCGATCATCATATTCGATTAGGAGTTCACGAATTTGGATCCAAAGAATCATATTTTTAATATTTTTCGATGAAGGTTGAAATTTTTTTCGCCACCTTTACACCGACGTATAGTGATCCTCTGAAGACCATGGTCCTCCAGCAATAACCGCGATATAATCTTCTGATGAGGAGAGCCTGACAAGATAAAAATTATTTTCCAAGTGTGTGATGAAAATACCTGGTTTTAATTTCCAAACGTAATGCTAATCGTTGGAACGCAAAAAAAATTCCCAGAAGCTTGATGATTAAGGAGTTTTTTTTTCGTTTTTGTCAAACTTTTTGTAGCTTTTGGCTTCCAATCTCCATGACCGGAGTATTGGCAGTTTGATCGTCTCCCTCTTCGACCTCGTCCTCCGAGTCATACTCCTCATGATTGAGTTCCATTTCCCATAACGAGAAGAAAGCATGCGTTATAGACGTGTTGTGGTTAGCTGGGTAGTTAGTGCATAGCCCATACCTTGTTGTGAGGATACAATTGTTTTATTAAGCCCCTTGTCTCTATAAGACATCATTTGTGTGATACGGTCTGCCTCCTTGCTAGTCCTATTTTCATTTGTTCTATCGTCCATTTCTACTTCGGTTGTCAGTATTTTGTCGTTAAGGTTTCGTGGTTTTGGTGGGGGGAGACTACCTAACAGGTTTTAGTCTTGAGAGAGTTCTGAAGTCATAAGGAAAAAGGTCCCCAAGTATCTAAGTTTCACCTTCCTCTTTGTCTCCTCTACTTGGAGCGTAATCAAGATCCACAAAGGAGAGACTAGGGGTTGGACAGAGTAGGAGGTTACCGAAGTTAATAGAAGGGGAGATGGATGATTACTCCTTAAGTTGGTTCTTATCATGAATTTATTTGCACAGTAGTGGCCCTTAAGCAACGTCGGAGTATCTCATATTCAACCCCAATTCATCTCAGCATCCTAAATTATGTGTCATATCATTAAAGGATTGGTTAATATTAACAAGATTGGTCTTCCTGGGATTATATCTTCTAAATGATGTATAGCCTTTTAGTAGCTTTAAGTTAGTAAATTTTTCATTGCTTTTATCCTACTGTAGTGAGACTATTTTATAAAATCCCGCATTTAATTTTTCACCATTATGAGCCAACGAAGGATATTTTATGATATAATAATATCAGAGGAATTACCTCCTTTAAATAAATGATATTGATATGAAAACCTCACTTTTTTCACTCTGCAACCCATACACCGATATTTTTTACGCATTATTTGGCTTTAACACTTTTTAGTGTCTTATTCGTATTAACCCCCACTTTTATAATCTCTTTGATATAATCTCACCTCTTTAACACCGTTGAAACTCTCTTAAAATACTCTTATTATTTAATTACTCTTGGCCCTTTAAATAATTTTTTGACTACTTCATCTTCTTTCTCAAATCAAAATCAAAAACCGATTATTCAAAAAACCTTAACAATTGCTGAATTTTGAAAATCAAATCAAACTAAATTTGATTTTTGGGAGATCACTTGATTTAGTTTGAAAACTTTCTCACTACCAAAGTTTTGCGTACACTCTTTCTCCCTCACGTGTATATACACTGTGTACACAAAGACATATTAGTCAACATAACGAAAATGATTTGCAAAATGAGATGAGGACATACACAAAGAGATTTTATCCCAATCAGAAGACTTATAAACCTCAACACCTCTACGGACCTCGTCTTACACACCTCCTCCCTCAATCCCTACCTCCGCTCCACCAATGTCGTCGATCTCCCCTTTACCTTAAGATCTTTAATATGTCACGTCGTAAATGATGCCATCATCTCAACAAATTCTTTTGAGATGGACATCGATGTCGAATATGTATTGAAGCGCTTCGAAATTAAATATGAATCGCCATTGTGAAAGGAGGTCGAAGAGAATCGCCTTGAGCTTGTAGTGAGGGTATTTTTTAAATCTAGATCTAAGGGTGTGTTTGGCGGTCCAATTCCAAGCTTTGGAATTGGAATTGGAAGGCCCAATTCCAATTTTTTTGTTTGGTACACTAAAAAAGTCCAGTCATTTGGAATTCATTTACAATTCTATTTGGCCCAATTCCATAACCCAATTCCATTTTAATTTGTAGAGATTTGCAAATCCAAATCCACCTGGAATTGAGATCGGGCACACACACTAATATCCAACTACACACACAAAACCACAAAACCCTTTTTTCTCTTTCCCTCTTTCCTCTCTACACAAGCCGACAGCAAACCACAAAGATCTCTCTCTCCGGTAACATCTCCAACCAATCCGGTCGATTAAAAGTAGCATCTCCGGTCGATTAAAAGTAGCATCTCCGGTCGATTTGAAGGCAGCAACTCCGGTCGACTTTCCCAGCAGCAACTCCGATCTGTTTTCACGGCAGCAACTCCGGTCGATTTTCCGGTTATTCACACCAGCAACGTCGACTGGTATATCAAATCTCCGGTGGTTATCTCAGATCAATTTTCAGGTACAAACTCAATTTGATTTTCTGAGATCTGTTTATACCGAGATCTGCTTTCTTTTAGATGCTCTGTTTTTTTTTTGTTTTTTTTTTTTGGTTAATTAAATAACATATTATATATGTATATATAATCTGAGATATAGTCATATATGCTCACCCTTTCCAATCCTAAATTCATGTGTATTTTCATACACTTTTACTTGAGGTTTTGCTTAAAATCAATCCTTTTGAATTTTGTTGTATTTCCCATTTCAGTACTATAGACATACGTGCATAAATCAATACGTATTTGTATCTAATATATAATATAATTTTTCATTATAATAATTATTAAGTAATAGGATTATTGAATACATATGATAGACCAAAGCTGGTTCCTCAAAAAAATTATCAAATAGTGGAACATTAATTTATTAAATATTAGTCGTTAAAAGGTGAGCTGTATATGCATAAAGGTGTACTCAGTTGAACATATTATATACTTCTCAAGAATGGTTCTCTGAATGTGTCCTATAATATGAGTTTAAAGTATAGATGTATAAATCAAAGAAGAGTTTTTTTCCTTCTCAAACAAAATGTGTCAATTAATTCTTTTATCACATACGATAAACATTGTGTATTTTCATATCCACATAAGCAAAAAATGTTGTATATTTTATAAAATGCCAGTTTATCTATGTATGTTTTTTTTATGTATTGTGATATAATTTATATATATGTATTGCTATATAGTTTATTTATATACACGTTGCTAACATTATTAAATGTGAAACAATTTCAGAAAATGGATCATTGTTTGACGGGGATTCATGACTTGGTTAGGAATGAAAATGACACTAGAGAAAAAAAGAAAAGAAAAATAGTTTTAGGATATCATATAGTTATTTCGGCGGCAATTGCGGTGTGGTGGCATAAAACACATTTATTAAAGGAGCCTTCCGAAGATTTGAGAAATGCAAGACAAATATATTTGAGAAGACTTTATTATGGAAGTGATATAACTTGTAGAGAGCAATTGCGTCTTAGCATAGCTGCGTTTAATAGTTTATGTAACAAATTACGTGATAAAAAGTTATTACGTGAAACGGCACACGTTCGGATAGAGGAAGCTGTGGCTATGTTTTTATATATGGTTGGACATAACCTAAAGAATCGGGTTGTCAAGTTTCAATTCATCCGCTCAGGGGAGACAGTTAGTCGACATTTTAATGCAGTTTTGCGCGCTATAATTAAATTAGGGGGTGAGTATTTAGTCCAGCCCGAGAAAGAAATTGAAGGTTATGAAGATGAAAAGTGGGAATGGTTTGAGAATTGCCTTGGGGCTTTGGATGGGACATACGTTCCCATGACAGTTCCTTCTCAGGATGAAGCGAGATATCGAAATAGGAAGAGTTTTAATGCGACAAATGTATTAGGAGTTTGTTCCCGTGATTTGAAATTCACTTATGTTTTAGCTGGATGGGAAGGGTCGGCTGCGGATGGAAGAGTTTTATGAGATGCACTGGCAAGACAAAATCCATTAATTATTCCAAACGGTGCATATCCTATTCTATTTTAAATAATTCATAATATTTTTCTTTTGTTTGTTCTATTTTAAATAAACTTTCTTCTAATGTAGGTAAATATTACCTTGTTGATGCTGGATATACAAATGGACCTGGTTTTTTGGCACCTTATAGAGGCACGCGTTATCATCTTAATGAGTGGTCAAGAATGGGAAATAATCCGCAAACATACAAGGAGCTATTTAACCTTCGTCATTTAACTGCTAGAAATGTAATCGAAAGAGCCTTTGGAGTTCTTAAGAAAAGATGGGCTATTCTTAGATCTGCTTCTTTCTTTGAGGTGAAAACTCATGTGAGAATTATAAATGCGTGTGCCATCCTCCATAATCTTATACGAATGGAACAACCAATTGATCCATTATTAGATATGGTAGACGAGGATTTACGCAATGAAGTGCCAGAAGAAAGTGATGAAGATTTCATAGATGAGGACGATGTAATGGATAACCATGGTGCAACCAATATAGATCGTATTAGACATGTGCAAACGACTAGGGAGTGGACGCAAAAAAGGGATGAATTAGCACAAGCAATGTTTCTTGCATACCGAATAAGGCAACGTCGATGATAAATTTTCCATCTAGCTTACCTTTCTAGTTATACACTTGGTTTTAGCTTACTTGAATTTATTTTCAAGTGTACTTGATTAATGTGTATGGTTTTATCTTACTTGATTAATGTGTATGGTTTTAGTGTACTTGATTAATGTGTATGGTTTTAGCTTACTTGAATTTATTTTCAAGTGTACTTGATTAATGTGTATGGTTTTAGTTTACTTGATTAATGTGTATGGTTTTATCTTACTTGATTAATGTGTATGGTTTTAGCGTACTTGATTAATGTGTATAGTTTTAGCTTACTTGAATTTATTTTCAAGTGTACTTGATTAATGTGTATGGTTTTAGTTTACTTGATTAATGTGTATGGTTTTATCTTACTTGATTAATGTGTATGGTTTTAGCGTACTTGATTAATGTGTATGGTTTTAGCTTACTTGATTAATGTGTATGGTTTATTTATTTTAAATTTGATTGTTGTAAAGGAATGGATTATGATTCTCAAGTTAGAGAAGGGACTAATAAGAAGGGGAAAGGCTATTTCTCATGGACCCCGGAGATGGATAAAACATTAAGCACTTGCTTTGTAGATCAAATTAATCAAGGGAACAAGTTGGATGGAAAATTTGCGTGGAAACCGGCGGCATGGACTAGTGGCATAAATATCATGATGGATGAACATCACATTTCTGTGACAAAGCAAAATATCCAATCACGCCTCAAGACTTGGGAGAAGCATTATGATGTTATAAGTCAAATGCTAGTAACATCGGGGTTCTCTTGGAACTACGATAGGGGTAGAGTTGATGTTGAAGAAAGTGTATGGAATGCATATGTGCTAGTAAGTCTTATTTTAACATACTCATTACTTTTGTGGTATTATATTGTGGTTATTTTAGAGACTTTTTATTTAATCTTAACATTTAAAATTGAATTTATTTTCAGGCTCATCCTAAAGCTATCCCATATCGAAGGAGAATTACAATGGATAATTGGGATAGTTTATGTGCTATTTTTGCTCAAGATCGTGCTAATGGGGATGGTGCTCGAACGGCATTAGATGATGAGATGGAAATGACAAATAATGAAGAGTCTAACAACTTGGAAGATACATTGGAGATTGATGAGAGGACCCTTGAAGACGATGCCACACATACATCTCGAGTCCGAAATGAACAAGGAAAAACCAATGCATCATCTTCATCTATTTCTCGCTCGAAGAAGAGAAAGCATTCTGGTTCTGAAGCACTTTCGAATGTCTTGGGGCACATGGCGGAGTCACTTGATCGCTTCTTAAATTCCGAACCTTCCAAGGCAACAACTCAAATGGTATTGGATGAGGTTTCGAAGGTTCAAGATTTGGATGAAATACAAGTCTTGAAAGCAGTTGATCTTTTGATGAATGACCAAAGGAAATTTGATACTTTTTCTGGTCTTCCGAATGAGCTGAAAAGGCGATGGATTTTGATGCATCTTGGCGCGTGATTATTAGAACAATTTATTATTCTAATATGCATTGACTTGTTATGTTATTAGGTGGACTTTTTATATTATGGTAATGTTGCTTACAAACTATTCTAGTTTTACAACTCTTAAATTTAGATGGAACTTCTATTTGTCTTATTTTAATGCTACTTCAAGTATTAATTCTTGTTAAAGTGTGATGTGATTTGATTCCGCTTTTTTTTTAATTAAAATCTTTATTAAAAGTATAATTTTTTAATAGTTCACAAACTACTCAAATTCCAAAAGAATTCCAAACAAGGGATTTAGAATTCTAGTAGAATTCCAAATGAAATCTACACTTGAACCAAACAATTGAAATGGAATGGAATTCCTTGAATTTCAATTCCATAGAATTAGAATTCCAATTCAATTCCAATTCAATTCCAATTCCAATTCCGCGCATCCAAACGGACCCTAAGGGTATTTCAATTAGAAAATTATTTAGGGGGGGTCAAATCTAATTAAAAAATAAGAATTTTTTTATTTATTCCCATTTTTAATGTCTTATTTGACATAACTCACTTTCATAATAACTTTCACATTCTACTTCTTTGATATTATTGAAATTATGTTAAAAAAAATTCTTATTTTTTAACATGATGAGACGTTTAATGATATTGTACAACCGCACACATTTTATAGGGACCACCATACTAATGTTTTAAAAATCGATAAAATCGAAAGGGCAACACAAGTTTTAAAATCTTTTATGTTGGCCATCTTTTTAGAGAGCTAGCACTAAATTTCTTATTATTGAACGTATGTAGCTACCAAGTGGTCCTAGCAATTACATTAGGTGGAGGGTCATGTAAATGCGTGTATGACTGAGAGAACCCAACTCATGAGAATAGTCAACCCCACCACCATAAATCCCACATAAGATCCATAATGCCCACAAGATATGAATCGATAAAATTTACAAAATAAAGATAGAAAGGAGACAAAGTGAAGTTCTAAATCACTAAGCATCATTAAATGTGGAAAACAACTACCCAAAACCAAAACAGTAAAATAAGTTGAAAGAAAGACCAGGCAGCTGAATCTAGAAGCTATCATTTCAAATCCATTTTGATTGCTTTCTTGGCCATTTCAAACCCATTCTTGGAGTAGTGATAGTCTTCAATGGTCTGATTAATCTGAGCTTGTGTGTTCATGACAAAAGGCCCATATTGAACCACCGGTTCGTTTACGGGCTGCCCTCCGATCAACACGAATCTGAGTGCCTTGGAAGATTTGTTCCATACACTGAGACCATCTCCAGGACCCAACACCAAAACATGGTGAGCCGATGAGCTGGACGACCCAAACACTCCTTCTCCGTGGATTACATATACAAATGAGTTCCAAGATTCTGGGATGCTTTGGTGCATTTGAGACCCGGGTTTTAAAGTGAAGTCAAGGTACATTGTTGGAGTTCGAGTGTAAATCGGAGACTGAACCCCCATTGATTCACCTGCTATGATTCTCACTTCAACACCATCCTTTTCTGCACGTTTGATGTCTTTGCTTAGCACTTCTTGGTACCTTGGTTCAACCCTGCAACAATTTAACCAATTGCTCATTATTCCTTCAATATTTTCATCAACGGGTTGAAAGTGCAAAAGACTCCTTCACTTCACCTATCACTTAATTATCAGTTAAATTAGAGGTTCTCTCTCTCTCTCTTTTCTAGTCGCACCCTCAGACAACACATGTTCAGTCAACACTGTTAAAATGTGGACTACTCCGCACAAGAGCAATACTATATATATATATATATATATATATATATATATATATATATATATATATATATATCAAGGTTCTCAAAAATGCGGGGAATGATCGAGGCGTGAAGGTCACGCCTTAAGCCTTAGAAGCCTAAGCGAGTCGTAGGCGTAAAGAGGCGTTTAGCCCTTTTTAATATATTTTAACCATAACAACGCTATTAAATACTAAAATTGTACATGTCATAAAAATATGTCTGAATATATGTAAATTAAAATACTATTGGATTATTTTGGATGAGATAATGGTCCGGTTTGTAAAAAATTCTTTAAAAGGCGATATCGTTTCATTAAAGAATTGTTGTTTTTAGAAAAAAATGTGCCTTAAGAATTTTACCAAGAATAAAGCGTAAAAATCTTAAGACGAGCGTTTCTCCCAAACTTCAAGTTTAGGCCGAGCCTATGCGGATTTTTTAGAATAGTGATATATATATATATATATATATATATATATATATATATATATATATATATATATATATATATATATATATGGAGAAGTTCATAAGCGAATATAAAAGATGAACTTTAACAAAAAAACACCTAATACCTAATCAATTTTAATTCCTATGTTGTAATTGATCCGCTCCAGCGGCAACGGACACGCGTATTTTTTAATACACCCACACGCCCCACACACACGTGTCCGTTGCCGCTGGCGCGTGTCACACGCGTGTCCGTTACCGCTGGCGCGGACCAATTACAATATAGGAATTAAAATTGATGGGTATTATGTCTTTTGTTAATGTTCATTAAAATGTTCATCTTTTATGTTCACTTCTGAACCTCTCCACACACACACACACACACACACATATATATATCTTGTGCGGACCGGTCCGCGTTTTAAGAGTGCGGACCGGACATGTGTCACCTGACGGTTAGCCAGAAAAGAGAGAGAGTGTGCTTGTAATTTCTAGGCTCGCCGTCAGGTGTCACATGTCCGGTCCGCACTCTTAAAATGCGGACTGGGTCGTACAAGAGCATTACTGCATATATATACTAGCGGATGTCTGTGTCGAGGACACGACGATAAATTTGCCCCCATGATAAAACTCCGCCCATAATAACTCATCTTTTTAAAAAAAATAAAAAACACCTTTAAAAAAATAAAAATAAAAAAATAGTTAAATTGTTTTTTAAAACAATAAAAAAATATATTTAAAAAAAAATTTAATAATCATATATATGTATATGTGTGTGTGTGTGTGTGTGTGTGTGAAATGTGGTAAAATATACATGAAATTTCGAAAATATCATACATATATTTTGACAAAATATATAAATATAAATGTGGCAAAATATACATGAAATTTCAAAAATATCATACATATATTTTGGTAAAATATATAAATATAAATGTGGCAAAATATACATGAAATTTCAAAATACTCACTAAAAATCTTCATCTTGCATCTTAAAAAGACCCCTTAAAGGTTGGGATTGAATTGTGTTTCATTTATACAAAATACTGAAAAAGTTTGGAAAATGAGATGAATGATTTGTTGAGATGTCGTTTTTTTTTTCCAAATTTTTTATGGTATAGAACCAGAAAAGTTAAAAATGAGTAAAAAGAACTGTTTTTCATGAAATGTAACGTCATCCAAACATACCCTAATTGTAGAATTCGTGAGATTTTTCCTTTCTAACAGTAATAGTGGAAGAGAGTTTTTTTGTTACTTGATACATATTTTAGGGATATCTATTGTAGCATTATTTCAGTCACTAAGAAGAAAGACAAGTGTATCTTCTTACATCTTGTCCTTGGAGGAAAGATTGATCCATAGTTGCAAACCCGTATTAGTACCTTCTGATGCAGGCATTTCTGAGTGAATTATACCTCGTCCTGCTGTCATCCACTGCACAAAAAGTAGATTAAAACTGCTCACGGCTCATTGTCATCAACCGCACAAAAAGTCGGTCTTTTATTTTGTCTTTAGAAGTCTTTTATTTTCTTATTTTTAAAAATTTGTATTAACGGTATAGTAATTTTTTTTTGACATAGTGGGGCTTTTTGGCACAAAATAAAAATACTTGAACTAAACATATATTAAAAAGATTCAAGAGACTATTTGATATATAAACCTTTACTTATTTATATTTTTTCCATGTTAACTAAAAAACTGAAATAGTGTGCTTTTAAAAGGGTACGATACAGGGACGAAGCCAGCCATTTTTGGAGGGGGCCATGACCCCCCTTAACTTTTAAAATGCTTTAGATAATGATCCCTTAAATTTTCTATAGTACAAAATTTAGCCATTTTCTTCACAAATTTTACCAACACAATGTGTTGGCCCCCCTTGAGGTGGATTTCTAGTTTCGCCACTGTTACGATATATGTAATTGTTTGAACTTATTTGATCAAATCTTAACTCCCATTCAAGAGATAAAAAGCAAACATAGAAAATTGTTTTTAGTATTATACGTAATTCAGCTTTAAGAACTAATAGGTGAAAACAAACACCACTAAAAACACTAGTTATTCTGCACCTGCACATCACCCGTTTGGATAGTACCCTTGTGGCCAGTGAAGTCTTGATGAGTGAAAGCTCCCTGAGAATACAATAGATAGGCTCAATCTCATATTCCAATAATAATGCTTCGCAGAATCAAATTCATTAAGTTGACATGTAGTCAACACACACCTGTAACATGTAAGTGACAGTTTCAAAACCTGTTAAAAAGGTAAGTAGTTAAATGTCGATATACATGAAAATGAATTGACAAGAATGAATTTATTTAAAAGATGAAACACAACATTGAGAAACAGATGAGAATGTTAATAAAAACCTCTGTGTGGATGGTCAGGAAATCCAGCAGGAGGTGAAACTGCAAGAGAAAACATATAAATTTGGTTAACTTATTAATAGACAAATAATAAGTGTTCCTAAGATTAATATCATTTAATTTAATATACAAGTATTAGAGTGATTTTTTTTAGCTCGTTTTCATTTGTATTTTATAAAATGACCCTATAATTAATTAATTAATTAATAGGGTAAAATGACAAAAAATCCCTTTAAAATCTCCTGCGTCTATAAAACTTACATCAAATTGACAATACTGCAAATGCCCCACTTGCAGCGTTAAAATATTACATCTTGACTCATTTTTTGAAGGAAATTTTTTTAGGACATCTGCAAGCTCTTGAGTTGTGCAAAAGTAACCTTTTACAACTTGATGAATACGTTATGAGTATTCTAGAAATTAGTCCTAACAAATAATCACAATTTAAGAATAGTAAAATTAAAACATAGTCAAAATGTACCTGCAAATTCATCCAACATAAGAAAAGGATCCAAATACTTCAGCTCTGCCCTGTAAATGAAATTTTCCATTGGAAAAAAAAATTCACCAGGTGACCCATAAATAGAAAAATGAAAATGATGAGAAAATTTGAAAAGAACATTAAATACCTTCCAATGCTTCTCCTAACAACCGCCCCATGACCCTCGTGTTGTGGCTTGGCCAAGAGCTTCTTGATAACAAGCCTTGATGTGTTAAAGGCAGAGGAGGATGCGGCAGACATGATAGTATTTACGTTTGATGGATATATTAGGCGATGGGTGATCTGTTGTGGCTTTCCTTTATATAAACGCGCTTGTGTGTTGATATGTAAACGAAACGAGTTGCAAATGTGGAAGGAAGGAGAAAGCGAGCGTGATGGGTTTTGTTGGTTGGTTGGACTCTGACATGTTAAGGCAGCTAGCTGCTGCAGGCCCACGCTTTCTCCTTGAACCAATCATAGGATGACATCATCCTAATGTCATGCACACATACACCTCGCCTCCTGTCAAACAAACTTTCTAAAGTCAATATGCTATATGCATCTAGTATTGCCATTAAAAACAACAGAACTGCCGATTCCCCCTTCCTCAATCCATACCCAATGCAAAACCTCCTTTTTCATTTGTTTTTTTTTTAATTGAAAACTTGTTTTGTTTTATAAAAATCTGTATCTTTATATAAAAAAACAGTGTTTTATATTTTAAAAAAAACAAAAATAAATAAGAACATGACTAAATTAAAATAACCCGAATCCGAGCCAATTAAATGCAACAATTTTACGAAAACATTATTTTAATATAAAAAATATTTGTTTTTTGAAAAAAAACTGTTTTAAAAAATAATTGTTAGTTTAATATAAATAAAAAGAAACTTTTTTTTTACATTTTTAAACGGTTTTAAGAGATACAAAATTGTTTTAAATGTTCTAAAATTAAAAAAAAACAAGTTTAAAAATAAGAGGTGCCGCTGGCGCGGACCTATAAAAATAAAAGAATATTACGTAAATGGGTGTTTAAGGGACTAAATGAGTTAAAAAATTAAGTTTAAAAATAAGGGTACCGCTGGCGCGGACCTATAAAAATAAAAGAATATTAGGTAAATGGGTGTTTGAGGGACTAAATGAGTTAAAAAATACCGGGTGCCGCTGGCGCGACCTATAAAAATAAGAGAATATTGAGTAAATGGGTGTTTGAGGGACTAACCGACACTGACGCACAAATCCGAAATATGTTTATTGTTTTTTTAATACACATTTAGTCCAAATTTTTTTATTTTATTCCAAAAAGTTACTCGCCACATAAAAAAACTCAAAGTGTATCGCTAACGCGGAACTTTAAAAATAAGAAAATATTGGTTAAATTAGTGTTTAAGGACTTTTTGGAACAAAATAAAATAGTCAAAGTGTGCTGCTAGCGCGAACCTTTAGAAATAAAGAAATATTGATTAAATTAGTGTTTGAGGACTTTTTGGAACAAAATAAAACAGTCAAAGTGCCGCAGGCGCGGACCCACATTTAACAAATGATGTTGATTAGTGCTGATGTGGGTCCGGGAATGTAGGTACGCGTCAGCGGCACTAATCAATCGCGAAATTAATACATCAAATTAAACAATTTTTTTGTATTAAAATTAAAAATATAATTTTTTTTATAAATAAAAAAACTATGTTTACTATTTTTTAATACATGTTTAGTTCAAGCTTTTTTGTTTTATTCCAAAAAGTCCTTCACCACATAAAAATACTCAATTTGTGTCGCTGGCACGGGGCTTTAAAAATAACAGAATATTGATTATGTGTGTCGCTAGCGCAGGTCTTTAAAAATAACAGGATATTGGTTAAATGAGTGTTTGAGGGCTTTTTGGAACAAAATAAAAATGATTGGATTAATGTGTATTAAAAAATGTTTGAAGGAGATTTTGGTAATTGATCCATTAAATATTAATTTAATGTAAAGTTTATTTAATTTTAAAATAAATTATACCTCTAATTATTTATCGATTTAAAATAAATTTTAAAAAAAATTAAAAGAATGTCTTTTAAAGGAATAAATCATAACTCTCATATGTATAATGCATTGTTTTTTCAAAAATAGATTAAGGGTGGAGATTGTTTTGTGTAAGGACATAAATTTCCAATTGAGTCCATGTATTGTTTTGACTTAATTCCGTGAACAAAACTGTGTTTGTAATATGTCATGGGGAGAATTTTATTTTGTTACGATCCCACTTGGTCTATGACGTATTGAAGAAATTGAAGACGTTGTGGCAAAGCTTCAAAGATTTAATCATGCCGATGTTTATTTGGTGCAAGTTTAATCGTCTTCAAAGTTAATTTCATTCCGAGATCACTCAGGTATGAATGCGTATAATTAATGGTGCTCGGAATTATTTTATAAAAGATAAGGATGTGATTTTTATATAGAAAAATGATTTTAAATGTTTTAAAAGTGTTTTTAATGGTTTAAACTTCGTTTTATGATGATAAACTCGAAATAGAGTTTGACTAATTTGAATCTCTTTGTTAAGAGACGTTTTTATCTGAAAGTCAAAGAAAGTCAAACTTTTGGAAGGTCGCTCGAGCGACACTGGATCTCGTTCGAACGAGATACAATGTCGTGCGAACGACATACTTAAGTCGTTTGAACGACACGTTTTTCGAGGTAGCGTTTAAATCATATTTAAACAGTGTTTGCATCATAATTTCGGTAGTGTGCTTTCTGGAAAAAGTTTTACGAACCAGAACCTTGTTTACACATGTTTTCTAAGGTTTACAAAGCATAAACACATCCTTAGAGTTTGCAAAGATTCGAGTTATCATTCTTATATGTTTACGTGATCTAGCTGCACCAAAGTTGTGTGTTCTACACATTGAACACAAAGGGTTTTGCGGTGAAGAAGCGACGGACATCGTGTTCGACATCGTAGAAGAAATTTAAGCCATATCGGAGGACACTGAGACATACGTGGACGCGTGTGTTGTGGACATAGATCGTAGAAGACGGAATTTCTACGTGGGCACTATTGAAGAACCGTTGAAGATCAGAAGGAGCGTCAAGACCCGTGGAGATCGAGTCTTAGTGTAAGGCTAATCTGTCTTTGTAAAACCATTGTTCATAGTGATTGTCTGGCTTGGGCCGTCCGAAGTTGTTTTCCCGTTTTGGGTTTTTTCCTCGTACATCCGGCGTTGTGAGTATTCTTTACTTTACTTTGCTTGCTTTAAATCACTAGATGTATGTTAAGGATTAATCAAGATAAAATTGGTTTAAAGTGAGAATTGAGATTTCACAACTTGATTTGGTGCATAATTAAAAGTTGGATCTTTTTCGAAGCAAAATTGGTTTTGTTGAAGACACACATATCGGGCCACTCACATCACACACTTCTCATTTTGGCATTTAAAGAAGGGTGGGGATTACTTTGGGGATGGAATCGGGAAGGATGGTTTCGGGGAGTATAACATTATTCTTAAAAAAAAGGAAAATGAGATATGTACCGGATGCTATTATCGGAATATTACCGATGGTCCCTTTTTTTTTCAATAGTTTCTTATTCTTTTATTTTAACAATTGTTTATATAAAAAAACTGTTTTTTATATAAAAAAAGTTTTCCTATTAATATAAAAACTAGTTTTTTTTATATTATTTTATTAGAATAGTTTTTTTTTTGTTATTTTTAATTAGTATTTTTTTTGTTTTTTTATATTATTTTTAACTCATTTAGTCATTCAAACATCCATTTACCCAATATTCTCATATTTTTAAAGGCCACGCCAGCGGCACCCCTTATTTTTTAACTTAATTTTTTTTAACTTTATAACATTTAAAATAATTTTTCTATTTCTTAAAATTGTTTAAAGGTCCGCCCCCTTTTTTTGTACCGGATGTCAACTCATTTAGTCCCTCAAACTCCCATTTATCCAATATTATCTTATTTTTAAAGGTCCGCGCCAGTGGCACCCCTTATTTTTTAACGTATTTTTTTTAAATTTTACAACATTTAAAATAATTTTTTAACTTAATTCAAAAAATTGTGATATCGCGATTGATTAGTGCGACTAGCGTGGACCCATATTTTCAGACCCACATCATTTGTTAAATGTGGGTCCGTGCCAGCGACACTAATCAATCGGCAGTCTAACACATTAAATTCAACAATTTTTTATTAAAATTATTTATTGAATATGGGTCCGGGGAATGTGGGTCCGCGCCAGCGACACTATTCAATCGCATTATCATGTCAATAAATATAATTTTTTTTATTTATGAAAAAATAGTTTTTTAATTTTAATAGAATAGTTTTTTACCGAGTTAAAAAACTGTTTAAATGTCCGCGTTAAAAAATTGTTTAAAGGTCCGCGTTAAAAAACTATTCTAATAAGAAATTATTTTTTTACATTATTTTTAACTCATTTAGTACCTCAAACACCCATTTACCAAATATTTTCTTATTTTTAAAGGTCCACGCCAGCAGCACCCCTTATTTTTAAACCATTTTTTGTACTTCTTAAAACTGTTTAAAAATGTAAAAAAATAACTTTTTATTTATATTAAACTAATTTTTATTTTTTGAAACAGTTTTTTTCACAAGGCTTAACAAACTCAAAGAAAGGAAGGGAAAAAAAAGGGCATCCGGTAATTATCCGGTAGGTATATCACTACTCTAAAAAAACACATGCACCTAAGTACGAACACAAGTATTTTTAAAATTTAAAGAGAGACTAATCCAATATAAATTGAGATTGAAAATAATTTAAGAATTAATTTAGATTTATGTTTGGGAGATAAATAATCGAAGTTATTTATTTATTAAGAAAATTAATAGAAATGTATGGGGAGAAAAATGACCTTCATATGATTTTTATAAATTTGGAGAAAGTGTATGATAGGATACTAAGAGATATAATATGGTGTGTTCTATATAAAAAAACAGTGATTCGTAGATATATTGATGTGATCAAGAATATGTAAGATGAGACCATGACTATAGTACATCAGTTGGAGAAAGTAGTGAATTTTCAATTACTGTAGGGTTGCACTAAGGTTCAACACTAAGTCCTTATCTCTTTACTCTTGTTATGTATGAGTTGACTAGACAAATACAAGATGAGATATCATGGTGTATGCTATTTGCAGATGATATTATTTTAGTGAATGAGACTAAGACGAAAATTAATGCTAGATTGAAATTGTGGAGAGAAACTCTAGAAACAAGAGGATTTAAAATAAACAGTACTAAAACAGAATTTGTGGAGTTTAATTTTAGTAGTATTAGGAGGACAAAAGGGGATGTGGTGAAATTGTAGGTTCAAGAAATATCTATAAATGATCACTTTCATTATTTAGGCTCTATTATCCAAAAGGATGGAGATATTAGGGATGATGAATCATAGGATTAAAGCAGGCTGAGTTAAGTTGAGAAATCCTACCGAGGTATTGTGTGATAGACGCATTCCTTTGAAGCTGAAAGAAATTTTTTATAGGACATCCATTAGACCCGCCATATTATATGGGACAAGGTGTTAGGCAACCAAGAAATAAAATGTGAAGAAAATTAGTGTGGCGGAGAGGCAAATGTTAAGATGGATTTGCAATAAAACTCCAAAGGATAAAATTGAAAATGAGCAAATTCGTGAAAAGGTAAAAGTAGCTCCTATAGAACATAAATTGAGAGAAAATTGACTTAGATGATTACGACGCGTCAAGTGCGGACAAATGGTTACCCACGTAAGGATGAGTGATTTAGTTGATATTGATGGTTAATCAAGGGGTAGAGGTAGGCCTAAATTGGCTTGATGGAATATTATACAAAATGACATGATATATAGGTTTTAACCAAAGATCAGAACAAAATGGAATGGAATGGAATGTAGCTGCACCAAATAATTGGAAAAAGACTTTGTTGAGTTGAATTGAAACTTTTTGGCTATTTTAAACTTCCAATATATTTTTATAAATAATTTTTTATATAAAGAAAACTAGATATCATTCATAAATAGTTGATATTACATAAGAATTACACCTTTAGCAAAACCTACTTCACAAAGAAAGGAGGCGAAATTACTATCCAAATAAAGGGAGATCATCCATGAGGCTAAAGTTGCCATCTCAATACGCAAAGAAAATACAACATCATCCATACACGCAAATCTCCCTGCATCCACTCCGATTTGCATTATTACTATAGCAAACCTCCAAACTCCAAAGAGGGTGGATAAAAACTCTCACAAAAGGAGTGGAAAAATATCACATCTGAAATAAATTTTAGATCTACGATGTGCAAAAGGTTTGAGGTGAGATTAGAGATGGATTTGAAGGGGGGGGGGGGGGGGGGATCCTCCTATCTCCGATAATGGGGAGATGGGTGGAGGTGAGGAAGAAAGAGGATAGTTAGAGTCGACTTCATTCAAAAAATTATTCTATATTTGTTAAACTTTATGACACTCAAAACACACACAAATATATTCTCCAACATAGTAGTTTACATAATTTTATATATACAAATAAGTTATTGTTATTTTTAAACAATAAATATAAAAGAGATGCCAATAATAGTTGTATAAATGGTGTGTCCTATTAAGGACCCGTGACACAACTTCATAATTCGGGCGGGAAGACAATTAATTGATCATCAAATACAAATTTGACCTTCTGATCGAATAGGCGATGGAATTTATTTTGACATGGGAATGGCATGACCCATGGTCCCTAAAATCCTAACTTAGTAAACCATAGGGACCTAGGAGAATGATTGATTTGGGGTCTAGAATAGTAAAATAGGCGAGCCAACACCGGATTAATAATTATAGGGTAGAAAGAGAACCATTATAAAACCATACCTTTGGATTATAGAGTAAGTGGTTTTAGGCATGGAATCTCCTTCTACAAATGTATTCACCACGAGACCGTGCTTTTGACTTTGTATGCATTTCCCTTTATCTAATAGGCACGTGCATAAAATCTTATTTTTTCATATTAGATTGCGGGTAAAACACCCAAACTTGTACCATTATAACCGCAGTCGAATAGACGAGATCCCCCATGCTAACCTATTAAGTTTGTGTGACATATATGGTAAGAAACCAAGTTGTCTTTACGTCCCTGTACATGCGGGTGGCACGGTACAACATTTTGGTCATGTTACACATCTCTCATATATTAGAAAGGGACAGGTGTCTTTACCCTCACCATAGACTTTTACTATATAATAAACCCGTCTATATGAGAAAGAAACACCACATATAACACAAATTTCCCTAACCTCTTACATCCCCATCAAATATTTAGAATCGGGGGTTGAGACACAACTGTGTATGTAGCTTAAGAAAAAAGTCTATCCGTACCCCAACAATTAGAGATGAATAAATTATTGTTTGAGTCATGTGGAAAAAATGGTGGATGTGATACCTCGTATATATTTATACTCAGGTTGATCAAGTCTAATTATTAAATTTTACAGGCTACACTACACCAAAATAATCGTCTTGCCATGTCCCTTAATCGTGACAACTATTTTCATGGTCAAGGATCGTGAGAATTATAGGCATGATAACTCCCTATGTCACGGTCCTTGATCATAACAATTACCTTTAGTCACAGTAATTTTTACATTGAGGATATCAGTCACTAAGGAAGGGTGTCCAAACTTATCATGAACCGTGACAATCCCTAATTATTGTGACTGTGACAAAATTGTAAACCAGAAAAAAGTTGTTGGGTAGTACTAACTTGCAGAAAACCTACTTAAAAAATGTCATGTTTTTGTTCAAATCAAACGACAACACAATCCATATTATAATATGCCATAACAAAGAAATAAAAACCAAATACGCCAATTGCATATATCAAACAAAATTACATATAATTCAAATTAATTAAATCAAAATAAAAATATCGCAAGTTTAATTGCATCAACTCAAGTTTTATTAAAAGTAAATCCTATAAAAGCTTAATATGGCTCGAGGAAAAAATTCAGCCAAACGATGTACGACCCTAATGTGTCATCAATATGCCAAACACCAGCATGCTCGTCCAAACATAATACCTCGTCATCTTTCCCAAGAAAAAATACAGTAACCATGACCTTGGACTCGTAAGGCTGCGATGGACGGTTGTTCATGATGGTATCCGAAGTGGCGCTCGTGCCTTTCACCCCCTTGGAAATTCGGTCACCTCTACATGTGTTATGGATGTAAAATCTACGCAACTGGCTCAAATGAAGACATGATAGTGGGGTTGGGGTAGAGTATATGTCATATGGGGATGATGAGTCAGTTTACATCAGTGAGGTGGATGGAGTAGTGGTCCCCTCACCAACCTTCTCCTTACCTTTTTCTTTTATCCTTCACCTTCCGCATATATGTGACTGTGCATTTTACCCACTAGAACATATGGTTCATCATTTGTTAGATATTTTCCAATTTTGAGTCCGTGTACACTATGTACGTGTCGACTTTGGAGTATAACCCACTATTACTACAAACAATGCCCAATAGTTTTGATTTTCCTATCCAAGAGCTGACACCCCAAGTACAACCTTGTCTTAGTACTTATCTCAATGCGTACTTAGAGATGCCTTGTTGGCATCACTCTAAGTATTATGTATCATCTTTAGCCTATCCCGAAGCAGTATAAAAACATGTTATTAACTTTGGAAAAATATTAATAAACAGTATAAAATTGACAATACCAAAGTCTCGATGAACTACGGATTAGCAACATTTCCCTTCTTCAACCGAATCTTTATATAGGAGTCGATCCTATGTGGCTCCCCCCCCCCCCCCCCCCCCCCAAACCACTTTCAGACTCCTTTAAAATAAGATCAAATTAAAACAATTTACTTACCATTAAACAAAATATAATTTTGCAGGAATTGAATTACCATCCTATGCTCCATATCCGTGTAAGATGTCCGTCTAGAGTAGTGCACATTAAACTTCTTTGACCGGTTAGCCCTCATCGAGCCATGGGTGGACAACTATCTCTTGGATGCCTTAAAATTCACAAACCTCTACCAGTTGGCCAATATGGTTGGCTCCTTCTCTAGGACAGTGTCCCTACACCTCACACACAAGCTCATAGTCCTTCTCAAAATATTGGGTGCGCATGTTCTTCTTCCACATCTTCCATTACAGTGTTCAATATACATCCCGTAATTTCGGTGGCAAGTTGAATTGTTGTTGTCCAACAAATATATAATATAAGAAAGTTGGTGAACAAACATTAAATAAACAAAAATACTCGATGCTTCAATAGAGTTACCAAATGCCATGAGGTTATTATTTAAGACATCAAAGACATAATCAAGTCCAAGAATTTAGCTTTGAAATGATCTGAGAGAAGATACAATAACTGAATGGCTTGTTTGTGTTAGTGTTTTATAAAAAATACCATGAATTCTAAATAGTGTAGCTTTTTCAAGCATGAAATTCTGAAGCTAGGGACCAAATTCACCTATCCCAAAGCAAGATTGATGAAGATGGAACAAATATTACTATCAATCTTTTAACTATCCCCTCACAAATATTAGATAAATGAACTAACCAAAAGTCCAAGGTTGACCTAACCTATTCCCCTCATAAATATCAGAGAAATGAACTGACCAAATCCATCTAACCCAAATCAGTGACCAATTAATGTCATGGTTAAAGAAGCTACACTATCTAGAGTTCATCAACATTACAGTCTCCCATTCTGAAGATCAAGGTTATTGAATAATAATGGGAATTGTGAAATATCCAAAATATAAGATTATTATTTCAAAATGAACCGACCAAAAGGTAAATTCCATGGTTTTAAGAATAAAACCCCAATAGGTGGCACTAGTTTTTGAGTGAACACTATTTTAATTTGTGTCATTTCACTTATGCCTTTCAATTTTCATGCCCATATGACTACCCTATATAAAGAACTACTCATAGAAATATTGATTTAGAATGTTATTGTGTTACTAAATTGCATCAAAATATATCCAAAGAAATTCTTACAATGCCCACTACAGTTCTCTAACTGATAGCACCACCGTATTATTATCCTACTAATTATCATGAGAATATTTTTTTAGTGTATATGTGAAGTATAGTCAGAATTATTGATGTATTTGTGTATAATTGAGTTGCTAACAAGACCTTTGCAAGGAGTATTAATCTAATTTACTATTCGATTATGATATTATTATGTGGTATATGTGATGAAGCTAATTAATACGCATATGCATCACCACATCATCTATTTGAACTAGCATATATGTGTGTGTATGTGTGTGATTGGCTGGGGTGGAGGTTTCCAAAGTGGATAGATGTTGAAATAATGATGCATCTAATAAGTTGGAAGCCAATATAAAGTACCTGCCCAATATTTTTTTGGTAATTAAAATGTATTATAAAACAAGAATATTTAAGAAAAGAGGCCAGATCTCACAACTGTCAAAAGGCAGAGCTAAAAAAAAGGGTTGGGCATATCCATCACCCTAACAAACTAGCTAAAAGCATAAAGCTAACTGAACATCGAATAGAAATTAGAGAAACAACAAGAAATAAACACAACCTAATATAAGCTAGCCTAACTAGAACATCATCAAGGATTTAGGAAGACCCCATTGATTGCATGCCATATAGTTAGAGTAACTTCTTCTAGTCTTCTTCCAATTGCTAGATCTAGTCTTCACCATACCTTCAACGTCTCTAATCAATCCATTATAAGATTTGTCACCTTTGTTGTGGAGTCTCCTATTCCTTTGTAACCGAACGTAGTAAAGAGTGAAAGATAAGGAGATGGTTATTAACTTATTTATAAATAAGGTTTTAGTGGCATGGCCAATGGCATATTTTAGCTCCTCATCCTAATTGTCAAGCTCTCTATAACATTAATTTATGCACATGTCTCATACCACACCTCCATGGAGTAAGTGCATTCAAATATAAGGGGGGCTAGAAATTTCTTTACTAATATCACAAAATTACCTTTTATCATTATCAATAATGTCCCAATCCATAAACTTATCTTTGGTCAACAGACTTCTCCTACAAGCTAGCTAAAGAATGAATAAACATTTTGGTATGTTACTACTATGCTATACCATCTTGGACCAATTAACACTTCTTTCATGGGTTTTAATGGTATCATAAGCATAGAAGGTGGAGTAAACACCACCCATAGTAAGAATCCAATCGTTTTTATCAGCCACATTAGGGTTGATAATAGAAAGTGGTGAATTTTAGATATCATTCAGCTCCCAAGTCATTGTGGTAGGCCAACACTAGGAAGATCCATTAATGAATCCAGAAACATTAGCTTTATAATTGTTGGCTGAATCATAAATAGTTCTATCTCCAAAGAGAGGTTTTAGAGGCCCCAAATGATGTCAATTATCATGCCATATAAAGGTGTTGATCCCATTGCCAATGACAAAATTAATTAGAGGCATGTCGTACTCTCTAAGTTTAAGAATATTCCTCCAAGTCCAATAACAACCGTTTAGAATATTTATAGCCTAAATACTCATCTCTTTGATTTTATAGGTGTGGCACCATTTGAACCGCGAAGTCTTCTTATTAATGCAAATATTCCATAAATGTCTTGTTTTTTAGACTCTTCATACCCAAACCACCCGCTCTTTCAGGTTTACAAATATCACTCTAAGAAACTTTGTCCCCCCCTGTGCTTCATCTCAAGGCGAGTTGATTCGCGTAAATTTTCATATTTATCTCCTAATTTTAGCACTTTTACGGTCCCGTCACTACAAGAAAAATGAATACTAGGGACGGTTTTAATTACCGTCCCTTATGCTATATCAAAAGGGACGGTTTTAATTACTATCCTTTTTTATAGTAGCAAAAGGGACGGTTTTTAAAAACCGTCCTTTTTTATACATACCATAAAGGACGGTAACTAAAACCGTCCCTTTTGGTATGTACGAATTTTTAGCACTGATTTTTCCCAGGTTAATTTAAGGGACAGAATTTAAAACCGTCCCTTTTGTTATATCAAAAGGGACGGATTTTAAAAATCGTCACTTTTGATATAGCAAAAGGGACGGTTTTAAATTCCGTCCCTTAAACTATAAATTGATTTTTTATTTTCTCCAAATGAGTATTTGGGACGGATTTTTTGAACCGTCCCTTTTAATATACCAAAAGAGACGGTTTTAAAATCCGTCCTATTTAGTATAAATTATTTTTTTATTTTTTCCAAATGAGCATTTGGGACGGATTTTTTAAACCGTCCCTTTTAATATACTAAATAAGACGGAATTAATCCCTATTAATATAGCATAAGGGACGGTTATATCCGACCCTTTTAATGTTTTCCCTAATTCCCCCCCCCCCCCCGCTGTTTTTCATTTGTTCCAAAAATTGGCCCTAAGTCTACACGACTCCCGCTCTCTCTCTCGCTCGCTCCGCTGCGCCCTACTCCCTCTGCCTCTGCTGCGCATCCCTACCCCTTTGCCTCTCCCCCCTGCTCAGCTCCTGAGACTACGCTTCTCCCCTACACAGGAGTATCCCTCCGCCTCTCCCCTGAGTTGCCCTACCCCCACTCCACCCCCTCCCCCTCCGCCTCCTCCTCTCCCCTGCGCACAGGTATTATATCTCTCCCCCTATTATATACACATATGTATATGTGTATATAACAACCCCTATATATATATATATATATATAGAGAGAGAGAGAGAGAGAGAGACATATACACTATGTGTATTGATTTGTTTAGACATTTGTTAGGGATTTGCTTAGATTGTTATCATATTAGTTTAGGCATTTTTTGCAGTTTTGTTTAGTGATTTGTTTACATCTTTTAACAGACTAGTTAGGGCTTTTTATGCATTTAACATCAGTAAGTGTAAACCAGATTTTTAATTATTTATAGCAAACCATATTTAAAAAATAAAAAACAAAAATCAGATTGGACAGTTTAGTGTTCTCGTATTCATGTGTTGCCTTTTATTTTTTAATATTAACGGTTATCTTATAAATGTTGTGCTTAAATGTTTTTTGATATTGTGACAGGAAACAATGAGGTCTTCTATAAATTTTAATGCTAATATTAAGAATGCATTAGAAGAATTTGAAAATTCATCTTTTAAAGAGGGCACTCCAGTAACTTTGTATGGATTCCGTAAAATTGAATTATGTCGTTACTTGCAAAAATGTGGGAAACATATATCAGAACAATATTTGTTTGAAAAAATAGTCCAGACGCTACCACCATGTTGGGATCAAGCAAAAGAAAAGATATTTCAAAAACATAATCCAACATGTGGAGAGAAATTAGTAGAGCTACTAGAGGAGGAAGAACGAGAGTTTCATCCTTTATGGATAAAATTTGAGCAACATAAAATGAGCCCAAATTTAAATGTGCGAGATCATATGCATAACAAAGAAAGAGTATACAACATTTTAAAGAGGAGAGGTTTTTGTCCTAACATAATTGTTCTCGTGCATGCGATTGTGAGTACGCTTCTTCCCACGTGGCCAATTTCATCTATTATTAAAAGGATATAATGTGGTTGGCACAATATGAGGGATTTGGTAGATTTTCTGGAAGAAATAGAAAGGTATTGAAAATGCATACTATCAAAGGAAATACGATGTATTATAAGTTTTCATTTTGTGTTTCATGTATAACGTTTATTCATATTTATTTTGACATATATGTTTTTTTTATACAGATCTATCGTGCCAACTAAACGCCCTTATCATCCCGTGGGAGTAGGAGGGTCATCAGATTCTCAAGCAGAAATGACCCCCCATGTGCTCGGACGTCAATAGGATCACATCGGTCTCAAACAGAGTTATCTCAGTTAATAATATGCCAACCCTCAGATAATATGGGTGCAGGTATGTGTCTACCTATCTAGTAGATAATTGTAAAATTCTGCTAAAAATATTTTACTTTTATAATTATTCATGTCATATTTTCTTTTGAATTTTTATCAGGTAGTGTTGAGGGTACACCATTACCAACTCAAAATGGTCCCGCTACTAGTGTGAAACGTAGAGGGTTTTCCAAACATGGAAAGAATGGGATAGTGGTCAAAAATTGATAATTGGGTGGAATAACGACTATCAGCCAATTGAACCCAATGGGAAAAAGCTTGCGAGTCAGTTAGGATATTTCGCTACACAAGGATCGCTATTTCCTTTGGATGTGGCTGATTGGAGAAGAGTATTTAAGGAAAATCTCGATATAGTTTGGGATAGTGTGAAGGTACTTGTCTATCATTGCCAATATAAATTTGAATATTTTAAAATGCTTAGTTAATACGTCAATCAAATTATCTATTTATAATTTATTTATATTCTTTTGTTCGTCGCGCAATACAAATGCCCCTGAAGGATTTAAGCCAATTTGTTTTCAAATGCTGGACAATGCTTGGAGGCGCTTTAAGTATCGTATAAAAAAGGACTATTATGAGGCGTATGACAATGACAAAGATCGACTTGAAAATGTACCTCTCCAAGTTGATCCCGATATATGGCCTAAAGTAGTGTCTCATTGGGGTGAAAAAGAAACAGTGGTATGACATATGTAGAATTACTTTATACTTATTTTTGTTGATTGTTTATATGTATCAAAATTGTAACATGATTTAACTCTTTATATAGAAAGTGGCGGCCAAAAACACCGAAAATAGGGCAAACCTTTGTGCCCACCCTAGGATTGGAAGGATGTCAATTCCTCAAGTTGTAGAAAAGGTTAACATCATATTTTATATTCCTTACATATTCTTTTATTCTTTTAGTTTGAGGACGATAATGTTGAATTTCATCATTACTATTATGAACGTAATATATTTTTTTTTTCTTATCTTACTTAAAAAACAATAGATGAAAAAATCCAACTTGCCTATCGACAAGCTTAGTGTGTATAGAGAGACTCGAAGGTTGAAGGATAAGACGTATAATATGGAGGATGGAGCGGCTGGTATATAGGTATTATATTTTAATGTCCATCCTTATTACCTAATGAAAAAAATATTGCAATAAATGTTTTATGGTATTGCACACTATTTAAAACTCTTTTCTTAATTTGTAAGAAAGTATACAAAGAAAGTTGAATGCGATAGAAGAAGAACAACAAAATGACTCGAAAGTGAGAGATCAAATCTTTGAGGATGACATTGGTCGTGACGGGCATGGACGTGCATTATGTAGGGGAGTTGGTATTCGACCCCCATCTGTAAGGTCCATGCCTTCTCACTTTTACGAGAGCGAGATCAAAAGGTTGCAAAAGAGGATTGAGGAGGGAGAGACTCGTCATCGTGAAGAGATTCAAGAGTTGAAAGAGACCACCAACAAATTATTTCGTATGATACAAAATGATGGATTCCCAATACCACCAGATGATTCCATGAGTACTTTCAATGTTCAGCTGTAGGGAACAGGTATCCTCATTTCTCATTGTTATCCAATTATCAGAAAGAAATTATTTTGGATAGGAATACTAAATTGTACAATTATGTCTCAGAAATCACAAAACAAAGCAAGGCCTGCTTATGTATTAAACAAAGACAGTTGGCGCATTTGTTTCTTGTCACTTCCAGTGTGTGTGTGTGTGGGGGGGGGGGGGGGGGGGCAGTACATAACTTTTGAACAAAGAATAGTTAGGGTGAACACTAGAAAAAGAAGGCATTATCCAAGGATTACCACTTTCTAGGTTTAAGGCGTGTCAATTTCTCTGCAATGGTTCACATTAAACTAATTGGTAACCATTTATTTATTATCTTAAAGCTATTCTTGATTAGTCCGACCTGAATAGGAGAGATGTGAAAATAGAAATAAAAATTAGTCAATGTGTCTCGTAGGAACCGACCCCGTAGTCACGGGGCTCCCGGTTTGAGTGTACGACATAAATTTACAAAAAGTTAGACTTAAGCATAAAAACATGTCATCGAAGGGTGAAAACGTAAAATAAACACAAAACGGTCCCATAAGAGTCACGAACACCTCGCACGGGATCAATGTGACTCGTAAGAACCGACCGCGTAGTCACGGGGCTCCCGGTTTGAGAATACGACGTAAATTTGCAAAAAGTTAAACTTAAGCATAAAAACATGTCATTGAAGGGTGAAAACCTAAAACAGCCACAAAACGGTCTAGTAAGAGTCAAAAACACCTCGCACGGGACCAATGTGACTCGTAAGAACCGATCGCGTAGTCACGGGACTCCCGATTTGAGTGTACAATGTAAATTTGCAAAAAATTAGACTTAAACATAAAAACATGCCATCGAAGGGTGAAAATGTAAAATAGCCACAAAACGGTCTCGTAAGAGTCACGAACACCTCGCACGAGACCAATGCAACTCGTAGGAACCGACCGTGTAGTCACGGGGCTTCCGGTTTGAGTGTACGACGTAAATTTGCAAAAAATTAAACTTAAGCATAAAAATATGCCATCGAAGGGTGAAAACGTAAAACAGCCACAAAACGGTCCCGTAAGAGTCACGAACAACTCGCAGAGGACCAATACGACTCGTAGGAATCGACCGCGTACTCACGGGGCTCCCGGTTTGAGTGTACGACGCAAATTTGAAAACTGTTATACTTGAGTATAAGAAAGATGCCATCGAAGAGTGAAAATGTAAAACAAACACAAAATTGTCCTATAAGAGTTACGAACACCTCGTACGGGATCAATGTGACTCGTAGGAACCGACCGCGTAGTCACGGGGCACCCGGTTTGAGTATACGACGTAAATTTGTAAAAAGTTAGATTTAAGCATAAAAACATGCCATCGAAGGGTGAAAACCTAAAACAACCACAAAACGGTCTATTAAGAGTCATGAACACCTCACACGGTACCAACGTAACTCGTAGGAACCGAACGCATAGTCACGAGGCTCCCGGTTAGAGTGTACGACGTAAATTAAAAAAACAATTAGACTTAAGCATAAAAATGTGCCATCGAAGGGTGAAAATGTACAACCAGCACAAAACGGTCCCGTAAGAGTCACGAACCCCTCGCACGGGACCAATGTGACTCGTAGGAACCGACCGCGTAGTCACGGGGCTCCCAGTTTGAGTGTACGACATAAATTTGTAAACAATTAGACTTAAGCATAAAAACATGCCATCAAAGGGTGAAAATGTAAAAAACCTTAAAATAGTCCCGTAAGAGTCATGAACACCTCGCACGAGACCAATGTAACTCGTAGGAACCAACCGCGTAGTCGCGGGGCTCCGGGTTGGAGTGTACGACGTAAATTTACAAAAAGTTAGACTTAAGCATAAAAACATGCCATCGAAGGGTGAAAACGTAAAATAGCTATAAAACAGTCTTGTAAGAGTCATGAACACCTCGCACGGGACTAATGTAACTAATAGGAATCGACCGCGTAGTCATGGGGCTCCCGATTTGAGTGTACGACGCAAATTTGCAAAATGTTAGATTTAAGTATAAGAAAGATGCCATCGAAGGGTGAAAACGTAAAACAAATACAAAACGGTCCCATAAGAATCACGAACACCTCGCACGGGATCAATGTGAATCATAGGAATTGACCGCATAGTCATGGGCTCCCGGTTTGAATATATGACGTAAATTTGTAAAAAGTTAGACTTAAGCATAAAAACATGCAATCAAAGGGTGAAAACCTAAAACATCCACAAAACGGTCTAGTAAGAGTCCCAAACACCTCGCACGGGACCAATGTGACTTGTAGGAACCGAGCGCGTAGTCACGGGGCTCCCGGTTTGAGTATATGACGTAAATTTGCACAAAATTAGACTTAAGCATAAAAACATGCCATCGAAGGGTGAAAACGTAAAACAGCTACAAAACGGTCTCATAAGAGTCACGAACACCTCGCACGGGACCAATACGACTCGTAGGAACCGATAGCGTAGTCACAGGGCTCCCGATTTGAGTGTACAACGTAAATTTGCAAAATCTTAGACTTGAGTATAAGAAAGATGCCATCGAAGGGTGAAAACCTAAAACAGACACAAAACGATCCCGTAAGAGTCACGAACACCTCGCATGGGATCAATGTGACTCGTACGAACCGACCACTTAGTCACGGGGCTCCCGATTTGACTATACGACGTAAATTTTGAAAAAGTTAGACTTAAGCATAAAAACATGCCATCGAATGGTGAAAACATAAAACAAACACAAAACGGTCCCGTAAGAGTCACGAACACCTCGCACGGGATCAATGTGACTCGTAGGAACTGAACTGACCGCGTAGTCACGGGACTCCCGGTTTGAGTATACGACGTAAATTTGCAAAAAAATAGACTTGAGCATAAAAATATGCCATCAAAGGGTGAAAACCTAAAACAACCACAAAACGATCCCGTAAGAGTCACGAACATCTCGCACCGGATCAATGTGACTCGTAGGAACTGACCGCGTAGTCACGGGGCTCCCGATTTGAGTATACGACAAAAAATTGCAAAAGGTTAGACTTGAGCGTAAAAATATGCCATCGAAGGGTGAAAACCTAAAACAACCACAAAACGGTCTAGTAAGAGTCACGAACACCTCGCACGAGACCAATGTGACTCGTAGGAACCGACCGCGTAGTCACGGGGCTCCCGATTTGAGTGTACGACGTAAATTTGTAAAAAGTTATACTTAAGCATAAAAACATGCCATCGAAGTGTGAAAATGTAAAACAAACACAAAACGGTCGAATAAGAGTCACGAACACGTCGCACGAGATCATTGTGACTCGTAGGAACCGACCGCGTAGTCACGGGGCTCCCGGTTTGAGTGTACGACATAAATTTGCAAAAAATTAGACTTGAGCATAAAAACATTCCATCGAAGGGTGAAAACCTAAAACAGCCACAAAACGGTCTAGTAAGAGTCACGAACACCTCGTACGGGATCAATATGACTCGTAGGAACTGACCGTGTAGTTACGGGGCTCCCGATTTGAGTATACGACGCAAATTTGTAAAAGGTTAGACTTGAGCATAAAAAACATGCCATCGAAGGGTGAAAACGCAAAACAAACACAAAACGGTCCCATAAGAGTCATGAACGTCTCGCGCGGGACCAATGTGAGTCGTAGGAACAGGACGCGTAGTCACGGGGCTCCCAGTTTGAGTTTACGACGCAAATTTGTAAAAGGTTAGACTTGAGCATAAAAAACATGCCATCGAATGGTGAAAACGTAAAACAAACATAAAACGGGCCCGTAAGAGTCACGAACATCTCGCACGGGACCAATGTGATTCGTAGGAACCGGCCGCGTAGTCACGGGGCTCCCGATTTGTAGTAGTAGTATAGCTCCCATATAGCTGTTTTTACAGCTAAAGCACATAAATTGTTTTCATAATAGAAAATGTTGTGCCAAATGAACATTTTCTAATATATATATATATATATATATATATATATATATACATATACACTTATGTATACATATACACTTATATATATATACATACATATACATTTATGTGCATATGTATATGTATACATAAGTGTATATGTATATATGTATGTATAAACAGTATAACAGTAGTATTACATATATGTACATACATATACACTTATACTGCTATATATACATAGGCATATAAGTGTATATGTATGTATATATATGTATGTATAAATTACATATATATACATATATATACACTTATATGCATATGTATATATAACAGTATGTACATGTTATATACACATATGTATATCTGTATATAACAGTATATCCTGTTTTTTTTTATATATATATATATATATATATTAGGAATTCTAAAAAATAGACGTCCGTTTTTTAGACTAAAAACGGACCAAAATGGTCCGATTTTTTAAAAATAGTAAAATGCATTTTTTTGAGTTGATTTGTTTTCTGAGATATATGTCTCCCATACATGGGTACCCCCCCAAAAAAATCAGCTCAAAATGAATTTGTTTGCTATTTTAAAAAAATCTTTCAAAATCTGTCAATATATGTTTGGGTTTGCGCCAACAAAAAAAATCAACTAAAAAAAATGCATTTTACTATTTTTAAAAAATCGAACCATTTTGGTTCATTTTTAGTCCAAAAAATGGACGTCCGTTTAAGAGAAGCCCTCATATATATATATATATATATATATATATATATATATATATATAATAGCTTGTGTTTCTAAAATGGCGTCAAGGGATTAAAACATAAAACAGTCACAAAACGGTCAAGTGAGAGGCACGATCACCTCGCACGGGACCAATGTAACTTGTAGGTTTAAACATTATTTGATTAATGATATCTTTTTTGTTTTGTTTCTTATATTTTTTGCAGGATAACATTTTAGGATGGTTATATTTTATTCGCGTGGAACACATGAACAAAGTAATGGTTTGCGACAGGTAGATTATTTATTTATTATTGTTGTTGATATGCGAGATTGTTGTTTTAATTTTTTTTTACTAGCCGTGCAGGTTTTTGTGTTGATTAATCATGTTGGTTTTCATGAATAAACAAAGGAGACTTTGTCGAATTTTTTTAAAAATTGTAAAGAATTGTTGATATGGAGATTTTTCAATTTTTTTATGGCCGTGCGGGCTTTTGTGTTGATTAAACAGGTTGGTTTTCATGTATAAACAAAGGAGACTCTGTCGATTTTAAAAAAAAATTATAAATAATTGTTGATATGCGAGATTCTTATAGCCGTGCGGGCTTTTGTATTGATTAAACATGTTGGTTTTCATGTATAAACAAAGGAGACTCTGTCAAATGTTTTTAAAAATTGTAAAAAGTTGTTGATACGATTAACTAATATTTTTGGATATTTTATTTTACTATAATATTATTTTGATAAAATGATTATTTATTGATTGCAGGTTGTGCACCAGAAGTTGCAGATAGATGTTTTTTAGTGTGTCTACTATATGTGACACTAAGAGAAGTTTTTGAAGCGTGACAACCATATTTATCATCTTAATTTAGGGATGATATTTTTTTTTGACAATTGTATATATTATTAATTAGTATGATTTTGTACTCATTTAAATATTTCGACTTGAATGTAGTTTAATGGAAGAAATTGTTATTGGATACATGCTTCAATGAATGTGGTTGATATATTGCGTTTTTGATCGGATGATTTGATTTATAATGCAAATTAGACATCAATTATTATTGAAACATAAAACATATAATAATATAACTATTTATGATAATTTTTTATTTACCAATTGGGACAGTTATAAACCGTCCCTAATAATAATTTGTATTAATTGAGAATACCTTTTGGGACGGTTTTTACTGTCCATAATACCCATTTCTGCATCAATTAAATTTACCTTTAGGGACGGTTTTTACCGTCCTAATTGGGTTGCCAGAATCTCAGTAGTATTAGGGACGGTTTATCCGTCCCTAATACTATTGGCGGGAGCGGGAATTTTTTCGCGGGAACACCATTTGGGACGAAAAAATCCGTCCCTAATGCCAAATGCAGAGTGTTCATGAGTTAACATTTAGGACGGTAAATCCGTCCCTAAAATATTTAGGACACCTAGTATAAGGGACGGATTTTTGCCGTTATAAAAACCGTCCCTAATACTCTTTAGGGACGGTTTTTGTACTTTTAGGGACGGTTTTTTACTGTCCCTAATACTCATTTTTCTTGTAGTGCGTGCAGTGTATGTAGACGGGATTTATTAGGATTTATGCTACTAACTCTTTTCAACAAATATTTCTTGTTTTGTATATTTCTCTCTTATTTTAAGGTATTTAGTGCAAGTGGATGCCAGAGGAAAATTGAAACTAAGAAAGAAATGAAGGAAAGGAACATCGAGGGCAAATAAATATTTTTGAGCTTGAACCTGGATGTGCATCCAAAAGGAAACGTGAATAGCTTGAATCTACGAGCATATCGGAAGAAACGACACCCAAATCCGAGCTATGGTGAAGAAGTTATGCACATTTCAAGTTGAGAATAAAATCTAGGCGCAAAAGTGGAATTTTAGAAATTCAATGGGGTGAACTGGTTCGACCTTGGGCCGAACCGGTTCGGTTGTTCAGATATGTGATTTTTGTTTTATTCCTTATTTTTAGCTAGAAAGTTGTATATGTTGAAAACACTTCCAAGACGACCTAGGATGGTGGTAACATCAGATTAGGGTTCAAAAACTTAAGTTTTTTCCATAAGTTTTAACATAGTTTTGAATGGCGAAGAAGGCTAAGAAAAGAGAATAGCAAGAACTCAATTATTTTGCATGAAATTTCAATATAAGTATTGCTTTCTTCTTTATTTCTTTCAGGCTTGATTCTCTATGTGATCTTTCAACCTTATTCATGTCTTGTGATTGTATACATGTTTGCTTGCAATAAATTCTTTATCACATCTTCATGCAACGTAGAAATCACATGCTTAGTTAAGTTTTCCATTTTCGTTTAGAATTTTAGAGGGTTAGGTACATGAAGCCAACCTAGGTATTATGGATGGATATAAAATTAAATAGAATTAAATAAATAATTGGGAGGTTTGATACTTTGTCAAAACGAGTATTGTAGACCTTTTAACTTTGTTTGTCATGGTAACCAGAGTATTTAAGGATATAATACGCGTATCGACAATTTTATCATTCGCGTTAAGTTTATTTTTGACTAGATATTGTGCGGAGTAAAATCCTCATATATCTAGTACTTGGATAAATTTATGGTTTTTTCTTCATTATATATTTAATTCTTGAAAGTTTTGTATCCAACATAATTATTGACGGTTTTGGGGAGTGTATTCCATCCCCATTTTCTCATATAATTTATTTCCAAAAGTTTAATTTAGTCTCACATTCATTAGTTAAATTGCATTCATTAGTTAGTTTTCATTAATTCGTAGGACTTGGCATAAACAATTTCATCACCTTTTATTATTTCCTTAGTGAGTCGATAGTTAGGTTTTCGACGCCTTCCCATTGTTTTCGTAATGATCTTCGTTCTATTCCCTGAGTTCGATACCTAACTTACCGAGGTTTTACTTGAGCGACCAACTTATACTTGAGTTGTAGATACACGCGTTACACACTTTTTGAGTCGCGTCATGTTTTTGGCATCGTTGTTGGGGAGTAGGTAGAAACTCTAGGTTAGGTTGATTTAATCTAAGAATTTGACTCTAAATCTTAGAAAGCCAAAAGAAATCATAAAACAGAAAAATTTTAAAAAATCTAAAAAATAAAAATATCCAAAAAAAATCAGAAAAATAAAAATAAATATAAAAATATTCTCTCGTGCTTTAAATGCAAAATACTCATCCCAATCCAAATCCTGTGCCTATAGTTGAACTCCCTCCTTCTATCCCTTACACTATAAACTCTCCAAATTCCTGGGTACTACCTCCTATACTAAGAAGTTATACCACGAGTCATACTTCTAGGAACTTCGGTGAGAAACGTGATTTTATATGTGTGAGTGTGATGATTGATCTTTTTGTTTTGGGACGGGTGAGGGAGTGATGCCATATCGCCCCATAAGATACCTCTTATACCCAGAGCGAATTGTCGCTCGGGATGCATTATATTTCCATATAACGCGGGGTAGTTTCACTTTAGAAATGTGATGATTCATATTCTCCCAATGCTTCATATTATGGAGTCGGAAAAACCCTACCTCCACATTAGAGAGTTCGAGGAGGCGTGCAAGACGTTTAATGATCAAACATACACCCAAGACGTAGTGTTCCTCAACCTTTTTCCCTTCTCTCTTAAGGACAAGGCCAAGACTTGGCTTTGGTCATTATCACCGAACTCAATAGGCACGTGAAGGGATATGTAGGCTAACTTTCTCCAAAAGTTCTTTCCCTCGCACATATGACCCATTCTATTAGGGCTCAAATTCAGACCTTTAGGCAAAATGAGCCTCTCAATAGATGTTAGGATAGGTTCAACGAGTTAATTAACATGTGCCCACACCACAGTTTTGAAAAGAGGAGGCTCATCTCCTACTTCCATTATGGGCTAAGATTAAGTTCCAAACAACTCGTTGAGATTATGTGCCTGGGCGAGTTCTTAGGGTTAAACGCAGATGATGTGGAGGACCACTTTAAGTATGTCACTAAGACTACTCAAGAGTTGGACACATCGGATCCGAACACCCAACCCAAAGCTAGACACACGTCCACTACTCCTTCCTCATCCGGTATCTATTAATTGGACAAGGAAGCCGAGTTAAAGCTTTAAATTAATCAACTATCCAAGAGGTTAGAAGATGTGGTCGAAGGTAGTGGGGAGATGTATCCAGCTCCGTTTAAGAAATTAATGAGGAGATGTGCGCAATTTTTAAGGTGGGACATTTAACAAAGGAATGTCCGACAATACCCGCCTACAAAATTTATGCTCCAAGCGCAAGTTGAGGTAGAGGGAGCCTATAAGGGTGATTTTAATGCCCCTCATGAGAATTACTATAATATCTCGTGGTGAAACCATCTCGGTTTTAGTTATGGGCAACCGAACGTCGTGATGAACTCAAATCCACTTGTTTCCCAACAATCACCACCAATCCCACCTTACCAACAAGCACCACATATGCAAGCGCCCCCTCCTGTGCCTTAGATAATCCCACACTGGAAGAGTCTCGAGGACATTTTAGATCAATTCATGCAAACTTAGTCAGCAATAAAGGCCCAAAATGCCTAAAATTTTGCCGACTTAAAGGCATTGTTGTCTAAGTTGCAATCTTTGCTAAGTGTCCATGAGAAGGGCAAGTTTCCTGCCCATGGCCAAAGACCTCCCCAAGGTCAAAATTGTGTTAGTTCTAATACTGATGAAAACAAAGAGCAATGTCAAGCGGTAACCACTCTATATAGTGGTAGAGTTGTTGAATTGTCACCTCCCCCACACGACGAGCAAAATGATAAAGAGGTTTCAGTCGACACGAAATAGACGGAAGATGCCCCCTTAGAAGAAAGTGATAAAGATGACACAGTTACGCCCGAGGTGGTAGTGCAACCCCCTAATGCCGCTTCTTACCCTCAACGGTTGGTCCCTCCTATGAAAGGGGCCTCCTGTGACAATATCTCAGAAGTGCTTAAGTAAGTAAAGCTTAATTTAACTTTTCTCAAAAAAATCAAAAAAATTCCCGCATATGCAAAGTTTCTTAAGAACTTTCTAACGGCGAAACATAGGTTAAAGGTAAAAAAGAAGGTTTTCTTAGCACAAAACGTAAGTTCGATACTTTTGAGCCACCTCCCTCTAAAGTATAAAAATACGAGTGCACCTTCCATTTCGTTCACCATTAGAGAGAGTAAAATTGAGAGAGCATTATTATATTAGGGGCGAGTGTTAATATTCTCCCTTACTCCATTTATAGACAGCTTGATTTGGGGGACCTTAAGCCCACAAAATTACTCTTCAACTTGCGGATCATTTTTTGAAGATACCTTGGGGGATTATTGAGGACGTAATCATCTAAGTCGACACTTTCTACTTCCCGGTAGATTTTATAATTTGGGACACAAAGCCCTCCTCTCCATCGAGCCATCATGTGTCCCCTAATCCTTGGCTGCACATTCTTAGCTATAGATAATGCTTTGATTAACAAGCAAAATGGGCAAATGAAACTCACGTTTGGGTACATGACACTTGAGACTAATATCTTGAACATCACCAAGCAAATGGGTAATGAGGAATAGTTAAACGAGTAGGATCTTATATAGGAGTTAGTGCACAAACACTTTGAAGGTAATCACACTACAGATCCGTGTGTCTTGTTACAGAGAGTGAGATCGATAATTCATACACCTATTTGAGCGAGAGTTGAGGGAGATGAGAGAGTATTTGGATGAGGATAAGAGTGATGAGGACGTGAGTTCCTCTAGGGAGATGCAACACTAAAAGATGTCGTAAAGTTATTGGATGCGGGCATCATCTATCCCATCTTAGATAGTAAATGGGTGAGTCTTATTCAAGTTGTCCTGAAGAAGTACGGAATGACTGTGGTCGAAAACATAAAGGGGGAACCACCACTGTGTGGCGCATTTGCATTGACTACAGGAAGCTCAGTATCGGCACTTAAAAATACCATTTCCCTTTTCCGTTTATGGATAAAATGCTTAAGAGAATCGCAGGGCACCCATTTTACTATTTTTTAGATGATTACTTTAGGGAAAACCAAATTGAGGTGGATGTTTTAGATCAAGAGAAGACTACGTAAACATGCACTTTTGGCATGTTTGCCTCTAAACGTATGGCATTTGGATTGTGTAATTCACCCGTGACCTTTCAGCGGTTCACGCTTAGTCTATTTAGCGACATGGTCGAAAGGGGCCTTAAGGTGATCATGGATGATTTTAATGTTTTTGGCTCCTCTTTTGACCATTGCCTTGCAAATCTCGAGAAGGTGTTGACTCGACGTGTGGAAAATAATTTGATACTATATGGGGAGAAGTGCCATTTTATGGTTACCGAAGGCGTAGTTCGTGGCCACATCGTGTCATCCAAGGGTATAGAGATAGATAGGGCAAATATTAACTTTTTTACCCAACTTCCCCCACCCAAGTCACTAAAAGACGTGCGCTCTTTCTTAGGCCACGCACAATTCTATCGTAGGTTTATTAAGGACTCTAGTGTCATCGCTAGGCCCTTAAGTAACCTACTCTTTAAGGACGCCCCTTTTGAGTGGGATGAAGCATGCCAAGAAGATTTAGAAAAATTATAAAGCATGATAATATCTGCTCTGATCGTGTAAGCTTAGAATTGGATCCTTCCATTCGAGCTTATGTGTGATGCGAGAGATTATGCGGTAGGGAATATTTTAGGTCAACGGAGAGATAAGAAAACCCACGTCATATACTATGCTAGCTGGACTTTAACCGGTCCTTAATTGAATTACTTCACCATAGAGAAAGAGTTGCTAGTGGTAGTGTTCGCCCCAGATAAAATCCGTTCTTACCTCATCGATTCACCCATAACATGCTTTACTGACCACGGGGCTCTCAAATATCTCCTTTCCAAGAAGGATGCGAAGCCGTCCCTTATTAGGTGGATCTCACTACTCAAAGAATTTGACATTTTCATTAAAGATAAAAAAGGAGTAAAGAACATTGTAGCTGATCATTTATCGAGGCTCTCGTCCGACATACCTAAAGATTGTATACCCTCAGACGAGTATTTTATGGATGAGAAATTATTTGCCACTTCCCCTCTCCCATGGTTTGCAAACATTGTTAATTATCAAGTCATGGGGGCCATCCCCTCGAATTGAACATCGCAAGAGAAGATGAAGTTCTTCACTTGGTCGTGTATATTTTTTTGTGATGATTCGTACTTTTTTAAGTATATTACTAACAAAATTATCCGGAGATGTATGTCGGATGACGAGATCCCTAGTGTTATTCAATTTTATCATTGGGAAGCTTATGGAGGCCACTGTTCCAAGAAAAAAATGGCCGTTAAGATTCTCTAAAGCAGTATCTATTGGCCCACAATCTTCCGGGATGTGAACACTCATTGAAAATCTTGTGATAGGTGCGAAAGAATGGGAGTTATTACTCGACGAGACTTGATTTCGTTGACCCCTCTTCTCATCATTGAGATATTCTACTGTTGGGGCATTGACTTTATGGGATTTTTCCCTCCCTCATTTGGTTTCCTGTACATCCTAGTCGCGGTAGACTATGTGTCAAAGTGGGTATAGGCCATAGCTACTAGGACGAGTGATAGTAAAGTGGTGGTAAAGTTCATTCATGAACATATACTATCTCTCTTCGGTGCTCCAAAGGCTATAATTAGTGATAATAACACACACTTTTGCAATAGGCCGTTGGAAAAATTAATGAGAAAGTATGGTGTCATCCACAAGGTTGGGACAACTTATCACTCCCAAACGAACTGGCAAATCGAGTTATCAAATCGAGAGATCAAACAAATTCTCAAAAAGATCGTTGATCCCAATCGCAAGGATTAGTTACTGATCGATGTGTTGTGGGCTTATAGGACCGCATACAAGAACCTCCTCGAAATGTTTCTATACCTATTTATGTATGGAAAGCCTTGCCATCTCCCCATCGAGATCGAGAACAAATCTTATTGGGCCATTAAGAGGATGAACTATAACCTTGACAAAGCCGATAAATTGCAAAAATTACCATTGCACGAGTTGGAAGAAATACGCAACGATATGTATGAAAGCACCCGCATCTCCAAAGAAATGATAAAACTCTCACACAAACAAACTATCAATCGAAAAGACTTTCATCCGGGTCAAAAAGTGTTGTTATATAACTCACATCTATAATTGTTTCCTGACAAATTTCTTTTGTGCTGGACCCGCCCATTCATCATAAGAGAAGTGTTTACCCATGGTGCTGTACTCAAAGTTTAATTTGGTGACTAAAAAGTCGTTGATGACCTCTAAATCCTTGTTTGATCAGCTATGAAAAACAAGTGAGATATTATTTTTAAAACGCACTAAGAATGTCCCATAATTAAAATTCATCTCGAGATGCATATGGTAATGTAATGAGTATTTCGGATAAATGAAGTTAGACAATCATTTGTTACCCAAAAATATTAATCCATAAAAAGTTGTGAAATTTTTTATCCTTTTGTAAGCCAATTTGAGCCCAAAATGTTATATCCTTTTCGTTTGTTAACCCGAAAAAAATCAAATTGGCCCAAAGTTGTGAAAATTGAAAATTCATAAATTAAGTCCAAATGGTGCATAAAGAGGGGAAAGAAAAATAGAAAAAAATGCTCAACAAAAGTAATAAAGGAAAAAGATGAGAAAAGTATGAAAAGAAAAGAAAAAGAAGAGAAAAAGAGCAAAAGCCCAGAAAAGTACCTAAGGACATCGCGAGAAAAAAAATTCGACTCCGAATTTCCCAACCATTCTTATTTATTGATGTAAAAAAAATGGACTTGATCCAATTTTAGAATCACTGATAAAATATACGATTGCAATGAAATAGTTAAAAGAGTCACACAAGATTTTAAAGTGGTTCGGCTATGTAAGAAAGCCTACGTCCACTGTTATGGTATTGATTCCAGAGATTACAGAAAGATAGGTATTCTTGTAAATAAGAATATGCTAGGATGTGTTCTATCTTGCCTTTGATGAAAGGGATACAACGTATTTATAGTGAACCGGATATCAAGGTTTGGAATGTCAAGGGATGAAATGCCTTATATATTTAAGCGTTTACACCCGTACATAATGAATGTGATGATTCGATGTATGAACCACGTGTGGTAAGACTCTTGGTATGGTGACGCTTCATTGGTCTTGATGGTAGGCATGTCTTCCGAGCTACTATCTGCTGATTAGGATTTTGTCCTCGTAAGAGGATAAGTGTTCGCTTCTGATTGGTTCACGTAGGTGGATAATTTTTGGTACCAACAGAAGCCCCCAATGCTCTATATTTAATGCTTACATGAAAGTATGAAGCATTCGATCTTGGAAGTAGCTCGGAGTATTTTCATGGTGCCTGGTTGGTAGCCAACCTCCCACGCTTGTGAAACTTTACCGGTACTATTTGAAGATGGTCTTTTTGTAAATAATTTGAATTTTAGAGGATCGCCAAAGGGTAAATGAGTATTTTACATCCTCTGTGTAGCGAAGCCGTCAGAATGTCAATTGTTGGCACATTTAATCATTACTTTTGCTATTTTTGAGATAAGCTATATAATACGGGTGGCTTTTCCAGATTTTACCTTACCTCAAATCTTCGAACTGTAGAAGCTATTTTTGAGCTTTTGTGTGATCATTTATCGTCGTTCGTCTTTTCCTTCCATAGTTCTTATTGAATCCTTAATCTTATGTAAGAATTATTTATTTTTCTCTGTTTTTCTTCATTTCCTTTCTTTATGCTCCACAGTTCACATAGTTAATGATGATTCTCTAGAGGAATTTAGGGTAGAAAAGAAAATCCCATCTTAGGTTGATTTAGAAATACCCCACATATCTTTAGATGTATATTCTTTGGTTGAGGGTCATTGGATCCCAACCTTGTTTATAGCTGAGTGTGGTTTTACATTTCCACCAAGTCCTTTTCTTCTTCATTTCTGCGAATATTTTGACATCGTTTCACCAAGAGTAGCCCACAACACTTGGAGCGTTGTCAATGGTGTGAATAGATTGAATGAAATCTATAGAACCCATATTGGGATTCCAGAGATCATGTTCTTATATAAATGGTCTGTTGCAGAGAGAACACATATTACTGAAGTAAGAACCCTTTGCTTAGTACGAGAGGCTCACTTACTATCTCTTAGTGTCACACACTATATAGTTGACTCGGTTGAGTCTACACTATATAGGAGCTCAACTAGTTTGAAAAATAAGACAAAATTATGTTGAGCCAATCCTAATTCATTGCATCTTCAAGATTGTCTACATCAGCAAAGATCAATGGCCTTCAGGTAGAAAACCAACACACTCTAGGATTGCACACTTTCATAATTTAGTTCATATATAAGGTATGTGTGTTAATTTGAATTAAAATAATTTTTTTTACATATATTAGGAATTTTTAGGAATTTTTAAAACATTTAAAATCCATTTTTTAAGAATTAATTTTAGGGTTCTAAAATGTTTGGGGTTAATTTTCATATATTATAACTTCCTAAAAACTACCTTGGGTAGAATTCGAAAGCTCTAGAGAATTGTGTGGGTACAAATGATATTTTTTAAAGTTTAAAAACACACATTTTCCAGCCGCTGAGATCCAGACACGTGTTGGCTTATTAATGAAGGGTTTTGTGGTTCTTTTGAGTCTGTATTGAACGTTTCGATATTCACCGTTAGATCAATTGTTATCTAGGGCCGGCCTGTCATCTTGTTTGATCCTTGTGACTTTAAAAATAACCAATCAAAACCATTCCCTGTGCGGTGCATTGTGAGCCATAAGATTTAGAGTTTGAACAGTCGAACTAATCTCAGCCCTTGATTTCCCTCAGGCTTCCAGACCCTTACATCACCATTATAAATATGTGCCTTCGTCTTCACAATTTCAACCTTTGGAAAGGCTTAGGGTTTGAGATGAAAAAAGAGAGAAGAGAGAGAGAGAGAGGAAAGAAAAAGAATAAAAATAGAGAAAATTAGAAAAAAAAAACGAAACTCTAGAAAAATTTCTTCAGAGAATATTTTTGAGAGTTTAGGGTTTTCTTGTTTACTGTTTAGATACTCTTAGATCTAAATCTCTCACTCAACAGCCTCACACGAACTAGATCTCGTTTCTAATTTTAGAAACTCGAAGATCTGTTTCAGTGATACAGTCATGCAGATCTTAGGTTGATTTTGATTTTTTTATATAGAAATCATTATCTCTTGTTGGATCTATTTTGTAACTTTTGTAAATCTGTTTATCCAACATTTCTATATTTTTTCCAAAACCTGAAATAAAGACTTTCATATTTCAGATCTGGTAAATTTTTCAGTTCAAAATTGTTTGTATATAAATGATTTATAAATAATCTCTATGTTAAAGATCCTAAAGATTTATAGATCTGGACCCTTTTTGAGAAAATAAGTCTTAATTCTAATTTGAGTAGTGTGAAAAAAGAGGTTTCAAACATAGACGATTTATAATTTGTAGGTATTGTTTGTAATTAAGTATGTGTGAGTTCATACATGTGATTTAGGCACAACATTCACAACACAATCACCCACCATCACTTAACAATGTTGTTGGTTGAGAGATTCTGGTCTTATTAGTCGACACAACGCTAAAGGAGCAAAGGAGGAGAGCTAAATAACGGAGAGGATAACATCAAAGCCTTAAAGAAGTCAGAAAATTACCGAGGAGTGTAGGTATATTTCTGGACTTAAAATAGATCTGTTTTGTGTGTATTTCTCATTGAATGTGTGTAATCCATAAACTATTTTAGTGAATTTTTGTTTTGAGGTGTAGAGACCTCCGTTAATGTTTCCCAAATTGGGTGGAGTTTAACCACGTTAAAAATCTTAACTCTTGTGCGTGCTTCTTTATTTTCCATAGTTACAATCCGCTTAGATAAACTTAGGTTTTAAACTAAAAACCTATTTCCAAGAAACTTGAATAAGTTGTTTTAACAAACTATTTTTAACACATCTTATGTATTGTTAAATATTTTTACAAGAGTCTCTTCAAAAAGTAATTCGGAACTCATTTAACCTTTTTAATAGAAGTTAAAATAACTTAGTGGGGGTTTTTAATTGGTATCATAGATTTGTACTGGGTTTTCCTTAAAAACTTTTCATCCTGTACTTTGAGACTGTTTACAAAATCTTTTTAGTGGACGAAAAATTTAAGCGTCTTGGAAATCTATCCAAACCTCCCCTTTTTTATGGAACCAATTTCCCTTAGTGGAAAGTAAGGATGATTGCTTTCATCCAAGGTACATTGGGAGATGATGTCTAGGAAGCTATTCAAAATGGTTATTCTCACCCAACCAAGCCTATAGCAGAAGGTAGCACTGAGAGGATAAAGAAGATCCTCACTGAGTTTACTAAAGAAAAAAAACTTTCCTCTTTAAGTAATAACAAAGGAAATAATGATATATTTATGTCTGTAAATGAACATGAGTTTAAACGTAGCTCTATCTGCTCAACATCTAAGGAATCCCAAGACACCCTAGTCACAACCCATGAAGGGGATGAGCTTGTTAAGGTTGCCAAAACACTGATGTTGATACTATCGTATAACACCTTGATTATGCTTGAGATTGAGACCTTTGATGAATTTTACATTAGATTGACTGGTATCATAACAACATTTCCTTCTAATGGTATAATGTACAATAGGAAATAAATTGTATCTAAGATCCTAAGATCCCTTCCCGCTAAGTTTGACAATAAAAGGTATGCAACTGAGGAGATAGACAATCCATACTTGACCCCTGAACTCCTCAGTAGAAAACTTAGTATTGTAAAAATGGAACTTGAATTTAAAAAACATCTCTCCAATAATAAAAAAGGCAGTCTAGTTCTAATGTTGTATTCTAGTCCAAAATGACTTCACCACAATTAGTTATGCCTAACATTGACCATGATTCTTATGAGGAATGTGATTTGGAAAACCTGGATAATCAGATAGGCCTTATGTCAAAACATTTTAAGAAAATTCTAAAGTTTAGAAATAGTGTTGCATCTAAACAAGGGAAACCTGTTTATTTTAACCATTCCAATAACAAGCCTCGTGAGATAAATTAGGACAAACATAATACTGAGACCAACCATAGAAATCAAAGAGACCTTAAAAATACTCAGTGTTTTAGATGTGTTAAAATGGCCCACTTAGCTACTAATTGTAGGGTGAAACTGAATAACACTGCTAGAGCACATATCAATAAGGCTTGGGATGATTTAAGCGATTCTAAAGAAGATGAGCCTGAATCATCCAACACTTTTGACCCTTACATGTCCTTTTTTGCTAAAATTGTTTATGCTGATGGTGTGTCTACTAGTGATAATGAACTTTATGTTATCATTCCTAGTTCTATTATGTTCTATGATGTCTCGCCTATATCTGGATTATCTGCGCTCTGCCTAGATGAAGTTAATGATGTTAATACTACCAGTAGTAACTCTGTGATGATTTGTGTGAGTCAAAGTGAACGCAACAATGAAAAATTGAATGGGTGTGTGAGTACGACGAATGAAATAATAGGGGACAATTCACACACTACACTTAATGAGCCTGATAATGATGATCTCCCTGACATTCACACACAATACACTAAGACACTTAGGAAGAGTGCCAAACTAGAAAAGATTGTCAAGGACCTAACTAAAAAAATTTAAGCCATAAGTCTAATGGTAAAGGAAAATGCTGAGGATTATACAAATCAGTGTTTGGCATATGAATCCAAAACCAAATATTTTGTTGAAAAAATTAAAGAACTTTCTGAGTCAAATGACATTTTGGAAAAGAAATATAAGGAAACTTTGATAGAATTGGAATAATTTAAAGAAAAGGTTTCAACTATCTTCAAAAAAATTTCTAAGTTTGAAAATAATTCCAATTATTTTGTAGATTATGTTGCCTCTAGTAAAACCAATTCTGAAGACAAAGCAGGCATAGGTTTTGATCAAAAAACTAAGACACAAAATAAACCTTTATAAAACATAAAATTTGTGTCTTCTGGAAAAAGTCCTACTGATCTATGTCCTGATTTTCAATCCATGAAACTTGATTTTGAGAATAAACAAAAAGGGCCAAATAACTTGATGAAAAATTGTCCAAAGCCTACTGCTGAACCTAAGGCCAAATATGTTGGTCCCCCTATGAGGAGATTCAAACTTTAATGGAAAAATATTGTAGTTTGACCTAAGGTCAATGTCTAGCAGATGGATAAACCTCTTTTCAAAAATTTTAAAAATCAGAGACAACCGTCTGGCCACCAATATTGTTCAAACTGTGATGTTTATGGACACTATCTCGATGAACATTTTAAAAAAAGATTGTATAAGGCTGTCTATAAATCATTTGTTTATAAAACTTTAACTATTCTAGACATAGCAAAATCCATTATGTACTTCCTAAGAAGCCTAACAAAAACTCTAACTATAGGAATAGAAAGAAAAGATCTCACACTAAGAAGAAGTCCAAGAGAAAGGGTCCTAGATCTATTACTAAACCAAAAGCTCACAAACCTTTTAAAACTAAAGCTATATGGGTTAGAAAGGATGATATGATACCCCAATTGAAGTATAATATAGTGATAAGTTCTTTAAAAGTTAAACACATTGCTTTTGGTTGGTACTTAGACTCTAAATGTTCCAAACATATGATTGGAGACATTACTAAATTAACCGATATAACTGACTTCTTAGGAGGAAACGTTTTTTTAGGGACAGAGTATCTGCTCAGATCATAGTCAAAGGAACACTCCAAGAAAAAGGACTCCCTATTCTCAAACATGTCCTATTAGTGAGAGGTCTTAAAGCTAATCTGTTAAGCATATCACAATTTTGCGACTCCAATCATATAGCCACATTCTCAAAAACTAATTGTAAAATATTTAATGAGAATGGTGATTGCATCATTACTGGTCACAGGACCCCAGATAACTGTTACACAGTAAATTCGGGTAATGAGACTTGTAGGTTTGTCGGACTTGATGACAATGAAATCTGGTATAATCGTCTCGTTCATATAAATTATGATAATATTAGCAAATTAAGTTCACAAGTTATAGTTAGAGGTTTGCCAAAAATAAAACCTATTTCAAATGTTATTTGTGGTCCGTGTCAAGAAGGAAAAATTGTTAAATCTGCTCATCAGAAAGTTAAAGAAACTTTAACAACAAGACCTCTAGAGCTAATCCACATGGATCTCATGGGTCCTTCCTGAACTATAAGCCTTTGTGGTAATAGTTATAGTTTAGTTATGGTGAATGATTTCACTCGATTTACTTAGGTATCCTTTTTAAAACAAAAATCTTAAACATTCAGAGAATTTTTAAAAATTCTTTTAAGGATCGAAATTGAAAAAGATACCCAAATCAGCCGAATTCGTAGCGATAAAGGAGGTCAATTTAAAGACTTAGGTATAAAAGAATACTATAACTCTAATGGTTACTTACACGAGTTCAGTGCACATAACACACCTCATTAGAATGGTGTTACCGAGCGTAAAAATCGCCCAATCCAGTAAATGGCTAGGTTAACGCTACATGCTAAGAACTTGCCAAAATACTTTTGGGTTGAGGCAATTCAAACAACATGTCATATTAAAAATACAAAACAAAAGTCCTATGAACTTTGGTATGGTAAAATGCCCAACTTAAAATATTTTCTAACTTTTGGGAGTATTTGTTATGTTTTCAAAGACAAAGAACGCCTGTCTAAATTTGAAACCCGTGGTGATAAAGACATATTTTGGGGTTACTCCCCTAATAGTTGGGCTTATCACATTTATAATTTGCATACCAAAGTCATAATGGAATCGATAAATGTCATAGTGAGTGGCACTAATGTCGAGAGTAAATAACAAGGTCTTACTATAGTAGATGAGTCTAAAAACAATTTTACCTACGACTCTCCAGAGATAGTTGATCCTTTACCAACTAAGACACCTAAAGTATCTAACTGGGTTTCCAAATATCATCCCTTAGATAATATTGTTGGTAACCCTGCAGAGCCAGTGCGTATAAGATCCCAATTACGTAATGTTGGTCATTATTCATGCTTTGTTTCTTTAATCGAACCAAAAAATGTAAATGAAGCACTCAATAACTCATTTTGGTTACGTGTTATGCAAGAAAAGCTCATCCAATTCAAAAGTCATGAAGTATAGTATCTCGTACCTCGGCTATAAAATAAAAGGTTTATTGGGACTCGTTGGATTTTTAAAAACAAAACAGATGAGTCAGGGATGATAGTTAGAAACAAATCTAGATTAGTTGCCCAAGGTTACTCTCAAGTTGAAGGAATAGATTTCGAGGAAACTTTTGCCCCTATCACTCGCCATGAATCTGTTCGCTTGTTCTTGGCCATAGTTTGTCACTTATAATGCATACTTTATCAAATGGATGTGAAACCCTCCTTTTTAAATGGTATTTTGACAGAGGAGACTTATGTTGAACAACCGAGAGGCTTTATTAATCCTCATTACCCAAACCATGTTTATAGATTGAAAAAGGATCTATACGATTTTAGCCAAGCCCCTTTGGGCCTGGCACGAATGCCTGTCAACCTTTTTAATCAATAAAGGGTTTAGACGAGGTGGAAATGACCAAACATTATTTGTTAAACACTTTAAAAAATAGGTCTCGATAGCTCTGGTTTATGTCGATGACATAATATTTGGTTGCACCCCCACCTCTGAGGTTAAAGAGTTCTCTAAAATTATGCATGAGGAATTTCAAATGTTGCTTATAGTGGAGCTATAATATTTCTTAGGACTTCAAGTAAAACAAAATGATAATGGGTTATTCATTTCGCAATCTAAGTACGCTATAGAGTTAGTAAAGAAATTTGGTTTAGATAATGCCAAAATTTCTAGGATTCCAACGATTACTTCTACAAAGTTATCTAAATATGAACTTGGGAAAACTATAAATCCTACCCTATATCGAAGCATGATAGGCATCCTGTTATACTTAACAACCTCACGACCTGATATCATATACGTTGTTTGTATTTGTGACCGTTATCAAATTTCACCTAAAAAAGTCACCTTCTATGTGTTAAACATATAATTAAGTATATTAGACAGACAATAAACCTAGGTATATGGTACACAAAAGATACATCTAGCACAATTGTAGGATACACTGATGCTGATTGGACTGGGTGTTCAGATGATAGTAAAAGCACATCAGGTGCTTGTTATTACTTAAGTAATAATTTGGTAGGATGGAGTAGTGAAAAGAAAATTTTCATTTCACTTTCCACCGTATAATCAGAGTATATAGCTGCAGGAAGCTGTTGCGCTCAATTAATGTGGATAAAAAAAATGCTTGGTGATTATGGCATTAAAAAAGAAAAGATAACCCTATATTGTGATAATAAAAGTGAGATTAATATCTCTAAGAATCCAGTTCAACATCCCCGTACTAAACACATTATAATACGACATCATTTTATACGTGAATTAGTTGAATCTAAAGAATTAGAGATAAATTAATTATCCACTGAATATCAACTGGCCGATTTGTTCACTAAACCTTTGAATAATATACGATTTGAATTCTTAATAAAATCCATTGGGATGATATTGCCTGAATAAAATCCTATTATCTATTATTATATCCTCTTGTTGTTTTCTTGTTTTCAATTAATCTTTTGAGGATATAAGGCACAGTCGTTTCAAATATGACTAGTTGTATAATTTAGGTTGATAGATTTACTTCATATTTGGTTATTGTGAATTTGTATTTTACCCCTTGTCCATTTGAGACAAAATGGGGGAGAGATATTTGAGTCCATCTTGGACAATCTATTGTATAACCTTAGCTAAAATTCTTGATTTTCGGAATCAATACCATTACTACCATTGGATATATTTAGGGTATTGGTAAGTATGTAGTTGAGTTATGTAGTTTTCTTTTCCTAGGAAGTGGGGTTGATAGACTTTTGTATAGGAATAGGGTTTTCTTATCTTTGTTATCCCTACGAGTCCTAGATGACTCAAATGAGATTTTGTCACTCATTTCCGAAGGGGGAGATTAAAGCACACTATATAGTTGACTCACTTGAGTCTACACTATATAGGAGCTCAACTATTTTGGAAAATAAGACAAATTATGTTGAGTCGCTCCTACTTTATTGCATCTTCAAGATTGTCTACATCAGCAAAGATCAATGGCCTTCAAGTAGAAAATCAACATGGCCTTCAGGTAGAAAACCAATACACAACACAATCTAGGATTTCACATTTGCATAATTTAGTTCATATATAAGGCATGTGCGTTAATTTGGATTAAAATGAATTTTCTACATTTATTAGGAATTTTTAAAACATTTAAAATCCATGTCTTTAAGAATTAAATTTATGGGTTTAAAATGTTTGGGGTTAATTTTCATATATTATAACTTCCTAAAAACTCCCTTGGGTAGAATCCAAAAGCGCTAGTGAATTGTGTGGGTGGAAATGATATTTTTAATGTTTAAAAACATGCATTTTCAGTCTCTGAGATCCATACACATGTTAGCTTATTAATGAAGGGTCTTGTGTTTCTTTTGAGTCTATATTGAATGTTTCAATCTTCACCATTGGATCAATTGTTATCTAAGGCCTGCATGTCATCTTGTTTGATCCTTGTGACTTTAAAAAGAACAAATAAAACCATTCCTTGTACGGTGTATTGTGAGCCATAAGATTTAGAGTTTGAATAGTCACACTGATCTCATCCCTTGATTTCCCTCAGGCTTCCAGACCTTTCCATCCCCAGTATCAATATGTACCTTTGCCTTCGCAATTTTAATCTTTGGAAAGGGTTAGGGTTTGAGAGGAAGAAAAGAGAGAAGAGATAGAGAGAAGAAAAATAAAAAGAGAGAAAATTGGAAAACACAAACGAAACTCTGGAAAAAATTCATTAGAAAATATTTTTGAGAGTTTAGGGTTTTCTGGTTTACTGTTTAGATCCTCTTCGATCTAAATCTCTCACTCAACAACCTCACATGAACCATATCTCATTTTTTATTTTAGAAACTTGAAGATATATTTCAGTGATAGAGTCATGTAGATCTTAGATTGCTCTTCGATTTCTTTAGAAAGAAATCATTCTCTCTTGTTGGATCTATTTTGTAACTTTTATAAATCTATTTATCCAACATTTCTCGATTTTTTACAAACCTGAAATAAAGAATTTCGTATTTCATATCAGGTAAATTTTTAAGTTCATTTTTTTATGTATTTAAATAATTTCTAAAGAATCTTTGTATTAACGATTCTAACGATTTACAGATTTGAAACCTTTCTCAGAAAATAAGTCTTAAGTTTAATTTCAATAGTGTGCATGCATGTGATTTAGGCACAACACAATCACCTACCATCAATTAATAATGTTATTGCTGAGAGATTCTGATCTTCTGAGTCGACATAAAGCTTAAGGAGCAAAAGAGGAGAGCTAAAGAACGAAGAGGACAACATCAGAGCCTTAAAGAAGTTAGCAAATAACCGAGGAGTGTAGGTATATTTTTTGACTTAGAAAAGGTATGTTTTGTGTGTATAGAACATTGAATGCTTGTTATCCTTAAAGTATTTTAATGGATTTTTATTTTGAGGTGTAGAGATCTCCGTGGATATTTCCACAATCGGGTGGGGTTTTACCACGTTAAAAATCTTGACTCTTATGTATGCTGCTGTATTTTTTCCATAGTTACAATCTGCTTATATAGACTTAGATTTTAAACTAAAAATCTATTTCCAAGAAACTTGAATAAGTTTTTCTAACAAACTGTTTTTAACACATCTGGTGTATTGTTAAATATTTTTACAAGAGTCTCTTTAAAAAGTAATTCTAAACTCATTTAACCTTTTTAACAGAAGTTTAAATAACTTAGTGACAGTTTTTCACTTAGCTCGCAGCTTCAAGATAGAGGGAGTTGATATTATGTTATTTGTTTGGAGAGAGGGTAGTGCTATCTTAGTTTCCAAAGTCTGTTTGGACGATGTAGTCTTTGGATCCTCATATTCTTAACTTTTTCACACTTTTGAGGAGGAGATGAACACTGAACTTAGGATGAGCATGATTGATGAACCTACTTTATTCCTAGGTCTCCAAGTACGTCAACTTAAGAATGGGATATTTATATATAAATATAAATATGCTAGGGATCTTGTGAAGAAGTTTGGTTTGGACTCCGCTAAGCACTCTCGCAAACCTATGAGTTCCTCAACAAAGCTTAGTGATAGGATGGATTTCGCCACGGCGCGAGAGTCACCTATGCGCCGGTCATTTTATTTTCTGCTCACCAACTCTATGCAAAAACCTAAACTATGACTACACTCATTTAAGGGAGTATAGCAGCTAGTCTGGGTATCGAATTCACAAACACAAGTTGCTAGAATTTAATTGGTTTATTACTTTTTAATAAAAGTGTAAAAGATAATTTTGCTAACTAAAAAGAAAAAGATAAGAAAAGGAAAAGATTAATCTAGGCGTGGATAAATTAAACTATGATTAACAAAGATAATAAATACTATAGGTTGTGTCGAATATCCCTCACCTCGAGTTAATTGATATAAATGGTTACATGGGCTCACGAGTTATTAAGATTGCATCTCGTTTCGACAGTTAAATAAACCCAGAGTTGTCACACCCCTAAATTCGCATAAAAGTCTAATAAGATTTTGGCATCAACAAATACCCCGAAAATTACGCACGCAAGGTCGTGAATACGGATCATACATGATATACCCCGTTAAATCTTCTAGTCATAATAACAAAGGCAACCCACTCAAAAAAAACACATAAAACTCCATTACCAAAGCAAAGGAACCAATCAACCCTTAGGTGAGTTCAATCCAACACAACCTAGACTAAATTAGCTAGAAAACATGGTAAAAACGTGTATTTAAAGAAAGCGATAAATCTACACTACAAAGCACGTAAATGAATCATGTAAATAAAGCAAGAAATACAAACAATGGAACTTGGATTGATGAAGAAGATGATGGCTAGTGTTCTTACACAACCGCGACGGGCAAACCCCTCTATATGAGCAAACCCTAGGAGGGAGAAAATGGCACAACCAAAATATCTCAAAACCCTAGCTCCCAAAGAAAACCCTAAGCTAAATAATCTACTATTACAAGATATATACAAAAACAAACCAAATTTGGTTTATATAGTAAGTTACAAAAGAAATAAAGAAAAAGGAAAAAGAAATAGAAAAGGGAAATTGTCGGCTAAGTGCTACTACCGGTCGACCGCGGCAAGGGGGGCGGTCGACCGGCCCTTTAAGTTAAGACCACTGTCTCTAAACTAGGACAAAATGGAAAAATGCAATCGACCGGCATCAGGGGCGCGGTCGACCGTTACTCTGTTTTCTAGTGTTTTTTTGCTCTTCACTTGGGAGGAAAGCTTCAAAACGGAATCACCAATAACTTCTTCGTCCGAACTCGAAACGACACGTTGTTTGCGGCCACGCAATTCTTACTCAATGAACTACGCATCCGTGGGAATTCCTTGAGATGAAAATGAAGTGTGAATTGACTAAAATACCCTTGAAGTATCATCTAGCGAGGAAACTTCTCATAAATGCAACCAAACCTCACTTTTAGCGTTTCAATACCTAAAAAAGCACAATTAACCCCTGCAAAATATATATGTCCAAATTAGAGGTTGTCTGGTTAATGAGAATAAATATAGGCATTAAGGACCGTAAAAGTGCTAGAATGCATAAAGATAAAGGGCAGAAATATGCAATATTTGTGACGTATCACACCCCCAAACTAAGACATTGCTAGTCCCTAGTGATGAAACAAACAAAATAAGTCCACAAAAGGAGGTACAAAACGTATATATGCATGAAATATAAATGCCACTTTGGTGGAGAACACAATTGCATTTAGCGTATGTAATAAGCCGTTAACCCCCTAAGTTACCATAGCGGACGAGTGTCGTCTCGTGAGGGTTTTCAGGGATGAAACCTACAAACATCATATGGTTTCCTCAAAATATGCTCAATCACACGCGACAAGTCGAACAATACAAAAAAGATTTCATACGCATTATTAGCACAATGAATGAATTCACACAAAAGTCCGTATTATTAATATTATAGAATGAACTTCATAGAATTGAAACCTTAAAATGTGGGAGGGGAGTGAGTACATACAAAGTATGATTTGGCAAAAACTTAAATAAACTGGATAAACATAAAAGCGTGCATAAGAGTCAATCCTCACCGGGTATAACACTTAACAAATGATATCACTATGAAAATGGAGGTAATACACGGGACATGCGATCATAAAGGGTAAGTGTAAATGGAAACAAGGCCGCGCACATGTCACAAATGAAGAACGCTATATATAAAATGAAAAATTGTAATCTCAAAGAAAGATACCGCTCATTAAAGGAGGCGAAATGCATTTTCACAGATTATCAAAACCATTTTGACTTTTCAATTAATTGTACTCTAAGATCACATAGGACTTGATAAGGTTATAATGTAGGCTAAGCTAGGGTACGAAACGAAGGATGTATATATAAGGATTCAAAGTATTCAGGGATGAAAACTCAGGATAATGGTAAATGCGGGTAATATCAAAAATTAGAAAATAATCTCCATAAAGGGCATTGAATATAACAGTGGGGAGAGTAAACAAAGATTATTCGAACACTATACACAACATATAAAACTTTATCTTTCTTTTCTTTTCTTCTTTTTCTCACGTTTTCTTTTTCTTTTATTTTCTACTTTCTCTTTTTTCATCTCTTTTTCACTTCTTTATTTTCTCTACTATTCACACTCTCACATGCCCAAATTGCAAACACACAACATGAACATCATCCAATCCTAAGTATCATTCCAAACAAAGGTACGGAAGGTAATATATATGTCTTATAACTCCAATGTGGAGTTGGTTATGGAATTTTGGGTAATGAAATGAAAGGCTAATATTTAGGCTCAAAAGGGTTGACGAGGGGAAACATATAAGGTGAGGTCAAGGCTAATATGGGTGATATGACAAAGATTGCCTATGATCATTTCATTAAGTTTACGCAATTCTCGAGTCAAAACAATATATGAAAATCATGCTCAAGTAACACATTTCAAGATATAAACTCAATTAATAAACGATCAATGAAAGAATAGTGAGATTACCAATGACTGTAACATTTTCAAAGAGGAAAGAGAAGTGTATAACACTCACAAAAGAAGATATACAATGCAAAAAAAAATTACCAAGTTATAAAAATCTTAAACCAAATCAATAAAGCAAGAAAATCGCATGTGCTCATATGATTAAAGTTTAATTCATGAAGTTATTCATAATATCAATAATTGAGGACTAAAGTCTAATAACTTCTAAAATTGAAAACATGCATCGTTGAGTTGTATAATAGATCGGGCAATTATTGAAATTTATCATCGAAAACAAAGGAAAAATGTCCAATAAAGGAGAAAAAAGAAAGAAAACCTTTTTGAAAATTGTAATTTCTTACAAGAAAAGCATGTTTGGGAATAACATATAATCAAATAAAAGAAACTACCAATGAATGGATAGAATATCCCACACCCCTTAACTAAAACTTGGCATTGTCCTCAATGTTAATTAAGAACCAAGTTAAAGAGAGGAAAATAGCGATATTACCCAAAATGGAGCGATCTCCTGAAAGTCCAAGTCCAATGATTCTACAAAACATGTTTGTACCAAAGCATAGCAAAAACAAATAACAAAATCTTAACTAACTACACTAGACAATAAGTAAGAATAAAGAAAAATAAGAAAAATAAAACAAACTATTTACAGCCTACAATTTTAAATTCTAACTAACTATACACTAGAAGCTGAAATTTTTGAGGGTCCACCCAAAACACAATTTGTCTTTGAAAGATCCATGGGAGACCCTCTCTTTCATGCATGCCTCTCGAAAAATAGGAATTACGTTTAAATAACGGAAGGCATGTCTAAGGAGGAAGAAATGAACCATCCATAATTAAAATTTTTGGAGGGAGGATGGGGGATTTGGATAAAACGAGTGACAAATACACATGGGGGCCAAGAAAAATAGAATTATCTCCCAAATATTTTGCAGTTGGAATGGGAGGTGGTTCACATGAGGGCAAAGATGCCTTTATGGAAGGCGACCCAAGTGAGTACTCCTCATCGGTGAAAAGGTTTGGAACTATAAAGTTTTGAACCGATTCATTGGGTACTAACACCGGTGTGACAGTATAGAATAAAGATGGGGAAGAAAGAAATTCAATCTCAATAAATGAGTTATCATTGCTTAAAGATTAAATTTTGAAGGAGAAAGTATAATTTTCAATGAAACTTTCTTCTTTAGGGGCCAAAGAAGAAATCATTTCATTGCAAATGAATACTATATCCATTTCACCCCCACTTTCATTATCTACTATACTATGGGCCAAGTCAAGAATGGTTTGTTCCAAACTAGGCACAAAGTCCTCATTTGGTTCAAAATATTCCTCGACTGCAAAGGTCTCGGAAGAAAAATCGTCATCGGATTCAAATAATAAATCCAACTCATGCTCCCAACAATGATTTTCTTCTGGATAACGATTTTCAAGTTTTTCATTTTCAGGCATGCGCAAGCCCTCGCCGAAAGTCATAGGCCGAAGCGCGCATTCTTGATAATGAAAAGTTTGGAAATTATCCTCGGAACAACTATCAAAATCATTATTATAAGAATTTTGAAATCTATTGCAATTTGTTTCAAATTTCTTATTATAAGGATCTTGAGGCCCAACATCGGAATAATAATTCCCAAAATTTCCATAACCCATAATTTGACTTTCGTAATACTCACCCAAAATCATTTTCGAATTTGCAATTTTTTGGGCCTCTAAGTATTGACCAAAAGTCATAGGGATAGGGGGATTTTGAGAATTATCACTATGATTATCGAAAGAATTGGAATAAGACATGCTTACCCTAAAAAAAGGATCGAGATGGCAAATTCCACAAAGAGATGTGCGGCCGAAAAATTCAAGCTTTTCTTAGCGCTTAAATGTAGAAGTCTTAAAAAAAATGTTAGAAAAAAAATACAAATAGAAAGAAAATACTACGAAATTCTAAATCAAATAAATTCTAAAACATCAAGTCCCCGGCAGTGATACCATTTGATAGGATGGATTTTGCCGCAGCGCGAGAGTCACCTATGCATCGGTCATTTTATTTTTGGCTCACTAACTCTATGAAAAAACCTAAACTATGACTACACTCATTTAAGGGAGTATAGCGTCCATTCAGGGTATCGAATCCACATAGACAAGTTGCTAGAATTTAATGGGTTTATTACTTCTTAATAAAAGTGTAAAAGATAATTTTGCTAACTAAAAAGAAAAGATAACAAAAGGAAAAGATTAATCTAGGCGTGGATAAATTAAACTATGATTAACAAAGAGAATAAAAACTATAGGATGCATCGGATATCCCTGACCCCAAGTTAATTGGTATAAATAGTTACATGGGCTCACGAGTTATTAAGATTGCATTTCGTTTCGACAATTAATTAAACTCAGAGTTGTCACACCCCTAAATTTTCATAAAAGTCTAAATACGCAACAAATACCCCGAAAATTATGCACGCTAAATACGGAGCATACATGATATACTTGGTTAAATCTCATAGGGGTAATGGATAAACCACTCGATATAAACACGTAAATCTCCATCACCAAAGCAAAGCAACCAATCAACCCCTAAATTAGCTAGAAAGCATGGTAAAAGCGTGTATTTATAGAAAGAGGTAAATTTACACTACAAAGCACGTAAATAAAGCATTTAAATAAAGCAAGAACTACAAACAATGGAACTTGGATTGATGAATAAGATGATGGCTAGTGTTCTTATACAACCGCAACGGGAAAAACCCCTCTATACGAGCAACCCCTAGGAGGGAGAAAATGGCACACCCAAAATATCTCCAAACCATAGCTCCCAAAATAAAACCTAATCTAAATAATCTATTATTACAAAATATATACAAAAACAAACCAAATTTGGTTTATAGAGTAAGTTACAAAAGAAATAAAGATAAAGGAAAAAGAAATAGAAAAGGGAAATTGTCGGGTAACTGCTACTACCGATAGACCGCGGCCAGGGGGTCGGTCGACCATTCCTTTAAGTTAAGCCCATTGTCTCTGAACCATGACAAAATGGAAAAATGCGGTTGATCGGCATCAGGGGCACGGTCGACCGGTACTCTGTTTTCTGGTGTTCTTTGCTCTTTATATGTGAGTAAAGCTTCAAAATGGAATCGACAACAACTTCTTTGTTCGAACTCAAAATGACGCTCCGTTTGTGGTCACGCAATGCTAACTCAATGAACTTTGCATCTGTGGTAATTACCTAAGATGAATATGAAGTGTGAGTTGACGAAAATACTGTTAAAATAGCGTCCAACAACGAAACTTCTTCGAAATGCAACCAAACCTTACTTTTAGCGTTCCAATACCTACAAAAGCACAATTAACCCCTGCAAAACATATATATGTCCAAATTCGATGTTGTCTAGTTAATGAGCATAAATATAGGCATTAAGGACCGTAAAAGTGCTAGAATGCATAAAGATAAAGGGGGGAAATATGCAATATTTTTGAAGTATCACTTAGTAAAGACACCTTAGGTAAGGATGTAAGGAAAACACTCTATAGGAGTATGATAGGTAGTCTCCTCTACTTCATCTCTAGTCTTCCTAATATCGCTTTAGTGTTGTAGTTTGTTCACAGTACTGTCTTTAAAAGAGTCATACTTGCTTGCACTTAAACGTATCATCAAATACGTGAGTGGCTTTCTTTCGCATAGCATTTGGTGTTCCATTGATATGATGATCATTTGTTGGATTATTCGGATGCTGATTGGGCCAGGGATGTTGATGGTTATAAAAGCACATATGTTGGATGCTTTTACTTTGGGACTGCTCTTGTCTCTTGGTTGAGAAAGAAGAAAAACTCAATTTCTTTATCCATGATGGAGGCCGAGTACATAGCCGTCGGGAGTTATTGCACACAACTCTTTTCTATGAAGCAAATATTAGAGTATTATGGAATTACTCAAGGCATGATGATTATTTCTTGCAATAATAGGAGTGCAATCCACATTTTCCATAAACTCATCCAAGATTTTTGTTCAAAATAGCATTTGTGAGCATTTTATTCGTGATCTTGTTGAGGAGAAGGATCGTTTCCTTGATCTTAGTGAGTACCGAACATCAATTGAGTGATATTTTCACTAAACCTTTCCTTGAGCTGGTGGTATACTGATTTGATCTTAGCTAAATCATACAAGCTCAAATAATTTTAGATGAACAAATGAAAATCAATGAGATACTTGTCTAGGACTTGCTATAGATTGAGATGAGAGAAAAAGAGATGAAATCGGATTTACGTGTTCGTGCTGCCTACGTCCACAAATGCAATATTAATTTTGTAGAGTGAGAGTGTAATCTCAGTCAATTGGTCTTTCTGGATTACTCTATGCCTTCTTAAATATGGGTGTGGGAGTATTTGTTTTTAGATTATTATAGCTGATCCACTAGAATATGCCAGGGGTAACATTTAACCATTTTATAAGATAATGGAGGAATAATTTTAAAGTTAGCACGGGCAAACATGGGAGGAAGAATGTTTTTTTTTATTTTTAGTGCATGAGTGCATTGATGACCCCATATCACTGTATGATTTATTGATAGTGGATGTATAATTTCATGTGCATTGTCTAGGATCGCAAGGCTGACCAAATTGCCTAAGATTGGTCTTCATAGTATATGAGTTGATCTTTTTGTTACTTGAGCCGAGCTCATTTGGGTTAATAATGATTCCAAATGTCTTCTTATGATTAGTTTAAGGATCATACCATATTAATGGTATAAAAAAATCCCCCAAGACTTTTCTCACGATTGAAGGATGCAATAGAATAGTGAGTGGAGTCTTTTTAACTGACATGTCATCAGCTTGTATTTTGATGAGTACTTATGTTCTTCTCATCTTGGGAGGAGCGTCTTCTTTACCTCATACGAGAAGAAAAACTTAAGAAATTTTTTCCATCGACTTTATGGAGACAACCACATGTCAATCACCCATGGTAGCATAGGTGTCATAATTGCATGTGCCTTTGGGGTAGTGTACGCTCCGTTCTCAAGCATCAATTTGCCTTTTCCTATACTAACATCATTGCTACTTCAATAGGGGTAATGATCATCGCTTAAAGATTATAAAAACTTGATTCGTAAATTATTTCAAACTTTTCAAACAAATTACCCTCATACGATCATATTCGAGAGAGAGAAAATTCTTCCCACTTTCAGACCCCTTCTTCTCTGGCTAGAAATCCTTCATTTTTTTCTTCTTTTTCAACCAGCTCCATCTTTAAAAACCTTTCCAGTGGAGTATACCTCTTTCCAGAGTGTTCTAGATCATTTTATTTGTGGACTTATTACTATAGGTATGCCTTTTTTTCTTCTCTAGTTTTCTTAGGGTTTTTCAATAATTTTTATCATTCTAGTTGCGACATGTTGTCTTTAATGAAGGTGGTGGTTAGATTTAACTTTGGTTTGGGGTTTCATATGTCTTAGTTTTCCATTGAGTTGGTTGGCCTAGGGTTTCCTATTTTTAGGGCTTTTTAGTGTTTGTAATAAAACATAAGGTTCATTGTTTGCCTAAACTCCTCTTTTTGAAACCCAAACAGCCCCAAGACTTTGCTTTGACACCCCAAAACTAGATTCGAGGTCTATCTTACATTTCTTTATGAGTTACGAACCTTGGTTTCAGATATGGATATAGCATTTGATTGAGTTGGAATAATCTTTCCCTGGTATTAATTCTAGAAGGTTTCCAAATCCTCTTCAGGTCATTCATCCTAAGGACGAGATTAGTTACCCCTGATATACTCCTCGGGTAACTTCTTCTACTAGTTTTATGCCACAACCCCTAATTGTGGAGCATTGCTTCCCTAAGTCTTCAGAATCTCCAAACATTATTGAGAACTTGTAAACACTCTATCTGATATGTCTATCATTGATTTGGATGCCTTTTCCAAGAGAGCAATGCTTGAGAAACCTAGGGCCTCTACCTCCATAGTAGTTATACCGCTCACAGAGGAAAAGAAACTCTAGGAGCTATAATTCTTGGCACATGGCCAACACCAGTGATTGATATAATGGCTGTGATATTACTAATAATGAGCTAGAAGAGCTTAGGGATAGGTATGAGATTCCCATTGGCATTTAGTTGAGGCTACATGATTCAGACGGGAGAGTTTATGGTTGGCCCAATACTTATAACATATGCTTTTGATTTTGGGCTCTCCAAGTTGAAGTCCGTTTTCCTCTCCACTCCATTATATGACCTATATTTAGGGGTTATGGTGTGGCTCAGACCCAACTTCCTCTAAATGCGTATAGATCCATTTCAGGTTTAATAGTCAATTGGCGAGTCCAAACTAGTTTTGAGTTCATTTGTGATGTCTTCAGATTTGTGTATGGCATGAAGGATAGTGTTAAAGCCAATGGGTATTATTATTATTTCCCAAAAAAGTCTGATATAAAAATGGTGCAAGTTATTCAGATGAGCAACCATAGTTGGAGAAACCAGTTTGTACAAATGAAGGGTGATTGGGAGTTTTGCTTGAGCGAGAATAATCGATCTTATATATGTGTCCCTCATAATTGATGTTGACCAGATCGTATTGATACATATTTTTCCATTATGATTTTGGTATTTTCCCTAGTTTACACTATATTGATACTTCGTTACTGTTATATTTGCAGAGTAAAGGGCTCCCAAGCTGCCAGCTTCTCAGAAATAATTGGTGTTAGACAAGTGTTCACCAAATCCAATTGCATTTGAGAAGAAATTCTCACTAAGAAAGTTTATAGATCTTGGATATTATACCCCTTGCAAGTGATCCTCTACGAGATGATCAGGTAGCCTTAGTAGTTGAAGATAACATTTCTGCCGACCAGGAAAGAGAACTGACTAAGGAGGACTGAGTGATCGAGATTTTGAAGACGATATAATGTTTTTCATTACCTCGTCTTTTAGATTACAACTTTTGACATTTTTAATTGATGTGTTCCGGTGCATCAAGTTTTCTCGATTCTTCAAATTTATGTGCTGAGTCTTCCTAGAGTATGGCTCTATTGTGCATTAATCGTGCTTCTCTTATCGTGACTACAGAAAAAATATTGAGGTCGAGGCTAAGAGGAAAGCCGAGGAGAAGGCTATGTAGAAAATTGAGAAGGAGGCTAAAAGGCGGGCCAAGGATGATCTCAAAACTAAAAGGAACGCTAATGGTATCTTGGAAGAAATCTGAGGGTAGGTTCAGAATAATGTTGATGTCACCACCAAGGAAAAAGATAAAGGGAAGGTTATAGACTTTGATAGCCGTCCTCCTGCTAGTTCAAAAAGGCCTTTGGAGCACGTGGATATTGAGGGACAGTCTTCTCGAAGATTGTTAAAAAAGGTGGATATTTTTAGCCACTATTCCATCGTAGAGGAATATAAGTTCGATTCGGAGAACCCTGTGACTGCCGACCAAATTAGGCATGATAAGGACTCTATACTCTAGAACATGGGTAACATTGTGGTTGTTCTCACCTATTATGGTCATAGACCTAATTTTAAGTTCCTCTAAGGTTTGGATGCTGACACCTTATGGGGATTTCTTCGTCCTAGACTACGTGGTAAGTTCACTGCGTGCTGTATTTTTATTTTCCTTACAATTCTATCATATTGTCTGCTAACCTCACTATCTCCTTTTCTAGATTATTATGACTGGAAATATTCTTCACAAGAAGGATTTAGCCAACCAAGATGCCTATGAAGTGCAGAGGGATTCCAATAAATCTCATTCAAGAAGAGTTGTATGATCAGAGGAAGAAGTGTAATTAGCTGGAAGAGAGGGATAATCAACTTATTAATAAGACCAAGGCTCTTAATGCGGTCGAAGAGTTGATTGCACAGTTGAAAGACCAAATTTCCACCAATACTGCAAAGCGACGGGGTTTTAATGAGTCCCTAAAAAAGGAAAATTAAAGATGTTGCTGAAGCCAACGAGGCTTCTCAAGCAAAAGAAAATGCAATTATGAAATTCAAATCTTCTGCTGACTATATCTTCAAAATCGTGACCTTATTTCTTGAAGGTTATGATTATCTGAAAAAGAGAATCATGAAGCATTATCCCGACAAAGTATAGGTGGTAATAAAGTGGGAGGGTGATGATGATAAGTCTATAATGATGGACGCTGAACTATAGATAGAGGTGGACAAACCTGTTACGGAGGGTTATGCAGTTAGTCCAATTGATGAGGTTATTCGTAACACTAACATAACCAAAGATTTTGTTGTCGACATTCCTCAGGTCACCCCCGAGGTTAAAACTTCTCCCGGTGCCTGATTTGTCTTTTTTGTGAAGATTTTTTAACAATATTTATTTATTCTAAACATTTATTTATAATGACCCTGTCTGCAAATGAACATTTTCCATATTCATTTGAATTGTCTGAACTTCTTATCTGCATGTGAGTATTGTCTATTTTATTTTGCTCGGCTATGCTCCCCATCTATAATGAAGTAAATGTGGTAGAATTTTATTAAACTCGTAGTTAATTATAATCTTATGGTCTCATGGGAAAATTTTCTCTACCTGCCATATCGACTTACACTTTTTGGTTGTATGTGGCCAGCCAATAGTTTAGTCTTATGATCATGTGTTCGTATCTTATCGACCTTATCTGCTTTACTAGCTACTTGTTTTAAATAAAACTAAATTGTCATGACTTAGGATCTACCATTTCCAGTGCTAGATTACTGGTCGTAGATCTTGTCATCTTGACCATGTATCAGCATTGGTTTCTAGAGTCAACCAAATGTATTGGGATTTTTCCTTGAATTTAATCGGTTACGATCAGATCTTATTTACCATATAACTACACTAGATTTCCCAAATTTGGTTAAATGTACCGGGGTCTATCCTTGCATTAGTAATCTGTGTGATCGCATTAGATTTCCCAATTTTTAGCTAAACTTCTTGATCGTCACCTATATAAGATGAATTCATTTTTTTTGGTAAATTAAGATATCATAAATACAAAAGGATATACAAGAAAAGTAGGTCATACCCTCCTAGGGGTTAATTTCGAAGGAGAAACACACCCCTAAAACACAACTAATATCGCTGCAAGAAGGAAAACAACTATCCTAACCAATACAAACTAATAAAAATAAAAAAGTAAAACACTATCATCAAGACCCCAGTTCATGCGTATCAACCAGTTGTTGAAGTTTCTCCTTGACTTTTTCCAGGTATAGGATTTGCAATTGATAAAAAAGGTGATATCATTCATGATGCTCGCATGGCTGGCTGTAGAGTTCCTAAAAATATGGTTGTTTCTCTCCATCCATATGTAGTAGATGGCAACAACAAAGGAGGTCATTTTGACCTTTTAAGTGAGGTTTTTCACTACGAAATTATGGGTGGCATCCGAAATGATCTCCTCCCTGGTGGTAGCCTCATGGTTATAAGCATTGTTGTAATTTAAATCCTCCCAGATTACAAGAAGAGGTGGTCATAAGTCTCTGGTGCATTACCACATAGTACACAAATATTGTCGTGAGAGATACCCCACTCCATTGTCTTATCCTTAGTATTGAGAGCATCCTTACAAACCAACCATAATATGAAAGCCTATTTCAGAATATTGTTGTTGTTCCAAACAATAGGTGCCCAGGCAGGAGGGTTTGGATGGTGCCTAATGGAATTCCATGAAGAATTGATGGAGAAAAGGCCATTTGCCATAGGTAACCAAAAGACCTTGTCCTCCATATATGAGTTTATGGGTGGTCAGGCATTATTTTTTATCTCATTGAGTTCCCATGTGATTGTAGAGGGCCAAGCCTAATGCCTATGCAATATGAAATCATACACTTTTGCTTTATGATTGCTAGTCGCATCATAGATGGTACTCTCCCCATATTTCACCCAAAGCGGGCCTCTAGGGTGCCAGTTGTCATGCTAGATGAAAGTGTTGCACCCATTCCCAATGATAAATTAAGTAGAGGTCAGAATTTGCTCCTAAGCTTCATTAGTTTCTTCTAAGTCCATGACATATCGACTGGGGTATGAATATTCCATAAGCTTATTCCTTTCAACTTGTAGGCATGACACCATTTAACCCACAGGTTATCTTTCTTACTGCAGAGATTCCATAGGTGTTTGAACATAGCTACAACATTCCAATCATGGGAGTTCTTGATACCTAGGACACCTTCCTATTTAGGCAAGCAAACTTCACTCCAATTAACCTTAGAACCAGTCTTCTTCATATCCGGGCCTGACCATAAGAACCTACGCAACTTCTTATCATTTTCCTTCAAATTTATTTTAAGGTACCTATATAGAGCACACCTAGGGTTTGCTTTCCGTGTTGTAGCTATATAGACCTTCATCTAGTTGGACATAAATTTTGAGAAAATATTTTTGTAATTAGGATTGTGTCTCGCCTATCGACACCAAGTTCTCTATGTTCGTCTACATCAAATGACCTCTCGATTCAGTCCGGCACTCCAGAAAAGGTAATTTCCATATTTCATGACTCATAGGATTTATTTTCTCACGTAGGACACGACACCACGGTGCATTTGCATTTTGTCGATCATGCCTTATGATAAGTGTTATGTTATGTCATAATAAATTTTTCTGAGTTCAAAACTTTAATTGAAGTTTTTATAAGAATTTTTTTTTTGTGAAAATAATTTTTTGACACTAAATATTTTTAAAGAATAAAATTTTCAGAATAAAAATTTGAAGTTAAAACTAATTTTTTTATGCGTGTTTAGATGTTTGCATGTTCATTTGTATGTTAATACGTATGCTTGCATGTTTTATTTTAATATTTGTCAACATATTCGTATGTGTATGTGTATATGTAGTAGTATATTATTATATATGCATGTGCGTATCGTATATTTTTGTATATCTGTATATGTGATTATATATATATAAGTCTTATATATATATATATATATATATATATAGCTTTACTATCTAATGTATTCTGTCTTATTTGAGTGGCATGTTTCTTACATAAGTCTTGGATCTAGGCGTGTACACCTGTGTCCGATTAGACCCTAGTTGGTCTAGTTGGCGTGTTCCCATTATGCGATTTGACTATATCAAGCCACTATTGCCTAGTTTTTGTCATATATTATATGTCGTTGATTGGATGTTATTTGTTGGCCTAATTAAACAAAGTCACATTATAATATTGATAGCTGGTAGTACCCTTGCTGTTACGATTAGACCTTAGAAGATTTTTATATATATACTTTTTATATATGTATGTGGTATAGTAGTCTAGTGCCAAGATTGTTATCGATTTGACCCTTGAGAGGTTGCTCTCGGATTCGTCCCAGCTAATAAGCTATTGCCCCAAGTGTTGTTGATGAGTTGACCATGTGACGGTTTTTGTTTCTTTTTATATCAATTTTGGCTTTTCGTTTTGTTAAAACGACGTCAGGAATCTTAACTTTAAATCCGCCCATGGTTTTGTTTTAACGGTTATATTTTGAAACCAAAAATGGTTTTTATATTTCTCTATAAATGACGTCGCTTGTTTTTGTTACAACAGTATTATTCTTTGCATTTTTACTACGCCGTTGGTTCCAGTCTGGCATAACACGTGTCTTATTTTTAACGCACTATTTTGTGTTTCTTTGTGAACCATCATATCTGTATTTTATCAATGGATGTTGTGTACTCTTTTCAATCCATGTGATTATATTATACACCCATCAGCACACACTTATGCACTCTATAAATTGAACCCTTTGGGTCTCATTTTTAAGAGGCTGAGAAAATTATTTTTATGGTCAAACTCTGTCAAAATTTCTAGAGAGAGAGAATAAACCAGAATTATTTTTGTCATCTTCTAGGGTTGATTTCTGTCAAAACCAAAATGAAGATTGTAGATCAGTCTTTAGATCTAAGATTTGTACACAACACACACTTGTTTCACGAAATTAATTTTTGTGTGTGAATATTCTATTTGTATCTTGTTTGTAAGATCTTGAATGTTTTTAAACATTTTGTTTTAAAACATATTTTTCAGAAAAAATAATTTGGTAATATTTAGATATTTCTTATTTGTGGTTTAGAAAGTTAAACCTAAGTTTTTATGAGAACTAATTTAAGAAGATTTAATATATGGACTGGATATTATTTTCTTGAGTGTTTAAGAGTGTTTTCATTAATGTGAAATTTTTGTAAAAATAGTCTTGATAAGCTTTTAGATTAAAATCTGATTTAATCTAATATTTGTTTTCTGAAAAATAAATTGTGAATATTTGACTTTGTGAGTTTATAGAATATATTTGAAGTCATATTATTCTGTGAATATGATTGCTTGGTCTTTGAAGTGATTTCAGGATTATTCATGTGCATATCACTTAGAAATCACTCACTACACAACGCTTATTCACGTAGACACTTTTTGATGTGTATATATTAGATCAACTCTGATTGTTCTATTTTTGATAAAAGAGAAAAGTAAAGTTTTAGAACATTGTGTTAAATCAAGAAAGATTAATTTAAACAAGAGAAAAGAACATAAGAGTTGTTGATGATATCTAGGAGAAAGATATATTATTGCATTGCATTCGGTTGTAACATTTAAGTGTGGGTGTGTCATCTAGGATAGAACACCGCACACAAATACTTCACTAAGAACTAGGACAATAGGCACTGAGCCAACCTGCACTAAAGAAGCTAGAGGGGAGGCTGAGACGTGAAGAAAGTAAAGTGAATAAGAGCTGCATTATGAGGATAATTGCGAAAGAGCAACTAGAGCGGAGATACGCTTGGTCGAGATAGGTAATAGCTTGTTCTGATTTATCTTGCTTTGAGTCTTGTTGCATGTTCGTATAATCATTCCTATTTCGTTTGGTTTTAGTGAAAGTAGACTAGGTTGACTCTTAGGAGAGTCTGTCATTTTTCCCGGGGAAGGGTTTTTGCGACGTTAAATAAATAACGTGGCATTACATTTTTCGCATATCACATCACATTAAAAAGTAGGTTTAAATAAATAGAAACACACCTAAAAACTGAATGGGTTCTTATTTTGTAAATCACCTAGATTTAACAAAGATAATAATTTGGGCTTTTAATTGACTTTGGAAATTAAATTCATTTTCATAAAGTTAACAATTCAAGAAAAGTTTGAATTGGTCCCTCCTAGAATAATCGGTAAAACTCATAGGTAAATTGCGTTTAATCGGTAATAGTTTACTTCGGTACATAGTCTTTTGCGCATCGTGGGTGTTTACAAGTGGTATCAGAGCTAGACTTTAAAAAGATATATTTTCAAAACTTTTGTCAAACTCTATTTACCTTGTTTTAATGGAAGATTCTAGTCAGTTGCTTAGGTTTGGAAATTTCTGTAGACCTCCTATTTTCGATGGCATGAATTTTCCCTATTGGAAAATTAGAATGGTAGCATTCATTCAAGGCACATTAGGAGATGATATTTGGGATTTAATTAAAAATGGTTATAGGCACCCCACTACTCCTATAGCAGAAGGTAGCAGTATCTTTAGAAAACTTATAACATCCGAATTAAGTGCTGATCAGAAAAAGATAAGCAATTTCATAATAAGGGCAAAAATGCGATTTTCATGAGTGTGAGTGAAAATGAATTGAAACGTATATGTCATTGCACTACTAGTAAGGATGCTTGGGATAATTTAGTAATTACACACGAGGGTGACGATAGAGTAAAGAAATGTAAAACAAAAATGTTGGTTCAACAATATAATATGCTAGTTATGAACGATAATGAACCATTTGATGATTTTTATATGCGTTTGACTGATATCATTACCCAATTGCATGTGAACGGTATTGAATATTCTGATAGAGATGTGTGTTCTAAAATTTTGAGATCCCTTGCACCTAAGTTTGATCATAAACTTTATATCATTGAAGAGATTAATGATCCATCTCTCACACCTGAATTGCTAAGATCTAAATTGAGAATTATGGAACTTGAATCAGCCTTTAGGAAGACTCTCACATCTTATGCTAAGTGTGGCGACAATTAAGTTTAGAACAAAATAACAAAAAAGGGCAATCACCAGAACAAATAAAGAACGTAAGGAACGACAATCACACAACACAGAATTTACGTGGTTCAGCAAGAAAGCCTACGTTCACGGTGGTGCTCTCAATATTATTTCTCTTTACTCTGGAGAGCGCTTTACAGGAATAATAATGCATGCCCTTTGTCCTGGGCGGAGGGTTTGTTATATACATATTCATTTGTGGGGAGTGGGGGTGTTGGACTTCCCCATGTCAGTCCATGATCCCTAGAATATCTCCTTACGAGATTCTAGGAATTGATTGGGTCCTAACTGAGTAGTTGAGGTGTGAGGCCTCTAGACTTTAGGCCGTGCTTTACTGGGTTACTCGTCTGGGCCCAAGTGATAAATCGAGGTACCCACAATTTCCCCTAAAGTTGTTGGGCCACAATTTGTGATCAATAACTTTAAATGATTTATCATAATGGCATTTTTATAAATCGTGCAACACTCTTCAAGATCGAAGCGCCCTTTCTGAACTGATTTAGGCAGCAGACCACTTAGTTGCCTTTGCGTAATGATTAGAAAGGTTTAAAACATTTTCAGAGAGGTCTTCTCCTGTTGTCGCTTCAAATTTCTCCACACTCTCTAGTTTTCTCCAAGCTTCCGCAGTAGCTCTCTCATTTCCAGGTCTCGTCTTCCAATTTCAAGCTTCTTTCTCATCTTCTCATCATCCTTGCTTGTGATCTTGCATCGTCCCAAGCCAAGTCTTTACTTAGTAAGTTCTTCTTACTTCTTCTCGTTGATTTTTCTGTTGGAATTTATTCTCATGTGCTACTAGGGTTTTGGTTTTTCAATGACGAAAATAGGCAATAGATCAATATCCAAATTTAGGAAGTTTATAACATTCCAAATTGGGTAGACATCGAGTGTGTCCCTGTCCGTCGTAATGTTAGAGAAGTTGAGGATGGTCACTAGATTCATGTTCTCTTATTGTCCCTGGGGGGTCTTACTTTTCCCTCAATCAATTTATTTTTGCACTTTTTTGGTTGCTTTAATATAGTCGCTACACAGTGCTCGCCCAATGTCTGGAAAATTGTAAATGGTGTACATAGAATAAATTAGCTCTTTGGCACCAATTTAGGGCTTGCTGAAATCTGCTTCTGTTATTCTTTTTCATGAACAAGCTCTAGTCTTCTATACCTTAAGGCCAGGAGTCCTGATAGGGTATTGGTAGTGAATTTGCCTGATTCCCATAAGGACTACTGGCATGAGTGGTTTGTCGCAAAAAATTAGCAGTTTTCTCCCCATGATGAAGGGTCAAGGCCTGGTAGATTTGAGATTCCATTTTTACGGGGAGGAATTCATAGGTAGGCATAGCTTTTGTTTTTCCTATTGATCCTCTATTCATGCATGTTTTTCTCACATTTTCCTCACTTTCTTTTCAGTGAAGACATAGAACTTGGAGCCTGCTCTCAGCGAGATCCAAGCTGCTGAGTTGGTCAAAGCCTGGAAAATCAAGGAGCTCTTGGCTGATGGTGAACACCCTTAATCAGCGGTGTTCCTTCTGGAATATGAGAACATTGGGTCCAGTTATATTACGCGGCCTATGGATAGCGTTCCTAAGCTAGACATCACCAAAGAGGTTGCCGCCAATCCCGTCTAAGTGGACGAGGAGGAAAGCAGCTCTGGTGAGGAGAGCGAGGGTGCTAAGAGGGGCGGTGCTGAAGGTAATTCCAGCGAGGAGAGCTCTGGTGGTGAAGAATCTTCAAGCTCAGAAGATGTTTTAGAGGCTCAAGAGTCTTCGAGTGAATCAAGTTGTTCTAGTGAGGAAGACACGACTCCTCCCAGGAAGAATCTGATTTGAGATGATGATGATGATGATGATGTTCTTTTGTCTCACCGATCGAAGAAGTAGAAATCTGGCAGTGGATATGCTACCATTGGTTCTCAGTTTTCTACTCATGAGCAGAAGAAGATGAAGAGATAGGAGGTTCTTCTAAGGGAGAGGGAGATAAAGAAGGAAGAGGAGAAAAAGAACTGACCAGTTAGCTTTGAAGGCGAGTCAGAGGCAATCCTTGGTGAGTCTGGCTTTTTTTCCATACTTTCAAAATACTCTGTTCTATACTTCCTTTACTAACATTTATCTTATTTGTAGTTTGTGACCGATTTTGCCATCCTCTACTGCAGAGACGATGAGTTGGAGAGGAAAAATGCCGAGTTGGAGGCTAACTTGAAGGCTGTTGATGCTGCTTAAAAGTCTTCCGATCTTGCCCTTACTGAGGCCAATCAGGCGAAGGAGGCGGCGACCAAGGAGCTTGTAGATTTGAGGCAGTCCTATGACCTGGTCTGCATGAGCAAGTTGGCTGTGGTGGAAGAGAATAAGGTGCTTACAAAAAAGGTGAAGAAGGTGGAATTCGAGGCAGCCACCATTAAGGAGAGCTCGTACAATGCCGGATGGGCTATTATATACGAAGATGCTGATGTTCAGATAGGCTACATCAGTCAACTAAACTTCAAGAAGGGTTGGAACAAGGCTCTTCTGGCTGCTGAAGTGGACATTGATTCACCACTATTTGATGATCATAATCCAGGCCCTAATCCTGTTATGGATGAGGCACCTGCTCCTGCCTTTGACGAAGGTGTTCCTGCTGCTCAGACCATCCCCGTTGGTGCTCCTTTTATCCAGGGGACAGTAATCGCTCCATCTGAGGGAGGTATTACTACTGCTGCAGACAAGGGAAAATAACTAGCGACCTCGAAGGAAACTGAGGTTACAGCTAGCCTGTTCTAGGGAACTCCTTGTATTTTTGCTTTTGTTGTTCTTTTCTTTTTTTCGCTGATGTACCTGGAACCTTTCTTTTTTAATGAAATGAGATCTTTTTCCTTTTTGCATACTGATTTCTTTGCTCTTTAATGCTTGTATGGATTGTAGCTGATTGATGTTGATGAATATATACCTGCTACTTCTTAACTGGGTAAAATTCTTGGTCTTGATGCATGTAATCAAGTTCGAAGGGCTTTCGTTAAGATTTGTAAATCCCTTCATTCAAGGAATAAGGATTATAAGGACCAGTCAGAGCTCATAGCCAAGCTGAAGGACAGGCTCCAAGAGATGGGGGAAATAGGTGCTTCTGTAAAAGAAGAGGTGGATGCTTTGAAGTCAAGGCTCCTGCATGCCTCAGAAGTTAATCAGGTTGGAGAGCTACTTCAGTAAGAGAACGAAGCTCTGAGGCGAGAAGTCTCGCAACTGTGGGAGAACGCGCCTAGCATTGCTCCTCAGGTCCTACATGATTCCTCTTCATCGGCTGGAGGGTGAGCTGGTGCAGATACCCGTGGTTCCACTAGAGAGGTTGACGAGCTTCGAGGAGATGTTCGCCGGGCATCTATGATAGTTGCGGGCTCCAAAGAGATGTTATGATGCTCAGGCATCTGTTCAAGAAAGGTCCTCGATGAGTTTGGGCTAATGGTTATGATCAGGGTTGGATAGAAGCTCCGACGAGGCTAGCAGAGGTCGAAGAGCTATCCTTTATTAGGGGATGGTTGAATGCTCTCAGGGAGTTGAAGGTCCCCAGGAACTCAATACTCTGGTATCGTCATGAGATTTCCCCTTCGACTCTCATGCCCAATCCTTTCAGGAGGGATGACCACTGGGTCCCTATAGATGCTATCCCCAGGCATCTACTGGAGCCAGATGCAAATAAAGTCGAGGAAGAATTAGCTCCTCACCTTGACGACGGCCGTCGAGCGCAAGTAGTTAATTATCTTGCTCAGAGGCCTAATCCTCATTAGGATTTATTTAATTCAATGTAACTCTTTATAAATGTAATGAAGTAATCGAATATTTATGTTTTGGGAGATTTTTCGACTAAACATGTGTTGTATATTGTCTACTTCATTGATTTCTTAACTATCTTGGGCTCTTCTTAGCCGACTAGAGTTGTTTTATCGAGTGAATGTCCTCCCAGTCCAGTATGCTTATAAGATACCATTCTGCCCCACTTTACCTTTTTGGTTGTGTCGTCACACCCCCTTAGGCCTAAGTGTGGCAATGGCGAGGACACACCTGGCGCTGGATGTTCTATCCGAGCAGGTTTTTGAGCCAAACCTTATTTGGTTACCAACCTGAGTTGGCCGAGCTGCCTAAGGGTCCGATGTAGGGCTTCATATATTGCCAGGGGCAATGCTGGGAGGTAATTCGTGTTTCATAATGAAAACCTGAGGAGGGTAACACCTGCTTTTATATGTTGAATAGGACGCATGTCGCTCGGAAATGATGTGCACGTTATAAAGTTCATCATAAAAAATTAACACTTCATAGAATGCCACTGCCAAATAATCTTTTATTTAACGAAAAAATAATGAGAAATGAATTTCCAATTTCAACAATGTAATAAAAGACCAATATAGAAAACTAGAAGTAGAATTTCTTTAGGTTGGCTGCGTTCCAAGCTCGAGGTATCTCCCTACCCTCCATCGTTTCTAAGTGATAGGCTCCTTGCAGGTTGTCTCTTGTCACCTTGAATGGTCCCTCCTAGTTTGGACCTAGCTTGCCATCTGATGGTTTTACTGCGCTGCCAAGAACTTTCGTTAGGACGTAGTCCCTAACCTGGAATGTTCTTAGGTTGACTTTTTTATTATAGTGCTTTGCTAGCTGTTACTGATAGCCCTCTAGTTTCACTAGAGCTAGTTCTCTTCGTTCTTCAGCTAGGTCAAGTTTAGCGAGTAATGCAATATCGTTCTGGCCTTGGCCGACCAGGGTGGACCTCATGGTAGGGAGGCCGGATTCTAAGGGAATGATTGCCTCCATACCATATGTTAGTGGGAATGGTGTTTCCCTAGTTGCTCGCCGTGGGGTAGTACGGTAAGCCCATAGAATAAGTGGAAACTCGTTCACCCATGCCCCTTTGGCTCACTCTAATCGCTTTTTCAGTCCATCAATTACTATTTTGTTGGATGCTTCATCTTGTTCGTTGCTCTGAGGGTATGCTACCGAGCTGAAATGGTGCTTGATCCCATGGTCGCTGTAGAAACCCTAGAAGAGGCCACTCTCGAACTGCGTTCCGTTATCAGTGATGATGGTCTTGGGAATCCCAAAGTGAGTAATTATGTTCTTCTATATGAATCTCATCATATCTTCATCTCTGATGTTTTCCAGTGGCTCCTCCTCAATCCATTTGGTGAAGTAGTCTGTCATGACCAACATATACTTATGATTACCGACAACAGTAGGAAGAGGACCCATGATGTCCATTCCCCATTAGGGGAAAGGCTAGGGGATAGTAAGTGATTTTAGGTCGCTGGTAGGTTTGTGAACCATAGGAGAGTGTAGTTGACATTTTTCGTATCTGCGAGCATATACCCAAGAATCTTTCTGCATGTATGGACACCAATAGCCTTCCTTCATTGCTCATAAATCTAGCGATTTTCCCCTAATTTGGCTCCCACAGATTACTTTATGAAGCTCGTGCAGGACTTGCTCGATGTCCTTCGGGTGAACACATTGGAGGTAAGGGTCGATGAAAGATATTTTTTATAGCTTGCCCTTAGGAGATAAGTAAAAATGGGCAGCTTTGACTCTTATCTGATGAGTGGCCTTCTTATCGTTTGGTAGGGCATCGCCTTTCAAATAGTCCCTTAGGGGGTCCATCCAACTGGGTGCTGGTTCAATATGGAGAACACGGCCTATGTCTGGCAGCTCATCGCTCTGCTTAGTGCACAGTTGGGTGAGGAAGTCAATAGGAATTGTCCTCTTTAAGTCAGAGTTGATTGCTGAGCTCAAGGCTGCCTGGGCGTCAGCATAACTATTTTGTCCTCTGGGAAACTAATGGACACTGAATTGCTCGAAGTTAGACATTAATTTCTTTGCTAAGGTGAGGTAGGTTGCCATTCTCTCATCCCTCGCGTTGAAGTCTCCACTTATCTGATTGGAGACCAGTTGTGAGTTGTCGAACACCTGGAGTTGCTTTGCCCCTAACGTCTGTGCCTTCTGCAGTCCTACTATTAATGCTTCATATTCTGCTTCGTTGTTGGAGGCTTCAAATCCAAGACCGATTCCTTGCTCGAGGATTGTATCTTCTGGGGTAATGAGCACAATGCTTACTCCTCCCCCCTTGGAGTTGGAGGCTCCATCAACAAACAGTCGCCAAACACCTTGTGCCGAGTGATCCTCCCTGTGACCCACAGATTGAAGTTGGTCACAAGGATGATATCCTGTAAATTCCGCGATGAAGTTAGTGAGGACCTGCCCCTTGATTGCATTCCTTGGTTGTACTGAATGTCAAATCGCTCGAGCTTGAGTGACCACTTTGACAATCTACCGGATAGATCCACTTTCCGTAGGATTCCTTTAAGGGAGTGTGATGTAAGGACGATGATAGAGTGAGCTTCTAAGTAGTTCTTCAATTTCCTCTAGGCTACCACTAGTGCAAGGGCGAGATTTTCCAGTGGTAGGTATCGCTGCTCGACGTCCAGGAGGGATTTGCTCACGTAGTAGACTGAATGATGGATTCTCGTTCTTTCTCATACTAGTGAAGAGCTGACAACGTGGTTGGAAACTACAAGGTATAGGTATAAGGAATCGTTATCTTGAGGTATTACGAGCAAGGATGGTTTGCTGAGATAAGATTTGAGTTCCTTTAGTGCTTTCGAGCAATCTTGGTTCCACTCCATCGTTTTTATTTTCTTCAATAGCTGGAAGAATGGTTGGCACTTTTCGAATGACTTCAAGATGAACCGATTCAAAGCGATGAGCATGGCCGTGATCTTTTGTATGGCTCTTATCGTGCAGGGAGGCTGCAACTTATTGATTGCATCAATCTGGACCAGGTTGTCTTCAATGCCTCTCTCGCTAACCAAGTACCCGAGAAATTTTTCTAACTGGACACCAAAGGAGCATTTTCTCGTGTTGAGCTTCATTTGTTATTTCTTAAGGATTTATAAGGTCCTTGATAGGTCAAAGAGGTGGTCTCTTTCTGCCTTCTCTTGACGAGCATATCGTCAATGTAGACTTCCATGGTATCTCCCGTTTGGTCTTTAAACATCTTGGTGGCCAGCCACTGGTAGGTTGCTCCTGCATTTTTGAGCCCAGAGGGCATAACTTTATAACAATATAATCCGACGGTGGTGATGAATGTTGTCTTGTCTTGGTCTAGTACGTACAGAGGAATCTGGTGGTACCCCGAGTATGCATCGAGGAAATTCATTCTTTCATGTGCGGCTGTGGCATCCACCAACTGGTCAATCTTTGGGAGAGGGAAACTGTCCTTCAGGCATGCCCTGTTAAGGTCAGTGAAGTCAATACAAACTCTCCATTTCCCATTTCTCTTTGGAACCACTGCTGGGTTGGGAAACCATTTAGGGGATTGAACTTCCCATATGGATCCTGTATCCAGTAGCTTCTCCACTTCTTTTTGTACAACCTTGTACTTCTTGGTCATAGTTTACTGTGCCTTCAGTGTGATAGGGTTGAAAGTTGGGTCGACATGCAACCGATGACAAACCACATTGGGGTCAATTCCAGGATGCTCGTAAGGTTCCCACGCAAAAATATCCAGATTTTTCCTTAATAGTACTGTTAATTCTTTCTTCTCTCGATCCGTGAGAGAGGCCCCAATCAAGAACATCCTATATTTTTTTCTATTACTGGCTGCGACTTCTTCCAGGTTTTCAACGACTCGCTCAGAGGGGAGGAGCCTGGTCTCCTCCTCTCCGGGTCTTCCATACTTTAGCTGCTATTTTAAAGGTATTAAACCTTCTTATTCCTCGACATTCTCTTTGGCCTTCTCTACCTTCTTCTTTGATTTTGGGCGGATGGGTACTATGAAGCACCTTCTTGCCATCGCTTGATCTCCGTGGATCTCCATCACTCCTCGCTCAGTCACGTACTTGAGTTTCTGATGGTAGGTCGAGGGAACGACCTTCATTGCATATAGCCACCCTCTATCGAGGATAGCTTGGTAGGGCGAGTTAATGTCGACTACCAAAAACTCGATCATCTTGGAGACACTTTCTGCAATCACTAGCAGTACGATCTTTCTCAAAGGGATGGTCACTTTTCTAGCGAAGCCAATTAGAGGGACAATGTCTTCCTTAAAGTCAGCGACGCTTAACTTTAATTTCCTAGACAGATCGAGATATATTACTTCAAATGAGCTTCCCTGGTCAACGAGCAACTTATCGACATCATAGTTTGCTATCCTGAGTGTAATGATCAAGGAGTCATGATGTGGGGTTCTCACTCCCACTAAGTCTTCATCCGTGAACACGATGTGTTTGCTGTAGTCGACATCACCTGCTCGCCGATGCTTTCCTACCTGTGTTTTTGCTGGATCAATTTGAAAAGCTTGCATTATCGTCATAAGCTTTTTTTACTTCCATCTGGCTTAATTTCCTTGAATCTATTTCAGATCCGATGCCCCATGAATCACTGTGAACTCTTGGCCAGCATCTTCCTCGAGCATGTTATCGGGCCTTGTATCTCCATTGGCAGCAACCTTCTCTGCCTACTTCTGCACAAACTTGTTTAGGTTCCCAGTCTGGTCCAACTCTTCAAGGTGAGACTTAAGAGCTTTGCAATGCTCAGTTTTATGCCCTCCTTCCTTGTGAAAAGTGCATCTCAGCGCGTTATTTCTCGTTGAGGGATCTCCTCCCATCTTTTTAGGCCATTTGACGAATGGTTCATCCTTGATTTTTGCTAGGATCTCGTAGATTGGTTCTGTAAAGACAGTGTTCACTGCCTGAAATGCTTTTGAGGCATCGCTTTTGTTTCCGTTCTTGGAACCACCTTTGCCCCTATTCTTGCTTACTTCCTTCTGGTTCTCAGCCTTGTCGTTACCCTTGGCAGCGAGCTTAGCTCGAACATTCTCCCCTGCACTGAGGCGGGTCACATCCTCAGCTTTCTCGTACTTTTTTATTCTAGCCATTAGGTCATCGATGGTTTTGGCCTCCTTCTTAGTGAGGGATTGGTGCAAGAGGCAAGAGATGGGTAGGCCAATATTAAAAGATGCCACAACTATGTGCTCTGAGCAGTCCTCGACCTTATTGAACAACTCTCAATACCTTTTTGCGTAGTCTCGAAGGCTCTCCTGGGGCATTTTCTTCATTGTTAACAAGGCATCCATACTTTTCGGATGTGAGCTGCTAGTAATAAAGCGAGTCATAAAGAGATCTTCCAGGGACTCAAAGCTCCTGATGGATCTATGAGGGAGCCTCTCGAACCACTTTTGGGCCACATCGTGCAAGCTCGATGGAAAGATCTGACACAATAGGGCATCCCTATGGTTCTAGAGGGTCATAGCTTGCCTGTACTACCTAACATGATTGATAGGGTCAGTTTTTCCATTGTAGATCGTGAATCTAGGAATTATGAACTTCTTGGGGTCTTCTTCTTCTTCTTCTATCTCCCTTGAGAAGGGGGATTTCATCTGGGTCCTGAGAGCTCTCCTGGCTAGCTCTCTGGTCGATCTGGCACCCCGATGTGCTGAGTGCTGGTCCATTTCTCTCCGGACCAAATTTTGTATGTCATCATTTCGAGCTGGACTCCTATAACGGCGAGCTGGTCGCTGTTGCTCTAGTAAGTCATCATCTGACCTGTGTTCTTTGAATCATTGAGATCCACGTTTAGGGCTCCTTCCCTGCGAGACTTGCTCGCCTGAGGGCTAGGAGTGCGATATTAACGTTGCCTAGTGCTACAATGGAGTTCTTTCTCCATCTTCTCCAATCTCCATTTTAGGCGAGCATTCTCGGCCTCTAGCTTGCGAGTGGACTCCCCTTTCTCTTGGAACCTGGCCTCATAGGCATCGAGCAACCTGGATATCTGCATGGACCTAACTGGTCCTGGCTTTCTTATGAGGCTTGTCGTTCTGGGTGAGCCCTAGGATCTGAACGTCGAAATTCAGATCTGATCCTTCGAGGGGCAGGCTGCTCTTGAATGTCCCCTACTTGAGGGGCATTGCTTCTGTGACCAGACATTCCAAATTCTTTGTTGGTGAGGGCTTTCTTAAAGGAAGATAAACATTCCCACATACGGTGCCAATTGTGGTGACAATTAAGTTCAACACAAAATAACAAGAAAGGGCAATCACCAGAACAAATAAAGAACGTAAGGAACGATAATCACACAACACAGAATTTATGTGGTTCAGTAAGAAGGTCTAGGACCACGGTGGTGCTCTCAATATTATTTCTCTTTACTCCGGAGAGTGTTTTACAGGAATAATAATGCATGCCCTTTGCCCCGGGTGTAGGGTTTGTTATATACATATTCATTTGTGGGGAGTGGGGGTGTTGGACTCTCCCACGTCAGTCCATGATCCCTAGGATATCTCCTTACGAGATTCTAAGAATTGACTACCAGTTGAGGCGTGAGTCCTCTAGACTTTGGGCCGTGCTTTACTGGACTATTCGTCTGGGCCCAAGTGAAAAATCGAGGTACCCACACTAAGAATGAGTTGACCAGTTCTTCTAAAGTTGCTTTTAAAAATGCCTATCCTAATAAATATAAGCATAATGAAGTTAAACAACAATCCGAGTCGGATGATGACTCTAATGTGGAATCGGATGAAATTGATAAGATTGACAATCAACTTGCTATTATGTCCTCTCAATTTAAGAAACTTTTGGATCAAAGAAATGTTATTCCTAAGAGACATACGCAAGTGAATAATCAATCTAGTCAGTTCACCCGATACCATTATAGAACATCAAAGAAAACTTCTGATTACGATAGTAAAACTAGGAAGGTTGATAAATATAAATTAGCTTATCACAATTGTGGGAAACTTGGTCACTTTATTGCTGAGTGTTGGTCTAAGACACAGTCCAAGCATTCTAAACAACACAAGGCGCACATAACTAAAACTTGGGATGACTCTTCTGATTCTGAATCAGAAGATAACCAAGGAAACTCTGAATCAAATTACCTTGCATTTTTAAGAGATGTTTATGACTATTGTGGAGACGTGTACTTAGCAGGAATGACTGATTTCGACGATGATTCTGGTTATGATGAAGTGCTTTATTTAATTGATGCTGCTAAATCTTCGTTAGCTAAGCACGCTTCTATGCTTGAAATAACTGCTCCGTTTGGTGCTAAACGTGCCTTATATGATACTAAATCTGATGATAGAAACAATTCACACACGGACACAAATGAGCATGAAAATTTTGTTGGCTATGATGATTACTCGGAATTGTATGTCAACACTTTTCAAAATAGACAAGAATTATCGAATTTGGTAAAAATGCTTAGTGAGACCTTAGAGAATCAATATAAGATCGTTCAACAAAATTCCATCGAAATAAACAATGTCAAAACTGATTTTGAAAAATAGTCACTTGATTTTAAATTTCAGATTACGACTTTAAATGAAAATTTGTCTTCTTTTGAAGAAAAATACAATGAAGCGCTTTTGCAATTTGAAAAATCCAAACAAGTTTGTGAAACAACTTTCAAAATGTGTCGTAGTCGTGATATAAAATGTTTTGACCTTGGAAAACTACTTGCTGAACAACGTTATGATGGTACTACGAGAGGATTTGGATATGAGGGTCCCCTTGAAAAAGTTGATCCAAGTAGACCAATATTCTTTGTAAAAGCCCAAAAAGAAATGGATCTTCCGTTGGAAAGTAAGTTGTCTAAAAAGGATAAAGGAAAACAAGTTTTAATTAAAAGTGATTATGAAAGTGACATTGAAAATTTCATAGAGAACTTTGTAGGACCGTCTACATCAAAATATTTCCCTCTTGCCAAAAGACTCTATAGACCTCCTAAACCATTTATTCGTAATGAATCTATCAAGCATGTAGAGGAGAAACACTACCAATCAGACCTACCTACTTCTAGTAAATTATGTACTAGGTGTGATGTTTTTGGTCACCAAAACTGGGAATGCCTTGGTAATCGCAAGAAAGATACTCATTTTAAAAGTCATAATCGAAATGTGAAGCGATTACAATTTTTTTGTAGGCAGAGCACTAATAATAATTGGAATAATTTCTTCAATAAGTCTAGGCCTCATGCTAACAAGAAATTTTTTTCGAAAGATGAATTTTATCCTAAGTTCCGAAAGGCACAAAATCTTTAAAAACTTTCCCTATTTTGATTAGGACTTGTGACTTGAGACCTCAAATGGATTTTTTAAAGTAAAAAAAAGGCCCAACTAATGTATGTAACGCTTGCGAGAGCGAGACAATCATTAAGTCTCCTCACGAGAAGGTTAAGGACTTAAACACCACCAAACCCTTAAATTTATTCAATGATGGAGGAGGTGAGTTTAATCAAAATGGAGTTACCAAGTATTATGATGCTAATGGATATTCTTACCAGTTTAATGCTCCAAAAACTCATAAACAAATTAGGGTAGTTCCTTCTATTGCTTGTGATTTTCAGCTTGTTGATATGCTTTCTATGCCTTATGATAACTCTTGTTTAGAAGTAACTTCAACATTTGATTGGAGAGATTGTACTTGAATTTTAGCTTGTGTTTATTCTTCATTTTGATTACTAGATCTCCGAGGTTTTAGGATAAAGATATCTACTAATAGCCGGTATCTCATAAATCCATGTTTAATGTAGGAGATGCTTCTTTTGAAGTTTATAAACACTTAATTTTTTTTCTTCTTACCATTGTCTAATTTAGCCAAAATGGGGGAGAGTTGAGTACATATTCTATTTTTGTGTTGTTTATATTCTTCATACATATTCTGTTTTACTATTTCCTACACATTTAATTCTGTCATTTTAATATTTTGGTAGAGCAAGTGCTACTAACTTGATTTCTCGGCAGAAAGTGTATTTATATTTTGCAAGTATTCTTGTCGGTCGTCTTGAAATGCGTCCTTTTCTTTTATAGGATGGGTGGGTAGTTAGATACTCTTTTGTATAAGACATTTTAAGAATTATTTTACCTTAGTATATCATTTGATGTACTCAAGGGTTTTGTCAAAATTAGTCAAATGGGGGAGTTTGAAGGTACCTATATAGATCACACCTAGGGTTTGCTTTTCGTGTTGTTGCTATATAGACCTTCATCTAGTTGGACGTGAATTTTGACAAAATATTTTTGTAAATAGGATTGTGTCTCGCCTATCGACACCAAGCTCTCTATGTTCCTCTACATCAAATGAGCTCTCAATTCAGTCCAACACTTTAGAAAATGTAATTTTCATATTTCATGGCTCATAGGATTTATTTTGTCACGTAGTACACGACACCACGGTGCATTTGCATTTGGTCGATCATGCCTTATGATAAGTGCTGGGTTATGTCGTACTAAATTTTTTTAGTTCAAAACTTTAATTGAAGATTTTATAAGAAAAATATTTTTGTGAAAATAATTTTTTGACACTAAATATTTTTAAAGAACAAAATTTTCAGAATAAAAATTTGAAGTTAAAAAATAATTTTTTTATGCGTGTTTAGATGTTTGCATGTTCATTTGTATGTGAATACGTATGCTTGCGTGTTTTATTTTAATATCTGTCAACATATTCGTATGTGTATATGTAGTAGTATATTATTATATATGCATGTGCGTATCGTATATTTTTGTATATCTGTATATGTTATTATATATATATATAAGTCTTATATATATATATATATATATATATATATATATATATATATATAGCTTTACTATCTAATGTATTCTGTCTTATTTGAGTGGCATGTTTCTTACATAAGTCTTGGACCTAGGCGTGTACACCTGTGTCCGATTAGACCCTAGCTGGTCTAGTTGGCGTGTTTCCATTATGCGATTTGACCATATCAAGCCACTGTTGCCTAGTTTTTGTCATATATTATATGTGGTTTATTGGATGTTACTGTTGGCCTAATTAAACAATGTCTTATTATAATATTGATAGCTGGTAGAACCCTTGTGTGCACCCCGCTTATTAAAATAAGAGATGACCAGCCCGATACTGCAATAATTACATGAATCATAGATGGTTTATTCTTAGCATTACTTTCATGAAAATAATAATAGGATATAACCACTAATTATTTTAGGAAACGGATGTCAAATTAATTTGTAAGTTTAAAGAAAACCATTTAGACTATCCAATTTGAGAAGAAGGTGGATATAAATAAAAACAAATAACTGTATAACAATCATACATAACATAATAACCGAATAAGCTGTCGGTTAACAGACCATTACAAGCGGTTACACCGAGTATTAAAATAAATATCATAGTACATAAGTAAGTACAAAACTTGGGCAACACGCCCGAATGTTTAAACTGATCATAACTAGAGTACACAAAAGATAGAGGCGTCTATAACAAATTTCCTACAACATCCGCAAAAATGTTATAGCTCCAAGACACTTGGAAGGAAGGATCAACACGAGCGTCCTTGCGGCGGAGCACTTGGGCGTAAAAGAAATCCATACAAAACAAGGAGATATAAATGGGTCAGGGCCCGGGTTGATATGATATACATGTGAATAAAATGCATGATAGTTATGAATGTCTAACATCATGAATAAGCTTAACTCGCTCTTCACAATAAGAATAATCCTCACCTCTCATCTAAATGCACAACCTAGCGCAATGTCATTTATAGTATGAACTATGCATTAAAGCAAGAGAAATAACTCAATTTCAACTTAATAAGATTACATTTAAGTTTTACACAATATGACTTCACAAGTCCATTCCTCATTAGGAAACTTATTCCAAAACAATCGATTGATAAAATGCTTTAGCCATTTATAAAATACCACTTTCGTGAGAATAATTATAATCACAACATATAAAGATTCTAAATCCATCCTTCCGGGAGTCACCCCACTGGATGCGCCCCTATATAGCTATCATTTTCCAGGTCCTATCACCAAGACAACCTGGGCATCCTAGATCGCGTCGCGTGGGAAGCGGACATATACCTTCGACCGTGAGTCATAACCATAATCGGAATTACCTCACTTCGAATAAAATAACATCACAATATAACAACCGGTTCTATGGCCGATGATGCATTCACTAGCCATGGGACCTCACCTCATTCGCGTAACTTACCTTATGATAGCATTTAGAGAGGTATGCCAATATTCATAAGCATTTAGAGAGGTATGCCAATATTTAGAGAGGTATGCCACTATTCGTGTAATTTACCTCATTCGCGTAACTTACCAATATTCATAAGATATGCCAATTTAAAATGTACACTACATTATATCCAGATCCATAAGCGTTTCATGTCATAATTTAAAAACCACAACGTTTAATTTGTTTCCATATTAGTCTCCATAAATTTAACGACAACCCCATAAGCCATCATGGATGATATTACTTCAACCTCCTCTCAAAAAGTCCACAATTGTATAACCCTACTTCCCCCTAGACCTATACTATCTCACCATGTGAAAAGGACCCTTACCTCCTTCTAACAACTAACTAAAATAATTCCCGGTCTAAGCCCGAACCCTCATTTCTAACCTAGGTTCTTGATTCCCTTAATACTAGACTCTAATACTCTAGTTTTACTTCATGCAAGAAGGATCCTAGGTCTAAACCTTAAAAGAAAAGAGCTAGAGAACATTAAAGTTTTCGGGTGAAAAATAGGGAACCGGTCGATCTGCCCCTGACCCCTGGTCGACCGCGCCTCTAAGGTTTTGTGTTCTAAGAAATGTAGTAAGCTTAATTCTCAAGGCCCGGTCGACCGGTCATGAGACCACGGTCAACTGGGATTTTTAAATATGCCTATCGAGAGAAGTAGTGGGATTTTCTCTTTAGGCCCGGTCGACCGGGCTTTGGACCGCGGTCGATTGCGCTCACCAAATCCCACGGCCAAACCTTCTTTCTAACAAACCAACCCTAATTCCTTCACCCTCTTTTCCTCCACTTCTCTCAATTTCATCATCTAATAACATCACCACAACGTTTCTACGCAACGATAAACCAATATAATCAACTCAACTCTTACAAACATCAAAATCTAAGGGTTAAACACCAAAATTTATCAAAACCCACAATTTGTACAATTCTTCCAAATAAACAACTATCACTACAATTTATCCACATTAAATCATACATTTGCCAAGTTAGAAACTTGCCTTAAGGTTGTAATCTCACATTTCTTCCGGTAGCAACAAATCCAAGCTCCAATTCTTCAATTTTCCCTCTTTCTCTTCTTTTCTCCCAATTTCTCTTTCTTTCTCTCTCTCTCTCTCTCTCTCTCTCTCTCTCTAGGATTAAGCCATATAAATGAAAATAAACGGGGTTGGAAGACTTAAATGCCCATTAACACTAAATTCCATCTTGAAATGTAACTATATTATTAAAATAACTCGTAACAACATAATTAAGTCATAATCGGTCAAAAGTGCTCGGAACCCAAAAATACAACATGGCACTTATTTTTACTATCTCAACCATTTTCGGACTAACCGCGCCCTCTAAGTTGGCATCCGGGATAACATAAATTATTTCATGCTCCAACATCATTTTAAATCATAATCGCCGCTTTAGGCACAACGATGCAATAAAACATAATATAATGCTATTTACTTTCACTTAACAGTAAATATGCTAAATTCAGTAAATATTATCTCTTAAATCATTTAAAATAATATTTAATCCAACTTTCTTTATTTTATATAATTAACCCACAAGGCAAATTAATATATAAATAATTACTCAAAAGTAAGGGGTATTACACCTTGCTGTTACGATTAGACCTTAGAAGATATATATATATATATACACTTTTTATATATGTATGCGGTATAGTAGTCTAGTACCTAGATTGTTATCGATTTGACCCTTGAGAGGTGCTCTCGGATTTGTCCCAGCTAATAAGTTATTGCCCCTAGTGTTGTTAACGAGTTGACCATGAGACGGTTTTTGTTTCTTTTTTATATCAATTTTGGCTTTTCGTTTTGTTAAAACGGCGTCGGGAATCTTTATTTTAAATCCGCCCATGGTTTTGTTTTAACGATTTTATTTTGAAACCAAAAATGGTTTTTATATTTCTCTATAAATGACGTCGCTTGTTTTTGTTTCAACGGTAATATTCTTTGCATTTTTACTACGCAGTTGGTTCCAGTTTGGCATAACACGTGTCTTATTTTTAACGCACTATTTTTTGTTTCTTTGTGAACCATCAGATCAGTATTTTATCAATGGATGTTGTGTACTCTTTTCAATCCATGTGATTATATTCTACACCCATCAGCACACACTTGTGCACTCTATAAATTGAACCCTTTGGGTCTCATTTTTAAGAGGCTGAGAAAATTATTTTTATGGTCAAACTCTATCAAAATTTCTAGAGAGAGAGGGAGAGAATAAACCAGAAATATTTTTGTCATCTTCAAGGGTTGATTTCTATCAAAACCAAAATGAAGATTATACATTTCTCATTCTAAATCTTCACTTACGATTTTTCAAGAGTTCATATTTTTTTAAGTGATTTCTCTCATCTTTTGTGTGTATTATTTAGATCAGTCTTTAGATATAAGATTTGTACACAACACACACTTGTTTCACGAAATTAATTTTGGTGTGTGAATATTCTGTTTGTATCTTGTTTGTAAGATCTTGAATGTTTTAGACATTTTGTTTTAAAACACATTTTTCAGAAAAAATTATTTGGTAATATTCATATATTTCTTATTTGTGGTTTAGAAAGTTAAACCTAAGATTTTGTGAGAACTAATTTGAGAAGATTTAATATCTGTACTGAATATTATTTTCTTGAGTGTTTAAGACTATTTTTATTAATCTGAAATTTTTGTAAAAATAGTCTTGATAAGCTTTTAGATTAAAATCTGATTTAATCTAATATTTGTTTTCTGAAAAATAAATTGTGAATATTTGACTTTGTGAGTTTATTGAATATATTTGAAGTTATATTATTCTGTGAATATGATTGCCTGGTCTTTGAAGTGATTTCAGGATAGAAATCACTCACTACACAACACTTATTCATGTAGACACTTTTTGATGTGTATATATTAGATATACTCTGATTGTTCTATTTTTTAGAAAAGAGAAAAGTAAAGTTTGAGAACATTGTGTTAAATCAAGAAAGATTGATTTAAACGAGAGAACATAACATAAGAGTTGTTGCTGATATCTAGGAGAACGATACATTGTTGCATTGCATTCGGTTGTAACATTTAAGTGTGGGTGTGTCATCTAGGATAGAACACCGCAGACAAATACTTCACTCAGAACTAAGACAATAGGCACTGATCCAACCTGAGCTAAATAAGCTAGAGGGAAGGCTGAGACGTGAAGAAAGCAAAGTGAACAAGAGCTTCATTGTGAGGATAATTACGGAAGAGCAACCAGAGTGGAGAGAAGCTTGGTCGAGATAGGTAATTGCTTGTTCTGATTTATCTTGCTTTGAGTCTTGTTGCATGTTTGTATAATCATTCCTATTTCGTTTGGTTTTAGTGAAAGTAGACTAGGTTGACTCTTAGGAGAGTCCGTCATTTTTCCCGGGGAAGGTTTTTTGCGACGTTAAATAAATACCGCGTGCTTTACATTTTTCGTATATCACCTCACACGAAAAAGTAGGTTTAAATAAATAGAAACTCGCCTAAAAATTGAAAAGGTTATTATTTTGTAAATCACCTAGATTTAACAAAGATAATAATTTGGACTTTTAATTGACTTTGGAAATTAAATTCATTTTCGTAAAGTTAACAATTCAAGAAAAGTTTGAATTGGTCCCTCCTAGAATAACCGGTAAAACTCGTAGGTAAATTGTGTTTAATCGGTAATAGTTTACTTCCGCATATAGTCTTTTGCGCATCGCGGGTGTTTACTTTCTTTTAGGTAAGATGAAAAGGCATGTCCAATAAGTTTGCATGCTAAAGAGAACAACCGTGATCAAATTCAGTTTACCCGCATAGCTTAAAAACCTATTTGTCCAGCTCATAATTCTGTTAGTGATCTTGTCAATAAGTGGAAGCAATCCTCATGCTTCATCTTAGTAGAGATGAGGGGAACACCAAGGTATTTAATGGGGAATGATCCAAAATGGAATCCCAAAAGGTTGGAAATACACGTTTTATCATCAATGGAAATACCAGCAGAGTGGAAAGAGCATTTCAAAGGGTTTGGATGAAGACCAGACACTGCGCTGAACTCAAGGATGGCAGAGTTGATTATAGCGATGGAGTTCATATTCTCCCCTGCTAAGATGAAAGGATCATCAACAAAATAAAGATGATTTATATTAAGTTCTTTGCACTTTGCGTCAAAGGTAAAGTTTGGGGATCTAGTGTGAAGATCAAGCAGGCCAACAAATGGTTCCATTATGAAAAGGAGAAGGAAGGGGGATATTGGGTCCCCTTATCTTAACACTCTCTTAGATTTGAAAAAATCGTGAGTAGTACCATTTATGGAAATGGAGAACATGTCCGTAGTATCACATTCCTTGATCCAGTCAATAAATATTTTAGGGAATCCCATATGGTTGAGGACATGAAAAAGAAAACTCCAACTGACAGAATCATAGGCTTTGAGGATGTCGATCTTCAATGCAAAGATGGGAGGGCCAGGATTCCTATGATGATTGTGCATAAGCTCTTGCATGATAAGGATGTTATCCTCAATGGATCTCCCCTGAACAAGGTCGATTGCCTATCATTTACCAACCAAGGATTGAAAGACTTCATCCTATTAACCATAACTTTGGAGATGCATTTGTAAATAGTATTTCAACAAGTAATAGGTCAAACGTCTTTCATGGGGGTTGGAGAGTTGGTTTTAGGTATAAGAACCAGGTTGGTGCAATTCCACTACTTAAGCATGGTGTTGGCCTGGAAGAAAGATGCAACTGTAGAAGTGACCTCATCCCCCACCAAATTCCATTCATGGGTGAAGAGCTTAGTGTTAAACCTATCTGGGCCAAGGGTCTTGTCTTTTCCAAGACTAAATAGAGCAATATTTATTTCATCATCAGAAATGGGAGCATTTAGAGAATTTACTTGATCAGAGGAAAGCTTTTTATTATGGCATAATTGAGGATATGAGGACCGGAAGTGTTACTAGACTGACCAAGCAGGTTTGTGAAAAAGTTGATAGCCTCCTCAGCAACCTGGGCAAGCCCCTCCATGTTGTTCCCATATTGGTCCTGAATGCAAAGAATTTTGTTTCTATTTCTGTTACCTCTAATTCTAGAGTGGAAGAAACTGGTGTTCATATCCCCCTCTTTGAGCCATCTAGTCCTGGACTTTTTCTTGAGAAAACCCTCTTCGGCACTACTATACTTAGCATAAACAGATCTGGCATTCTTTTCCATAGCTTGAAGAATAGCATTACTTCCTCCCCTATTGAGTTGGCATTGGATATCATTAAGTGCATTCTTGGCATCAATGTTTTTTTTTGCTAAGGTTGTTAAAGAACTTGAGGTTGAAACCTTTAAGAGCTTGCTTGACCAAGGAAAGTTTGGAAGAAACAATATACATAGGGTTTCCATGCACATAAGTCCCCCAAGCTTCCTCAACAGTAGCATTAAAGTCCCTATGCACCATCCAGTAGTTGAAGAACTTGAACGGTTTGGCCCTAGCAGGAGTTTGAGGCAGGATGGTGGTAATAATAGGTTAGTGGTCTGAAAGGACTTAGCTAATAACATCAGCATGGGATTCAGTGAAGGTGTTCCTCCATTTCTCATTTATGAGTACACAATCAATTTTTGTTTGTATTAAGGTTCCCTAATTATGGCTCCTAGTCCAGGTGTATTAAAGACCCCTAGAGACCATATCATCCACCTAAATGTTATATAGACATTGGTTGAACTCATTAATAGCATTGGCATCGATATCTAAAATTCCCCTCTTCTCATTACAGGCTCTGGCAACATTGATGTCCCCCAAGAGGATCCAACTGCTGTTGTGGGCATATAGTTGTGTATCTTCCAGGTATGAGTCATATAGGTTTAGGGCATAAACAAAGGTTGCATAGAAAGTTTCATCAAGGCTGAGGGAGGTAATAAGGCAAGTAATGGCTTGGTTATTAGAAGAGAGGGTGTTAACCTTAAACATCTTGGGGTTCCAACTAATGATAATTCTAGCCACACCCCCATAAATGGGGCAATTGTGCGTAGCCTCCCATTGAGGAAAGTTACATCTAGTAGCATTAATGATGTTGTTTCTTCTCACCTTAGTTTCCACAAGAAAAATTAGAGAAAGGTTATAATTGTTGATGAGTTTACATACCTCTTGTTGCTTTATCAGGTTGTTTAGGCCCCTAATGTTCCATGTAGCTAGATTAATCATTGAGATTGATTGGGATTGGGGGGGTGCTAGCATTGGCATACCACAAGTTTTTTTGAAAAGTTTATTTATTTTTCTTCTTAGAGAGCTTTGTAACAAGATTACCTCCGTTGCCATCAATGTCTTTAATTTTTAATGCTATTCCAGAAGGAGCTGGGGTTACTTCAGTCTCACTTGCCTCTTTTATGTCTAGTAGAGCATCAAATCTATTGGCTATGATAGAAGATGCAGCTTGAGTCTGAGTCACAGCCGTCCCAGTAATGGTTTCAGTATGGGCCTCCTTTACAAGATCCATAGTATTGCCTTCTACCTGCTCTTTATCTCCCACTGTTATCCATTCAGTGCTTTGTGTTACTTTGGATTCAACCTCATTTGCAGTTTTTTCGGCATCCATACTCTAAACACATGAGGGCATTTAGAGATCTTATGTTGAAAGACAAGGCAGTGAGAACGTGAGTATGGCATTCCTTGATACTCCATAAGGATCTCAGTTGTTTGACCATCACCGTGCTGCAAGTCTATTATTTTGGAGTATTTGTCTTTGGATTCAACATGAATATAAATTTTAGCATAGCTAAGTCTATTCATCTTTTCAGTGGCTATATCACCATATAGAGGCTTCCCAATGGCGCTGGAAATGTATCTAAGGCCAACTTCAGTCCAATATTAGATTGGGACGTTGTGGAATCTAACCCATATAGGGACAGACTTGGTTAGGTCTTTGTTGGCCTGGAAGTTGGTTTGCCATTGTTTCAATATAATGGGATTGCCAGCAAAGTGCCATGGGCCATTAGAAATGACTATATCTCTCTCCTCAACATGCTTGAATTTGAATAAAAAGAAACCATTGTCATGGGGGATACTTGCATGAGACCATGTTTGTCCTAGAACTTATGGGCAAGATTATTAACGAGCATGAAGGGCAGTCTTCTGCCTAGGAAATAACCTACCACACTGTTACTCCACATAGCTTTTCCCGCTTTTGCAACCTCCATAGGTGGTTTTACCTTAGGAATACCATTTACCATTTCTGGTTGGTGAAAAAAGGAGTTTGAGTTTAAGTGTACATTTAGGGGCTACAACCGTACTCCACGAATTGAGAATACTGGTACTCTAAGTTTTAGGGTCTATACTTCTATCCTCTTTATAGGAAGGGGGCTCCCATCGCATTTATGTGCGAGAAGACTAATGTTATTATGAGTACATATCTCCTTGGGTATCCCCTTTGGATTTGAGGATTTAGTGCCTTTCCCATGCATCGTACAGTTCTCAATAACCGTCGTGTGGTTTTCCACCGCCTTATCCTGGTGGTGGTTTGGTGCTACACCATTCCTTTCTGGCGCAACTTCAATAGTAGTAACATGTTTTTTTCCTTTCCCATTAATATCCTCATGCGTGTAACCTTTGCTAAGGAGGAAACTTCATTTCAATAGTAGGTGGCGTACCTTCATTAGCTACTGAAGAAATAACATCATAAGGAATGAACTTCATTTCACTACCTGACATGGGACTGGTGGTTCGAAAAGACCCAGTATTTGGGTTGGAGTGGTTGGAGACCATTATATGGTTAGCGGGCGTTTAGGGGTAGGGAGGGGTGTTTGGGTGGTGGTTGTATGTGGGAAGGGGGTAGAGGGGTTCTAGTGAGAAGGGGAGCATAGTTTCTAGAGTCCGTTGATTTTGAGTTTTTTATAATATGAATTCATCCATGAAGAAAGCTTTGTGTTAAGTTTTGAGATGTCTTTGGATTGATACTGCTGTACCGAATTTCCCAAATTTGAGAAAGCTTTAAATTGACATCATATTTTTAGAGAAAGTTTCTTAAATTTTGATTGGACATTGAATTGTGATTACAAAATAGATGGAAAAATGTTTAAATAAATGATTTTCTGCATTTCTAGGCTTGTAATTACTATTGATAGTATTTTCTTAGATGGTCTGCGTTCCACGAATTCCTAAATTGTTCACCTCCCAAGGTTTCGATTTTGTAAGTTCTAGGTTGTACGACTGTCGATATTCTATATTGGGCGTGCTAGTTTGGATCTAGATTATTTTCTTTTTGGATGACCTTTTTCAACACGTAGTCTCTTTCTTTTAGAGTGCTCAATTTTATCCTTTTATTATAAAACCGCATAGTCTTTTATTGATAGGCTGCAACTCAAAATGTTGTGTGCTCCCTCACCTTGTTTACAAAATGCAGATCCAATTCTTCTTATTTTCACTACATCAAACTGGCGATTGGTCACGGCCAAAATCCCTGACCAAGACTTTGGGTCGCAGACTTGGGTCGTGCCCATTTCGGGCGTGACCAATTTTATGGATCGCGGTCCAAGTCCATGACCAAAAAATGGTCACGACTCGTAGTGGGTCACGGCAGACGGTGGAGGACTTAGGCCGTGACCCATACTGCAACGGGGGAAAAATGGTCGCCACCTTCGTCCGTGCCCACAACCGTGACAAAATTGGTCGTGGCCAAAGTCCGTGACCCACACCGTGATGAGAAAAAAGGAAAAAAATAGTCGCGGCCCAAGTCCGTGACCCACAACCGTGACAAAAATTGGTCCTATCCAAAGTCCGTGACCCACACCGCGATGCAAAAAAAAAGTAAAAAATTGATCACAGAGTTTGGCCGTGACCCACAGCCGTGACAAAAATTGGTTGCGACCAAAGTCCATTACCACGTCGCGACGGAAAAAAATCGTCGCGGACTTTGGTCGTGACCATTTTTCATCACGGTTGGGGGTCATGGACTTTGGCCGCGACCATTTTTATACGCGACGGAAAAAATAAAAATGGCCATGGACAAAGTCCATGACCATATTTTACTATAATTTTAAAAAAAGATGTCCATTTTTGGTCCAATCCTAAAATCGGGGATCTTGTGACTGCACGTTCGGTTGCTACATGTAACATTGGACACGTACGAGGTGTTACAAATATTTATTATTGGCAAAACAATAAAAAAATCATAAATTGTGAATCAGGAATTTTGTTAATAAACAAATATATATACAAATTTAAAAAAATTACACATCTTAATAATTCATAGACGAAAAAAAAATTGGGCAGAGTTTCCTCTTTTTTCTGGACATTCCAAAACCTATAAATATAAAACCCGCTTATTATAAAGCCTGCACGGCCATAAAATTTAACAAACAAATTATAAAGGTCCGCACGACCTTAAAACTAAACAATAAAAGCCCATACGGCTGTAACAAATAAAAAACATAATCCTGAATGTCCACAACATTATATAAACAATCTTCATGTCGTAAACCATTGCTTTCTTCATTTGTTCCACGTGAAAAAATCCTACAAATGATAGGATAAAAAAAATGATATCAGTAACCAAGTAGTTTTACAAAAAAATTATTCAAGATGAAAAATTGCATATATGAGTTATAACTATCAACATATCAATGTTTTTATGCCTAAGTCTAGAAATATGCAATTATCGTCATATTCTCAAACCGGGAGTCCCGTGATCACGCGTCAGTTCTTACGATTCATATTGCTCCCGTTCGAGGTGTTAGTGCCACTCACGGGGCCGTTCGGGGGCTATTTCGAGTTTTCACCCAGTAACACTATATTTTTATGCCTAAGTCTATAAATATGCAAATTATCGTCGTATTCTCAAATCGGGAGTTCCGTGATCACGCGGTAAGTTCCTAAGAGTTACATTGGTCCCGTGCGAGGTGTTGGTGCCACTCACGGGGCCGTTCAGGGGCTGTTTCGCGTTTTCACCCACAAACGCCATGTTTAACCTAAGTCCTGATATTTTTAAATTATCGTCATATTCTCAAACTGGGAATTCCGTGATCGCGCAGCAAGTTCCTACGAGTTACATTAGTCCCGTACGAGGTGTTAGTGCCACTCACGGGGCCGTTCGGAGGTTGTTTCAGGTTTTTACCCACTAATGCCATGTTTTTTAGCTTACGTCTAGAAATATGCAAATTATCGTCGTATTCTCAAACCGGGAATCCCGTGATCGTGTTGTCCATTCCTACGAGTTACATTGGTCCCGTGCGAGGTGTTGGTGCCACTCACGGGGCCGTTCGGGGGCTATTTCGGGTTTTCACCCACCAACGCCATGTTTTTATGCCTAAGTCTAGAAATATGAAAATTATCGTCGTATTCTCAAGTCGGGAGTCCCGTGATCGTGCAGTCAGTTCCTACGAGTTACATTGGTCCCATGTGAGGTGTTGATGCCACTCACAGGGCCGTTCGGGGGTTGTTTCGGATTTTCACCCACTAACGTCATGTTTTTATGCCTAAGTCTAGAAATACGCAAATTATCATCGTATTCTCAAACCGGGGTCCCGTGATCGCATGGTCAGTTCCTACGAGTTACATTGGTCCCGTGCGAGGTGTTGGTGCCACTAACAGGGCCGTTCAGGGGCTATTTCGGGTTTTCACCCACTAACTCCATATTTGGCCTAAGTCCTGATATTTTTAAATTATCTTCATATTCTCAAACCGGAAATCTCGTGATCGCGTGGTCAGTTCCTACGAGTTACATTATTCCCGTGCGAGGTGCAGGTGCCACTTACGGGGCCGTTCGGAGGCTGTTTCAGGTTTTCACCCACTAACGCCATGTTTTTTTTAGCTTACGTCTGGAAATATGCAAATTATCATCGTATTCTCAAATCGGGAATCCCGTGATCGTACTGTCCATTTCTACGAGTTACATTGGTTCCGTTCGAGGTGTTGGTGCCACTCACAAGGCCGTTCGGGAGATATTTTGGGTTTTCACCCACTAACGTCATGTTTTTAAGCTTAAGTCTAGAAATACACAAATTATCATCGTATTCTCAAACCGAGAATCCCGTGATTGTGCGGTCAATTCCTACGAGTTACATTGGTCCCGTGCGAGGTGTTACTGCCACTCACGAGGCCGTTCAGGAGTTGTTTCGAGTTTTTACCCACTAACGTCATGTTTTTCCTAAGTCCTGATATTTTTAAATTAGCATCATATGCTCAGACCGGGAATACCATGATCGCGCGATCAGTTCCTACGAGTTACATTGGTCCCGTGCGAGGTGTTGGTGCCACTCACCAGGTCATTCGGGGGCAATTTCGGGTTTTCACCCACTAACGCCATTTTTTTTGCCTAAGTCTAGAACTATGTAAATTATCATCGTATTCTCAAACCAGGACTCCCGTGATCCCGCAGTCAGTTCCTACGAGTAGCATTGGTCCCATGCGAGGTGTTGGTGCCACTCACGGGGCCGTTCCATGGCTATTTCGGATTTTCACCCACTAACGCCATATTTTTATGCCTAAATCTAGAAATATGAAAATTATCATCGTATTCTCATAGCGGGAGTCCCATGATCGCGCGGTAAGTTTCTACGAGTTACATTGGTCCCGTGCGAGGTGTTGGCGCCACTCATGGGGCCGTTCGGGGGCTGTTTTGGGTTTTCACCCACTAATGCCATATATTTGCCTTAGTCCTGATATTTTTAAATTATCGTCGTATTATAAAATCAAGAATCCCATGATCGCGTGGTCAATTCCTACGAGTTACATTAGTCCCGTGCGAGGTGTTGGTGCAACTCACGGGGCTGTTCGGGGGCTGTTTTGGGTTTTCACCCACTAACGACATGTTTTTAGGCCTAAGTTTAAAAATATGCAAATGATCATTGTATTTTCAAACTAGGATTCCCATGACCGCGCACTTAGTTCCTACGAGTTACATTGGTCCCGTGTGAGGTGTTGGCTCCACTCACGGGGCCGTTTGGGGGCTGTTTTGATTTTTCACCCACTAACGCCATGTTTTTATGCCTAAGTCTAGAAATGTGCAAATTATCATTATATTCTCATACCGGGAGTCCCGTGATCGTGCGTTCAATTTCTATGAGTTATATTGGTCCCGTGCGAGGTGTTGGTGCCACTCTCGGGGCCGTTCGGGGGCTATTTCGAGTTTTCATCCACTAACGCCATGTTTTATGCCTAAGTCTAGAAATATGCAAATTATCTTGGTATTCTCAAATCGGGAGTCCCGTGATCATACGATCTGTTCTTATGAGTTACATTAGTCTCGTGTGAGGTGTTGGTGCCACTCACGAGGCCGTTCGGGTTTCCACCTACTAACGCCATGGTTTTATGTCTAAGTCTAGAAATATGAAAATTATCATCGTATTCTCAAACTGGGAGTCCCGTGATCGCGCGGTTAGTTCCTACGAGTTACATTGGTCTCGTGCGAGGTGTTGGTGCCACTCACGGGGCCGTTCGGGGGCTGTTTCGGATTTTCACCCACTAACGCCAAGTTTTTATGCCTAAGTCTAGAAATATGAAAATTATCGTCGTATTCTCAAATCGGGAGTCTCGTGATTGCGCGGTCAGTTCTTACGAGTTACATTGGTCTCGTGCGAGGTGTTGGTGCCCTCACGGGGCTATTCGGGGGCTATTTTGGATTTTCACCCACTAACGCCATGTTTTTATGCCTAAGTCTAGAAATATGAAAATTATCATCGTATTCTCAAACGGGGAATCCTGTGATTGCGCGGTCAGTTCCTATGAGTTACAATTGTCCCGTGCGAGGTGTTGGCGCCACTCACGGGGCCATTCGGGGGTTGTTTTAAGTTTTCACCCACTAATGCCATGTTTTTCTGCCTAAGTCTAGAAATTTGTAAATTATCGTCGTATTCTCAAACGGGAATCCTGTGATCGCGCAATACGTTCCTACGAGTTACATTGGTCCCGTGCGAGGTGTTGGTGCCACTCAAGGGGCCATTCAGGGGCTGTTTCAGGTTTCGACCATCTAACGCCATGTTTTTAAGCCTAATTCCTTATATTTTCAAATTATCCTTGTATTCTCAAATAGAGGGTCCCGTGATCGCGCGATCAGTTCCTACGAGTTACATTGGTCCCGTGCGAGGTATTGGTGCCTCTCACTGGACCGTTCAGGGGTTATTTTGGGGTTTCTCCTTTTAATGCCATTTTTTAATCCTAAGTCTATATATTTTCAAATTATCATTGTATTCTCAAATTGGGGGTCCCGTGATCGTGCGGTCAGTTTGTACAAGTTACATTGGTCCCGTGCGAGGTGTTGGTGCCTCTCATGGCGCCATTCGGGGGCTATTTCAGGTTTTCACCCTCTAACGCCATGTTTTTAAGCCTAAGTATACATATTTTCAAATTATCGTCGTATTTTCATTTCTAATCCCATAAAGGTCCGACCCCAATACATAATGGTGTTTGCTTGTATTAAGTGGTGATAATTATAATAATAATACTAATTATGGAAGAAATCATTTTCTGATAGAAAACATTTTAGGATAATTTCAATCAGCTAGGAACATGCTGAAAGCAATGATGCTTACTCGGGATTACTAAAAGCAAGACCGGAGACAAGTGTGGTACATAGAATAAAATCAGGTTTGAATTAAACATCACTAGGCCTCCATCACTGCAGTTGAAGCCGTTTCCCCAACTGTAAAAGCATGACGTTTTTCGAGTGGCATAGATGTCATATTCCTTTCCATACTTGAAAAATTAAACCAATTGGATTAGTTTCATATTATCTTGTAAAGGGACGGTAGAAATATAACTTTAGATTGAACACATACTTAATAGTGTGAGAAAATGAGCAACTCACGTATCCAACAAGACTGAGATAATTTGACTTAGAAAATGGTTGCAACATTTGTAACATTACCATCTACTCAAGTTCTAAAGGATTAGAAGTTGCATAAGAGTTATATAAACTGGTACATAACAGTTTATATAACTGTTATATACCAGTTTATATAACTATTATATAACAGTTTAGAAAGTGTGAGAGAGAGATTCCTCATTTTCATAACAACATCTACATCTAGAGGCCAATTGAATATTCAATTTCCCAATTTCAGAGTGCAGAAGAATAGCATTATGCAAAAGATTTTAGGATAAATTATACAATTTTAAAGGCCGGGAGCTAGAACATAGGCATTTCCAAATTAAGAAAATAGGTCTATGAGATTTGCAAAATTCATAAGCAGACATAAAAGAGAATAGGCCATCTATTTTAAGGGTCCATACCTAAGAGTCCCCCTCTGATATAATAATGTCATCAATTATGTCAGCTATAGGTCTGATTCTTTTGATCACATGGAAGCCATAAGAGCCTGAAAAAAGAGAATTTTTCTATTTTTGATGCATAAAAAAGCTAGAGACTTTGTTAGGATAGCAAAGACCAACACATCTTCAAACTAGTTACTTTAATGACACCATTTAAGATTCTAATGTGCAGACCCCATTTATTGAATGAAAGGAAAAGTTCTTTCCAACTAAGCCAATGGTGCTTGAAATTGTCATTAGAAGAGGAGCCCCAAAAGAAATTAGCAAAAACATTGTGTTTATATAACTGTTATATAACAACTTATATAAACTGTTATATAATAATTATAGTGGCTCTTCCGGATCTTCATTAGCGATTCATGATAGATCAAGGGACTGGAAAAAGCATACACAAGTGGACTAGCTTAGTCTTCTTTCTTGACTTTATTATTCTTCTACGGTCAACACAATTAGAATCGTTCGGAGCCAGTTTATAACGATTGCATTTTTCATGCTTGACTAGTTACACAATCTATGCATTGCCTTTTATCGAGAGAAAGACCATTCATCAACCACGAGATTTCTTGTTCTGATGTCTAAAACGTGCCAATTAAACTACTAGCAAGTGCTTGGATTCTTATGATGTTCAGCATCTACATAGGAAAGTTTCTCCCTTAACAGAGGTGTCATAAGTCGCCTCTTTCTACCCATCTGCCCAAGTAAGATAGTTCAATCACTTTATTTAATAAGAAATAAGCCTTTTGCTACAGCTCTGGAGCTTCCAGCTATAACATATTACACCTACCTATATCTATTACTTAACGGGAGCTTTCACACCGTTGGTTGCTACTATTCATTTCATACTCGACGAGACGATCTTATTGTCGGTGTAGTAAATGAAGACGATCCTAACGGAAGCTGTGTTGGGTTTTTTCCTTCCAACGCCATGTTTTTAAGATTAAGTCTAGAAATACGCAAATTATCATTGTATTCTCAAACCGGCAGTCCCGTGATCGCACGGTTAGTTCCTACGAGTTACATTGGTCCCGTGCGAGGTGTTGGTGTCACTCACGGGGCCGTTCGGGGGATATTTTGGGTTTTCGCTCTCTAACGCCATTTTTTTAAGCTTAAGTTAAGATATTTTCAAATTATCAACATATTCTCAAACCGGGAGTCCCGTGATAACGTGGTCTGTTCCTACGAGTTACATTGGTCCCGTGCAAGGTGTCGGTGCCTCTCACGGGGCTGTTTAAGGTTTTCACACTTTGATGCCAAGTTTTAAAGTAAAGTGTGAATACAATATCAATATCATAATAGGATACAAATAAGATTGACGAGGATAAAATAATATTTTGATACTCAATTTTCCTCTAAATCAACTAAAAAATCCTTCAAATTAGGGTTGTCATAAGAGCTAACTCGAACTCTTTTGGAGCCTTTAATGCGTCTACTTCAGTAGTCATACCCTTTGGTGCATGCATAGCAATATACCAATGGCCATCATTTATGAACTTCGAGTAAAATACCTTCTTTACATTTTGAAAGTCACAAATAAAAGGCTCGTGGACTATGCGATCTTTAGTCTTCATCTTTGATAAATCTACCATCATAAGTTTGGAGTCGGGATCAACTTTGCAAGCATTCGTTGTATCCTCCACCTTTACCCAATCACAATAGAATACGGATACTGTGAAATCCAAGTAATCAAGTTCTAGGATTTGTTGAATTATCTCATAATAGGTTAACACCGTATTCTTTGGATTTTTATCACTTTTGCTAGTGATACAGGTGGTCAAGGTAGAAATTGATATTCCACTATTCTGCATCAAAATATTTTCCTCATATGGATATGAAATGAAATCAAAACCATTGGTGCAGAATTTCTTAAACTCTTTCGAACGAAAACCGTGCAAGTTTGGAAGAGACGTCACCTCTTTTTAGAAGCTTCATTTATTAATGAATTTGTATTAGGACATATTTTTAGCACACATGAATAAATAACCGCACACATAAGATGTGAAAAGTACCTCTTTTGACACCTTTGCCCTAAAATTAGTTGTCATCCAATTTCTCCTTTTATTTTGGAAAATTTCATTCTTGTACTTCCTACCGAAAAGTGTAGAATTTAGATCATAAAATAAAAAATACATATAATCAAAGAAGAAGAATTCAGTAGATATTCACTCTCTCCATTCTTCGACTTCATCTTGCGATTCGAAGACATGACGAGTTTCTTGATCGTATTGTAGGTTTGTGAGTTTCAGCTCTTTAGGGTTCCCAAACAACAATTCGTCCTCAAACTCGTCAGGTTCCTCTATCACTCGTTCTCCACGAAAATTTTACCTCCTCACCTCTTGTTCTGGCATATGTTCCCTAGCATATAGCGATGATTACACTGTTATGTATTCTTCAACAATAGACTCTCTAATATACAATGTATTCTTTACATAATCTTTGAAGGTTTTCATCAAGCACTCAAAAGGATACATCCAACGATACCTAATAGGACCACATAATAAAGTTTTATCGCATAAATGCACAAGCATGTGGATGTTGATATCGAAGAATGACGGAGGAAAATATTTCTCTAATACACAAATTGCCTCGGCTAAAGTTGATTTCGCAGCTTTAATGTACCTTCTGTTTACCACTTTTTCACAAAGTAGGGTAAAACATAAACTGATTTGCATAATTTCCCGATAGAGATCTTTGTGTTCAGAGAAGCAATGCCGAAATAATAGATAAATTAATTGGATGATTACGTGCCAGTCGTGAGACTTGCACTGTTTCAAGTCATTTGCTTGGTATCTTACTACCCTACATAAATTACTAGAATAATCGGTTGGAGTTTTCAAGTTGAACAACTTGTCTAAGTAGTCAAAGTGAAAGCAGTCGAGGGGATAGAAATTCTTCCTGTTATAGGATCATTTTTTAACCACAGTTTTTTCTTTATTTTCATATCATGTAGATCTCAACGGGCCTGCTCTCCATCTTTGGAATGAGATCCACCCAGACATGTTCCTATCAAATGTTTTGCAATATTCTTCTTTGTGTGCATCACATCAATTATATGCTTTACACGATGATCTTTCCAATATACAAAATAGAAAAATATTGATCGCCTGGACCATGGCTTCGCTTTACTAGGGTCGTTCGGATCCCCCCTAGCTTTACGTTTCAGGTTTACAAACTGGGGGTGTTTGCCTACATAACTATTCCCCGCAGTCGCAGCCACCGCCTTCTCCTCAATTTGCTGACCAGAAAGCCGAACAGGTGTCATTCTGCGCTCATGACCGACAGGAAAAAAATTAGACTTATCGTTCCTAAAAGGGTGACTGGTTGGTAGAAATCTACGATGACCCGTGTAACTCATATTACCACTATTTTTTAACCAACATGCTTCAGTTTCCTCCCCACATATGGGACATCCATAATAACCATGAACATTACAACCGGACAAGGTCCTATAAGCAGAAAGGTCGTGGATCACCCACATCACCATTACTTTAAGTGTGAACTCTTCACCCTTATGAGAATTGAACGCTGTCACGCCTTTATCCCATAACTTTTTAAGTTCTTCGATTAATGGTGCTAAGAATATATCAATGTCATCAATGGGCGCCTTCGGCTCGGGTATCAACAAAGATAATAATTTGAACTCCTTTCTCATGGATAATGTCAGAGGGAGACTTAAAGGCGCCATGAGAACTGGCCAATAACTCTGACTAGTACTTAAATTACCGAAGGGGTTAAACCCATCGGTTGAGATTGCAAGACGAACGTTGCGCGATTCCTTTTCAAATTCATGGTGTTGTGCATTTAAAATTTGCCAGATGAGTGAATCAATCGGATGACGCATCAAATTCCCACCCACCTCACATCGAGCATGCCATGTCATGGCCTCCGCTATCCACGGTATAGTAAAAAATCATTTTAACCGTGGTCCAGGTGGAAAATACTTCAAAACCTTTTATGGGACTTGCGAGCACTTGCATTTTTTTGCATGTTTGTCCTTTCCATTCTCACAAACCACATATTTAGGCTCACTGCATATAGGACATTCATCCTTCTCTTCGTGCTCATTATAGTACAATATGCAATCATACTTGAAAGCATGAATAGATTTATATTTCAAACCTAAACCCTTCAAACTCTTATTCATAGTAGGATAATTGTCCGGTAATGTGTTCTCTTTTGGGAGAATTTCTTTAACCCACTTAAGAATTCCGGTTACGCTGTTCCCGGACAAACCAAATTGACTCTTCAAATTATGCAAACTAATCATTGTATATAATATCGAGTTCTCTTCATCGCAATCTTTATACAATGGTGTAGCCGCATCGTCTTTCAATCGTATGTATTCCTAATCTCCTAGTAGTTTAGCATATTTTTGTTCATTTACTTGGTCATAATGCGCATTATTTATATCCATAGGTTGGTGGTTTTGATGGTTATGGAGTCCGTAAGCATCATCAATTAAGTCGGTCAATGGGCGATAATTTGGCGAATCATGTACCAGTTCTACTCGTTGGGGTTCCGTTACACGGTCGGGTGCCGGTAATTCTTCTGGAACATAAGGTATAACTTTTTCACCATGGTATGTCCATATTTTATAGTCTTGACAGATTCCCCATATTCGTAAATGCAACTCAACATCTTCCAATAACTTATATTTTCCATTAATACAATGAGTGCATGGACACGAAATCTTGTCACTTTTAAGATTTTTGGAAGCCTATTTAACAAATTCATAAATGACCTTTACATGATTATTTGATATCCGGTTAGTCTCTCCCATCCACTCTTTGTATTGCGGCAAATCCATGTAATAATCTTCGAATTCCAGTCCTGTGGTAATAGGTTAAAAACATTATTACAACTGAAACAAAAAGAATATTCTTACGACTGAAAGAAAAAAACTTATCATTTCAACTGAAACAAAACGCAATATTCTTACAACTGAAAGAAAAAATATATCATTACAACTGAAGTAAAACCAATATTCTTATAACTAAAAAAAATATTACAACTGAAATGAAAGAAAATATTATTACACCTTGGCCAATAGATAAACTGGACAAGTAATAAAAGATTTTGCATAATTCCTCTACTCCATCCCGTCCTCGATGTTAATGTACACAAGTACATCTCCGTAGTCATTGTATATTTCATTGACCATTATTTGAGCCTCACCCTTCTCCAAAGGTCGACCGTGTACTGGAGTTACGACAGCTGTGGAGATGAGTATGCACACGCCAACAAACCTCGAATTTCTCATGTCCTTGATATAGTACTCTTCTCCATAGTCACCGTGAGTTGTTGACGATGATCCAAGTCCCGTGACTAGCGAAGGCGCAGGGGAGGGGAATGTTGGAGGAGGAGGCATTTGGGAGGGGAATGTTGGAGGGGAAGGTTATGTGAAACCTTGAGTAGGAGTAGGGTAAGGGTAACCTTGAGGAGGCATTGGGGGCCTATAACTTTCAAAAAAGTTCACAAGTTTCCTAATTTGATTCGTCAATAATCCCAGGATATTTTTAATCTCATGGACATTCCCATCGGTCTTCAACTGCTTCTCCTTTTAGGATGAGATACAATTCTTGACCGAAGAAAGCTCATCCACAATAGGTGTAGTGTGTTGAAGTTTTATTTTTAGCATATGTGAGCCAACACCTCTCGTCCTCCCCCTTTCGTCCTTCCCAAAGTTCTGTGTCAGGGCATCATTTTCAAGGTCAAAGTCATCAAAAGGGCTCGAATCAGATTGATTGGTGATGTTCTCTATTGATTCAAGTGTCTTAACCAAGTGCGATGGGAATTTATTATCTTTGTCCCGTCGAGCATGAATGAATAAGTTGGACCGATTTAGGTTTTTATAGGCATATGGATCATCCTTTGTCCTACTCTCCCATTCATTCTTCAAATCCTCATATGATTTGGATCCCAGCCTATGGATATCACTTTTTTGTGCCTATTTTTTTTATCCTTCTGGACCAACTTTTTCTCCTTCGCCTCTTCTCCAAAAAATTATTCCACTGGTCCAACGACATTTCAATATTGGGAGGCACTTTCTCTTTCAAAGCCCAAATATCTGCGATCGCTGCCTCTTTCGAGAAATGTTTCTTCCGAAGGTTTCTCCTGTATGTCCTCAATCCTTCAGCAACCCGAAATAGAACCCTACTCTTAGAACGATCAGGAAATGAGAAATGCTTGCAGATTTGGTCATGTATGTCATCTTTGACAGCTTGATCAACAATGTTCCAATTGTCTGGTCCACCGACTCCCATGTTCATTTTTCCCAGCGACAAACACCATGTTTTAAAGTTTAGCATGTCATTCCTATCACCCGTCGGGTTATTCCCGAGAAGGGAGAACCCAATGTGCTTCTTTTTATTTAAGCGGGAGGCATCGGGAGTGTTGGATGGGGGCGTTTAAGCAACGAGAGTGCTGGATTGGGGTGTAGGATCACTTGGAGTTGGACTTGGTGAGGAGTGAACCATTGGTAAGTGACTAAATAATTATAATAATATGAAATTATAACTAATTAATCAAGATTATGACTATATATATATATATATATATATATATATATATATATATACAGATAGATAGATAGATACCTTTTCAGAGTAAGACTTTAGAATAAGTTCATTGTGTCTGATCTCCATCCATTCGGTATTAGTTTTAAAGAACCTATGAATTTTTGCACGTGGCCAACTAGGAGGAAGGGTATCTATGATTGATGTATATATATCCATGACATGAACTCCCATATTTCTCAACTTGTTGGCAAGATTCAATTTTACATGCATGTGGCGCGAGACATCACAGTCTATGTCAATGCTCTCTGTACGCAGTTGTATCCATAACGGGTGGATTTTTTTTCCGCCTTCTCCAACAACGTAACCAAGGTCAGGGCTATGTCGAGATTATATGTGTGAAATATATTTTGTATAACGTCATCCCAGTTATCTGGTAGAGAAAATAGAATATGATCGAACAAGCAATCTTGTTGGAGGTCAACTCCGTGATTTACAAGGTAGGTAAATTGTTCGATCTTTTTATTTCCATACCTATAAATAGAAGTATCCTCTATATTATTCACACTAATACAAGAGTTATGTGTGCGGTCTAATTTCAACCTCTCCCACTCTTGTTGACAGTAATTATCACCGTGCCTCATTTTTCCTAAGAAAAGTATACAAGGGCGTGAATACGAGTCCCACTATTAAGGTTTGAGTTTGAATGTTATGAGAGTTTAAAAGTATATGTGAAATCCCAACAATAACCCTCCGTAATTGTTTATAACACGTTTTTGTTAGGGTTTATTATGAGAGAGTTTAAAAGTATATGTGTATTATCTATTCAATAAACATACAAACTACAGAATAAACAGAAACACACATTGTACTTACACACATATTGTAGTGCAAACAAACAACCAATGCATAAACACTATTGCAGAAGGTAAATGTAAAAAATTACATATTGTAGTACTCACACACATATTGTAGTACTTACACACATATTGTAGTGCAAAAAATCACGACATGCATATAACCCCCAATATAATATAATGGCACACATATAACCCTCAATAAAATCACGACAAGGTGGATGTAAATTTTTTTACTCATTAAAAATCCATTTAATTATATTTTGTCAAAAAAAATACATACACATACAATCTAGGGTTTATTGGCATAATCTATACATACACACATATATATAATCTAGGGTTTATTGACATAATCTATACATACACACACATACAATTTAGGGTTTACTAAACCCTAATATTTTTTTTGACATAAATCTATACATACACTCACATACAATATAGGGTTTATTGATAAAAAAGAAATTTACGTGTTCATAGTTACACACATAAACATACATATACACATAAATCTATACATACACACATACAAACATAAATCTACACATACATACACAGAAATTAGGGCTTTATATAGAAATCATGAAATCCAAATGAAATCAAAATGAATCAATACATACCAGAGGTTAATCCAAATGAAATCCAACTGAAATCGCTTAGCCCTTAGAAAGCCCTTACAAATCACAGAAATGACAAAGCAGCGAGTTTTTTTAAGACCTGAATCTGGTCACGGCCTAGAGCCGTGACCCCTAAGCACGCGACCAATATATGAAAAATGAGGGTGCTGTTGGCTTGCACCTGGTCACGGGCTAGAGCCGTGACCCACCATACGTGACCCTTTTCCCATAAACCTTACTGCTTGAATGAGGTATGGTCACGACCCACAGCCATGACCCACAATAAGAAATGGTCACGACCCCCAGCCGTGACCCTCAATGTGTATGTTTTGTACTTCGTCATGCCTTTGGTCATGACCCAAGTCCATGACCCATTCGCGACCAGTTTGGAGGGAATTTTAGCACAAAATTTGGGGCCAAGATGGTCACGCCCTGGTCATGGTCCAAGTTCGTGACCCACAGTGGTCAGGAATTTGATCCGTGACCACTTCTAGAGCATCGATGATTTAGTGTGGTAATAAATATGGTCACGCCAAATATTGAGTTGGTCACGGCCCAAGTCCACGACCAGCTGGTCGCAGACTTGGGGCGTAACCCACTGGGCGTTACCATTAGTAGGATTTGGTGTAGTGATAGTCACTCTTGGGAGAATCAAAGTTTAGTGCTCTTTGGCTGGGTAAGCCGATCTCTATGGGCACCACCTCTTCATTACCAAAAGCTAACATGAAAGGGGTTTCTCCCATCATTGTTCTTCGCATTGTTCTGTATGCCCAAAGTATGCTATGCATTTTGTTGATCCAGTTTCTCTTGGCATTTTCCAATCTTTTTTTCATTTCGTCCAATTGCGTTAGGTTCGTGATCTCTATTTTCCCATTGCATTAAGGATGAGCTGGTGCAGAGTGTAACTTTTTGATCCCCAATTGAATACATTAATTTTCGAGTTTGTCATTATTGAACTGCATGCTGTGGTCAGTAACAAAAGCATAAGGAATCCCTTATCTCTTGATGATGTTCTTCTAAATAAAGTGGAATACCTTCTCATATGGCATTTCAACCAACGGATCAACTTCTACCCACTTGGTGAATAATCGATTGCCACAATCAAGTATTTAAATATGTCCCTTGTCTACGTTAATGGGATGACCAAATCAATCCCCCATATTGCAAAAGGCCATGAAGAAGTGATCGGTGTTAGTGTAACTCTAGACTAGTTATGTATCACGGCATATCTGCGGTATTTATCTCATTTTTTTTTGCATAATTGGCACAATCACCCTTCATGGTGAGCCCTCAGGTAGAGACCCATTTTACTAACAATCTCCTTACTGAATGAGCTCTACATGATCCCTCATGTACTTACTTAAATAAATTATTGATCTCCATGGGCTATATGCATCTAAATAGCAAGATAATAAATGTTCTTCTAAATAGAATTCTTCCTTCGAGTACATACCTCGTTGTTTTATAGCAGAGTCTTCTCGCTTCCTTTAGATCTGCTGTCACGATACCAATCTCCAAGTATGCGTAGATGGGGTCCATTTATGGTGATCCTACATTTAAATAAGTAATGAGGATGTGATATTCTTCTGTGCTGCATTGTGACAAGATCTCCACTGGGACTTTTCTACTGAGTTCGACTCTTGTTATAAATACCAGCCGAGCAAGAACATTTGCTCAGACATTTTCAGCCCTTGGTATTCTAATCATTTGTACATTCAAGAATCTTAATAAAAATATTTTTACTTTTGTCAAGTATTTCATCATTGATTCTTCTCGGGCCTCATAAATTCTGAGGATTTAATTCATGACCAGTAAAGAGTCACCGTGTGCTAAAAAGAACACGAATCCCAATAATGATTCCAATCCCAAGCCTGCAATCAGTGATTCATATTTTGCATCGTTGTTAGATGCCTCAAAGTTGAGTCTGATGGCATGTTTGATGTCTACACTATCAGGCGTATTGATGATTAAACCTTATCCACTGTTGCTAACGCATGATGAACCATCAACAAATAACTTCCATACGTAGAGTTCTTCTTCAAAACCTTCTTTGACTAAAGATTCGTTCTTGTACAATTATTTTATCTTCTCAGTCTCATGCATTCTTACATGTTGTCGAACTAATGACTCCGATCTGTCTCCAATCTGATAGACTAATTTTCTTTTGGATTTTGGCTCTGTTGATTTTATGCTGAGCTATCTTCCATAAAAGTCTGCTTGGTTATTTTTACTGCTGAGATCTCTTTCAAAGAAGTCTGTTCGGATGGTTTTGTGTTGAGATCTCTTCTAGAGAAGTATGCACTTAAATAAATTTTACTATGATGTCTGTTATGACCTGACCCTTAATCGTCATTATGTAATCATCTATAATGTTATACTCTCCAAGTTCCATAACCTAAGCCATTAGTCTACTTGATTTCTATGACACCCCACCTAATTAAATACCGGGTGATATGTCCTTTATTCTATTTAAAATAGAATAACCAGTTGTATCAGTCTTTGCATAACTGTCGAATAACTTTTTATTAATTACTAACCACCTAGTATTTAAAAAGTTAGATGTCAAATTTTATCTTGAATTAACAACCAACCAAAATAAATGAATAAATAAACATTCATCATCAAATACAATCTCATAGGAAATGAATTGTTATAACGAATTAACTGAGTCGGGGGTAAACACTTCCAGAATAAAATCCGGCTACAATATTCTGAAATGAAATAAAGCCTAATAACAAAAATAAAAACAAACTTCTGAAGTAACAATCTCTTAAACAAGAATGGGAAACATGCCCTAACTGGTATAAAATGCTCCGAATGAGTCAAGGATAAGTGGAGGCGTCTAATACCAAGGTCCTATAACTTCCATAGCAGCTACATCACATAAACTAATGGGAACTCTAAGCTTGGTGTCTCTGCGGTTGGGCACCTGATGTAATATATATAGACAAAAGGAAGAGATTTGCAAGAAACGGGTCAGAGCCCGAGTTGAAAATAGTTTTAAAACAACAAGTTTTTAAATTACATTAAACAATGAATATCATATACATGTTAGTCACGTGCTCTCAGTTGATATTCTCGCCTCTTTACTATTGTGCATGCCTAACGCAATCTCCTAACCCATCATAGTTACGCTATCCCACTTAACTAGTTTGGATCAAGTCTCTTACTATGATGCCTATGTCATTGTGCCCACCCGTATTATCAGAATAATACATTCTTGCATTCCAATATTTATTAATCAATTCAAGTATTTTTTCACTCATATAAGTTCCCATAATTATAATATATTTTATATGCCCTACTCTTTGTTATCTACTAGGCAACACAGTAGAATAATCACAAGTGTGTATATATATATATATATATATATATATATATATATATATATATAAGGCACCCCGAGACTAAGCTATGGTGAATGCATACTCTGCTATCAAGTTCCAGTATATCACATACTACATGATGGACTATAGGTTCATAATCACTCTAGAACCATATAAAAACACAAGTCACACATAATGGAGGCGAATCATAGTTCTAAGTCACAAGGGAGACGCACATACCCACTTACCCCTTACGACTGTCTTCACTATCATTCACAAATAGGTTGTACCAAGGTTCTATGGTTCTGAGGTACAAGTCCATATTCGCTCGATGGGCTCATTAGAATAAGACTGCCCTAGCATGGAAACCTCTGTGATAGCAAGTAGCGCGGTATGATGCATTACACATAATAACCATACTATAAGTAATCACACAACCTAAGTATATATAAAATCCATATAAGTATATGCACGTCCCATTTTACAAGTCCCATACGTAGTATATTTATATCTCGAATATTCTACGTAATATTTTCTTTAATGCGGCAACTCTCGTCGCATAACTTCAAGTACCTTTCCTTATTCTAAAAAGGTTACTAAGTTTTCGCTTATTACTTGGTTATTTCAGTATCTATAATGTACCCCCACTACTGGTACTAACCTTGAATATTCATTTATTCGATATAAACCCCAATTTATATAATTTCCAATTGTAACGCATTTGAAAAATACTCACAAATCTCCCCATTCAATCCCATACATAATGATACTTTCCAGGCCTTAACTATAACCCTACTAACCTTCCCTAAGTCCCATTATATTTAATTAATCAACATTAAGGGTTCGTAAAATTTGGGGTTGGATCAAAACTTAAAAGGAAAAATAAGTCACAAATTGCAGGGGAGTCGATAGATCGAAGAAATGGGTCGATCGATCGATCCATCAGATATTGGCCTACGATGTCTGCATAATTTTGCCTATAATTTTCTTCAATTTTAAACCTCAAATCATCCATTAAAATATCCCAAACTCCCAAATAATCATACTAAATGTTACACCAACATAAATACATAAGTTCTAACGTATTAGAATCATCAAATCATCATGGGGCATAATTTTCTTGGATTAAATCATGAATATTTCTTAAAAACCCTAGTTCCTCAATCTTTATTCCAGAACACCATAAATCTTGATTTAATTCAAAATTCCCAACTCTTAGATTATGATTTCATTTTTCTATTAATCCCAGATATTCATCTATATGGAAAACCTACCCAATTTCAAGATTAAATTCTCCAAATTCATAAATTATCAAATATTTAAGGATTTTCTTCAATTCTAGACTACCATAAATAATATATGCATTGAATCTTTGCAAGATAAACCACTTGAATTTAATGGAATTTCTGGTCCTTTGAAGAAGATGGTATTGGGAACGGTTCTCTCTTTTCGATCAACGCGTGGGTGGTGACGGTGGTGCAAACGGCGTACCGGTGGTGGCTCTAGGTTTGAAAACCTTTTCTTCTTCCTCCTCTACTGGAATTCTTAGATTTTGTGGATTCTAAACCTAGAAGACAACTTCTCTCATATTATATAACCCTTGAATTTTCGTTTGTTTACTTACTCCAAAAAATAAAATGACCGAAATACCCTCCCGGTGTACCAGTTTGGCCTAAAACTGCCCCGGTACCCAAACTAAACACCCGAGTAGACTTTTCTCACTATCTTGAACCTTTCGGACACTTTGGCGAACTTTAAATGACCATATGGGTGACTCATATATAACATACTTTTATTCCATTAAATTTAGTCCCGACATGGCTGACACGCGCGTCCCGACTTAATTTTTATAACTCTCGTATTATTCACTTGAGACAATTTTAATAAATTCATAATCACATATTACTTTAATCACTATGTAATATTAAACATAATTCACATCAATAATACTAACTACCATCATGCTAGTAAATATCTATTTGAATCCGAATTAATCATAAATTTCTTTCTCATTATTTAATTCGATTAATCCCATAATTAAAATCACTAAAATTTATGGGGCATTACAATTTCTTCGGTTTATGATTGGATTTTTATAAGGAAATATTTTATATTGTTCATGTACATTTGAGTATGTCGTATAATGCTACAACCGTCAAAGATTTATTCAAGATCAATCATGCATCAAGACAGATCCAAATATCAAGCTTCTTCAACAAACGAGCCTCTACGAGATTAATTTTGGTAAGGGTTGTGTTTAAGTTTCATTTTAGTATTGGGATATATTTTATAAAATGTTTTATAAAAAAAGAGGCATTTTTAAGGGAAGAAATTTCGGTTCAGAAAAGTGAATCGGTTTAGAAAAATTGAACCGATTCAGTTCACCAGATTTGGCCTTGGTACTGGAAAAGTGAACCGGTTCGATTTTTATATCGGACATAGTGAACCTGTTCGGCGCACTGTCTTGGAAAATTATTTTTTTCTATAAATACCTATTTCGGTGGTGTATTTGTTGAAGTCTTTATGAGAACATTTTTTAGAGACCTACAACTACAAGTCTTCAATTTTTTGTGTCCCAAACACATTTTTGATTCACACAAAACATCCCATATACTTTTGTGAATCATTTGGAACCTTAGATACAACTTTGGTAAAGTTTGTCTTATAGAGATTGTAAATATACGGCTGATAATAGGTGCCACTTGTGGGAGGTACTGGGCTGATTAACTGCGTGTCATGGGGAGTGCTGCGATTTTCCTGGGCTGATCGGGTTGCGTGTCCTTGTGGTATAGTTGCGTGTGAACCACTGCAGATTTCATTGTAATCTTTGTAAGTTGCTTACAAATTATAGTGAAATAAAGATTTTACCCGAATGTTTTTTTTCTTGAAATCTGTTTGTGTCAGCTTATTCATCGCATGATTTAATTTTTGATTGGATTTGACATGTAGATGCATGTTTAGGGGCTGAATAAAATTGATGTTTGGTTTGTGCAAATTTAGATATCCAATTAAATGAGTTTAAATTGGAAAATTGCGAATCCGTTTGAATCAATATTACACACGGCATTTACAAATTGGTATCATAGCTTTTTAAAGTGAGTGCATACCCTTTTCAAATTGGTATTAGAGCGGGTTTCACTAAGTTATTATAAATTCCTATTTTCGGCAAAAATTGTGTGATATTCATTTTTTTGTTAAAAATCAGGTTTTTGAAAAATCGTAATTTTTTCGATGGAGCAGTTATTTAATCAGAGGCCCCCTCCTATTGATACAAGTCAGAGTTTTGACGATCCAATTCAGTTGAATTTGACGTTTGCCAAAAGAATGAAGTTTTGGAAAAAAAAATTCTCGTTTTAAATCCGCGATGGATCTTTTGCAAACGGTTCAAAATCAAAGAGATTTTTATCGTGAAAAATTTATTTCTTTGGACCAGGAATTTAATGCTTTAAAATTATCCAAAAAGGGGAGTGGTGATAGAGTCCTATTTGTGCCATTGAGGATAACAATTTAATTAATGATTTTACGGCACGTGAAAAGACTCTTAGGGATAAATTTATTTTAATTGAGGGAGAGCGAGATAACCTTCTAGGTTTGATTGATGATTTGAAGAAGAAGTCCCTCAAATTGAATTCTTTGCTTGAGTCTAAAATTTTGATGTTGAAAAAATGATTTGACAAACTCGAGTAGTGTTTGTAGTGATGGTAATGGATAGTCTGGTTCTTAAGTTTTGAATGTTAAAGCCAATACCATTATTTGTTTTAGAGGGCTAATTAATCCCAAGGATGTCAGAAATGGTCAACCCATAGGTGTTGTTCCACCTGTTTACACACGTTCACATTGTGGTAGGAAGGTCACGTTAGGCGTTTTTGTTTCCATCTTCAAAAAGGTCCTAGAAAGTTTAAGTCTAGTGTTCCTGTGGTTTCCAAAACCCCCACTCGATGTTACACACCTATTTGGGTTAGGAAATCTCTTTTAGAGGCACTAGATGTTAGACTAGTTGATTCTTGATTCCTTGCACATGATTCTTCTCTTTTCATATCATATAGATGATTCTGTTTGCTTATTTATCATATGATAGTTATGCTTCTTGGTATACTCTTGCTAGTGTTATGACATTTGTACTTTTTGTATTATTTTTTTTAGTGTCCATTTATATTTTTTTTGGTCATATTTGAAAAATACGAAAATATTTTATTTTGATAATTGTTTTTTGAAAAAATCCAAAAAGATTTTTGTATTTCGTTTTACACCATTTATGAATGAACCTTTAGGATGATCGAGTCACAAGATCATGCCATATCCATGTTGATGATGCTAAGAATCAGTACCACCAGGTAAGGTGTTTCCAAGCTCTATATATGAATAACAATGGCAGCACAGCTATATAAAGAGATAAGAGAAGGAGGTGAGGATATGAGGAATCAACAACGGAATTTAAGTGGCTCAACCAATCTGGCCTACGTCCACTGTGAGTGTGTGAGTAATATCACTGAATGAAGGCACTAATGGCCATGGATACAATTCTCTCAAGCTTTCTCTCTCTACTGTATATTTAGACAGAGTTTCAGCTAGGGTTTAATAACTGGGATCCTTTTGCAAGGTAGGGGATGACCCATATATATAGCACCAAGGGGGTGTAATGTACCCCCCATGCATGCAATGAGCATGTGTGTGATATCCTCACCAATGTGGGAGTGCCATCTGTCACTGTCACATGTAAGGAATGATGATGAAATATTCTCCCCATGTGTGGAGAATAATCTTGTTACAACTGATTTATGCCCAGGTGTCCTTATCCAAATGTCAACAGATGCTCGACAGTCATATTGGTGAATGACCTCGGCCTGGGAGAGGTCGAGCTGTAAAGGCTTGATGTACGTTCAATCCGAGATGTGTCATAAGGAGTCTCGGCCTGATCTCAGCCGAGACATATGATGGGGTCGGCCCGAGCCGATGTTGGACATATAGCATGCTGATGATTACTAATGCTTCTCGTCACCTCGGCCCAAGCCGAGGTAGGACTGGTTCCATGTTGAAGGTGATCAGGGCTCCTTGTCACCTCGGCCTACTACTGGCCGAAGTTGCTATACCCAGGTACATGAGGATGCTGTTGATGCCTGCGATGCGTGTAGTGTCCCTTGAAGTGTATATGGTAGTGTCGGCCTGGGCCGAGGTTGGTTTGGCCGAGGGATGATGTCGTGGGCCCCTGGCCTACATAGGGTCGATCAATGTCTCGGCCATCACCTCAGCCGAGGTAGGTGTCCCTGGGCCGAGGTTACACTTGGGGCATATCAATCACCCCCCAGCCCTTAGTCATATGCGAGAGCGAGTGGCTAGGGGATTACTTTCCCTCCGAGGCCTGTCCGTCCCAAGTTAACACCTGTATGACACCTGTCTCAAGCTATAGCATGCAAATTTGGCTGGCGTGTGCTGTCAGTAGTCCCTTGGGTTTCCCAAGGCAATGATGGGCCTTGGGAAGTGTGCCCAAGTATTTAAGGGTTTAAACCCTTCCTTTCTCTTTCTTCTTCCTCATTTCTTTCCCGCGCACGCTGAGTTCTTGCGATTTTCTCTTTCTCCAAAGCTCCTCAACTCAACGTCCTTCTGCAGAGGGTTTCCCCTAGTTTTCTTGCGAGTTCTCTTCGTTTCATTCGTCGATTCACTTCCAGGTACCTCTCCTTTTCCATTTCCTCTTTTTTTCACATTTTGTTTGCATTTTCCGACGTGTGTTTGAGTTTTCTGGCGAGCTCCATTAACTTCCGGCGAACTATGTTTTCTTGAAACTTCTAAGTTTGATCTTTAGGCTTCTTCATTTTATAAGCCAAACTGTTTGTAGCTTTAGGAGTTTTTCCCAAGTTTAGGGTCGTCCCAAGTTTTGGGTCGTCCTCTGATGCTCAGACCCCTGTACCAACTTCTTGAGGACTTCCCTTCTCTCAGAGAGAAGACCTTAGAGAAGATTAGGCAAATAGAGAGAGCTCAAGAAGAAGCTCGTAGGTCCCAGGAGTTCCCTATTAGACCTATATTTCCCCCACCTCTCAAGGTGGTATATCCTGATCCTCCTGAGAACTTTTATCAGACAAACGTCTCTGCCAACCCATTGCCGATGTCTGAGTCTGACTCTTCCACCTCAGACCCCATGTCTGTGGACTCTTTCCAAGAAGCCATGGATTTTACACCTCGGACTGGTCAGGACCCTGACCAGGTCGAGGTCTCCAGCCGAGCTTCATCCCAGAATGGCTCAAGCACCTCAAATTCTTCTTCAGAGGTCGAACTTGTTGAGCCAAATGTGGTTGTGCCACCCATTCTTGATGCCATCCCTCTATCGGCCGTTACAGGGGATGAGGATGCTGAAAGTGATGTTGACATCTCTGAAGCAGTCGAGTTTGAGAGCACAGTCACTGAAGTGGATCTTTTGCACTTCAGATATTTATACTCCAATAGTCCCTCAATCAGATTAAGGAGACCTCTGAGGGAAGAGAGGGCCTACCATGGCCGAGATGGAGAAATTTTCTTGTACGAGTAGATGTTTAAGTTAGGGTTTCGCCTACCCATTCATCTTATCATCAAATCCATTATTTCCTTCATCAACTTGGCCCCCTCGCAGCTCTCTCCCAATGCTTGGAGAGTCATTATTGGGGCCATCATCTTGTGGAGGGCAGTCCACCACTCTGACCTCCCAGTTCAGGTCTTTGCTGGTTTCTATGTTCCTACCTCGGCCAAAAATCATCCGAGCTACTATCACTTCGTGGCTCGGAGGCCTGAGAAGAAGATGCTCCAGGTGACTCAGACCTCGAATCACAATTGGAAGCCCCGATATTTTTTCGCCTCAGGGCCATGGGAGTTCGGCCCATCTGTTACTTCTTCCACTCTTGGGCCGAGGATACCCCTCAGATGGGGTAAGGTCACCATGTCTGCAAGGGCCAATCCTGGTCTAAGTCATCAAAACATCCAAAAGGTGAAGGCCCTGCAAGACCAAGGGGCACACGGCTTGTTTGTTAAGTTCGAGCATTTGCTGACCCCCCAGTTTCTCTCAGGGACGAGCCTGGGTGGGAACCCCCTTGTTTAACTTCGGTAAGGATTTTTCTTTCTATTTCAAGTCTAACCCCTGATCATTCATGTCTGATTTCTGACTCTTATCTTTTAACTTTTGGAGAGAGACCACCAGGTATCCCATACGAACTGTGGGAGATGGCAACTCCGAGTTTGGCAAGGCTTGTAAAGAGGACTGGTTTGAACGCTCCTCCTCCAGTTCCCTCAACATTCAAATCCAAGAAGAGGGCCCCTGAGGTCCTGGCCTCTGAGGATCAGAGGCCGACCTCAAGACAAAAGAAGACCTCAGATGCTGCGATCCCAATTTCTTCGGCCGACATTCTGACAGCTCGTCTGGAGCAGTTGAAGTTAACTGACAGCGCCGTCGGCAATAGCAGATAGGCCATGGACGCACTCTCCTTTGTGATGACCGAGGCAGACAAGCATTTCTATAGAGCCATGGACACCTCCGTGCTGGTTGAGTTCGGCCTTCACAGAGCCGTCCAGGTATGAATTGTTCCTTTGTCAGAATTTTATAAGTGTAACGTATGATTTTACTCCCACCTAACCTCTTCATTAACTGTGCAGGGTGTGACTGCCATGTACCAACTTTCTAACTGGGCCATTAGGAAATTGCCCCTCATTCAGAAGGGGCAGGAGGCTGAGAAGGTCGAGAGCGCCCTGAATGCCGAGGTTGACCGTCTGAAGTCAGAGTTGCAGAATTCTGAGAATAAGGCCAAGAACTCTGAAAATAAGGCCCAGGGTTTGGAAAAAGATCTCTCTGCGCTCGTCAAAAACCATGCTAAGGCTCTGAAGGACAAAGACGATGCTCTGCAGCAGAAGGTCAACGCGGCTGTGAAGGCTACCCTTGCAGATGCCTCAGAGAAAATAATTTCTGACTATAAAGTCTCTGAGGAGTTCGTGGGTTTTGGTTTTGAATACCTCGAAAGAGGTATCAAAGCCACTACCAAATGGGCCGAGGTAAGAGAGAAGGAGGTCGGCACTATAAAGGCCTCCGACTTTGTGGCCTCGGCTTCGCCGACCCTCAATTTGCCCAGGCACTACAAGAGGTAGAAGACGAGGCCGCTGCCCCAGCCGATACTGCAACTCTGGGAGGGTCTGAGATCAGAGGGACAGATACTGTTGATGAGGTGGCCGAGGTTACTAATGCTGAGCAGACGAATCCGGCCGAGACTGTCAATGTCCCCCCCCCCCAAAAAAGGAGTGATTTGTAACAACAAACATTTTGTAATTTGTAATTTGTAGTAATGAACATCATATGTAATCTCTTCTTTTTACTGAATGCCAATCCTCTTATTTTGATCTCTAAATGCCTCTGAATGCTATTAGTCTCTGAAGTCATTACTTAATATGCTGTGCTCATAACCGACTTCACCAAATTAATGATGTTAAGGGTCTGAGGTCATCTAACCCAGGTGTCTGAGCTCAGACCTCGTCACCACTGAGTGATGTTATGAGGGTCTGAGTTCATCACCTAAGAGGTTAGCCTCATAATAAATATCACCAAATTAATGATGTTAAGGGTCTGAGGTCATCTAACCCAGGTGTCTGAACTCAGACCTCGTCACCACCGAGTGATGTTATGAGGGTCTGAGGTCATCACCTAAGAGGTTATCCTCATAATAAATATCACCAAATTAATGATGTTAAGGGTCTGAGGTCGTCTAACCCAGGTGTCTGAGCTCAGACCTCATCACCACTGAGTGATGTTATGAGGGTCTGAGGTCATCACCTAAGAGGTTAGACTCATAATAATGTCACCAAATTAATGATGTTAAGAGTCTGAGGTCCTCTGCTAAGGTGTCTGAGCTCAGACCTCGTCACCACCGAGTGATGTTATGAGGGTCTGAGGTCATCACCTAAGAGGTTAGCCTCATAATAAATATCACCAAATTAATGATGTTAAGGGTCTGAGGTCATCTAACCCAGGTGTCTGAGCTCAGACCTCGTCACCACCGAGTGATGTTATGAGGGTCTGAGGTCATCACCTAAGAGGTTAGCCTCATAATAAATATCACCAAATTAATGATGTTAAGGGTCTGAGGTCATCTAACCCAGGTGTCTGAGCTCAGACCTCGTCAGCACCGAGTGATGTTATGAGGGTCTGAGGTCATCACCTAAGAGGTTAGCCTCATAATAAATACCACCAAATTAATGATGTTAAGGGTCTGAGGTCGTCTAACCCAGGTGTCTGAGCTCAGACCTCGTCACCACCGAGTGATGTTATGAGGGTCTGAGGTCATCACCTAAGAGTTTAGCCTCATAAAAAATATCACCAAATTAATGATGTTAAGGGTCTGAGGTCATCTAACCCAGGTGTCTGAGCTCAGATCTCGTCACCACCGAGTGATGTTATGAGGGTCTGAGGTCATCACCTAAGAGGTTAGACTCATAATAATGTCACCAAATTAATGATGTTAAGAGTCTGAGGTCCTCTGCTAAGGTGTCTGAGCTCAGACCTCGTCACCACCGAGTGATGTTATGAGGGTCTGAGGTCATCACCTAAGAGGTTATCCTCATAATAAATATCACCAAATTAATGATGTTAAGGGTCTGAGGTCCTCTGCTAAGGTGTCTGAGCTCAGACCTCGTCACCACCGAGTGATGTTATGAGGGTCTGAGGTCATCACCTAAGAGGTTAGCCTCATCACAAATATCACCAAATTAATGATGTTAAGGGTCTGAGGTCATCTAACCCAGGTGTCTGAGCTCAGACCTCGTCACCACCGAGTGATGTTATGAGGGTCTGAGGTCATCACCTAAGAGGTTAGCCCCATAATAAACTTCTGGTCTAAAGAACGAAGCAAGAACTTGATATGGAAACTGATCTTTATTAATAACCTCTTCTCAGTAAGATAGTACATTTTCATAAAATTCTATACAACATCATATGTAATATCTCTTGGGATGGTTAGCATTCCATGGGTTAGTGAAGGGTTCTCCTTCTAGGTTTTCTAGCCTGTAAGTGCCAGGCACAACCTCTTCCGTTACTTTGTAGGGGCCATGCCAGTTTGGGTGTAGCTTGTTTGCCTTCTGTAGAGTCTTCTTTAGCACTAGGTCTCCCACTGCAATGGGTCTTGACTTCACCCTCTGGTTGTAGAATTTCGCTGCCCTCTGCTGGTAGGCTGCCTTTCTGACCTCTGCGTCTTCCCTTCTTTCTTCGATGAGATCCAGGTCTAGCCTTCTCTTTTCCCCATTGCTGTCAGGGTCGTAGGTTTGAATTCGATTAGTCGGCAGTCCTACCTCCATTGGTATGACGGCCTCTGAGCCATGTGCTAGCATGAATGGGGTTTCTCCCGTTGGTGTCCTTGTCGTAGTTCTGTAGGCCCATAACACTGCGCAGACCTCTTTTGTCCATCTACCCTTCGCATATTCTAACCTCTTCTTGATTCCGTCCAAGATGGTTCTGTTTGTGACCTCGGTCTGGCCATTAGCCTGAGGACGACCAGGAGATGAGAAGAACTGTTTAATCCCCACCCTTAGGAAATATTTTTCTAAAGAGGAGTTCTTGAACTAGGTCCCATTGTCTGAGATGAGAGTGTTCGGGAGGCCATATCTGCATATGAGGTTCTTCCAAATGAACTGAAAGGTCTTCTGCTCTGTACTTGTTATCATCGGTTCTGCCTCCACCCACTTTGAAAAGTAGTCAATGACAACTATCAAGAATCTATAGTTATTGGCAGCTCTTGGCAAAGGTCCTACTAAGTCAATTCCCCATACCGCAAATAGCCATGGAGAAGAGATTGACGTCATAGGCTGATGAGGTTGATGAGGGATGGTGACGAACCTTTGACATTTATCGCACCTCTTCACATAGTCTGTAGCGTCCTTAGACAAGGTAGGCCACCAGTATCCCTGAGTGATGATCCTCTTGGCTAAGGGCTATCCCCCTATATGGCTAGAGTAGGAACCCTCATGAACCTCCTGTAAGACCTGGGGTACCTCCATGGGATGCACACATCTGAGGAGAGGCAATAGAAACCCCTTTTTGTACAGGACGTCTCCTACTATTGAGAACTTGGCAGCCCTGTATCTCAACTTTTTCCTTTCCATCTTGGACTCAGGTAGCTCTCCGTCTCTTAGGTATCTGACGAGCGGGTCAATCCATGAGTCTCCCATGTTCACATTGTGACAAGGGCTACATACCTCATCCTCCTCGATGCTTGCTTTTCCTAAGACCTCGATTGGAATGGTCCTTCCCAAATCTGTCTTCATTGCCGAGGCCAGCCTTGCCAATGCATCAGCGTGGTTGTTGCTCTGCCGAGGCACTCTCTTCAGCTTTGCTTCTTCAAAATACTCTAGAAACCCTCTTACCTTCTTTAAGTATTTGTCCATCCTTTCGTCTTTGGCCTCGTATGCCCCCAACACTTGATTGATAACCAACCTCGAGTCGCTATGGAGTAGGAGTCGCTTTACTCAAAGAGTTGTTGCCAATAAGAGACCTGCTATCATGGCCTCATACTCAGACTCGTTGTTGGAGGCCTAGAAGTTGAATCTCAAGGCGTACTCAATGTTGGCGCCATCTGGAGCCGAGAGTATTAGCCCTGCGCCGCTTCCACTATCACAGGAAGAGCCATCAATGAAGAGGCTCCATACGTCTGCATCTGATGAGAAGACCCCTTCTCTCATAACCCCCTTCTTGAAGAGGTATCGATCCTCTTCGTTCTCTTCCACTCTGCTCTGGGTTTTGTCTGGGACGACCTCTTCTCGGACTCAGAAGACGTTTGGTGCAGTCTCTTTCGAATCTCGGAAGACACTACGGTTCGTCTCTTCGCCGTCATCTGAACCTTTCTCTATATCGGCCTCTTCCCAAGTGAACTCTGTGACGAAGTCTGCGAGGGCCTGCCCCTTAATGGCTGTCCTAGGCTGGTAGGTAAGATCATATTCTCCTAGCTCGATGGCCCAGGTCATCAATCTTCCAGACTTCTCAGGCTTGTGCAGAACCTACCTTAGTGGGGAGTCAGTGAGGACTATCATGGAATGCGCTTGGAAGTAAGGCTTCATCTTCCTTGAGGCATGTATCAGGGCATAAGCCAACTTCTCCATCCGGGGATAGTTTTGTTCAGACGCTTGAAGGGCCTTACTGTTGAAGTACACAGGCCTCTGGATTCTATCCTCTTCCCGTACGATGGATGCACTGATGGCTGACTCAGAGACTGCCAGATACACAAACAATCTCTCCCCCGTGATGGGCCGAGACAGCAACAAGGGAGACTCCAAGTAGGACTTGAGTTGGTCAAAGGCTTTATCACACTCTTCGTCCCACTGGAAGGCCTTTCTCAGAACTTTAAAGAATGGAAGACACTTGTCCGTCGCCCTGGAAACAAACCTGTTAAGGGCAGCCACTCTTCCGGTGAGTCTCTGGACATCCTTGATACTCCTAGGAGTCTTCATGTCGAGCAAGGCCTTGATTTTCTCAGGGTTTGCTTCAATCCCCCTCTGATTAACGATGAACCCCAGCAACTTCCCGGCTCCTACCCCGAAGACGCACTTCGCTGGGTTGAGCTTCATTCTGTATGAGTCCATGACATCAAAGGTCTTCTCCAGGTCTGCTATGTGAGTATAGGCTTTCAGGCTCTTCGTTAGCATATCGTCCACATACACCTCCATGGCCTTACCTATCTTCTCCTCGAACATCTTATTGACAAGACGTTGATACGTTGCCCTCGCATTTTTCAGGCCGAAGAGCATCACCTTGTAACAGTACGTCCCCTTGCCAGTAATGAAGGCTGTCTTCTCAGAGTCTTCGGCATCCATGAAGATTTGGTTATAACCTGAATAAGCATCCATGAAACTCATGAGCTCGTGCCCTGCCGTTGCATCCACCATCTGGTCTATCCTAGGTAAGGGATAGCTGTCCTTCGGGCAAGACTTGTTTAGGTCTGTGAAATCTACACACATTCGCCACTTTCCATTGGCCTTAGGCACAATGGCTGCATTTGAGAGCCATTCCGGATAGGTAACCTCTCTTATGAACTCAGCCTCTTCCAACTTTTTTACCTCTTCCCGGATGACCTCATACTTCTCCCTGGAGTAGACTCTTCGCCTCTGCTTGATAGGCCTGACATCTCTGTCCACGTTGAGCTTGTGGGTCATGATCTCAGGGTCGATACCAGGCATGTCTGCGTGACTCCATGCGAAGACACTCTGCCTCCTCCTGAGGAAGTTTATCAGCTCTTCCTTGATCCTAGCTCTAGGGCTTTGCCGACCTGGACGGTTTTTTCTGGCTCGTCCTCATTGAGGACGATGGATTCTACCTCTTTCGCGGCCTCGCCCTTCTTCAATTTTGTTTCATCTCTCGGGTCAAGAGTGTCAATGCTGTAAGTGGCGGTTGCTCTCTTATGGGCCTCTCTCTCTTCGGCCGAGTTGAAGTAACACTCCCGCGTCGTGGTTTGATCCCCTTGCACTTCCCCTACTCCATAAGGAGTCGGGAATTTTAGAATCTGATGGACCGTCGACGGCACGGCTTCAAACTCTTTGAGGGCCACTCTTCCGATGATGAGGTTGTAGGCCGAGAAGACATTTTCGTCCATAACAAAAAAGTTGATCTTCTTGGTCAACCTCTTAGGCCACTCATCCCCCATCCGTACATCCATTTCATACATGCCTAAGGGGTGCACCTTTTCACCACTGAAGCCTATCAATGGGTGATGGTAGGGCACTAGCCTCGCCCTGCTAAGTCCCAGGCTCTTGAAACAAGGCCAGAACATCACATCTGCTGAGCTTCCCCCATCTATGAGGATTCTCCCTACCTCACACCCATGCACCCTTGTTGTTATGACCAAAGGGTTATCATGAGGGGCTAAGATGCCCTTGAAGTCGAGTCTGGAGAACCCCACTATGAGGGTGTCCATATATACCTTCTTCCTATTCTGCACTGCGTCAGAAGACGTTAGATTCACAACCTCGGTCTTGGCCACTAACCTGGCCTCTGCTACATGGGCCTTCCTATCGTCTACCTCAGAGCCACCTCCTTCAAATCCCCCACATATGGTGCCAACACCAAAGGTTATCATGCCGACCCTCTTCACCGGGGTGTTGTCATCCTTTGGCGGAAGATCCGGGTCGTCTTCATCATCGCCCTCTGAGTCATTGTCCCTTCTGGCCGGGACATCGCCACGACATCTGTCATTCCTTATCTTCTTAGGGTCCTCTCTTCCACCCTTTGGGGCCTTGCCATCCACATACTTCCTCAGCTTTCCAGACTTCAGCATCTTCTCAATCTCATCCTTTAGAGCGAAGCATCTATCTATGATATGGCCGTGATCCTGATGGAACTCACACCATAGGTTTTTGTTCCTCTTATGTAGCGGGGCCTTCAGTTTCTCTGGCCACCTCAGAGAATGGTCAGTCTTAATCTCATTGAGTATGTGCTCACAGCTCACAGTCAGAGGAGTGTAATGAGCAAACTTGTCATCTCCTGACCTCTTCTTCCCCTCTTTCTTACCCTGGGACTTTCCTGTGCTACTGCGGTTCTCCTCCTCATACTTGGCTGCCATTGCCTCTTCCGCATTCATCACCTTCCCTGCGGTGGACAGCAGATCTTCCATAGACCTGGGTGGGTCTTCCGCCAGCTTCCACAGTAGCTTTCCCTTCTGGAGGCCTCCTTTAAGGGTGGTCATGGCTATGCTCTCTTCATAGTCTTCCACCTCCAACTTCTCTTTGTTGAATCTTATTATGTAGTCTCTTAGGCTTTCACCCTTAGCCTGTTTGACATATAGATGGTGGGTAGTCTTCTTCTGGGGTCTTACCCCAAAGCAGAAGTTGTGGATGAACTGCTCAGCCAGGCCTTTGAAGTTCTCAATTGAGTTCTTCGTAAGGGAGGTAAACCAACTATGAGCTGCCCCTGTCAACGTCCCTGAGAAGGCCCTGCACTTCATCTCATTGGGTATCGAGTAGATGTCCGTTGCCGACTGATACATCTTGATATGGTGCACAGGGTTAGTGCTGCCATCATACTTAGGAGTCACTATAGGAGGCTTGAACTTGGCCGGGGTTGGGAATCCCACTATCTTAGCCACAAATGGGGAGCCCTCGGAGTAACCCTTCTGCAACGAGTCCCTGCTCTTAATGAGGTCTCCAATCTTTTCCTCTAGGCATTGGATAGAGTCATTCCAGGATCTTCTTTCTTTAGATTGGCCGAGGTTATCCCCTGCCACCTCCCTGCGATGGACAGAGGGTTCCCCAGCCACAACACGCTGACTGTTGACCTCTTCATGTTCCCTGGATCTTCTTGGTCTGGCCGACCTTGCCTACCCCCTCTTTGAGAGCCTGCCGCGCTCCTCGACCCTGATAGCCTCTGTCTTAGGTCATTCACCGGGCCCAGCCTCTCGAAGGCCGACTCTCTGCTCAACCTGTCGAAGGCCGAACCTCTTTGTTGGGCCTCATCTCTTCTTCGGCCGACACATCCTTGACTCTGCCTATCAAAAGCCTACCCTCTTTGTTGGGCCTCGTCTCTTCTTCGGCGGACACATCCTTAACTCTGCCTAAGAGGTCGTACGGTGTTATCTGACACCTCATACGGCTCCCAGCAGTCTTCAGGGACCTCTTCAGCTTCTAGGTCATCGTACCTGTCCTCTGGGAAAGGGTTTCCCTGCCTCCCCAGGCGCAAGCGCCTAGGGTCAGCAACGTCCCTCCTCCGCTGCGGTGCAGGTTGGTCCTTCATGGGCGCCTGGGGTGGTCCCCTTGCGTCAGGATGAGGCTGAACTGCCGCCGGAGTTATCATGTCCGGTGAGACTCCAGGTGGCCTCATCATCATGGTTTGGCTGAGCTAGGCAAATTGCTCCTTCATGGCTTGCTGTGTTGCAGCTAAATATTTCAAGGCTACTGCTACCTCCGCCATTTCGGAATGGGGAGGAGCCTGACTGGAGCTAGCCCCTCCACCTCCGGGCGGCGGAAGAGGCGGTGGTAATTCTGGTGCCATGTGTTAATAATAAAGATCTTGAGCAGCAAGTGAGCTTAATACCTTAAAGGACCTCTTTCAATGGTGAAACAGCTCCACGCAAGGGGTGGTTCCTGGTTCACCACCAGAGTCTCCGATGAGGTTAAGCAGAAAAAGAGGAAGAGATAGCTTCTCGTTCCCACTGACGGCGCCAAAATGATGATGCTAAGAATAAGCACCACCAGGTAAGGTGTTTCCAAGTTATATATATGAATAACAATGGCAGTACAGCTATATAAAGAGATAAGAGAAGGAGGTGAGGATATGAGGAATCAACACCGGAATTTAAGTGGTTTAGCCAATCTGGCCTACGTCCACTGTGAGTGTGTGAGTAATATCACTGAATGAAGGCACTAATGGCCATGGATACAATTCTCTCAAGCTTTCTCTCTCTACTGTATATTTAGACAGAGTTTCAGCTAGGGTTTAATAACTGGGATCCTTTTGCAAGGTAGGGGATGACCCATATATATAGGACCAAGGGGGTGTAATGTACCCCCCATGCATGCAATGAGCATGTGTGTGATATCCTCACCAATGTGGGAGTGCCATCTGTCACTGTCACATGTAAGGAATGATGATGAAATATTCTCCCCATGTGTGGAGAATAATCTTGTTACAACTGATTTATGCCCAGGTGTCCTTATCCAAATGTCAACAGATGCTCGACAGTCATATTGGTGAATGACCTCGGCCTGGGAGAGGTCGAGCTGTAAAGGCTTGATGTACGTTCAATCGGAGATGTGTCATAAGGAGTCTCGGCCTGATCTCAGCCGAGACATATGATGGGGTCGGCCCGAGCCGATGTTGGACATATAGCATGCTGATGATTACTAATGCTTCTCGTCACCTCGACCCAAGCCGAGGTAGGACTGGTTCCATGTTGAAGGTGATCAGGGCTCCTTGTCACCTCGGCCTACTACTGGCCGAAGTTGCTATACCCAGGTACATGAGGATGCTGTTGATGCCTGCGATGCGTGTAGTGTCCCTTGAAGTGTATATGGTAGTGTCGGCCTGGGCCGAGGTTGGTTTGGCCGAGGGATGATGTCGTGGGCCCCTGGCCTACATAGGGTCGATCAATGTCTCGGCCATCACCTCAGCCGAGGTAGGTGTCCCTGGGCCGAGGTTACACTTGGGGCATATCAATCACCCCCCAGCCCTTAGTCATATGCGAGAGCGAGTGGCTAGGGGACTACTTTCCCTCCGAGGCCTGTCCGTCCCAAGTTAACACCTGTATGACACCTGTCTCAAGCTATAGCATGCAAATTTGGCTGGCGTGTGCTGTGAGTAGTCCCTTGGGTTTCCCAAGGCAATGATGGGCCTTGGGAAGTGTGACCAAGTATTTAAGGGTTTAAACCCTTCCTTTCTCTTTCTTCTTCCTCATTTCTTTCCCGCGCACGCTGAGTTCTTGCGATTTTCTCTTTCTCCAAAGCTCCTCAACTCAACGTCCTTCTGCAGAGGGTTTCCCCTAGTTTTCTTGCGAGTTCTCTTCGTTTCATTCGTCGATTCACTTCCAGGTACCTCTCCTTTTCCATTTCCTCTGTTTTTCACATTTTTTTGCATTTTCCGACGTGTGTTTGAGTTTTCTGGCGAGCTCCATTAACTTCCGGCGAACTGTGTTTTCTTGAAACTTCTAAGTTTGATCTTTAGGCTTCTTCATTTTATAAGCCAAACTGTTTGTAGCTTTAGGAGTTTTTCCCAAGTTTAGGGTCGTCCCAAGTTTTGGGTCGTCCTCTGATGCTCAGACTCCTGTACCAACTTCTTGAGGACTTCCCTTCTCTCAGAGAGAAGACCTTAGAGAAGATTAGGCAAATAGATAGAGCTCAGGAAGAAGCTCGTAGGTCCCAGGAGTTCCCTATTAGACCTATATTTCCCCCACCTCTCAAGGTGGTATATCCTGATCCTCCTGAGAACTTTTATCAGACAGACGTCTCTGCCAACCCATTGCCGATGTCTGAGTCTGACTCTTCCACCTCAGACCCCATGTCTGTGGACTCTTTCCAAGAAGCCATGGATTTTACACCTCGGATTGGTCAGGACCCTGACCAGGCCGAGGTCTCCAGCTGACACGACTCAGAATGTGTATCTAAAGTGTGTGCTCTCTAGGCTCAAGTGCAAACCTATCGTTCAAGTAATAAACCGACAAGTCGGATATCGATCCTCAGGGAAAAAGGGCAACGGAGTTGTGACGACGGGATAAGATAGAGGAATCCTAACGTTGACTCTAACAAGAAAAGAAAAAAATTGATTTGGCTTTTTGAGATGGATTAAACTAAATGCAATTACGAAAGTATAATGAAAAATGCAACTAACTAAACTACCTGGATGAAGAATGCAGAATTAAACTGAAACTTTTAACTAAATGATGAGAAAACAGGATGGGAATACAATCCCCCAACCCCAGTGTAATGCAGTGATAACGTTGATCATAAATTTCTCCGATTAATTCAAACTCGGAATTTAGTACTCCCAAGCATTATGTATACGAGGTTCAAGCCCGCGTCATACCTAATCTGAGGATGAGTAAATCGGTATCGCGGTAATTGCATTCAAATTGTACTCTAAATCATCACGAGTACCCAGAGGCAAACGAGATATAAAGATCTACAATTCTTAAGAAATCACGCGATACGATTTAAATTAATCATTAAATTCAGCGGATCGACATTATACACATGCACTAACACATCAGGTTGGGTTCATTGCAGCATGTTGTTGCCCGTAGCTAAAACCGGGATGATTTTTCCACGAAGGGTTGTATGAATTCCCGTACGGGGCACCGAAATTACCCTTAAAGCCTCATATACCACTAACTTGCTCCTGCAACATTACTTTGCAGGCGGGTATCGTCGGGCATTCCTCAGTTGAATGTCCCGCCTCACAAATTGCACACACCTTTTCGACGGGATTCCTGATGGATCCAACTACCTCACATAAGTCTCGCAGTCCTCTCTCAATGGTGTCCAATCGACAGTCCGACATAGAATTCTTATCTACGTGGAATAGACCGGATGTCGACGGAGCGGTGGTAGATTGTCGATTTCGGTTTTGAGCGTTCGGATCAGAGGTATCCCTAGATTGGGTAGTCTCGGCAACATACCTCATGTGAAGATCAGCGTCATGGGCATCTAGATCGACAAATGGACCACTTCCCATGGTTTCAACAAGCTGTTTAGAATTAAGATTTAACCCATTATAGATAAAGGAGATGATTTGCGATGGGTCAAATCCATGATGGGGGCACGAAGCCACTAACTCGTTGAAACGTTCATAACATCGATGGAAAGGCTCATTTTCTTGTTGCCTAAATGCTTGAATTTGAGCCTTTATAGAGATTGTTCGATGTGTTGGGAAGAATTTCTTGAGAAATTTAGACTGTAGCTCATTCCAAGATGGAATCGATCTTGGAGGTAAAGACCATAGCCAAGCTTTGGCTTTATCTTTAAGCGAGAATGGGAAGAGTTTGAGGCGGATTACCTCTTGTGTGCAGGTTTGATCGTTGAGAGTGTCACACACGTCCTCAAATTCCCTTATGTGGAGGTATGGCTTTTCAGAATCCATACCGTGATAATGTGGTAGCGTCTGGATCATCCCATTTTTGAAACAAAATTGCCCGGCATTATACGGGAGTATAATGCATCCCGGAGTGACAGTGCGCTCGGGATATAAGAACTCTCTCAACGGGCGGTACGGGGGCTCATCCTCACCGGCAGTTGCATTACTGTACTGCGACATCTCTCTTTCACTCGACGATTCGGCGTTCTCACTGGGTGTGTACGAAGTGTGTCCTACGAAGGAGAAAGGAGTGTTGCTAGAGATGGAGTGTGACGGTGTGGGAGGTGGGATCCAGAACTGTGGGGCTCGTGGAGTGTGGGGACTATCAGGATTATACTTAACAAGTGGATTTTCGTGAATGCTGGTTGGAGTATTATGGGGTGTGGGAGTGGTTTCAGAATTTTGCATTAAGCTCAGGAGAGATGATGATTGTGAATCTTTTTGAATTTTAATTTTTTTTTGATTTTTTTGGATTTTTTGAATTTTTGGTCAAAGCTTTGGATTAACTCGATCTAATCCTAAGTCTACCTAATTCCCCGGCAACGGCGCCAAAAACTTGACACGACTCAGAATGTGTATCTAAAGTGTGTGGTCTCTAGGCTCAAGTGCAAGCCTATCGTTCAAGTAATAAACCGACAAGTCGGATATCGATCCTCAGGGAAAAAGGACAACGGAGTTGTGATGACGGGATAAGATAGAGGAATCCTAACGTTGACTCTAAGAAGAAAAGAAAAAAATTGATTTGGCTTTTTGAGATGGATTAAACTAAATGCAATTACGAAAGTATAATGAAAAATGCAACTAACTAAACTACCTGGATGAAGAATGCAGAATTAAACTGAAACTTTTAACTAAATGATGAGAAAACAGGATGGGAATACAATCCCCCAACCCTAGTGTAATGCAGTGATAACGTTGATCATAAATTTCTCCGATTAATTCAAACCCGGAATTTAGTACTCCCAAGCATTATGTATACGAGGTTCAAGCCCGCGTCATACCTAATCTGAGGATGAGTAAATCGGTATCGCGGTAATTGCATTCAAATTGTACTCTAAATCATCACGAGTACCCAGAGGCAAACGAGATATAAAGATCTACAATTCTTAAGAAATCACGCGATACGATTTAAATTAATCATTAAATTCAGCGGATCGACATTATACACATGCACTAACACATCAGGTTGGGTTCATGCATCCCAACCTTGAAAAACTTAGCCGGACATGTTAAATGGACTAATGCATGAAATAATGACGTTGCATGTGTAGGAATTCATGATGAAACTAGTTCTAAACATGTAACTACGTATTTTGAATGCAAAAACAAGTTGAATCAATTAGGAAAACTAAGCATGCAAGAACAATAATGAGAAACAAGAATCTTGAATTAAAACTGGTAAAAACAAACCCGAAACAATGAATTCTTGAAGTAAATTGTGCCCTTGATGTTCCTAGATATTTCTCTTCTTGTTCTCTATCAAAAACTCTCTCCAAATAACCCTAAAAGCTGCTCCTAAGTTAATACCTCCGTTCCCCCCAAGTTTTTAGTCTTTAAAACCTAATAGGAGACTTGGAGATAACTCAGAATAAAATACGAAATTCGCGTGTCAGGTACAGCGAACCGGTTCGGAGGTACAGCGAACCGGTTCGCCCCTCCGAACCGGTTCGGGGTGGGGTTCGCATGTACCCTCCTGGCCTTGCTCTCAACACTTAGTTTTTTTCTGGTTTTTCTCTTCTTTTCTTGGATTTTTCTTCAACTTCAACTGAGCATAACTTTTCAACCGTAGCTCGGATTTGGGTGCCGTTTCTTCCAGTGTTCTCGTTGTTCCGAGATCTTCAACTTCCCAGTTGACTTCTTCTTCCGGATCGGGCTGCAAAATTACCGACATGCCCTTGAACTTGCCTTCTTAGCTTTTCTTGCACAGTCTTGTTTACTCCTTTGCACTGCTTGCATAATTAACCTGTAAAACCAATAGGAGAAGCACGAAACACGCAATACTCGCCAAGAAGGTTAGAAGCATAAAAGTGAATCAAATCCATATATGTTACATCATTCGGGTTCACAAAAGTACTGAAATTAGGGGGATAAATATACAATATTTATGCCCAATCACCAGCCGAGCTTCGTCCCAGAATGGCTCAAGCACCTCAAATTCTTCTTCAAAGGTCGAACTTGTTGAGCCAAATGTGGCTATGCCACCCATTCTTGATGCCATCCCTCTATCGGCCGTTACAGGGGCTGAGTTCGCTCAGAGATTCCCTGGTCACCCATCTACGTCTGCTCCAGCTGACGTTGAGCCTGACGAGGATGAGGATGCTGAAAGTGATGTTGACATCTCTGAAGCAGTCGAGTTTGAGAGCACAGTCACTGAAGTGGATCTTTTGCACGTCAGATATTTATACTCCATCAGTCCCTCAATCAGATTAAGGAGACCTCTGAGGGAAGAGAGGGCCAACCATGGCCGAGATGGAGAAATCTGCTTGTACGAGTAGATGTTTAAGTTAGGGTTTCACCTACCCATTCATCTTATCATCAGATCCATTCTTTCCTTCATCAACTTGGCCCCCTCGCAGCTCTCTCCCAATGCTTGGAGAGTCATTATTGGGGCCATCATCTTGTGGAGGGCAGTCCACCACTCTGACCTCCCAGTTCAGGTCTTTGCTGGTTGCTATGTTCCTACCTCGGCCAAAAATCATCCGAGCTACTATCACTTCGTGACTCGGAGGCCTGAGAAGAAGATTCTCCAGGTGACTCAGACCTCGAATCACAATTGGAAGCCCCGATATTTTTTCGCCTCAGGGCCATGGGAGTTCGGCCCATCTGTTACTTCTTCCACTCTTGGGCCGAGGATACCCCTCAGATGGGGTAAGGTCACCATGTCTGCAAGGGCCAATCCTGGTCTAAGTCATCAAAACATCCAAAAGGTGAAGGCCTTGCAAGACCAAGGGGCACACGGCTTGTTTGTTAAGTTCGAGCATTTGCTGACCCCCCAGTTTCTCTCAGGGACGAGCCTGGGTGGGATCCCCCTTGTTGACTTCGGTAAGGATTTTTCTTTTTATTTCAAGTCTAACCCCTGATCTTTCATGTCTGATTTCTGACTCTTATCTTTTAACTTTTGGAGAGAGACCACCAGGTATCCCATACGAACTATGGGAGATGGCAACTCTGAGTTTGGCAAGGCTTGTAAAGAGGACTGGTTTGAACGCTCCTCCTCCAGCTCCCTCAACATCCAAATCCAAGAAGAGGGCCCCTGAGGTCCTGGCCTCTGAGGATCAGAGTCCGACCTCAAGACAAAAGAAGATCTCAGATGCTGCGATCCCAATTTCTTCGGCCGACATTCTGATGGCTCGTCTGGAGCATTTGAAGTTAACTGACAGCGCCGTCAGCAATAGCAGACAGGCCATGGACGCACTCGCCTCTGTGATGACCGAGGCAGACAAGCATTTCTATAGAGCCATGGACACCTCCGTGCTGGTTGAGTTCGGCCTTCACACAGCCGTCCAGGTATGAATTATTCCTTTGTCAGAATTTTATAAGTGCAACGTCTGATTTTACTCCCACCTAACCTCTTCATTAACTGTGCAGGGTGTGACTGCCATGTACCAACTTTCTAACTGGGCCATTAGGAAATTGCCCCTCATTAAGAAGGGGCAGGAGGCTGAGAAGGTCGAGAGCGCCCTGAATGCCGAGGTTGACCGTCTGAAGTCAGAGTTACAGAATTCTGAGAATAAGGCCAAGAACTCTGAAAATAAGGCCCAGGGTTTGGAAAAAGATCTCTCTGCGCTCGTCAAAAACCATGCTAAGGCTCTGAAGGACAAAGACGATGCTCTGCAGCAGAAGGTCAACGTGGCTGTGAAGGCTGCCCTTGAAGATGCCTCAGAGAAAATAATTTCTGACTACAAAGTCTCTGAGGAGTTCGTGGGTTTTGGTTTTGAATACCTCGAAAGAGGTATCAAAGCCACTACCAAATGGGCCGAGGTAAGAGAGAAGGAGGTCGGCACTATAAGGGCCTCCGACTTTGTGGGCCTCGGCTTCGCCGACCCTCAATTTGCCCAGGCACTACAAGAGGTAGAAGACGAGGCCGCTGCCCCAGCCGATACTGCAACTTTGGGAGGGTCTGAGCTCGGAGGGACAGATCCTGTTGATGAGGTGGCCGAGGTTACTAATGCTGAGCAGACCAATCTGGTCGAGACTGTCAATGTCCCCCCCCCCCCCCCCCAACCAGGAGTGATTTGTAACAACAAACATTTTGTAATTTGTAATTTGTAGTAGTGAACATCATATGTAATCTCTTCTTTTTACTGAATGCCAATCCTCTTATTTTGATCTCTAAATGCCTCTGAATGCTATTAGTCTATGAAGTCATTACTTAATATGTTGTGCTCATAACCGACTTCACCAAATTAATGATGTTAAGGGTCTGAGGTCATCTAACCCAGGTGTCTGAGCTCAGACCTCGTCACCACTGAGTGATGCTATAAGGGTCTGAGTTCATCACCTAAGAGGTTAGCCTCATAATAAATATCACCAAATTAATGATGTTAAGGGTCTGAGGTCGTCTAACCCAGGTGTCTGAACTCAGACCTCGTCACCACCGAGTGATGTTATGAGGGTCTGAGGTCATCACCTAAGAGGTTAGCCTCATAATAAATATCACCAAATTAATGATGTTAAGGGTCTGAGGTCGTCTAACCCAAGTGTCTGAGCTCAGACCTCGTCACCACCGAGTGATGTTATGAGGGTCTGAGGTCATCACCTAAGAGTTTAGACTCATAATAATGTCACCAAATTAATGATGTTAAGAGTCTGAGGTCCTCTGCTAAGGTGTCTGAGCTCAGACCTCGTCACCATCGAGTGATGTTATGAGGGTCTGAGGTCATCACCTAAGAGGTTAGCCTCATAATAAATATCACCAAATTAATGATGTTAAGGGTCTGAGGTCATCTAACCCAGGTGTCTGAGCTCAGACCTCGTCACCACCGAGTGATGTTATGAGGGTCTGAGGTCATCACCTAAGAGGTTAGCCTCATAACAAATATCACCAAATTAATGATGTTAAGGGTCTGAGGTCATCTAACCCAGGTGTCTGAGCTCAGACCTCGTCAGCACCGAGTGATGTTATGAGGGTCTGAGGCCATCACCTAAGAGGTTAGCCTCATAATAAATACCACCAAATTAATGATGTTAAGGGTCTGAGGTCGTCTAACCCAGGTGTCTGAGCTCAGACCTCGTCACCACCGAGTGATGTTATGGGGGTCTGAGGTCATCACCTAAGAGTTTAGCCTCATAACAAATATCACCAAATTAATGATGTTAAGGGTCTGAGGTCATCTAACCCAGGTGTCTGAGCTCAGATCTCGTCACCACCGAGTGATGTTATGAGGGTCTGAGGTCATCACCTAAGAGGTTATCCTCATAATAAATATCACCAAATTAATGATGTTAAGGGTCTGAGGTCCTCTGCTAAGGTGTCTGAGCTCAGACCTCGTCACCACCGAGTGATGTTATGAGGGTCTGAGGTCATCACCTAAGAGGTTAGCCTCATAACAAATATCACCACATCTTGGTTTAATGTTGCAATCTCAATTCTATCTATACAACGAACCAAATGCGATAAAACTTGACGCACAAGTAGTGCATGTAATAACCGTTTGAAAGTTTGTGTGATTTATTTGGAAAATGGGAAAGGGCTGCGAAAGGTACTCATTTTTCCTTTGTGATAAAGACACCGTTTAAATTGGTCCTAAAAAAGTGAGGAGTTAAAAATCATTCGGGGTCCAATGAGGTTTAAAAGAGACCGTAAAAATTGAAAGGCAATAAAAAGAAAAATATGTCAAAAATGGGCTAATAGGTTTTAGTTTCATCACCTCATAATAATAATAAAAAGTACTATCATTTAATGAGGGAGTTAGGATGAAATTCAAAACGGTTTTCACGTCCTTGAAAGTCATGAAAAAGCATTACATAAGTTTTGGACGTTATTTATACTTTGATTTGTTGATATGATTAAGACGTTGTCATCTAAATTCAACAATTTTACACCTAAGGACATTTTTTATGTTCATTTGTTAAGATTACACTTATGCATCTTGCACACATGTCATGATTGAGTAGATTTTCCTATCAAATCTGTTCACACCTATTCATTCCATTCCCAAGATTTGTTATATTACTGTAAATTCATGGTGTGTGATTTTTGTAACATCTTTTTTTCTTTTTTGTATGAAAAATCTGAAAAATCAAAAATAGTTTGTTTGTCTTGTTTTCCGTGACATCCCGATTTAATTTATTTGGTTTATTCTTTTACTTTCCTATTTCGGACAAATAGAAAGGGGGATAACGAATTATGTTTTAATGGGGGAGTTTTTTAAGTACGAGGGAGAACTGATTATGCTTTCATGTTTATGCTTATATCATTTCTTCAAACTCGATACGTCATGAAGGTATTTATTTCTTGTCTCATGTGTGTAGGTTTCAAAATTTAAGATCATTATTGCACACCCTGATGATGACAAAGAAAATTTAGAGATTTGAGATTTTCATGTTAAAGATTTTTTGAAGAAAGTTTGAGTCTTACAATTTATCATTCCATTTTTGGGTTCATGGGGGGGTATATTTGTATAGGCATTTTGTTGATAATTATGATTTTTTATTTTGTACCAGCATAGACATAGAGGGAGATTTGTAAGGACATATTATATATTGTCCATGAACGTTTGAGTATGTCGTATACCGCTACAACCGTCGAAGATTTATTTAAGATCAATCATACATTAAGGCGGATCCGAATATCAAGCTTCTTTAACAAACAAGCCTCTAAAAGATTAATTTTGGTAAGCTTTTTGTTTAAGTTTCATAAATGTTTCATTTCAATATTGGGATATTTTTATAAAATGTTTTATCAAAAAAAGGCATTTTTAAGGGAAGAAATTTCGGTTAAAAAAAGTGGATTTGTTTGCAAAAAGTGAACCGGTTCCGTTTACTAGATTTGGTCTCAGTACTGGAAAAGTGAACCGGTTTGATTTTTATAAAGGCCAAAGTGAACCGATTCGGCGCACCGCCTCAGAAAATTATTTTTTTCTATAAATACCTATTTCGGTGGTGCATTTGTTAAAGACTTCGTGAGAACGTTTTTGAGAGACCTACAACTACAAGTCTTCAATTTTTATGTCCCAGACACAATTTTGATTCACACAAAAATCCCATATACTTTTGTGAATCATTTGGAACTCTAGATTTAACTTTGTAAAGTTTCTCTTGTAGAGAGGGTAAATCTACGGTTGACAATAGGTGCCACTTGAGGGAGGTACTGGGTTGATTGACTGCGTGTCATAGGGAGTGTTGCAGTGTTTCTGGGCTAATCAGGTTGTGTGTCCTTGTGGTATATCTGCATGTGAACCACTACAAATTTCATTGTAATCCGTGTAATTTGCTTATAAATTATAGTGAAAAATAAGGTTTTACCCGAAAGGTTTTTTTTTCCTGAACTCTGTCTATGTCAGCTTATTCATCGGATGATTTAATTTTTGATTGGATTTGAAACGTAGATGCATGTTTAGGGGTTGGATAAAATTGGTGTTTGGTTTGTGAAAATTTAGAGATCCAATTAAATAAGTTTGAGTTGGAAAATTGCGAATCCATTTGAATCAATATTACACACGGCATTTACAAATTAGTATCAGAGCTTTTTTAAGCGAGTTCACACCCTTTTCAATTTTTGTAGAGGAATACCTGTATATACCACGATTCTATAAGTCAGAAAGTAGGGTTTTGTTCTTTAAGAAGCTTTGGTCGAAGACAATGCTAATTTCTCTAGCCTAGTGTACCGAATTTCAACTCCAATATACATTTTGCTAGTGTAATATACGGGCTTTTGTATTCCATCCTATTGTCAAACTAATGTCGGACTAAATGAAGATCCTAATATCACGAGATTTAAGTAAAGCTTTTCACCTAGGACTGGTCTTGACAACAGAGGTGCTGACTCAAGGTACTAATTTAGTTTTAAAAAAACATTGCCACACTTTTCGGTTCACTCAAAAGTTTTTTTGAGTATTTGAATAAAGGAAGACATTTATCGATAACTCTTGACACGAGTCTGTTTAATGCGGCTAGTCGTCTTATTAGTATTTGAATTCATTTTTTTTCTTGTGGGTGGCTATATATTGATCAATGCTTTAATATTGTTAGGGTTGACCTCTCTTCCCCTATGATTAACAATGAAATCAAGGAACTTTACTTCATTGACTCCGAAGACACATTTTGCAAGATTCAACATCATCTAATACTTATCTAGTTGGTAAATTGTTCTTCCGAGGTTATTGATGTGATCTGCTACTCTCTTTCTCTTTGTTAGCATGTTGTCTACGTATATCTCCATAGTTTTATCGATCTGATCCTCCGATAAGTAGCTTTGATATTTTTCAGCCCGAAAGGCATCACGTTATAGCAGTATGTTCCTCAGTTTATGATGAAAGTGGTCTTATTCTTATCTTCCAGCTTCATCTTGACTTGGTTATATCTTGAATAAGCATCCATGAAGCTGAGTAGCTCATGTCCAGAAGTGGCATCGACCAATTGATCAATTCTGGGTAGAGGATAATGATTTTAAGGACAATCCTTATTAAGGTCGGTAAAATTTATGCACATGCGCCACTTATCATTCTTCTTCTTTGTCATGACTTCATTCGAGAGCCACTCTAGATATATGAAATCCTCAATAAATATTGCCCTAACTAATTTGTCAACGTCTTCCTGAATGGCCAAATTTTTCTTTGAGTTGAACACTCATTGCTTTTATCTGACGGTCTTGGCATTTTTCACAATGCTGAGTTCATGTCAAAGGAATGCCGGGTTATTCCTAGCATGTCCTTGTGACTCCAAGTGAGTGCACTCTTATTTTGTCTTAATAAGTATGCTAATTTTTTTCTTAAAGGTTGAATCTAGCGACGATCTGTGATGTCCTTTAAGGTGTTCATTATCTAGACTCACGCGTTGAATTTGTTCAACGACCTCGCCTGTGACCACTTAATCTTCATCTCGAGGATCCATTTTGAGTTGATAAGCGTCGAACAGTTTCTTCTGCTCTTCTTTCTCATTTGAGGTGTAATAGAAATCCCGAGTTTCTACTTGGTTTCCCCTTACCATATCAACCCAACAGTTTATTGGGAATTTTAGGCAGTGGTGAACAGTATAAGGTACGACCTCAAATTTTTTCAATCCAACCCTACTAAAGATAATGTTCTAGGCTGAGTGGGCATTCTAATCAAGTACAAAAAAGTATCATTTTTGTGTGATAAATAGGCCATGTGCCTATGATAACCTCTAGTACGATTGTTCCCATAGGGTACATCTTTTCCCTCAAAAAAACTGATGAGAGGCATGTGATACGCCTCTAGTGTTTGGTTTTTGTACTCACTTTCTTGAAACAACTGTGGAATAATACATCTCTCGAGCTGAAAAAATTAACCAGGATTCTTACAACTTTGCTTTCACGTACCATCGTGGTGACAACTATAGGATCATCGTTAGGATAGAGAACTCTTGACAAATGATCATTTGAAAATCCAACTATGAGATGATCTTTATTTACCTTTCGAGAATGCAAGTCCTTGGTAGTGGCCAAATTGACCTCTCTGATATGAGGCTTCACCTTATTGAGATTGGCTTTTATTTTTGCATGTCCATGTCCACCACTGGAATCCCTCTAGTTATTAAGTGACAACCCAAAGAGATGTTTATAACCTCATTCACTGGCTCTTTAGGCTTTTTGGGAAAATATGAATCACATTCATCTTTTGGGTTATCGTCTCGATTGCATTTTTTCTTGTCCCACTTTTTGCAAGGGTATTTAAATCATCGTTTGAGATTCAACACATCCCTCATATTTGGATGACCTATTTTTCCCACAAACTTTATTATTTTAGCCTATTTGATCTAGTCTTTAACCTCATTTTTTAGGGCAATACAAATGTCGGTATTGTGATCGTAATCTTTATAGAACTCATAATTCTTTTTCTTATCTCTCCGATTAGGTGTGGCCTTCAATTTACCTATACATTTAAGTTCGTTGCTTCCTCGAATCTCACTAAAGATGTGGTGTAAACCTATGGTAAGCATGTGGATTCATCAAATCTCCTTAGCTTCTCAAATCACTTTTCCTGTAGGTTTTCCTCCTTATTAAAGCTCTTGTCAGCTTCAAACCTGGCATGGATGAATTCATTTTCTTCTATTTCCTCCTTGGCATTCAAAATTCAACTTTCCTTGGCGAGGACCTTAAACATCATGCTTGGTGGCTCTTTAGCTAACACCCAATATAACTTTCCTGGCAATAGGCTGCACATGATAGCGATAATGGCATTTTTCATCATAATCGATCACTTTTATCTTCTCCGTGTTGAATTGTGAAATGAATTCCCTTTTTATTTCATCCTTTTTTTTATTGCCACTTGTAAATTAGCCACTCCTTTTCCCTAGACTTATACCAAGGCAGAAATTATTGACGAAGAGGTCGGCCAACTGATAGAAAGTTGATATCTGCACCCTTAGCAAGCTGTTATACCATACTTGAGTTGACCCCATAATAGTGTAGGAGAAATATTGATGGTGCATTTCATCAGATACAAAATTGATATCTGAAGAAGCCTGGTATTTCTCCACTTGCAACATTGGATCAGATCTCTCATTATAGTTGGGAGTGATAACTACTGGTTTGAATTTAGTGGGTTTTGGGTAACCCAATACTTTAGTTGTGAATGTTGATCCTTGAATGAAGCCCTTCTTGAAAGGGTTCTTTATCTTGATGATTTCTCCCAGTCAGTTTTCCTGGCATTAGATTGATCCTTTCCAGGGTTGCTCTTATTTCTTGGCCTTTATATGATAGTCTTATTTGATCGGCCCATAGGTATTGAGGGATGAATTCCTTCAGCGATTCGACTACTTTTTGGGTTTTTGGGCACGTTAAAAGTGTTTCTAAAAAACAGAGTAGAATAATTATTTTAGCAACAATTGTTGAAAAATAGGGATTTCAATGGAGGAAAGGCTAGATCCAATGGAGAGTTTAAGGATTTAAACAAAACCTAATTATAATGGTTGAAAATAATTCTAACCCGTCAAAACCAATGTGAATTGAAATTTGATTCTATAGTTTACTAGAAAATAGGTATCTTCGAGTCTAATAGAATTTCTTTAAAAAATCATAGAAAGCAATGAAAGGCTTGTTGTGTTCCCACAAATGGTGCCAATATATTATCGCCTAAAACTGGTATATTGATTTGATCTTATCTAAAACACACAAGCTCAAAGGATAATAGATAAAGAGATGAAACCCAATGAAATACTTGTCTAGGACATGCTATAGAGTGAGATGATATAAAGATAGATTAAACTAAATTTACGTGATTCTTCTCATGGTGTTTCCTAGTTCCATAGATGCAAGTGTATGTAGTATTAATGTCATAGAGTGAGAGTGTGTAATCTCAGACAATTGTTCTTTTTGGATTACTCCATGCCTCCTTAAATATGGGCATGAGAGTATTTGTGTATGGACTATCATAGTCGTCCACTAAAATATGTCAGGGGTCTTGTTTTTATAGAATAAACAAGTGCACAATTTATAAGATAGCAGGGGAATAATTACAAAGTTAGCATTGGCAAACATGGATGGAAGAATGTTTTTTTGTTTCTAGTCGATGAGTGCATTGACGATGTCATTCCACTATTTGATTCATTGGTAGGGATGTATAATCGCATGTGCACTGTTTGGGATACGAAAGCCGACCAGAATGCCAAAGGCTGATCTTGATCATTTTTTAGCCGATCTCTTTGTTGCTTGAGCTGACCTCATTATGGTTAATAATGAGTCCGAATGTCGTCTTCTGATTAGTATAGAAAGTCTTTGGGTATTTGTTCCATTGATTGAGTTTGGGTATTGGTTCTAGTTTAGGGTGATTTTCATGTGCTATCACTTATCCCTACTACTACATTGTATTCTTATGTTTGTATTTTGAAAAAATCCAACAGGTTTTTCTTTTCTTTTAGAAAAATTTTAAAAAAGATTTTATTTTTTTGATAATTTTTCCTAAAATTCAAAAATATTTTTTTCATTTATTTTACACCATATATGGATGTGCATTTAAGATATTTAAATAATAATTTCATTCCATCCATTTATATGACTTAATCATAGTCTCATGTGTAAGGACATAAATTTCTAATTTAGTCCTTGTATTTGTTTTGACTTAATTCCGTGAACAAAACTATTATTTAATACGTTGGTCTATGACGTATTGAAGAAATTGAATACGTTGCGGCAAATATTCAAAGAATTAATCATGCCGAAGTTTAATTGGTGCAAGTTTATTCATCTTCAAAGTTAATTGCATTCCAAGATCACACGGGTATGAATGCGTATAATTAATGGTGCTCGGGATTGTTTTTATAAAAGATAAGGATGTAATTTTATAAAGAAAAATGTTTTTAATAGTGTTTTAAATATTTACACTACGCTTTATTCTGATAAGCTCGAAATAGAGTTTGAATTATTTGCATCTCTTTTGGAAGAGACGTTTTAATCAAAAAGTCAAAATGTCAAACTGACTGGACTGTCGTTCGAACGATATTTGTCCTTTGTTCAAGCGAGATGGCTATGTTGCACAAACGACTTGCCTATCTTATTCGAACGACACAGTTTTTGAGGTGGCGCTTAATTATTATTTAAAGCGTGTTTTGGTTAGAATTAAATGTGTGTGCATTCTGGAAAAAATAGTTTATGTTCCACTACGAGTTTTGCACATGTTTTCTAAGGTTCAAAAAGCTTAAACACATCCTTAGAGTTTGTTAAGATCCGAGTTATCATTCTTATATGTTTATATGATCTTGCTGCACCAAGTAGGTTTGTTCTACAATTGAACATCAGGGTTTTGCGGTGAAGAAAAGAGAAGGACTTCTTGTTCGACATCGTAGACGTATCAAAGCCATTCGGTGGAGACCGAGACATTCGTGGAGTTGAGTGTTGTGGACAGGTATCGTGGAAGACGTAATTTCTGCGTGGTTACTATTGAAGAATGGTAGAAGATCATAAGGGGCGTCAAGACCCATGGGGATCGAGTCATTGAGTAAGGCTAATCTGTCTTTGTAAAACCTTTGTTCATAGTGATTGTCTGGCTTGGGCCATCCGAGGTTGTTTTCCCATTTTGGGTTTTTTCCTCGTACATCCGACGTTGTGAGTATTCTTTACTTTAATTTACTTGCTTTAATCACTAGATGCGTGTTTAGGATTAATCAAGATAAAATTGGTTTAAAGTAAGAATTGGGTTTTCACAACTTAGTTTGGTGCATATTAAAAGTTGGATATTTTTTGGTAAAAATTGGTTTGATTTGAAACACACGCGTAGGACCCCCCTTTTCAAATTGGTATCAGAGCTAGAAAATATATTTTATTTGTTTTGTAATCCCGTGTGTTTTCAAAGATGAATTTTGAATATAACGAATTTTCTCGATCTCCTAGTTTTTATGACACTAATTACACTTATTGGAAGATGAGAATGAGAAGTGCATTAAAATTAATTGATGAGTGTGTGTGCCTAGCACTTGAGAAAGTTTGGGCACCCCCTGTCACTATTGTAGGTGAGGTCACTAGTTTAAAGCCTGTCGAGTCATGGACTAAAACTGAACATAGACTTTCACAATATAATTCTAAGGGTCTGCACATTATTTCTTCACATGTCACACCGAAAGAATATAATAGAATTATGACTTGTGAAACATCACAAGAGGCTTGGGATATTTTGTCACTCACTCACGAGGGCACTAGCACGGTTAGGGCGTCAAAACTTTAAAATCTCACTACACAGTTTGAGACCATTAGGATGTTAGAGAGTGAGACTTTTGATGAGTTTTATGATAGGTTGTCCAATATTGTTAACTCATCGTTTAACCTAGGTGAGAAAATTCCCAATAACTGTGTGATTAAGAAAACCCTTAGGTCATTGCCTAGTAGTTTTGATGTGAAAGTGACCATTTTAAACTCCTTGGGTAAGTTAGAGTCGACGAAACTAGAAGAGATTGCAGGTGACTTACAAACCTATGAGATTGACATGATTACCTCCAAGCAAGTGCCTAAGAAAGAAAAGGGTATTGCTATGAAAACTCGGAAGGAGGACATTAAAGTTTTGATTTTCGATTCCGATTCCGATTCCGATTCCGATTTTGAGGATGTTTCTTTGTTGGGAAAGAAATTTAAAAAATTTATTAAGTTTTAAAAACAATTGAAAGATGCCATGAAATTTAAAAAATTCAATAACAACAAAGTAGATCCCACCTCTAAGGATAAGTTTCAGAAGCCTAAGAGAGATGAGTCGGATAAGTGTTTTGGGTGTGAGGGGTATGGTCACAAAGTTAAGGAGTGTTCCACTAGACTTAAGAAAGAGGGCAAGCAACCCATTGTTTATAATGCCACCTTAAGTGATAGTGATTCGTAAGAGGGAGAGAGTTTCCCCATTAATCGTAACTTTGTTGCGTTTATGGCATGTCATGTGAGCGACGAAGATTCTCGTGTGAATAACACTTCCGAGGAGGTTTTGAGTGTATCCCATGTTAGTGAGGGTGAAGAGAGTGACGAGGAGGAGATAGATATGAAAGAATTGCAAAGTGCGTTTAATGAGTTGTATGCCGAAACAATGAAGGTGAAAAAGGCTAACTCTAAATTGCAAGATAAGTTGAATGAGCGTGCCATAGAAAATAATGATAGATTGATTGAGGATCTTAGGGCACGAGAGAAGAAGTTTAGGGAGAAACTAGAGTTTGTAGAGAAAGAGGGAGATAATCTCTGTGGTTTGATGGAGTCTTTGAAAAAGGATATTTTAGCATTTGAGTAGTCTAGGCATTTACTCGAGTTAGGATTCATGAGTTGGAGGAGAGATTGAGAGACTCGTCTAGAGTTAAGTTTGATTTGGAGGCTAGGTCGGAGAAGTTAGATAAGATCTTAGGCACCATCCAAATTAAGGGAGATAGGGGAAGTATAGGTTTTGATGAGAGAGTTGTTCCCATTCCCCCCGCACGTGTGAGAAACACTAAGAAGGGTAAACAAGGTCCACATATAGGTAATAATTCCCACCATTGCTACACTTGCACATTTTGTGGTAGGAAAGGTCACCTTAGGCGTTATTGTTACGACCTTAGACAAGCTCCTAGGAAGTTTAGGGATAAAGTTGCCCCGGTTCCCCAAACCTCCATGCGTCGTTTTACACCTACTTGGGTTAGGAAATCGGATTTAGTGGATTTAGGAATAAAACTTCATTATTCTCATTTGGTTTAACTTGATTCTTCCCATGTTAAATCTAAAGGATGATAGTGTTGCCATATTTGTCATATACTAGTTGGCTTCATGACATATTCAATTCTATTATAGTGACATGTGTATCATTTAATATTATAGTTTTCATTCGTTTGAGTCCAATTGAAAAATCCAAAAAGATTTTGTTTTTGAGAAAACTTTTGAAAAACCAAAAAGATTTTTCTTTTATTTGAGTCAAAATATGTTTGAAAAGCCAAAAATATTTTAGGTTTTTATTTTTGAGTTTACATGTTTGATGTGGTATATTGGTGTGCTTGGACTCCCCCCCCCCCCCCCCCCCCCCCCCCAATCATTTCATATCGATATGGATAGGACATTTGGTCATTATTATCGATGCTTAGAATGATCTTAACCATTGTTTATATGGGGATGTTTCGAAGTTGATATGCATTTTGATTCAACTTTGTATATATGCCAACATTGCACACATGCACGAGTTTATATGGATGTTTGACTTCTCTTGCATATTTGAATTTGGTGAGGCGTTATCTCAATCTTGTCATCTATGCGTAAGTAGACTTAAGGAGAAGTGTGCATGTAAGAACCCTTTACCATGAGGATTTGAATTGATACTTAATTGAAAAATGATGAGTGATTCACGGGAAAGGGCCACGAGAGTTCAAAATTTAAGTCATCGTGAAAGCCACCGTTTAAAAGAGCCCAAAAAAAATATGCTAAGAAAAGGGCCAATAAGATTTTCTCTAAGTTGATAATTCTAAAAACCTCAAAAGAACTTGAAAAAGTATAGGTTTATGAGGGAGTTTGGTTGGAGAAAATTTAAACGGGGTTGCACAACTAATCCTAATGTTGAAACATTGCAATTTGACGCTATTGCTTATGGAATCGTCAAAATTATGGATTTGTGTGCATGTAGTATGTTTAGTTTATTAAGCTCACACTTTAATTGTCATATGGCTATGATAAAGTTTGATGATTTATCGCTATTAATTAGAGCTTCTTGATCTTTTCGATGTGTTGGAATTCTGACTCATTTGTTGTAGTTTCACGCCCATACATTCCTTGTCCGTGTTTGAGCACATCGACACTATGTTTGCATGTAACTCGCATTATTAGTTTTTATGAGTTTTGTGTTTTGTGTTAAAAGCTTACTGTTTTGATGCTGTCAGGCCCTTCCACTGATTTTTTTTCTCAATTTTTTTGACTAGAAAAAAATATAAGATATTTCTAGGAAAATGTGAAATTTTGGTATGTCGCTAGATCTTGTTCGAACGACATTACCATATCGCACGAAGTATTGTTCGAGCGACATCCTCATCTCGTTTGAGCGCCATCCCTAGCTCGTTCGAACGACATCCTGAATTCTTGCTTCTGATTGGTTTGTAGTCCACTGGTTTATTTTGGTGATATTTTTGGTATTGCTGGAAGCTTTCTTGACTAACTGGTTTATATGAAAGTTACATTGTCTTATATTGATATTTTGCATATTAGTTTGATATATTCCTTGTGTAATTCATTGTTTTACTAGCTACTGCTTTGTTATTACTTAATCATACTTAGCTGGTTATTTCATGATTATCTAGAGATTTCAAATTGGTTTCAAAATGGTATACTCTCATGCTAGATACTTGTTTATTGGTTTATCTCTTCACCGGATTGTCTATTCGAGACAAAAAGAGGGAGAGATGTATGTGATGTAGGGGGGACATTTGAGCATGTTTTGGATTACATATTTTGCAAATTGGTATTACAAATTGGTAGTTTAAATTTGATGTCATTTTGTTGATTAATTGTTTAACAAATGATTTTTCAGAGTTTATTCATAATTGTATCTATTGTCGTTTGGTATCATTTAGATATATATATTGGTTTCATTTGTTCCTCCATACGTCACTGGGTATTTGTTTGTCTGTTTCATGTGTGTAGGTATGCTTCAGCAATTCGAGATTCTAAGTCTACATCACATTCAGACAGTTCATGCTTGCTAGTGCTACATATTCTAGTCCGTATCCTGTAATTTTTGACTTTGAGTTTATGGGATGGGATTTAGGCGTCATACGGATTGACGGCCCAGCTTAGGCATTTCACTAGTTTAGTTTTGTCCCAGAATAGTGAAAGGGGGAGATTTGTAAGGACATAAATTTCCAAGTGAGTCCCTATATTTGTTTTGACTTAATTCCATGAACAAAACTGTGTTTGTAATATGTCATAGGGAGATTTCATTTTGTCACGATCCCACTTTTTCATGACGTATTGAACAAATTGAAGACTTTGCGGCAAAGCTTAAAAGAATTAATCATGCCGAAGTTTAATTGGTGCAAGTTTATTCATCTTCAAAGTTAATTGCGTTCCGAGATCACATAGGTATAAATGCGAATAATTAATGGTGCTCGAATTTGTTTTTATAAACGATAAGGATGCAATTTTATAAAGAAAAATGTTTTAAAATGTTTTTAAAAGTGATATAAATGTTTACACTACGTTTTATTCTGATAAGCTTGAAATAGAGTTTGACTTATTTAGATCTCTTTTGGAAGAGACGTTTTAAACAAAAAGTCAAAAAGTCAAACTGACAAGACTGTCGTTCGAACGGCATCTGTCCTTCGTTCAAGCGAGATGGCTATATCGCGCGAATGACTTGCCTATCTCGTTCGAGCGACACAGTTTTCGAGGCATCGCTTAATTCCTATTTAAAGCATTTTTTGTCAGAATTAAATGTGTGTGCATTCTGGAAAAAATAGTTTACGTTCCAGTACGAGTTTTGTACATGTTTTCTAAGGTTTAAAAAGCTTAAACACATCCTTAGAGTTTGTAAAGATCCGAGTTATCATTCTTATATGTTTATATGACCTTGCTGCACCAAGGAGGTTTGTTCTACAATTGAAAATCAGGGCTTTGCGGTGAAGAAAAGAAAAGGACTTCTTGTTCGACATCGTAGACGTATCAAAGCCATTCGGTGGACACCGAGACATTCATGGAGTCGAGTGTTGTGGACAGGTATTGTGGAAGACGGAATTTCAGTGTGGGAACTATTGAATAATGGTAGAAGATCAGAAGGAGCGTCAAGACCTGTGGGGATCGAGCCATTGAGTAAGGCCAATCTGTCTTTGTAAAACCTTTGTTCATAGTGATTGTCTGGCTTGGGTCGTTCGAGGTTATTTTCCCATTTTGGGGTTTTTCCTCGTACATCCGGCATTGTGAGTATTCTTTACTTTAATTTACTTTCTTTAATCACTAGATGCATGTTTAGGATTAATCAAGATAAGATTGGTTTAAAGTAAGAATTGGTTTTTCACAACTTGGTTTGGTGCATATTAAAAGTTGGATAATTTTTTGTAAAAATTGATTTGATTTGAAACACACATGTAGGACCCCCTTTTCATCATGTGTAATGCCCCGCACTTTTATTATTATTATTATTTATTTTTCGGTGACTAATATTATTAATTTACTTTGGAAAAATTAAATTGAATTTTGGTAAATATTAATTAGCGAGATAAAGGATTAATATTTATTATAATGATTATTTACTTGTGTGTGATAAGTAAATAGTTATGTGATATGTCGCATATGGAAAAAGCGACGGTTTATTATTATATGTTGATAAAATGTCACATCGGCGGATCGGTATAATTTATAGACGACGCGTTGGGTGGGTGCGTACGTGTCGGGCCCGGTTAATGAGATGTTAGCGTATTTGGAGTTGGGTGACCCAGGTGACCTTTTCCAGTGCACCTGTTATCCAGGAAGGGTCGAAATAGTCCAGAATACGTACCCCAGTGTTATGTTTGGATTCCGAGGGCTTTTTTGACATAACGGGGCCCACATAAGGGTAGAAGGATCATTTTACACTTAAGGCTAAGAAAAAACCAGGATTAGGTAAATTAAAGGGATATTTAAGATATCGGGATGGTGGATGGCTGCCCACCTTTCATATTTTACACAAGGGACCGAGAGAGAGCCATAGAGAAGAGTAAAAGAAGAAGAAAGAAGAGGAAACTTGGATGGTAGAAGAAAGAGAACTCAACTTGTCATCAAATTTGTAGGGTACTTTGGATTATAATCCACAAAGGCAAGTAGATACTTACTTTATGTCGCAACTTGATAGTAGTTATTTGTTTTCATGATTACAGGTAGAAATCTGAAATTAAGATGTTAAAGATTGAAACTTTCTTAATTGATATAGAGATTTAAATGACAAAAGATTAGGGTTTGTGAATGAATCATTAATGGAGATCAATCATACTTGAAATTCAAAATATATTCTAGGATTTAAATGGATGAACATGTAGATGTATACAAATATTTCTCTTGATAATTAATTTGGGGGAAAATTGTGTGTTGAATTAATTGGAAGTTTGGTCTAAAATATTAGGGTTTGATTTCGGATTTGGTGTTAGTTTTGTGTTAAAATACCTCCGGAATGTTAGGGTAATGTTGTAAGATTTAATTTTGTCTCTGGAGTGGATAGAAACCTCCATTGGAGGGTTTTAGAGGAGAAAACTCGAGGAAGAAGATGTTCAGAAAATCGAACCAGTTCACTAGGGGAGCGAAATGATTCACTTTTGAAAGATGGATAAAGTTTTGTAGAATCAAATTACGAAGGCGTGGGTACTGATTTCGTCTTTTTCTGATTTTTTTTAATTTGTTATGAATTTTCTACTAAAAGAGCGCTATACCAAAATTTTAAATTGGTGGTTTTGGATTGGGCTTTCTTTTGATACGTGTGAAGGCCAACAGTTGATCGGTTCGAGTGAGGAGAACTGAGGATCCAAGTGAGTTAATTTCATATATTAATCGGGAAGTTGGGATTGAACTTCGGGATTGGTGAATAATATGCTATGGGATATGCGTATGAGTTCGGTTCTTATTATATATACATATTCGAGTGACGTGTATATATATGATTGTCTGCATTCTACCTATTTTATTTAAACATACGTACTCGGTAGTGCTATCATTGGAGGTTGTGTGTGCCATCCAACGTTGATCAACAGGTATTGGATTGGTTCCTCATGTGATAGGACTACGCCATGACCACAATTATTTACTTCTAAAATATTTTCTACTTTTTGGGCTTTGGCCCACAAACTTTTGTATATTTCTGTAACACCCCGTATTTTTGTGCATTTAATATTTAATTAATTCGGAATTTTAAATTACTGGTGTGTTGTAATTTTAATTGAATTAATTATGACAATATATTTATTTAAATATTAATCGGGAAGTGAATGGTTAATATTTATGGAAATTTATTTACTAAGTGAATAGTAATAATTTAATTACGTCATTTCGAGTATTAATGACGAGGTGTACACTTATCCCAACCGGGAGTCGGTATAGACTAAATGGGGTGTGAGATAAGGATTTTTATAAATTAATTCGGATGTCAATTCTGACTGCGCGGTTGAGTTCAGATGGGTCGAGATAGTCAGAAAAGAGTACCCGGGGGTAGTAATTGGGTCTCGGGATATTTTTGGGCATAGCCGGGCCCACACGGGGTGAGTTGGGCCACTTTAATTAAGCCCATTAGGTGAAAAACGGGATTAAGGGTTTTTAACCTAATGGGGAGATTAAGGAATGGCAGCCAACATAACTCTAAACCTAGGGTTTGAGAGGGGATTTGGGGGAAAGCAAATCAAGAACAAATTGGAGGATATTGGAGCAAATTTTGAGGGACTACGCCAACAAATCAGACACTACGAACACTTACAGGCAAGTGGTTAACTGTTGTGATTTCTAAATGTTTGATAATGAATTCATATCATAGTGATGTGTGTATGAAAATTCCTTTTGGGTGTGTCTCCAAAATCTAAATTGAGTTTTTGTAAATTTATATACCTTAATAAGATTAAGGGGGAGATTGATCGTGTTTATGATTCTAGAATGTAGAGGACTGAATCAGATGTTAAAATCAATAAGAGTAGATGGTTAATTGCTGTTAAAAACAAATGAAATTCAGATTGGGGGTTTAAAACCCGGATAATACCCAAATCGGGGAAACCTTGGAAATTTATGGATATTGATGATGAAATTAGGTCTGTGATATGTTTAGACCCTTTCCTTACATGGAGGATGTATTATTTGTATTTGGGTAAGAGCTTAAATGGAGAATCAAATCTTAAACTTTCGTCCATGGCTGACAGCGGCGGGACAGGACGAACACTGGAACGATCGACCCAGGGGTTCGATCGATCGAAGGTACAGAAATCTGGGCAGTTCGCCCAGTTTATTATATAAAGGGAAATTTATTACAAAGGGGGTTTCATACATTAATAAGTGATAAATAATTATGAAACAAATATTCCTAACAATTATGGGAGAAAGTAATTAGGACTAGGATGAATTTATGTGGGGCATTTAATGGATGAATTTGAGAGACTTTAGTCCAAAATAGTGAGGTACGGATCAAGTGAGTGAACCCGGGTATATTGGTCATGCGACCCCAAGGTAGTGAATTAAGTTTAGAAATAAACTAAATTATTTTGAGTCGAGATATAGACTCGGGAAATATTTAATTATGGACCAAGTGGGCGAGTCCGGGCATGTTGGTAATTATAGGTAAATATAATTGGGAAAATTATGGAAATAAATGTGTGACACATTGTGGGCGAAAAATGTGGGAAAGAAATTATGAGATGTAAATTGGACCAAGTGAGCGAGTCCGGGTATGTTGGTTAAGTGACATCAAGGCATTAAATTAATTATCGAGGGAAAGTAATTAGTTTGGAGTCGGAACATTGACTCGGAAAATGTTGAGGTACGGGCTAAGTGAGAGAGTCCGGGGATAATGGTTGGATGACACCAAGTTATTAAATCAATAAATGTGTTAATTAATTTAGTTAGAGTCGGATTGTAGACTCGGGTAATATTAAATTAATAAGAGTGATAATTAATTTAATGAGAGTCGGATTGTAGACTCGGGTAGTATTAAATAAATAAGTGTATTAATTAATCTAATTAGAGTCGGTTTGTAGGCTTGGGTAGGATTAAATTAATAAGGGAGTTAATTAATTTAATTAAAGTCGGTTTGTAGACTCGGGTATGATTAAATTAATGGGTTGGATAATTAGTTTAATCAGAATCGGATTGTAGACTCGTGAAGGGTAATTATTAATTAATGTGATAATTAATTATATTAGAGTCGGACCATAAACTCGGGAAGAGGATAAGTTATTAAGTGAGAAAATTAATTACATTGAGTCGGGCCACAGACTCAGGAAATTACAGGCAGTGTATGGGATGTCGAGTACATGGTAAAGCCGGGGTTATTAATATATATATACGGTGTAGTGATAGTATATGTATATACGTGTATGTATTGTGTGTGACATTAAATTATAGGCAGTGTATGGGAATTACAGGTAGTGTATGGGATTTTGAGTACACGGTAAAACCGGGGTTCATAATATATATATACGGGTAGTGATCGTATATGTCTATGTGTATATATTGTGTGTGATAGTAAATATCAGTGACTAGATATTTATTCAATTTAAATACTCTAATGCTATCAAGGGAGGTTGCGCGATGTGGGTGAATCCCCTAGCTTGAGGAGTAGGGCGAGTATATCCCCAGGTAGCGTCCGGTACATGGGTGAGGAGATTATCTCACTTTCAGGAAGGAATATGACCGCCTCCATTTCGTTTATATTTTGGTCCAAGTTGGTGAGCGATTCTAACTTGGGGAAACTAGGTTTTGTGAGCACACCTAGTGAGATAGCATTCTAGAGAGAATCATCCGGTGAGGGTATACTCGGAAGGATGGATACACGTATATTATATGTGTGGATGTTAGTAAACGTATGTATAATATGGTAATAAATATTATATGTAGGTGATAATACAGTGTGTGATGTATTTACCTTATATAACTCGGGTTACAGTTATATGCAGTTAATTAATGAGAAATTAATTAAGTTAATCATTGGTGGAAATAATACAGTGTGTGATGTATGTATTTTATATAACATGTGACACGGTTATATGCTATTATTTAAGAGGAATTAATTAAGTTAATTGTGAAATAACTTATAATTCAAGAATCATTATACTCGGGTTAGAGTAGTATGGTAAGGGAAGGTTATACCAGGACTAGTTGGACGGGGTAGCACAACTAGGTGGGGTTAAGGTAACCGGTAGGTGTGCACAATAGTGAAGGGGTGAGAATGTCCACAAGGGAGTGCGACACTAACTTAAATATGATGCGCATTCATGCATTTTAAATTACTGCAGTTAATTCACTTGCTAAATATTTTCAAAATGTTTTGGGTTCTAACCCTTGCTATAAAACTATTTTCAAAACCTTTTAGGTGTCCAGCCACAGGAACGCCAGGATTGATATTCTATTCCAGGGACACGGAGCTGCGGCATATGTGAATGCTAGCAGGAGTTTCGATTAGACGCATCATTCATTCATTCATTCCTAGAGTAGGAATCTTGTATCAGTTTCAGTTTTATTTAGGGCTTGTCGCCCAGACTTCTCGGTACAGTTTTCAGGTGTAAATTATTCAGGTGTTGGATATTTGTATTTGGATTATTTCTTTGGTGGCCGGTGATTTATTCGGCATGTTGTGTAATTATGATTCAGTTTATTTTCATTCAGTTGTGTGAATGGTTTATATTAATTTCGCATGTATTGTTTTGTTTAATCAAAAAGTTAAAATTGGAACCAACTTTTGGAATACTAGGTGGTTAGTAAGTTTTAAAAAGTTTTCGACAGTGATGCTAAGGATGATCCAACTGGGATTCCTGTTTTAATTTGGTATATGACTGATCACCTGGTATTTTATTAGGCGGGGTGTCACAATTTCATTGTATTTCTTTTTATACCCTAAACGTGCAACAACAATAACTGTTGGGACCGTCGGGATAGATTCATTCTTGCCATGCAGTACATCTTTATTTAAACGCCTCAACTTATTTCATCTAGATATGATTATTCATTTCTGTTTAAGTTTTGGGAGTGTTGCTCGTAGATGGATAGGCTTTTATATTACTATCAGACATTTATATTTTTACACTTAGTTTTGTTATTTAATTCAATATCGTGGATGGTTTATTCGATTATCAATGGTTTATTTGGTGAGCTCTTATTATTCATTTATGCATGGTGACTTATATATTCTTTTTAATTATATGGTTTTATTCATATTATTTATATTATATTGTGATTGTGACAGTGATACTGAAAATGAACCATACCGAGATTCATATTTTTTAATAGAGTATTGGCCACCTAGTATTAGAATTAACACGTTGTCACATCATGCTTCTTGGCTTTTATTTTTTTATGTGTCTAATAATGTATGTTTAGCATCGCCTTCCTTCATTCTAGACTCATTATATAACCTTCATTGCACACATGCATGAACTTTTTAAACATTGTACTTGGTTGTCATATGTTGAATATGACGTTCTCATCTCAATCACTATTAAAAACAAACCAAATGTACTGGGAACTAATTGTGCTTGTAAAAACCATTGCTCGAATTATAGGAAAATTGATAGATATATGTTTAACCAATGGAGAGGGTCTACAAAATAAGAAATCTTCTTTTCGTTAAAGTCCACCATTGACAAGGGCCTAAAATATGATTTCGGCACATAAAACAGAAGTGCTAAGGTCAATTTTGTTTCATTGATGCTTCATTAAAAATGAGTAGATGATTGCTTCAAAAATTTTGATAGTTTATTGTTGATACCAAATTTAGTCTGCTGACATGGACCACTCACTTACAGACACGTGTCTGTCAACGTCACAATTATATATACTTCTATTAAGCAACTCAAGATCACCGAGCAACTAAGGATCCCCGAGCAACTCAAGCGTGTCGAGTAACTTAGGTGGTCCGGTCATCTTAAGCGGTCCGAGCTACATAGCGTACAACGCATCCAACTCAAGAGAATCAAGGAGATGACTGCTCATTAAATGCTCATTATTATCGTACAAATGTACTTGTCTACCAGATAACAGCGTATTGTCCTTTCATTTGTACAACCTCAAGGCTACAAATACATTGTAACCTCCTCATTAGAAGGGGACTCGGAATTTCTTGGTAAATCCATTATCGAGAATTCCAAGCAAACATTCAGCAATAACAAAAACAGTGGACGTAGGCCATCCTTTCAAGGCTGAACCACTTTAAAAATCTTTTGCCTCATTTATTTTATCTGGAATTGATTAATTAGAGATAATCTAATTTTTTACATCAACAGATTGGCGCCGTCTGTGGGAAAGGACTGTAATTATCGTTTTTCACCAAAATAATTCATCATCAATGGCTGATCATCCGGAATCCAGCAATCGAAACGCTGGGATCCCTCCAAATCCTCCATCTACTCCTCCAAATGTCCAAGATCTGGCTGGTATAATTGCTAATTTGGCCCAGGGCCCGACGGCCATGCAAGAGACCATGCGATAACTCATGCAAACTATCCAGGGTAGAGTGCCGACCCAGTCAGGACAACGAAGCATTCAGAGAAATACCCGGTTACCTTCTTCGTGAATTAGGCGAACGTTATTCCCAGAGGAATCTCGATCCAGACGCACCGATTCATATCGTACTGAGAGATCTAATGATCCTTCTTATCAACCTGGTCGGACTTCCTCAGTACAAGCAAGAGACTCTCAGCGAAACATCACTCTCTCTCCAGAAAGAACTAGTGCTCTAGAAAGATTGAGTAGAATCTCTCTTTTTGATCGTTTGGGCCCTAGGAGGAATAAAAGCCCTCCTAGGATCGCGTCGAGGAACTCTCCATGACCATCCGACCTAAGGGAAGGCTCTTCCCAATCACGACCAACTGCTCGTAATGAAAGAACCCAAGAAGCAAATTCAACGCGATCAATTGCTCGAACCAATAGGCCCGAGGAAAGAAATGATGCATGGAAGGGCTCTATTCAGAGGTTGGAAGACAGATTAGGGGAAATGGCTAAGACCAAGAAGCCTTTACAAAGGACTTTTGTTCAAGGGACACCCTTTGTACAGGCGATTGTGGATTTTCCAACACCATCAAAATTCAAAGCTCCAATGGTAACGCCTAAATATGATGGAAAAACTCACCATGTCCTTCATATAGAACAATACCAAGCTGCTGCCGATATCTATACAGTTCCAGATGAGATGAGATGAGATGCAGGGCATTTTTAGGAACTCTTACCGGATCTGCTCAAATATGGTACAACAATCTTCCTCGGGAAAAGATCGCGACTTTCTTTTAACTGCCAGAGCTCTTTATTGGGAACTTCTGTTTTGGATCAAAATCAGTCAAACGAGTATCACAATTATTGAGTGTTAGACAAAAGGTAGGTGAAAGCATCAGGGATTACATTATTCGTTTCAATAACAAGAAACTCGAAGTAATTGATTACAAGGAGAAGACAACAATTACTGCTCTGATGAGCGGACTGTTGCCAGATAAATTGTACTACACTCTAGCGAAAGACCCGCCTAGAACCATGGCAGAACTAATGGCAAAGGCAACCAAGATTATGAACGCCGAGGAAGCTATGGCTGTGAAGAAGAATATGGACACTAAGGAGACCAAACTTGAGGCGGATAAGGTTGAGAAGAAGGAGCAGAAGAACAATGATGGCAACAAGCAATTAAAAGCAAGCAAGCATTGGAACAGTTGAAGAAATTTAGAAACTATACTCCTTTGAAGGTAGATATAAACCACATTTTGGAAGAGATCAAGAACAGCGAGGAGCTAAACTGGCCTGAAAAAATGAAGGCAGATCTTGACAAGAGGAATAAATCCAAATATTGCGAGTTCCATAAGGACCATGGTCACATGACCAAAAACTGCATAACTCTCCAAAATGAAATTGAAGAGCTCATCAGGCGAGAAAAATTGACCAAGTATGTGGATCGACGAATTAGTTGAAAGCTCAACGATCGAGAAAGGCAGAGGTCTAGATCTCCTCGACGAATAAAAGAGGACAAGAAGAGAACTCATGAAGAAGACCCAGAAGATGATCAAGATGACCCCGATCTCCCCAAAAGACCAAAATAGCTAGAGCATGAGGTATTTTCAATCCATTTTGGATCATTTGAATGTAATTTTATTACAGGTGGAGATGCAGGAGGTGGAGTCATGACTGCAGAGAGAAAAGCTTACCTCAATGAGGCTCAAGCTTGCTCGTACATTCAGCTAATAAATCTAGCTGAAGATGATCGCCCGAGGAAGGTAAATAAAGACAAGTTGGTCATTGGTTTCTCTAAGAACGACTTGGCAGGTGTACTATATGTGACACCCCGACTAATTAAATACCGGGTAGCTACTCCTTTATTAAATTAATTCAAAATGCCAAGTTGGTCCAGTTAATAGCATCACTGTCGAAAACATTTTAATGATTACTAACCACCTAGTATTTAAAAAGTAAGTTGTCAAATTTTAATTAAAGTCCGATTAACATGCAACAAGTGTAATGAAGAATAATAACACCATTCACCATAACGAAGTAAATAGAATAACCATCACATAATGTAAATAAAGTCTGGAGGAAAACTCCTCACTACAATACCACAAACTGAAATAACTAAACTGAATACTGAATCAATACATGCCAAAGTCTGAAAAACTGAAATGGAAAGATGTCTTTAATAGAAATGGGCAACATGCCCTACAACTGATAAATACTGAATCAGGAATCCAAATGGTAGAAGCGTCTAAAAGCAAATCCCTGTAGCTTCCACAAACAGCTACAGCTCGTCACCTGAATGAGTATCCTATGCATGGTGTCCTTGTGTCTGGGAACCTAAAATGGTTTTACAAGAAAATAGATTTGAAAGCAAACGGGTCAGAGCCCGAATGTGGAGATATTTTAAAAACCTGCAAGTGCTTTAAAAACATTTAAAACATTAAATGCAAGGTACATGTTAGGACGTGCACTCACATGAAATTCTCACCTCTCGTCTAACTGTGCACTCCTAACGTAATTACCCATCTGAAATGACACAAACTACTAGCTAAGTGACATCATATCTAGCTAGACTATCATAGGTTCTACCCTTATTACTCGGTTCCCATTAACATTATAATGATCTCATTTAAAATAGGGGCTTAACGTAAATTCAGATTTTCGATATGTAATATATTTCACAATTGGTTAGCCCGTTATGTTTTCTCAAAATAATACCATAATTTTATTCACAATATTAACATGAAGTTTCCATCAATTAAGTGTATATTATTCACATCATTAATATAAAATACAAGCACCCCGAGACTAGCTACGGTGCACACATACTCTGCTATCCATCCCGTTACATCACGTACATAAGGATCACATATTCTGAATCTCTCAGGAATAGTTCACAGATAACAACATCACAAATAATGGAGGCGAACACAGTCACATCACATGGGTCACGCACATACCTGCGCTCCCACGATCAGCAGACTTATTAACATCCCAATAAGCCCTTCTTTGACCTATGTTCATCGAGATAACCAGTCTAAATCCGGGCAACACAAGGATTAGAGGGCCCTAAGCGAACACGAACCTCCCGTGATAGCAAGTATGGTAGGTATGTCATACACATAAAGTCAATACATATATACTAAGTATGCACACGTCTTAGTAATCACCATAATATATATTGGTACATATCTCTTTTCGTACTTACATATAATACTACACCATTTATATGTTCCCGGCTAATATAATTAATTAGGCCGTCAATAGCTCACATCGTAATAGACACTCATGTATTACTTCACATTTTTCCTTAGGTTCAAACTACACTTCTAGGTTTGACTCCTCATTATATCCCAAACATCCCCAATATGTCAATTGCTCATCAAGGAAAGGCTATCTCTACCTATACGCAAGGTTACTGGGCAATCGGGATCAAAACAGGATAAAAAGCCTAAATTGTCAACTCGTTCGAAGTCTCGTTCGAACGAGGCTGTTCGAACGAGACTTCGTTCGAACGAACTGAGTCTTCTAACGAGATCTCGTTCGAACGAAGTGGGATTTCTAACGAGATCTCGTTCGAACGAGTTTATCGAACGAACTTCACCCTCGTTAGAAGTCAATGGTCAACTCGTTAGAAGCTCGTTCGAACGAGCTCGTTCGAACGACCTGGGTAGGTCTTCTAACGAGTGACCAGATTCAAGCCCAGAATTTCTACTTTCGTTTTTCACCAATTTCTACTCCTCAAAACTCCTCTAAAATTCGTCCTAACAATGTTTTAAGGTCTCTAATCAATCCTAAACATATCAAGGTCACATACTAACGTGTTTTAAGGAATCAATTCATCCTAAACATCATTAAATCATCAAGTCTCTTCACTTTTCCCCCAAATATTCAAGAACACAAACCCTAGAATTTATAATCATCAATTTACTCAAAATAGATCCGTTTTTGTTACATCCAACATATATTAACATCAGGGTAATCATCTCTATACGATTCTGCATGCAATTTCTTCTCAAAATTTAGTATTCAAATTCCAAACTCATGGTTTTTTCATTAACTTTCAAGAACAAAGGTAAATCTTAGAATTTTATAACATGGAAGAAACATTCTCAGAATTAAACGGAATTAAATCTCTTGAATCGAGTGTCTCTGAATTTGGTGTTGGTTTGATGAAGCTTTTCTGCAGAATTCCTACTCTCTCTCTCTCTACAAGCCTTCTTCTCCAAAGGTGGCTAGGGTGGCTAGGGTTTTCTTTGGGAAAGTTTTGGAAATCTATTTTGATAACCCACGTAGCTTATTGGGTCATTAAGGGTTGGTTAGTGGGTTTAGTGGGTCTATTCCCAATCAGATAAAGACTCCTAATTTTCGTCATTATTAAATCCCAAAAATACAAAATTACCAAAATACCCTTTATGTTTCCGGTATGGCCTAAAAATACCCTCGGACCCAAACTAAACCCCCGGCTAGTGTTTTCTGACTATCTCGACCCTTCCGGACGCGTTGGCGCACTCAAAACGACCATACGGTTAATAAAATTTAAATTCACTTTTATTATTAAAATAATTATATCCTGACGCGACTGTCACACGCGTCCCAATAAAATGACCAAATTGCCGTATATCAATCTCACGACAAATTTCATAATTCAACATTCATATATCATCATATATACTCAATATAGTCAAATACCAACTCACATCTCGCTAGTATTTTATCCGGATTAATTCCCAATTAATTCTCATTTAATTAATTAATCCCAAAAATAAATATCACAGAAAATACGGGGTATTACATACTTCCCCCCTAATAACAGAATTTCGTCCCGAAATTCGGAACTAGAAAGTACCTGATAAAAATAACTCTGGATAACGTTCGCGCATCTCATCCTCACGCTCCCATGTGGACTCCTCGACATTATGATGTCGCCACTGGACACGCACTAACGGAACTATCTTTGACCGCAGTTTCCGCTCACTTCGGTCTAGAATAGCAATCGGCCCCTCCTCGTAGGATCTATCCGGCTGGAGATCGATGTCCTCCACAACAATGTGAGAATGAGCCAAATTGTCTCTAAGGTATTTCCTTAGCGAGGAAATATGAAACACATCGTGAATCCCATGCAAATGCTCCGGTAACCCAAGTCTATACGCAACCAGTCCGATCCGCTCAATAATAGGAAATGGTCCCACATATCTTGGTGCCAACTTCCCTTTCTTCCCGAAGCGCATAATCCCCTTCATAGGAGATACTCTGAGCAAAACATGGTCCCCCACTTGGAACTCCCTGAAGAACCTCTTCGCATCAGCATAACTCTTCTGCCGGTCTTGAGCTACCCGAATGCGACTCCGAATCAACTCAATCCTTGCCGAAGTATCCTGAATTACTTTCGGCCCAAGTAGTTTGTTGTCCCCCACCTCTAACCAACATGCTGGGGAACGACAAGGCCTATCGTACAACGCCGCAAATGGAGCCATGCCAATAGTGAACTGGTAGGAGTTATTATAAGCAAACTCCACCAGTGGAAGGTACTGCTCCCATCCACCCCCAAAGTCAATAATGCACATGCGTAGCATGTCCTCCAACATCTGATTTGTGCGCTTTGTCTGCCCATCGGTCTGCGGATGATAAGACGTACTCAACCACAATTTTGTGCCCATGGCCTCCTGGAAACTCTCCCAAAACCGCGAAACAAATATCTTATCTCTGTCAGACACGATATTTAGGGGCACACCGTGAAGTCTCACAACCTCTGAAATGAAGAGTTGGGCATACTGTCCCGTAGTGTATTCAGCCCTTACGGGTAAAAAGTGAGCGACTTTGGACAATCTGTCCACAATTACCCAAACGGATTCGTAACCCCTCTGCGACGTAGGCAACCCCGTGATAAAGTCCATGGATATGCTCTCCCACATCCACACCGGGACCTCCAACGGCTGTAGAAGTCCTGTCGGTCTCTGATGATCCACTTTTACTAGCTGGCAAGTGGCGCATTTTGAAACAAACTCAGCAATACCTCTCCTCATACCTCTCCACCAATACTGCCGTCTCATGTCTTGGTACATTTTGTCCCCTCCGGGATGTACCGCGAACCGTGAGCCGTGCGATTCTTCCATCACCTCGTGTAGAAATTTCTCCCCTTCCGGAACCACCAATCTCCCATTGAAGCGTAATCCCCCGTCTGAGCTGACGGTATAGGACTCTGCTCCCTCTGCTAGTAATCGAACTATCTGCTCCTGACAGAACGAGTCATTAGCCTGTGCCCGTACTAACTTCGTGACAATCTGCGGTGTAACGGTCATCACAGACATGAAAGATCGGGCCACTGTATCCTGGTGTCCCCACTCCTTCCACTTAGCCTTCCACACCCCTGCTACCTCATCTGCTGGCCTACGGCTCAACGTGTCTGCTACCACGTTAGCCTTACCCGGGTGATACTGGATATCGAACTGGTAGTCCTTCACAAACTCAAGCCACCTACGCTGCCGCATATTCAACTCCTTCTGCGTGAACAGGTACTGTAGGGACTTGTGGTCTGTGAACAATTGGAACTTCTCCCCCAAAAGATAGTGCCTCCAAATCCGTAGGGCAAATACCACTGCTGCCAACTCCAAATCATGAGTGGGGTAATTCTTCTCATGAGGCTTAAGCTTATGGGAAACATAAGCTATGGCCTGTCTCTCCTGCTGCAATACACCTCCAAGTCCTTGAAAAGACGCATCGGTGTAAACCAAATACTCAACTCCCGGTCTCGGAAATGCTAACACAGGTGCTGATGTTAACTTATCCTTCAATTCATCGAATTCCAACTGACAGGTATCACTCTAGATGAATGGCACACCTTTACGAGTCAGATGTGTCAAAGGTCCTGCTATCTTCGAGAAACCCCGAATAAACATCCTGTAGTATCCTTCTAGGCCCAAGAAACTACGAATCTCAGTCGGTGTCGTGGGCTGTCCCCACTCCCTCACCGCGGATACTTTCCCCGAATCAACAGATATTCCCCGGTCGGAAATAATATGTCCCAAAAACTGGACCTCCTTCAACCAAAACCCGCACTTCTCATATTTTGCATACAACTCGTTCTGACGGAGTGTCTGCAAAACTTGCCTCAAATGCTCGGCGTGCTCCTCCTCTGTCTGGGAGTAAACTAGAATATCATCAATGAAGACAATGACAAACTGATCAAGGAAATCCCTGAACACTCTGTTCATCAAGTCCATAAACACTGCTGGAGCGTTGGTCAAACAAAAAGGCATAACCCGAAACTCGTAAGAACCATATATTGACAAGAACGCAGTCTTCGAGACATCCTCCTCCCTGATACGCAACTGATGGTATCCCGATCTCAAATCAATCTTTGAGAAGAAATAAGCTCCTCTCAACTGGTCGAATAAGTCATCGATTCGAGGCAACGGATACTTATTCCGTATCGTGACCTTATTCAACTCTCGGTAGTCCACACACAATCTCAGTGAACCGTCCCTCTTCTTCACAAACAAAACTGGAGCGCCCCAAGGTGACGTACTCCAGCGAATAAAGCCCTGACCTAACAGCTGCTCTATCTGATCTCGTAGCTCTCGCATCTCTGTCGGCGCCATACGGTACGGTGCGCGTGCTATAGGCCTCGTATCTGGAAATAGGTCTATAACAAAGTATATCTCTCGACTGGGGGGTAGGCCTGGTATCTCCTGAAACACATCCGAATACTCCCTGACGACTGGAATGGAATCTAAAGGAATCACAACCTCCTTAGAGGTATCCTCCTCTAGGTAATACAAATGAGCGGTCGAGCCTCCCTCTGGGCGAGGCATCGCCACTACAAACATCTCTTGCCCCGGAATGGCAAAAACAATGCTCCCGCTGAAGCAATCAATCATGGCCCTATAAGCTACGAGCCAATCCATACCGATAATCACATCGTGAACATGCATATCTAATACCAACATATCTGCAGGTAATACCAGACTACCAATCTCTACCCCCACTCCCCGGCATATAAAGAATATAAGTGACCCACTCCCCAATGGTGAGTCGACACATATCACTGTGCTCTCTGCCATAGCTAACAATCCTAAGTCTTTCGCGAAATGTGTAGCTATAAAATAATGTGTAGCCCCCGTATCAAATAATACCCGACCCATAGTGCCATGGATAGGAAATGTACCCTCAATCGCGGGCGGTGCCTGTGGAACTGCTGCCTGGTGGACGTTATAGACACGTCCATACTGTAGCTGCCCCTGCTGAACTGGGACTACTGGAATGGGTGGCAATGCTGCCATCTGTGGCGGTGCGGGGAGAGCGGCGGGAAACATAGGCCTCTGCGGCTCCTGGCGAGCACCCTGCTGCTGCTGCTGTGGGGCCCTGCCCCTATCAGGACAATCCTGTCGTTTATGGCCATTCTTGCGACAAACAAAGAACTTCCCTGGGAAGTTCCCTCCTCTCTGCCGCTGCGGTCCCCGGCCCTGGTGGCCGTTACCGTTCCTCCCCTGGCCCTGCTGAAACTGCTGCCCATTCTGCCCCTGTTGGCCCTGATGGCCGTTTGGACCCTGATGGCCCTGACGGAAACCTCCCTGTCCGTGCCTGTAATTCCCAGATCTGAACCTCTTCTGATCCCCCTGCTGGGAACCCTGCTCACCCTGTCTCCGCCCCTGAACAGATTGTGCCCCACCGACACCATGTCCTCCAGTCCTGCCCTGATGACTAGACTCTCCCGATCTCTTACCCCCAGTCATATGAAAACGGTGATCCTGGCAGTGTAACAGAGAAGCGTTAACCACATCAGAATAAGTGGCCAATGAAAGGTTCCCTAACAGATGCTGACGGATCCTCCATGTCAACCCGTCGGTGAATTTCTCAATCTTCTTCTTTTCTGTTGGTATCTCATCCGGAACGATATTCAACAGATTCGTGAACTCGGCCTCATACTCGGCCACGGTCTTACCCTCTTGCTTTAGATTCATCAGTTTCCTCCTCATTTCCGTGTGAATAGCTGACGGAAAGTACTTGCGGTCGAACCGCACCCAAAAGTCCTGAATAGTGAGAGTATCCCTCTCCTCCATGGTGGTAATAGACTCCCACCACTGCAGTGCAGATCCAACTAGCTTGAAAGTAGCTAGCACCTACTTCTGAACGTCTGTGCACTCATACATCCTCAAGTGCCTCTGCATATCCTTCCTCCACTGGCTCGAGACTACCATATCTGAGCTACCTGCAAACTCTGGCGGATGCGCTTTCTGAAAACCGTCACGTACACGTTCCCAAGCAGACGGGAATGCATTTGCCTGTACTGGCGCGGCAACCGGCGCCTGAGGTGGTGCCTGCTGAACTACGGCAATCGCGGCATTTACCTCTTGGGATACAATGGCTGCAACCTCAGCGGCGTTCATCATGCCCTGAACTGGAACGGGCTGGGGTTCGGGCGTTGCATCCCTGGGAACTCGTCGTGCACGTCGTGGAGGCATCTGAAATAAGAATGAAGTTTATAAGTTCGCAGTTATAAACTTAAAATATCTAAAGAACGAAGTATACACAAAAAGAGTACAACAGTCCTAAAATATAGGGCTCTATATCAAAGAAAACTTAGCGGAAACATAATAGCCGTACAGATCCTAAAGGACACTAGAACCTGATGCTCTGATACCACCTGTGACACCCTGACTAATTAAATACCGGGTAGCTACTCCTTTATTAAATTAATTCAAAATGCCAAGTTGGTCCAGTTAATAGCATCACTGTCGAAAACATTTTAATGATTACTAACCACCTAGTATTTAAAAAGTAAGTTGTCAAATTTTAATTAAAGTCCGATTAACATGCAACAAGTGTAATGAAGAATAATAACACCATTCACCATAACGAAGTAAATAGAATAACCATCACATAATGTAAATAAAGTCTGGAGGAAAACTCCTCACTACAATACCACAAACTGAAATAACTAAACTGAATACTGAATCAATACATGCCAAAGTCTGAAAAACTGAAATGGAAAGATGTCTTTAATAGAAATGGGCAACATGCCCTACAACTGATAAATACTGAATCAGGAATCCAAATGGTAGAAGCGTCTAAAAGCAAATCCCTGTAGCTTCCACAAATAGCTACAGCTCGTCACCGGAATGAGTATCCTATGCATGGTGTCCTTGTGGCTGGGCACCTAAAATGGTTTTACAAGAAAATAGATTTGAAAGCAAACGGGTCAGAGCCCGAATGTGGAGATATTTTTAAAACCTGCAAGTGCTTTAAAAGCATTTTAAACATTAAATGCAAGGTACATGTTAGGACGTGCACTCACATGAAATTCTCACCTCTCATCTAACTGTGCACTCCTAACGTAATTACCCATATGAAATGACACAAACTACTAGCTAAGTGACATCATATCTAGCTAGACTATCATAGGTTCTACCCTTATTACTCGGTTCCCATTAACATTATAATGATCTCATTTAAAATAGGGGCTTAACGTAAATTCAGATTTTCGATATGTAATATATTTCACAATTGGTTAGCCCGTTATGTTTTCTCAAAACAATACCATAATTTTATTCACAATATTAACATGAAGTTTCCATCAATTAAGTGTATATTATTCACATCATTAATATACAATACAAGCACCCCGAGACTAGCTACGGTGCACACATACTCTGCTATCTATCCCGGTACATCACGTACATAAGGATCACATATTCCGAATCTCTCAGGAATAGTTCACAGATAAAAACATCACAAATAATGGAGGCGAACACAGTCACATCACATGGGTCACGCACATATCTGCGCTCCCACGATCAGCAGACTTATTAACATCCCAATAAGCCCTTCTCTGACCTATGTTCATCGAGATAACCAGTCTAAATCCGGGCAACACAAGGATTAGAGGGCCCGAAGCGAACACGAACCTCCCGTGATAGCAAGTATGGTAGGTATGTCATACACATAAAGTCAATACATATATACTAAGTATGCACATGTCTTAGTAATCACCATAATATATATTGGTACTTATCTCTTCTCGTACTTACATATAATACTACACCATTTATAGGTTCCCGGCTAATATAATTAATTAGGCCGTCAATAGCTCACATCGTAATAGACACTCACGTCCTACTTCACATTTTTCCTTAGGTTCAAACTACACTTCTAGGTTTGACTCCTCATTATATCCCAAACATCCCCAATATGTCAATTGCTCATCAAGGAAAGGCTATCTCTACCTATACGCAAGGTTACTGGGCAATCGGGATCAAAACAGGCTAAAAAGCCTAAACTGTCAACTCGTTCGAAGTCTCGTTCGAACGAGGCTGTTCGAGCGAGACTTTGTTCGAACGAACTGAGTCTTCTAACGAGATCTCGTTCGAACGAAGTGGGATTTCTAACAAGATCTCGTTCGAACGAGTTTATCGAACGAACTTCACCCTCGTTAGAAGTCAATGGTCAACTCGTTAGAAGCTCGTTCGAACGAGCTCGTTCGAACGACCTGGGTAGGTCTTCTAACGAGTGACCAGATTCAAACCCAGAATTTCTACTTTCGTTTTTCACCAATTTCTACTCCTCAAAACTCCTCTAAAATTCATCCTAACAATGTTTTAAGGTTTCTAATCAATCCTAAACATATCAAGGTCACATACTAACGTGTTTTAAGGAATCAATTCATCCTAAACATCATTAAATCATCAAGTCTCTTCACTTTTCCCCCAAATATTCAAGAACACAAACCCTAGAATTTATAATTATCAATGTACTCAAAATAGATCCGTTTTTGTTACATCCAACATATATTAACATCAGGGTAATCATCTCTATACGATTCTACATGCAATTTCTTCTCAAAATTTAGTATTCAAATTCCAAACTCATGGGTTTTTCATTAACTTTCAAGAACAAAGGTAAATCTTAGAATTTTCTAACATGGAAGAAACATTCTCAGAATTAAACGGAATTAAATCACTTGAATCGAGTGTCTCTGAATTTGGTGTTGGTTTGATGAAGCTTTTCTGCAGAATTCCTACTCTCTCTCTCTCTACAAGCCTTCTTCTCCAAAGGTGGCTAGGGTGGCTAGGGTTTTCTTTGGGAAAGTTTTGGAAATCTATTTTGATAACCCTCGTAGCTTATTGGGTCATTAAGGGTTGGTTAGTGGGTTTAGTGGGTCTATTCCCAATCAGATAAAGACTCCTAATTTTCGTCATTATTAAATCCCAAAAATACAAAATTACCAAAATACCCTTTATGTTGCCGGTATGGCGTAAAAATACCCCGGGACCCAAACTAAACCCCCGGCTAGTGTTTTCTGACTATCTCGACCCTTCTGGACGCATTGGCACACTAAAAACGACCATACGGTTAATAAAATTTAAATTCACTTTTATTATTAAAATAATTATATCCTGACGCGACTGTCACACGCGTCCCAATAAAATGACCAAATTGCCGTATATCAATCTCACGACAAATTTCATAATTCAACATTCATATATCATCATATATACTCAATATAGTCAAATACCAACTCACATCTCGCTAGTATTTTATCCGGATTAATTCCCAATTAATTCTCATTTAATTAATTAATCCCAAAAATAAATATCACAGAAAATACGGGGTATTACATACTTCCCCCCTAATTACAGAATTTCGTCCCGAAATTCGGAACTAGAAAGTACCTGATAAAAATAACTCTGGATAACGTTCGCGCATCTCATCCTCGCGCTCCCATGTGGACTCCTCGACATTATGATGTCGCCACTGGACACGCACTAACGGAACTATCTTTGACCGCAGTTTCCGCTCACTTCGGTCTAGAATAGCAATCGGCCCCTCCTCGTAGGATCTATCCGGCTGGAGATCGATGTCCTCCACAGCAATGTGAGAATGAGCCAAATTATCTCTAAGGTATTTCCTTAGCGAGGAAATATGAAACACATCGTGAATCCGATGCAAATGCTCCGGTAACCCAAGTCTATACGCAACCAGTCCGATCCGCTCAATAATAGGAAATGGTCCCACATATCTTGGTGCCAACTTCCCTTTCTTCCTGAAGCGCATAATCCCCTTCATAGGAGATACTCTGAGCAAAACATGTTCCCCCACTTGGAACTCCCTGAAGAACCTCTTCGCATCAGCATAACTCTTCTGCAGGTCTTGAGCTACCCGAATGCGACTCCGAATCAACTCAATCCTTGCCGAAGTATCCTGAATTACTTCCGGCCCAAGTAGTTTGTTGTCCCCCACCTCTAACCAACATGCTGGGGAATGACAAGGCCTACCGTACAACGCCGCAAACGGATCCATGCCAATAGTGAACTGGTAGGAGTTATTATAAGCAAACTCCACCAGTGGAAGGTACTGCTCCCATCCACCCCCAAAGTTAATAATGCACATGCGTAGCATGTCCTCCAACATCTGATTTGTGCGCTTTGTCTGCCCATCGGTCTGCGGATGATAAGCCGTACTCAACCACAATTTTGTGCCCATGGCCTCCTGGAAACTCTCCCAAAACCGCGAAACAAATATCTTGTCTCTGTCAGACACGATATTTAGGGGCACACCGTGAAGTCTCACAACCTCTGAAATGAAGAGTTGGGAATACTGTCCCGTAGTGTATTCAGTCCTTACGGGTAAAAAGTGAGCGACTTTGGACAATCTGTCCACAATTACCCAAACGGATTCGTAACCCCTCTGCGACGTAGGCAACCCCGTGATAAAGTCCATGGATATGCTCTCCCACATCCACACCGGGACCACCAACGGCTGTAGAAGTCCTGTCGGTCTCTGATGATCCACTTTTACTAGCTGGCAAGTGGCGCATTTTGAAACAAACTCAGCAATACCTCTCTTCATACCGCTCCACCAATACTGCCGTCTCATGTCTTGGTACATTTTGTCCCCTCCGGGATGTACCACGAACCGTGAGCCGTGCGATTCTGCCATCACCTCGTGTCGCAATTTCTCCCCTTCCGGAACCACCAATCTCCCATTGAAGCGTAATCCCCCGTCTGAGCTGACGGTATAGGACTCGGCTCCCTCTGCTAGTAATCGAACTATCTGCTCCTGACAGAACGAGTCATTAGCCTGTGCCCGTACTACCTTCGTGACAATCTGCGGTGTAACGGTCATCGCAGACATGAAAGATCGGGCCACTGCATCCTGGTGTCCCCACTCCTTCCACTTAGCCTTCCACACCCCTGCTACCTCATCTGCTGGCCTACGGCTCAACGCGTCTGCTACCACGTTAGCCTTACCCGGGTGATACTGGATATCGAACTGGTAGTCCTTCACAAATTCAAGCCACCTACACTGCCACATATTCAACTCCTTCTGCGTGAACAGGTACTGTAGGGACTTGTGGTCTGTGAACAATTGGAACTTCTCCCCCAAAAGATAGTGCCTCCAAATCCGTAGGGCAAATACCACTACTGCCAACTCCAAATCATGAGTGGGGTAATTCTTCTCATGAGGCTTAAGCTTATGGGAAGCATAAGCTATGGCCTGTCTCTCCTGCTGCAATACACCTCCAAGTCCTTGCAAAGACGCATCGGTGTAAACCAAATACTCAACTCTCGGTCTTGGAAATTCTAACACAGGTGCTGATGTTAACTTATCCTTCAATTCATCGAATGCCAACTGACAGGTATCACTCTAGATGAATGGCACACCCTTACGAGTCAGATGTGTCAAAGGTCCTGCTATCTTCGAGAAACCCCGAATAAACCTCCTGTAGTATCCTGCTAGGCCCAAGAAACTATAAATCTCAGTCGATGTCGTGGGCTGTCCCCACTCCCTCACCGCGGATACTTTCCCCGGATCAACAGATATTCCCCGGTCGGAAATAATATGTCCCAAAAACTGGACCTCCTTCAACTAAAACCCGCACTTCTCATATTTTGCATACAACTCGTTCTGACGGAGTGTCTGCAAAACTTGCCTCAAATGCTCGGCGTTCTCCTCCTCTGTCTGGGAGTAAACCAGAATATCATCGATGAAGACAATGACAAACTGATCAAGGAAATCCCTGAACACTCTATTCATCAAGTCCATAAACACTGCTGGAGTGTTGGTCAAACCAAAAGGCATAACCCGAAACTCGTAAGAACCATATATTGACAAGAACGCAGTCTTCGAGACATCCTCCTCCCTGATACGCAACTGATGGTATCCCGATCTCAAATCAATCTTTGAGAAGAAAGAAGCTCCTCTCAACTGGTCGAATAAGTCATCGATTCGAGGCAACGGATACTTATTCCGTATCGTGACCTTATTCAACTCTCGGTAGTCCATACACAATCTCAGTGAACCGTCCCTCTTCTTCACAAACAAAACTGGAGCGCCCCAAGGTGAGGTACTCCTGCGAATAAAGCCCTGACCTAACAGCTGCTCTATCTGATCTCGTATCTCTCGCATCTCTGCCGGAGCCATACGGTACGGTGCGCGTGCTATAGGCCTCGTATCTGGCAATAGGTCTATAACAAAGTCTATCTCTCGACTGGGGGGTAGGCCTGGTATCTCCTGAAACACATCCGAATACTCCCTGACGACTGGAATCGAATCTAAACGAATCACAACCTCCTTAGAGGTATCCTCCTCTAGGTAATACAAATGAGCGGTCGAGCCTCCCTCTGGGCGAGGCATCGCCACTACAAACATCTCTTGCCCCGGAATGGCAAAAACAATGATCCCGCTGAAGCAATCAATCATGGCCCTATAAGCTACGAGCCAATCCATACCGATAATCACATCGTGAACATGCATATCTAATACCAACATATCTGCAGGTAATACCAGACTACCAATCTCTACCCCCACCCCCCGGCATATAAAGAATATAAGTGACCCACTCCCCAATGGTGAGTCGACACATATCACTGTGCTCTCTGCCATAGCTAACAATCCTAAGTCTTTCGCGAAATGTGTAGCTATAAAATAATGTGTAGCCCCCGTATCAAATAATACCCGACCCATAGTGCCATGGATAGGAAATGTACCCTCAATCGCGGGCGGTGCCTGTGGAACTGCTGCCTGGTGGACATTATAGACACGTCCATACTGTAGCTGCCCCTGCTGAACTGGGACTGCTGGAATGGGTGGCAATGATGCCATCTGTGGCGGTGCGGGGAGAGCAGAGGGAAACATAGGCCTCTGCGGCTCCTGGCGAGCACCCTACTGCTGTTGCTGTGGGGCCCTACCCCTATCAGGACAATCCTGTCGTTTATGGCCAGTCTTGCGACAAACAAAGCACTTCCCTGGGAAGTTCCCTCCTCTCTGCCCCTGCGGTCCCCGACCCTGGTGGCCATTACCGTTCCTCCCCTGGCCCTGCTGAAATTGCTGCCCATTCTGCCCCTGTTGGCCCTGATGGCCGTTTGGACCCTGATGGCCCTGACAGAAACCTCCCTGTCCGTGCCTGTAATTCCCGGATCTGAACCTCTTCTGATCCCCCTGCTGGGAACCCTGCTCACCCTATCTCTGCCCCTGAACAGATTGTGCCCCACCGACACCATGTCCTCCAGTCCTGCCCTGATGGCTAGACTCTCCCGATCTCTTGCCCTCAGTCATATGAAAGCGGTGATCCTGGCAGTGTAACAGAGCAGCGTTAACCACTTCAGAATAAGTGGCCAACGAAAGGTTCCCTAACAGATGCTGACGGATCCTCCATGTCAACCCGTCGGTGAATTTCTCAATCTTCTTCTTTTCTGTTGGTATCTCATCCGGAACGATATTCAACAGATTCGTGAACCCGGCCTCATACTCGGCCACGGTCTTACCCTCTTGCTTTAGATTCATCAGTTTCCTCCTCATTTCCGTGTGAACAGCTGACGGAAAGTACTTGCGGTCGAACCGCACCCAAAAGTCCTGAATAGTGAGAGTATCCCTCTCCTCCATGGTGGTAATAGACTCCCACCACTGCAGTTCAGATCCAACTAGCTTGAAAGTAGCTAGCACCTACTTCTGAACGTCCGTGCACTCATACATCCTCAAGTGCCTCTGCATATCCTTCCTCCACTGGCTCGAGACTACCATATCTGAGCTACCTGCAAACTCTGGCGGATGCACTTTCTGAAAAGCGTCACGTACACGTTCCCAAGCAGACGGGAATGCATTTGCCTATACTGGCGCGGCAACTGGCGCCTGAGGTGGTGCCTGCTGAACTACGGCAATCGCGGCATTTACCTCTTGGGCTACAATGGCTGCAACCTCAGCGGCGTTCATCATGCCCTGAACTGGAACGGGCTGGGGTTCGGGCGATGCATCCCTGGGAACTCGTCGTGCACGTCGTGGAGGCATCTGAAATAAGAATGAAGTTTATAAGTTCGCAGTTATAAACTTAAAATAGCTGAAGAACGAAGTATACACAAAAAGAGTACAACAGTCCTAAAATATAGGGCTCTATATCAAAGAAAACTTAGCGGAAACATAATAGCCGTACAGATCCTAAAGGACACTAGAACCTGATGCTCTGATACCACCTGTGACACCCCGACTAATTAAATACCGGGTAGCTACTCCTTTATTAAATTAATTCAAAATGCCAAGTTGGTCCAGTTAATAGCATCACTGTCGAAAACATTTTAATGATTACTAACCACCTAGTATTTAAAAAGTAAGTTGTCAAATTTTAATTAAAGTCCGATTAACATGCAACAAGTGTAATGAAGAATAATAACACCATTCACCATAACGAAGTAAATAGAATAACCATCACATAATGGAAATAAAGTCTGGAGGAAAACTCCTCACTACAATACCACAAACTGAAATAACTAAACTGAATACTGAATCAATACATGCCAAAGTCTGAAAAACTGAAATGGAAAGATGTCTTTAATAGAAATGGGCAACATGCCCTATAACTGATAAATACTGAATCAGGAATCCAAATGGTAGAAGCGTCTAAAAGCAAATCCCTGTAGCTTCCATAAACAGCTACAGCTCGTCACCTGAATGAGTATCCTATGCATGGTGTCCTTGTGGCTGGGCACCTAAAATGGTTTTACAAGAAAATAGATTTGAAAGCAAACGGGTCAGAGCCCGAATGTGGAGATATTTTAAAAACCTGCAAGTGCTTTAAAAGCATTTAAAACATTAAATGCAAGGTACATGTTAGGACGTGCACTCACATGAAATTCTCACCTCTCGTCTAACTGTGCACTCCTAACGTAATTACCCATCTGAAATGACACAAACTACTAGCTAAGTGACATCATATCTAGCTAGACTATCATAGGTTCTACCCTTATTACTCGGTTCCCATTAACATTATAATGATCTCAATTAAAATAGGGGCTTAACGTAAATTCAGATTTTCGATATGTAATATATTTCACAATTGGTTAGCCCGTTATGTTTTCTCAAAACAATACCATAATTTTATTCACAATATTAACATGAAGTTTCCATCAATTAAGTGTATTTTATTCACATCATTAATATACAATACAAGCACCCCGAGACTAGATACGGTGCACACATACTCTGCTATCCATCCCGGTACATCACGTACATAAGGATCACATATTCCGAATCTCTCAGGAATAGTTCACAGATAACAACATCACAAATAATGGAGGCGAACACAGTCACATCACATGGGTCACGCACATACCTGCGCTCCCACGATCAGCAGACTTATTAACATCCCAATAAGCCCTTCTCTGACCTATGTTCATCGAGGTAACCAGTCTAAATCCGGGCAACACAAGGATTAGAGGGCCCTAAGCGAACACGAACCTCCCGTGATAGCAAGTATGGTAGGTATGTCATACACATAAAGTCAATACATATATACTAAGTATGCACACGTCTTAGTAATCACCATAATATATATTGGTACATATCTCTTCTTGTACTTACATATAATACTACACCATTTATATGTTCCCGGCTAATATAATTAATTAGGCCGTCAATAGCTCACATCGTAATAGACACTCACGTCCTACTTCACATTTTTCCTTAGGTTCAAACTACACTTCTAGGTTTGACTCCTCATTATATCCCAAACATCCCCAATATGTCAATTGCTCATCAAGGAAAGGCTATCTCTACCTATACGCAAGGTTACTGGGCAATCGGGATCAAAACAGGCTAAAAAGCCTAAACTGTCAACTCGTTCGAAGTCTCGTTCGAACGAGGCTGTTCGAACGAGACTTCGTTCGAACGAACTGAGTCTTCTAACGAGATCTAGTTCGAACGAAGTGGGATTTCTAACGAGATCTCGTTCGAACAAGTTTATCGAACGAACTTCACCCTCGTTAGAAGTCAATGGTCAACTCGTTAGAAGCTCATTCGAACGAGCTCGTTCGAACGACCTATGTAGGTCTTCTAACGAGTGACCAGATTCAAGCTCATAATTTCTACTTTCGTTTTTCACCAATTTCTACTCCTCAAAACTCCTCTAAAATTCGTCCTAACAATGTTTTAAGGTCTCTAATCAATCCTAAACATATCAAGGTCACATACTAACGTGTTTTAAGGAATCAATTCATCCTAAACATCATTAAATCATCAAGTCTCTTCACTTTTCCCCCAAATATTCAAGAACACAAACCCTAGAATTTATAATCATCAATTTACTCAAAATAGATCCGTTTTTGTTACATCCAACATATATTAACATCAGGGTAATCATCTCTATACGATTCTACATGCAATTTCTTCTCAAAATTTAGTATTCAAATTCCAAACTCATGGGTTTTTCATTAACTTTCAAGAACAAAGGTAAATCTTAGAATTTTCTAACATGGAAGAAACATTCTCAGAATTAAACGAAATTAAATCACTTGAATCGAGTGTCTCTGAATTTGGTGTTGGTTTGATGAAGCTTTTCTGCAGAATTCCTACTCTCTCTCTCTCTACAAGCCTTCTTCTCCAAAGGTGGCTAGGGTGGCTAGGGTTTTCTTTGGGAAAGTTTTGGAAATCTATTTTGATAACCCTCGTAGCTTATTAGGTCATTAAGGGTTGGTTAGTGGGTTTAGTGGGTCTATTCCCAATCAGATAAAGACTCCTAATTTTCGTCATTATTAAATCCCAAAAATATAAAATTACCAAAATACCCTTTATGTTGTCGGTATGGCCTAAAAATACCCCGGGGCCCAAACTAAACCCCCGGCTAGTGTTTTCTGACTATCTCGACCCTTCCGGACGCGTTGACGCACTCAAAATGACCATACGGTTAATAGAATTTAAATTCACTTTTATTATTAAAATAATTATATCCTGACGCGACTGTCACACGCGTCCCAATAAAATGACCAAATTGTCGTATATCAATCTCACGACAAATTTCATAATTCAACATTCATATATCATCATATATACTCAATATAGTCAAATACCAACTCACATCTCGCTAGTATTTTATCCGGATTAATTCCCAATTAATTCTCATTTAATTAATTAATCCCAAAAATAAATATCACAGAAAATACGGGGTATTACATACTTCCCCCCTAATAACAGAATTTTGTCCCGAAATTCGGAACTAGAAAGTACCTGATAAAAACAACTCTGGATAACGTTCGCGCATCTCATCCTCGCTCTCCCATGTGGACTCCTCGACATTATGATGTCGCCACTGGACACGCACTAACGGAACTATCTTTGACCGCAGTTTCCGCTCACTTCGGTCTAGAATAGCAATCGGCCCCTTCTCGTAGCAGCTATCCGGCTGGAGATCGATGTCCTCCACAGCAATGTGAGAATGAGCCAAATTATCTCTAAGGTATTTCCTTAGCGAGGAAATATGAAACACATCGTGAATCCGATGCAAATGCTCCGGTAACCCAAGTCTATACGCAACTAGTCCGATCCGCTCAATAATAGGAAATGGTCCCACATATCTTGGTGCCAACTTCCCTTTCTTCCCGAAGCGCATAATCCCCTTCATAGGAGATACTCTGAGCAAAACATGGTCCCCCACTTGGAACTCCCTGAAGAACCTCTTCGCATCAGCATAACTCTTCTGCCGGTCTTGAGCTACCCGAATGCGACTCCGAATCAACTCAATCCTTGCCGAAGTATCCTGAATTACTTCCGGCCCAAGTAGTTTGTTGTCCCCCACCTCTAAACAACATGCTGGGGAACGACAAGGCCTACCGTACAACGCCGCAAACGGAGCCATGCCAATAGTGAACTGGTAGGAGTTATTATAAGCAAACTCCACCAGTGGAAGGTACTGCTCCCATCCACCCCCAAAGTCAATAATGCACATGCGTAACATGTCCTCCAACATCTGATTTGTGCGCTCTGTCTGCCCATCGGTCTGCGGATGATAAGCCGTACTCAACCACAATTTTGTGCCCATGGCCTCCTGGAAACTCTCCCAAAACCGCGAAACAAATATCTTGTCTCTGTCAGACACGATATTTAGGGGCACACCGTGAAGTCTCACAACCTCTGAAATGAAGAGTTGGGCATACTGTCCCGTAGTGTATTCAGTCCTTACGGGTAAAAAGTGAGCGACTTTGGACAATCTGTCCATAATTACCCAAACGGATTCGTAACTCCTCTGCGACGTAGGCAACCCCGTGATAAAGTCCATGGATATGCTCTCCCACATCCACACCGGGACCTCCAACGGCTGTAGAAGTCCTGTCGGTCTCTGATGATCCACTTTTACTAGCTGGCAAGTGGCGCATTTTGAAACAAACTCAGCAATACCTCTCTTCATACCGCTCCACCAATACTGCCGTCTCATGTCTTGGTACATTTTGTCCCCTCCGGGATGTACCGCGAAGCGTGAGCCGTGTGATTCTGCCATCACCTCGTGTCGCAATTTCTCCTCTTCCGCAACCACCAATCTCCCATTGAAGCGTAATCCCCCGTCTGAGCTGATGGTATAGGACTCGGCTCCCTCTGCTAGTAATCGAACTATCTGCTCCTGACAGAACGAGTCATTAGCCTCTTCCCGTACTACCTTCGTGACAATCTGCGGTGTAACGGTCATCACAGACATGAAAGATCGGGCCACTGCATCCTGGTGTCCCCACTCCTTCCACTTAGCCTTCCACACCCCTGCTACCTCATCTGCTGGCCTACGGCTCAACGCGTCTGCTACCACATTAGCCTTACCCGGGTGATACTGGATATCGAACTGGTAGTCCTTCACAAACTCAAGCCACCTACTCTGCCGCATATTCAACTCCTTCTGCGTGAACAGGTACTGTAGGGACTTGTGGTCTGTGAACAATTGGAACTTCTCCCCCAAAAGATAGTGCCTCCAAATCCGTAGGGCAAATACCACTGCTGCCAACTCCAAATCATGAGTGGGGTAATTCTTCTCATGAGGCTTAAGCTTATGGGAAGCATAAGCTATGACCTGTCTCTCCTGCTGCAATACACCTCCAAGTCCTTGCAAAGACGCATCGGTGTAAACCAAATACTCAACTCCCGGTCTCAGAAATGCTAACACAGGTGCTGATGTTAACTTATCCTTCAATTCATCGAATGCCAACTGACAGGTATCACTCCAGATGAATGGCACACCCTTACGAGTCAGATGTGTCAAAGGTCCTGCTATCTTCGAGAAACCCCGAATAAACCTCCTGTAGTATCCTGCTAGGCCCAAGAAACTACGAATCTCAGTCGGTGTCGTGGGCTGTCCCCACTCCCTCACCGCGGATACTTTCCCCGGATCAATAGATATTCCCCGGTCGGAAATAATATGTCCCAAAAACTGGACCTCCTTCAACCAAAACCCGCACTTCTCATATTTTGCATACAACTCGTTCTGACGGAGTGTCTACAAAACTTGCCTCAAATGCTCGGCGTGCTCCTCCTCTGTCTGGGAGTAAACCAGAATATCATCGATGAAGACAATGACAAACTGATCAAGGAAATCCCTGAACACTCTGTTCATCAAGTCCATAAACACTGCTGGAGCGTTGGTCAAACCAAAAGGCATAACCCTAAACTCGTAAGAACCATATCTCAACAAGAACGCAGTCTTCGAGACATCCTCCTCCCTGATACGCAACTGATGGTATCCCGATCTCAAATCAATCTTTGAGAAGAAAGAAGCTCCTCTCAACGGGTCGAATAAGTCATCGATTCGAGGCAACGGATACTTATTCCGTATCATGACCTTATTCAACTCTCGGTAGTCCACACACAATCTCAGTGAACCGTCCCTCTTCTTCACAAACAAAACTGGAGCGCCCCAAGGTGAGGTACTCCAGCGAATAAAGCCCTGACCTAACAGCTGCTCTATCTGATCTCGTAGCTCTCGCATCTCTGTCGGCGCCATACGGTACGGTGCGCGTGCTATAGGCCTCGTATCTGGAAATAGGTCTATAACAAAGTATATCTCTCGACTGGGGGGTAGGCCTGGTATCTCCTGAAACACATCCGAATACTCCCTGACGACTGGAATGGAATCTAAAGGAATCACAACCTCCTTAGAGGTATCCTCCTCTAGGTAATACAAATGAGCGGTCGAGCCTCCCTCTGGGCGAGGCATCGCCACTACAAACATCTCTTGCCCCGGAATGGCAAAAACAATGCTCCCGCTGAAGCAATCAATCATGGCCCTATAAGCTACGAGCCAATCCATACCGATAATCACATCGTGAACATGCATATCTAATACCAACATATCTGCAGGTAATACCAGACTACCAATCTCTACCCCCACTCCCCGGCATATAAAGAATATAAGTGACCCACTCCCCAATGGTGAGTCGACACATATCACTGTGCTCTCTGCCATAGCTAACAATCCTAAGTCTTTCGCGAAATGTGTAGCTATAAAATAATGTGTAGCCCCCGTATCAAATAATACCCGACCCATAGTGCCATGGATAGGAAATGTACCCTCAATCGCGGGCGGTGCCTGTGGAACTGCTTCCTGGTGGACGTTATAGACACGTCCATACTGTAGCTGCCCCTGCTGAACTGGGACTGCTGGAATGGGTGGCAATGCTGCCATCTGTGGCGGTGCGGGGAGAGCGGCGGGAAACATAGGCCTCTGCGGCTCCTGGCGAGCACCCTGCTGCTGCTGCTGTGGGGCCCTGCCCCTATCAGGACAATCCTGTCGTTTATGGCCATTCTTGCGACAAATAAAGCACTTCCCTGGGAAGTTCCCTCCTCTCTGCCCCTGCGGTCCCCGACCCTGGTGCCTGTTACCGTTCCTCCCCTGGCCCTGCTGAAACTGCTGCCCATTCTGCCCCTGTTGGCCCTGATGGCCGTTTGGACCCTGATGGCCCTGACGGAAACCTCCCTGTCCGTGCCTGTAATTCCCGGATCTGAACCTCTTCTGATCCCCCTGCTGGGAACCCTGCTCACCCTGTCTCTGCCCCTGAACAGATTGTGCCCCACCGACACCATGTCCTCCAGTCCTGCCCTGATGGCTAGACTCTCCCGATCTCTTGCCCTCAGTCATATGAAAGCGGTGATCCTGGCAGTGTAACAGAGCAGCATTAACCACATCAGAATAAGTGGCCAAAGAAAGGTTCCCTAACAGATGCTGATGGATCCTCCATGTCAACCCGTCGGTGAATTTCTCAATCTTCTTCTTTTCTGTTGGTATCTCATCCGGAACGATATTCAACAGATTCGTGAACTCGGCCTTATACTCGGCCACGGTCTTACCCTCTTGCTTTAGATTCATCAGTTTCCTCCTCATTTCCGTGTGAACAGCTGACGAAAAGTACTTGCGGTCGAACCGCACCCAAAAGTCCTGAATAGTGAGAGTATCCCTCTCCTCCATGGTGGTAATAGACTCCCACCACTGCAGTGCAGATCCAACTAGCTTGAAAGTAGCTAGCACCTACTTCTGAACGTCCGTGCACTCATACATCCTCAAGTTCCTCTGCATATCCTTCCTCCACTGGCTCGAGACTACCACATCTGAGCTACCTGCAAACTCTGGCGGATGCGCTTTCTGAAAAGCGTCACGTACAGGTTCCCAAGCAGACGGGAATGCATTTGCCTATACTGGCGCGGCAACCGGCGCCTGAGGTGGTGCCTGCTGAACTACGGCAATCGCGGCATTTACCTCTTGGGCTACAATGGCTGCAACCTCAGCGGCGTTCATCATGCCCTGAACTGGAACGGGCTGGGGTTCGGGCGTTGCATCCCTGGGAACTCGTCGTGCACGTCGTGGAGGCATCTGAAATAAGAATGAAGTTTATAAGTTCGCAGTTATAAACTTAAAATAGCTGAAGAACGAAGTATACACAAAAAGAGTACAACAGTCCTAAAATATAGGGCTCTATATCAAAGAAAACTTAGCGGAAACATAATAGCCGTACAAATCCTAAAGGACACTAGAACCTGATGCTCTGATACCACCTGTGACACCCCGACTAATTAAATACCGGGTAGCTACTCCTTTATTAAATTAATTCAAAATGCCAAGTTGGTCCAGTTAATAGCATCACTGTCGAAAACATTTTAATGATTACTAACCACCTAGTATTTAAAAAGTAAGTTGTCAAATTTTAATTAAAGTCCGATTAACATGCAACAAGTGTAATGAAGAATAATAACACCATTCACCATAACGAAGTAAATAGAATAACCATCACATAATGTAAATAAAGTCTGGAGGAAAACTCCTCACTACAATACCACAAACTGAAATAACTAAACTGAATACTGAATCAATACATGCCAAAGTCTGAAAAACAGAAATGGAAAGATGTCTTTAATAGAAATAGGCAACATGCCCTATAACTGATAAATACTGAATCAGGAATCCAAATGGTAGAAGCGTCTAAAAGCAAATCCCTGTACCTTCCACAAACAGCTACAGCTCGTCACCTGAATGAGTATCCTATGCATGGTGTCCTTGTGGCTGGGCACCTAAAATGGTTTTACAAGAAAATAGATTTGAAAGCAAACGGGTCAGAGCCCGAATGTGGAGATATTTTAAAAACCTGCAAGTGCTTTAAAAGCATTTAAAACATTAAATGCAAGGTACATGTAAGGACGTGCACTCACATGAAATTCTCACCTCTCGTCTAACTGTGCACTCCTAACGTAATTACCCATCTGAAATGACACAAACTACTAGCTAAGTGACATCATATCTAGATAGACTATCATAGGTTCTACCCTTATTACTCGGTTCCCATTAACATTATAATGATCTCATTTAAAATAGGGGCTTAACGTAAATTCAGATTTTCGATATGTAATATATTTCACAATTGGTTAGCCCGTTATGTTTTCTCAAAACAATACCATAATTTTATTCACAATATTAACATGAAGTTTCCATCAATTAAGTGTATATTATTCACATCATTAATATACAATACAAGCACCCCGAGACTAGATACGGTGCACACATACTCTGCTATCCATCCCGGTACATCACGTACATAAGGATCACATATTCCGAATCTCTCAGGAATAGTTCACAGATAACAACATCACAAATAATGGAGGCGAACACAGTCACATCACATGGGTCACGCACATACCTGCGCTCCCACGATCAGCAGACTTATTAACATCCCAATAAGCCCTTCTCTGACCTATGTTCATCGAGGTAACCAGTCTAAATCCGGGCAACACAAGGATTAGAGGGCCCTAAGCGAACACGAACCTCTCGTGATAGCAAGTATGGTAGGTATGTCATACACATAAAGTCAATACATATATACTAAGTATGCACACGTCTTAGTAATCACCATAATATATATTGGTACATATCTCTTCTCGTACTTACATATAATACTACACCATTTATATGTTCCCGGCTAATATAATTAATTAGGCCGTCAATAGCTCACATCGTAATAGACACTCACGTCCTACTTCACATTTTTCCTTAGGTTCAAACTACACTTCTAGGTTTGACTCCTCATTATATCCCAAACATCCCCAATATGTCAATTGCTCATCAAGGAAAGGCTATCTCTACCTATACGCAAGGTTACTGGGCAATCGGGATCAAAACAGGCTAAAAAGCCTAAACTGTCAACTCGTTCGAAGTCTCGTTCGAACGAGGCTGTTCGAACGAGACTTCGTTCGAACGAACTGAGTCTTCTAACGAGATCTAGTTCGAACGAAGTGGGATTTCTAACGAGATCTCGTTCGAACAAGTTTATCGAACGAACTTCACCCTCGTTAGAAGTCAATGGTCAACTCGTTAGAAGCTCATTCGAACGAGCTCATTCGAACGACCTATGTAGGTCTTCTAACGAGTGACCAGATTCAAGCCCAGAATTTCTACTTTCGTTTTTCACCAATTTCTACTCCTCAAAACTCCTCTAAAATTCGTCCTAACAATGTTTTAAGGTCTCTAATCAATCCTAAACATATCAAGGTCACATACTAACGTGTTTTAAGGAATCAATTCATCCTAAACATCATTAAATCATCAAGTCTCTTCACTTTTCCCCCAAATATTCAAGAACACAAACCCTAGAATTTATAATCATCAATTTACTCAAAATAGATCCGTTTTTGTTACATCCAACATATATTAACATCAGGGTAATCATCTCTATACGATTCTACATGCAATTTCTTCTCAAAATTTAGTATTCAAATTCCAAACTCATGGGTTTTTCATTAACTTTCAAGAACAAAGGTAAATCTTAGAATTTTCTAACATGGAAGAAACATTCTCAGAATTAAACGAAATTAAATCACTTGCCTCGAGTGTCTCTGAATTCGGTATTGGTTTGATGAAGCTTTTCTGCAGAATTCCTACTCTCTCTCTCTCTACAAGCCTTCTTCTCCAAAGGTGGCTAGGGTGGCTAGGGTTTTCTTTGGGAAAGTTTTGGAAATCTATTTTGATAACCCCCGTAGCTTATTGGGTCATTAAGGGTTGGTTGGTGGGTTTAGTGGGTCTATTCCCAATCAGATAAAGACTCCTAATTTTCGTCATTATTAAATCCCAAAAATACAAAATTACCAAAATACCCTTTATGTTGTCGGTATGGCCTAAAAATACCCCGAGACCCAAACTAAACCCCCGGCTAGTGTTTTCTGACTATCTCGACCCTTCCGGACGCGTTGGCGCACTCAAAATGACCATACGGTTAATAGAATTTAAATTCACTTTTATTATTAAAATAATTATATCCTGACGCGACTGTCACACGCGTCCCAATAAAATGACCAAATTGCCGTATATCAATCTCACGACAAATTTCATAATTCAACATTCATATATCATCATATATACTCAATATAGTCAAATACCAACTCACATCTCGCTAGTATTTTATCCGGATTAATTCCCAATTAATTCTCATTTAATTAATTAATCCCAAAAATAAATATCACATAAAATACGGGGTATTACTTTATATCCTCATGATGATCTATTGGTAATCAAGATGAGAATGAAAGAAGTGGTTATTTCACGAGTACTGGTGGATAATGGTAGCTCTGCAGATATCATGTTCTATCTATGCTTTGATAGTTTGACTCTGAAGCTAGCCTAGCTAGAACCATATCATAGGCCCCTCCTTGGTTTTACTGGAAAAAAGGTTTTCCACTTGGGACGTTCAAGTTGGATATGCTTATCGGTACATGGCTTGCTTATCGAACAGAAAGAGTATGCTTTTTTGTAATGGATAAAAACGTCCAATCAGCTTATAACATCATCATGGGAAGAGTAGGCCTAAAGATGTTCGAAGCAGTACCATCTACTGTGCATCAATGTTTAAAATAACCAACCAGTTTTGGTGTGGGAGTTGTGAAAGGCGACCAGAAAGTAGCTCGGGAATACTACTATTCATCTACTGAGCAGGAGGAGCATGAAGAATCTAGGCAAAAGACTATCACCTATTAAGTGGATGAGATAAGAGATGCAGAGATTGAAACATTAGACCCTAGAGACAAGTCTCAACTCGTGAAGGGACAGGTCATGGAAGCTACCAAGAATGTCATTATGGACGATGAGCATCCAGAACGAACAACTCAAATTGGTGCATCATTGGATGTATCAATAAAACAAGAACTGATAGCATTTCTAAGATGCAGAAAGCATACTTTTGCATGGAGTCATGAAGACATGCCAGGAATAGATCCTAATTTCTTATGTCAATGTGAACAAGGAAATTAAGCCAGTGAAGCAGCGAAGAAGAGTGTTCAGCCCTGAGGAGAATCAAGTTATACTAGAGGAAGTAGAGAAGCTACAAAAAGCCTCTTTTATTGAAGATGTCAAATATCCTGATTGGCTAGCAAATGTGGTGATGGTAAAGAAGAAAAATAACAAGTGGAGGATGTGTGTAGACTTCACTGATCTTAATAAGGCATGCCCAAAGGATCATTTTCCTTTGCCCTGAATCGATCAACTGGTGGATGCTACCTCGGGGCATGAATTATTGAGTTTCATGGATGCTTATTCTGGTTACAATCAGATTAAGATGAAGCCTGAGGATAAGGAGAGTACCTATTTTATCACCCCAAGGGGAACTTATTGTTATAATGTTATGCCGTTTGGACTTAAAAATGCAGGTGCCACATATCAGCGGCTAATGAATAAGGTGTTTACAGAGAAAATCAGTCATAACATGGAGGTTTATGTTGATGACATGCTTACGAAGAGCAAGAAAGCTGCTGATCATCTAACTGGCCTAGGTCAGACCTTTGATCAACTAGAGAAATATCAAATGAAGCTGAATCCTACCAAATGCATATTCGGAGTACGAGAAGGCATGTTTCTCGGGTATATTGTCAACCAATGAGGTATTGAAGCGAACCCTGAAAAGATCAAGGCTATATTGGGGCTACGATCTCCAACGACGAAGAAGGAAGTGCAAAGTCTCACAGGGCGAATTGCAGCACTTAATAGATTTGTGTCACGAGCAACTGATAGATGTCTCCCGTTCTTCAAAACACTCCAAAAAATGTTTGAGTGGAATGATGAATGCGAGGAGGCCTTTCAAGAATTGAAGAAATATCTGGGGACACCTCCATTGTTGTCCAGACCAGTGACGGGAGAAAGATTATACTTGTATCTGGCAGTATTAGAGAATGCAGTTGGCTCAGCATTAATCAGATTGGAGAATGGAGTATAAAAACCATTCTATTATAACAGCAAAGCTTTCCGAGGAGCAGAAATCAGACATCCAAGACTGGAAAAGTTGGCACTAGCACTGATTGAAGCAAACAAAAGGATGAGGCCATACTTCCAAGCTTATATTATAGTTGTGTATACAGATATGCCATTAAGCCAAGCTTTGCACAAACCAGAGAAATCAGGAAGGTTGATGTATTGGGCAGTAGAACTGGGGGAATATGATATAATTTATGAGCCTAGATCATTGCTCAAAGGGCAGGCGGTAGCAGATTTTATCGCAGAGTTTACTCAGGAGTATACGCCCGACGAGCAAGAGTTGAATTTGGACTAACCTATGGATGTTACAGGATCATCAAATTTAAACCCCGACTAACTTACGTCGGTGGACGAGCAACGAGAAGCGCTGGAGGAGAATAAAAGGAAGCATCAAATATTCCATCGTGGAACTCTGTCTGAACAAGAGTTTGATAACGAGATACCTGTGTGGAATTTGTATGTAGATGGCTCTTCTTGTACTACAGGCAATGGAGCAGGGATTGTTTTAAACAGCCCGGATGAGATGAATGTGGAGTATGCTCTGCGTTTTTAATTTAAGGCTTCTAATAACGAGGCTGAATATGAAGTTATGATCGTGGGTCTCAGTCTGGCCAAAACTATGAAAGCAGAGAAAGTCGTTGTATTCAGTGACTCACAGTTGATCGTAAATCAAATATTGGGGGTGTATACAGCAAAAGGAGAATTAATGATCCAGTATCATGCGAAAGCACTGGAAATTGTATCTAGCTTTAACGCAGTACACTTGATTAGAATACCAAGGCTGGAGAATGCAAGAGCAGATGCCTTAGCTCGATTAGCCTCAGCCACACACACCGAGCTGCGAAGAACAATCCCAATAGAAATCTTGGCTAGTCGGAGCATTGACGAAGACTTAATGGTGAACTTCATTGCTCTCGACTTGGGACCATCTTGGATGGATCCCATCAGGGCCTATATTAACAAGGGGGCTTTACCATCTGATAAACTCGCAGCCAAGAAACTAAAGTTTAAATATGCTCGTTATGTACTGACCAATGGCATTTTATATAGACGAGGTATTATAGCAGGGCTACAAAGATGTTTCCATCCCTCTGAAGTGAAAGATCTGATCGAAGAGGTTCATGAGGGGTCTTGTGGAGCCCATATAGCAGGTCGGACGCTTTTACAAAGGATAACGACGCAGGGGTATTACTGGTCGACAATGAGAGCTGATTGTGTAGCTTATGGGAAGAAATCTAATAAATGTCAACGCTTCTCCTCTATCCGAAGAACTCCCCAAGCATTGTTAAAACCCATCACGTCTCCTTGGCCATTCGCCATGTGGGGAATAGACTTGGTCGGGCCACTTCCAATGACCCGAGGAAGATTTAAATACCTCGTAGTCGCTGTGGATTATTTTACTAAATGGGTGGAGGCTGAGCCTCTTATTGATATGACATATGACAAGGTATATCAATTCATTTGGAAAAACATTATCTGCAGATACGGTCTACCACATGCATTCATCACAGACCATGGAACTCAATTTGATAACGAGGAGTTTGCTACGTATTGTCATCAATCCAATGTACTGAAGATCCACTCTGCACCAGTCCATCACCAAAGCAATGGACAAACTGAGGTGACAAATAGAACGCTGCTGAATGGTTTGAAGAAACGACTAGATGCTGCAAAGGGAAAACAACACCACGAGCAACAACAGGAGAGTCTCCATACATGCTGGCATTTAGAAATTAAGCTGTTATACCTGTTGAATTGGGTCTACCTACACACAGAGTATTGAATTGCAATTCTCCTATCAGTGACTTGATGAGGCGATTAGATCTGGATATGCTCGAAGAAGTTAGAGAAGAAGAAACAATCAGGAATGTTGCATATCAACAACGAACAACTCTGTTCCACAATAAGAGGGTAAAGAAGTGTGATTTGAAGGAAGGGGTCTATGTGCTAAAGAAAGTAATTCAAAAGCACAACAAATTGGAAGCCAACTGGCATGGACCCTACAGAGTAACAAGAGTTGTTCGTCCAGGGAGATATAGGAATGAAACATTGGAAGGAGAAGAATTCAAGAATGCATGGAATGCAGAGCATCTACGCAAGTATTATCAGTAGTTGGAATTCCTATGTAATGCAGTTTTCTTCAGTATGAATAAAGTGTTGAATGTTTTACTCAGTTCTCTCTTTCTGTTGAAATTTTTTGGAGTATTAGTGCTACACGCTACGCATCAACTTCAGAATCACCCTCTTCAAACTCCGGTTGGTCGGGAATAAATTTATCCTCCAACTTCGGTTGGTCGAAAACCAATTTCCTCCAACTCCGGTTGGTCGGATATCAATCTCCTCCAACTCCGGTTGGTCGGGAACAAATTACAACCAACTCCGATTGGTCGGATAATAATCTCCTCCAACTCCGGTTGGTCAGGAACCAATCTCCTCCAACTCCGGTTGGTCGGATATCAATATCCTCCAACTCCGGTTGGTCGGGAACAAATTACAACCAACTCCGGTTGATCGGAAAATCAATCTCCTCCAACTCTAGTTGGTCGGGAACCAATTTCCTCCAACTCCGGTTGGTCGGATAATAATCTCCTCCAACTCTGATTGGTCGGATATCAATCTCCTCCAACTCCGGTTGGTTGGGAACAAATCTCCACCAACTCCGGTTGGTTGGCAAATCAATTTACAATCAACTTCGGTTGGTTAAACTAAGCAGAATCATGTGATGAAAATTGTTTCATTGCTTAGGATCAAAGAGTCATAAGTCGCTATAATCAAAAAATAAAACAAAATGGACACATCAAAATATGCATATATTCACAAACAAAGACATTCTGCAAAATATTTAGAAGAAAGTAAAATAGCAAAAGACTAAAAATTTCTTCATTTAAATAAAAAAGAATTACATATGCTGTGAAAAGTACAAGTCATAACATAAAAATCCTATTCTATTAGTTTTTTCCCTTCTGCCTTTAAAACAGGTTCTACTCCAGTATGAGGATCATCTAAGGCATAAGTAGAGTTTATAAAATTTACATCTCGAAGCATCCTGACATTCATTACATATGGACGATCAAGTAAATGTTCTAGGCGAGATATCTCGAAGTTGGCATGAAGACTGTAGTTGCTAAGATACTTGGAGATCAAGCACTGAGGAATTGCCCGAGCAGGAATCCAACTAATGTCGAGCTTAAAAGGAGGCACGGGTAACTCAAGCAATCCAGGGTCATAGTAATCCCATAATTAGTGCCCCTGCTCCACTTTTAGCACACACAATGCATTCAACCATCCTTACTTGTACCCCTTATTATTTGATTGCTGAATTCGATCGTCAAGATGGTAGAGGGCTTCATTGTAACCAGCCATCCAAAACTCTCTGGGCTGTTTATGGAATTGGTAAGTTAACCTCTCCAGTTGCTCATGAAGATTCTTCACCAGAAGTTCTTTATTTTCCAAGGCAGAGCTTTGGATAGAAAGTTGCTCGCTGAAGTTCAAAATTTTCTTGGACATCTCTACTAAGGCTTGGTTCTTCGCTACCAACTGAAAGGCCTGATTCTCCAAGGCCGCTTGAGTTCGTGCTTCTTCAATAGAAATCCGACCAGCCCTTGCTCGTCCCCGAGAAGAAGATCTTGCTCGTCCACGAGTAGAAGTGGAGGGTCCAGCTCTTTTCAAAGTTTCCAACTCATCTCGCAAGTTGGCATTTTCTACCTCCAAAAAAGAAAAACCTTCATCATTGACAGGGACCAAGGCTCCTGAGGAAGACACAACAGACTTGAGTTGTTTTACCTCCTCTTGTAAGGCAATGTTCTCTTGCTCCAGCAACTTGGCGATATGCATATGCTTTTCAACCTCAAGTTTTAGAACGCTCTCTTTCTTCTCGTAAGCAGAGATGAATTTATCATATCCTTTTTCAGCACTTAACTGCTGATATTTCTTCTCGTACCCTTGGTGAAAAAGTGTGGAGGACTCTTTGTACTACTGCTGGAGTTCCTCTATAGTTCCTTGGAGATCCTCAATCATCTCATAGTAGGCCACATTATTAGAAACTGCATGATCGAGCAAACACTTGAGATACTAGTAAGCTTCAACTGGTCATTCAGAAGTATCTGAACCAAGGATATCAATGATTTGAGCTTCATTTAGATCTGCATGACCATCTTTGAAGTAGTCATTGCATTTCTTCATCAATTCTGTGTCATGAGCTGATAAGAGCTCCATCCTGGCCATAAACTAGCAAAGAGAAGAAATAGAAAAGATCAATAAGAATGAAGACAGAGCAAGTAGAAGATAGTCAAGATGAACAACCAAAAGTTTGAATTTTATTTCATCATAAGAAAAATACAAAGTCTGAGATTACATTCAAGAATAACAAAATAAACACCCAAACTTCTCTACACCTTCTTTTTGTTTCCTATAATTTCATCAGAATGTTTCGAGGAAGAGACTGGTTTCTCGGAGGACAAGATTAGCTGCTTGGCAGAAGTAATGGATGGTTGGAGTTGCTCGAAGGAAGGCTGAATAATAGGAACCTGATCTCCAATCATCATAAAATATTCGTCTGAGGAAGCTTCATCCTCTTCTTCTTCTCCAGGAGAGGGAGGAGGTCCATGAATGTGTTGCTGGAAGAATTCTGAATTCTCAGTAACTTTCATCTCTTTCAAAGCAGCCACCCATCCATCCCTAAAATACTTGAGGGTAGCACACTCCATTTGCGAAGTCATGGCAGCCAGGCCCTTGTTCCAGCCTTTATCCCAATCAGCACTGAACGATTTTTAACAACCTTTTTCCTCTTTTCTTTCTCCGAGGAGGTCATTTCCCTAAGTAGCTCCTAGACAGCCTTCAACTTCTCCTCCACTTCCATTTTTTGGCGTCCAACATCTTGAAGCCTAACAACTTCCTCTTCATCAGATTTGAGCTTAACTTCCAGCTCCTTGTTGATTTGTTCAAAAATTTTATTGCTCTGCTTAGACTCTTTCAATTTCTTCTCCAACTCCTGGGAGGCATTCTTAGCTTGATTCTTGTCCAACTCAATGGACTTGAGTTGCTTCTCCCAAGAAACCTTATCTTCTTCGTACTTTTGACGAGAATCTTTTAAGGACTGAGTCAGACCAACAAAAGCTTCCTCTACACCTCCCAAGGATCTTGAAGCTTTAATAGCTTCATCCTTCTTCAAGATGCTATTGAAACAGGTCACTAGATGAAAAAAGAAATAACATCAAATCAACATATAAACATAATATTAGAAATTGAATGACTCAAATTAACAATACTTACTGAGGCAATGTGTTGAGCAGCAAGAGTAGTGATTCTCACACGAGAAAGGAAATCTTAAATACCTTGGACTTCTGGGATAGTCCAAGATTTTACCAAGCTCACAGCGGAGCTCAGAGCAACAAAAGATGGAACGCCACTTTCAGCATTTAAAGGCTGAGAGATAGTTTCAGCGGGTCTCTCAGAGAAACTTTTCTTTAACCTTCTCGGAGGAGCAGGAATATTTTCAACCAAAGAAGTTGTATTGGTTGGTGATATGACAATAATATCACTAGGAGGAGAAATAACCACAACCTTGCTCGGAGCCACAGGGGGCTTCTCAATAACTTTCTGGGCAGCAACAAGAGGGGGTACATCAGTGGCCTTTGTCCCTTCTTCTGGGACATCATGTTTACTTTTCTTTGCCTCTACAGCAGTAGAGGCAGACTTTTCAAAAAATGCAGGAGCTATTCTTTTCTGCATCAGGTCACTGATAGGAATGCTAGACTCAGAAGAAGAACCTTCCACACTAGTTTTGGCAGCTGGTACTTGGTCAAGATTGACTACCACGGGACGAGGACGAGCAGTGAAAGATGAAGTATAGCTCTTATACTGCAACAAGTAAGCGGCGGATCTAATATGTTCCTCAACAACAGATTGGTGCAAGCTCCAGATAAGTTTTAAGTGCTTTAAATTAACCTCTATTTCTTTTGGAGATTTTCTTTTATTGTCAACTGTAACAAATAAAAAACAAATGTCAGTGATACATTTTATCAAAAACGAAGAAAAAAAGATTTCAAAAAATAAAAAAACTTATTCCATTGCCATAGGGGGGACACTTGGGACCTTGATATACATCATCTCCATTCAATGGAGCGTGTTGCCAATTTTTCATGACAACCCCATGCTCAAAATAATCCCTATTGGCGTATGGAATATTAACAACTAAAGCCCTATTCAAAAACCTAGTCTTTAAATAAAATGTGGAATCACTGACAACCCATCTATAAAAGTACATAATCTCTGGGATTCCTAAACGGGTTCCATGGAGTTGATTCAATCTATGAATGCCATTAACTATCCTCCAGGTATTTGGAGCTATTTTTGCAGGTACAACGTCAAAATATTGACAGAACTCCAAACATAAGGGATTTGGAGGGAAAGAAAAGCCACATTCGACCACAAAGAGACTTGAGAACCAATGTCCCTCAGCCAAAGAAAAATAGTCAGAAGGTTCAGAATGTTCTTCCAAAATAACCCATGAAGGAATTGAAAATTCAGAACGAAATTTGTCAAGCGATTCAACAAGGTAAACCATGATGAACAAAGTAAATAAAAGAGAGGGAAGAAAATCTTACAGAAAAAAAGTGAATCAGTTGACAACGAACAATAGAAGGAACGAAGGCACAAGATATATAAGAAATGAAGAGTTCAAAGATACAGATTTGAAAAGTGAAAAAATGATAGGATTTTTGACGCGCTTAAATACTTTACCTTGGGAACAGAGAAAAGCAATAATTACAAAGGAGGATGTTTGCGTATCCGGCGGCTAAAAGAAGAAAAGGTGCACAAATATCGAAGCGGTCATGAAAATTCAAAATATTTATGAGGCCCGATACTGTGCACTCAAAATGGAATTATATACAACGAATGCGTTCCTAAAAACCATAAAAACCAATAATCTATGCAATTTTCAAGCAGAATGTTCCATACTTTTCTTCAACATCAAATTATGAAACATTGGGGGCTTCTGTTGATACCAAATTTAGTCTGCTGACATGGACCACTCACTTACAGACATGTGTCTGTCAACGTGGAAATTATATATACTTCTATCGAGCAACTCAAGATCACCGAGCAACTAAGGAGCCCCGAGCAACTCAGGGGACCCAAGCAACTCAAGCGTGTCGAGCAACTTAGGTGGTCCGATCAGCTTAAGCGGTCCGAGCTACATAGCGTACAGCGCATCCAACTCAAGAGAATCAAGGAGACAACTTCTCATTAAATGCTCATTATTATCGTACATATGTACTTGTCTACTAGATAACAGTGCGTTGTCCTTTCATTGGTACAGTCTCAAGGCTATAAATACATTGTAACCTCCTCATTAGAAGGGGACTCGGAATTTCTTGGTAAATCCATTATCGAGAATTTTAATCAAACATTCAGCAATAACAAAACCAGTGGACGTAGGCCATCCTTTCAAGGTTGAACCAGTTTAAAAATCTTTTGACTCGTTTATTTTATCTGGGATTGATTAATTAGAGATAATCTAATTTTTTACATCAACATTTATGCTTAAAGTGTGAGATTTTGAGGGTGTTATAAGTTGAAGGTTAATGGGTTAGCACCATAAAATTCCTTCAAAAACATTAATAATTTTGGCAGTACTGATTTGAGAAGCATTGAAATTTGTGGCGTTTTGTATGAGTTAAGTCAATTTCATTTTGTTCAACATTTTTTTCACCAAAGGTTGAATTGTGTTCTTTCTTTAGGAGTGTCAGATTTATTTCGTGCACTATTGCTATGTCTACTTTTGTTTACTTTCTCATGAATTAAGTTCATAAACATTCATTCCATATCCATGATTCAGATATTTTCGTGCTAGTCCATGGTGTGATTATTTGTATTTGTATTTTATATGATATTTATGTACTCAAAAATTTTAAAAATTCAAAAATAGTTTGTTGGTTTATTGAAGTTGCATCTCTTATGCTTAGTTTTCTATATTTTGTGGTGATATTTCATATTTGTTTCCTCATGATGCTAACTTTTCGGGTTTAACTTCTAACCCTTTTCTATTATGAACAAAAAGGGGGAGAACATATTGAGGTGATTTTATGTTTTAAGCTCCTCGTGTCATGGTATTTCGTTTGATTCATATGTGTAGGTCTTTTTCACATCGATGATATCATGGACTACAGGATGAAGATTTTTTGTAAAGACAAAGTTACATGTGTCTTTTACTTTTAGGGTTGGGAGGGACATTAGTTAAACTTGTCTTAGGGGTTATTTTTTCAATTTGTGGTTTGTACCGGAATAGCTAAAGGGGGTTTTGTAAGAGAAAGTTTTATAATTTTTCATCATGTTTTTAAGTTTGGTATATTCTGTTACACCTATATATCATCATGTACATTCTCAAGAGCTTCAATCGAAGACAAGTTAGTGACTGAATGTAAAAATTGAAGATCGAAGAGTTAAGGTCATCATTATAATCATCGAAGAAGGTATATGAGTTTGATTATGGGTAATCTTTACATTCAATGGTATTTTAGAAGTGTTTGAAACAAAAAATATTTATCCAAAATATTTTTTGAAAAATTCGCAAGTCTTTAGAATGACATTTGGATGTCGTTCAAACGAGTGCATGTACCTCATTAGAGCAGCTTCAAATGAGATCATTTTTGGTAACTTTTGGACCCCTATGTTTTCTCGTTCAATCAGTCAGTTGAAGTGGTTCAAACTAGATAGGGTAATACGTTCGTACGAGATGTACCTTGTTCAAACAATTTGGCAAAAAATTCTTTTTACCTGAACTCAAATGCAATCTTTCAAGTTTATCTCTCATAGATTTTCTATCGATCCTTTTACAACAATTTTGTGATCAAACACTTTAGTTTCCAAATCCAAACCCCTTGGATGTTTTATGATCACTCTATCAAACCTTTAAGAACACAACAAATGTTTATATCCCTGTGGAGTTGATTCTTCAATGCTGAAGATAGGAAAGAAGCTTCCTGAGACTGGTTGGTGGAGACTGACCAAGTGGAGCTTACTATGTGGAGCACTTTTGGATCTACACCTCTTTCCATTATCAAAAAGGAAGATGTAATTACAACACTAAGTGGTGACTAAGTACGTAAGTTTTCCCGTGTCATTTTGTAATACCTTAGTTGTAACAACGTCGAAAATAAAAGGTGTTTGCCGAAAGAGATTATTTTCCTCATATCTTATGTGTTGCGATTTGTTTCTTTCCATTTAGATTCAGTATCTTGCGTGTTTAGACTCACCTAATTAATCAAGATAAATATGGACTAAAATTGAATTTGGCTTGTTTGTGACCTACTCTACCATTTCTACATTTGACCACATGGATCACCCCATAAAATGCATTTACACAAACTCCCAATTCCAAAAGTAGCTACGCTTGATGACTGACATATGTTTAATTCTAACTTTAGTCTCCATGAGGCTAATGAGAGGTAGGTTATTATATCTAATAATCTTTCTAACTTCTTCTTATTTATGGGGTGATTTGAGACCTCTTATATTCCAACAAGCTAACATAATCATCTAAAGTGAGTTTTCTTGCCTTTACCACCATAATTGGTGTTCTTCTTCCAGCAAAAGCCTTTAGATTCTTCTTCTTCTTGCTACTAGAAATGATTGTACCTTGCCTAGTTTCTATAGATGATTGTTCGTTCCTCCCCAACTCATCAACATTTTTAATCTATGGTACTTTACCAGTAAGATTATATGTGGAGTCACATTCCCCAACTTCCAAAAGAAAGGTTTCCATTTCTTCTATAGATTGCATTATAATTGTTAAGTGGATGTGAAAGTTAATTATATAAAATACGCGTGACATAGGGTAGCATATGGACTGAAGGGTATATTGAGACTAGTTAGGCTGGGTAGTTTAATAAGGGTTGAAATTTTACGGGTGATGATTATCTCATGGGAGTGAAACACCAGTATGGGAGAATGCACTCATATTTATTAATGCATTTTAATTACATGCAAAATATTTTTAAAAAGATTTGGGCTCTGGCACATATAAAAATATTTTCAATACCTTTTAGGTGTCCAGTATCAGGGACGCCAAACATGGGTCTCATTTCAAGGTCAACGGAGTTGAAGCCATTATGTAGTGTTGAAGGGATTATTTAGTCATTTTCTATCTTTGAGATTCTAGATAGGACTCATTCAGTTACTATCTAGGCATGTCGCCTAATGTTAGCTTTTATTTCAGTTTTATTTAATTCAGTTTTAATGGATTATTGTATTGTATTGTAAACTGGTGGTTTATTCGGTTAATGGATTTTTATTTTATATCAGCATTGAGATTTACTTATGTGATAGAGGATATAATAAGGTAAAACTATTGTTCTCAATGGGTTTCTCCATCTTAAGTTGGGCTACCCCGACTTAGCTGTTAGGAATGCTTTCTATTCTCTCTAAAAAATTCCTTCCCATAACCACTTACAACCACCACCGAAACACCCTCACCACCCTCAAACCACATTCTAGGTACTATATGGCCACTTCTTATTAGGCCACTGATGTGGATGGTAAAACCCATCCCCCTACATCTAAGTCTAGATTTCCTTCATCCTTACGATGTAAGGCAGTAACCCTCCCCCCCTCCTTCTCTGGCTGATTGAATAGTGTAACCTTCAATAGATAAAACCTTGTCTCGTGTTCCTTTTGATGTTGTTGCTATACCACCCCCAAGTTTAGTGGTGGTGGTGGGGGGGGGGGAGAATCATCTTATACCCTATCTTACACCTAGTTGTGTTGATCAGGGCATGGGCAGTATTGATGAGAGTGAAAAAGGACAAATTATTGCTTTCGATGCAAGTATTGCCAGAGCCAATGCCCATGTGATGAGAATCCAGGAATTAAACAAAGAAAAGAATACCTATTAGGAATTCCTTATAAGTAAAGGTTTCTCCTATGAAGATGTTAAGAAATTTAGATTCTCTATTGACCGGGACGATGGTGGTACACAACCACCCGGAGTAGCAGAGCTGACTAAGGGGTCTAACTTAGTTAGAGGGCCTGACAGTTTCATTAGGATCAATGGTACTAGCATGGGTAACGGTGTGACAAAGTAGGGAAAACTGTCAGAAGATCTAGATAAAAATAAAGCAACTATACCTTGCCAGCTAATGCAATAATGTTAGCTCGTTCGTGGAAGAATGTGGTGGCTACTAAACATATGCCCAATATCAACCTCAAATACCAAACACCTACCATTGTTGAAAATAAGATCACTGTTTCTCCTCCTATGGATGTGGCATCCACATGCTACTCTAAATGGGAGAATAGCCTAGTTGGCTGTTTCATGGGTATAAAGTTGCCCTACTCCCATGTATGCACCATTGCCCATAGACTTTGGGACACTTATGGCCTAACTGACATTCTAGCCCATAACAATGGGTTCTTTTTCTTCACTTTTGATAACCCTGCCATGAGAGATGAGGTCCTAGACAATGGGCCATGGCATATTTCTGGTAACCCCATCATCTAACAAAGATGGATGCCAAACTTCAATTTCAACAACGAAACAACAAACAAGGTTACAGTTTGGATTAAATTCCATAATATACCAGTCCAACTTTGGACGAAAGAAGGACTAAGCTACATATCTAGGTTAGTGGACATACCGTTTTATGGTGATAATGTCACAAAATAGATTAAGAGAATTAGCTATGCCAGAATTTATGTGTAGATTGAGGTAAAAGAGGAATATCGTAGGACCATTGATGTGGTTATAGAGGATGGTATGATAGCTGATACTGGGGTGGAGTACCAGGAGAAACCATCCTCTAGCAAATCATGTGGTATATTTGGTCATTCAATCCTTAACTGCTCTGAAACCAAACTCATGTGGGTTCCTGAAGATAACAAGGAACAGTCTTATCTAGTTCCAAACTAAAGGGAGGTTGTGAAGGCAATGAAGGATATCTAGATAAAAATCAACAGGAGGAGAAACAACTTAGGGACTACTTAACCTACTTCAACCACTGTGGCAGTAGAGAAGGACAAACAAACAACTGAAGATGGGAATATTGACCTTGTGGAAGGAACCAATGAGTGCAGTGCTAAAGGTATTGAAGCCTCTAAGGCACCTCTAAACCCAACTATTAAAAAATTTAATTCTTTTGAGGTGTTTGATGGAGATGATGAAGAAATAGAAGCAACAACTAAACTATCTGGGCTAGCACTTAAGGTTACTATTGTGGATGAACTTGTTGATAAAAATACATTAACCACCAACCACAACACAATAACAATAACAGTAGGAGATGAAAGGGTAAGAAGAGCTTTATAGGCAAAGCCAGGAACTCAAAAAGACCAAAGTAGCATCTTGTAACATGAGGGGACTTAACTATCCCCGTAAAGTAGAAATACAGAGGATTATAGCTCATCATAAGTTATCCCTCATATGCATCCTTGAATCCAAAGTTAAAAGCCACCACTTTGATGAAACTACCAAAAATTGCTTCTGGAACTGGGAGGCCATTCACAACTTTCCAATTAATGGCAGTATGGCTCGTGTGATTGTGGGATGGGATCCCAATACCCTAAAAGTGGAAGTCATTAGTGAACACCCCCAAGACATCTTCTACAAGGTTGAGACGGTGGGCCTCAATAAATTGTTTTATGTCACCTTTATCAATGGCCATAACCAGCCAACGGATCGAAGAACTCTGTGGATTCTTATGGGAGACTTTCATATTGTGAGACAAATGAGGGAAAGAGAGGCATCCATGGCATTGACATTAATGCAATCGAGGAGTTAAATTCTTGTATTTATGATGCACAGTTGGAGGATATGAAAACCACTAGATTATGATAAGAGGCTTTTTGCGTATGGTCATTATCTTAAAAATCCAATCTCAAAATCCCTTGAATACTTAAAAAACTTGTTTAAAACAACTCGTATTGCGATAAGTACGGGTATCAATCCAACTTCGAAGGTGAAACAATCGATGTGAACACTTGCAATTCAATTTTTTTTAGATATATTTTTTTATTTTTTTAAAAAACAATTTTAAGGGAGAATTAACTACTAAATGCTAAAACTATTAAATGACTAAATAACAAAAAATAATGTGCAACCGAGTGTGATAAGTGTGAGAAAGTCAAGAGATGGGATTACACCGCATTATCAATTATTTTAATTTCTCAATTTATTAATATGAAATATTTTGAGATAATATTAAATTGATAATCTAACTCTCGTTACAATTATAAATATAATAATATCTTCTTTAGAAAACTAATTTAAAAATGTCACACGATGAAATAATAAGAATTATACTATTTTCAAGAAATTACCCGCTAGGATCAATTTAATAAAAAATATATAAATCCTCAAATATCAACATCAAATTAATATTTAATTTTAGAAGAAATCTATCTCTAGCTCGACTCTTAAAATCAACCTTAATTTTTTAAAATCAATTTACTAACTCTCGTTACATAAATTAATTTATGACAGTTTAAATTAATTAACCTAGAAATATAACATTAATGAAATTAATCAACTAATTTAATATCATACGCAGTGCACCCCACCCCTTGAACAGGATGACTAGACAAACGTAATTAAACAATCAATCACATTCACAAACATGGAACAATAATTTAAAGAGTAGATCAATAATTACAATGTGCAAAAGTCTCCTTTTGAATTGATTTCTTGAACGCATTCATGCAAGTGTGTCCTAATGTCTTCAGAAATACAACACTTGATTACATAAATAAAAAGAAACACTAAACCTAAAAAATCTATTCTAACACTAAACTAATTTTTTTTGTATTTTTCTTTTTTTTTTATGTTCCTACTCTGTACATAATATACACTGTTTCTCTCTCTCTCCCTCTCTCCCTGTAGTCTCCTCTCGTCTCTATCTCCCTTTTTTAATGAGCTGCTTCCCTTCTTATTAGACACGACTTGGTTTGATTGATGAGAGAGATTTTCGTGGGATATGAGGATGGCCAAGTCAAAGAGATACGGGAGGGATTTTAACTCACGTGGGTTTTTGGTATTTGGCAGGTGGCTTGTTGGTTTTGTGGTTTCGGTTTTAAAGGGATGGATTTGGGTTATGGGTTAAGGCTGGGGTTGTGGATATGGTCGCGGATCTGCCCGGTTTGTACATTGGGCTCAGAAGTGGGATTTGGAGGGGGTGAGTTATGGCAGCAGTTCATGGGGTTGTCGCGGGTTTTGGGGGTAGGATAAGGTTAAGCAGGCCTGGTATGGAGCAACAGTTAATGTGGGTATTCGAGTTTCAATATTCGGGTTGGGGCTACAGTTCGGGGAAGGTACGAGTTCCTGGGTTTGGTGTTATGGTTGGTGTGTTTGTAAAGGGTAAGGCTGAAGGGATTAATGGTTCGAATTGTGTTTTGGTTTTGAGTTTTGTGTGGTTATAGAGGTGTTTGGTTGTATTGTTAATGGTGGGAGATGAGAGAGAAGGTGGGTGGAGAAGATGAAAATGGGTATTGATGTGTGTGTGAGGGTGGGGGATAAAGGGTGAGGGTGAATGAGTTTGGGTGTATAAGTGTGTGTGTGTATGTATGTATTTAATTTGTGCCCTAATAAAAAAATAGACTATCTAAACTAAAAAAGTAAAAAATAAAAACCTAACTAAAAAAAATCAAACTAAACAGAAAATAAAAATAATAAAACCTATTAAACTAAAAAGATTTTACAAAAAAGAAAAATTAAAATCTAATAAAACTAATAATTAAATTCCTAAAAAAAACTAATAAAACAAGAAAAATAAATTCCTAAAAACTAATCCTAATCCTAATAAAATAAAATAAAATAAAATAAAATAATATAATATAATATAATATAAATAAAATAAATATTAAAAACTAAAAATTTAATAAAAATCAAAATAAAATTACACTAATTAAAAAGACATATAAATTGCAAATAAATCCTAAAAATTCTAAATAAACCCTAAAAAGAAAACGACTCAAATAACAATCTAAAAAATATATATAAAATACAAACTAAACACACACGGGGCTCGGGTGATGGACTGGGCTCGATGTAAGCTTAGGTTTGGTTTGGGGAGAGGGTTCTGGGCATCAGAACACATCAGATCAAGCTCAATGGGACTTCATCATTCATGATCACTTTGATTTCTTCAATGCATGCATTTAACCACTATTGCGTCGCAATAATACAAACATAAGACCATTTTTAATTAAAACGAGTGACTAAAATGTTTCTATTTGGGGTGTAAAATAGTCACTTTTGAGTGCTTATCACACCATCCCAAACAGAACATTGATAGTCCTCGAGCAAAAAATAGAGAGAAAACAGAGATAAGTAACCAAAAGTGTGACACTTTTGCAGGCACTGGTGATTGCACTTAGCATGTGCAACAAGCCGTTAAACCTATAGGTTACCATATAGGATGAGTGGTGTTTCGTGAGGGTTTGCAGGGAATATATCCACAAAATTCAAAATTTTATTAAAAGGCAGTCTCTTATTTGACGATAAGATGCTATAAAATCCCAACTTAAAAAGGACATCAAGGAACACCGTATTCAACTATCAAAGTATGGCATAAAATTACTTAATACCCAAAGCGTAATCCTTCTTAAAACTCAATGTGTGTTTATGTAAAATAATCTTAAGTATACTTAGAGTAATTCTTAGATCGCCTTTAGAATCAACTCTTTGACTTCAATTCTCACTGGATATATCTCTCTGAATCGAACTCTATGAGAATATGGTAAGTGTATCTCTCTAGTGTGTGAAGAGGTGAGTAAATGCAAACAAGTTCAAACGTCTCACGCACTTTATAGAAAATAATGGATACATGAAGAAAAATTAATATCATGAACGAATGTTAACCACTATGTTGAGAATGTCGAGTTATTTACCATATAATCTTCTCGTTTTCCCGAACACTTTATTAAGGGTGAAAATGGGGTTTATATAAGGTATGAAGGAAAAATGAAGAAGATGAATGATATGATAGAAGTGTTTTGAGAAGAGTGTGACACAAGAATAACTAATGTCTTCATTTTTTTAAATCTATGATCGCATCTTTCTTTTTTCTTATTTTCTATTTTTTTTCTTTGCTTCTTTTTTTTATACTTCTTTTCTCTTTTTTATTGCGGTGCATTTTTCTTTTCATAACAAAAATGAAAACAATTTACATTGATAATTTCAAACACTATTTTTCTCAAAAATGATGGTAATGATGAGAAAATGATATATGGATGGTATATAGACTGGTCATATGGATAAGGATAATATGGAAAAGAATAATGGGTGAATGATAGTTTGATAAGGGAAAATGGTAAGTGTATGGCAAAAAAAAGTTTAGTGCTCGGGACAAACTACAAGACACATGTTTATTACAACTAGAAAGTAATGTCATTCTCAGTGACTTAGCTAAATTTGAAAAACAATGAGACCATGCAACGACTAAATGCAGTATCCAAAGAAAGTTGAGTCAACTCGTGACTCGGAGATAGGTAAGAAGCCTCAAAACGGTGAAAAAATCAAATCTCATGGGTTTAAGTCGCCAATAGTGATCTTTTAAGGCTCTCTTGAGAATATAGTTACTCTTCAACTTTTGATTGTAAAAGTGATAGTGTAAAATTACTGAGTTTAGGAATTCATAGTGCAAATACGCTTTAAGATGTATTAATTAATTTAAGGTTAAAAGCATAATTTTTGGGTCAAACACAGGTATTCCGAGATTTCTAAAAGAGGGATGATAGAGAGTTCATGTCATAAAAACTTAAATTTAACTGCAAAAAATGTTTAAAATCACTTGTTTCTGAAAATTTTCAAAAGAGGTACGATTTTGATAAATTTCCCACCCCCAAACAAAAGAGAACATTGTCCTCGATGTTTAAAACTATATATAAAAATGAAAAGCACAAGATAGGAAAGATATTACCATAATGAACCGCTTATGAAAATGTATCGCATGATGGAGCAGACATAAAACCTGAAGGATAAATGCGCACAAAAATATGTATAAGTCTAGAAATCATGTGAAAATCATTGGGTGATGTGAAACACCACCCCCAAATAGGATAAGACTCATACTCAAAAATAATAAATGATGGGCTGCCTCCCAGTAGCACTAAGTTTAACGTCTTCAGCCAGACCGAACCATTTTTATTCTAAAGATAAGAGCTAGGAAAGTGCGGGGCGATAGAAAAATTGGGTGATGAGAATCACCCCCAAATAAGACTGAAGCATCAGTCTTGTTGGATAAGGGCTAAAAATGGTCAATGCACTTGTATAGCAAACTTCTTCACGTGATGCAAAGCATCGGTGGACCATGGGTGGGTGGGTAGAAAGGGATATGTAAGAACGATAAGGGAGAGGGTGAACAGGCATCGATCATGGGCCTTATTGAGCGTAAATGTGACGGCAACAAGGGCCCTATAAGCATAATGCTCTAATTGGACAGGGAGACAAAATGGCTTAGGTATAGTAATGTTTTGGGCTACAGAGAAAGTGCATGACAATTCTATAAATGGACGATGATAATGGTCATGCCGTGACATGTTAATGAGTGGGCGGAAATAAAAATTACCACAATAGGAAAGTGCTTGGCATGTAGTAACAGGCGTGGTGTCACATATGAGGAGAGTAGTAGGAATACTCGCATGTATGGTTGGGTCGATAAAAAAATGAACAAATGGGATTGTGGAGCACTAGGGTGGATGGTGGGTGTAGGTGAGGACCTAAATTCTTAGATGGGAAAAGGTAAGTTATAATAACAACGTCAAAATCATGTGATGGGTTGGGAGGGACAATGAACACTTGCAAATCAATTTTTTTAGATATATTTTTTTATTTTTAAAAAAAATAATTTTAAGAGAGAATTAACTACTAAATGCTAAAACTATTAAATGACTAAATAACAAAAAATAATGTGCAACCGAGTGTGATAATTGTGAGAAAGTGAAGAGATGGGATTACACCGCATTATCAATTATTTTAATTTCTCAATTTATTAATTTGAAATATTTCGAGATAATATTAAATTGATAATCTAACTCTCGTTACAATTATAAATATAACAATATCTTCTTTAGAAAACTAATTTAAAAATGTCACACGATGAAATAATAAGAATTATACTATTTTCAAGAAATTACCCGCTAGGATCAATTTAATAAAAAATATATAAATCCTCAAATATCAACACCAAATTAACATTTAATTTTAGAAGAAATCTATCTCTAGCTCGACTCCTAAAATCAACCTTAATTTTTTAAAATCAATTTACTAACTCTCGTTACATAAATTAATTTATGACAGTTTAAATTAATTAACCTAGAAATATAACATTAATGAAATTAATCAACTAATTTAATATCATACGCAGTGCATCCCACCCCTTGAACATGATGACTAGACAAACGTAATTAAACAATCAATCACATTCACAAACATGGAACAATAATTTAAAGAGTAGATCAATAATTACAACATACAGAAGTCTCCTTTTGAATTGATTTCTTGAACGCATTCATGCAAGTGTGTCCCAATGTCTTCAGAAATACAACACTTGATTACATAAATAAAAAGAAACACTAAACCTAAAAATCTATTCTAACACTAAACTAATTTTTTTTGTATTTTTCTTATTTTTTTATGTTCCTACTCTGTACATAATATACACTGTTTCTCTCTCTCCCTCTCTCCCTGCAGTCTCTTCTCATCTCTCTCTCCCTTTTTTAATAAGTTGCTTCCCTTCTTATTAGACACGACTTGGTTTGATTGATGAGAGAGATTTTCGTGGGATATGAGGATGGCCAAGTCAAAGAGATATGGGAGGGATTTTAACTCACGTGGGTTTTTGGTATTTGGCAGGTGGCTTGTTGGTTTTGTGGTTTCAGTTTTGAGGGGATGGATTTGGGTTATGGGTTAAGACTGGGGTTGTGGATATGGTCGCGGATCTGCCCGGTTTGGACATTGGGCTCGAAAGTGGGATTTGGAGGGGGTGAGTTATGGTAGTGGTTCATGGGGTTGTCGCTGGTTTTGGGGGTACGATCGGGTTAAGCAGATCCGGTATGGAGCAGCGGTTAATTTGGGTATTCGAGTTTCGACATCCGGGTTGGGGCTATGGTTCGGGGAAGGTCCGAGTTCGTGGGTTTTGTTTTGGGTTGGAGTTTTGAGTTTTGTGTTTTGGGTTTGAATTGTGTGCGCATTTAATTTGTGCCCTAATAAAAAAAATAGACTATCTAAACCAAAAAAAGTAAATAATAAGAACGTAATTACAAAAAATTAATCTAAAAAGAAAATAAAAATAATAAAACCTATTAAACTAAAAAGATTTTAAAGAAAAGAAAAATTAAAATCTAATAAAAGTAAAAATTAAATTCCTAAAAAAAATTAATAAAACAAGAAAAATAAATTCCTAAAAACTAATCATAATCCTAATAAAATAAAATAAAATAAAATAAATATTAAAAACTAAAAATTTAATAAAATTATAAAAAAATTACACTAATTAAAAAGAAATATAAAATTACAAATAATTCCTAAAAATTCTAAATATATCTAAAATAAATCCTAAAAATAAAACGACTCAAATAACAATATAAAAAAGTATATATAAAATACAAACTAAACACACACGGGGCTCGAGTGATGGACCGAGCTCGGTATAGGCTTAGGTTTGGTTCGGGGAGACGGTTCGGGGAATCGGAATCCATCGGAGCAAGCTTAACGGGACTTCATCATTCACGATCGCTTTGATTTCTTCAATGCACACTTTTAAACGCTATTGTGTCGCAATTAACTTGATTTAGCACATTTGATACCGTGACTATATAGTGACCTGAGAAATAATAAAATACAAACATAAGGCAATTTTTAATTAAAATGAGTGACTAAAATGCTTCTATTTGGGGTATAAAATAGTTACTTTTAGGTTCTTATTAGTTCACCTGGAATAAGAACAACTCTGGAAACACTAATATCCAATCTTGAATTGATAAAGTGACGTACAACAATTAATGGAGCTCCTACTTCCCTAATTCACAAGCTGAGGTTCTATGTCCTGGTGTTTCTGATTATAGCCCCATCCTCATCCACATTTTTCCCAATGAGGAGATAAGAAATAAGCCTTTCATGTTTTTCAATTTTTGGATGAACCATGATGAGTTTAAGGACATTCTTTCTTTCTCTTAGAATGAAGAGTGCAAGGGAAAACCTTTGTTCAAGTTGTCCCATAAGCTAAAGAGACTTAAACCCATTCTCAGAAAACTTAACTTGAAGTTTAATAGAATCATATCCATGAGAGTTATGGAGGTGAAAGATAAAATTCACTACATACAAAGACAAAGTACATGGATGGAAGCAACATCATTCTTATTAAAGAGGAGAAGATCAAAGTCAAAGAGTATGCCAATCTCAGAGCTAATAAGGAAGCCTAGTTTAAACAAAAATCCAATATTTACTCTGGCACAAATTGAGCCAGCTTGATTACATAGATAGATGATTGATAAAGAGAGTCATGTTCATTATATATTGTGTACATTGGAAATGTAGATCATTTATGGTGTCTCTATGTCAAAGCTTTCACATGCAATTTTGATGATTGAAAATTATATCCTTTTTTGCATGATTTTTGGTTGTATCATCTCAACGCTTATTCACACATGTACATGTTTTCATTTAACTTTGAAAAAGGATTTTTTGTGATTGGATTCAGTGAAATTTTTCAAAAAGAGAGTGCCTTGTAAACAAGTTTAGGTTACTATACATATTGTCTACATGCGTATCCGTGACTAGGTTTTGGACCCGTGCGAACGACCACATGGTTTATGTTGACAATAATGTATGCCTAGAATCATGCACATGGGGCTTCAAAACTTTATCGTGCTCATGACCAAACACATTTTGGGGCCACAATATCTTTCTTCCAAAAAGCATGTGGATGACTGAGATTTGGCTCGTGAGCATGATTGTCACACTTTTTATATGACCATGGCCTTAACCCAAAACTGTACGCATGGAGATTTTGTTTTCCATCCACAGGATGCCTCTAGATCTATAAAATTTTTACAAATTAGAGATTTTCCCTCCCATTTTAAATTATCATTTTCCCAAGTACTTCTCACACCTAGAGAGAGTATTTTCGAGGCAAGTAATCAAATAAACACTTTTTTTACTTCAATTTCACCTGGTCTTCACAATTTCGAGATAAAATGTTAAATTCGTACTTGATTCATTGATTGTGAGATTTCAAAGTGATAAATTTGAAAACCAAAAATCCTAGATTTAATCTACCAATTCTGATATGAATTTGAAGAATTACACTCGAGATCTAAAAAGAGGAAAATTGGCTATTGGGGAGTTTATTCAAGGTGATATCCAAGGATGGAGAACATTATTTGCATGTTCTCTTGGTGAAGTTTATAGTGGAAGACTAATTCAAATGGGGGAGAGTTTAGACGTACGTATGTAACTTTTTGTCTAAGAACAAGAGAGAGAGGTACCTTTTTATGTTTGTGTAAAATTACTTTCAAATTGAATGAGTAATTAGGATGCATCAAGGGTTTTGTCACCCCTAGGTATTTTTTTCTCATAGATTTTGTCTTCTTCCCATTATGTGATTTTTTTTATGTTCATATACACAATTGCTATCACACACAGTCCTAGGTCTAAGAATGGATCCAACATGATCCCTTTCTAAATTGAACTAAGATATTGTATCCATTTAATTCACCTATCCAACTTAGATTTGTTCCTAACTGGGTGAAAGAGGGGGACTTAAACACCACTTTCTTTCACAAGTGTGTCAATATGAACACTGCCAGAAGGAAAATCATTACCATCAAGAATAGTGAAGGCTGTACCATTGAGGGAACTACTGATATGGTTATTGGGGCAATCCCCTATTTCAGTTCTCTCATGCATGCTCGAGATGATAACTCGATGATGGACACTGACATGAACATGCCCAAAACCCTACATTTGCTGCAACAAGAGGTAGTGTCCAGACCTGTTTTCCATGAGGAAATAAAAATGCCTCTTTTCTCCATTGGATCTGACAAAGCCCCAGGACCTAATGGCTTCAATTCCAAATTCTTCAAAGACAATTGAGAGGTGGTAGGTGAGGATATGCTCAATGCAATCTCTCATTTCTTTTACAAGTGGAGCCCTTGATCTCATTCCCAAAGTCAAAACTCCCAATGAAATGAAGGAATTTAAACCCATAGCCTACTGCAACACAATTTACAAAGTTATTGCCAATATAATCAAACCTCTCATGCCTCCTCTTATTAATGAGAGACAAATAACTCTTATAGCGGGTAGGTCCATAGTTGATAACATCACACTCCTACAAGAACTCATGAGTAACTACAATAGAGACCTCTCTCCCAGATGTACCTTAAAAATTAATATCCTCAAGGATTATGACACTATGAGATGGGACTCTCTCATTGAAATATCACATAAGATCGGCTTCCCTCAGATCACTATCAATTGGATTACTGAATGTGTTAATACTCCTAAGTTCTCTGTCAGCCTTAGTGGGGTACTTCATATTTTTTTCAGTACTTAAGGGGTCTAAGGCAAGGTTGCCCCTCTCCCCCTACTTGTTAATATTTATTATGGAACCCTTTGTTTGCATCTTAGAAAAGCATTGCTCTGAACCCCATTACACTTACCACCCCAAATGCCAGCAGATAGACATCAAACACATTCGCTTTATTGATGGCTTGATCATCTTCAACAATGGGGACCTACAATCTATTGAGTGTATCAAGAAATCTCTGGATGAGTTCAATACACTCTCTGGCCTCAGTCATAATCTCTCTAAAAGCAGCCTTTACAGCTCTGGGATTAGTGAACCCGATCTGATTCCTATGACTTTTGTCATTGGGCTTAGGGTGTATAAGCCTCCTTTCAAATACCTAGGGGTACCTATCATCTCAACTAGGCTCAAATATGAGGACTACAGACTGCTCATTGACATAATTGGACAAAAATCATTGGACATCCAAACTTCTTAATTGTGCTGGTAGATTATAACTTGTGAAAGCTGTCCTTTTTAGTAACCAAGTTTACTAGAGAAGCCTGTTCATCCTTCCTAAAAAGGTTCTTAACCCCATTAATCAAATTCTTAGAGAATTTTTATGGATAGGAACTGACCTCAAACACTCTGGAACTAAGGTAGCTTGGAAGTATATTGGTGTGCCAAAGAATGAAGGTCGCCTGGGCATCAACTGCCTTCACTGGTGGAACAAATCATCTATGCTCAGGAACCTATAGAACTTAAGTAATAAGAAAGACAACCTATGGATCAAATGGTGTCATACCTACAAGATCAAGAATAAAAGCATCTGGGCCATCAATATTCCAACTGATATTTCTTGGAGGTGGAGGAAAGTGCTGAAACTTAGGGAAATTGGGAGACCACTGAATTGGAACCCTAGGGGACCTCTACAACTTCTATATGGTGACATAACTATTTATGATGCAGCTAACAATGCAAAAGCCAAAGTATTTGAGTTCATAAATGGCAATGAATGGAGATGGCCTAGCTTTACTACTTGGGAGATTAATGAAATCAAGCATGAGAATCTTCCAACTATCAATCCCTCGTTGGATGATACTCTACTTTGGATACCTAATGCTAGAGGATAGTACAATACCTTCTCTACCATGAGAGTTGTTAGTGATCACCAGCCTATTAAGAATTGGCACAACTTGGTGTGGCACAAAGGCAATATACCTAAGTGCTTTTTCATTCTGTGGCTGGCCTGTAGTAAGGCTCCTGTAACTATGGATAAACTCATATAATGGGGTGTTAGTGAAAGTAGTAACTATGAACTTTGTAGTAGTAGTGTTGAAACACTTAGCCACCTCATGGTTGATTCCCATACACTAAAGAGGTATGGAATTAAATTCTGTATAGAAACCAAATTTACAGACCTATGGGTACATGGGAGGATGAAATTAATGAGGATGCACACAACTCAAATGGGAAGTCCTTCATGAGAAAGATGAGATCCCTATCTTTCTCCGCCACTTTGTATTTCATATGGATTAAGAGGAACAACATAATGCACAGAAGAGGTGCCAGGATCACTTCTAATCCGATCAAGGATATTGAGTTCATGATAATATGTAAGGTTATGACTTGGAAGAAATCTTGGAGAAGATATGATAATTGGATGTCTTGCAACTATCGGGGACTCTCTGATTCTTCCCTTGTTAACTAATGTGGCCTTTTATGTTTATGTTAAGTTTTTCCTAGTTATTTTTGCTTTGGTGTTTGGGTATGCCCAACATCATTACCTTTAGCCTTTTGGGGCTTTTAGGGGTATGCCCCTAATCTCTTGTATTTTGTTTCTATATATACACATTTTACTTACTAAAAAAAAAGTTGGGCTCCCCAGTTTAGCCATTTAAATCCCTATTATTTTCAATAAGTTGGGGGTTAGGAGTCTTCTTAGTAACATGAGTCCAACCATTATAACTAGTCTTCCCATTCTTCTCATCCTCTCACTACTATGAGCTCATGAGGGGGGCATTCATTGGTATTCAACCTATACAACATCAGCGGTTCCATACTCCATTAACACATGAATGCTGATGTGGATCTCCTTTTGATTCCACTTCAATGCATATTCTAGCATAACTTATTCTATTAATTTATTTAGTAGTCAACATAAAGTGGAAGACCAACTCATATGTCAATCTAACTAAGTCCCTCTTTTGTCTAAAGATGAACTCGTATATTATGGAATTTAACCCAAACAAGAATTTTCTTCAAAGAATCCTTCCTAAACTAAAGTTGCGCTCCAGTTTCTGAGAATAATAGGCTTGTCCATAAGGTGCCAAAGCCCATTTGCAAGAACTTTATCTCTCATGGTAGAGTTGTTAACGAAGGAAAAGAAGAAGAAGAAGAAGAAGAAGAAGAAGAAGAAGAAGAAGAAGAAGAAGCTATTGTGAAGGACTATAAACTTGGTTAGACCATACTTAACATTCTGATGAATGTGGTTCTAATCAGAGAGAATGGCATTTTCCTCCTAACAAAGTAGACCACTATGCTATTTTCCCATTTGGCATATCCTCTGGCAGCCACCTCATGTGGGGGGGGGGGGGGGGGGTGAGAATCACCTTAGAGTTCTCAACAATAGTTTGAGTTTGGTTAGATGCAACATGGGTTCCTTATTCTTGATAATAACTAACTTCCAAGACTTGGGCTTGGGCTCCCCACTTTGTTGCTTGATAGTGGTGATTTTAATGACATCACTTCCATATGGAGTTATTAAGCAACCATCCTTGCCCAGGCCAAAAGTCTTATCCATGAGACAAGAAGGGATGCTGGTTTCACCTTTCTACGTAAAAATGAGAATAAAGTCACCATGAACATTGTTATGTCGGGTTCTCTCAACCACCTTAGCCCCTAGATTTGTACTCCACCTTTTCCAACTGACATCTTTGGTAAAATAGGAATAGTGGACCTAATTGTAGGTAATTCACCAACCTTGTTTTGAGTAGTAGCTACACCTCCATTGGAGGTTACACTAATAGCAGTTCTAAACTTCAGCAATTGATTAGTAGCAAATCATTTGGTTCCATCATTGGAGAGCATAAATCTGTTAACATCACAAAAATGAAAAACCTTTGCTTTTAAGGAACTCTAAATAAGTATTTTTTCCTCATTAAGATCAGGGTTTTTAGATACAATAACATTGGATATTGTAATAATTTCATTCGAGGCCATGACTTGCGACCCTCTTTAAAGTCTTCTCCAACATTGGTAACATCCCAGATAGGACTTCCAACTGCTGTCGGGACCCACACAACATTATAAGGGACAAGAGCTACTACACAAAGTGCATCAAAGGTAGAAGCCATGAGAAAAGAAAGGTTCAAAGGAGAGTGTAGTGTTTGGTATGAAGATGAACGAAACTAGATAGAGGAATTCAAAAGATAATGGATAGAATATTGGTGCTATTTTTTGAAGGACTACCATATATCATAATTCTTTTAAGAAGGGAAGAATGTAATACCCCCATATTTTTTAGAAATTAATTAATAAGAAGACAACTCGGGTTACATATATATTTGAAAGTGAGAATTTGGAATTTATTTATGTGAAAATAAGTTAAAATGAGTTGACTAGAAATTTTTTAGTACAATTAATTAATTTATAAAGAATTATGTGCAAAAGTTTAATTTTATGAAAGTCTGGGGTTGATTTTGTAATTGCAAAAAAATAAGAAATGAATTTAGATTTTTTGGGAATTTTGAAAAAAAAATCTTCAAGGTAAATGAGTATTATGCTTTGCCTAGGGATGAAGAAGTGTTTTCATATAGGTGGGCTGCTAGGGTTTTATAACCGTTGCAATGGGGCTTCAACACGCATCGACCCGCAACCGCGGGGCAGACCGTCGTGATCGTGGTTTGGTAGTGTCTAGGCTACGAGGTATAGTGGCTCCATTTATTAATTTGACTCTTTTACTAATTTAAGTTTCCGTGTTTACACCAACCTCCTTATTAAGTTGGATCTTTCACAAGAAACCCTAAAACCCATAATTTATTTCTATAGACACCTTTTGTCACCGAGCTTATAGAGAGATTTTTTAAAGCTTTCAACAAGGTTTTATAGAGGAAATCAAATCAAGTTTGAAAAACGTTTTTCAATAAGTTTTCAAAGAGTTTTTTTCAAGTGGATTCAAAGATAACTTTTCAAGAACTCTTCAGTTCAATTAAAGCCCAATTTTGATTCATCTTTTGGGGCAAGTTTCTTTCTGCTATTCTCATTTTATATTTACTGATGTTAAATTTCACCCAACCCTAAATAATAGGATTAAAATTGAAAAATTTGTAGTCCGGTTATGGGGTCAAATGTAGAATTCATAGATTAGGTCACAAACAAACCGAATTCAATTAAATCCAATTTTATCTTGATTAATTAGGTGAAACTAAACATGCAAGATTTTGAATCTATGTCGAATCAAACAAACCACAACATAAGATTTGAGGGAAAAAATCCTTTAGGGAAAACCCCTTTTTCAGCACTGTTATAACTAAGTTATTATACAATGACACAGATAGACTTACAAGCCTAGATTCCATCTATTATCGCAGTTATGTCTCCTTCCTTATTATAACAAAAAGTAGTACAGATCTAGCAGCAGTCCACAACAAGCCTCACTTGCCTCGGTGTCCACCATTCAGCCTTCAAAAACTCCTTTTCTATCTTCAGTAGTGAAGAATCAGCTTGACAAGGATATGAATATGTGATATGTTCTTCAATGTTTGATAAAGTGATCAAATAAACATTCAAGGGGTTTGGATTTGAAAATCAAAGGGCTTGGTGACAAAAGATGTGTAAAAAGTCTTACAAAGAAGTGCAAGTTCGTATCCATTTAAATAGGAAGAAAATATTCAAGAGATACACTTGAAAAGATTATGTTTGAAACCAAGTGAAAAATAATATTTTTGAGGCTCGTTCGAACGAACTGGACCTCGTTCAAATGACATATGTAAAGTCATTTTAATGAACATCATATGACATTCTAGATCAACGAGGAAATTGGATTGTTTGAAGTTTTGTTCGAACAAATGATATCGAACGAGTGTAATTGCCTTGTTCGAGCGACTCTTCGTACCTCGTTCAACGAAGCACCTTAAAATTTATTTTTTGATGAAAAAACTTGTGAAATATATTTTTATTTCAAAACACTTCAAAATACCCCCGAATATAATGCTTACACAAAATCAAACTCATATACCTTGTTCGATGATTGTAGTGACTATCTCAACTCTTCAATCTTCGATTGTCGCTTTCAGTCACAAACTTGTATTTGATTGAAGCTCTTGAGAGTGTACATGATGATGTATAGGTGTAACGAAATATGCCAGACTTAAAAACATAATGACCTGTTATTAATCTTGCTCTTACAAAAATTAATTGGAAACACATAGGATTTCTAGGGTTCCTAATGTATGATATTAATTGAGTAGAATTGATTATCCTCAAGCGTTATATTTTGAAATTTATCTAAAATTATTGTTAAAAATTTGTATATAAAACCCTTGGAAGGGAATTGACATAATATGGTTTTGGCCTTATTGTTGGAGTTTTGATAATTGAAATATATATTGGGTAATTGAGATATAGTTCAAAGTTTATTTAAGAATTATAAAGGGATATGGCCCCATTTTGGGATGGGATGAGAGCTTTTATCTCTAGATCTTGCTCTAGGGCTAGCTTGTATATGCAATTTCCTTCCCCATCCTCTCCACCAAATTCTATAACCCCTTTCTTATGGCTATGTTCCTCCCTTTTTAAGTTCACTAGTTTATCTGTGCACCTCATGTTAAACCTGGATGTGGATAGTAACCCCGGTGTAGTTCGATTTCCTATATCTTTTGTACTTGTCCTCTTTTGGGTTTGTAACTTAAAATATTTGGGCCACCATCTTGTTGTAGATCCTCATGTTGGGTTAGTGAATTGACTGGATGCAGATGATCGACTGTTGTTTGTGGTTTAGTTTGTGTTGAGGTGCAGGTTGAGTTGCTTCCAGTCTTCGGTGGTGTGAATCTGTATTCTTGATGGGTTTTGATCCTGAGGTTCTTCCTCTATGGGGTAACTATTGGTATGTTAGTTTTTTATGGCTATAGAGAGGGACATTTCATAGATAAGGTAGATCATGTCTCCTTTATTTTTGAACTATGTTAGTTATGTGTTTCCACCAAAAAGTACAAATAACCAAGTTAAAGGTACAGTCCTACCACTACACCAAATTGTCTATTTTGCATTGGTATCAGTTTTGTGAAAAAGTGTAGAGCATGACAAATACATGGAAATATGGTCCATGCCCCTTCGGTAAGTCCATAAAGTCTAGGTGCCCCTTACCCCTTCCACACTTCGGCATTCAATTTGGAGGAAAAAATCAACCCAACCTCTGATGGAAAAGCTAACCACAAAGTTGTATACCAAGTGGGCAAAAAAGATACGCTTAAAAAGGGTCATGCTCGAGTAGTGACTAAAGTTTTTCTAGAGAACATAATTTACAGGTTTGGTATTTCGAAGGTCATTCTCACTGACAACAAGAAGTAGTTTATGTTTGAGGAAATGGGGATCCTGACAAATAAATATAAGATCATTCATAACAGTTTGACTATCTCTTATCCTAAGGGTAATTTCAAGAAGAGGCCACCAATAATACATTGATAAACATTTTGAAAAAGATGTTGGAGGATTTTCCAGGGGCATGTGATGAAAAGTGTCCATTGGTCTTATGGGCCTGTAGGACTTTAAATAGAAAGCCAATGGGTTTTACCCCTTTTATGTTTATAGGACAAAAGTTGTCTTGTCAGTGGAGTTGGCACTACCCATAACCCGAGTGGATCTAAGCCATTACCTTATACTAGACCCAAGACATGTGCAACTGGAGGCTTTGGATGAGCACAATGAAAAAGCAAGGAAAATTTAAGGTCTACACCCAACCAGAGCTTATGAAAATTTGGTTAAGCCTAGAGAATTCTAGGTGGAAGACTTATTTTTGCAAGAATCCACTTACAATCTCAGGAGAATGTCGACATCAAAATCAAACCTAATTGAGAAGGCCCATTTGTGGTGCGAGAAGTGGGGAGGTCAAGATATTGTAGATCTTGGAGCCAGAAAGCGACTGCATTAAATAAATAAATTGCAAGTGGTTCAAATAATACTATGCTTGAGATATCCCATTTTATTATTTATTCTTTCTTGTTTATTAGAGGTTTGTTATAGAGAGGGAAGTCCCTCAAGTAAAAAATGTAGAAAATAGTAAGCAACACTCTATTGTAATAGCACACCAAACAGAAATTATATAGCTTTTTGAGCGGTGAATGCGATAAAAATTATCCAGTCATGACTAGATTTATCAAGATTTTTTTAACATTGATACCGTTGGTCATTTTACATAGACAACAAGTACATTATGCATCCACTCACCCAAATATGTGAATGGGTGCATCATTATTTTGTTCCTGCTCCCCTGATAAATTTTCTTTTTTTTAAAGTAAATTTTAGAGCGACTTAATTTTCTCACAGTATAAGAGAAAAAAGAAGACAATTTGAGGAGCATTGCTCACCATACTTAGGGGGATATGTGCACCCTAATGACAAAGTATGATGAGCAAAACACATCTGCTTACAAAAACAGTGCTAAAGTTTAAACTCCCAAAATAGGTTACAGGTTCAAAAAGAGGGGTTTGACCTCAATCCTATTTTTTTTTAAAAATATGAATATAAGACAAACATTCCACAAACTAAGGAAAAGTTTCATACATTACTTGCCAAGTTACGAGCAGGCACTCCCATAAAAAAAGGGAGCAGTACCAGTTCACGAGGGGATACTTCCCATAATATAAGGTATTCCATAACATATGAGTACAATAAGTTAATGAAGAAATATATGTAAACATAGAAAGTAAAAAGATAGTAGCAATGAATAATGAGTTTCTTTTTTGTTTCATTTATATAAAAGACCTACTACAAATAGAGCATACCTATCTATTAAGAGTAAAATATACAAAGATTACAACAGACAACTAGATAATAAAAACTAAAGGTTATCCTTTATAAGAAGCCCTCAAATGATGAGCCAGCCTCTCGAACCAGATCCGCCTCTAGCCTTGACATCCGGGTAATCTCCTCTTCCTCACTAGCCAAAATTGTAGCCAGCTTAGCCTCCACTGACTTGATCTTCTCGTAGAGGCGATCATCTTATGAATGACGTCGCTCGCCCTTGTCCCTCTCGAAAGACGAAGATTTTATTAGTCTTCTGGTAGCTGGACAAATAAGATGGTGAGCGAAAGCATTGAACTAGTCAAGCTTGAAGTGATAGAAGTTTTCCAAGTCCTTAATGACGGCTAGAAAAGGCTAGCCCTCATACTGGTAACTTTAGAAGGAGGAGTGTGTATGAACTCATGGACATGGATATTAAGGGATTTCAAGTTGTGGATGTTCAAACTGTTAACATTACGGACATTCTTTATTATGAAAGTGTCAAGATGGTGCTCGAAGATCAAGTCCAAGACATCGCAATCAGCTGATCCAAACTTATTAGGGTAGTGCTCATCACCATCAGTCTAGTTTATGTCTTCTTAAAAAAAAATAAGAGAAGAAAGTGAGTAGAATATATACAATTAAAAAAATGGTGTCAGGAGAAATCTACCAAGGGAGAGAAGGGCACATACTCGCATGTTGCCATAAATATGACGCTGCTCCCTCGGGGTAACCATAGGCTCTATAGAAATGGAAGCACTAGTGATACTAACCTAAAAAGATAAAGGAAAGGAAGGTAGTCACTCGAATAGTTACACAGAAAAAAACAAGTTGAAAAAGAAAGAAAAATAAGTATAATAATATAATACTCGGGGAGTGCTCACAACGACACTCAAAGACTGCTCCATAGTGAGAGGAATGATTGCGGCACTAACTTGAAAGTAAAGAAACAAAAAAGTGTAAGTTGAGCATTTGCGCAGTAAAATCAAGTTAAAAAATAGAGAAGAAGTTAGGTATGACATAATAATACCTGGGAGGCACCTGCCTCCAAGCCTACTGAATGTTCCATAGCTGAGGGAATGCTTATGTCACGCTCCTGAAAACAGAGAAGCAAAGAAGTTTTATCTGAGCAATCGCACAAGAAAATCAAGCTAAAAAAGAAAATGTTAGGTATGACAGAGTAATACTTGGGTAGCACCTACTTCTATGTCCACATGAGGTTCTACAAGTAGAAGAACACTCGTAGCACTGACCTGAAAATAAGGAAATATGGAAGTGTTATTTGAGCACTTGCATAGAAAAAGCAAATTATAAAAGAATCAGGTATGCCAAAATAACACCAGAGAAATGTTCCACAAAATAATACACCATGTGAGCAATAATACCCACAGAGTATTCCACAGGCAAAAGAACACTGGCATCACTAACCTGAAAATAGGAGCAAATAAAATGGCATAAGAACACTTGTGCAGCGACAACAAGGTTTGGAAAGCTAAGTGTGCCAAAAATAATACCTAGGCACTCGCAGTTATGCTTATAACAATAGTTTCTTAAGATGCAACAGACGAGGGGGCGCCAACTATGCTCGCCTAAATTTAAAAGAAGATAAAATAAATAACAGTTCTAACACACATAAGCCAACATGTATAAGTTTTGAAAGAAAGTGCTAGCTCAAGTACCTGAACAATAACAGGAGGAGAAGCACTCGAGTTCACAACAAAAGGTGGAAGGACACTCGCACTGACCAGTTAAGGAACAAGATGTTAATATAAAGTTACTCCAAAAAATAATGTATATTATTACAAATTGACATGAATAAGTACCTATGATGAGCTAGTGGCCTGAAAAATAGTCTCACTCGAAGCAATGTTGTAGATGGGTTGAGTGGAGAAGGCATAGACTTAGAGACTATTACCCAGAAGAGACACACCCTTGGTATAAATATCCTCCAAGAAGGAGGTAACCCAGGGATGACTACCCCTGTGGGTAATAATATACCCACACTTGTGATAGGGTTACTCGAAAGAGAATCTTGTAATACAGTAGTCATCAATGAAAACAAAAAGAGTAAAGTCATGTGTTTGCTAGTGACAAAATGAATGTATGGAAAAATAGGTGTTCGAAGAAGACCCCTATATGAAAAAAAGAGGTGTTCGAAGAATACCCCTCCAGATCTAGCCACCACAGCCTGAGTTGGAGGCTGAGTTAGAGAAGCGCTCACCACATAAGAGGCTACTGACCCAAAAATTGGTGTGAGGGGCCACAGACACCTATTAAAAATAGTGTATAAGTCTACAGAGAATTCAAATAAGGACTTATGAAAAAAATCATTTAGGAAGTATCAAATACCTTAACAGAGCGATCACTTATCTAAGATCTCCTCACGGTAATAGGAAAAATGGTGGAAAGCTTCCAAAAAAGAAATTCATAAGTATGGAAGGTCAAGAAAAGATTTTTTTCTTAAAGTGCACTCACTAGTGCTAGATGAAAACCTCTTGAGAGAAGCTCAAGGAAGATAATAACATGGAATTCCTCTCACACTAGAAGGGAGCTCGATGAATAACAGAACTCTTGTTTAGATAGAGTCACTCGTCCTAGTAGAAGGCACCTACTCAAAAATAAAAAATATACAGTAGACTTAGTAATTAGATAAGTTAAAACTTAGAAGAAAATATGACCAAGAAAAATACGGACAATGATATCACGTACTTACATGTTTATCACTGCAAGCTTTCCCATAAGTCAAAGGCCTAATGGCAGGGCTGCTGGAAGATAGCGAGTAGATCATAGTGTCATCATGATCACTAAGAGGAGGCTCCACATCCATGAATGACCCTATCATGGCTGATCAGAAGGAGAAGTATTAGGCGAGTGATCTTTGTTTAATTAAGCTAGTGTCATTCGAAGAATAACTGTGATAATCATAAGAATGGGTGTTTCCATTATCAATAAATTCCTCTTCAGATGAATAAGGTGAGCATCAAGCGCTCGTAATTTCACCACTTATATTTTTACTAGGTAAAAAGGGAGTAACTAAAGTACCTTCCCATGGGTGATTAGATGATGGAGCAGGGGGCTGAGAAAGGGTGGTTTCGTGGGCCTTAAAACCCTGCCCACGAATAAAGTAGAATGTCTCTTCAATCCCTAAGGTATCAGTCTCTGAGATTTAGTATTAAACACTACAAGGGATAGTACACTTAGATGATTTCTTCTTCTTCCTGATCGCTCATGTCTTGAAAGGCGAGGAAGGGGGAGTAACTCCCCCAACTAGAGCAAGAACAAAATTGGAAACATCAGTGTCGGGTTGCTTCCTCTTCAAAGGGACTTTGTCCTTGGCCTTACCCTTGATTTTACCCTTTGTTGGTTGGGGTTGGGTTTCTGGGTGTTTAAAATAAATATTCTATATATAGAGAGAGAGGATTCATAAGGATAGGGACTATTTTCTTGAGGGGAATCCTCTCTACATGCCTGTGGTGACAAACCTCCTCGGGTGTACACCTGGTCAAATACATATCGTGAGAAGGGACACACTCGACCACAAACTCATGTTGGACACTTTGAATGCATTTCTTTATTAATGAAGTTTAGCGCTACCACAAACAGAACCACGAGCGGCTGAAAGAAGGATGTAGTCATGAGAAGGTATAAAAGAGTTACCAAAGCGAGTCGTCCTATGCACCATCCCCTCAGAGGTAAAGTTTGAAAATGCCTCAAAGTATAACTTTGGGGCGAGAGGTTGGTGGGAAATTCTTGGGTATAAGTGCCCTGATGATATCCAAATTTCCTCCTGACTCGCTCGGAGTGGTGAAACTCCACTCCTTGCCCAAGCTCTATTAGATATGTAGTATGCGAGTAAGTATAAAGGCCATTACAAATATATTTGGGCAACCACTTAAAAACTTAGTGTTGGAAGGGGAGAAGAAAGTACCATGTAAAACAGAGTGAAGGCACTATGAAAATATTCAACCAACTCGCTTCGAGTAACGGCGAAAGGAAAATTTATCTATATCATCTCGAAATAATATAAGAAAGTTCTTGGTGGCTTTCTTATCCCACCTAAAAATTTGAGCAGCTTGACTATGATGCGAGCAGGGCTCAGGGGCCGAGTTAAGAAACTTCTAGAAATAAAGCCCATTAATAAAAAGGAGTTGATAAAGTTTACCACATCAGGAAGTCCATGCGAGCACTCCATGTCAATGTGAGTGTGATCTAGTAAAGTGTAGATAGATCCTAAAGTAAGGGAAGCGAGGGGGACACTCCTCCCACGAGTTAGTCCGACGGCCAATCAAAATAGTAACTCGCGAGGGGAGTCATTTGGTCTCCCATGGAATAGGAACCTGCTCAGAAAGGTAACAAAGAAGTCATCCAAGTTGTTCCTCAAATTAATCTTAGGACCATCTTATTTACTAGGAACTTTGGTTGAACTCCCCTCCTTGGTCAACGCCTTGAAGTCCCTAAACCACTAATGCTTCCGCTTAGCAAAAGACTGTTTGGTTGCCCCAGTTTGGGTGAGAGCAACATAATGAGAACATTCTGACAGGGCTTGGTGATGTTCCTCGCGCATTTCCCTCTCGAGTGGATCTTGGTACCCATCAGTAAAAACATGATTTACTAAGACAAGTAGGATAGTTAGCTCATAAATGTCCTCCAATTTGATAGTGAACTCTCCCCAACTTGTGACAAAGGTGTGGGAGTCCACACTCTAGGGAGAAAGTAAAATATTATAGGCACTAGTATTTTTGGAGATGGTATAATTCTTCAGGCTGGTGATCACCCGAGTTAGTCCCAAGTCATCAATAATGAAACTGTAAGCAAAGATGTTGATAACGTTGTCCACCCATAAGTCCCACTCTTAATCCCCCCCCCCCCCCCCCCCCCACGACAAACATCTAAGTTCCCATTTGAGAGGGGAACTCACCCTTATCCACTCAAACACGTAATATACTATCAGCAAGGACCACTGAAGGTGTCTTCAGACTCTAAAAAACTTATGAGCAATTGCTCGATAATTTTTGCCATAAACTTTACATCGAATTGCTCGAGCGAGGACATGAAATGATAGTCCTTGCCAAAGAAGGGGGCGAGGTGATAAGACAAAAGTCCCTTTTGGACCTATTTTCCATAAATTTCTTTGACCAAGGTAGAGAATCCAGTAGAAGAAGGTCCCACCTACTAGAAACGGTGTAGACGATGGTAGAAACAACTAATGAGGAGGTGATGGTGGTGATGCCAGTGGAGATGGTGATCGTGATGGGCAAGTGGCCTACCAAAACCTCACTCATAGAGGTGGAAGAGGCGGATGAGAACACGGGAGCAGATGAGCCATTGAATCTTGAAAAATCTTGAAGAAAAGATTAAAATTGAAGAAAGGGTTTGCGGGAACCAAATTTCTCTCTTTTTCTCTCTCTGGAAAAGTTTAAAGCAAATGAAAAAGTAATTTTTTGAATTTTGGAAGGGAGTATTTATTCCTTGTAAAACACGCACGTTGGACGACTCGAAAAAGAGGGTAACCATTACCCAAATCATGAAAGGAGAGTTTCTAACAAAAAACGTATCTCCTCGAGATGCTAAAAGATGCCTGTGTATGACTCTCTGACAGGAAACATTAAATGCATAACAAAGATAGTGATGTTATTTTTTGAGTCTCATTGAATTCTTTAATGAGACTCTTTGAATTCATATAAAACTATTCATTTTTAACTCAGGTGAACACTTTTGCACAAGGGGATAATGTAGATGGGGCCCCCAAATCTCACACAAAAATATAGTAGACACAAGGGGGTAGCAGGAGAGGGGGTGTTAAGAGAAGCAGTGTCAAACGAGGGGATGGTAAGAGAAGAGGTACCAAGGAAAGAGGTGATGAGGGGGTGCTAAGAGAAGAGGTAAGGGTGTTATCACAATGGACCCAAGTCAAAGAGGTGGTTCCATTACAATGGACCAAAGTCAATGAGGGGGTGCCATTACAATGTACCCAAATAAATAAGGGGTTTCCATCACAATGGACCCAGATCACTCGCACACTTACACAGTCCACACTTAGTAAAATAAGTGAGCAGCTAAGGCACTGCTCATAAAGTACATTTAAGTTATGAACATTGGCGAGTGGTCCTCAAGGCGACTCGCAAGTTTTCAAGAAGTTTGTTTTACCAAGTTACTGTTTGAAAAATATTTATCAAATCGTACTTTTTAGCACTACGCTCGATATATTTGCCTTTTGACTTTGGGTTGTACTAGATGTTGTCTATCAGAGTGGACAGATGATAAACAGCAAAATAGTACAAAAAGTATAACTTAAATATTTTCTCAAAGAATATCCTTTTGACGTGCACATTCCACATCAACCCTCGTATTTACCTATAAATAAATCACTTGGGCAAGGTCAAGTCATATAACATAGTTGAAGGCACTCTCTACACAAGATAGACCCAGAATGTATTATTTTCATGCTCTCTCCTTGGTATTTGAAGTGCTTGTCTCTTCACTCCCAAGTATCATCACCTCTAAGTGATCCATTTTCTCTTTTGTTGTTGCTGAAAAGTTCATAGTTAATCATTGCCTTCCTCATTCAGCAATCATAAAATCATCATTTTACCAGAAAAGTTAGTTTTTATCTTCTTGCTGCTCTTTAATCTTTGAACACCTTAAAGGAAACGTCCATTGGAGTGAATCGCGCCTCACCAGATTTAGTATATTCATAGACCCCTACACCATTACCCTCCTACATCAAGCAAGGGGACCCCCATATATCCCCAACCTTTTCCTCATTGTTATGGGAGCTTTCTCTTGCATTTTGGATAATCATTATAGGACCTAATCTTTAACTACCAACATAAGTGTAAGAAAATCCAACTTAATCACTTACGCTTTAGAAATGACTTGATTATTCTCAGTGGCGGCTCCCCCTAGTCTGTGCAATGTGTTAGGCATGACCTGAATGATTTTGCTTCTTTATATATCCTTCACTTAAATGTAAGATGGAATAATCTCTACTACTCAAGGATAACCAGTAGTGAGAGTCTTTTGATGTCAAATAACTTGGGATTCATCTTAGATAAACCCCAACCAAATATTTAGGAGTTCCTCTTACATCTTCTAGGATTAAAGTTGAGGATTGTAAAACCCTCATTGACAAAATCATAACTAGAAATAAAAGTTGGACTAAGAAGTTCCTCAGTTATGCAGGGACACTACAGTTAGCTATCTTAATTCTATTCAGCATGCATGTCTATTGGGCAAGCTTATTCATTCTCCCAAAAGGAATTCTCAAAATCATAGACAAAAGGATAAGAGACTTTATTTGGACAGGTACTGAATTGAAACATAATGGGGAAAACGTGATTTGGAGTGAGGTATGCAAATCTAAGAAGGAAGAAGGGTTGGGTGTAAAAAATTTAGAAGAATGGAACCAAGATACCGTAGTGAGACACTTGTGGCATATTTATCGCAAGAAAGACAACGCATGAGTTAAATGATGTCACACATATAAGATCAAGAGGAGAAGTATATGAACCATTAAAATGCCTAAAGACTCTTCTTGGAATTGGAGGAAAATACTCAAATTGAGAGATTTAAGGAGACCTCTTATCAAAGCCATCATTGGGAATGTGCAGAACACATTTATGTGGCATGCCAATTGGAATCCTATTAGCCCACTACAACCTCTATTCGGGGATGAAACCATTTATGATGAATCTAGTAACTCTAATGCAATGGTGGTATATTTTATCAATGTTAACACCTAGAGATGTCCTTCTACAGTGACTTGGGAGTTAAATGACATTCAACAATCCACCCTTCCAACCATATCTTCTATGGAAAACAAGTTGATTTGATCTCCCACTAGGAATGGTATATACTCCACCTCATACTCCTTTGAGGTCATTTGATCACAAGGCAACCAAATGACTTGGGCAAATATGGTTTGGTGCAAAGAAAATATGCCCAAAGGCTCATTCATTCTTTGGCTAACCTGTAGGGGAGGGCTTCTCACCAAAGACAGGTTATTTGAATGAGGCATAGTTGACAATGACATTTGAAGCCTTTATAATACAGCCAAGGAAGCCGATAACCACCTAACTTTTGAAAGTTCCCATTCTATTAAAGTCTGGTCTAAAATTTTATTTAGAAACCAATGTTATAGGGCCATATACACCAGGGATTTAGAATTTAAAACTTCTATAGCACAAGCTTCTCGTAATAAGTTCATCAATAAGCTTAGATACCTAATTTTCTCCACCACTTTGTACTAGATTTGGAGGGAAAGAAATAGTAGAACTCATAAGAGACTGATTAAGACCAATTTGGAGTTGATTAGAGAGATTGAAGACATGATGAAGGCTAGAATCATCAAATGGAAGAAGTCCGGAAGAAGTTACACTAATTGTATGGATTGCAATCTTTGGGGCCTTAATGACTCTATGATGCTTAATAGCTAGGGATATATATAGTAGAATCTTCTTTGTTGCTTATATGTTCCTTATTGCTCATTCATGAGCTAGTTTTGTATCCCTCGGTGACTTATAAAGGGTATGCCCTCTTTAACACATTAAATTTACCTAAAAAATCATTTATAAAAGTTAACCAAAGGATGAAAGAGAATTTGAGGATCCTAAACTTATTCCACACCAATTTGTGCCACTAAACATTTAGGCCGTGATTTCAAATAACTTCATAAGTGGAGGCTATAGAATAAACACATTTAGTATCAAGGGTCCAGACTAAATGGTCATCAGAGTGTGGAATAAAAGCAGGAATATGGGAGTATTGAATGTCATTGACCGCCCAAGTGACCATGACAGGGTAATTCTAGTAGCTGCCATTAATAAAATTAGAGACTTTAGCTTCAAAATTTCTAGTAGAATCACAAATGGTTCTATCACTAAATAGTGGATGGAGAGGACCAAGGCGGTGCCAGTTGTCATGCCAAATAAATGTCTTCCTACAATTACCAAAAGTGACCTCATGGTAAGTCTGAATTCATCTGTAACTTTTAGGATTTTCCTCTAACTCCATGTTGTGTTTTTAGGATGCTAATGGACCATATACTTATCCCTTTGATCTTATATATATGGCTCCACTTAGACCAAAGACTATCCTTATTACTACATAAATTCCATAGGTTTCTGATAATAACAATCTTATTCCACTATTCTAGGCCCAATCCACCATCACGTTTAGGCTTTTAGACATCCTCCCAAGCCACCTTATCCCCATTGTGCTTGAGCTCAGTTCTAGTTTAAATAAAGTCCCTAAGACATTGGTCAATTTCTCTCAAAAATCCCTTAGTCAGCATGAAGATGGTAGCTTAGTAAATTTGGATACTTAAAGATATGGCTAGTTGGAACCTACTAGCATAGCTGAGGAATCTAATAGTCCAAAATTTTCATTTGCTAATTATTTTATTAATGAGGCTTTATATTCAATGAATTTTAACCTGGTTGAAATGAGAGGGAAACCCAAGTATTTTAAGGGAGGTGTGGTGATTATTCCCCTCCCTAACAGTCATGGTCTGAAAGTCTAAGTCCAATACACCCGAATAATAAAGGTTTCTCTTGTTCATAGTAGGGTTTAGGCCTAACAACCTAATAAACTCATATAGGTAATTATTGATACAATCCATAGAAATAATGTCTCCACCATAAAAAATGAACAAGTCATCTAGAGAGGTCAGGTGGTTAATTTTAAGCTCCTTGTATTTAGGGTGGTAAGTGAATGATTGGCTATTGCAGTGCCTATCCATGATGCAAGAGAAATATTTCATGACTAATAGAAATAGGTAGAGAGAAAAGGGATATACCTAACTTTGCCCCTCTTCCGAATAAATAATCCATTGAGATAACCATTTGGGCTAACTGAGAACCAAGCATTAGTAACACAAGTTGTAATCCAAGCTATGATCATAGTGGGGAGCCTAACTTGCTTCATCACTTTAAAAACGAAGTTCCAATCAACAATATCAAGGGCATTCATGTCAATCTTCAAAGAGCACTTAGGATGGGATGAATCTCTATGGTAATTTTTCTTCAATTCTTGAAGAAAAAAATATTATCTATTATGGCTCTACCCATGGACAAAGGAAGATTGCCTTTCATTAATCATATGTGGCATGAGGAGTTTAGTTCTTGAAGCTAGAAGCTTGGAGACACGTTATAGATAGTGTTGCATCAAGCAATTGGCCTGAAGTCTCTCATAGCATTTAGATTATTAACTTTGGGAATAAGGATGAGAGAAGTGCAGTTCCACTCCCTAAGAATGTAACCTCTCGAGAAAAAGTATTTGACTACATTAACAACACCATCTCCTACTACAATCCAATTCTTCTTAAAGAAACCAACATTGAAGTCATCAAAACTTGGTGCTTTATCATCTCCTATGGAAAATGTGGCATGCTTAATCTCCTCCTCAGCGACTTGAATAGTTAGACCAGTAACCTAAGCTTGAGTTAGCTTCCTGACCATAATAATTAAGGGGATAACTTGTATTGCCTCCTTCCTCGGACTACCAAGAAAAGAGCTAAAGAAGGAGATAGCCTTTGCAGCCACAACTTCCATTCCTTCCACCATATTGATCCTTACTTTTTTGTGAAAAAAAAGTTTTCATATCCCCTAATTTAAACCAAATGATTATATATTTTTGTGTGTATAAATGAGACTATATTGCACATCCATTTCATGTTCTTCAATTGGAGCCATTTTAATACGTATTATTTTGCATCAAGTTAAGATGGTTCTTGGCTTCTTGTACCCTAACATAGATGTTGGAGTAAAACATAGTGTTGAGAAGCCTCAAGTGAGGTTTTTGACCCTTCGCCCCCTGAAAAGCTTTGCTTGTATAGTCACTACTTTTTGAACACCTTGATCCAATCAAACCATTGTTGAACTAACAATCGACTCTAAGAAAACCAGGTATAAGTATAAATTTAACCATACAATGGTAGCAACAATTAGGAGAAAATCCCAAATATCCCTTCAACCTTTTGAATTACCTAGTTACGCTCTTTTCTCTATTAAAAATCTTTACTCAATAATTTGAAGAACTCTAAGAATTTGTCAGTGTCTTTAGAAACAAACTTTTTTAAGGGAACCACACACCCTATGAGTCTCTAAACCTTTTTCCAGTTCCTTGGGTACTTAATATTTATAAGGGTCTAGATTTTCACTGGGTTGGCCTCAATGCCCTCTGGTTCACTATAAACCCAAGGAATTTTCTCGAGCTGATACAAAAACACATTTTTTGGGGTTAAGCTTCATTCGATGTTTTTCGATCGTGTTAAAAGTATTGGTTTTATTTTTCACACGGTCCTCTTCCCTTGGTCCCATAGTCAACATGCCATCAACATAAATTTTCATACTTTGGCTTATCTGATCTTCAAAGATTTTGATCACCAACCATTGGTACGTGGCTCTAACATTTTAGTCTAAAAGGCATTACCTCGTAATAGTGCATTCCTCTATCAATTTTGAATGAAGTATTCTCTGAATCGCAATCTTTTATTTAAATTTGGTTGTATCAGCTATAGGCATCCATAAACCTCAAGTGCTCATGGCCTACCATGGCATCCACCATCTAGTCTATCCAAGGCCAGGGAAAATAATCTTTTGGGCATGCTTTATTCTAGTTAGTGAAGTCTACACACATTTGCCATTATCCGTTCTGCTTAGGTATGAGCAAAACATTTTAAAAACAAGAGGGATACTTGAATTCTTTTATGAAGCATGCATCCAGAAGTCTCTTCACTTCTTCCTGAATGATTTGATAACAGTCTGGGGAAAACTGCATCCCCCTCTTCTTCTTGAATTCTTTGGACAAAGGGTCTACATCTAGATGGCAACATATGTTTTATAGGGTTTGTCTCCACCATATTCTTATATGACCACGAGAAGATATCCATTTTCTCTTTCAAGAGCTTAATTAACTTAACTTGGACATTAGGTTTAAAGGACGAGAGAATTTGTACAGTTTATTCCGGGCCTCATCATTGAGAGCCACTAATTCTACCTGCTCAACTACCTCACCCTTTGTCAGAACCTCCTTGTCCTTAGGGTCGAGTTTGTTATTGTTATATGATGTAGTCTTTATCTTATAATATTCTTGCTGCTCAGTAGACATGAAGCATTCTCTTTCTTTCACCTAATCACTTGAGACTTCTCCTACCCCAAAGTGGGTAAGAAATCTCATCATTAGATGAATGGTAGAATGAGCAACTTCAAATTATTTAAGGGAGACTTGTCCCAAAATTATGTTGTACGTCGATATCACATGATCAATGGAAAATAAGTTTACTCCATTTGTTTAACAAGTCATCCACTTACTCACGCCGACAGCTAAATCCACCATTCTAAACGAGAAACCTTCTTCCCATTAAAATTGATGAGGGGCTAATGGTAGGGTTTGAGTTGTTTCACATTGAACTTTAGGCACTTTAAATAATCCCAGAAGATTACCTCTATTGAGATTCCTTCATCAATAAGAACTCGAGAAACATTGTATTGGAAAACCTTGAGGCTCACGACCAAAGGTTTATCGGCCAAGTAGAGGATGTTCTTGAAATCTTACCTAGAATATACATTAGTCAATCGATCGATGTTCACATTCCTAGGAAGGGTTCCGTCTCCCTTTTCCCTAGTGTGATTTATATCCTTCTGTATCCTGCTCTTGCTTATCCTATATATGCTTTTTAATATACTCATCCTACTCCACCACCATCATCTCCTCCTAAAATCGTGCACATGTCGAATGAGATTATATGTAAGACTCCGTTTGGATTTTGGGGTTTATTGGGTAACCTTGGGTCATCATTGGAGTCATTGTCCAACTCCCCTTCCGTTAATTCTTTACCCTCCTTCTTACTCGCTTTGGCTTCATCTTACCTTGTTCATTTCTCCTACGATCGTTCGTTCTGATCACCGAACCTTTTCAACTGACCCTTCTTAATGAGTTTCTCGATTTTATTCTTGAGAACGTAGCAATGATCAATATTATGGTCATGGTCTTTATCTCGATGGAGATTTTAGCTTAGTTAGCCACTTGATTTATTCATCATCTCTAATTTCATTTAAGATATGATGTACTTGGGTAGTGAGGGTTGTGTAACTTATGAACTTATGTTATACATTCTCAAGATATTTTTTCCTCATTTGTCTTTACTTTGACTAGATTTATTGGATCCCTATTCCCTTTCCTTTAACGAACCTTTCTTGACTGTCACTGCTTCTTTCTAGTCCATGACCTTCCTCGCTTATTCTAAAATCTCATTCATTGAGGTAAGAGGGTATTTCAAGAGGGCCTGATACAATCGACCAAGTAAAATCCCATTGACAAGGGTTGTCATAATGATCTTTTCATCATAATCAATAACTTTAAGTTTATCCTTCTAACGAATGATAAAGAGGTGTATAACCCTCTTATCATTATTCAACCTTCATCAAAATTTGTGTATTAATTTGTCATCCAACTCCTTGAACTTTCCAATCTGCCCCTTGACAGGATCATATACCATACATGTTGAGAGTGCGAGTGCGCTTACGTTTAATGCCCAAACTTATTTAATTAAACTTCAGTTTTATCACCAGATTTAATTAAATTCTAAACATACATCTAATATGATTGAATGCGATAAATTTATCTAGCATGCAATCCAAAAAATTACAAACACAAATTCAGGAAAAATCCCTCAAAGGGGCAAAACGATTTATTTCACTATATAATGTAAACCACTACTTACATGTACATAGAGAAGTATAACGTGTTTGACAGACGAATACCCATAGGACTCGATTCATTATCGTTAGCAAGAGTACCCTTAAGAGGTCCAAGAATCAGCAGTGGAGATTCATATACCATACATGGGTTTCTCAATGATTCACATATAAGATTTGCAATGTTTTGGTAAATCTAAACATGTGTTTGGTCTTTTAAAATTGAAGACTTTTCGTAGTGGGTATCTGAAAAACGTTCTTCCATAGTCTTAAACAATAACAAACCTGAAATAGGTATTTATAAAAAAAATAACTGAGGCGGCACGTCTAACCGGTACGCTTTTACAGTACCGATGCCAAGCGTTTTATCCAACCGAACCGGTTCTCATACCTTCATAAAGAAATTCCTGGAGTAGTGAAGACCGAATTAATGTGGCGCACATTGTATATGTTGTGTGGGTGATGATGACGATGCGTGATGTTAGAGATTCGAATAATGGACGTGAAGTATGAACGTGTGAGGACGTGCCAACGTGGTATGTAACGGTATACGACATATTAACTGTGATCTAGGATAACTCAGAACTTCCTAGATTATAAACGGACATTTATAAAATCATCTCATTACAGATCTCCCCTTATGTCTATGCCGGTACATACATAAAAACTCCGAATTATGCATCCCCAAAAAATAAGTCAAAAAATAAGACATACAATTTAATATCCGCAAAATCCCATAAATGGAAACATCAAATAACATGTCTTCAAAATCTTCAACATCTTCAAAGCTTCAATTCTCCAACGTTTCTTTGTCATCATCAGGGTGTGCTAAAAAGTGATCCTCAATTTGTACCTACACACATGAGACAAGAAACAAATACCCGTGACGCGCAAATTTTTTAAATAAAATGATAAGCATAAAGATAATATCAATTAAATATAAGCAAATCATTAATCAAACAAATCTACTCCCTCATAATTCATCTCCCCCTTTTTATGACGTCCCCAAATAACAAATAAGAAGAAATAGATATACAAAGAGTGTCACACGATAATAAACTTCTCTTTTTTAATTTTTCAAAATTTTTCTCACAAAAATATACAACAAAGAATCACAACATGAAAGAACACTAAGATAATCAAGTCGATGATAGCAGAAATGAAAGGATATGAAAAAATTCGATAAGAAAATCAATGCAAACATTCATAACATATGTTCACGATACAATATTGGACATTCCTAACGAATGAACTCAAAATCGTCCTTAGGTGTAAAAACGTTGAATTTAAATGACATCGACTCAATCTAATCAAAATATCAAAGTCTAAAATGATTTTCACACCAATAACATCTAAAACTATATAATAATTTTTCAAGACTTTGCCAAGTTGTGCAAACCCGTTGATTTATTTCCATCCAAACTCCCTCGAATATAATAATGATCATAATTTTCTTTTTAACTCTTTTCTTTTGAATGATCATATCAAACTAAACTAGTTTGTCATTGGCTAATGCCATACTTTTTTGGCTTTTTTCAAACAGTGGCTTTCACATAAAGGTAATTGTTCCTTTCGTAGCCCTTTCCCGTGTTCACTCATCATTTTTTCATATTAAACAAATTACTCATGGTCAAAGGTTCTTACTTGCACTACTTTCATTGTCAAGTCTTATCACATTTGTTTCATTTTAAAGGCCAAATTGAGATGAAAACACTTTGACCAACATGTGATAGAGAAGTACAATAATTAAATAAATCCGTGAAGTGTGCATCAAAGGAGACTAAGAGTCAAACATATAGAAATATGTCATTAATTACATCTCAATGACTCCAAAACATTATAAAGAACATAGATGACAAGTTGTAGCATCTCAAATCACTATCGAAAAGTCATGTGGAATATGGAAACGATGTTGTGACTTTGGCCATCCTAAAAGTTCATCCATAAAAGGTGTTAAGGAAGCACAAAAATCTTTTTATGTTTATCAAAAATTTTATAAATTTTTTTTTTTGCCTTTTTCATTATTCTTAAAACCCAAATATATTTTGGGATTTAAAAACAAAAACAAAAAATCTTTTTGTAGTTTTCTAAAAATATGAATGAGAAAAAAATGTAATATAATACACGAAAAAATAGTACAAATAATACAATCTAGTAATAAGAACCATATGATATGAGTATGAAAAATGTATCCTATACTAGACATGGTAACCACCCCTCAGTCAACTGTGAAGATTCCTAAAGACTTTCTAAGACTCTCAAATCTAAGGGCATCTAAAGCTTCGTGAAAATATCGACTAACTAGAGGCCAATGGACACAAAGCTTAAGGACACGACTTTCTCTTCAACTAACTCTCGGATAAAGTCCTCGCATATCATAATGTGCTTTGTGCGAGAATGCTGGACTACATTACGGGATATGTGTATCGCGCTCGTGTTATCACATGAGATAGTCATGATGTCTTGTGAAATCCCAAAATTATCCAGCATTTGCTTAATCCATAAGAGTTTCTTACAACAACTCCCGGCGGCTATGTACTCGGCCTCCACAGTGGACAAAGAGATGGAGTTTTGCTTCTTGATCAACTAGGAAACAAGATCAGAACCAAAATAGAATCACCCACGAGAAATGCTCCTACATCCATCTACATCCCCGACCCAATCGTCATCCGAATAGGTGGATAAACGGTCATTGGTATCAAGAGAATATCAAATGTCGTATAAGAGTGTCCCACTCATGTATTTGATAATACGTTTAAGAGAGAGTAAGTGCGACTCTTTTGGGGATGCTTGATATCGCTCACAGACTCCAACACTGAAGGCGACATTGGGACGAATGGGATTCAAGTACAGAGGATTACCTATGATACCCCGATACAAGGTTTGCTTTACGTCCTTGCCTAAAGTGTTCTTGCTAAGCTTAGTTGAGGTACTCATTAGGGTATGTGCGTGTTTAGAGGAGTCTAAACCAAATTTCTTCACAAGGTCTCTTGCATACTTGGATTGGGAGATGAACATCCCATCCTCTACCTGACGAACTTGGAGACTAAGGAAAATTGTAAGCTCACCAACCATGCTCATCTCAAAATCACTCTTCATTTCATCTGTAAAGTCGTGAGCATGGAGGAAGCACGTTGATATACCCGTTTATATCCTCGGCTTGGCTGAAGATTACCTCCAACCGGACGACCCCTCAGGGGGGCCGACCCTTCATCAGGCTCCGAATAACTCCTCAGGGGCCGACCCTTCATCAGGCTTCGGACGACCCCTCAGGGGCCGACCCTTCATCAGGCTCCGGACGACCCCTCAGGGGGGCCGACCCTACATCAGGCTCCGGACGACCCCTCAGGGGGGGCGACCCCTCATCAGGCTCCGGACGACCCCTCAGGGGGGCTGACCCTTCATCAGGCTCCGGACGACCCTCCGAGGGTACGACAGTACGAGGCCTAATTAAGGCCAGACTCACTACCGGAAGGGACTTTTCCCTCGGCCTCATCTCATAGGCCGAGGGTGACATCATCACAGCGCGTGGTTTGGGAGACGCGTGGAACAGTGCGCGTGAGGCTCACATGGCACATGGGAGACCGTTATAACAAAATCACACCCTCACGTGAGGGAATATTATGTCATCATTTGGCATCTACAGGTGTCAGCAAGGGATTGGTTAGATCATCATTTACATGCACCATGCATACTTGGGGGGTACACTACACCCCCCAAGACCTATATATACTTGTCACCTACAACCCTACAGGGGATTCGATCGATTACTGTAACCCTAGATAAAACTCTGCTTATACACACAGTAGAGAGAGAGGAGCTTATGTGCATTGTATCCAAAGCCATTAGTGCCCATACTTAGTGGATCACACACTCACAGTGGATGTAGTCCAAATTGGCTGAACCACTATACATCATTGTCTTATTTCCTCTTATACTTATCTCCTTCTACACACTTATAAACTTATACATCTCTATGGCTGCCATGGCTGCCATTGTTTGAAGCTCACTATCACTTATCCGGTGCTGCTAAATCTTAGCATCATCAGTTTGGCGCCGTCTGTGGGAACGAGAAGACATATCTTCCTTTGTACATGTTGACCTCACTGGGCACTCTGGTGGTGAGCCAGCACTCCCCCTAAGAGGAGATGTTTCACCATTGAAAGAGACCCACTAAGGTCCTCAAGCTCACCAGTCTTTTCTTCAGTTCAGCTTTTCATAGCTCAAACACATGGCACCTGAAATACCTCCACCACCACTTCCCCCGTCGAATGATGGGGGAAGACCCAGTTCCAGTCAGCCGCCGCCTCAGTCTGAGATGGCTGATGTGGCGGCATCCTTAAAGTCCCTGGCAGCAAGCCAGCGGATGATGCAGGAGCAGTTCACAGCTCTAAGCCAGAACATACTAAGACCACCAGGGGTTTCACCTGAGATGATTACTCTGACAGAAGCTCCAGGACAGCATGAGGCCAGGGGACCACCCCACGCACCAAGCAAAGACCTGCCACCCCCTCAGTGGCGTAGGGATGTTGCTGACCCCCGGCGTCTACGCCTGGGGAAGCAAGGAAACCCTTACCCTGAGGACAGGTATGACGATCTGGAGGGAGAGGAGACCCCTATAGAATGCTGGGAACCGTATGAGGTCTCCAACAATACTGTACGACCTTTCCAGGATAGTAGAGGAAAGTGCGGGAGACCAAATCCTGATGATCGCACGAGAGGCTATGCTATTGATCGCTTGAGAAGGGGGTCAGCTTTTGAGAGGCTGGGCCCAGTAAATGACTTGCGGGAAAAATTGTCCAGGATGAGAAGTGCTGCGAGGTCCATGAGGGAGGCAGCAGATGGCCTACCCCAAGGACGGGATGATGGCCAAAGGGAAGTAAATAGCCGACATAGGCCTGCTGCAGCAGAACTCTCCGTCCACCTTAAAGAGGCGGCAGGGGATAACATCGGCCAAGCCGACCCTGTGAGGCCCTGGAATGACTTAATCCAGCGACTAAAGGATAAGATCGGTGATATAATGAAGAGCCGGCACCCTCTTCTGAAGGGATACACCATAGGCTCACCCTTTGTGGCGAAGATAGTCAACTTCCCTACGCCATCAAGGTTCAAGCCACCTGTGGTCACCCCAAGATACGACGGGAGCACCAACCCTGTCCACCATGTTGAGATGTATCAATCAGCAGAAGACATATACTCTATCTCAGATGAGATGAGGTGTCGTGCCTTTTCTGGTACCCTTACTGGGGCTGCACATGTCTGGTACACGTCTCTTCCAAAAAATTCCATTGAAAACTTTAAGCAGTTGGCAGACCTGTTCATCCACAACTTTTGCTTTGGGGTGAGGCCACAGAAGAAGACCACCCACCATCTCTATGTTAAGCAGGGGAAGAATGAGAGTTTGAGGGACTACATAGCCAGATTCAATAAAGAGAAGCTGGAGGTGGAAGACTATGAGGAGAGCATAGCTATGACAGCCCTGATTGGAGGACTCTAAAAGGGGAAGCTGTTATGAAAGCTTGCTGAAGACCCTCCGAAGACGATGGCTGAATTGTTGTCGACAGCAGGAAAGGTGATGAACGCCGAAGAGGCGATGGCCACAAAATATGAAGACGAAAAAGGAGGTACTAGCGGGGGTAAATACCCTAAGAAGAACAAAGAGGGGAAGAAGAGGTCCACAGATGACAAGTTCGCTGGTTACACCCCTCTAACGATCAGCTGTGAATAGATTCTCAATGAGATAAAGAGTGACCGGTCCCTGAAGTGGCCTGAGAAGCTGAGGGCAACCCCCAGCAAGAGGAATAAGAACCTATGGTGTGAATTTCACCAAGACCACGGCCACGTAACAGACAAATGCTTTGCTCTGAAAGATGAGATTGAGAATATGCTAAAAGAAGGGAAGGGAAGCTCAGAAAGTACATCGACAAAGGTGCCTTCAAGAGGGGCTGAGGGGATGACCCCAGAAAGAAGCGAGGCGATGCATGTATAGAAGGTCCTCAAAAAAGAGGGGACGGCCCTTATGATGATGAGGACGACCCTGACCTCCCGCCGAGAGACGACCACGGCCCTGTCAAGAGGCTTAATATGACCTCGCTTGGATTGGGAATGATCTCCGGGGGTCTAGCAGGAGGAGGGTCTGAGGTCGCCGACAGGAAGGCCCATGTGGCTGAGGCCAAGGCAGTGACGAAGACGGTACACTCGACCTCTCTGGAGGTCAAGTCAGAAAAGAGGAAGATGGTCGATATGGACACTCTGATAGTGGGATTTTCAAGAATGGACTTCAAAGGCCTCTTAGCCCCACATGATGACCCTCTCGTCATCACTACCAGGGTGCACGGGTGCGAGATGCCGAGGATCCTAGTAGATGGGGGCTCATCTGCAGACGTGATGTTTTGGCGGTGCTTCAAAGCCTTAGGTCTCATTCGTGCTAGACTTGTCCCGTACCATCATCCATTGATTGGGTTCAGTGGGGAAAAGGTTCATCCCCTTGGAGTGTATGAGGCTGATGTCAGGATGGGGGACGAATGGCCGAGATGGCTCACCAAGAAGGTCAGATTCTTTGTGATGGATGAGTATCTGTTTTCGGCCTATAACATCATACTGGGGCGTGTGGCCCTCAAGGGGTTTGAAGCTGTGCCGTCCACGGTCCATCAGATGATCAAATTTCCTACCCCTTACGGGGTGGGGGAAGTTCAGGGAGACCGAACGACAGCGCGAGAATGTTACTACAACTCCGCTGAAGAAAGGGAGGCACACAAGAGGGCTACGACCACTTACAATATTGATACCCTAGACCCCAAGGACGAGACGAAGCTCAAGAAAGGAGAGGCCGCGGAAGAGGTAGAATCCATCATCCTCGATGAGGGTGACCCGGAAAAAACCGTCCAAGTTGGCAAGTCTCTGAAGCCCAATATCAAGGAAGACCTCATTAAACTGTTGAGGAGAAGACGAAGCGTCTTCGCATGGAGTCATGTAGATATGTCGGGGATTGACCCTGAAATCATGTGCCACAAGCTCAATGTGGTAGAGGGAGTGAAGCCGATAAAGCAGAAGAGGAGAATTTACTCTAGAGAAAAGTATGAGGTCATTAGGGACGAGGTCAAAAAATTAGAAGACGCTGAATTTATCAGAGAGGTCATCTACCCCGAATGGCTGTCCAATGCAGTCATTGTTCCAAAGGCCAACGGGAAGTGGAGAATGTGTGTGGACTTCACAGACCTCAACAAGCACTGTCCCAAAGACAGCTTCCCTCTCCCCCACATTGACCAGATGGTAGACGCTACCGCAGGCCATGAGCTCATGAGCTTCATGGATGCCTATTCGGGGTATAACCAGATCTTCATGAACCCTGAAGACTCGGAGAGGATAGCCTTCATCACTGACAAGGGGACATACTGTTACAGGGTCATGCCCTTTGGCCTAAAAAATGCGGGGGCAATGTACCAACACCTCGTAAATAAAATGTTTGAAGACCAAATTGGGAAGTCTATGGAGGTCTATGTAGATGACATGCTGACTAAGAGTCTGAAGGTAGAGGATCATGTGGCAGACCTGGAGAGGACCTTTAATACGATGGACAAATACCAAATGAAGCTTAACCCGGCCAAGTGTGTCTTCGGGGTCGGAGCAGGGAAGTTCCTGGGGTTCATTGTCAAACAAAGAGGCATCGAGGCCAATCCTAAAAAGATAAAGGCCCTTATTGAGATGAAGACCCCCAAGTCCATTAAAGACGTTCAGAGACTCACAGGGAGAGTTGCTGCCTTGAACAGGTTCGTGTCTAGGGCCACAGACAAGTGTTTGCCATTCTTTAAGATCCTTAGGAAGGCCTTCGGATGGAGTGAAGAGTGTGAGGAGGCTTTCAGGGATCTAAAGTCATACTTAGGGTCTCCCTTGCTATTGTCACGGCCCGTGCAGAGTGAACAACTTTGTGTATACCTCGCCGTCTCAGAGTCGGCCATCAGTGCAGCCATTGTGAGAGACGAAGATGGAATACAGAAGCCTATGTATTTTAACAGCAAGGCACTCCAAGGGGCAGAGCAAAGATACCCGAGGATGGAGAAGTTGGTCTACGCCTTGATCCATGCCTCAAGGAAGATGAAGCCGTACTTCTACTCCCATATAATGGTCATCCTCACCGACTCTCCTCTTAGGCAGGTCCTACACAAGCCAGAAAAATCAGGTAGGTTAATGGCTTGGGCTATAGAGTTGGGGGAGTTTGACATTATGTATCAGCCTAGGACGGTCATTAAGGGGCAAGCATTGGCAGACTTCGTGGATGAGTTTACTTGGGAAGGTGATGGAGCCGAGGATGAGGGCCTCAGGAAGATAGATACCCGACAAGGTGAGCTCACCGACACGCCTACAGATAAGGCTGAGACGGGCATCGCTAGAAGGAAAGTGGTTAAAAACGAAGAGGGGAGATATCTCTTTAGACAGGGGTCACTCACCGAGGGAAGTTTCTCAGAAGAACACACCGTGTGGAGTCTCTTCGTCGACGGGTCCTCTTGCGAAAGCGGGACCGAAGCTGGGTTAATTGTATCAGCACCCGACGACACAGACATTGAGTACGCCCTGAGGTTCAATTTTAAGGCCTCCAACAACGAGGCCGAGTATGAGGCCTTGATAGCAGGCCTCTCCTTAGCCAGATCACTTAGTATCGGCCAAATTTTGGTTCACAGTAATTCGAGGCTAGTAGTGAATCAGATACTAGGAGCTTACGAGGCCAAGGACGAGAGGATGGCTAGGTACCTTGAGAAGGTGAGGTCGTTACTGAAGGCCTTCAGAGAAGTGAAATTAAAGAGGATACCTAGGCTCGACAATGGCCGTGCGAATGCCCTTGCTAGGCTGGCCTCGGCAACGAGGACAGACATCAGGAGGACGGTCCCAGTAGAAATTTTGCTTCGGCCAACTATTGAAGACGCAGAGGGAACACTTGGCAATTGCCTAAATGTTTTTCAGTAAGCTTCGTGGATGGACCCTCTGATCAGGAACATTAAAGAGGGGGAGATGCCAGAAGCAAGGCAAGAAAGGAAGAAGTTGAGATACAGGGCTGCAAAGTTCACTATCATGGGGGACACCTTGTATAAAAAGGGGTTTTTGATCCCCTTACTTAGATGTGTGCATCCCTCATAAGTCCCTTCCATTTTGCAAGATGTGCACGAAGGATCGTGCTCAAGCCACATCGGGGGCAGATCCCTAGCGAAGAGGGTGATCACCCAAGGGTACTGGTGGCCGACCTTGGGGAAGGATGCCATAGCATATGTAAAAAAGTGTGACAAATATCAAAGATTTGCCACCATCCCTCACCAACCCCATCAGCCTCTTACTTCCATTACATCCCCATGGCCATTTGCAGTGTGGGGAGTTGACCTAGTAGGACCCTTGCCTAGGGCCGTCAATAACTACCAGTTCCTTATCGTAGCCATTGACTATTTTTCAAAGTGGGTGGAAGCGGAGCCGATGGTGACGATCACAGAGCAGAAGACCTTCCAGTTCATCTGGAAAAATATTATATGCAGATATGGTCTCCCTAATACCCTCATCTCGGATAACGGGACTCAGTTCAAGAATACCTCTCTACAAAAGTACTGTGAAAGGATGAGTATCAAACAATTTTTCTCCACCCCAGGCCGACCTCAGGCCAATGGGCAAACAGAAGTTACAAACATGACAATCCTAGATGGAATCAAGAAGAGGCTTGAGGAGGAAAAAGGAAGATGGGTCGAGGAGTTATATGCCGTGCTGTGGGCATACAGGACGACAGTGAGGACCTCTACCGGAGAAACCCCATTTATGCTAGCTTATGGCTCAGAAGCCGTCATCCCCACTAAGATTGAGTTTCCTACTCATAGGGTCCAAATGTACGACCCCCAGAGAAATACGGAAGAGAGGAGACTCGACTTGGACCTGATTGAGGAAAGGAGGGAGGACGCTGAGATAAGGCAGGCAGCCTACCAGCAGAGGACCGCAAGGTTTTACAATCAGAGGGTGAAACAGAGGCCAATCACAGTGGGGGACTTGGTCCTCAAGAAGACTTGGCAAAAGCACAACAAGCTCCATCCTAATTGGCATGGCCCATATAGGGTCATCGATGAAGTCTTCCCTGGGACCTATAGACTAGAAAACCTAGAAGGGGAACCCTTTTCCAATCCCTGGAATGCGGATCATTTGAAAAAATACTATCAGTAGTGTTGTAAGGTCTTGATAGACCATAATTGTAATAAGAGTTGCTCCGACAGAACACTTGGAAAATTAATGAGAAATATCAGTGTTCCCCTCATCCTGTGTTTATCAGTTCTAGTAAGCGTGAAAACATCTCCGGAGAACGGCCCTCGGCCTATAATGAGGTCACATGGAGGGGACGACCCCACCATGGTCCTCAAGAAAGACGAGGGACCACTTGATTAAAAAACCATTAGTTTGGTTATTGTGACCCTCGGCTATAATAAGGTCACATGGAGGGGATGACCCCACCATGGTCCTCAAGAAAGACGAGGGACTACTTGATTAAAAAACCATTAGTTTGGTTATTGTGACCCTCGGCTATAATGAGGTCACATGGAGGGGACGACCCCACCATGGTCCTCAAGAAAGACGAGGGACCACTTGATTAAAAAACCATTAGGTTGGTTATTGTGACCCTCGGCTATAATGAGGTCACGTGGAGGGTACGACCCCACCATGGTCCTCAAGAAAGACGAAGGACCACCTGATTAAAAAACCATTAGTTTGGTTATTGTGACCCTCGGCTATAATGAGGTCACATGGAGGGGACGACCCCGCCATGGTCCTCAAGAAAGATGAGGGACCACTTGATTAAGAAACCATTAGTTTGGTTATTGTGACCCTCGGCTATAATGAGGTCACATGGAGGGGACAACCCCACCATGGTCCTCAAGAAAGACGAGGGACCACTTGATTAAAAAACCATTAGTTTGGTTATTGTGACCCTCGGTTATAATGAGGTCACATGGAGGGGACGACCCCACCATGGTCCTCAAGAAAGACGAGGGACCACTTGATTAAAAACCATTAATTTGATAAGTTGAACCCTCGGCTATAATGAGGGCCAACGCAGGGGACGACCCTTCGTTCACCCTCAAGAAAGACGAGGGAGGGGTTAGTAATGATATAAAAGATTCACAACACAAAACCATACAAAAGGCAAAAACATGGAAGACAGTAAAGGAGACGATAGTATAAATGAAATGTCTAAGTGTTATACAAAATAGAGTACAAAAATGATAATTACATTAAGAGGGTATGGGCTACAGACAGCCACCCTATGGGACAATATCGGAGGGAAGGGCCTCAACATCCACCAGAGGGGTTTCCTCAATGACCACAACCAGTTGATCCTCAGATGTGCCGACACCCTCGACTTGCACTTGTGATTCCACCTGAGTCAGAGCCTCGACGATCAGAGGGTCGTCCAATCTGACTGCTTCAATCGACGGGCGGACCGAGGAGACGACATCACCAAACCTGAGGACGACCCACCGGCAGGCAGTCCTGATTCCTCTCTCCAAATATTCAAGGCCGAAGCCTTGAAACTCGTCAAAAATTTTATAAGCCTCAACAGCATCAGCCTCGGCTTTCCTGATAGCTGCTTCAAGATCAGTCTTGTGCTTGACCCCCATGTTGGTCAAGGCCTCGTCCTTTTCCTTGATAAGCAAGTCTTTGGCCTTAAGGTCCTCGTCGTGCTGCCTCGTCAGCGGGTCCAGGATCCTTGCATGCTCAGTCCTGGTACTTTCCAACTCAGCCCTTGCAGTATCAAGCTCCGATTAAAGATCTGCCTCATGTTGAATAGCCCTCTCGGCTTCATGGAACTTTTCTTGGTTCTCAGCCATCCACTTGGTGGCCGAAGTAAAGGCGCATACAGACTGCACAATAAAAATAAACAGATGTCAAGAGGCCGAGGAAATAGTTGGTGAAAGAATGAAATTAAAGAAGTGGGTCAAGACTAATACCTATGCAAGGGCGTGCAGACCATAGTCGTACACTTTGGCAGGAGGCATCTTTGACAGGAACTCTTAATCAGCGGCCGAGGGAGCAAAAAACATTGAGGCCTTGGCTGCCCTCAAGTTGGTGATCAGTGATGAGGGCTCGGCCCTGAGATGTGCCAGGTTTTGGGACCAGAAGGTCCCCATGCTAGATGAAGAAGCAGTCCCTTCAGATGCTTCGACCCTGGCCCTCGTCCGAGAATCCGACCGAGGGTTAACAGGAGCCTCAGGCTCCTTTCTTTTATGGCTATCGGCGGTCGGCTCAACAACCGTCGGCCCAGCGACCTTCGTCTTCCTCGGAGCCTGCTGAGGCTCCTTACCCTTCTTCTTGGCCAAGCCGGATAGTAAGCTGGGAGCAATCATTTCCCAAAGGTAGTCTGATACACCTGCAGGACAACCTGAAAAGGGTAAGACACGTATGAAAAGTATAGAGATAAAGAGGAAACACTTCAGAAATAAGTAAAGAATGGAAAACGTTCAGTATAACTCACATAGTTATGTCAGAGGGCCGACCCTCAGACCAGCTTCTTTGAGGAATCGGGGGGTCATCAAATCTTCAAATTTTGCAATCTCACCCCCTCTCCCTCATCCCCTCAGATACTCAACGATGTCCTTTTCTTCCAGACTAAGTCCGGGGTCTGACCTAGCCTTCATTGATGGGTTAGACCATCTACAAGGGACCCTCGGACCATCGGCAGCAGGGGATGCCTCGGCGGAGAACTCCCACTCCCCAGAGATGAAGAATAATCTCTTTTTCCAATCGTGGTTGGAGGTTTGCACCATGTGGAGGAGTTTCTTCTCAGACCTCCTCGCCCCCAGATGATATTATCCGGGCTGTTTGGACGAGGAGGTGATATTGTAGCAGGCCAAGAATATGTCGGCCGAGGGCTCATCGGTGAAAGCGTTCTTCCACAGGGAGATGTAACCTAGTATCGTCCTCCAGGAATTGGGAGGAAGTTGAGAGGGGGCAACGCCAAGGGCCGATAAAATGTCTACGACGGCAGGATGTAAAGGGAGTCTGACACCTACCTTGAACATTTGTTCATACACAGCAACCTCTCCCTCATCACCTTCAAAAACCCTCTCATCCTCAGAGGGAAACCTCATGGTTATGCTAGGGGGACTCCATAATCATGTCTCAACAATAAGAGATCGCGATCCCTAACTGAGGAGGTATAGGACGAGGCATGGGATGTATCAACCTGGTCATCTGAATCATCGCCCTCGTCCTCAGTCCCCTCTCCATCGGCCTCATCATTTTCCAGAGGCCCCTGGGGAAAGGCCATCTGAAAGGAATGTGGAGATAGGGTTGTCACAGGGACAACCTCGGAGGGAACCATACCCTCGGCCTGTCGGATCGGGCTTAGGTCAGATGTCTCTATTCTACCAGAAGGACCAGCGCCAGTTGGCGAGGATGCTCTCTCGTCCATCTCACTTGACTGACACTCGGCTGGACGATGGGACGATCCACAAGACTCAGACGACTCAAATGGTTTTATTGTGGCTAGGGGAATAGGAAAGATGGGTTGTACCCAATTAGGGTCGGCCCCTCGTCTCCTCTCCTCTTCTTCCTCTATTCGTCTGATCTCAACAAATAATTTCTCTCTCAGGGAAGGGAATTCAGATACTAAACTATAAATCCTCTTAAGCATTAAAGGGGGAGACCCTAGACTTGGAGGAATTTGGGGAGCTTAGCTACAAACAAGTGTTCAGTTGACCAAATTAGACTTTTGGATTAAAACAAGGGGAATCAACGATTTTCACTCAAGAACACTCAAGAACACTCAAAAACCAGTAGCCGGAAAAGTTAAGAAACAACTCAAATCCAGCCCTACAAGCCTAAGGCAAGAAAGTGAAAAAGAAATGAAAGTAAAGAGGACACTGGGGCAGAAGGATTACCTGAAGAGAAAGGATAGTTGCTAAGCTTGAAGGATCGAAGACTGCAAAAATGGCAATGAAGACTGGTGAAAGGCTAGAGAGAGAGAGCTTGGGCGCGAAGAAGAAGAAGAAGAGAGAGAGAGTTCAAAAATATCTTAAATACCTTAGTGATGAATGGGCCCATTAACCAAGGCAGGGCACAGCCCACGAGGAAGGCATCATTAGGGCACAAAGCCCCAAGCAAAGTATACAGCCGCCATGCCTTGGAAACTGGAACAACAATGAGTATCTGCCCAGGTGTCACTCACCTAACTGATCATACAAGCATCTCAATTACAACACTATCCCTCAGCCATATCAACAACATCAATGGCTAAGAGCGGGGGGGTGATTGATATACCTGTTTATATCCTCGGCTTGGTTGAAGATTACCTCCAACCGGATGACACCTCAGGGGGGCCGACCCTTCATCAGGCTCCGGACGACCCCTCAGGGGCCGACCCTTCATCAGGCTCTGGATGACCCCTCAGGGGCCGACCCTTCATCTAGCTCCGGACGACCCCTCAGGAGGGCCAACCCTACATCAGGCTCCGGACGACCCCTCAGGGGGGCTGACCCTTCATCAGGCTCCGGATGACCCCTCACGGGGGCCGACCCTTCATCAGGCTCCGGAAGACCCTCCGAGGGTACGACAGTACGAGGCCTAATTAAGTCCAGACTCACTACCGGAAGGGACTTTGCCCTCGGCCTCATCACATAGGCTGAGGGTGACATCATCACAGTGCGTGGTTTGGGAGATGCGTGGAACAGTGCGCGTGAGGCTAACATGGCACATGGGCGACCGTTATAACAAAATCACACCCTCACGTGAGGGAATATTATGTCATCATTTGGCATCTACAGGTGTCCAGCAGGGGATTGGCTAGATCATCATTCACATGCACCATGCATACTTGGGGGGTACACTACACCCCCCAAGACCTATATATACTTGTCACCTACAACCCTACAGGGGGATCGATCGATTACTGTAACCCTAGCTAAAACTCTGCTTGTACACACAGTAGAGAGAGAGGAGCTTATGTGCATTGTATCCAAAGCCATTAGTGCCCATACTTAGTGGATCACACACTCACAGTGGATGTAGGCCAAATTGGCTAAACCACTATACATCATTGTCTTATTTCCTCTTATACTCATCTCCTTCTACACACTTATACGCTTATACATCTCTATGGATGCCATGGCTGCCATTGTTTGAAGCTCACTATCACTTATCCGGTGGTGCTAAATCTTAGCATCATCACACGTGGATCCAAAGACTATGTCATGCACATAGACCTGGGCAACTAAAATAGAACAATTTCCTTTATTAACAAACAACGTCTTATCTGCTCCCCCATTCCTGATGACATGAGCCAAGAGATAGGAAGTAAGCCTTTCGTACCAAGCCCAAGGTGCTTGCCTCAAACCATACAGAGCTTTCTTTAGATAATAGACGTGTTCAGGGTGCTTAGGGTCTTCAAACCCTTTTAGTTGTTCTACGTAAACCTCCTCCTATAGAATTCCTTTCAGAAAGGCACTCTTGACATCCATCTGATATAACCTGAAGCACAGATGACATGCGATGGCACCTAGAAAATGAACGGACTTGAGCCTCAGAAAAGGAGAAAATGTCTCCTTAAAGTCGACACCCTCAATCTGTCTGTATCCCTGTGCGACCAACCTAGCCTTTTTACATATAATGGTATCATTCTCATCCATCTTATTTTTATAGATCCACTTGGTACTAATGACATTATTGTCACTAGGTCAGGGGACAAGTTCCCAGACATCATTATTTCTAAACAGAAGTAACTTATCTTGCATAGCGGATATCCAATGTTCATCTTTGAGTGTTTCTTTGACATTCTAGGGCTCGACTATAGCATAAAAAACTAACCACATTCTCTATCCGAGCATGAGTCTTGAACCCTAAAGTGGGATCTCCTAGAATGGCAGAAGGGTCATGACTCTTTCGAACCCAAGCAGGTGTGTCCCCTAAGCCAGGAGTAGGGTCCACCCTAGGTATGTGAGGGACAATAGGATCATCACATGGAAGTGAGTCATCCTCATATAAAAATCTAGGGTTAACATACGTAGGTGTTTAATCATCTTGCACGGGGACATTTATTGAGTCCATAATCTTAAAGTTGCTCAGGTTAAACACACAGTATGCTCTACTTGTCGATGAATATCGTAACAAAATTCTCTCATCACTCCGAGAGTCAAACTTTCCTAATTACTCTCTAACCCTAAGAATGTAGCACTTACTTTCAAAGACACCAAAATACGAAAGGTTGGGCTTCTTACCAATCCACAACTCATATGGCATCTGAAGTGCATGTGGACAAAGATATTCCCTATTCACCGTATGACACGCGATAGACAACTCCTTTGCCCAAAACCTCCTAGGCACTCTAGGATCGAGAAGCGTGGATCTAGCCATCTCTTGAATCGTCTTATTCTTCCTCTCAACAATCCCATTTTCCTAAGGAGTTTTCACAGTCGAAAACTCATGTTTGATTCCAAGTCTATCACGGTAAGTATCCACTTTTGCTTCCTTAAATTCAGTGCCCTTATCACTACGCATTCATTTGAGAAACCGTGTTAATTTTACAGGACACGACATTTGGTCGTAAGAAACTCTACAACATCGAATTTCTCTCTCAGGAAACCTACTATCGAATAGTGAGAGAAAATTTCAACCATCACTAGGATATACCACTTACCACCTAAACTCTCATTGTGAGTAGGAGCCATAAGATCCATGTGAATCAACTCAAAACGCGTGTAGTGGTAACGGAATTCAACTTTTGATGGGGACTACGGACTTATTTTTCCAGCTAACAGGGTCCACAAATTTTGGAATTTGGCTTCCCAAGTGATGGTAAGCCATGTACTAGGTCCTTTTTAGCTAAATGCTCTAAATCTATAAAATTAATGTGACCTAGACGTTGATGCCATAGATCCATAAAAGAGATTATGGTGTTGTTGTAGACAAATGAGGACTTGGGAATAATCCCATAACAATTATCTTCTGTCCTCACCCCTTGCAATAGAAGTTTACCGGCTTGATCACAAACATTACACTCTATCTGGTAAAACTTTAGCGCAAAGTTAGCGTCGCACATCTGGCTAATGCTGAGAAGATTTGCTTCCAAAACTTTAGGAAACCCAGATATCTCTACTGTACCACATCGTACTATGCTATATTTTCTCCCATCTTCAAAAGTGACTTTGCCTTCCTTGCGATCCTCAAGGTAGGTGAAAAATGATATGTCACTTGTCATGTGCTTGGAGCAATCACTATCAAAATATCACTATGAAGTATTATGAGCTTCAAAATCCACATGAACGACAAGGACTTTTGCGTCATGCTTAGGCACCTAAGAGGATGTAACCTTTTGTTTGACCTTTTCATAGTTAGTTCTAGCCGGGATATTGGAAGTATCCACTAACGGCAAAGATATCGGTTGGAACTCTTCCATCAAACTGTGAGAAGTGGCAACTAGAAACTCAACCTTCCCTCTAAGACTAGTAAGATCACTAGTGTGGTGTGACGGAGAATCTGTACGTCGAGTCCGACCCAAACTATAGCAATACTACCTAAGGTGGCCTTTTCTCTTGCAATAAGTACAAAAGTACACGATCTTAGGCCGACCTTAGTTTGATTTTCTTAGCCGAACTCTTCTTTGGGGTTTTGGTTGATGTCCGTATGGATTCTTTCTAAACTCAGGAATTGGTTCCGATGTAATATGAGACGTGGAGGCACCGTCAAAACCTATTCCTTGCCTTTCACCAAACCTTAAAGCGGGGCCAAGGAACATCTTTTCCATCTTTCCAGATCTATCCTCAATCTTTACCTTGACCTCCCGGGCTCCCTCAAGATCATGAGTGAGTTGGGCTATAAGGGCTTAAATTTTTATCCGAGCCTCTACGGATGAAAAAAGCTCACTCGTAAGACTAGCCACTTGTTTCATCAAGTCCCCATTTTCTTTTTCAAAACTACTCTCTCTCTTCAAAAAATCTCTCTCTCTACACAAACTCTCTCTCTCTCTCTCTCTCTCTCTCTCTCTCTCTCAAAGTCATACTAAATGTGGACTCTCTCGTCTCTTTTAAATCTTTCTATAACGTGATGATCCTAAGAGCTAACCCTTTGTTTTGCTTTTTAGTTTTAAAGGACTAAGCATATAAATTGGCATACGTGCATTGTAGGTGACACTCGCTCTCACTTGCAACATCCTCACCCTCACTCATATCATTTTCACTGTTGAGGTGTCCTTGTGAGATAACATAATCATCGTTATGATATGCACCATACTAACTCACATGACTAGCCATGAATGCGGTGAAGTTACATTCATGCGGTGATTCATCTCCTGTATCCATAAACTCGACCTCACTTTTGTCACTTAGGGTGGCATTTGAAGCAACTTTGCTTTTGACTTGATGCTTTAATCTAGTTGCACACTCAAAGTCTTTACGACCTCTCACATCACACTCGTAACACCTCTCCTCCTCTCTTTTGATGGTGTTCTTTTTGTCTTTCTCAAATTTCTTTCGACATTTATTTTTCTCAAAACTCTTTTTGTCTTTGAAATTGCCATTATTTTATAGTTTGAGAAACTTCTTGAAATGTTTAGCAAACATGGCTAAATCGTCTAAATCAAAGTCATATTCAGAATTTGACGTATATTCTCTTCTCTCTTTCTAGACGACTCGTCACCCTTTCTAGACAGGGATTTAAGTGCAATACCTTTCTCCTTAGGAAACATATCAATTTAATAGGTATCGAGGTCTCCTACAAGTTATTCTAACCTAAGAGAATCTAATATTACAAAGAGTTAAGCATAGTGACTTTTGGGATAAAATGGGCAGGAAATGATCTTAAAATCATTTTACCTACTATAATTTTTCACCAAGATTAAAGCATGAATTAACAGTATCTTACAGGCGTTCATACAACTCATCAAAACATTCAGATTCAAGCATGGTTATGGTTTCAAATTGAGTAGTTAAATTTTGCAATTTTGACGCTTTAACTGCATTAGTTCCTTCATGAGTAAGTTGTTAAACATCCCATGCCTCTTTAGACGTGGTGCACATCATAATTCAGTGGAACTCGTCGGGAGTGACAAATCCAAATATAGCACTTAAACCACATGAATTAAAATTACTCCACTTAAACTCTTCTTCAATCCACAAAGACACAGGTTTGGGTAATATTTCATTACCAACAACATGAGTGGGTGAAGTCCACACTCTATCACAAAGTGATCCAGACTCTGTCATCAATGGCTTTTAGCATCGACCTCACGCAGGCTTGCAATATGCGTAGTTTGTCCGGTCAAAAACTGACATTCGATTTTATAAGTTTTTCATTGAACTTCATCTTTTTTAAAAAATCATTTTTTCTCAAAAAATTTATATCCAAAAAAATTTTGTCGAAAAATTACACGGTAGAATTGTGTAATTGGCACTAATACAAATTTAAGAGTGTGCTTACGTTCAGTGTCCAAACTTATTTAATTAAACTTCAATTTTATTACCAGATTTGATTAAATCCTAAACATTCATCTAATGTGATCGAATACGATAAATCTAGCATGCAATCCAAACAATTACAAACACAAATTCAGGAAAAATGGCCCAAAGGGGGAAAACCATTTATTTTAAAATATAATGTAAACCACGACTTACATGTACATAGGAAATACAACATGTTTGAAAGACGAATACCCACAAGCCTCAGTTCGTTGTTGTTAGTAAGAGTTCCCTCAAGACCTCCAAGAATCAGCAATGGAGATAACCTTTTATTCTCCACAAGATTTACTCCAATAATGAGTAAATGGGTTTCTCAATGATTCACATATAAGATTTGGAATGTTTTGGTGAATCTAAACATGTGTTTGGGCTTTTAAAATTGAAGACATTTTGTAGTAGGTCTCTCAAAAACGTTCTTCCAAAGTTTTAAACAGTAACACACCGAAAATAGGTATTTATATAAAAATAAATAACTGAGGTGGCACGTCGAACCCGTTTGGTTTGGCCTTTATAAGAGGCAAATCGGTTCACTTTTTAAGTACCGATGGTCAGCCTTTTATCCAATCGAAACGGTTCGTATACCTTCATAACAAACTTTGTGGAGAAGTGAAGACTGGATGAACGTGGCGCACATTATAAATGTTGTGTGCGTGATGATGATGATGATGTGTGTTGCTTGATATTCAGATGATGGACATCAAGTCTAAACGTGTGAAGATGTAACAACTTTAGTGGTATGCAATGGTACCCACGACCTTGGGTTAGATTATGCATCCCGAAAGCTTAAACCCCATGAGAAGAATTACCCCACCCATGACTTTGAGTTAGCAGTGGTGGTATTCGCCCTGAGGATATGGAGGCACTATCTACTAGGGGAGAAGTTTATATTGTTCATGGATTGGCTTGATGCTTCTACAACCATGTTAGACTATTTTAATAGGAGTATTATTTTTGCTATTCTGGGCCAGAAGGTGATTCTGGTGGCGATGCCTCGTATTGAGGGAGGATCGTTCACCCATTTATATGATATAGAGGATGAGTCCTCTAAGGAGATAGTGGTTCCCATTGATTTGATTCCTGTAGTTTGTGAGTTTTTTATGTGTTCCAGGAGATAACGGGACTACCGCCTAGCCAAAAGATAGATTTCATTATAGAATTGATGTCGTGCACTCGGCCAATAACCCGCGCACCATACCGTATGGCTCCAGGTGAAATGATAGAGTTGCATGATCAGATTGAGCAGCTATTGGGACAGGTTTTCATCTGTAAGAGTACCTCGTCTTGCGGTGCTCCAGTATTGTTCGTGAAGAAATGAGATGGGTTATTAAGGTTGTGTGTAGACTAGCGAGAGTTTAATAAAGTCACGATATGGAATAAGTATCCGTTGCCTCAAATCGATGACTTATTCGACCAGTTGAGAGGAGCTTCCTTATTCTCAAAGATAGACTTGAGATCGGGATACCGTCAGTTATGAATTAGAGAGCAGGATGATTCGAAGACTGCTTTCTTGATGCGATATGGATCCTACCAATTCCGAGTTGTGACGTTTAGGCTAATCAATGCTCTAGCCGTGTTCATGGACTTAATGAATAGGGTGTTCAGAGAGTTCATGGATCAATTTGTCATTGTCTTTATAGATCGCGGTGTGTGTAGGTACTTTATTGTTATGATTCGGAGTGTATTAGGTTTACTGTTGGGCAAAAAGATTTAGCTCGTTATTATGTTTAGCGCTCAAGACTTGGTGATAGGAAGAGAGCATTGTTATATCTAACCTTTAGAGACGTGGGAGTTAAGACATATATTCATATATCTGGGAACCGAATTTTGAGAGTCCGGATTGTATATATGTGAGGCTTATGGAATGTGATTACCACCAATGCTGAGCGATAGTGCAATTGGCAAAAAGTTCTTTGTTTAAGTGTAATTGCGGGGGGAGATGTAGCTTTTATGTCAAGAGATGGGAATACAGAGTTACATGTTATGGACGGAGGACCTAACGAATTTCGATAATCGACAATGCTAGATAGTGGTGTATCGAGGGAGTTACTTGTTTGGATTTCACTTTGCAAGACATCCCACGCAAGAAATTTAACGTAAGGTTGGAAGATGGTTGGTCATTAGTCCATGAGTCTGGTACCTCGGTCGTCATAGGAACATGTAGTTATAATTATAAGTTGGAAGTTAAATTATGATTTAAGGCCAGTGGAGTCGGTTGTGTGGTAAGGGAAGCATTGAAAATTTTATTTTATCACCACGAGTTGAAGGGTGGAACGATAATAAGGAGGATGTAAAATTTTAATCTCTGGGGTGATTGGGAATACCCAAGTATTATAGACACGTTGTGAATACAGGGGCAACAAAGAATTGAGTGTTATGTGTGAAGTGTATGTGATGTTTATGACAGTATGCACGATTTATAGGGTGTGTGGGCATCCTAGTAAGCTGATGTTAGAATTATCCGGGTTAAAGGAACGTGACAATAGTTGTGTGAAATATGTGCTTGAGGGACTAATATAATGAAGAAAAAATGGTAAAATGGATTAAACATCGTTTGATAAGGATGATAATCCATATATACGTGTGCAATCAGAATAACACACCCAAATTTTATTGAAAGGCCGTGGGAAGCTAGTCATAAAGGGGTATTCCTTGAGAAGAGTAAAATTTAACTACTATGGAGAAAAATTGGAGAGTTCTACCTAGTCATATGTTGAGAGCGACTTGTACGTAGATAGAATGATGATGTTAGTAAGGTATAGAAAATCTAGAATTGCACATCGTGGAGAAAAGTGCATGGGTCGGAACATTCGGTATACGCCGAGGAAAAGGGGAGTATTAAGTATCACTTAATGTGAGCCATTACAAGTGGAAGTCGATGTTGAGCGAGACATAGTGAGTAGTCTCCGTGTGCACCACTCATAGATAGAAATCAGTTGGAGCAAGAGGATCAACCAGAGAATTTTGTAGCAAGTCAACGATTCCTGCAATGGAATAGGGCAGTCAATTTGGTAAAAAATTTTGATGGGTTGCCAACCTCTAGATTAAGTTCACAAGTTCCTTCGAATGTGTGGAACAAGTTGACCTGGAAGAAATTCATTATTATTTTTTAAAGTGATTTACACTATTAGACAGTATGCCCCAATTCGTCTTTAAAAATAAGCATCGTGTCAGTAAGTGGTCCTGCCCGACATTGTTCTGAACTAGGATGAGATCCTTGAACCCCACCTTCAATATGGAATTTCAGGAAGTAGTGGGGATGACATTTTATTTTGATCTGCATCACCAATAGCCCGAGTAGTAGGCGAAAGGTGATTAACGACTAGTGGAACCATATAAAAGAAATTTTCGACTCATTGTGATCATTTCATTTCAACAACGGAAATAGCTAGTAAGTGAAATATACTACGGTACTTGGGAGAATATATTTCCAACTGGTAGAGTTGTGTGTAAGCATTCATATTTGTTTATTGTGGACAAAGTGCTTATTGAGGTTTAGTGTGGAAGAACCTTAACTAATCTCCCTATGGTTGTTTAGAGGTGAGCAGATAATCAGAATTTTTGATTGGTCGAGTTAGATTCCGATGACTATAGTGGAATTAAAACAGACTATTTTAGGTGACTTTTGACAGTCGTAAGAGTTACGTCGCCGAAAATCGAGATTCGAAGAACTGACAAGAGTAGTCCTATGTTCATATGATTTCTCTATAGATGGTAGTTTTGTGTTTAGATAAATACGAGTAGTAGATATGTAGTGAGGTGCGGCCTCCCAATAATATTGAGATAATGGGGGCCAATGATGTATAGGCTCGTCTTATTCGAATATCGTCGGGTAGGGGCACAGTGTGAAGTGCCGTTATTAAGGTGTGACCCCATAACTGATAAAGTATGCACAATTTTTCTACAGGTAGGCCTTATTCTCTGTATTTCGAGGCTAAATTCCGTTATTAGGGGGAAGTATGTAATACCCCGTATTTTTATGACTTTTAATTATGTGATTAATTAAATTAAATTGGGATAACGTAATTTAATATTAATCCGAATTTTAAAATAAATATTTACTAGTGTGACGAGAGTTAGTAATTATTGGTAAGAATTATGTTGAATATTACTTAATGAGTAAAGTAATATATGAGATCGAATTTACTAAAATTGTCGCGAGTGAATAATACGACAGTTATAAAAATTAAGTCAGGATGCGCTTGTCGGTCGCGTCGGGACTAAAGTAATAGGATAAAAAGTAAATTAATTATAATTTGCCTGTATGGTCATTTTGAGTGCTTTAATGTGTCCGAAAAGGTCGAGATAGTCAGAAAGTGTACCCGGGGGTTTAGTTTGGGTCTCGGGACGTTTTTAGGCCTAACCAGCAACCCAGGAGGGCATTTTAGTAATTTTCCATTTTAGGCCTTAATTAATGACGAAAATTGAAGGACTATATCTGATGGGAGTTTGAGTCCTCAAGGGTTAGAAATATTGGAGTTGCAGAGGGGCTAAGGAAGAGAGAAGAGAGAAGGTTCCCAAGGAGGAGAACCACCAACCCTACACCATCCTCACCAATTCCACCACCAACACATAGATCGGAAGAAGAGGATCATTTCTATACCACTCAAATTCGTTGGATCAGACCTTTGACTTCCAGGCAAGTATCCAACTTGATGTTCTTTAGTTGATAACACATCCATGCTAGTGTAGGAGATAATAATTTTATGTCTCATGAAAATATAGTGTTTTCGAGAGATTATTATTGCAATCTGGAGTAGAAACCATGTTAGGATGAATATCTTGTTATATGTAGAATATTAACCACGAAATTTGATGCCCAGTAGAGAGAGAAATCTGGAAACTAATGGAATTCGTTAGAAAATTAGATAAACTAGGGTTAAATGATAAATTCTTGAATTAATCCATTTGATGACGATTCTTGAGGAATTAACGAATGTTTTACGCTAGAAATCATCCATATTGGTTTATGTAACGTCCATGATGTTTGGTTGGGAGTTTGGGACATGTTAATGGAGGTTTGATGATTTATATTGGAAGAAACCCGTAGGCTTGATAAACAGAATTCTAGGCAATAACTGTTTGATCGATCGATCGACCCTTTCCACCGATCAATCGACTCCTCCTGGAAATTGAAACTTTTCCCCCTTTTAAATGCTAATCCAACCCAAATGTATAAGTACCCTTAGACATAATTTAAATATCAAAATGGGACTTTGAAAGACCAGTAGGGTATAGGCGAGGTCCGGGTAAGGCGACTTGATATATGAAATTTAACCGTGGGATTTTAGGGGTACGAAATGGAGTGGAACTTGTGCGTACGTTAAATTAGGTCTTTTGACTATTAATAATGACTTAGACCAGTAGGACAGAGAGCGTACACCTACTAATTTTGTATTTATCATGATAATACACTTCGATAGTCGAGAAGCACTTAAGGACTAACGAAAATTGAGAAAGTAAGAGTGGGTTAATTATACGTGGGACTCGGGCACTACGTGTCGCGTATGGTCAGAACATTATATGAGTCATGTGTGTACCTATCTGAGTGACGATAATATGTTTATTATATATATTTTCGTGTGTAATCATACCCGGGCTACTTGTTATCACGGAGGTTTTCGCGTCGGGACAATTTTATCTCGATTGGACCTTATGGGGATATTGACTTGTACTCTAGAACATAGCATCCCTGGATACAAGCTATCTGAGAATGATAGTAAGATAGTCCTAAGAGATGTGAGGGTATGTTCTGACCTCTTAGTGAATGGGAACTATCCTCCGCCTCCAATATGTGTGTTTTATGTTAGTATAGTTGAGAGTGATTCCAGACGAATATTTCCCTTTGTATGAAAGATACGGGGACTTGATATCAGAGTATTACCGACACCATAGATTTATGTGGTGTGCCCTATTGGTATATATATTGTGAGTGATAAATATATATACATGTGATTAATCTATTATGCTTGTAAGTAGATCAAATTTGAATAATTAATATTAAATGAATTAAGTGATTGAGAACTTAAGTCTGTATTGAGATGAGCATAACTGGCTTAATATATTCATAAGAAAAGGTTATTAGATATAAACTATAGTTATGCGATTACTTGAAATAGAATTGGTGAGGAGAAATTGGGTTAGACTTGTGAATTGGGTTAGCTTTATCTATATTAATTCATTAGTACATTAGGCGGGCACACTAGTTGAGGGGTGAGAATTCCCAAGTGAGTATCGAGGTACTAACATGAATGTAGTATCAACTGGTGAGCATTTAAAATACTTGATAAACTATTTTTAAGTTGTTTTACACTCGGGTTCTGATACGTTTCCTGTTATCTTTTCTTTCTCTTGTATATATGTATATGTATTATAGGTGCCCAGCCACAAAGGCGTCAGGCTTATATCTTTGGACTATTGACGTGTTGCAACTAGTGTGGGTGTTGCAGGTTCTTGCAGTAGACGACTTCATCCTTATCTTCTCAGTCTTCTAATTAGGCATTATTAGATAGGGCATGTGTCGCCCATTTCCAGTTTTTATCTAGTTTAGAGAGATTTGTACTCTTTATTTATTTTAGTATTCTGTTTTAGTTGGGATTGCTTTTGATTATTACATTGTCTTGCAATTTGGGATATTTTATTCGGATGATTTATCTAGTCTGTTTGTTCCATTTGGATGGTTTGGTATTTAATATTATTTGTGTTCATGAAAATGGTTTCGTGTATTAAATCATAACAATAGGACTTAATCTTTAAAATGAAATGTTCTGACACTTAGCTTAATTATTTATTAGGTGATTAATAAAGAAATTTTTTTTTTTACAGTGATGCTAAGAATGAACCAACTTGACACTTTGATTTAATGTAATAAAGGACTGATCACCTGTATTTAATTAGGCAGGGTATCATAATGATGTGTTCCATGTAGCGTTGCTGAAGAAGTACAAGAGGAGTGAGAGAGCTTTCTGGAACGTTCCACTCGAGGAGATTGATTTGCATCCAGACGTCTCGTATGAGGAGAGACACGTGGCTATTTTGGATCATAGTGAGCGTAAACTACGGTCTAATGTGATGACACTAGTCAGAGTTCAGTGGAGACACCACAGTGTTGATGAGTCTACTTGGGAGCGGGGAGATGACGTGTGAGAGAAGTATCCAGAGTTGTTTACCACAGCTATGACCTAATTTTGCGAATGAAATTCCCTATATGGGGAAGTATGTAACACCCCGTATTTCTGAGTATTTGAATTTAATCCATTCGGTAATTAATTAGTTTTATTTTATATTATGCGATATAAGTAATTGAATTGAATTGAGAAATAATATACTTATTAATTATCAATCGAGGGTGAGATAATGATTAATATTATGAATTTAAACTGCTAAGTGAATAGTAAATAATGTATGGAAATTATTACGCCTAATAGCGAGTGATATTAGCGTAGCTGGATTTTATCTCAACCGAGAGTCGCGTGTAGACAAAATTGAGGTAGAGATGGGAAATATATTTATAGTGACTCGAATGATGATTTTGAGGTCATGGATGATTCTGAAAGGGTCTAAATAGTCATAATATTGTACCCAGGGTATAGTTTGAGTTTCGGGTTAATTTTAGGCCAGACCGGCCCCTATAGAAGGCATTTTGGTCACTTGGAAAATTAAGGGTCAGAGATCTACGAATTTTTAGATATAAGGGGCTAGGGTTAGAAACACCACGAACAAATAGGATTCCTTAGAGAAGAAGGAAAGACCATTCTTGGGGGTTTTGGGAGAGTTCTTGAAGAATCAAGGAGTGTTCTTGCACCACAAACATCTTGGGAAGAAAGATTGGAGAAGAAAACAATCAAACCCAACATTAAGCCACAAAATCAGACCCTACAGTATTAAGCCACGTGTTTATATACAAGTTATTTGAAGTTATAATACCCATGTGATTAGGGTTTCATTATATTTTGATTAAAATAATATTCTTGGAAGGAAACAACAATTTAAATGCATGTTTGGGTAGGGATTTCATGTAGAAATAGTTCATATTTGTAGAGGATAATAAAGAAGAGAATTTGTGTTATTATCCATGAATTAAATATGGGTTTATGTTGATTATTAATGCAGAACATGAAAACCTAGGGTTTTTGAGGACTAAATGATTAAATCCATTCTTGAATGTAATCGTAATGTTTTGATGCAAACATTACGTTAGAAACAGTCCTAATACATGTGGGAAGGGTTTGGGACATTTGGTTTGGAGTTTGGTGGAAAATCATGGGAGTTATAGGTGTGTTAATGGTGATAAACGCGATTGTCCCAATGAAGAAGATGACCTGGTACAGACCGAATCGGTTTGGCTAAAGACCGAATTGATTCGGCTGGGTGAATCAATTCGATATTTGGGAGAATCGATTCGGCCTTGTCAGATTTGCCTATTTTGCTTATTTAAGCCTCGAAACTTCGTATAAATAATTTGGTGATCTTCGGGTCCTATTTAAATCATTATGAGGGACTTATGGGTTTACAGTAGAACCTTGAAAAAACATTTGTGGTAGTCTTATGAAGAGAGTTAAGGCTGGAATTATTTACGGCCTAAATTATATTTTAATTAATTTACGAGACTGAGAATGTAATTACAGGAAGCGTGAGTGAGCTTATGGCATGAACCGGTAGGATAAGGAAGAATTAGCTACTAAAATAGAACAAGGGGTAACTAGGTCCCTTAGAGTAGAGAATAATACTACATTAAATATGATAGTGAGAATAATCATAAATTAAATGTACGGTGAGTATTCGAGTGATATATACTACGTACAACTGATAAAAATTAGGTTGTGTGAATACCTATTGAATATACACATATATAGGTTATGTGTGTACATAGTATATGAATGTTGATATGTTAACATACCTACACTGCCTGCTATCATGAAGGTTCCTAGGCAGTGGGCGATCCCACCTTACTGATTTCAAGGAGGTCTGGATTTATGCCCCAGAACATAGAACTTAGGGAGACTCACATGTGTCGTGTATTAGTGTCGTTTGGGTACGTTAGGTATGTACGTATCCCAAAGTCTTAGAAATATGTTTGCCTTCTTGGTTTATGATTTGATTTTTGGGTTCGAGGAGACATACCGAACCGATAGTCCCTATTTAGTACGAGAGGTACTTGGACTGATAGCAGAGCATGCCTTTATTCACGGTGGTCCTTTTGACGGATGTCGTAATGATATATATATATATATATGTGTGTGTGTGTGTGTGTGTGTGTGTGTGTGTGTGTACTGATGTGAATATTCCACTTATGTGTGAAAGTAGACAGTTAGATAGTGAGTTTCTAAATTTTGAATTAAGTAGTAAAACTTAATTAATCACATAATGAGAATATAAGTGAAATGGTAATTTCAACTCTTATAACGTGTGAGAAACGTTAACTAACAGGTGAAGTACTGTATGGGCGGTTCGGGAATAGAGACGTGTTCATATTCAGAAATACTTAAGTCTAGTTATCTTGGGTAGAATAACTAGGTGGGCTAAGTAGAAACGTTAGGCATACACGATAGTTGAAAGGTGGGGAAACTCAAGTGAGTGTACGTGAACCAAACATGTGTAATCAACAATTGATTTTAAATGGTGATAAATAGTTGCAAAATATTTTCAAAATATTTTGGTTACTAACCCTTGCTATAAAATCTATTTCAAAACCTTTTAGGTGTCCAGCCACAGGGATACAAGACTTGATGATTCTTTACAGGGATGTAGCTGTTGCGCTGTGAAGGCTTACAGAGTTTTTTCTTGGACGCTTCGATCGTTTCATTTCTAGCATATGAGTTATCTCAGTATTTCAGTCTGGTCATGTTGGCCCCATTTTAGACTCTATTTATTTAACATTTCAGTTTCAGACTTGTATTCAGATATTCATTTTAGTTGTATTTATTATTCTAATTTTGGGATTTTTAGCCGATGGTTTATTCGGCAAGACTTTATTTAATTATTTACCTAAGATTGTTTGGACTCTAGTATTGTGTGAATGTTTTAAGTTCAAGTTCCTGCATATTATTATTGTTGTGTTTAATGCAAGATTAATTAACTAATAGGTGATTAGTAGTTAATTTGGTTTTTTTGACAGTGATGCTAAGAATGAACCATGTTGTAAATCCTATTTTAAAATAATAAAGGCTTGAGCACTCGGTATTTAATTAGGAGGGGTGTCATAGGTGGTATCAGAGCATCAGGTTCTAGTGTCCATAGGATCTGTACAACTTATTATGATTTCTGCGTATCATTTTTTTTGTTATAGATCCCTATTGTTAGGACTGTTGCTTTTATCTTCACGTGTTTGAGATATCGTGATTCTGCTATTAAACTTTGTATAACTGTGTACTTATATAATTCAATCTGTTTCAGATGTCACCAAGGAGATAGCAAGCGTAGAGGACATCGGCCAGGGATGAGGTAAGGGGGGCTCACCAGGAGACACAGGAGGTGCCTTACCCACAACCACCACCAAAGATGATTTCGACTGCACAGGTGGAAATGATAGTGGCCCAGGCGATCGATACATCCATGAGAGCTACTGCAGATCATTTCTTTCAGCCCCAAGCACCGCCTACAGTGGCAACCGTGATCCAGGCCCAGCTAGAGCTATCTTCATGGCAGAGAGTCAGAGAGATCTTCCAGAAGGTCCACCCGCTCGAGTTTTAGGGCAGTACTGTGTGGTTGTGACATGTCAATTGAAGAAAAATATGCAACACCATCTCGGCATGGTGGAGTGTACCGTGACACATAAACAGATGTTGGTTACTTTCAATCTGGCAGGAGCGACCTTATAGTGGTGGGAGTCGATGACCACCACCGAGGAGCGAGATTTGATGACTATTACCGAGTTCTGGGTGGGGTTTAATCGCAAATAATTTTCACCTGTAGTCAAGTCCGAGATGCGGAATAAGTTTGGGGTGGTGACACAGGTTGACCGCTCAGTAGTTGAGTATGCGGAGCATCTCACCCGTCAGCTAACTTTATGACAAATGAGGTGAGCAATAAGGAGAGGAAGAAAGCAAAGTTTATGCACAGTTTGGCCTGGAAGATCAGACAACATTTGATAGGTAACCCCGCGTTGGTGACATATATTGATGTCGTCAATGCCGCTCTTGTACACTATCAGGATCATCGCTTCCATGTTAAGGGGATCAAGAGAGATATGGAGCCTAGCCAGCAGGGCAAGGAAAATAGAGGTAGTGGTAGTGGGTCATCGCAGCAGCAGACAGTCAGTCATCAGAGGAAGGATTCCTGACAGGGGAACAATGACAAGAGATTCAGGTCTGGATGATTCTGATCAGAGGGACAGGGTTGCAGGCAAGGTTAGCAGGGCCCAAATCAGCAACAGTTTCCTCAGGGCCATCAGGGCAAGGGAACCAGGGGAGGTCGTCGGGACGAGGCCATCAGGGTCAATAGCGTTAGGGCCAGTAGGGCCAAAGACAGAGGGAGTTCCTAGGGAAGTGATTTATCTGTGTCCAGTGGGGTCATAAGATGAGAGATTGCCCAGCAATAGGGCAGGGCTCACCAATGCACTAGCGGTGTTCATGGATCTCATGAATAAAGTATTCAGGGAGTTCTTAGACCAGTCCGTGATCGTGTTTATAGATGACATCCTGGTTTACTCTTGTACTGAGGAGGAACATCTGTGTAAGGTCTTACAGACACTTCGGTACCATCAGTTGTATGCCAAATTCAAGAAGTGTGGATTTTGGCTGCGGGAGGTGAAATTTCTTAGCCACATCGTATCTGACAGGGGTATTGCAATTGATCTGAGTAAGGTATCGACGGTGAGGGAGTGGGGACAACCCACAACACCGACAGAGATTAGAAAATTCTTGGGCTTGGCCGAGTATTATCGCCACTTCAATAAAGGATGTTCGAAGAATACAGGTCCATTGACAAACCTGACTCACAAGGGGTCACCGTTTGTGTGGAGTGACCAATATCAGTTGGCCTTCAATGACCTGAAGGACAAGTTGATATCATCACCAATACTTGCATTTCCTAAGAGTGGGGTGGAGTATAGAGTCTACACTAATGCATTCTTGAATGGACTTGGGAGTGCATTACAGCATAAGGAGAGGTCCATAGCTTATGCGTCCGGAAAGATTAAACTCCACGAGAAGAATTACCCCACCCACGACCTTGAATTATCAGCGGTGGTATTTTCCCTAAAGATATGGAGGCACTATCTTCTAGGGGAGAAATTTACATTGTTCACGGACCATAAATCAGTTCAGTATCTCTTCACACAGAAGGATCTGAACATGAGTGTAATACCCCATATTTTTGATGATTTAAATAATTATGGGAGTAAGTATTACAGTGGAATTAATTGAATTAAAAGATGAGAATTTAATTATTAATTAATCCGGATTTAAAAATAAATATTAACTAGCATGCCAAGGGTTAATACTTATTGATTTAATATTACCGTGTGATATGTAATATGGAACTATACACTTTGATAAATTGTCGAGAGTGAATGACAATTTGGTAATTTAAGTCTGACACGCGTGTGAGTCGTGTCGGGACTAATTGAATGGTTTATAAAGATAAATTATTTTTATGTAACTCGTATGGTAGTTTCGAGTGTGTCGTTGAGTCCGGGAGGGTAAAGATAGTCAGAAAACTCTGCCCAGGTATTTTATTTGGACTCCGAAGATTTTAGGCCAAACCGGCACCCCGTAGGGGTAGTTTTGTAATTTGACCTTTTGGGAAAATTAAATGGACAAAAATTAGAGAATAATTATATCATCTACGGGAGTTCCATTAGGGTGAAGTTACACAAAAATCAAGAACGTCCATAGAGGGTGTGAGGGAGAATTAAATTCCAAGAGGAAAGGCCAAATTATCCTCACCTTGCACAACCGTGACCACCAACGCGTAGATCGAGAAGAGAGGAACGCATCTATACCAACATCACCAAAGAATTCAGACCTTCAATTTAAGACAAGTGTTTATTACTTGATTTCTTCAGCAATAATCATACTCATGTTAGAGTAGGTGAAATTAATTATTGATTTACATGTTAATTGGGTGAAAATTGGAGTTTAAATGATGAATCGAGATTGGGTTAATTAGTTGCTGATATTCCTTCATGTATGCAGAGGTTAAACTATGAAGTTTAATCATGTATTGATGAATGAATCTGGGTTGATTAGGTTCTTTAATTGAAATTCTGGAAACTAGGGTTCATGTGAATTAATTTGGGGGTTTTATATAATTATGATGATTAATGACAAATTAAGAATCCTAGGATGTTGGGAATGAATTATAATCTGTTATGTGTTTATGGGTATTGATGACCAGATGTTGGGTATTGAATCTTTGAGGTTTTTAGGTTCAAAACTGGTGAAAAATGCTGAAAATCTGAGCAGGAAGACGAACAGTGCAGTTTCGTGCGAAGTAGCTCGAGCGACACGTGGCAATCGTTCAAATGACATGCCATCTAGTTCGAGTGACAGAGAAAATTTCTGGGATTTTTCTTTGACTCCAAATTTGGGTTTACCGTTCTTGGAGTGAGAGAAAATGTCCGATAGTAAACTTAAACAAGACAAAATTTTAGGAAAAGTACGTGAGACTTAATACTTTAATTATTTCGATATAGAGAGAATGTACCTTGGAGATTACGAGAGCGATAGTAATCTAAATATTTATACTATACGTAATGTTGAAAATTAAATACGTATGAGATGTATATTTGTAGGTTGGAAAAATACCTATAAATTATAATAGGATGTGTGTATGCCTATTATGTGATATTATTATTAAGAGCACTAATGAGTGATAATCCGGTGGTGCAAGAATCTTATTATTAGGTGCACTAATGAGTGATAACTCGAGGGTGCAGGGATCCTATCGTAAGTGTACTAATGGGTGATAACCCGGGGGTACAAGAATATTATTATAAGTGTACTAATGGGTGATAACTCGGGGGTACAAGATTATTGTTATAAGTGTACTAATGGGTGATAACCCGGGGGTACAACATTATTATGGTTAGGTGCGCTAATGGGTCTTATCCCAGGGGTACAATATTAGAATATATATATATATATATATATATATATATATAGGGAAGATGTGACTATATGTATATATACGTAAGCTTGTGAACCACTCTACTGTGTGTAGTTAGTAGAGATGAAAATGTTAATATATAACATAAAACTTAAGAGTATAATAGATTTATTATGAAAACGAGAAAACATATTAATTAGCTTTTCGACATAGGCTAATTTTAAAGCGTATTGTATGGGCGATACGGGTATACTACTGATGAGTATAGATACTATTCGAATGACTTCAGACTAGTTAAACTGGGTGGTATAACTAAGGGAAAAAATATATGTACGTTAGGCGTACACAATAGATGAGAAGTGAGAAGCTCATGTGAGAGTTCGATAACGAACATGCGTATAAGACTTGTTTTAAGAAACAATTTTAAATACTTACTAAATCATTTTTAAACCTCGGGCCCTGACCCGTTTATTGCATCTCTTATCTCTTTTGCTATATATATATTATACCAGGTGCTCAGTTGCAGGGGTACCCTAAATAAAGATTGGATTGTTTGACGTTTTGCAGCTATTATAGAAGCCGTAGGCCCTTGTAGTAGACGCAATCTATTCTTTTCATTTAGTTTCTCTTAAGACTTCCTATTTAGGGCATGTGTCGCCCACTTATAGTCTTTTATCAGAGATATTGTATTTAGTTTCTTTTATGGTTTGGAGTTTTGAACTGGGAGGTTTTACCCAGTCTTATTTAATTTCGTATTAAATTCTTGTTCAGTATTTATTATTCCTATGTATGGTGAATCCTTTATAATTTACTTTTGGAATGTTGTGGTTAAATGGTTTTATTAAAAAGGGAAAATGTATTGACACTTAGCTTAATTATATTATAGGTGATTAATATGGATTATATTATTTTCGACAATGATGCTAAGAATGAACCGACCATATATCCTGTTTTAAAATTTGGTAAAGGACTGATCACCCTATATTTAATTGGGCGGGGTGTCACAGGTGGTATAAGAGCATCAGGTTCTAGAGTCCTTTAGGATCGGTACGACTTACTATGTTTTCATATTTGCGCCCTTTGATATAGAGCCCTATCTTTAGGATTGTTATGATCTTAATTTTGCGATTACGTCTTCAGCTATCTGAGATTTAGTAATAACTGTGGACTAATAAAATTCTTTCTCATTTCAGATGCCTCCTCGATGTGCACCAAGAGACAGATAGGTCCAGCCAGAGTAGCCGACAGTGCAGGCTCAGGGGACAATGAACGCAGCAGAGGTTACCGTGATAGTTGCACAAGCGGTGAATGTAACCCTAGCGATGGTGCAGCAGGCCCCACCCCAGGTTCAGGCAGTAGCACCGATTCCAGTGCATCTGTTTCCCACTACATGGGAAAGAGTGGGAGAGTCCTTTCAAAGGGCATGTCCCCCAGAGTTCATGGGCAGTTCGGATGTGGTTATTGCTAGTCAGTGGAAGAAGGACATACAGTGACACCTTCGTATGTATGAGTGCACTGAGGTTCAGAGGCAAGTTTTGGCTACCTTTAAGCTGAGAGGGGCAGCCTTACAGTGGTGGGAGTACACTACTACTACCGAGGAGCGAGAGTTGATGTCGATCAGTGATTTCTGGGTGCGGTTTGACCACAAGTACTTTCCTTCCACCGTCAAGACTGAGATGAGGCATAAACTTTTCGACCTCACCCAGGAAGGGAGAACAATTGCGGAATATGAGGAGGAGTTCACGCGATTTACAAATATGGTACTGGATGAGGTGCCTATTGAGGAGAAGCGCATTCAGATGTTCATGGATGGCTTGACATGGAGGATACGCCAGCATCTTTTGGGTAACCTTTCCCTACACTCATATACAAACATTCTGAATGCAGCCTTGTTGCATTATCAGGACAACTGCTTTTATGCTAAGGGAAGTAAGCGAGGGGAAGAGCCCAACCAGTTGGGCAAGACAGGGAGAGGTAATTCCAGTGGGGCACCAGTTGAGCAGAATCAGAGGCAGGGTGCCCAGCAGGGGGAGTCTGTTAAGAGGTTCCGTTCCGGAGGCTTCAGACATGGTCATGGGGGTTGGAGGCAGGGCCAAAAATAGGGCCAGCAGCAGGGCCAACAGCAGGGAGGACAGCAGGGCCAGTAGGGCCAAGGTATAGGTGGTAACGGACAGTAGGACCGAGCCTATCAGGGACAGAGGGGAGGAAACTTCATTGAGAAATGTTATACTTGTGGAAAGACTGGCCATAAGAAATAGGAGTGCCCCCGATAGGGACAGAGTTCCTCGGCAGCAAGGTGCTCACCAGGAGCCCCAGAGACCTATTTTTCCCACTGCCCTACAGCACCAGCTCTAGTTCTATCTTTGCCTGCAGTTCCGATGCATCAAGAGTAGTTGCAGTATGGACGTGTCTATAACATCCACCAAGCCGCAATTCCGCAGGCACCACCCGCAGTGGAGGATAAGTTTTCTATCCATGGTACTTTGGGTCATATCTTATTTGACACGGGGGCATCATACTCCTTTATAAACACTAGCTTTACATGGGACACTGGGTTGTTAGGCACGACAAAGAGTACAACGACATGTGTAGACTCACTTTTAGGTAGTGGGTCGATGATTTTCTTCATATGCCGGGGAGTAGGCATAGAGATTGGCAGTTTGGTTTTATCGGCTGATATGCTAGTGTTAGATATGTCTGAGTACGACGCCATTATTAACATGGATTGGCTAGTCGAGTATAGGGCCATGATTGATTGCTTCAGTAGGAGTATTGTGTTCGCCATTCCGGGCCAGGAGATGTTCTTAGTGGCGATGCCTCGTTCTGAGGGAGGGTCATCTACCCACTTATTTTATATAGAGGATGAGACCTCTGCCGTAGTGGTTCCACTCGATTAAATTTTGGTCATCTACGAGTTTGCTGGTGTATTTCAGGATACACCGGGGTTTCCTCCGAGTAGGGAGATCGATTTTGTGATAGACTTAACACCAGGCACTCGTCCGATAGCACGTGCGCCTTACTATATGGCTCCGGAAGAGATAATGGAGTTACGGGAGCAGATAGAACAGTTGTTGGGACAGGGTTTCATTCGTAGGAGTACCTCTCCCTGGGGTGCCCCAGTTCTATTTGTAAAGAAGTGGGATGGGTCCCTACGACTTTGTATTGATTATCGGGATCTTAACAAAGTCACGATACGTAATAAGTATCCGTTGCCTCGCATCGATGACTTATTCCACCAGCTGAGAGGAGCATCCCACATCTCTAAGATAGACTTGAGATTCGGGTATCATCAGTTACGCATCAGGGAGCAAGATGTGGCTAAGACTGCTTTTCTGACGAGGTATGGGTCATATGAATTCAGGGTTATGCCATTTGGGTTAACTAACGCCCCAACAGTATTTATGGACTTAATGAATAGAGTATTCAGAGAGTTCCTAGATCAGTTTGTCATTGTCTTCATAGATGACATCCTAATTTATTCTCGCACCGATGAGGAGCATGCCGAGCACTTACGTATGGTTCTATAGACCTTACGAGAGCATGAGTTGTACGCCAAGTATGAGAAGTGTGAATTTTGGCAGCGAGAGGTACAATTTTTGGGACACATTGTATCAGAGAAAGGGATATCTGTGGATCCTAGTAAAGTGTCAGCGGTGAGGGAGTGGGGTCAGCCTATGACACTGACGAAAGTGCGTAGTTTTTTGGGATTAACCGGGTACTACAGAGGGTTTATTCGGGGATTCTCAAAAATTGTGGGTCTGATGACAAATCTGACTCGTAAGGGTATGCCATTTATTTGGGATGATGCATATCAGTTGGCGTTCGATGAGCTGAAGGATAAGCTGACTTTAGTACCGGTACTAGCACTACCCAAGGTAGGGGTTGAGTACCTGGTTTATACGAACGCATCCTTATAGGGTCTAAGGGGAGTACTCTAGCAAGAGGGGAAGGTTATAGCTTTTGCTTCCTGGAAGCTTAAGCCTCACTAGAAGAATTATCCCACCCACGACTTAGAGCTGGCAGCAGTCGTGTTTGCGCTTCAAATTTGGATGCATTATTTATTGGGGGAACAATTTCGTTTATTTATAGACCACAAGTCACTGCAGTACTTGTTCACGCAGAAAGAGTTGAATATGCGTCAACACAGGTGGCTCAAGTTTGTAAAAGATTATCAGTTCTAGATACACTATCACCCGGGAAAGGCTAATGTAGTTGCTGATGTGTTGAGCCGTAAGCTGGTAGATGAGAGGATCGAGGTGTGGAAAGAGAAATGGAAGGAATTGGGGAACCAGGATGCAGTTGACAGGTCCTTTATGTTAGTTATGACCATCACACCGCAAATAGTGATAAGGGTGGTTCAGGCACAGGCGACAAATCCTTTTTGCCAGGAAAGGATTAGACAACTTTTAGTCGTTGGAGCCGAGTCGTATTCAGTGAGCTCCAAGGGCGGTTTCCGCTTCAATGGGAGACTCATTGTCCCAAAGAAGGAGGACCTTCGACACGCAGTGATGACGGAGTCGTATGGGTCCCGATTTATGGTACATCCCGGTGGGGACAAAATGTACCAGGATATGAGGCGGCATTATTGGTGGAGCGTAATGAAAAAGGATATCGCAGAGTTCGGATCTAAGTGTACCACTTGATAGTTAGTGAAAGTGGACCACCAGGTTTGCTTCAGACGTTAGAGATTCCTACGTGGAAATGGGAAGGCATTTCCATGGATTGTATTACCAGTTTGCCCACTTCACAGAGGGGGTAAGATTCTATATGAGTTATTGTGGATTGTTTGATGAAAGTAGCCCACTTTTTGCCCGTCAGGATAGACTACACAATGGGACAGTATGCTCAACTATTTATTGCAAAGATAGTGAGGTTGTATGGTGTGCCTCTTAATATCGTGTCGAATAGAGTCAAGACGTTTGTATCTCATTTTTGGGAGAGCTTCTAAAAGGCTATGGGTACTGAGTTGCGGTTGAGTACGACGTATGTTGCACATATGTGTCCTTAGTTTTGGTGAAGGATGGGAGTAGTACCTTCCACTGGTGGAGTTTGCTTATAATAACTCCCATGAGTTTATGATTGGCATGGCCCCGTTCGAGGCATTGTACGGTAGACCTTTTCGTTCTCCGGCTTGTTGGCTAGAGGTGGGAGACAATAAACAACTCGGCCCAGAGGTGATTCAGGACACATCGAGCAGAATCAAGATGATTTGGGGTCGCATACGGGTAGCACAGGACATGCAGAAGAGCTATGCCGATGCTAAGCGGTCCTTCAGAGAGTTCTCCAGAGGGGACTAGCTCTTGTTGAGAGTATCTCCGATGAAAGGAGTAATGAGATTTGGGAAAAAGGGGAAATTAGTGCTGAGATATGTAGGACCCTTTCCTATTATCGAGAGGATCGGACCAGTGGCATATAGGCTTGGGTTGCCAGAACACTTGCATCGTATCCATGATGTGTTCCACATTTTGTCACTGAGGCGGTATCTTCGGGATGAGTTGGTACACACTCACATCGCGATTGAGCAGATTGAGTAACAGCCCGATAGTTCATATGAGGAGAGACCGGTGGCTATCCTATATTATAGTGAGAGGAGGCTAAGGTAAAAGGTAGTTCCACTTGTTCGAGTGCAGTGGCAGCATCACAATGTGGAGGAATCTACTTGGGAGCGTGAGGCGGATATGCATGAGAAATATCCAGATTTATTCTTACCAGCTATGCATTATTTTCTGAATTTCGGAACGAAATTCCATTATTAGGGGGAATTATGTAATACCCCATATTTTTTATGATTTAAAAAATTATGGGAGTAATTATTATAGTGGGATTTACTGAATTAAAATGTGAGAATTCAATTGTTAATTAATCCGAATTTAAAAATAAATATTAACTAGCGTGCCAAGGGTTAATACTTATCGATTTAATACTACCGTGTGATATGTAATATGGAACTATCCACTTTGATAAATTTTCGAGAATGAATAATACGATAGTTTGGTAATTTAAGTCTGACACGCGTGTGAGTCGTGTTGGGACTAATTGAATGGTATATAAAGATAAATTATTTTATGTAACTCGTATGATCATTTCGAGTGCGCCGTTGATTCTGGGAGGGTCAAAATAGTCAGAAAACTCTACCCGAATATTTAATTTGGACTCCGGGAGATTTTAGGTCAAACCGGCACCCCGTAGGGGTAGTTTTGTAATTTGAACTTTTGGGAAAATTAAATGGATGAAAATTAAAGAATAATTATATCATCTACGGGAGTTCCATTAGGGTGAAGTTACACAAAAATCAAGAACGGCCATAGAGGGTGTGAGGGAGAACCAAATTCCAAGAGGAAAAGCCAAATTATCCGCACCTTGCATAACTGTGACCACTAACTCGTAGATCGAGAAGAGAGGAGCGCGTCTATACCAACATCACCAAAGAATTCAGACCTTCAATTTAAGGTAAGTGTTTATTACTTGATTTCTTTAGCAATAATCATACTCATGTTAGAGTAGGTGAAATTAACCACTGATTTACATGTTAATTGGGTGAAAATTGGAGTTTGAATGATGAATCGAGATTGGGTTAATTAGTTGCTGATATTCTTTCCTGTATGTAGAGGTTAAACTATTAAGTTTAATCATGTATTGATGAACGGGGGGTTGATTAGGTTCTTTAATTGAAATTCTGGAAACTAGGGTTCATCTGAATTAATTTGGGGGTTTTATATAATTATGATGATTAATGACGAATTAAGAATCCTAGGATGTTAGGAATGACTTATAATTTGTTATGTGTTGATGGGTATTGATGACCATATGTTGGGTGTTGAATCTTAGAGGTTTTTAGGTTCAAAAATGGTGAAAAATGCTGAAAATCTGAGCAGGAAGACGAATAGTGCAGTCTCGCGCGAATTCGCTCGAAGTCGTTCGAGCGAGATGGCATCTCGTGCGAACTCACTCGAGCGACACGTGGAAATCGTTCAAATGACATGCCATCTAGTTCGAGTGACAGAGGAAATTTTTGGGATTTTTCTTTGAGTCCAAATTTGGGTTTACCGGGTTCTTAGAGTGAGAGAAAATGTCCGATAGTAAACTTAAACAAGACAAAATTTTGGGAAAAGTACGTGAGACTTAATATTTTAATTATTTCGATATAGAGAGAATGTACCTTGGAGATTATGAGAGCAATAGTAATCTAAATATTTATACTATACGTAATGTTGAAAATTAAATACGTATGAGATGTATATATGTAGGTTGGAGAAATACCTATAAATTATAATAGGATGTGTGTATGCCTATTATGTGATATTATTATTAAGAGCACTAATGGGTGATAACCCGGAGGTGCAAGAATCTTAATATTAGGTGCACTAATGAGTGATACCTCGAGGGTGCAGGGATCCTATCGTAAGTGTACTAATGGGTGATAACCCGGGGGTACAAGAATATTATTATAAGTGTACTAATGGGTGATAACCCGGGGGTACAAAAATATTATTATAAGTGTACTAATGGGTGATAACTCGGGGGTACAAGATTATTGTTATAAGCGTACTAATGGGTGATAACTCGGGGGTACAACATTATTATGGTTAGGTGCGCTAATGGGTCTTATCCCGAGGGTGCAATATATATATATAGGGAAGATGTGACTATATGTATATATACGTAAGCTTATGAACCAATCTACTGTGTGTAGTTAGTAGAGATGAAAATGTTAATATATAACTTACATCTTTAGAGTATAATAGATTTATTATGAAAACGAGAAAAGATATTAATTAGTTGTTCGACATAGGCTAATTTGAAAGCGTATTGTATAGGCGATACGGGTATACTACTAATGAGTATAGATACTATTAGAATAACTTCAGACTAGTTAGACTGGATGGTATAACTAAGGGAAAAATTAGATGTACGTTAGGTGTGCACAATAGATGAGAGGTGAGAAGCTCTTGTGAGAGTTTGATAACTAACATGCATATAAGACTTGTTTTAAGAACCTGTCTTAAATACTTGCTAAATCATTTTTAAACCTCGGGCCCTGACTCGTTTATCGCATCTCTTCTCTCTTTTTCCATATATATATATATTATACCAGGTGCTCAGTTGCAGGGGTACCCAAATTATAGATTGGATTGTTCGACGTGCTGCAGCTATTGTGGAAGCTGTAGGTCCTTGCAGTAGAAGCAATTTATTCTTTTCATTCAGTTTCTCTTAAGACTTCCTATCTTGGGCATGTGTCGCCCACTTCTAGTCTTTTATCAGAGATATTGTATTTAGTTTCTTTTATGGTTTGGAGTTTTGAACTGGGAGGTTTTACCCAGTCTTATTTAATTCCATATTAAATTCTTGTTCAGTACTTATTATTCCTATGTATGGTGAATGGTTTATAATTTACTTTTGGAATGTTTTGGTTAAATGGTTTTATTAAAAAGGGAAAATGTTTTGACACTTAGCTTAATTATATTATAGGTGATTAATATGGATTATATTATTTTTGACAGTGATGCTAAGAATGAACCGACCGTATATCCTGTTTTAAAATTTGGTAAAGGACTAAGCACCCTATTTTTAATTGGGCGAGGTGTCACAATGAGGCAGAGGCGATGGCTAGAATTCATGCAGGATTACTAGTTTTATTTACAGTATCACCCTAGTAAGGCTAACGTGGTAGTAGACGCGTTTAGCCGTCGACCCACTGAGGAGTTAGCAAAAGTCTAGAAGGAGAAGTGGACTGAGCTTCGACATGAGGATAAGGTCGCCAAAGAATGTATAGTAGTGTTAGCTAACACACCCGAGATTGTGATGAGGGTAGTGAAAGCACAGATGGATGATCATTTCTGTCAGGACAGGGTGCGGTAATTATTAGTTGAGGGCGCGGAGTCATACTCTATCAGCTCAGAGGGAGGTTAACGTTTTAATGGGATATTTGTTGTGCCTGAGGATGAATATTTAAGGAATGTTGTGATGACTGAGTCCCATGGTTCGAGGTTTGCAGTACATCCAGGTGGGGATAAGATGTACCAGAATATGAGGAGACAGTACTGGTGGGTAGGAATGAAGAGAGATATAGCAGAGTTTGTCTCAAAATCTGTTACTTGTCATCTTGTGAAAGTTGACTATCAGAGACCTTTAGGGATGTTACATCCATTAGACATTCCCGTGTAGATGTGGGAGAGTATCTAGATGGACTTTATTACAGAGATACAGACATTGCAAAGGGGTCACGATTCCATTAGGGTGATAGTGAATCCGCTGACCATGTGGCCCACTTCTTGTCGGTTCGCACTGACTATTAGACGAGTCAGAACGCCCAGCTGTTCATTATCAAGATAGTTAAGCTGGACGGGGTGCCAATTAATATTGTGTCTGATAGAGATAAGATTTTCGTGTCTCACTTTTGGCAGAGCTTCCAGGAGGCCATGGGTACAAACTTGCGATTGAGCAGCACTTATCATCCACAAACACGGGCAAACTGAGCGGGTTAATCAAATGCTAGAAGACATGTTAAGGATGTGCATTCTGGATCTTAGGGGAGGATGGGAGCGATACCTTCCATTGGTAGAGTTTGCATGTAATAACTCTTACCAATTCACTATCGACATGGCACTAACTGAGGCATTATATGGGACACCATGTCGTTCACCCACTTGATGGTTAGAGGTAGGAGATAATAAATTATCGGGGCCATAGATGATACAGGAGATGACTGCCAAGATTAAGCTAATTCAATGATGTATTAGGATTGCTGAGGATAGGCAAAAGACTTATGCTAATGTCGACTGGAGGCACGTGGAATTAGAGTTTGGGGACCAGGTGTTGGTTCACATGTCTCCCATGAAGGGGATCATGAGATTCGGTAAGAAAGGTAAGCTAGCTCCAAGATATGTGGGGCCTTTTTCGATTATTGAGAGAGTGGGGTCAGTGGCCTATCGATTGGGTTTACCATAACTGTAACACCCCGCCCGCCCGGATAGAGCGAACGGAGCGCTACTATCGATAAAACTAACCAAAATCCATCAATCAACAAGTATAGAGCATCTAAATCCTACAACAACAAAAGAGAAACCACTAATCTCAAATCTCTTCAAATACATATACAATAAGTCTCTCGAATAAATACAACTAAAATAAATCTCCAATGCTCTATACATCAAAATAAATACAATCTTCTCAAGTATGTATTCTCAAATAAACTTTATAAAAATAATCCACGCTAAAAATCATCCCAATCAAATCCAAAGCGCCCAAAAATCCGCGCTAGCCTGCCACTAAAAGAAAATATGGGGAAGTACACAATACGGCAGGAAAGATGCTCAACAATTATTAGCGGTGAATAAAACGTAACGATACGAATACGAATATTCAAACCAAATGCAAATCTCAATAGCATTTTATCAATAAATTTCTCAACAACACATTAATCGGGTCACCCGGCCTCACCCCATCCGCATATGCTTTATCAAGTCATATCCCTTGGAAGCAGTAATTTTGGCGGGTGCCCAATGTCCGTGCCATATTAAAATCTCATGACAACGTGCTCAACGACAACATGAATAATACCACATGAATAAAAATAATTCCAACAATTATTTTTCCAGATTTCAAAGAAATTAACAATTCAAATATGAGTTCAATTAAACATGAAATCAACGGAATAACTCTCGAGAGATTTAAAGAGCATATTGTGTAAAACCCCATACCTCAAAATCACCAAAAAGAACCAACATGAATCATCACATAATTTTAGCCTCAAAATCTATTCGCACCATCACGTTCTTCTCGTGAAAATAATCAAATCTCGTTCTAGCCCAAACTCGAGAAAACACCAAATAAGCTTTCTAATCTAAGGTTGAAACCTTGAATAAGTTTGGGGCTATGGTTTGTATATGAAAGGGAGTAAATTTTAAAGAGCTCTTCTGGTTGAAAAGTTTGAGAAAAGTTATTTGAAAAGCCAAGCCACGAATTAGTTGATATATAAAGGATTAAGAGTTTGATTAAGAAAAGAGTTCTAATCAGATATAAACACTAAAAATTCTCCGAGATTGGACCGTTCAATATTTTTAAATATTTTTTTTGCTAGAGAGTTTTATGCTCCGAGGACTCTTAGAGAGTTTTATGTTTTGAGGACTCTTCTATATAATAAAAATTCAATCAAAACTCCATTTTAAATCCGATTTCGAAACCGTTTGAAATTCTCATCTTTAAATATAAAATCCAACATATTTGAGAAATAAAAATAATTTTACCAAAAACTTTATTTTTCTCTATATTTTGAAAATACCCTAAAATTAAGCGGGTTGTTACACTTCCCCACTAACAATGGAATTTCGCCCTCGAAATTCGTCGAATACCTAACTCTAAAAAATCAGGCCAACAATCACCAAAAATAATCTCGTCACAAAAAAAAATAATTTCCTCACATCTAATCTAGATGCGTAACGCGAAACGATTCTCTAAAAATTTCTATCTCCAAATTCGAGGCACAAAAACGCAACAGACCCAAAACTCAAGACCCGAGGGTAGTCGTATACCTAAGCTCTGATACCATTCTGTAACACCCCGCCCGCCCGGGGAGAGCGAGCGGAGCGCTACTGTCGATAAAACTAACCAAATCCGCAAATAACAAGGTATAGAGCATCTAAAAATCCCACAATACAATAATAAGAATCCACTAATCTCAAATTCTCTTCAATTAAAACAACAAATCTCTCGAATTAAAACAACTATCTATCTCGATACTAAAATGAATCTCCAATGCTCTATACATCAAAATAATTACAGGTCATCTCTTTTGTATAATATAAAGTTCTTTCCAAATAATCCATGCTAAAAATCATTCCAACTCTTTATTCACCTTGTGTTCTATACGCGGTTATGACATTTGGGTACTCTCAATCACCCTAGAAATCAAAATTCTTAAATTCTCCTTATCATCATTCCACCCCTCAACTCGTGGGGATAACTTTCAATGCTTTCCTACCACAAAAATCTGGCTCCAATGACCTTAAAACAAAATTCAACTTCCAACTTACATACATAATTACTTGATCCTATTTCAACCAGGGTACCGAACTCATGGAATAGTGACCAAACGTCTCCCTATTTCCAACCTTACGCTAAGTTTCATGCGTGGGATGTCTCGCAAAGCGAAATCCAAACAAGGAACCCCCCGATACACTACTACCTAGCATTGTCGGTTATCGAAATTCGTTAGGTCCTCCGTCCATAGTATATACCCCTTTATTCCGTCCCTTGACAGAAAAGTTACAATTTCTCTCGTAATTATGCTTAACCAAGAACGTTTCACCAATTGCACTATTGTTCAGTATAGGTTGGTGGTAATAGCATTCCATAAACCTCGAATACATACACTCGGAATTCTCGAAATTCCTTTCCCTAATAATAGGGGTATAAATATTAACTCCCACATCTCTAAAGGATAAATATAACAATGCACTTTTCCTATCACTAAGTCCGGAGTGCTAAACATGATACTGAGTCAAATCTTTTCGCTCAACGGTAAATCCCGATACATACGGAATTATACTGACAAAATCTATACATACTCTGGCATCGAATATCTCGAGCCCACTATCTCCTCCGAAGTCTCTGGGATAGATAATATAAGTGCGAGTCCAACCTTCTTACAGGTAAAGCCTTGCCAAAACAAACATAAAACATGATGCGCTAGTGCAATCACTCCGATAGCCTTGCAATAAATGCTCTTTATCGTACTAACCATTCCTATAACGTTTTATCAAAGATAATACCATACTCGTATATCGCATCACTACGACGAGTAACCTCAATAAGATACGTAACACTGTTAATATATACTCATTCGTCCTCCGCGGATATCACTAAAGAGAAATGAAAATCCCGCCACACTGGGGAAAAATTATACATATAATAATAAAGTTTATAATTTTATGCATTAAACTCGTCGCACATGAAAATCTAACAGTGAGCAAAATATAGTGACTCGTTCGTGTCACATAAACACGTCGCATCCTCTAAGGATACAACTTATACTTTCATCCTGGCAATCGTCTTGACTGCACAAATGGTTTTCAGACGTAACACGTCTGCCCAAACCAAACCAAAATTATTTTTAATCATCGTCCTTTACTAGGCACCGTATTCTTGTCCCTTTTTCTCACTTTGGAACATATTATCGCGAGAAATTTCACTCCGCACCAAAATACCTCAACACATAATCCACTTATCACCTATCCTACTAACCAGGTTAGGATTGTCCTTCTCTCGGACTTTAGTAGACTCGATTCCTGTTAGCCATCCCGGTTGTTCCCTTAGCTTTTTAGGCCATAAAGATCATGTTACTATCGATAATAGTACTTACTGAATTTACCATCACTTGGTAAGAATTTACTATCTGAAGCATTTAAATGGTTTTCCTGATGTGTATCCACATCCCTTTGTGGTGCTACACCACCACCGTTGTATTCAGTCTTATTCTCGACTAAATTCTTCGATTCCTTTAACTTCCCCCACAGAGAAGCGTTATCATCTATTTTGACAAAATATGACATTATCAACCTCTGAATCGGTCGTCCATCAGAATTTCCTCCTCGAGTATTATCGACTATTATTACAAGTTGGTCTCCCACTTGGAGTCATTTCCTCCACTAGTATCTACCTCTTTCGATACAAAATTTGCTAACGATTAGGATTCATATCCATAATTGGACTTCTGTCATGCCCTCCTGCGATGAGTTCAGAACCACGTTTGCTTCTCATCCTGAACAGTTGAGGAAGGAACATACGGTCAACACTGTACCTAAGGTTCTCCTATAGGCATAGCATTCCATTTCTAAAATTGGTGGTTGACTCCAACCATTATAATTTCGTCCCGAAAGCCAAGAAAATTTTCTCTAAATTTTCACTTTCAGTTTGCCACACTCCGTCCTATATTTAAGCCTTTGGATACTTTACCTCCTTTGGTAAACACATACAATTTTTGCGTTTCTAACATTTCCCACTAACAGTCTTTACACGTTTTTGTAATACGTTGGGTAAGTTTACCCTCGCACCTCATTTGACTATAACAACATTTGAAAATCATTGCTGCACCTTAGTCGCCTTTCTAGTCGTGGCTTCTCGTGCCATAATGGAGGTGACCTAGACTATGGTCATCATCCTCGGATATATTTCATAATCTCAACTGAGCCCTGCCTCCTGATGTACTATTAACGGTCCTCTTCTGACATACGTCATCGCTCGGCACACGCACACATCCGAACGAAATTAGAATTCACTAGTGTATACACATTATAGCAGGAGAACAAAATCTCGTCAAAGGAATCGACAATCCTAAACATAGGGCTCTATAAAAAACAAAGCAACGTTGAAAGCATAATAAGCCGTACAGATCCTAAGGACACTAGAACCTGATGCTCTGATACCACCTGTGACACCCCGCCTAATTAAATATCGGGCGATCACTCCTTTATTAAATTAAAATCAAGGTGAACAGTTGGATCATTCTTAGCATCACTGTCGTGAAAATAAATTTCCAATTTATACACCCTAATTAATTAAGCTAAGTGTCAAAACCATTTTTAACATTCCTTTCAAAGTTTTATTTTGAAAAATAAAGATTTAATTATCTACAACAAATCAATATTTAAAAAATCACACCACAATAATCCTGGAACATATAATCCAATTAATTTAAACATTCAACAACTAAATCCCAGCATTTAAAACTCAAAGTAAAACATACATGCTGAATAAATCCCCAAGTAACAGTACTAGAAATAACTGAAATACAAATGTCCCAATAAAATAGATAAATAGTGGAAAGGGCGACACATGCCCATTAAGGAGAATGATAGAAGTGGAATCAAGTAAATGAAATCGTCTAAGCAAGTGGCCTGCAACTCCCACCTAAGCTGCAGCACGTTCCTTCCAAGGGATCCTAAGAAAGACGCCCCTGTGGCTGGGCACCTGTAATATATACATATATATACAAGAGAGAAAGATAAATAGGAATGGGTCAGAGCCCGATAGTGTATGATTTAATAATTTGTTTAGCAAGTATTTAAATTGATACAGGTCAATGCAACAACATATTAGTGCGACACTCTCTTGAGAAATTCTCACCTCTCTTGCAATGTGCACTCCTATCGCACTAACCTTCCCAATGGTTTATCTCATCATATTTCACACTATCTTTCCCCAAGGATTTAACTTATCTTAGGTTATTCGCAGGATTTAAAATTGAACGATACAATTGTTTGAAAAGAATATTTCAATTAGTATCCAAAATTCTCATTTTAACTTTATCAATTTATAAAGTTTTCCAGTGTCATATTATACTCTCTCAAAACAAGTATTTACAATATGAGTCATCAACCATGTCCTACTTACCATATCACAGTAGGCAGTTCCAAATTCCAGCATTTCATATATATATTAAATACTCGTATAATATATATATATATATCATAACAGCACCCCAAATAAAAACTATGGTGCGGGCATACTCTACTATCCAAAACCCCGTATCACTCGTATTAAGGGGAATACAAATTCGAAATCACTCTCGAATTGTATTAACACATACACAAACAATATTGAGGCGAAGCATAGATTCCAAGTCTCTAAGAGGATGGCACATACCCGCGTCTCTTAGGACCGTCTGAACTATCAATTCGATAGCCTGTACCAAGAATATTATCTCCTAGGGTACGAGTCAATATCCCCCATAAGGCAACACAGGATAAGATCGTCCCAGCGCGACAACCTCAGGGATAGCAAGTAGCGTGGGCATGATTTTCACAAGTATATAATATATGCATACACAATCACATAAATATACCACTTTTATTATATCAATTTAGGTTTATCCCATAACCCACATTCACAACATTTATCCTTATTTTCCCATTATTATATATCAAGTATAATGGTTCGTTTCTAACTTTAATTCGAAGGGTTTTTCCAACTTACTACGTGATTGGACATAAATATTGAATATTTATTCCCCTAATTTCAGTGCATTTTTTAACCCGAGTGATGTAACCTATATGGATTTGATGTACATTTATGCTACTAATCTTCGTTGGCAGGTATTTCGTGTTTTGTGCTTCTCTTATTGGTTTTACAGGTTAATTATGCAAGCAGCGCAAAAGAGAAAGCGAGACAATGAAAGAAAAGCTAAGAAGGCAAGTTCAAGGGCATTTTGATAATTCTGTAGCCATATCCCAAAGGAGGATTCAACTGGAAAGTTGAAGAGCTCGGAACAGCGAGAACACTGGAAGAAACAACACCCAAATCCGAGCTACGGTTGATGAGTTATGACCCGTTGAAGTTGAAGAAAAATCCAAGGAAGAAAGGAAAGAAAACAAGAAAAATTTCTAAGTGTTGAATGGACCAGACCAGCAAACATTCGCGAACCCAAGGGCGAACCGGTTTGGGGGGCGAACCGATTCGAGGAACATGTGAACCGGTTCGGGGGTCCTGATACGCGAATTTCCTCCTTTATTCAGATTGGCTCTAAGGTTTCCTTCTTGTACAACATCAAAATTTCGTGGTTCCTTCTTATACAACATCAAAATTTTGTGGTTTAATCCTCTACATCACAAAAGGTTTCCAGAATATCATTTAAGTCATCACTACATGCAATTTCCTATCTCAAATTGGGTTTTTCTTCCATACAATTCATCCTAATCATTCCTAATCTAATATGAAAGATGCATCAACGAAATAAGCAAGATAAACACTTGCCTGGGATTTTTAACGTTCTGGTTTGGTGCCAAATTTGGTGTGGTTGCGTTCCCCGTCTCGCGATCTACGCGTTGGTGGTGGCGGCGGTGCAAACGGATGGATTCCGGGCCTTGGATTGTTTTGGAAGCTGTGACACCCCGCCTAATTAAATACCGGGCGATCACTCCTTTATTAAATTAAATCAAGGTTAACAGTTGGTTCATTCTCAGCATCACTGTCAATAAAAATAAATTTTCCAATTTAACACCCTAAATAATTAAGCTAAGTGTCAAAACATTTTTTCATACAAACTTTCCAAATTTTAATTAAAGAAAAAGATTTATTTACATAAAACAACATTTCTACAATTAAGAATCACACCACGATAAACCAAATAATATAATACATTCGTCAATCGAATGTCAACATATGAAAACTAGAATCACAAGTCCATAGTGAATAAATCCCAAAGAACAATACTGGAAATGACTGAAATATAAATGTCCCGATAACAAATAAATAATGAAAAGGGGCGATACGTGCCCAATAAATGAGAGTACTAGGAGTGGAGTCAATAACAGAAGCCGTCTACTCAAGTGACCTGCAACTCCCACCTAAGCTGCAGCTCGTTCTTCTCAAGAGATCCTAAGCAAGACGCCCCTGTGGCTGGGCACCTGAAAATATACATATATATACAAGAGAGAGAGAGAGAGAAAAAGAAACGGGTCAGAGCCCAAAAGTGTGTTTGATTTTAAAATACGTTTAGCAAGTATTTAAATTGATACAGGCCAATGCAATAACATATTAGTGCGTCGCTCTCTTGAGAAATACTCACCTCTCTTCTAATGTGCACACCTATCGCACTAACCTTCCCATCAGTTTGTTCTTATCAATATTAACACACTAGTCTTTCTAAAAGATTTAACTTAACTTAGATTACTCGCAAGATTTATAATTCACGACTCCATTTTAAGAAGAATGTTCCAAACAGTAATCAAGGTCCTCCATTTTAACTTTATAAAATCAATAAAGTTTTACAGTGACATATTATACTTTTTCAAAACAAGTATTTGATAATTTGAGTCAACATCCAGTTCCTACTTATCAAATCTCAGTAGACAGTTTCAAATATCATAATCTCATATATATATATATATATATATATATATATATATATATATATATATATATATATATATATATATATATATATATATATATATATTAACTACTCGTATAATATATATATATAACAGCACCCCGAATAAAACTATGGTGCGTGCATACTTCCACTATCCAAAGCCCCATATCACTCATATTAAGGGGAATACATTCGGAATCACTCTCGAATTGTATTAACATAAATACACAAACAATATTGAGGCGAAGCATAGATTCCAAGTCTCTAAGAGGGTGGCACATACCGGCGTCTCTTAGGACCGTCTGAACTATCACATCGATAGCCTGTACCAAGGACATCTATCTTCTAGGGTACAAGTCAATATCCCCCATAAAGGTCCCATCGAGATAAGACTTGTCCCAGCGCGGAAACCTCAGGGATAGCAAGTAGCGTGGGTATGATTTTCACATGTATGTAACATATGTACACACAATCATATAAATATACCAATTTCATATTAATATAGGTTCTTCTCCTCACCCGTAATTATACCGTTTATATTTAATTTCACATTCAAAGAATTACGCATAAGGTTTCATTCCTAACCTTATCTCTAAGGGTTTTCTCACTTATTACCTAACACTCATGGATTATATCTTCCCAATTTTTGAAATTCAGTAAATGACTTTATTAGATTCCAACGTAACTCTCTTACGCACCTCCCCCTTTAAATTCATAAATTTACCAACCTAAAGTAAATATCCCAAAAATACCATTCTCGATGAATCTTAAAGGTTCCAACATTTATTCATATACCCTACTGGTCCTCAATGTCTCCCAAATCGATTTATCACGAATGCCCAAGAATTATTTCACGATAAACTTAATTTAACTAATTAAACAAGGAAAATAAGAGTCTGCTAGGAGGGGTCGATCGATCGAAGCTTGGGGCTCGATCGATCGAACCTTCGATCGATCGATGCTCTATGTTCGATCGATCGATCAAGCAGGTCTGGGTAAAATTCTGCAGAATTGCAGTTACGGGTTCTACCACTATTCTTCATCAAATTCCATATTTTTCAACACTAATCGACCCACAAATCCTACTACTAACATAATAACATAATTCCAGGTGTTTTTAACGTTCAGCATGCGTGTATTCATCATTAAACATGGTTAAACAACCCAAAATCTCATCTAATCATCAAGAACCCTAAAGTTTTCATAACTATGATTCAATTCAGTTTTTCTCCAGAATTTCTTCTAATATAACATCAAAAGTTTGTGGGTAATACATCTATAACATCAAAAGTTTCCAGCATAAGGTTTTAATCTTCTCTACATGCAATTTCCTATCAAAATTTGGGGTTTTCTTACATGGATTACATTCCTAATTAATCCTAAACTAATATGAACATTGCACTAACGAAATATGCAAGTTAAACACTTGCCTAGGATTTTTAGAAGTCTGATTTCCTGTTGATTATGGTGTGGTTGCGTTCTCCTCCTCGCGATCTACGCATTGGTGGTGACGGCGGTGCAAACGGTGGTGTTTCGGCCTTGAATCTCCTTGAAAGGTCTCTCCTCTCCTCTCCAATGGACGTTCTAGGGTTCTGAATGTTCTAACCCTAAATGGATAACCTAACCAGCTGATAAAGGCTGCTAAAATTCGTGGGTTTAATTACCCTATTTTGTAAGATGACCAAAATGCCCTCCCGGGTCACTAATTAGGCCTAAAAACGCCCCGACGCCCAAACTAAACCCCCGGGTACATTTTTCTGACTATCTCGACCCTTCCAGACGCGTTGGCGCACTCAAAACGACCATACAGACAACTTATAAAATATTCACTTTTTATTTAACAAAATTAGTCCCGACGTGACACGGGCACGTCCCGACTTAAATTTCCGAAATAGTCATTTAATTCACTTATGACATTCAATATAACCAATATAATATATTACTATGCTCATTAGTAATATTCAACAAGTTTCCCATAATTACTAACTCTCGACACGTTAATAATTATAACATAATTAATTTTCGGATTTTTATTAAATAAACAGTCACATTAAATTTAATAAATCCCCAAATTAATATAGCATAAAAATACGGGGTATCTCTCTCCTTCCCTCTCCTATGGCCATCACTTGTCTTTGGTTGTTCTAACCCTAGAAGACAACCTTAGACATCTGATATAACCCTTGAAATTTCGTGGGTTTAATTACCCAAAAATGTAAAATGACCAAAATGCCCTCCCGGGGTACTAATTAAGCCTAAAATTGCCCCGAGACTCAAACCAAACCCCCGGGTACACTTTTCTGACTATCTCGACCCTTCCGGACACGTTGGCGTACTCAAAACGACCATACGGATAACTAAAAATATTTCACTTTTATTAATCAACATTTATTCCCGACGCGACACAGGCGCATCCCGACTTAAATTTCCATAATTGTCATTTTATTCACACGTGACAATACTATAAAAATAAATCTCATATATTACTATACTCATCCAGTAATATTCAACAAATAACAAATTTCCAATAATTACTAACTCTCGTCACAATAGTAAATATTTAAAATAACATTCCGGATTAAAATTAAATTCATTTATCTCAATTAAATTTAATAAATCCTTAAATTTAAAAGCCATGAAAATACGGGGTATTACATACTTCCCCCCTAATAACGGAATTTCGGCCCGAAATTCGGAAAAAAAGGCCTACCAGGTAGCACAATTCTGGATATCCTTGTCAGTACGCAAACTATCTACATAGTACGGCGCTCAATCACTATAGCTTTTTCCTCACAGCAACATTGTTTTACATTCTCATTAGAGACACTTCACATTGCACTCCCAACTGACAATATTTGAATAGGTTACGTCTATACGTTATAAATTCCATTATCTCCTATCATTAGGAGGATTCCCACTCGGAGAAGACCATACTAACATTTGACCACTCTTGACTGCCTAAAACAGTCGTGGAATTCCACCATAGTTATCGGATATTTTCTCGACCGATACAAAAATTCTGATTATCTACTCTCCTCTAAACATACGAAAGGAGAATAGTCGAGGTTCTTCCATAACAAAACCTTAATAAGTACCTCTTACGCGACAAACAGGTACGAGTGCTTCTACAGAGCATTCTTGAAATCATCGTACCAAGATTCCAAAATCTCCTTCACATGGCTCCACTAATCTTTAATCACCATGCGCTTATTCCCTGGTTAAGGGTGATACATCCTACTCGAAACGAAATCTTATCTCCGCTTGTTCATGAAATCCCATATCAAAGGTGGGATTCACCAATCTCATCCTGATTCAGAAATTTATACTGCGCCGGACCATGCACTGGCGCGATCCTTCCTTTCAAAGGAAGTCTGGGGCATACTAGTTAATATTGTAAGCCATCCCAAAGGAATATCAATCACTTCCTTCTCGGCGACTTAATTCACATGTTCAGGATAAACCCTTGATCTTGTTTTGAGGATGGCAACCCATCCAAGAACTTTACCGACTTTACCAACCTCTTCCAATTTCAGGAATTTTCGATAAAAACAAAATTCTTTGGTTGATTCTCCTCTTTCAACCAAACCTTACCTATGGGCGGTACATGTAGAGACTACTCACTACGTCTCGCTAAACATCGATTCTTCCCTTGAAATGTCTCACATTAAGTGACACGTAATACTCCCCTTCCTTCCTTGGAGTATGCCGAAAGTTCCGACCCGTGCTCTTCTCTCCACGAAGCGCACTTCTGGATCTCTTATACTATACTAACATCATTACTCTTTGTATGCGCAAGTCGCTCTCACACTTGACTAATAACAACTCCGCTCCGGGTGTGCTTCATAACAATTAAATTCTACTCTATTCAAGGAATACCAATTCTTGAATGGCTTCCCACGGCCTTCCAATCAAGTTAGGGCGTGCTATTCTAATTGCACACTTATGTATGGATTATCGCCCCTCATGTGCGTTTAATCCACTCTATCACTTCCACTTCGTTATACTAGTCCCACAAACATATATTTCACACGTCTATTACCACGTCCCTTCGACTCGGACTATTTTAACTGTAGTTAACCAAGATGCCCACATTTTTGCAACACTCCGGCCGCCCTAGGAGAGCGAACGACGTGCTACTCATCTGTAGGACTAACTAAATTCAACGGAATAGAAGGAATAGGGCATTCAAATTCCATGACAATAAAAGAGGAATAATAATTCTCAACCTTCCTGAGATAAGTACAACAATTTTCCCAAATAGGTCCTCCAACCACGTTTGCTTCTCATCCTGAACAGTTGAGAAAGGAACATACGGTCAATACTGTACCTAAGGTTCTCCTATAGGCATAGCATTCCATTTCTAAAATTGGTGGTTGACTCCAACCATTATAATTTCGTCCCGAAAGCCAAGAAAATTTTCTCTAAATTTTCACTTTCAGTTTTCCACACTCCGTCCTATATTTAAGCCTTTGGATACTTTACCTCCTTTGGTAAACACATACAATTTTTGCGTTTCTAACATTTCCCACTAACAGTCTCTACACGTTTTCGTAATACGTTGGGTAAGTTTAACCTCGCACCTCATTTGACTATAACAGCATTTGAAAATCATTGCTGCACCTTAGTCGCCTTTCTAGTCGTGGATTCTCGTGCCATAATGGAGGTGACCTCGACTAAGGTCATCATCCTCGGATATATTTCATAATCTCAACTGAGCCCTGCCTCCTGATGTACGCTTAACGGTCCTCTTCTGACATCCGTCATCGCTTGGCACATGCACACATCCGAACGAAATTAGAATTCACTAGTGTATACACATTATAGCAGGAGAACGGAATCTCGTTAACGGAATCGACAATCCTAAACATAGGGCTCTATAACAAACAAAGCAACGCTGAAAGCATAATAAGACGTACAGATCCTAAGGACACTAGAACCTGATGCTCTGATACCATTCTGTAACACCCCGCCCGCCCGGGGAGAGCGAACGGAGCGCTACTATCGATAAAACTAACCAAAATCCATCAATCAACAAGTATAGAGCATCTAAATCCTACAACAACAAAAGAGAAACCACTAATCTCAAATATCTTCAAATACAAATACAATAAGTCTCTCGAATAAATACAACTAAAATAAATCTCCAATGCTCTATACATCAAAATAAATACAATCTTCTCAAGTATGTATTCTCAAATAAACTTTCCAAAAATAATCCACTCTAAAAATCATCCCAATCAAATCCAAAGCGCCCAAAAATCCGCACTAGCCTGCCACTAAAAGAAAATATGGGGAAGTACACAATACGACAGGAAAGATGCTCAACAATTATTAGCGGTGAATAAAACGTAACGATACGAATACGAATATTCAAACCAAATGCAAATCTCAATAGAATTTTATCAATAAATTTCTCAACAACACATTAATCGGGTCACCCGGCCTCACCCCATCCGCATATGCTTTATCAAGTCATAGCCCTTGGAAGCAGGAATTTTGGCGGGTGCCCAACGTCCGTGCCATATTAAAATCTCATGACAACGTGCTCAACGACAACATGAATAATACCACATGAATAAAAATAATTCCAACAATTATTTTTCCAGATTTCAAAGAAATTAACAATTCAAATATGAGTTCAATTAAACATGAAATCAACGGAATAACTCTCGAGAGATTTAAAGAGCATATTGTGTAAAACCCCATACCTCAAAATCACCAAAAAGAACCAACATGAATCATCACATAATTTTAGCCTCAAAATCTATTCGCACCATCACGTTCTTCTCATGAAAATAATCAAATCTCGTTCTAGCCCAAACTCGAGAAAACACCAAATAAGCTTTCTAATCTAAGGTTGAAACCTTGAATAAGTTTGGGGCTATGGTTTGTATATGAAAGGGAGTAAATTTTAAAGAGCTCTTCTGGTTGAAAAGTTTGAGAAAAGTTATTTGAAAAGCCAAGCCACGAATTAGTTGATATATAAAGGATTAAGAGTTTGATTAAGAAAAGAGTTCTAATCAGATATAAACACTAAAAATTTTATTCCGGACGATCGGACCGTTGGAATTGGATGAAATTTTACAGAGAATTATCTCAAGATGAGAGGAAGCTACAGAAAAAATTTCAGCTCGATTGGACCGTTAAATATTTTTTTGCTAGAGAGTTTTATGCTCCGAGGACTCTTAGAGAGTTTTATGTTTTGAGGACTCTTCTATATAATAAAAATTCAATCAAAACTCCATTTTAAATCCGATTTCGAAACCGTTTGAAATTCTCATCTTTAAATATAAAATCCAACATATTTGAGAAATAAAAATAATTTTACCAAAAACTTTATTTTTCTCTATATTTTTAAAATACCCCAAAATTACGCGGGTTGTTACAATAACATCTTCAGCGAATACACGATATGTTCCATGTAGCGTCGCTGAAGAAGTACAAGAGGAGCGAGAGAGCTCTCTGGAACATTCCACTTGAGGAGATTGATTTGCATCCAGAAATCTCGTATAAGTAGAGACCCATGGCTATTCTAGATCGTAGTGAGCGTAAAGTGCGGTCTGATGTGGTGCCACTAGTCAGAGTTCAGTGGGGACACCACAGTGTTGATGAGTCTACTTGGGAGCGGGAGGATGACATGTGAGAGCAGTATCCAGAGTTGTTTACCGCAGCTATGACCTAATTTTGCAAATGAAATTCCCTATGGGGGGAAGTATGTAACACCCCGTATTTCTGAGTATTTGAATTTAATTAATTAAGTAATTAATTAGTTTTATTTTAAATTACGCGAGAGAAGTAATTTAATTGAATTGAGAATATTGTAATTATTAATTATTAATGGAGGGTGAGATGGAAAATATATTTAGAGTGACTCGAATGATGATTTTGAGGTCACGGATGATTCCGAAAGGGTTAGAATAGTCGAAATAGTGTACCCGAGGTTATAGTTTGAGCTTCGGGTCAATTTTAGGCCAAATCGGCACCTATTGAGGGCATTTTGGTCACTTGGAAAATTAAGGGTGAGAGACCTACGAATTTTGTAGTCTTATATCAGATGTTAGATAGAAGGGTCTAGGGTTAGAAACACCAAGAACAAAGAGTATTCCTTAGAGAAGAAGGAGAGACCATTCTTGGGGCTTTTGGGAGAGTTCTTGAAGAATCAAGGAGTGTTATTGCACCACAAACATGTTGGGAAGAAAGATTGGAGAAGAAAACAATCAAACCCAACATTAATCCATGAAATCATACCCTACTGCACTAATCCAAGTGTTTATGTACAAGTTATTTGAAGTTATAATACCCATGTGATTAGGGTTTCATTATATTTTGATTAAATTGATATTCTTAGAAGGAAATAACAATTTAAATGCATATTTGGGTAGGGATTCCATGTAGAAAGAGTTGATATTTGTAGAGGATGATAAAGTAGAGAATTTGTGTTATTATCCATGAATTAAATCTGATGATACCAGAAATGGTATCACCGAGTCACAGATATATGAAGCTCAAACAGGAATACAACAATGGCATCAATCATACAATAAATCAATAAAGAATGAGATGAGGTGAAGAGGATGAACACCAGGATATAAGTGGTTTGGCCAGAGCCTACGTCCACTGTGTAGTGTGAATGGTGGTTTTTACTATAAGTATGGCACTAATGGCCTGCAAATACATCACTCATACTTTTCTCTCTCTTCTGTATATTTTGACAGAGCTTTGCTAGGGTTGTGAGTAATGAGATCCTTTTACAATGTAGAAGATAAAAGGTTTATATAGTGCTTAGGGAGTACAATGTCCTCCCCCAAAAATGTAGTATGTATGAACGTGCTGCTCTTAGCCTCTTTAGTGGTGACACCTGGCTGTGATACATGTAGAGTATGATGGCCAAATATTCCCCCACGTGATTGAATGATCCGATTATAACGGTTTCGTACCACGTGGAGTATATGTCCTATGCGCACTGCCCCATGCATCTCCTAATCCATGCGCTATGATGATGTCACCCTCGGCCTGCATATGGTGGTCGAGGCTGAGGCTAGTCTTCATGAGGATCTATACGATGGATAATGCAGTTTATGGGTACGATCGGTCGGATCCTTCCATGTGGCTGAGCCGATACTTCAGATATGTCGAGGGTCCAGGCTGGATTAGGTTCCCAAACTACTTCTTGATACTTAGAGGGTCGGCCAGGCTGACCCTAGTCTCTGGTACGACCCCAAAAACTTGGTAACTTTGTTCGCTTGCTCCCCCGTCAGAGGCTGGGAGCACCATCATCCTAGACGAGAGTATATTTTGGCATATCAAAATCTGGGTTTATGTTGATTATTAATAAAGAACATAAAAACCTAGGTTTTTTGAGGACTAAATGATTAAATCAATTCTTGAATGTTATTCGTAATGTTTTTATGCAAAAATTACGTTAGAAACAGTCCTAATACACGTGGAAAGGGTTTGGGACATTTGGTTTGGAGTTTGGTGGAGAATCATGGGAGTTATAGGTGTGCTAATGGTGATAAACACGATTGTCCTAGCAAAGAAGACAACTTGGTACAAACTGAAATGATTTGGCCAAAGATCAAATCGATTCGGCACGACGAACTGATTTGGCATTTGGGTGAATCGATTCGGTAGGGCGAATCGATTCGGCCCTGTCAGATTTGCCTATGTTGCTTATTTAAGCCTCAAAAATTGATATAAATAATTGGGTGACCGTTGGGGCCTATTTAAATCATTATGAGGGACTTATGGGTTTACAGTAGAACCTTGAAAAAAACATATGTGGTAGCTGATGCGACTCAGAAATTGTCTCTAATGTGCGTTCACTCTAGGCTCAAGTATAAGCCTGTCGCGTTAGTAATAAACTAGGTAAGTCAGGATCGTATCCACGGGGAAATAGGACAATGGAATTGTAACGACATTAGACAGATGAATGAATCCTAACTTCGACTCTAAAAAGGAAAAGGAAAAATGATTTGGTTTGTGGACTGACTACACTAGATGCAGTTATGAAATTATGAAAAGATGCAATTATACTAAATTACCTAGAATACTGATGAAAAATGATTTGAAACTTTAAACTATGTGATGAGAAAAACAGGACGGGAATACGATCCCCCAACCCTAGTGTATTACAGGTATAATACTAATCTTAAATTTAACTGATTAATGAGACCCAGAATTTAGTACTCTCAAGTATTACGTATATGAGGTTCAAGCCCGCACCATACTTAATTAGAGGATGAGTAAATCGGTATCGCGATAGTTACACTCGAATTGTATTCTGAAGCATCCCGATTACCCGGAAGCAAACGAGATCCAAAGATCTACAATTGTCGTGTTCCTATGAAATAGGGTTGTAATAAATCACTAAATTCAGAGGATTAATGTTATACACATGCAACTATCACAGCAGGCTGGGTTCATGTATCTCAGCCTTAGAAAATCTAGCCTAGCATGCTGAATCTAATGAAAATAATTTTTGAATTGCAGAAAACCATGATTAAATTAAGGAAAATTTATGGAATGATGTAAAAAGGAATTGAACACAGGAAATAACTCACTAATATTACTAAAGCAGTAACAACAACAATTAAGAACACTTGAAAACACAGAAATCTGAATAATCTTCACTTTTGAAATTAAAAGAATAAACTATCTCTAAACTAGGGTTTTACAGAAAAGTATGGAAAATTATATTAATTCTCCGTTCTAAAAATGATACTAACTCGGGTTTATACACTCTACATAATTTCAGGAGTTTTAGTTGCACTAGGACTCTTCATAGGAGAAGGATAAGAAATTAAAATCTCGAAAGCGGATTGGTCTGGGGCTCATGCGGATCGGTCTGCCTGGAATGCGAGTCGATTCTTTTATTTTTGGGGTGGACTGGTCCGGGGCGAACCGGTTCGTTTATTTTTCCTCCCTCTTCGGTTTGATTTCAGTTCGGGGTTCTCTGGAATATGCACTGCGGACCGGTTCGCCCTTCCTACAGATCCGTCTGCCTCTTTGACTTGTTTCTCCAACTTTGACTGCTCATAATTTTTGTTTCGGGACTCGAGTGAGGTGCCGTTTCTTCCTATGTGCTCATGAATGTGATATCTTCAACTTCTCTTTTGGTTCCTCATTCGAATTCCGGGTAGAAATTATACTTTTGCCCTTTTGACTTTCCTTCTTTTCTTTTTCGATTCTTCTGGTTTCTTTCTTCCTTTTCTTGACATTAAATACCTGCAAAATTAGTACAAAATACCAGAAACTCAGTGTACTCATTAGGATAAGTCAGTAGGAAGATTATGAGATATAGTCAAATCGATTACGTTGTTCGAGGTGCTAAAAGTAACTAAATTAAGGGATAAATTAGGAAGAATTTATGCTTAATCAAACCCCCTAACTTAGAACTTTGCGCGTCTCGAGCAATGTAAAAGAATCCTAGTACGGCTCAACTCTTGAAAAACATTTTATTGGGATAGAATACATTTTTCGCGGGCAAGCGATCTTTAAACCCCTAGGTCACCCTAGTAGGATGAGTTGTGTCTCGTGAGGGTTTGCACAGAATATACCCACAAAATTCGATTGAAGGAAAAATCAAAATACCTAAAAATTGTATAAATCAAACTTTCCCAGAAAATAGTCATCATCAAGTCATGTTCAATAGTCTCAAATCATAGTGCGTGTGTGCGAAGTCGAAAATATAACCGCCAATTTCCATCCATTGATCATTACGTTACTTACCCGAAAATTCGTTTTGATTTCAAATTCTCACGGAATGCTCTCTCAACCGAATCACTCGGAATGTGGCTATTCTCTCGATATGCGTGATATAAAGAGTAAATATAATGGACGCAAGGTCACGCATACAAGTAGAAAGACGAAAATTTTATAGTGATAGGATCTCATCAACGGATTACGGTTTTAAAAATGGGAACATTGCCTCTTTTTTGCGCATTCAATCTCTTTTATTATCTTTTAGTGTATTAGCTCTCCACGCGGTAACCAATTTTGCAATTTAGACTTGGTTAGGACTTTTTCGGGTTTTAAGGTGTATTGGGTAAAATGAAAGATGTAGGGAAGGTTGGAATTGGAAAAGTTATTTATGATGTCCATTTGTGCTTTTTCCGGGCTATTGCTCATTTTTTTCTTCTTTTTCTATATTTTTTCTTTTTTTCACTTTTTTTCTTTTCTTACTATTTTTGTTGAGCATATTTATTTTTTTCTTTCCCCTTTTTATGCACTTTCCGGACTTAACTTCTGAATTTTTCCATTTTTCACAATTCCGGGCTATTTGGGTTTTTCAGGTTGTCAAACGAAAGGGAAAAACTTTTGGCTCAATTTGGGTTACAAAAGGATAATTTTTCACATCTTTTTATGGCTAATATTTTTGGGTGGCAAACGATGGCCTACTTCATTGTCCAAAATACCAATTGCGTTACCATATGCGTTTTGAGATGAATTAAGTTTAGAGATTAATTTTTGCATGTTTTTCAAAGCAATACCACACACGTTTTTCATAACCGATCAAAATGAAAGGGTTGAGATCCTCGATGACTTTTTAGGCGCTGAAAAGAACTTTGAGTTAACAATTAGCTCGGATTGATTTAAAAACTCGCAAAAAGTGATAGGCTCGAATCTCACCGGGTTTGTTAATCTCCATCCTTATTTGTTAAGTCGTCAATTTTCGCTCGATTTCCATCTTTAGTCAATTTCGGCTTTGTGTTTGTTGAATTTTTACAACTTGAGACTTCAATTCGACTATTAATGATATTTTTAAAAAATTTGAATTCCAATTTTTATTTATTTTGAATAAAAATATTTTTGGATTTTTCAAAATTTTATGATTTTTTTTTAGATTTTTGGGCATTATTGAAAATTTGTGAAGTTTTAGAAATACGCACTTGTGACCTAGACTTTTTCATTGTCCTCAAGCAAAAAGGAGTAAAATCTAAACAAGGCAAAATAATAAGTGCGATAAATAAAACAAACAAATGGAAAAAATGCAGATTTTATAGAAAACAGGACTGGGGTATAATTACAGGGAAAGACATACAACCATGTGAACAGGGAAAACAAATAAAAACTGCCACAACCAAAATACAGCTTCACTGGGGTGGGGTTTGGGAAGAACCGAGCGCATCGGGGCCATAGGGGTCATAGAAATAGGAGGGCAATGGCTTGTTGGGATCCCCTTGGCGTCGGTATATGTCCGCTTGGAAATGGAACATCATGCTCGTATCGCGAGGGTAATCGGTCAAGAAGTTGCCGAATCTCGTCTCAAGCGCCGCCATACGATTCGTGAGGTCGCTACCCGCCCATTCAAAATTTGAGTCGTCCTCTTCGTCCGCCGACTCCTCATCCGCACCGACATCACCCATTTCTATATCAGCAACGGCTGCTTCTTCTTCCTCTTCTTCTCTCTCACTCGAGGCAACTTCTTCCTCGCTATCAATGCCCTGCCTTGCCCGAAGGACGGCTAGCTGTTTGGCGCTCTTAGTGCGGGTTCCCTGTCCAAAAGGATCGAGAATGCGAGTACAATCGAGCGGCGCCGCAATGCTAGCATCCTTGAGGATGGAGGTAATCAATCTTGCATATGGAAGTGGGGCAACACCTTTTTCATCCAAGGCTGCGACCATAATGTCGGCGTATAGGGTGCGGGCCAAGTGGATGGAAGTGTGTGGATCAAATAGGTGATAGGTCAATGTGACCTGGCGGGGCCGCATCAACTGAATCGTTGGATGTTTGCAAGATGTTGGCACACACTATTTGAAAAGTGAGGCGCGCCTTCTCATTAAGGCGTCCAACAACAACAGTTTGCCCCGTCCATGCAACATCTGGGGCAGTGCGTTCCATGATCACGTATTTGGCGACCGATGTGATGTTCCTCGGGTAAGTGAAGTCTTGAACGTCGGGAACATCGTATTCGGCTAACTTGGTCGTGAGAAGGGCCAATGAAAAGGGGATGGCGGTGCCATCCACGTATGCTTGAGCCTCGAATTGGCCCGTCTGAACAAGGGTGTCGTAAAAGGAGCGGACCTTGGCTGCCCAAACCGCTTCATATAGTTCATTGAGGAATCGACACCAACCCCTAGCCATGAATAAGGCGGTGACGGAGTTAGGCAAACCTGTCCATTGGACAGCGCGCTCCATATGGAGTTTGTGATTCGGGCTGAAGAAGCAATTGCACCAACGTTCCTCTTGGCGGGAATGGAATTCGCCATGGCCGGAGGGGAGGATGTCGGTGGAGTCATACTTGGTGGGGGCTAGTCGTTGGTCCATGATATCAGGGAGAGGTGGCTGGAAATATAGGGAGAGATAAGAGAGGAGTGATTTGGTTGATGGTGTGAAGAGAAAGGGATGGTGAAGGTAGGTATTTATAGGTGAAAGGGGTGGGTAGGGTTTGGAATTGGAGGGAAAAGGCTTGGAGGGAAAAGGGGGTGTATTTGGGAGGGAAAGGGAAGGGTTGGGAGTTGGGTGGACGAGTTTGGAGGGAATGAATGGAATTGGGGAGAGGAGGGGTGAACCTTGGGAAAAGGAGGAATAAAATTTTGCAGAAAGCGGACCTGTTCGCCTGGGGACCGGACCGGTTCGGTCCTTTAATTTGCAATCCATTTTGACTACCGGACCGGTCTGGCTAAAAAATAAAGGAACCGGTCTGGGGCGGACCGGTCCGGCTCTTGTTTTTTAGCTGGATTTCCCCTAACTTAATTTCGATCGCTCTTCTTCGGAAATTTTCACTTTCACAACATACTCCCTATCAATTTTGGATTAAAAACCTCTCGATACCATTGGCCAACGCAACTTGACTCAATTTTCCAAAAATGTGAATGCTCTCTCCTGAATGTACCCTAATCCTATGGACTCTCGTTACACACACGACTCTCACCCCATACGCATCGGGGGTGCGACGACCTCGCTGTAACAGCTCACTCTACCCCGTAAATGGGGTCCGACAACCAAACGGTGTCGACTTCTTCCACACACGCCTCTAAATATGGCTTTAGGCGTTGTCCATTTACTTTGAATGTATTTGCCCCTTTCAAATTGTCTAATTCAACAGCTCCATGAGGGAAAACATTCTTCACAACGAACGGGCCAGACCATCGTGACCGCAACTTGCCCGAAAAGAGATGAAGCCGAGAGTTATAAATAAGCACTTTTTTCCCAGGAAGAAACTCTTTGCGTCGAATGATGTTATCGTGAGCGAGTTTCATCCTTACTTTGGAAATTTTAGCATTCTCATACGCATCATTGCGTAGCTCTTCTAACTCATTCAATTGAAGCTTGCGAGCTTCACCGGCTTTATCCATGGCATATTTCAACTTCTTGGTTTCCCAATACGCCTTGTGTTCTAATTCCATGAGAAGATGGCAAGGTTTTCCATACACAAAGCGAAAAGGGGACATGCCGAGTGGATTTTTGTATGCGGTACGATAGGCCCATAGAGACTCGTTCAATCTAAGTGACCAATCATTCCGGGTAGGATTGACGGTCTTTTCAAGAATGTTCTTGATTTCTCGATTTGCAAGTTCGGCCTGCCCATTTGTTTGCGGGAGATAAGTCATTCCAACCTTGTGAACGACGCCATACTTTCTGAAAATTTGTTACTAAAGCCGTTTAATATAAAATTAAACTATTTAAGTAACTCCGAACAGTTTTTTGAAGAAACTCTTTTCTTTAAAATCAAAACTAATTAATCACAAGATGTGTTTAAAACATATGTACGAGATCTGTTCAAGATTTGTAAACAGGTTTAATAAATCTGTTTAAAAAACTTTAAACACAACACAACCAAGAATTAGATGAGGAGATGTAGAAAGATTAAGAACAAGGATTTTTTACGTGGTAAAACCTCACCCAACTGAGGAAACATCCATGACTCCCTCTACGGAGTAAATAAAAATTTCCACTAAAACAAATTTTAACAGTTACAAACTATATAACAAGCATGCATACAACTCAGACCTATATAAGTTTAGGAATGTACCCACTGGTGTCCTTATAACTTCTATGCAGTTCAGATTGTTGATGTTGTTCTCCCAGTTTTCTAACTTCCAATTTGTTCAAGTTCTTTACGTCGACTCTTGTTCTTGAGATCTTATTACCAACACTTTTAGTGTGGTAGGGTGAAAGTGTTTATGGAGGTTCTTTCTAACACATGCATGCACACACACACACACACACTTATTTTATATAACCAGTCCTAAAAAATTACATATAATAACTATATGCTGTGATTTTTCTATTTCTCTCTTCTCACAAAACTTAACATTATTTGACCTTTACAATAATCCCAAAATCCACGGCTATCTTGCTCAGAAGACGTATCAAGATCTTAATCAATCTCAGGTTTTGAAAATATTTTTGAAATTGAAAATCACCAAGTGCGATTCCAAACTAGGTCAAAGGTCTTGTTTCAAGAGAACTAGAACCAAAAAAAGATTTTGTTGATTTCGAAGTTAAAAACATTTATAGAACCAAATCAACAAATATTTTCTCAAGATGAGAAGCTAAAATATAGATCTATGTGTAATATAACATGCAAAGTCTTAGATCTAGGGTTTCTATAAAAGAAGAAACATAGATCTAAAAATATGTTTAAGTTGATAACAAGATCTGGGAACGAAGAGGTTACAACAACATAACTAACATAACAAACCAACTCTCAACCTCTCAAACACTCAAACACTCAAGTTTGTGTTTGGTATATACAGGACTTGAAAAGAGGTTTAGGTTTGAAAAGGTTTTGACGATTTAGGGTTAGGGTTTCTAACTCTTTCTCTCTCTTACTGGTTTCTCTTTTTCTCTCTCTTTTCTCTCTACTCTATCTTTTCTCTCTAAAAGGACGAAATGGCAAAAGTCTCAGATGGCTGAGGGAAGGGGTCCTTTTATAGGAGGCTGAGAAGATTCGAGAACAAGGTTAAAAATCAATGGCTCAGATTGAGTCAAGGTTTATTGACTTTGATCTAAGGGTTCACGATATGCGGTGATTATAACTCTCCTGATTGGTTCATATGAGGTTCACAGGGATGATGTAAGAGCGCATGCAGATCGTTGATAAAAACGATCTAAGGGCTGCAAATAATCACTAGTTTACTCTCTAAAAAGAAACACACACTCAACCAATCAGAATGCAACAGATGTTGGGAAAACATAAGATAACAAACGCGCGTCCAAAATAATTAAAAATGAACCCTGAAGTCTCTGCCGCTTTCGGATTCTACCCAAGCAAACATTCAGCCAATATAACCACCAATACATAATTGCAGATTGACCCCAAAACTTTTAAAAACAAATTTTAATTAATAAAAACCTTATTTTAGAAGTTTATAAAATCCTAAAAAAATATTAAAAAGCAATTTTTGGGATCTAAACACACTCAGCATATATACACACAATTATATGCAATATGAAATGTATGAGATCAATTCTACTGTGTGTGAGTATTGGTAATATTGTCTAGATCAATCAAGTAAGAGGGATGAAATTGCAAACCAAACTCTGGGGTTCTTTGGTTTCTAGGATAGACACAATTTTGTCACAATGTCCAAACTAGATGAACACTTATACAATACAGACTCAAGTGAGTCAAGAGTATAAGGTGCTTCAATCTCCCCCTTTGGAAATATAAGACAAAATCTCCTTTGAGTCATTTAGGACTCGTAGGGTAACGAGAATAAGGAAGCCTATTCCTAAAAAACATCTATCTACCCATTTCCTAGAAAGCAAAAGTACATAACTCAACTAATTACAATTGAATACCCTATTACAACTATTGAGAATAACTGTACAAAATCCTGCAAAGAATCACTAAGATCAAGCTGTTTAGTATATGTAAAACGATTTATTAGACTCAAATTTCTCCCCCATTTTGTCTCAAATAGACAAAGGAAAAAATATAGAGATTAAAGAGATTAATCATCACACACCATACCTATAGATTTACGCAAAGAAATAAATCGATTGTAATCTAAAGGTTTGGTAAACATATCTGCGAGTTGCAAATCAATAGGAAGATAATTAATTTCTAATTCCTTAATTTCAACCAGTTCGCGTATAAAGTGATGTCTTATTTTTATGTGTTTTGTTCGCGAGTGTTGAACGGGATTTTTAGAGATATTGATCGCGCTTTGATTATCACAATAGAGATGCAATTGTTTTTCTTGAATACCATAATCACTTAGCATTTGTTTAAGCCAAAGTAATTGAGCACAGCAGCTTCCAGCGGCTATGTATTCAGATTCAGTTGTTGAGAGTGATGTGCAGTTTTGTTTCTTACTACTCCATCCTACAAAATTATTACCTATATAATAACATGCTCCTGATGTGCTTTTACTAACATCAGTACACCCAGCCAAGTCAGCATCAGTGTATCCAATTATAGTGCTTGGTGTATCACTAGTGTACCAAAGTCCTAGGTTTAGAGTGCATTTTATATATTTAATAATTCTTTTAACAGAAAATAGATGGCTCTCTTTAGGATTATTTTGATAGCGTGCACATACACATACAACATACATTATATCAGGATGCGAGGCAGTAAGGTATAGCAAGGTTCCTATCATACTACGATATAGAGTGGGATCGATAGATTTTCTAGATTCATCTTTAGATAGTTTTATCGAAGTACTCATAGGAGTTTTAGCATCTTCAGCACTCTCAAGGCCGAATTTTTTTACAATCTCTAATGCGTATTTAGATTGTGAGAGAAATAATCCTTTTGAATTTTGCTTGACTTGGAGGCCTAAGAAAAATTGCAACTCCCCCATAAGAGACATTTGAAACTCTTTATGCATAATTTCAGAAAAGGATTTTACTTCTGAGGGAGAAGTTGATCCAGAGATAATATCGTCAACATAAACTTGAGCTATAATGATGTTTTTGTCAAAATGTTTGACAAATAGAGTTTGATCATTTCCTCCTCTCTTAAAACCTTTATCTAAGAGGAAGCTGGAAAGACGTTCATACCAGGCTCTAGGCGCTTGTTTAAGGCCATACAAAGCCTTTTTAAGACGAAATATATGATTTGGATATTGAGGGTCAATGAACCCTTTTGGTTGTTCTACATAGGTCTCTTCAGTCAATATTCCATTAAGGAATGAAAATTTGACATCCATTTGGTAAAGTGTAAAATGCAAGTGACAAGCTATGGCAAAGAGAAGGCGAACAGATTCTAAACGAGTAACAGGAGCAAAAGTTTCGTTAAAATCTATTCCTTCAATTTGAGAATATCCTTGAGCAACTAATCTAGCTTTGTTTCTAATGATTATACCATTTTCATTAGATTTATTTTTAAATATCCAACGTGTGCTAATAACCTTTTTGTGTGTAGGCCTAGGTACAAGATACCAAACATCATGAATGACAAATTGAAGAAGTTCTTCCTACATAGCAGAAATCCAGTGAGAGTCATTCAATGCTTCATTTACATTCTTTGGTTCCACGAGGGAAACAAAACATGCATAATGAGCAAAATTTCTTAATTGAGATCTTGTACGCACAGGCTCACTAGGATTACCAACAACGTTATTTATGGGATGATCTTTAGAAACCCAATTAGGTACTTCAGGTGTCTCAATTGGTAATGAATCATCTATTTCTGGAGAATCATTTTCTAAAACATATGTATGCTCTTCCACAATAGTTGATTCAACAGTCTTACTCTCTACAGTAGTGTCACTTACAATTACATTTATGGATTCCATCATGGTCTTAGTGCGAAGATTAAAAACACGGTAGGCTCTACTGTTAGGCGAGTATCCTAGAAAAATAGCTTTATCTCCCCGACTCTCAAATTTGGACAGGTGTTCTCTGTCTTTGCATACATAACAAGTACTACCAAAGGTTCTAAGGTACTTAAGATTGGGCTTTTTCTTGTACCAAAGCTCGTAAGGAGTTTGTTTAGAATTCTTTCTAAGATAGACCCTATTGATAATGTGACACGCAGTACGAATAGATTCTACCCAAAAATATTTAGGCAAATTCTTGGCATGTAACATAATGCGTGCCATCTCTTGAAGAGTACGATTCTTTCTCTCGGTGATTCACTTTGTTGAGGAGTCTTAGGAGCACTAAACTCGTGTTTGTAACCGTTATAGTCACAGTACTCTATTATACCAGTGTCTTTGAATTCTCCACCTCTATCACTAAGAATTCTATTTACTTGAGTGTCCTTCTCATTTTCAATCCGAAGAAGTATTTTTAAGAAAGTTGAAAAGTGTCAGACTTTTGTTTTAAGAAGACCACCCATGTAAATCTAGTGAAGTCATCAACCATAACTATAATGTAACCGTGTCCACAGAGATTAACAGTTTGGGAGGGACCCATTAGGTCCATATGGATGAGCTCCAAAGGATTAGAAGTAAGGATATCTTTAACTTTCTTATGAGGTGCTTTAACAATTTTTCCTTCCTCACAGGAACCACAGACAATATTAGAAATGGATTTGATTTTCGGAACTCCTCTAACTATTTCTTGAGAAGTTAATCTACTAATATTATCATAATTTATGTGACCCATCCTGTTATTCCATATCTCATTGTCATTCATTCTGGCAACATTATAGATTTCAGAATTATTCATGACAGTATAACAATTGTCAGGAGTCCTGAATCCTGTAATTATGCATTTACCTTTTTCATTTAAAATTTTGCAATTGTTCTTTGAAAAGGTGACAGTATGATCTGAGTCACAAAATTGTGAGATACTAAGTAGATTGGCCTTTATACCTTTAACTAGAAGAACATTTTCAAGAACATGAAGTCCTTCTTCTTGGAGAGTTCCTTTACCTATGATCTAAGATGATACTCCATCACCAAAAATAACTTTTCCTCCAGCAAAGCTGGTTTTGTTTAAGAGTTTTGTATCATCCCCAGTCATGTGTTTAGAACGTCCAGAGTCTAAATACCAACCAGACGATGTGTGTTAAGCTTTTAAAACAGTAATAAAAATGTTACACTTCATCTGGGGTAATAGATCATCTTTTCTAAACCAAATTGCTCTAGTTTTCATTTTGCGCTTATTAGCTCTCAATTGATAAAATTTGCGAGCATTCGATTTTTGTTGAAAAATGTTTTGCGCATGATTTTGAGTTTTATGAAAGACATGAGCATTTGGTTTAGGAAAGTGTTTAGGAATCCTTCTAGGAAATGTTCTTTTAGGTTTGGTCTTTCTCTTCCTATAGTTAGAGTTTTTGTCTGGTTGTCTAGGCAGTACATAATTGTTATGACTTCTCCTAGAATAGTTAAAATTATGATAGATAGGAAGGTTACAGACAGGTTTAACTAGTCTTCTAGCATAGCAACCATCAAAAGAATGACCGTATATATCGCAGTAGGATCAATAAAGATTGCTCAAAGTTGGGGTCTCCTTAGGAAAGTCTCTAAACATAGGTTTTAAGGAATTTTGAGGTTGAACTCTATTCCTAGATATTACAGTTTTGAATGTAGATTCACTCTTCCTAATAGAGGGGCAGGCGTATTTAGCCTTAGGCGAACTTTCATGTTTAGAGCAACTTGATTCCCCAATGTTAAAATTTTGATGTTTTGAGTCAAACTCAGTTTTTAGAGAATGAAAGTCTGGGCAGGTTTCAATAGGTCTTTTACCTCCTGACACAAACTTGATAGGTTCAAAAGATTTTATTTGTGTCTTCAAATTGGGGCAAAACCCTATTCCAGTTCGATCATCAGAATTGGTTTTTGATTCAGCAATAAATCCATCAAAACAGTTTGAGTTATTTTCAAATTTTGTAAATTTTTTGAAAACAGTTGCTGTCTTTTCTTTAGTTTTTTCCAATTCTAACAATGTCCCTTTATATTTCTTTTCCAGAGTTTCATTTGTTTCAGTCAAATTTCTTAGTTTTTGATCAAACATTTTGATTTCACTTTCATGAGTTAGACATTGGGTAGTATACTCTTCAGCATTAAGTTTTACCATCGGGCTTAGATCTTCTAGATTTTTGGTGAGATCTTTCACAATCTTCTCTAGTCTAGTGCTTTTCTTGAGAGTTTTAGCATAAAGTGTGTGAATATCAGGAAGGTCTTCATTGTCCGAGTCACTAAGTGTAGTGTGTGAAGTGACCCCTAAGGATTCATTTCTTGGACTCACACACCCATTGACATCGTCATTATCGCTTTCCCTTTGACTCACACACCCTGAGGTAGAAATAGCAATGTTCTCATTAATTAAAGCATCTAAACCAGTAACAACATGATTCGAAACAACAGAAGTAGAATTACTAGATTCATCCTCACTAACAAACACAAGCATATCATCATTATATATAATCTTAGCAAAGAAAGACATGCAAGGATCAAAAACATCAGATGACTCAGGTTCCTCATTTTCAGAGTCGCTTGAATCATCCCATGTCTTGCAAATGTTGGCTCTAGCCTGTTTATTTTGAGTGTTCAAGTTAACTCTACAATCTTGTGCAGTATGTCCTAGTTTTTCACATCTAAAGCATTCAGTTTTCTTAAGGTCTCTATTATATCTAGTGTGAGAGTCCTTCTGAGGTTTTTCTTAACTTTTCTCATGAGGTTTATGATTAGAGTGAGTTGGATAATTGGACTTGCCTTGTTTGTTTTCCATGTTGTTTCTAAACTTAATAATTTTCTTAAACTGTTTTGACATTAAGGCAATCTGATTGTCCAAACTCTCTATATCGCATTCCTCATCAGAGTCATCATTGGGAATGTTAAACTCAGGTTTAACCAACTTAAAAGAAAAGCTCAGATTGGAACTAGTCTATTTCCTATGGGACTGGGTCAATTATTTCTTAAATTCTAATTCCATTTCCACAGTTCTTAATTTACTACTGAGTAATTCAGGAGTGAGATTTATGTCACACATTTCCTCAATAGCATATCTTTTGTTGTCAAATTTCTGTGGTAATGATCTCAGAATTTTAGATACAATTTCATGTCTGTCATATGTTATCCCATTAGCATGGAGTTTTGTCACAATATCAGTCAAGTTCATATAGAAGTCATTAAATGACTCAGATTCAGACATAATTAAAGAGTTATACTGTTGAATAAGCATTTGTGTTTTAGCAGCCTTAACTCTAGTGTCACCTTCATGAGCAGTAACCAAGGTGTCCCAAGCTTCCTTAGAAGTGGTACAGGATGAGATTTTTTTGAACTCATGTTCATTTATGGACGTAAATATGGCATTCTTTCCTTTGTTATTGTTGCGAGAAACTTGTTTCTCTTCTTGTGTGAACTCATTTAATACTTTCTTAACCCTCTCATTACTTCCTTCAGTGGCTGGTTTAGTAGGAAAAATGTATCCATTTTCAACAATGTCCCAGACATCATCTCCCAAAGTTCCTTGAATGAAAGCAATCATCCTTACTTTCCAGTAAGCAAAATTGGTTCCATCAAAGATAGGAGGTCTGGTCAGGTTACCAAATCTTTCATTTTTCTCGTCCATGTTTGATTTTCAGAAAATAATTTCAGAAACACAGGATCTTTTTAAAAAAAATTTACAAGGCTCTGATACCAATTGAAAATCTGTTACTAAAGTCGTTTAATATAAAATTAAACTATTTAAGTAACTCCGAACAGTTTTTTGAAGAAACTCTTTTCTTTAAAATCAAAACTAATTAATCACAAGATGTGTTTAAAACATATGTACGAGATCTGTTCAAGATTTGTTAACAGGTTTAATAAATCAGTTTTTAAAACTTTAAACACAGCACAACTAAGAATTAGATGAGAAGATGTAGAAAGATTAAGAACAAGGATTTTTTACGTGGAAAAACCTCACCTAACTGAGGAAACATCCACGACTCCCTCTACGGAGTAAACAAAAAATTCCACTAAAACAAATTTTAACAGTTACAAACTGTATAACAAACATGCATACAACTCAGACCTATATAAGTTTAGGAATGTACCCACTGGTGTCCTTATAACTTCTCTGTAGTTCTGATTGTTGATGTTGTTCTCCCAGTTTGCTAACTTCCAATTTTCTCAAGTTCCTTATGTCGATTCTTGTTCTTGAGATCTTATTACCAACACTTTTAGTGCGGTAGGGTGAAAGTGTTTGTGGAGGTGCTTTCTAACACATGCATGCACACACACACACACACACTTATTTTATACAACCAGTCCTAGCAAATTACATATAATAACTATATGCTGTGATTTTTCTATTTCTCTCTTCTCACAAAACTTAATCTTATTTGACCTTTAAAATAATCCCAAAATCCACGGCTATCTTGCTCAGAAGACGTATCAAGATCTTAATCAATCTCAGGTTTTGAAAATATTTTTGAGATTGAAAATCACCAAGTGCGATTCCAAACTAGGTCAAAGGTCTTGTTTCAAAAGAACTAGAAATAGAAATTTTTTTTGTAGATTTCGAAGTTAAAAATATTTACAGAACCAAATCAACAAATATTTCTCAAGATGAGAAACTAAAATATAGATCGATGTGTAATATAACATGCAAAGTTTTAGATCTAGGGTTTCTATAAAAGAAGAAACATAGATCTAAAAATATGTTTAAGTTGATAACAGGATCTGGGAACGAAGAGGTTACAGCAACATAACTAACAAAATAAACCAACTCTCAACCTCTCAAACACTCAAACACTCAAGTTTGTGTTTGGTATATACAGGACTTGAAAATTGGTTTAGGTTTGAAAAGGTTTTGACGATTTAGGGTTAGGGTTAGGGTTTCTAACTCTTTCTCTCTCTTACGGATTTCTCTCTTTCTCTCTCTTTTCTCTCTACTCTATCTTTTCTCTCTAAAAGGACGAAATGGCAAAAGTCTCAGATGGCTGAGGGAAGGGGTCCTTTTATAGGAGGCTGAGAAGATTCAAGAATAAGGTTAAAAATCAATGGCTCAGATTGAGTCAAGGTTTATTGACTTTGATCTAAGGATTCACGATATGCGGTGATTATAACTCCCCTGATTCGTTCATATGAGGTTCACAGGGATGATGTAAGAGCGCATGCAGATCGTTGATAAAAACGATCTAAGGGCTGTAAATAATCACTAGTTTACTCTCTATAAAGAAACACACACTCAACCAATCAGAATGCAACAGATGTTGGGAAAACATAAGATAACAAACGCGCATCCAAAATAATTAAAAATGAACCCTGAAGTCTCTGCCGCTTTCGGATTCTACCCAAGCAAACATTCAGCCAATATAACCACCAATACATAATTGCATATTGACCCCAAAACTTTTAAAAACAAATTTTAATTAATAAAAACCTTATTTTAGAAGTTTATAAAATCCCAAAAAAATATTAAAAAGCAATTTTTGGGATCTAAACACACTCAGCATATATACACACAATTATATGCAATATGAAATGTATGAGATCAATTCTACTGTGTGTGAGTATTGGTAATATTGTCTAGATCAATCAAGTAAGAGGGATGAAATTGCAAACCAAACTCTGGGGTTCTTTGGTTTCTAGGATAGACACAATTTTGTCACAATGTCCAAACTAGATGAACACTTATACAATACAGACTCAAGTGAGTCAAGAGTATAAGGTGCTTCAATCTCCCCCTTTGGAAATATAAGACAAAATCTCCTTTGAGTCATTTAGGACTCATAGGGTAACGAGTATAAGGTGCCATTATCGCTGATTATCGCTTTCGGAGCACCGAAGCGAGAAAGTATGTGTTCCTGCAAGAACTTAATCACTACTTTGTTGTCATTTGTCTTGGTAGCTATAGCTTCTACCCATTTAGAAACGTAGTCTACCGCAACAAGGATGTATAGGAAACCAAAGGACGGGGGAAAAGGTCCCATGAAGTCAATGCCCCAACAGTCGAAGATCTCAATAATGAGTATGGGGGTAAGGGGCATCATGTCTCGTCGGGTAATGGCTCCCATCCGTTGGCACCTATTGTAAGATTTACACGCAGTGTTCACATCTCGGAATATTGTGGGCCAATAGAGGCCGCATTGCATAATTTTAGCAGCCGTCTTTTTCATCAAAAAGTGGCCTCCACAAGCTTCCGAATGACAAAACTGGATGACTTTCGGGATCTCATCATCCGGTACACATCGTCGGATGATTTGGTCGGCGCAATATTTAAAAAGGAAAGGATCGTCATAGAAGGACATGCGCGACCAAGTAATAAACCTCTTTTTATCTTGCGGTGTCCAATTGGGAGGGACGGCTCCCGTGACAAGGTAGTTTACTATATCCGCAAACCAGGGCAAAGAGAGGTAGCAAGGAGTTTCTCATCCGGAAAGTATTCGTCTATGGGTATGGGATCACTAGGTACGTCGAACGAAAGCCGTAATAAGTGGTCGGCAACGACGTTTTCTACCCCTTTCCTATCTTTAATGGAGATATTGAACCCTTGTAGGAGTAGGATCCACCTTATGAGACGCGTCTTTGCATCTTTCTTTGCCAGTAGGTATTTCAATGCCGCATGGTCGGTGAAGCAAGTAATGGGAGAACCGATAAGGTATGATCAAAATTTATCAAGGGCAAAGACTACTGCTAGCAACTCCTTCTCCGTGGTAGAGTAGTTGAGTTATGGTCCGGTAAGAGTCCGACTAGCGTAGTAGATGACATGAGCCTTCTTATATTTTCTTTGGCCCAACACAACCCCTATCGTATAATCGCTAGCATCACACATAAGTTCGAATGGTAAAGACCAATCCGGAACTTTCATGATGGGAGCGGACACAAACATGGTTTTCAGTTTTTCAAAAGAGCTTTGGCATGCTTCCGTCCACTCGAATGGGGTGTCCTTCATGAGTAGGTTGCTTAAGGGTCTAACGATGGAGCTAAAGTCCTTAATGAACCTTCGATAAAACACCACGTGGACCAACAAGGAGCGCACGTCCTTTTTCAATTTTGGTGGGGGAAGATAAGCTATGACATTTATTTTTTCCCTATCGACTTCTATTCCCTTGGATGATACTATGTGGCCAAGAACTATTCCCTCGGTGACCATGAAATGGCATTTCTCCCAATTCAGCACTAAGTTCTTTTCCACACATCGGGCAAATACTTTTTCCAATTTTTCTAGACAAATATCGAAAGAGGTGCCAAAAACGCTGAAATTGTCCATGAACACTTCGAGTCCTCTCTTGACCATGTCGCTAAATAGGCTCAAAATGGACCTTTGAAAGGTCGCAGGTGCATTACATAAACCAAATGGCATACGTTTGTAGGCAAACGTACCAAAAGGGCAAGTGAAGGTCATTTTTTTCTGGTCAAGTACATCTACCTCAATCTGATTATATCCGGAATAACCATTGAGGAAGCAATAGTAAGGGTGGCCCGCTACTCTATCAAGCATTTTATCAATAAATGGCAAGGGGAAATGGTCTTTCCTAGTTCTCGCATTGAGTTTTCGGTAATCAATGCAAACGCACCACCCGGTGGTGGTACGTTAGGGAACTAGCTCTCCCTTAGCATTCTCAATCACTGTCATGCCCGACTTCTTCGGGACGACTTGAATAGGTCTCACCCACTTACTCTCCGAGATTGGGTAGATAATCTCGGCATCCAATAACTTGATAATTTCGGTTCTCACTACTTCTTTCATATTGGGATTTAGCCTTCTTTGCATTTCTCTTGAGGGCTTGACATCTTCTTAGAGATGGATCTTGTGAGTGCAAATCAAAGGACTTATCCCCTTCAAATGAGCAATGCACTAACCAAAAGCACTTTGATGCTTTCTCATAATTTTAACAGTTTACCCTCCTGCTCTTCATCTAGGTTAGAGGAGACAACAACGAGAAATGTCTCATCCTCTCCTAGGTAAGCATATTTAATATGGGAGGGGAGTTTCTTCAATTCAAGGGTTGGAAACTTTTCGTTATAGGGAACCATGTGTGTATCCCTCAGTGGCAATTCCTCAAATCTAGAAACCTAATTTACATCTCTCGCGTCCTCGTTCGACGCTCTCACATCAAGTAATTCTCTCAACTCCTCAACCTCCATCTCGAATTCAGTGTACGTCCCCTCACTCTCGTAGCTCGACACTAAATATGACCCTAAGGCGTCTCCATAATAGTTCTCCTTAAAGTACTCCTCTACTATCTCATCTATGAAGCTCACTGCGTGAAGATCATCTTCTTCCCCCGTATGCTGGGCTATATGGAAGATGTTGGTATCTAAGGTCATGTTCCCAAAAGTGAGTTTCATTTGCCCATTCCTAGTGTTGATGATAGCGTTAGCCGTAGCTAAAAATGGGCTCCCGAGAATGATGGGAACATGGTTGGTTGAGACGAAGTAAGGCTCCGTGTCCCAAATGACAAAGTCTACCGGGAAGTATAAAGTGTCAACTTGGACGATCATGTCCTCAACTATACCTCGTGAGATCTTCACAGTTCGATCCGCTAATTGGAGAGTGATTCTTGTGGGCTTGAGGTCGCCCAAATTAAGTTGCCTATAGATGGAGTAAGGGAGGATATTGACACTTGCTCCCAAATCAAGTAAGGCTTTTTCGATTTTGTTTTCTCCAATGATGAAGGAAATGGTGGGTGCACCGGGATCTTTGAATTTAGTCGGGAGATCGTTAAGTAGAATGGAGCTCACGTTTTGTGCTAGAAAAACTTTTTTCTTTACCTTCATCTTTCTCTTTACCGTCAACAAGTCTTTGATGACTTTTGCATAAGCTGGAATTTGCTTAATGGCATCGAGGAAAGGTAAATTCATCTTTACTTGCTTTAGCTCGTCTAGCACGTCCTCACGTGGGTTTCCTTTATGGGAAGGAATCAACCTTTGAGTAAATGGTGCCGCGGTGGGTGGTTTCACTACTACCTCGGGCTCACTAGCATCCTCTTTGTCACTCTCATTCAAGGGGACATCTTCGGCCTCTTTTGTGCCGGGCAAAATCTCCTTGTCTTTCGTTGTGTCGTGTGGGGGGTGATAAATCAACGACTCTCCCACTACGAAGAGTGGTCACAGATTGACATTGCTCCTGATGTTCAGTAGAGGTGGAGCTAACACTAGTTTGACCTTGGGGAGGTCTTTAGCCTTGGGTAGGAAACTTGCCCTTCTCTTGGACACTCAACGAGGATTGTATCTTTGACATACTTGTATTTATGTCGCTAATCAGGCGATCATATCTAGCATTGGTTGCAGTCTGGCTAGTGATAAATTGATTCATAGTATCCTCGAGAGTTCTCCGCGGTGGTGGGATATATGCCCCTTGAGGTGGTGGTGCTTGCACATGTCCTTACATGTGTGGAGCTTGTTGAAAGTGTTGTGGGGGAGGAGGGGCAACATGTGAAGTAGGGTTTATCGCAGCATGTTTTTGCCCATAGCTAAAACCAGGATGATTTTTCCATGAAGGGTTGTAAGAATTCCCATGCGGTGCACCGAAATTACCCTTAAATCCTCCTATACCACTAACTTGCTCCTGAAGCATCACTTTATAGGCGGGTATAGTCGGGCATTCCTCAGTTGAATGACCCGCCTCACAAATATCACACACCTTCTCGACGGGGTTGGGTATGGATCCAGTTGGTCCTCTTCCATATACCTCACATAGGTCTCTAAATCCTTTCTCAAGCGTACCTAATCGACTGTCCGTCATAGAATTCTTATCTACGTGAAATAGCCCAGACGCCGCTAGAGTGGTGGTCACTTGACGATTTCAATTTTGAGCATTGGGATCAGATGTATCCCAGGATTGGGTAGTCTCGGTGACATACCTCAGGTGAAACTCAGCATCGTGGGCGTCTAGATCGATAAAAGGACCACTACCCATGGTTTCAACGAGTTGTTTGGAATTAAGACTCAGCCCATTATAGAGGAAAAAATGATTTGTGCCGTATAAAATCCATGATGGGGGCATGAAGTAACTAACTCATTAAAACGCTCGTAACATCGATGAAATGGCTCATTTTCTGATTGTCTGAACGCTTGAATTTGAGCCTTTATGGAGATTATTCGATGTGGTGGGAAGAATTTCTTAAGAAATCTAGAATGCAACTCGTTCTAAGATGAAATCAAGCTTGGAGGTAAAGACCATGGCCAGGTCTTCGCTTTATCTTTTAGCAAAAAGGGGAATAGTTTGAGGCAGATCACCTCTTGTGTGCAAGTTTGATCATTAAGAGTATCGCACACATCCTCAAATTCCCTAATGTGAAGATATGGCTTTTCAGAATCCATACCATGGTAATTGGGTAACATCTGGATCATTCCGTTTTTAAAAAGAAATTTCCCGGCATTATATGGGAGTATAATGCATCCTGGAGTGACAGTGCGCTCGGGAAATAATATTTCTCTCAGCGGGCGGTATGGGGCCTCTTCCTCACCGGCGGCTGCACTTTCGTGTTGTGACATTTCTCTATCTCTTAAAGACTCGGTGTCCTCACTTGGTGTTCTCGAAGTGTGCTCGGAGGTGTGTCCTAAAAAGGAAAATGGAGTGTTATTTGAGATTGAGTGTGATGGTGTGGGTGGTGGAATCCAGAACTGTGGGGCGTTAGGAGTGTGAGGGCTATCGGGGTCGTACTCAACTATTGGATTTTCGTGAATGCTAGTTGGAGTATTATGGGGTGTGGGAGTGAGTTCAGAATTTTGCATTAACAGCTTGTGAGAGATGATGATGAATCTTTTGTGCTTTTTGAAATTTTTATATGTTTTTGGATTTTTGGAAATTTTTGGTCAAAGCTTTAGATTGACTCGATCTAATCCTAAGTCTACCTAATTCCCCGACAACGGCGCCAAAAACTTGAAGCAACTCAGAAAGTGTCTCTAATGTGCGTTCACTCTAGTCTCAAGTGCAATCCTGTCGCGTTAGTAATAAATCCGATAAGTCGGGATCGTATCCAGAGGGAAATAGGACAATGGAATTGTAACGACGTTAGACAGATGAATGAATCCTAACTTCGACTCTAAAAAGGAAAAGGAAAAATGATTTGGTTTGTGGATTGACTACACTAGATGCAATTATGAAATTATGAAAAGATGCAATTATACTAAATTACCTAGAATACTGATGAAAAATGATTTAAAACTTTAATATGTGATGAGAAAAACAAGACGGGAATACAATCTCCCAACCCTAGTGTATTACATGTATAATACTAATCTTAAATTTAACTGATTAATTAGACCCAGAATTTAGTACTCCCAAGCATTACGTATATGAGATTCAAGCCCGCACCATACTTAATCAGAGGACGAGTAAATCGGTATCGCGATAGTTACACTCAAATTGCATTTGGAAGCATCCCGGTTACCCGGAAGCAAACGAGATCCAAAGTTCTACAATTTTTGTGTTCCTATGCAATACGGTCGTAATAAATCACTAAATTCAGAGGATTAATGTTATACACATGCAACTATCACATCAGGCTGGGTTCATGTATCCCGGCCTTAGAAAATCTAACCTAGCATGCTGAATTTAATGAAAATAATTTTTGAACTGCAGAAAAACATGATTAAACTAAGGGAAATTTGTGGAATGATGTAAAAAGGAATTAAATAGAGGAAATAACTCACTAATCTTACCAAAGCAGTGACAACAACAATTAAGAACACTTGGAAACACAGAAATCTGAATAATCTTCACTTTTGATATTAAAAGAATAAACTATCTCTAAACTAGGGTTTTACAGAAAAGTATGGAAAATTATATTAATTATCCGTGCTAAAAACGATACTAACTCGGGTTTATATACTCTACACAATTTCAGGAGTTTTAGTTGCACTAGGACTCTTCATAGGAGAAGGATAAGAAATTAAAATCTCGACAGCCGGATTGGTTCGGGGCTCATGCGGATCGATCTGCCTGGAATGCGGATCGATTCTTTTATTTCTGGGGTGGACCGGTTTGTTTATTTTTCCTCCCTCTTCGGTTTTCTTTCAGTCCGGGCTTCTCTGGAATATACACTGCGGACCGGTTCGGCCTTCCTGCGGATCGGTCTGCCTCTTTGACTTTTTTCTCCAATTTTGACTGCTCATAACTTTTGTTCCGGGACTCGATTGAGGTGTCGTTTCTTCCTATGTGCTCATGAATGTGATATCTTCAACTTCTCTTTAGGTTCCTCATCCGAATTTTGAGTAGAAATTACACTTTTGCCCGTTTGACTTTCCTTCTTTTCTTTTTCGATTCTTTCGGTTTCTTTCTTCCTTTTCTTGACATTAAATACCTGCAAAATTAGTATGAAATACCAGAAACTCGGTGTACTCGTTAGGATAAGTCAGTAGCAAGATTATAAGCTAAAGTCAAATCAATTACATTGTTCGAGGTCCTAAAAGTAACTAAATTAAGGGATAAATTGGGAAGAATTTATGCCTAATCAGTCGCCTTCTGAAGAGAGTTAAGGCTAAAGTTATTTTGGGCTTAAATTGTATTGTAATCAATTCACGAGAATGAGAATGTAATTAAGGGAAGCGTGAGTGAGCTTATGGCATGAATCGATAGGGTAAGGAAGAATTATCTACTGAAATAGAACAAGGGGTAACTAGGGCCCTTAGATTAGAGAATAATACTCCATTAAATATTATAGTGAGAATAATCGTAAATTGAATGTACGGTGAGTATTCGAGTGATATATACTATGTACAACTAATGAAAATTAGGTTATGTGAATACCTATTGAATATACACATATATAGATTATGTGTGTACCTATTATATGAATGTTGTTATGTTAACATACATATGCTTCCTGCTATCATGAAGTTCCCGTACAGTGGGCAATCCCACCTTGTCGATTTTAGGGAGGTCTGGATTTGTGCCCCAGAACATAAAACTTAGGGCGGCTCACTATGTGTCGTGTATTAGTGTGTCCGGCGTGTCATTTTGGTACGTTAGGTGTGTGCGTAGCCCAAAGGCTTAGAACTATGTTCACCTCGATTTATGATTTGATTTTTGGGTTCGAGGAGACATACTAAACCGATTGTCCCTATTTAATACGAGAGGTAGTTGGACTGATAGCAGAGTATGCCCTTGTTTCACGGTGGTCCTTTTGAGAGAAGTTGTAATGATATGTATATAACGTGTGAGAAACGTTAACTAACGGGTGAAGTACAGTATGGGCAGTACGAGAATAGAGACGTGTTCATATTCAGAAATACTAAGTCTAGTTAGCTTGGGTAGAGTATCTAGGTGGGTTAAGTAGAAACATTAGGCATGAACAATAGTTGAAAGGTGAGGAAACTCAAGTGAGTGTACATGAACCTAACATGTGTAATCAATAACTGATTTTAAATGGTGATAAATACTTGCAAAATGTTTTCAAAATGTTTTGGGTACTAACCCTTGCTTTAAAATATTTTTTAAAATATTTTAGGTGTCCATCCATAGGGACGACAGACTTGATGATTCTTTATAAGGACATAGCTACAGCCCTGTGGAGGCTTGAAGAGTTTTTGCTTAGACGCAACGATCATTTCATTTCTAGCATAGGAGTTATCTCAGTATTTCAGTCTGAGCACGTTGGCCCCATTTGAGACTTTATTCATTTAACATTTCAGTTTCAAACTTGTATTCAGATATTCATTTTAGTTGGATATATTATTCTGGTTTTAGGATTTTTAGTCGATCGTTTATTCGGCATGACTTTATTTATTGATCTACTTGAGATGGTTTGGACTATAGTATTTTGTGAATTTTTTAAATTCAAGTTCCTGCATATTATTATTATTATTGTATTTAATGCAAGATAAAATTTTACACCAGCTTAATTAACTAATAAGAGATTAATAGTTAATTTAATTTTTCGATAGTAATGCTAAGATTGAACCATGTTGTAAATACTGTTTTAATTTGATAAAGGCATGATCACACGGTATATAATTTGGCAGGGTGTCAGTCTAGGACTACTCAAACTTTTTAGATTCTAAACACACATTCATAAAATCATGTCCTTACACATGCAATGTTCAAGCAAGATTGCTTGACAAATCTCAACATCTCACTTCATTAGGCACACAATAGATATCTTGGAACGATTGGTACATCTCAACTTAATGAAATGGGGTTGTACTCCCATCTTACATGGGTGACATCACATGGGGCTTAAATTTTTCTAGAGTGGGATAACTAATGATTTTCGGCACGAAATGAGAACCTTCAATATATCCGTGCTCCAAGGGGTTCTTATTCTTCATTTGATCCCCTAACTTATTCTCTAACCTCTGAATGGAACTTTTATAGGGACTTTCATTTTTCGAATGGTTATCCCCAAACCCTTATCTCCTCAACCCTCCTCATCTTCATTTAGACAATGTATGGGATGAATCTCTATTCCCATATGCTCCTTGGGGAGTTGCCTCGTGTCCAGTAGGTGGTCCACGACGTATGGGTATTAGCTTATCTAGGGCCAGAAACTTTGAAAGTATGGAGAATGCACTCGCCCTCTGTTGAGAGGGGTGCCTTATGCTTACTTTTTTGGGGATATAAGTCTTACCAGGCCTAAAACATTGGTCTCATATCCTCAATTGATATTCCACTTTCGATTCTTCCCATTTTAAGTTGATAGGATTACAACACATTTGTGTGTCTTACCCCCGATGGTCCGTCTTTCTTTGGTGCACTAAACAAATCTACCCATTACTGCAGGAGTATGGGGGTTTTCCACACCTTTCGCAGCTCTTTCTGTAATAATCTGAGTAAGAGCCAACATCCGTGATTGCATTTTTTCCTAGTTAGAATTCTCACTTTTAAATCTCCGGTAAGCTCAATGATATCTTAAGTCGGTGAACTACTTGAAGTATGCATTTCGCCTGGAAGCGACAAGCCTGATGACATTTCTGACCACCAAATTTATGTATCAAATAATAAATTTTTCTTAGAAAATGTAGAGCATATGGCTGAAAAGTAATATAAAATCAACGCTTCTGGGTTGATGATTTCACTCAGAATCCCTAGATCTATTGAATAAACAAAAGGAATTTTTTAAACTTAATCTACTACAATAATAACACATTTTGACTTAATACCTAGAAGATAAAAAATCAGACATAACCTCTAGATTTTAACACCATTACTTTTTCGTTAAAATACTTCTTAATTTATAATCTAACTTTATCCACTAATTTTATTTGGATAAAAAATGCCCTTCTTCCTCACTTCATCTTCTTCCCCAAATTCAATAACTTCTAACCCCAATTTCAAAACCCCATTTTCTTTATTTTCCCCCATCCATTTAATCCATCTCACTACAAATCACCATCACCACTAAAGCTTCAACACCACAACAAACCCTCCACAAAATTATTAGCATAATCTTTTTTTGAAGATATATGTTCAGGGTGGAAAAGCTGGCGATAAACCCATGTCCTTTCTTCATCAATGACAGCTGGTTCAAGATGTACAATATAGAATTTAAAAATCTATATATATTATACATTTACATGAATAATTATATAATTTAAATGATGATTGCCCATTCATTAGACTCTAAGTAACATAGATTGATGACATAAAAATGGAAAGCTTCTGATTCAAATTCATTATCAACGATTCTAGGTTTACATGAACAATCGAAAACATAAATGTTGATTATGCATCCATAAAAATGTGGATCACCCGACTCATATTATTTTTAAAAGATGTATAACTCAATTAACGGATTTAAGACATGATGTAGAATGAAAGTACATGTTCGTGCCCAATAACGAATGATGGAGGGCGTACTTAGTGGGTGGTATGTTGTGGTGTTGGTACTTGATGGTGATGGTGATTTGTAATGGACTGTATTAAATGGATGGAAAGAAATAAAGAAATGTGTTTTCGAAATTAGGGTTAGGAGTTATTGAATTTAGGAAAAAAGATAAAGTGGGGAAAAAGGGCATTTTTGTTCAAATAAAATAAGGAGGCAAAGTCAATTTACAAATTAAGAGTTTTTTAACAGAAAAGTAACGGTATTAAATTCTAGGGGTTATATATAATTTTTCATCTTTTGGGGGGTTAAATCAAAATATGATATTATTGCAAGGGTTAAGTAAAAGAAGCCTGAAATAAAATGAATATGAACTTCTTATGATCACATGATCAAAAACCAGAAATATGATGGTGAATAGTAATTTCGCTCAAAATTTCACTGAAACTAAGTTCAAGTTCATATAATACCTTGAAAACGAGTTGAAGATGAGAAAAGGGCAAAAACTTAACCCAAACCTTCAAACTATAGATCCAGATCTGAGATAACTCAGATATGTCCTATAATTAGGTAATGAGCGAGTTTGCCCATGAAAAAAAATTGATTTTGTAGTCCTTCCCACAAATGGTGTCAATGTGATGTCACAAGAATAAAATCCAGAGCATGAGAAGAACTCAATGAGTATGTGGAAGAATAGTTCATGAGTACGATGATGAACAATAAAGTGCAGTAAATAAGATAACATATCAACACATAGATATAAAGTGGTTTAACCAATCGACCTGCATCCACTATGGGTAAAATTGTTCTCCACTATCCGTGGAGTGTTATACAAGTTACACTTTGAGTACTTTCTCTTTCTAACAATACATTCATAGAGTTTTGGTATGTTTTACGATAGATTGACATAATGAACAAGTGGTAAGGTACATGATATCTGTAGGAGTCTTGGGGTGTAATGTGCACCTTAAGTCACATGGTTCATGATCAATGTTATCCTCCTCTTAGATATTTTTATTCGTCCTTCTAGAAGTTGTATTGAATGCATGAACATTCCCTCACATGCATTGAAAATTGTGCTCGCGAGTATGCATGCTTAAAATGTCTTGAATACCCTTTTAGTGAATTCTATATGATTTTAGCTTTTGTTGAAACTTGGTCGGCTTTATGAGGCCGGGGGTGAAAAACATTCACAGTTTAAAGATGAGACCATTTCTAGGATCATCATCGCATACAGTTTAATCTCATGTAATTAATATCACCAAATAATTATTTATAACATACAACACAAAAATCACATAACATTCAAAATTTAATTGTCATCTAAATTATGCACTTTATTATTATTATTATTATACTACACTAGTAATAATGAATCCATTTATTAATTTATTTATCAATAAATAAATAATCAATAAATATCATAAAATATGGGGTATTATAGGCTAAAATTACACATGAGAAATAATTTTCATGAGAAATTTTCTAAGTTAAAAAGTTTATGGAAATCGGGGAAACAACTTACGCTCAATGATATGTTACATGTCCTAACATTTGCAAGAACCTAGTTTCAAGATCATTTCTTAGAAACAAGGGATTCAAGTTGGTGTTTGACTTTGATTGATTTTGTACTTGTTGAAAATGGCATGTATGTGGGTAAAGGGTATTTGAGGGATGTAATTTTTAAATGAATTTAATGACTCTTATGCCTGCTATCCATTAGATGAATACATCTTTTCCTTATTTGATTGAGTAAAGTGATAATTAAAATGGTCGATTAGGTCATGTTAATTATGATTATGTGTGTTACTAATAATGATACCATACATGACCCTTGTTATTAAAAAGGCTATTAGACTCCCCAGCTATCCTCAGGAAGGATCAGAGGTTGGTTCATAACCTTAAACAAATCGTTACTTGGGTCGCAAACCTCCGATGTTTTCAATAATTAGCCACGACATTGTAGCAGACCCTAGTCACACCTTTTCTTCCCTAAAAAGTTCAGTCACACCAATATACTCCCCCAATAAGGCTAAAAAATCATGACACTATTGTTTATCCATGACTAACAGTTTGGGGAAGACCTCGAATTAAAGAGAAGTAGCCTCCCCTAACTCATTGTGCATGACCTCAAGATCATCCTATGGCAATCTTGTAACAGTTCTAGACCCCATGGATCTCAGCAGCACTCCTATAACAAGCCTGGTGTGTAGTTGAAAAGCAAAACATTGTTTCACCTACTGCCATTAGTCAAACTCATGTATTGATTATTTTAGTAGGAGTATTATTTTTGCCATACTCGGTCAGGAGATGTTCCTAGTGGCGATGTCTCATCCTGAGGGAGGATCGTCCACTCACTTGTACTACATAGAGGTGGAGACCTCTAAGGAGGTGGTGATACCGCTTGATTCGATTCCAGTCGTTAGGGAGTTCGTTGATGTACTCCAAGATATTTCGGGATTACCTCCTAGTAGAGAGATAAACTTTGTTATAGATTTAGCACCAGACACTCAACCGATAGCCCGCATACCTTACCGTATGGTTCCAGCGGAGATGAGGAGCTACGGGATGAGATAGAGCATCTGTTCAGTCAGGGGTTTATCCGTAGGAGTACTTAGCCTTGGGGTGCTCCTGTGCTATTTGTGAAGAAGAGGGTAGAATATTTGAGGTTGTGTGTAGATTACAGGGAGTTGAATAAAGTCACGATACAAAATAAGTATCCGTACCCCGAATCAATGACTTGTTCGACCAATTGAGAGGATGTGCCTTCTTCTCAAAGATTTACTTGAGATCGGGATACCATTAATTGCGTATCAGGGAATAGGATGTCTCGAAGACTGCCTTCTTAACGAGATATGGTTCCTACAAGTTAGGGTTATGCCTTTTGGCATAACCAAGGCCCCAACAGTGTTTATGGACTTGATGAATAGGGTATTCAGAGAGTTCTTGGACCGATTCGTCATTATCTTCATTGATGACATTTTGGTTTACTCCCAGACCGAGGAGGAGCATGCCGAGCACTTGAGATAGGTTTTACAGACACTGCGTCAGCACGAGTTATATGCAAAATATAAGAAGTGCGAATTTTGGCTGAAGGAAGTTCAGTTTTTGAGGCACATCATTTCTGATGGGGGGATATCTGTTGATCATGGGAAGGTATCAGCAATAAGGGAGTGGGGACAGCCAATGACACCAATGGAGATACATAGTTTCTTGGGCCTAGCAGGAAACTACAGGAGATTTATTCAGGGATTCTCGAAAATAGTGGGTTTATTGACACATTTGACTCGCAAAGGGGTACCATTTATCTGGAGTCATGCTTGTCAGTTAGCTTTTGATGAGTTGAAGGACAAGCTGACTTCTGCACCAGTGTTAGCATTACCCAGACTAGGAGTGGAGTATCTAGTCTACACTGATGATTCATTAAAAGGACTTAGGAGTGTACTGCAGCAGGAGTGTCAAGATATAGCTTATGCTTCCCGTAAGCTTAAGCCTCACAAGAAGAACTACCTCACCCACAACTTGGAGTTAGTAGTAGTCGTATTTTCACTTTGAATCTGGAGACATTATCTTCTGTGGGAAAAATTCCATTTATTCACAGACTACAAGTCATTACAATACCTCTTCATGTAGAAGGAGCTGAATATGCGTCAACGTCGGTGGCTCGAGTTTGTGAAGGATTATCAATTCGATATCCAATACCACCCATGGAAGGATAAGTGGTAGCAAACGCATTGAGTCATAGGCCAGTAGGTGAGGTGGTCGAGGTGTGGAAAGCAAAGTGGAAGGAGTTGGGACACCAGGATGCAGTGGCCCAATCATTCATATATATGATGACAGTTACGCCCCACATCATTACGAGAGTTATACAGGCTCATGTAGCAGACCCGTTCTGCCAAGAGTAGATAGTAAGATTACTAGCAGAGGGGGTTGAGTCTTATACCGTTAGTTCAGATGGGGGCTTATGCTTCAATGGAAGATTAGTTATTCCTGAGGGGGAAGACTTATGACACGAGGTAATTACAGAGTCGCATGGTTCGCGATTCGCAGTTGACATGACTCAGAATGTGTCTCTAAAGTGTGTACTCTATAGGCTCAATTCCAAGCCTGTCGTTCAAGTAATAATCCGACAAGTCGGGTATCGATCCTCAGGGAAAAAGGACAACGAAGTTGTGACGACGGGATAAGACGGAGGAATCCTAACGATGACTCTAAAAAGAAAGGAAAAGATTTGATTTTGGTTTTTGGGATTGATTACACTAAATGCAATTATGAAACTATGATAAAATATGCAACTAACTAAATTATCTAAATGAAGAATGAAGAATTAAATTGAACTTTTTAACTAAATGATGAGAAAATAGGATGGGAATACAATCCCCCAACCCTAGTGTAATGCAGTGACAATGTTGATCATAAATTTATCCGATTAATTCAAACCCGGAATTTAGTAGTCCCAAGCATTATGTATACGAGGTTCAAGCCCGCGTCATACCTAATCTGAGGATGAGTAAATCGGTATCGCGGTAATTACACTCAAATTGTACTCTAAATCATCACGAGTACCCATAGGCAAACGAGATATAAAGATCTACAATTCTTATGAAATTACGCGATACGATCAAAATTAATCATTAAATTCAGCGGATCGACGTTATACACATGCACTAACACATCAGATTGGGTTCATGCATCCCAACCTTGAAAAAAACCTAGCCGGACATGTTACTTTGACTAATGCAGGAAATAATAACGTTGCATGTGTATGAATTCATGATAAAACTAAATCTAAACATGTAAATATGTATTATGAATGCGGAAATAAGTTGAATCAAATAGGAAAAACTAAGCATGCAAGAACAATAATAAGAAACAAGAATCTTGAATTAAAACTTGCAAAACAAACCTGAAACAATGAATTCTTGAAGTAATTTATGCCCTTGATGTTCCTAGATGTTCCTCCTCTTTCTTTCTCTCAAAAACTCTCTAAAAATAACCCTAAACGCTGCCCCTAGGTTAATACCTCCGTTCCCCACAAGTTTGGAGTGTTTAAAACCTATTAGGAGTCTTTGGGACAAATCAGCACAAAAGGAAAAAATCGCGTGTCAGGTACATGCGAACCGGTTCCCATGTACCTGGCTGGGGTTCGCGTGTACCAGGCTGGTCTTGCCTTCAACACTTAGATTTTTTTTCTGGTTTTTCTCTTCTTTTCTTGGATTTTTCTTCAACTTCAACTGAGCATAACTTTTCAACCGTAGCTCGGATTTGGGTGACGTTTCTTCCAGTGTTCTCGTTTTTCCGAGCTCTTCAACTTCCCAGAAGGCCCCACCTCCAGAATCGGGCTGTAAAATTACAAAAATGCCCTTGAACTTGCCTTCCTAGCCTTTCTTCTATGATTTTTCCGCAACTTCAAGGGGTCATAACTCTTTCATCGTAGCTCGGATTGAGGTTCCGTTTTTTCCGGTGTTCTTGTAATTGAAAGATATTCAACTTTCTAGTTGGACCCACTTCCGGAATAAGGCTGAAAAATTACGAAAATGCCCTTGAACTTGCCTTCTTAGCTTTTCTTGCACTGTCTTGCTTCCTCTTTTGCACTGCTTGCATAATTAACCTGTAAAACCAATAAGAGAAGCAAGAAACACGAAATACTCGCCAACGAAGGTTAGTAGCATAAATGTGAATCAAATCCGTATCTGTTACATCACTCGGGTTCACAAAAGTACTGAAATTAGGGGAATAAATATACAATATTTATGCCCAATCAAACCCCCCTAACTTAGAACTTTGCGCATCCCGAGCAATGTAAAAGAATGAAAGTAAGAGTTAAGGACACTTCAAGGACTTTATTGGGATAGAATACCACTTTCGCGGGCAAGCGATTGCATTTAGCGTATGCAACAAGCCTTTAAACCTCTAGGTTACCCTAGTAGGATGAGTTGTGTCTCGTGAGGGTTTTCAGTGAATATACCCACAAAATTCGACTCAAAGAAAATTCAAAATACGCAAAAATTGTACAATTCAAACTTTTCCATAAAATAGTCATCATCAAGTCATATTTACAAGTCTCAAACCGTAGTGTGTGTGCGAAGCCAGAAATACAACCGCCAATTTCCATCGATTGATCATTACGTTACTTATCCGAAAATTCGTTTTGATTTCAATCTCTCACGGAATGCACTCACAAACGAATCTCTCGGATTATGGCTATTCTCTCGGCATGCGTGATATAAGGAGTAAATATAATGGAAGCAAATACACACATGCATTTAGAAAGACAGAAATTTTATGGTGAAGGGATCTCTTCAACGGATTACGGTTTTAAAAACGGGAACATCGCCTCTACTTCGCGCATTTAACCTCTTATATTATCTTTTGTTGTATTAACTCTCCACGCGGTACTCAATTTTCGCAATTTGGACTCGGTTAGGACTTTTTCGGGTTAAAGGTTGCATTGGGTAAAATGAAAATGGTAGGGAAGGTTGGAATTGGAAAAGTTATTTATGATGTCCGTTGGTGCTTTTTCTGGGCTATTGCTCATTTTTTCTTCTTTTTCTCTATTTTTTCTGTTTTTCACTCCTTTTCTTTTCTCACTATTTTTGTTGAGCATATTTATTTTTTTCTCTTGCCCCTTTTTATGCACTCTTCGGACTCAAATTCTGGGATTTTTCAACTTTCACAATTCCGGGCCATTTTGGGTTTTTTGGGTTGTCAAACGAAAGGAAAAATTATTCGGCTCAATTTGGGTTGCAAAGGGTAATTTTTCGCTACTTTTTTTCTGGCCAATATTTTTGGGTGACAAATGAGGGCCTACTTCATTGTCCAAAATACCAATTGCGTTACCATATGCGTTTCGAGGTGAATTTAAGTTTAGAGACTAATTTGGCACGATTTTCAAGGCAACAATGCACACATTTTTTAAAACCGATCAAAATGAAAGGATTGAGATCCTTGACAACTTATTAAGCGCTAAAAAGAACTTTGAGTTAACAATTAACTCGGATTGATTTAAAAAACTCGCAAAACGTGATAGGCTAGAATCTCACCGGGTTTGTTAATCTCCACATTTATTCGTTAAGTCGTCAATTTTCGCTCAATTTCCATCTTTAGTCAATTTCGGCTTTGTGTATGTTGGATATTTACAATTTGAGACTCCAATTTGACTTTTAATGATATTTTTGAAAATTTTGAATTCCAATTTTTATTTATTTTGAACAAAAATATTTTTGGATTTTTCAAAATTTTATGATTTTTTTGGAAATTTTGGGCATTTTTGAAAATTTGTGAAGTTTTAGAAATACGCACTTGTGACCCCCCCTAACTTAGACTTTTGCATTGTCCTCAAGAAAAAAGGACGAAAATCTAACTCAAGGCGAATGAAAAGTGCGGAAAAATAAAACAAACAAATATGAAAAATGCAACAAGACACTATATGACACTCATGCATGACTCAAAAATGCAACAACAATCACCCCATACGCGTCGGGGGTGCGACGACCTCTCATCTCTCCACAAACTCACCCGACCCCACTTACGGGGGTCGATGCTCTCCTTGTCACTCCCGTCCTAGGATTATATTCCAATAATCGGAACAAGTTGGGACCTCGCCCATAGATAAAGGATAGACCGGGAGACTCGTCGTGACTAATTAGAAAGGGATCCTCGTGATGCTGACTCAAAGCATGGTCAACGTGCACTGACTCGGAGGGGACACCTAGGTTTCTTTCAATTTTTAAGACGCATGGGTCGGGCTCTAAGTCGGATGAACCATAACTTTTATCCTCACTCGCCTTCGGGACCTCTAGTGGTATGGGTGGATGGTCACAAAGAAGAAATTCATTGATTTTATCTTCCCATTCACTTTCTTCTAGGTGTCTAAATGAATCCATTAGAGTTTGGACTTGGTCATTAAGGCTCTCATCTAGTCTCTCATCCACCGGACCGAATTCTTTTTCAAATTCTTCCATGCTCATGTCCCCTAGATCTCTCTCTCTCGTGGTGCCAACGTCCTCTCTAACTTGCTCGCTTTCTAACTCCACCATTTTTCTCTCTTCTAACCCCTCTCTCTCTCGCTCTATTGCGGTCACTACACACCTCTCTTCCACTTTTCTCTCCGCGTCACAACTACCACCGTTACTTGATGAAATAGGGCACACTCCTAACGACTCTCTCTTGTGGGACCCTTTATTATCATGATTTATCATTAAAGATGATCCTAAGGTGTCTCCACAATAATTCTCCTCGTTGTATTCCTCTACGATCTCCTCTATGAATCTCACTGCGTGAAGGTCATCTTCTTCTCCCGTATGTTGGGCGACATGGAAGATGTTGGTCTCTAAAGTCATGTTCCCAAAAGTGAGTTGCATTCGCCCATTCCTAGTGTTGATGATTGCGTTAGTCGTAGCTAAGAACGGGCGCCCAAGGATGATAGGAACATGGTTGCTTGAGGTGAAGGAGGGTTCCGTGTCCCAAATGACAAAATCTACCGGAAAGTAGAAGGTGTCAACTTGGACGATCACGTCCTCAATTATGCCTCGTGGAATCTTCACGGTTCGATCCGCTAGTTGGAGAGTGACCTTTGTGGGCTTGAGGTCGCCCAAGTCAAGTTGCCTATAAATGGAGTAAGGAAGTATGTTTACACTTTCTCCCAAGTCAAGTAAGGCTTTCTCAATTTTATTATCTCCAATGATGCATGATATGGTGGGTGCACCGGGATCTTTGAATTTAGGCGGGAGATCATTTAGTAGAATGGAACTCACGTTCTGAGCTAGAAAGACATTCTTTTTAACCTTCATCTCCCTTTTTACCGTCAACAAATCTTTGATAACTTTTCCGTAGGCTGGAATTTGCTTGATGGCATCAAGTAAGGGCAAGTTTAGCTTCACTTGCTTAAGTACTTCTAGCACTTCATCACGTGGGCATCCTTTCTGTGAAGGAATCAACCTTTGAGGAAATGGTGCCGCGGTGGGTGGTGTCACTACTACCTCGGCCTCACTAGTGTCGTCTTTATCACCTTCTTTCAAGGGGACATCTTCGGCCTCTTTCGTGCCGGGTGAAATCTCCTTGTCTTTAGGTATGTCTTGTGGAAGCGGTGACAAGTCAACAACTCTCCCACTACGTAAAGTGGTGATTGCGCTACATTGCTCAAGATGGTCGTGGGGTGTCGAGCTAACACTAGTTTGATCTTGGAGAGGTCTTTGGACCTGGGCAGGAAACTTGCCCTTCTCTTGAACACTCAATGAGGATTGTATTTGTGACAAAGTCGCATTTATGTCGCTAATTAGACGATCATATTTGGCATTATTTGCGGTCTGGCTTGCGATGAATTGATTCACAGTATCCTCAAGAGTTCTCCACTGTGGCGGGATATAATTTCCGTGAGGTGGTGGTGCTTGCACATGTCCTTGCATGTGTAAAGCTTGTTGAAATTGTTGTGGAGGAGGAGGGGCAACATGCGAAGGAGGGTTCATTGCGGCATGTTGTTGCCCGTAGCTAAAACCGGGATGATTTTTCCATGAAGGATTGTATGAATTCCCGTGCGGGGCACCGAAATTACCCTTAAAACCTCCTATACTACTAACTTGCTCTTGAAGCATTCCTTTGTAGGCGGGTATCGTCGGGCATTCCTCAGTTGAATGTCCCGCCTCACAAATCGCACACACCTTCTCGACGGGATTTTTGATAGATCCAACTACCTCACATAAATCTCGAAATCCTTTCTCAAGGGTGTCCAATTGACTGTTCGACATACAGGTCTTATCTACATGGTATAGGCCGGACGCCGATGGAGTGGTGGTCGCTTGACGATTTCGATTCTGAGCATTAGGATCAGAAATATCCCATGATTGGGTAGTCTCGGCGACATACCTCAGGTGAAGCTCAGCATCGTGGCAGTCTAGTTTGATAAACGGACCACTACCCATGGTTTCAATGAGTTGCTTGGAGTTAAGGCTCAACCCATTATAGAGGAAGGAAATGATTTGAGCTGTATCAAATCCATGACGGGGGCACGAAGCAACTAACTCATTGAAACGCTCATAACATCGATGGAATGGCTCATTATCCAACTGCCTGAACGATTGAATCTGAGCCTTTATGGAGATTGTTCGATGTAGTGGAAAGAACTTCTTGAGAAATCGGGATTATAACTCGTTCCAAGATGGAATCGAGCTCGGAGGTAAAGACCATAGCCAGGTCTTAGCTTTATCTTTTAGCAAGAATGGGAAGTGTTTGAGGCGAATCACCTCTTGTGTGCAAGTTTGATCGTTGAGAGTATCACACACGTCCTCAAATTCCCTTATATGCCAGTATGGCTTTTCAGAATCCATACCGTGATAGTGTGGTAGCATCTGGATCATCCCATTTTTGAATCGGAACTGCCCGGCATTATACGGGAGTATAATGCATCCCGGAGTGACAGTGCGCTCGGGATATAAGAATTCTCTCAACGGGCTGTACGGAGGCTCTTCCTCACCGGTAGGTTCATTACTATGTTGCGACATCTCTCGCTCACTTGACGATTCGGCGCTCTCACTGGGTGTGCACGACGTGTGTCCTACGAAGAAGAAGGGAGTGTTGCTAGAGATTGAGTGTGATAGTGTGGGAGGTGGGATCCAGAACTGTGGGGCGTTCGGAGTGTGGGGACTATCAGGATTATACTCAACGAGTGGGTTTTCGTGAATGCTGGTTGGAGTATTATGGGGTGTGGGAGTGGTTTCAGAATTTTGCATTAAAGCTCAAGAGAGATGACAATTGTGAATCTTTTTGGATTTTTTTTTTATTTTTTTATTTTTGAATTTTTGGTCAAAGTTTTGGATTAATTCGATCTAATCCTAAGTCTACCTAATTCCCCGGCAACGACGCCAAAAACTTGACACGACTCAGAATGTGTCTCTAAAGTGTGTACTCTATAGGCTCAAGTGCAAGCCTGTCGTTCAAGTAATAATCCGACAAGTCGGGTATCGATCCTCAGGGGAAAAGGACAACGGAGTTGTGACGACGGGATAAGACGGAGGAATCCTAACGATGACTCTAAAAAGAAAGGAAAAGATTTGATTTTGGTTTTTGGGATTGATTACACTAAATGCAATTATGAAACTATGATAAAATATGCAACTAACTAAATTATCTAAATGAAGAATGAAGAATTAAATTGAACTTTTTAACTAAATGATGAGAAAATAGGATGGGAATACAATCCCCCAACCCTAGTGTAATGCAGTGACAACGTTGATCATAAATTTATCCGATTAATTCAAACCCGGAATTTAGTAGTCCCAAGCATTATGTATACGAGGTTCAAGCCCGCGTCATACCTAATCTGAGGATGAGTAAATCGGTATCGCGGTAATTACACTCAAATTGTACTCTAAATCATCACGAGTACCCATAGGCAAACGAGATATAAAGATCTACAATTCTTATGAAATTACGCGATACGATCAAAATTAATCATTAAATTCAGCGGATCGACGTTATACACATGCACTAACACATCAGGTTGGGTTCATGCATCCCAACCTTGAAAAAAACCTAGCCGGACATGTTATTTGACTAATGCAGGAAATAATAACGTTGCATGTGTATGAATTCATGATAAAACTAAATCTAAACATGTAAATACGTATTATGAATGCGGAAATAAGTTGAATCAAATAGGAAAAACTAAGCATGCAAGAACAATAATAAGAAACAAGAATCTTGAATTAAAACTTGCAAAACAAACCCGAAACAATGAATTCTTGAAGTAATTTATGCCCTTGATGTTCCTAGATGTTCCTCCTCTTTCTTTCTCTCAAAAACTCTCTAAAAATAACCCTAAAGGCTGCCCCTAGGTTAATACCTCCGTTCCCCACAAGTTTAGAGTGTTTAAAACCTATTAGGAGTCTTTGGGACAAATCAGCACAAAAGGAAAAAATCGCGTGTCAGGTACATGCGAACCGGTTCCCATGTACCTGGCTGGGGTTCGCGTGTACCAGGCTGGTCTTGCCTTCAACACTTAGATTTTTTTCTGGTTTTTCTCTTCTTTTCTTGGATTTTTCTTCAACTTCAACTGAGCATAACTTTTCAACCGTAGCTCGGATTTGGGTGACGTTTCTTCCAGTGTTCTCGTTTTTCCGAGCTCTTCAACTTCCCAGAAGGCCCCACCTCCAGAATCGGGCTGTAAAATTACAAAAATGCCCTTGAACTTGCCTTCCTAGCCTTTCTTCTATGATTTTTCCGCAACTTCAAGGGGTCATAACTCTTTCATCGTAGCTCGGATTGAGGTTCCGTTTTTTCCGGTGTTCTTGTAATTGAAAGATATTCAACTTTCTAGTTGGACCCACTTCCGGAATAAGGCTGAAAAATTACGAAAATGCCCTTGAACTTGCCTTCTTAGCTTTTCTTGCACTGTCTTGCTTCCTCTTTTGCACTGCTTGCATAATTAACCTGTAAAACCAATAAGAGAAGCAAGAAACACGAAATACTCGCCAACGAAGGTTAGTAGCATAAATGTGAATCAAATCCGTATCTGTTACATCACTCGGGTTCACAAAAGTACTGAAATTAGGGGAATAAATATACAATATTTATGCCCAATCAGCAGTGCATCCTCGTGGTGATAAGATGTACCAGGATATGAGGCGACAGTACTGGTGGAGCGAGATGATAAGGGAAATTATCGATTTTGTTTCGAAATGTGCCACTTGTCAGCTACTAAAGGTGGACCATCAAAGACCGGCAGGACTTCTACAGCCATTAGAGGTTCCTATGTGGAAATGGGAGAGCATTTCTATGGACTTCATCACGGGGTTACCTACATCGCAGAGAGGTCACGATTCTATATGGGTAATTGTAGATCGATTGACCAAGGTTGCACACTTTCTGCCAGCCCGGACAGACTATATTACGGGACAATATGCCCAGATCTTCATACCTGAGATAGTGAGACTCCACGGGGTGCCTCTTAATACTATGTCTGACAGGGATAAGATATTTGTGTCACGATTTTGGGAGAGTTTTTAGAAAGCGATGGTTACGGAGTTACGATTGAGTACAACATATCACCCACAAATAAATGGGAAGACCGAGCGAACGAATTAAATGTTGGAGGATATGTTCCGTATGTGCATCCTCGACTTTGGCGGAGGTTAGGAGCAGTATCTTCCACTAGTGGAGTTTACCTATAATAACTCCTACCAGTTCACTATTGGTATGGCTCCATTTGAGTCATTGTACGGTAGGCCTTGTCGTTCCCCAGCATATTGGCTAGAGGTGGGGAATAACAAGCTACTTGGGCTGGAGGTGATTCCAAATACTCCGGTGAGAATACGGAGCCGTCTTCGGGCTGCTCAAGACCGATAGAAAAGTTACTCTAATGCAAAGAGGTTCTTTCGAGAGTTCAATGTGGGGGACCAAGTGCTACTTCGAGTGTTTCTTATAAAGGGGATTATGCATTTTGGGAAGAAGGGGAAGTTGGACCTAGATATGTGGGGCCATTCCCTATCATTGAGCGGATTGGGCCAGTTGCGTATAGGCTTGGGTTACCGGAACATTTACATAGGATCCATGACGTGTTCCATATTTCCTCATTGAGGAGATTTCTTCGGGAGGAATTGACCAATACTCACACTGCTTTAGAGGATATTGATCTACAACCTAATAGTTCCTACAAGGAGGGACCAATTGCTATCCTAGACCGTAGCGAGAGGAAATTGAGGTCGAAGTTAGTACCGTTAGTGCGTGTTTAGTGGCAACATTATAATACCGAGGAGTCTACCTGAGATATTTTATTTTCAAATTTCGGGATTACATTCTATTATTAGGGGGGGAGTATGTAATACCCCGTAATTTTATTGATTTTATTTAATGGGATTAATTAAATTAAATTGGATAATTAATTAGAAATTAATCCGGATTTAAATACTAGCGTGATGAGAGTTGGTAATTGATTATGATAACAAAGTTGAATATTACTGAGTGATTATGGTAATATATGATTATTGAATTTATTAATATTATCGCGAGTTATAAATATGACAGTTCAGAAATTAAGTTGAGACGCGCGTGTCAGTCGCGTCTGGAATCAGTTTAAATGAATTAATAAGTAAATTATATTTGTATCATCCATATGGTCATTTTGAGTGCGTCAACGTGTTCGGCAGGATCGAAATAGTCAAAAAACACTAGCCGGGGGCTTAGTTTGGGTCCCGGAACATTTTTAGGCCTAACCGACAACTCAGGAGGGTATTTTAGTCATTTTAAATTTTAATGAATAGTGACCTATGAAAATTAGGTGTTATTTATCAGCCAACCTTAGGGCCATTAGGGCCATTATCTGTCAAAACCAAAGAGTGTGCAATGTGAATAGAGAGAAGTTCCAAGGGTTTCCAAGGCCATAACCACCACACACCACCACTATCGTCGAATTTGTGATCGAAAAGAAAAGGAGAACCAACCTTTATTGTCATCAAAGGATCAGAACATCTTAATAGAGGCAATTGATTTAACTTTCAATGATTCAGTACATATAATACCCATGATAGTTTAGAATTAGAAATTAAACTAGAAATATCATTAATCTCATAAATTGGAGAATTTAATCTTGAATATGGGTAGGTTTTGCATGTAGATGAACTTCTGGTATGTAGAAACAACGAAATCTTAATCCATGTGTACAAATTCAAGAATTATTGTTGAGAAATTTGATGTTCTTGAAGAAATTTGGAAGAACTAGGTTTAGAGGAATATTTATGACTTTAAATCCAAGAAACTATATATTCGTGTTGGTTTAATGATTCTAAAACGTTAGAGATTGTGGAAACATGTTGGTGTATTTAGTATTATACTTGGTTGGGAGTTTGGGACGTTGTTGTAGACACCCCATTCTGTTACCCCCTAAACTATCCTTAGGTCCCTAGCACCTCCCTTTATCACTACAAACTCAGGTCATACTCTGAGTACTGACCTAGAAGCCATCGGGCACTCCCAGGCTTTGTTTGACCAAAAATCAAACTCTTTATCTTAACCGAGCCCGAATGAATCTTCGAAGGGCACTGGAACCCCTTTCCAACAGTCTGTCCCATGCGTGATTCTGACTTACCATACGGACGAGCGACCCATTTTCCCCCGAAACTCAATCAGGAGGCCACCGGGTGCTCTCGGGTTCCGTTTGAACTAAGTCAACTCTTCAACTCGATCGAGGATGAATGAATCTTCAAAGGTAATTAAAACCCCTTTCCAACGGTCGGTTCTGTGCGCGATTCTGACTTACGGTACGGGCGAACGATTAGTTTTACTCCGAAAGATCACCGAATGCTTTCAGGGCCCAGTTGACCAAAGTCAACTCCCCGAACCAGATCAAACTCTTTGGATTGTCAAATTACATCTCTTAACCTTTCTAATGGTCCGTCCCATGCGCGATTCGGTCTTACCATGCGGACGAACGATTCGTTTGCGTTCGACGATTCCCCGTCCAATGGACTGACAAATGCTTCCGAGCCATATTTGACCCAAAGTCAACTCCCAAACCTGGGAGAAATCCAAGGACTTTCGAAGGTCACTGAATTAACTTTCCAATGGTCTGCCCTGTGCGCGATTCGGATCAACGGTTTGCGTTTGGCGACCGATTTTCCAAAAAGGCCTGAAAGATACTACCAAACGGCAGGTCCCAGGACCTGCCTATCGGCAGTGTGCCTAAACGCACCTACTGAATGGTAGGAACAGGGCTATGACAATCGGCCATACCCTGGGCCTATAAAAAGGATGCATGACCTCACTTGCAAGAGGAGCCCAGATCTGATAGATATCACTCTCAGCAAATCCAGAAAACCTCTCTCAAAGTCAGCGTCATTTCCACACCCAAATCCATTTCCAACCTTCACTTTTCATCATCCTTTTCATCAAACTTTGTGAATTAACCACTCTCCATCATCATACAAGCGCAAGGGCTGCTCTCCAACATCCAAGATCAAGCTCAAGATCTTCAAGAAAGTCCATTTTTCTCAACTGTCTCCTTAAATTCTCATAAATTCGCAACAACTTGTTTTATTACTTATCACTTTCATTATCTCATCTCACATATCCTAATATACTTTTTTATTTATTATTATTGCACATCTCTTATTTTCATATAAATAAAAACCCCCAAAACAAGAAAAAGAGGGTTTGCTTATAAATTCCAAACGGGAATTCTCATACTTTCTTACACTTTTCTCACAACTAAAACACTTTTTCTACACACAGACACACATACAAATAAGAGAATCCCCCAGATTGGATTTGTGGGATAAACCCCACCCCTCGTTTTGCATGCGAACTATGTGAACTTTGATGCCTCTATAGGCTACGTAGGCGTCTCGGGGTAAAACCCGAGACTCGAGTCCTATTTTTACATTTTTCTCTCATTTTTTATTTTCTCTAAACTCCACTCTCTTATATTATATAGATACATATATTTTTTCTTAGTGGCGTATTATTCCATATGTGTTATCGTTCCCTCATAATGATTAACGTAAGGATAATCGCCTAAATCTTATTTTCTAATACTTTTATACCTTCCTATGGATGACTCGCTTTACCTCTTCAATGGTACAAGTCGATGATTCCTATCTCCACTATATATACACATGCACACACATCACGGGGAAAATAAAAGGAGAATAGCAAAATCTATGAGAGACCGAAAGGGCGGAATGGGTGCCTAACACCTTCCCATTTCATAACTTAGCCTTCGGACCCTCTTCGAATCATTTTTGGTTTCGTATGCATTAGTATGTCTTTGGATGCCGTCCTTCGGGATGACTCCCTTTCTTTTGTCTATTTTGAGTAAAATAGACTGGCGACTCTAATCTCTCTACATTTTTCACCTCACCCAAAATGACGCCGGCCGAAGCGCTCCCAAAAGGGACGTGCGGGACCTAGGATCCTCCATCGCGCTCGCCCGCCCGCCACGAGGATCGGGGATGGCCACAATGGCGACTCTGCTGGGGATGTATATCTTTTGAGCACTAGAATCTATTTACATGGATGTTATGTTTATTTATATTTTCCCCTATTTGTATGTTCCCCTTTATTACTCATGTATACCCCATGATTATGCTTCTATTCACACACTTGTAGAAAATTATCCATGTACACTTCGCACCACGTGCACTTAGGGTCACATATATCCACATGTTGCACGCGTTACCCATCCATGCTTGGTGTACGATTGGTACTTGCACTTTGATTCCTGTTGGCATAATCAAGAAATACATTCTCATAAGATACTAATAAGAGGATCATGCATGATTCACAAGACGTCACCAAAGAGCATTCTGATTGACCAAATTTTACCCACTAACTGGAGGGTCACTTCGTGATGGGCGCTGATCCGGCAGGGCGCAGTTAGACTAAGCGATATGACTCTCACCTTTCATTGGCCAAGTACCTTCGACGTATATCGAACGGTTCCCCCGCATCGTACCGCTTGATCGAAGTCATGACGGGAGGTATATCATAGGGAATTCATTCACATACTCCGAGTATATCGAATTCGCTCTCACACGTACCATCTCCATGAGGTATATAGTGAGGCAATTCAAGTACACTCAGGTATATCAAATGGCTTGTCTACACGTACCGATTGCCCGCAAGAGCAAGACGTATATCGTGGAAGTCATGCCATAGGGGGGGAACCCTTTTCGATTCATCCAACCAACTGCATACCCGCATATAGATGTCAAGCCTAGGACACACATATTAGATTATCGGTTTTAACCCGAAACTCTGCCGAAATTCTGGGTTGGCCTGTCGCCCGAATTCTCGCGCATTTTTAAAATGGGACCCTGTCCGCGAGCCTGGTCACAAGTCCAACCATATCTTTGCATATATTACAAACCCAGTTTTTCCAGGCTCGGGTCCCGTTCGGCATTTCATTCTACATTTAGGAGAATTAATACAAGTGAAAACATAACAATTATAATAATCATGCTGAGATCATCTCCAAAGGGAAAATTCCCTTTTCTTTTTTTTTTATTTATCCAAAATATAAAAACATTTTTTCCTTTCCTTATCAGAAATCCAAAAAAAATTTCATCCCTTTTTCTAAAAAATAAATCCCATTTTATGCCTTCCCAGGTCGATCGCAAACCCTTGGCCTGGCTCCTTATTGGCTTCAGTCTTCAGTCAAATCACCCCAGAGTTCCTTCCATTCCCCTATTACTCCTTTCGAGTCTGGAATCCATACGGCTTCCATGGAGAACATAAATTAAGTACCTGTTGTGCAGCTGGATCTAACGACAGTCCTAGCTCAGCTTGTGTCCAAGATTGACAACCTCCAAACTGAGGTCCGAGAGATGCAACGAAACTAGGTTCCCGTTCCTCAAGAGCCCGAGGCCCTATTCCCTCATGCTATAGATCCACCCGAGCCTATCTGGGTTCCCGAAGAATATCAGCACGCTCCACATGCCCCTACTGCTAATGGGCCACCGCCTTCCCAACTTCTTATGCCGAATCTTGCCCAACGTGGGGCTAACTTGCCTATGATCGTTGGTCCGGAGGAAGAAAAGCTGAACAAAGTCAAAGAAGACCTCAAGATGATCACCAAGAAGTTTGACCATGTCAGAATCTCAGAAATTACATGGACTACACCCACATGTCTCCTTATCCTAAAGCAAGGTTACCCGAGAAGTTCAAGATGCCAAATATCGAGAAATTAAGAGGAAGTGGACCCCCAATTGTTCATCTTCGTAGTTATCACCGTTCCATGACTCTACTAGGGGATTTTGAATAAGTGATGGCCCAAATGTTTCAGCAAACTCTGAAGGATAGAGCCCTCTGATGGTTTTTATCTCTCGAACAATCTAGAATTCATAGTTGGGAGGATGTGGCTCGAGAATTCATGTCACAGTACAAATATAACGAAGAGCTTGAGGTCACCCGGCGTGATTTAGAGCTGCTCAAATAGAACTCTGGGGAATCAGTCAGTAACTTCATAGCTCGATGGAGGGAAAAAGCAGCAACGATGGCCAATCGGCCTTCCGAGGAAGAACAAGTCAGCATAGTGAAGAAGAACTTCTTACCCCATGTCCGAGCAACGATGGGAGGACATACTATCCCCACTTTCGAGCTCTTAAAGAAGCAAGAGTAGAAATCAAGGAAGGTCTTGCTAAAATAGATGTCGAATCGAATAAGGTGTCCGGAGAGTTCACCCCCAGAAAATATGACAAGCCTATCAGTGCTACAGTCTCAACCATCAACAACATCTCTTAACCAACCACCTCATGGGCACTAGAAAGCCGCCCTGTCCCAGTTCGAAAGGAATACACCGAGCTCCATGCTCCCCTATGCAAATTTTATCAAGCCTTGTTAAGTCGAAACCTTATCAAACCTTTGGATCCCTGTCCATTGCCAAATCCACTCCGAAGAAACTTCAAGGTAGATGCCCATTGTGCCTTTCACCAAACTACTGGCCATACCACCGACCAATGCTTAACACCTTCCCATTTCGTAACTTAGCCTTCGGACTCTCTTCGAATTATTTTTGGTTTTGTATGCATCAGTATGTCTTTGGATGCCGTTCTTCGGGATGGCTCCCTTTCTTTTGTCTGTTTTGAGTAAAATAGACTGGCGGCTCTAATCTCTCTATATTTTTCACCTCACCCAAAATGACGCCGATCGAAGCGCTCCCGAGAGGGACGCGCGGGATCTAGGATCCTCCATCGTGCTCGCCCGCCCACCGCGAGGATCGGGGATGGCCACAGTTGTAATGGACGATTTGGAGCATAAATTTGGAGAAGCCGTAACTATTGAAGCACCTTATACTCTTGACTCACTTGAGTCTATATTGTATAAGTGTTCATCTAGTTTGGAAATAGTGACAAAATTGTGTCCTTCCCCTAGATACCAAAGAGCCTCAGATCTTTTATACAATTCATTCCTCTTGTTTGATTAATCAAAGGTATATTCACAAACACTCACACACACTACGACTGCATACATGGGTCATATATTGCATAAATTGGTTGTGTGTGTGTTGTGTGTGTTAATTTCCCTTAAAACCTTTAATAATTTTTATGGGAATTTTTAATGTTTTTAAAATGTTTTTTTCATAATTAAAATTTGGATTAAAAAGTTTTGGGGTCAATCTGTAAATGCTGATTGTTGGTTTTATTCCTATAAAGTTCACTTGGGTAGAAACCGAAAGTGCTTGAGACATTAAGGGTGTCTGTGTAATTTATTTGAGATGCGCATGTGAGGTTCAATATTAGCCCTACACCTGTCGCCCTTCTACTGGTTAGATTTTTGTTTCTTTTAAGAGTCAAAACCGTTATTCATTATCAGCCCTTGGATTGATCTTATCAACGCTCTGCATGCGTCCAATCCCAATCCCTGTAAAACTCTCTTAGCCAATCAAAAAGTGTTTAACTCACCGCTTCTCTTAAACCGTTGGATGGAAGTCAAAAGGCCAAGACTAAATCTCAGCCTTTAGATTCATTTCATCCTTCTCGATCCTTCTCAGTCCACTATAAAAGGAGGCTAACCCTCGGCCTTTGAGAGACTTTTGCCACTTCGTTTAATTCAAGTGAGAAGAGAGAAGAGAGAGGAGAGAGAGAGAATAGAAACCCTAATTCGTTCAAACACCTTTTCAAACCCTGAGCCTTTTTCTAAAAACCAGTTTACACCAAATACCATCCCTGAGTGTTTGAGAGTTTTTGAGTGTTGGTTTGAAAGTTGTTTCATGGTTTAACCTCTTCGTTTTAAGATCTTGTGTCCAACTTAAACATTAGATTAGATTTGTATTTCTATTTCATAGAAATCATAGATTTGGTCATTTTATTTTATATTACACTTAGATCTGCATTCTTAGTTTCTCGTCTTGAGAAATCTTTTGTTGATTATTTTCTATAAATGTTTTTATCTTCAAAATCAACAAAATCATTTTCTGTTTCTAGTTCTTTGGAAACAAGACCTTTAACCTAGTTGGAATCACACTTGGCGGTTTTCAATTTCAAAAATACTTTCAAAACCCTGAAATTGATTAAGATCTTGAATCGTCTTCCAATCAAGATAGTCGTGGATTCCGGGATCATTTTAAAGGTCAAATAAGGTTTTACTTTCCTAAGAAGAGAGAAATTGAAAATCACAGCATATAGATCTGATTTGTAATTTGATAGGACTGTTTGTATAAATAAGCGTGAGTGTGAGTGCATGCATGTGTTAGAGAACCATCATAAACACTTACACACTACAACACTGAAAGTGTTGGTAATAAGATCTTGAAATAAGAGTCGACGTAAAGACTGGAACAAAGTGGAAGTTAACAAACTGGGAGAACCACATCAGCAATCAAAACTGCAGAGAAGTTAGAAGGAAACCAGTGGGTACATTCCTAAACTTGTATAGGTCTGATTTGTGTGCTTGTGTGTTATATTGTTTGTAACTGATATATTTTGTTTTAGTGGATATTTTGGTTTGTGACTTAGAAGTCACCATGGATGTTTCCTCAGTTGGGTGAGGTTTTACCACGTTAAAAATCTCTTGTCTTTAATCTTTCTACATCTCCTCATCTAATTCTTGATGGTGTGTTGATTTAATCTTTTCAAGTTTTGTTTTTCAAAACTAGTTAACAAATCTTAAACTGATCTCATGCATGTTTTATTAAACACATCTTGTGATTATCTGATTTGATTTAAAGAAAAGAGTTTCCTCAAAAAATAATTCGGAGTTACTTAAATATTTTAATCTTGTACTAAACGGCTTTAGTAACAGTTTTTCAACTGTTTAAAGAAATTATGGGTACACATCTGCTTGATCGATCAATAGACTCAAGAATGTCGATTGATCGACTGGTTCGATCTCCTTTGCCTTCGATCGATCGACCCCTCCTGATTCTTGAAAGTTTCCCCTTAAAGTTTAATATAAATCCCAAACCTATAATGATTTTTAGTGTGATTAATATAGTATTGTGGGGCTTAGTTAAGGTCAGTAGGGTCTTAGTTGATGCCCAAAAAAATGGTTTACCTTATGGAATTGAATGCTATTACTTGCAAGGGTGTACCGAGTGAGGTACGGTTAGAAATCGTTCGAATTAAGACTATAATGGGAACGAATGATGACGTAAGGATAGGAACAGTAGCAGAGGGACTTTAAGTTACTAAGATAACCCTAGAAACTAATAGGAGGCCTAGTAACCTTTTGGGATAAGTTTATGTACTCAAGTTGATACGACGAGAGAGTTTTCAAGCTAAATATATTACGTAGAATGATCGGGATAAACTTACTACCTATGAGACTTATAAGATGGAACATGTGAATACCTATATTGATATATGACTACTTAGGTTGTGTGAATGCCTAGTGTATGGATTTCTTATGTGTATGACATACCTACCATACTTGCTATCACGGGAGGTTGGCTTTCGGAAAAGAACTATCTGATCTTTATGTGCCTACGGAGGGATTTGGATTGGTACCTTAAGGACGCAGGACTATTAATGACTTACTTGTGAGTTGATAAGTCAGCTGACCATAGGAGCGTAAGTATATGCGTGACCCATGTGTATGTGAACTATGTTCGCCTCCAATATGTGTGATTTTGTCTATTAAAACGGTTCCTGAGTGATTCGGAATGCGTAGTCCTTATGTACGTGATGTACTGGGATTCGATAACCGAGTATGCATGCACCTCAGCTTAGCATAGTGGTGCCATATTTATATATATATAAGCTGAGAATGATATACTTGTATTTATAACTGGCTTACCGTTAAATTGTGAATGCGAATAATTGAGATATTTGAATGGGACTAAAAATGTGAGAATCCATATCGTAATTAATGTAATAATCTGATTAATGTAAAGGTGAGTTATACGCAGAATATATTAGGATGATACGAATAGACCCCTATATTATAATGTGAAGATAGGAAGTGGTACAAACTAGTTATATATCGGCATAACTTGGATGTGTTAACGGGATACGTTAGGAGTGCACATTAGTTGAGGGGTGAGGAACTCATGCGAGAGCACGTAACTAACATGTATATAATATTTATTGTTTATTGCAATTAAACACTTGATATATTTTTAAACTATTTTTACCTCGGGCTCTGACCCGTTTGTTTCCAACAGGGACGCCAAGCATAGGAGTTCCATTACATTGACGTGACGTAGCTGCCGTGGAAGTTACATGATCTAGGTATTAGACGCCTTCACATTCTGCACTTGATTCTATTATGGATTATTCATCTGTTAGGGCATGCCGCCCATTTCCATTTAGAGATAGCATTCTCAGACTTTCAGATTTATTTCAGTTTTGGATTTATCTATTTATTCAGACTTTTCTATTGGGGCATCATTCAGTATTTGGATTATTCAGAGGAGTGTTACTCCAGAATCATTTTATTTATTCCATTATTATTCTGTCATAATTATGATGTGGACGTTGTATGGTTAGCTTAATTAAATGAGTTGCATGTTAATTTAATTTAATAATAATTTGACAACTCACTTTTTAAATATTAGGTGGTTAGTAATTGTTTAAATATTTTTCAGCAGTGATGCTAGATCTGAACCAACTTGATATTCTGTATTAATGAGATAAAGAAGTAGCTACCCGGTATTTAATTAGTCGGGGTGTCGCAGTCTCATTCCCTCGTATTTATGCATACGACCCAATATTACACTCTCAATAATAAATTTATTTATTCCCATTTTATTATTGAGTCAATCATTTAAGTTTCACTACTTAATTTATTTTAGATATACATCATATATCAATTCTACTATTTCACATATGTAAATATATTACCTTATTATATATTCATCACACACATAATATATACAAAAATATTTGATCTCCGAAATGGCCCCTCGTGATGTTGGCATACTCTGTTATCAAGTCCATGTACCTCTCGTACTCAATCAAGGACTAATTATTCAGCATGTATCTTCGAACCCAACATAAATAAACACAACGGTGGAGGAAAACATGGTTCTAAGCCTTTGGGATATGCACATACCGAATGTACCCAAGTGACATGCCAATCCTACTAATACACGACACATAGTGGACCACCCTAAGTTCCATGTTCTGGGGCGCTAATCTATACCTCGTTGGAATCATCAAGGTGGGATTGCCCTCTGCGCGTAAACCTCCTAATAGCAAGAAACATATGTATGTTGACACACATAATCAAATCATATCTATAGGTATTCACCCAACCTATATAGTGGATCGACTGACCAAGGAGGCCCATTTCTTACCAGTCCGCACCGATTTTAAGACGATGCAGTTTGTGCAACTGTTCATAGCGGAGATAGTTAAGCTGCACGGAGTACCGATCAACATTGTGTCTGATAGATACAAGGTATTTGTGTCTCATTTCTGGCACAGTTTTCATGTGTCCATGGGAACAAACTTACGATTGAGTACCGCATACCACCCACAAACAGACGGACAGATTGAGAGGGTTAATTAGATGCTAGAGGACATGTTGAGGATGTGCATCCTGGATTTTGGGTGAGTATGGGAGCGATACCTTCCATTGGTAGAGTTTGGGTATGACAACACTTACTCATTTTCCATCAGTATGGCACCGTTTGAGGCCCTTTATGGGAGGCTTTGTCCTTCACCTGCTTGCTGGTTAGAAGTGGGCGATAACAAAATATTGGGGCCAGAGATAATAAAGGAGACTACTACCAAGACAGAGCAAATTCGTTAGTGGATTCGAATAGGTCAGTATAGGGAGAAGAGTTATGCTAATGCAAACCAGAGACACGTTGAGTTAGAGGTTGGCGACCAGGTTTTGGTACGGGTGTCTCCCATGAAAGGGGTCATGAGGTTCATCAAGAAAGGGAAGCTAGCACCAAGATATGTGGGAGCTTTACTGATTATTGAGAGGGTGGAACCGGTGACATATAGATTGGGTTTACTAGAGCATTTACATCGGATACATGATGTGTTCTACGTGGCTTCGTTGAAGAGTATCGGAGGAGCGAGCGAGATTTTTGGCATGTTCCACTTGAGGAGAATGATTTACAGCCAATCAGAGTTCAGTGGGGAGACCACATTATTGACAAGTCGACATGGGAGGGGGAGGATGACATGAAATAGCAGTATCTAGAGTTATTCGCCGCAGGTATGACCTAATTTAGGGGGGAAATTCCTTGCAAGGGGGGAAGTATGTAATACCCTCTCGTACACCCCGCCTATTTTAATCATGGGTGATCAGTTCATTATTAAACTAAATAAGAATCTTTAATGGTTTCATCCTTAGCATCACTGTCGAATTTTTTGTAATTACTTATCACATATATCAATTTAAGCAGGTGCCAAACTTTATCTTTTATTATTAACACATGCAAAAATAAATTAAATGAACTAAACCATTCACACATGAATATAATGTCAACAATCACATGATAGATATAAATAAATAAAGGATACCGAATAAACCATCGATTCTATAAGCATAATATCTAATCACATTCTAAAGTAAGTAATTAAAATATGAATACAATCTGATGCATAACTGAATAAAAGAAATATTCTGAAGGCAAGACGCCCAAAGGAACTGCTAAGGAACCTCCTATCTAGAATGAACGAACTGAAGCATCTGATAGAAATCTCCTGCAAGCTTCCACACTACTGCAACTACTTGTCACTGTATAGGATCTTTAAGATGGGCGTCCATGTGGCTGGACACCTATAATGTTTTAAAAATATTTTTAACACGGGTTAGAGCCCAAGTAAAATATTTTGAAAATATTTTGCAAGTATTTATATCACAATTTAAATTAGTTATTTATTACACATGTGATATCCACGTGCACTCACTTAATATCCTCACCTATCAACTAATATGCACGCCTAACGTATGTTACCTAACTAGTATCACTTTCCCGACTTCGTCATCATCATCATCATCATCATCATCATCATCATCATCCTTGCCTTACTCCCATCATATGGGGTCGACCACATGGATTCTCCTTTTTCATTCTAATATATTATATGCATTATTATCAATCAAGTTTAATTACTTAAGGTCTCTCTAAATAATTTCCTCCCACAATATCTTAGGGCGACGACTTTTTCTTTTACCCTCTATTTCCAACAAGCCTCCTCTTATTATAGGGGAATCTACTGGTCTGCGCAACACATGACCGTACCACCTAAGTCTACTTTCTCTTAATTTATCGCTAATGGGAGATACTTCTAACTTCCCTCTTACATATTGGTTTTTTAATTTTTTCATTTTTAGTAATTCCTATCATCCACCTGAGCATCCTGATTTCACTAACATGGAGACTTTGTTCATGTTTTTTATATACGCCCAACACTCTTCTCCATACAAGACCGATGGCCTAATAACTGCTCTATAAAATTTTCCTTTTAATTTATTAGTTATCCTCTTATCGCATAACACCCCACTCACTTGTTTCCATTTCATCTAACCAGTTGATATTTTACTTGTAACATCCTCATCAATATACCCATTACTTTGTAACATTGAACCTAGATAACGAAATTTATTAGTTTGGTTTATCACTTCTTCTTCAATCTTTAACATTATGTTACTCGACGCCTCATTATTAAATTTACATTCCATAAATTATGTTTTATTTTTACTGATTCTTAAATCCTTAGATTCTAATGATTTTCTCCAAGTATCTACTCTCATCGCAAAGCTTTCCTTTGAAGTGTCTACTAAAACTATATCATCTGCAAACAACATACACCATGGTATGTCTTCTTATATGTCCTTAGTAATCTCATCCAAGACTATGGAAAATAAATAAGGACTTAAGGCCGATCCTTAATAAACCCACTTTAATCGTAAAGTCATTAGTTTCTCCACATACAGTCCTTACTATAGTCATTCTGTTATTATACATATAACTTTCCCAACTAGTTAATGTATTTGACTATTCTCACAAAGTCTCGTTCCCTCGTATTTCTCCGTACGACCTAATATTATAGTCTCAATAATAAATTTATTTATTCTCATTTTATTATTGAGTCAATCATTTAAGTTTCACTACTTAAATTATTTTAGATATACATCATCTATCAATTCTACTATATCACATAAGTCTATATATTACCTTAGTATATATTCACCACACATATAATATATACACAAATATAGCATCTCCGGAATGGCCCCTTGTGATGCTGGCATACTCTGCTATTAAGTCCATGTACCTCTCGTACTCAGTCAAGGACTATTGGTTCGGCATGTCTCCTCGAACCCAACATAAATCAACACAACAGTGGAGGCGAATGTGGTTCTAAGCCTTTGGGATATGCATATACCTAACGTACCCAAATAACATGTCAATCCTACTATTACACGACACATAGTCGACCACCCTTCCATGTTATGGGGCACTAATCCAGACCTCACTGGAATCGTCATGGTGGGATTGTCCTCTGCGCGTAAACTTCCTGATAGCAGGCAGCGTAGGTATGTTCACACACATAATCAAATCATATCTATTGGTATTTTACACAACCTATGTAAATATTATTCAGTAAGTATACACACAACCAATTCCATCAACTCGTACATAATATATATCACTCATATATTCGACGTACCATAAATTTCAATTAAACTCCCAATTCGTATAGTTTCGAGTATCGTTCACAACTCTAATATTCCTAATTACCATTCTGAAATTTGTAGTTATTCCCATCGTATCCTACTGGTCATAAACGTAAGTTCACTCATCTCTACGTAATCCTTTTCGAATTTTCGTTCATTTATCAATTACATATATTTTGTCAATTTCCCTAAATTATTTACTCGTTTATATCTTGCATAATTCTAATCTCTCTTATAGGCCTACTGGCCATTTTTATATTCCCCTCTAGGATTTAAGATATCCCAAAACTCTCCTCACGAATTCTCCATAATTTCTGGGCTTAAAATGAAAATTTTTATATTATGGAAAAATCGAATCGATTCGCCCAATGCCCGAATCGATTCGCCCAATTCCCGAATCCATTCACCCTTGGGCCAAATCGATTCGAAATGTATCAGGGGAAAAGGCTGTTACAAAATTTATACACTTCCCATTTCTCAAACTTTCATATAATAATCTTATCAATTTTATCCTAAAATCTAATTGAAGTCCCATTATTTTCATCTCCAAAAATCTGATTAAAATTCCATTAGTCATTAACTATATATTTTTATTTTCTTTATATAAAATCACCAAGAATCCAGATTTGTCCCATGATCTAATTACCAAAACTTCTGATTTCTTTATAAATCTTGCAATTGAGTTTATTCTACATGTAAATCTTATATCCAATTATGGGATTTATTCATTAAATCACATGAATTGTATCATAATTCTTTAATTTAAAGTCTCTACTCTACATGGGTATTATAACTCATAAAATTTACAAGATAAATACTTGCCTTATATTGGAGTGGTCTGATTTGATCCTTTTTTATGAAGCTTTTCTTCTAATTCTTCCTCCAAAAATGGTTGTGATGCTGAAATGAGCTTGAATTCTACAAAATCCTCTCCTAGGCTCCAAGAAAACTCTTCCCCTCCTCTCTAATAGCCTCCAATTGTTTTATACTCTTTTTACACTAGCCTCACATCACCACAACTATATATAATTCTTGAAATTTCGAAATCCCCTTAACCCTAGGTTATAAAATGACTAAAAGGCCCTCTCGGGGTGTCGGTTTGGTCTAAAACTATCCCAGGATCCAAACTACACACCTGGATATACTATTTTTGATTATTTCGACCCTTCTAGACTCAATCGTAACCTCAAAATCATCATTTTAGTTACTCATAATTTATTTTCTGTCTCTACCTCATTTAGTCCCCACACGACATCCGGTTGAGACAACATATTATTACGTCACTATCACTCGTTGTGACATCAAATATGTAATTACTATTCACTTAGTAATTTTATTCAATAAACATTAATCATTTCTCCCTGTTTAATAATTTAATCAACCCATACTATTTAATTTTCATTAAATTACATCACACGTGTAATTTAATGGTGTAATTTAAATTTAACCGAATTAATTCATATTTAATTTCTAAAAAATACGGGTTGTTACATACTTCCCCCTTATAAGGAAATTTCGTCCTTGAAATTTGGATGTACCTGCGGTAAATAACTATGGATACTACTCATGCATGTCATCCTCCCACTCCGATGTTGACTCGTCTACATTATTGTGCCCCCACTGAACTCTAACCAAGGGTACCACCTTTGACCGCAGTTTACACTCACTACGATCAAGTATCGCCACTGGTTTATCCTTATATGCGATGTCGGGCTGTAAGTTAATCTCCTCTAATGGAACGTGCCAAAAATCTCTCTCGCACCTCCGGTATCTCTTTAGCGATGACACGTGAAACACTTCGTGAATTCGCTGAAAATGCTCTGCTAAACCCAATCTATAAGCCACTAGTCCCACCCTCTCAATGATAGGAAATGGTCCCATATATCTAGGTGAAAATTTTCCTTCTTGCCAAACCTTATACCTCCTTTCATAGGAGACACTCGCACCAATACCTGGTCACCAACCTCAAGTTCAATGTGCTTATTGTCTGCATCGGCATAACTCTTCTGCCTATCTTGAGATATCTGGATGCGCCCGCGAATCAACTCAATCTTGGCAGTGATGTCTTGAATCATCTCTGGCCCCAATAATTTATGGGTGTTTCTAAGGGCACCACACAACTTACTTCAAATTACCACCACGTATTTAATGTTTAAAAAATCATTTACACATTTTTCCTCCATCTCTCTACACATTCAAACCTTCAAACCCTTCATCTTCAACTTCCAAACCTTTCATCTTCAAGTAAAGATTAATTTAATCAGGTTGGTACATTAAACAAGAAAAATTTTCATCTTCAAATTAATTAAACGAGTTTAACCTTTGGATGATACATCACACAATATATATTATTTTATTGCCTTTTGTTTTTTTACCGAACTATTGAAAATGAATTTTTTTACCGAAGTGTTGAAAGCACAAGGTTGGATCGAAATCATAAGTTAATTGACCCGTTAGATCGAAATTGAAAGCTTCCAAACATCACAAGGTTCGAAATGGATCAACCCATTGATTATTGAAATCAGAACGAACTGTATGATGTTTTTATTATTTTGAAATCAAAACAAAATATTGGAAAATTTAATTAGACGACCTGTTGGTATTATAGATTTCGTGTAAAACTAGGATTTCAATTGATATAATCAAACGATTTACTTGTATTGATTCGTCATGTTTATAACTAATCAAAGCATTCTGAATTAGGGTATCCATTATTTACCATTGTCATGAAATCTATTACTTAATTCGCTATGTTTATGCTAATTGGATCACGAAATCTATGACTTAATTCGCTTCATTCGTCATTTTCACCCCGAATGGATTCATATATTTCGTTATATGTACGTCGAATATAGAAACATCCATTTGCTACCATTATCCTGAATCAAATAAATTATTTCGCTATGTTTATGTCGAATCCTACGTGCACATTCGCTATGTTTATACCGAATGAGCATTGAATTTAAAAATTGTGTTAATCTCTGACTGTTATGACTTATGTTTTTATTTCAATGTGTTAAGCACTCTCTCAATGTCTAAAATAATTCAAGACTTATGTTTATGAACTATGTTTTTCAAAATACACGGTATATGTTTATGTACATGGTATAGGTTTATGTGTACCCCATATATTGGTTTATGTTTATGTTTATGAATTATGTTTACCCCATTATACTCATCAGTGCGTTAATTGTTTTAATGCAGGTCTACCATGGATGACCTTGTATCCTACTCTCGTAAGAACTGTAAGCCAGTGACTACCTCTTATAGGAAGCGTCGAGAAGAAATCCATGCCCTGTCTACTCCGTCTGTCTCGGGTGTGATGGAGGTGGATTCTCCAGTGGTGGAGGAGGTTGTGGTTGAGGAGGTTGCAGTTCATGATGAGCAGGTTGTTGTTGAGGGTGAGATTGAGGTTGAGGATGGGAATGAGTGATTCGTATCAAATATTGCATATTTCTGCCCTATATATTTATGCATTCTATCACTTTTACGATCCTTAATGCCTATATTTATGCTCATTAACCATACAACCTTGGATTTGGATATATACATGCTTTGCAGGGGTTAATTATGCTTTTGTAGGTATTGGAACGCTAAAAGTGAGGATCCGTTGCATTTCGAAGAAGTTCCATCACCGGACGCTACTTTAAGGGAATTTTAGTCAATCACATTTCATTTTTTCCTCATAAAATTTCCACAGATGCGTAGTTTGTTGAACAAGCTTCGCGTGGTTACAAATGGTGCACGATTCCGAGTCCTAACGATGAAGTTATGGCCGTTTCCGTTTGCAACCTTTTCCCTCTCTTCATGGACTAAAGAGCTGCCAAAAACAGAGTGCCGGTCTATCGCGGTTTTGCATTTTTCCGTGGAAAGGAGACAGTGTGCCTCAAATTGAAGGTGCGGTCGACCGCGCCCCTACGACCGATCGACCATGTATACCAGATATTTGTTGCCTTTTCCTTTTCTTTTCTTTTTCCTTTTCTTTTCTAATTTAATTCCACTTACCATATAAACCATTTTTGTTGTAAATATCAGATATAATTCGTTTTAGATAGTTTAGGTTAGGGTTTTGGGGGTTTAAGAGCTCATTTCTTCTTCCTTACTTGGTTCGACACCCATTTGGGTTTTATAAGTTGTACTTTCATCTTCCTTCTCCATTAATATAATGTGTATTTACTTATTTCTTGCTTTGTAGTTAATTTACATGCTTTCCCAAATAGGTTTATATGCTTTCTTTCCTTGCTTTCTAGTGTAGATTTATCGCATTTTTAATATGCTTTCTAACTAATTTAGTCTAGGTTGTGCTGGATTGAACTCATTTCGGGTTGACATGTTGCTTTTCTTTGGTGATGGAGTTTACGGGTCTATTTCGGGTGCGTTGTCCTAGTTATTACGCATAGGGGATTTGACGGGGCATATCATGTATGTTCCGTGCTTATGACCTTGCGTGCGTAATTTTCGGGGTATTTGTTGATGCCAAAATCTTATTAGACTTTTATGTGAATTTAGGGGTGTGACAACTCTTGATTTAATTAACTGTCGGAACGAGATGCATTTGTAATAACTCGTCGACCCATGTAACCATTTTATACTAATTAACTCGGGTGAGGGATATTCGGCGCAACCTATAGTTTTTACTCGTTTTATTAGTCTAACTTTATTTTCACTATCCTAGATTAATATTTCCCTTTTATGCATCTTTTCCTTTTTGTTGTGATTATCTTTTACACTTTTATTTAGGAGTATTAAATCCTATAAATTCTAGCAACTCGTCTCTGTGGATTTTCGATACTCGACTACCGCTACACTTGTATCGCAAATGCAGTCGTAATTTAGGTTTTTGTATTGAGGCGGTGAACAGAAAACAACGATCAATGTGCTGACTATGCGCTACTTTTCACCCTTAATCAATGAGCTTGAGGATGAGGATGACGCCGCGGTTGAGGAGGAGGCTGAGGGGGGTAAAGAGGCGGTATAGGGTGATGTCGAGCCGGAATATATTGCTCCCCAATGGCCTGATAACCCGTTTAGCATTTTACACAAGACCGCGGTAGCATATAGCCAGAAGAAAAAGGTGTCTGAAGAAGGCACCTCTACTGCAGCATACGGGGGCCCCGCCGATCTTAGCCTATTAAAACATTTCAAGCACCATGTGTCCTACGAACCAGTGGTAATTTTATTTCCCTTCAATGTTAAGTTATTAATGTTTTAAATTTTCCATTGCTTTTATAAACCTTAATAAATATTTTACTTATATTGTAGGTGGAGTAAGTGCCTTTATTGTGCATCAATCACTAGACGAAGATCAAGGAATGGAAATTCAGTGATCTTTCTACAAATGTACAAAGGAGGGTCCAAAGGGCTAAGCTGGGGGGGATTATCTCATATAGCCACCGTTATATAGATTACGCCCTTATATATGCATTTGTCAAGAGGTGCCATCCGAAGACTAACACATTTCATATGCCATTTGGGGCAATGACAATCACCGTCGATGACGTATCGGCGATCTTGGATGTTCCTCTTGTCGGATCACCTCTGTATAACCCGCAATCTGCAATTGAGGAGGAGGAGGAGGATGTAGTGATCTCGTAAGTTGTGGACTTAGTGGTGGAGTTGTTAGGAGTGAGGAGGGAAGTTTCCTTGGAGGAATGTGGCAAGCATGCGACTGTCCATTTGAACTAGCTCACTGCGAATTTCAAGGAGAGGTTGCATGACGCCAATGCATCGAGTGAAGACAAAGACTATTGCGCCACGACCTATTTGCTCTACATTATCGGGGGGCACAGTTTTCCTCGACAAGACAAAGAACAAGATTTTCGTCCTATACCTTCATGTTCTTAGAGATGTGAAGCAGGTGGGGAAACTGTCATGAGGTATGGGGATCCTAGCGCATGTGTATAGGCAGCTGGGCGTTGTCTATCGTTCAAGTGTGAGGCAAATGAGTGGTTTCATCTCTCTTATACAGGTAACTAATAACACACATTCATATTTTTATTATATATGTTTATTAATTTCCTCTTTTTTTTCCTAATAAATTCGTAATGTGTGCGTTTTGCAGTCATGGATATATGAGCATTTTACAGGGGATGGCGAATGCGTTGACATGGATTTTGATGAAACCATGACAAGGATTGCACGTTGGTCGTTGCATTCCGCCTCTCAGAAAAATGCATTTACAAACTTAATCAATTTTTGGGAGCAATTGGATGATATGAGTGTTGGTGATGTGAGTAAATTCAAATATGGTTTGTAACTATTTCTTTTGACTTTGATATTTTCTAACATTCAATTATGTTTTGTTTGTGTGTAGGTCATTTGGGAACCCTATAGAGATTCTAGGTCTTCTTATCCCTTTCATGAAGCTTCATGGTATAGCGGGATTATGATTTGTTTTGAGATGGGGGGAGCCCTATTACCTTGAAAGATGCCTTAGACAAATGGGACGGCTACAAATCATGCCGTGTGACCCAATGACGCCCTTGAAGGACGATAGGGGAGACAAGGCATCTCGGTACAAAGTTAAATTCGATATGCAAAAATGGTACCAAGAAAACTGGCAAGACCACCTTTTATCCGAAAAATCTAGGTTTGTGCCCGTATCTTGCCGGTGTGATTGTAGCAGTGAATATATGGCTTGGTTCATGTCCAAATCCCATCCAAGAGTCCAAACCCCAAGTTCCACAGTGTGAAACAACAACATTATTGTAAGTTTTTTGTCTAAACTTCTTCCGGGTATTGTATATATGTAATTATATACAAGGTTTTTGTCCAATCTAATCCCACGGTGTTATTATCTGTTCCATAGGCGGACGAGGTGCGCAAGGCTATGGACTTAATGAGGAACAATATTGACGATGGAATTGCTGCTGGTCCGGCCAAATTAATTGCACGCGATGTCCAAGCCTACGATATCCTAACTGTGGCCATTGGGGTAGGTAGGCCAGTTGTCATTGAGGAGCGGGTGAAAAAGAAAAGAAAGTCCAAAGATAAGGGAAAAGAGAAAGTAGTTGAGGGGTCGCATAGAAGTAAAACAAAGAAATAGGTTGGATGTCATTGAATATTTGTGTTAAAGTGGAACAATATTGTATGAATGTTTGGTTTATTGTTTAATTATAATATTGAATTATAAATGTGCAACTATTTTGTTGGTTGTAGATTATTTTGTATAAACATCCCTAATTGTATAAACATCCCTAATAGTGACCTTTCTTTATTGGAGAGTGAGGTCCATTCGGCATGATTATAACGAATTAAGGTTATTATTTTGGCATATATATACCGAACCAGTCCTGGGAAAACTTAGTTCGGCATATACATTCCTAAACCTTTCTTGAAAGTGCTACAATGGAATAAATGTGACTTCTCAAATAAATCAATTTTAATTGTGTGCCAACCAAACCAGTTTTAATGAAACCCAAGTTTTAATTCAGTCCTAACACATGCATCTAAGTGATATGAAATCATAAATAATTAAGCATGCAAAGGAAACCAAATAACATGATAGTCACAATATGAGGAAAATCCCCCACAGGGGAAAAACCTTTAATTCCACTATAATTGTAAATCCCAACTTACACGATTATAATTAAATATATTTTTGACATACGAATACCCTCAGGTGTCGGTCAGTGTCGTCAGCAATGGAACAACCGTAGCTACTCCATAAGAACACGCAGTTCTATCTTCAATAAAGATCCACATGCAGCGAACCTCAATGACCGCAATCTTCAGCAATGAATCCACACGTAGCGAATCCACATGGACACGCAGTCCAAATGTCGGTGTAGATTATCCTCCCTACAAGAGTAAACTTCAACACGATTGTATATTGGGTTCCAAAATAATTCACTAAAGATTGGGATATTTTGTGAATTTAAAAATAAGGTTTTTAACCCCTAAAATTGAAGAAGATGAAATGTTCTGCTATTAGTAGATTACTGATATCGAAAATTGTCAGATCTCCTTCTTAAAAATGGATTGATTTAACGCGCTTTATATAAAAAATTTGAGTCGGCGCGTCGTTCGAACGAGATCCCATTTCGTTCGAATGAGATTTGATATGTTAGAATGACCTATCAAACGATATTTCAAGCCATGATTGTAGATAATTTCGATATGAATGCATGGCCGCTAGTTTTGTATTTTTCTATTTTTTTTAATTAGTTATGATTTTTCTACGGAAAGGTGTCTGAAACAAAATCTTTAGATAGTATGAATTCAAAAAAAATTAATAAAAATATTTAAACATCCCAAACACTTTTAAATGAATCGTAAAGGGACTTAAATACGTTCTCACCAAAATTCATCTTGCAGAGGTTTGAATGTTGAAGAAGCTTGATATTCGGATCCGTCTCGATGCTTGAATGAACTTGAATAATTCTTCGACGGTTGTAGCGGTATACTACATACCCAATTGTGAATGGATAATGTAAAATAATGTCCTTACATTTCTTTATTGGAGAGTAAGGTCCATTCGACATGATTATAATGAATTAAGGATATTATTTCGGCATATATATACCGAACCAGTACTGAGGAAACTTGGTTCGGCATATACATTCCAAACAGTTGCTTTGAACTTGTTGTTTTCAATTTGTGATGTTTAACCATTCTCATTATGTTCACCATTTTTTTAAACCATACTCATACAACTTCATTAATTGAAACTACAATCAATCATACAATAAACCAACTACATTTGAATATCATACAACTTCATTTGAATATCATACAACTCCATTTGAATATCATATCATACAAGTTCGTTTCACATCATACAAAAACATTTCATACATCAAACTAGTCGATCTGGATAGGTTCATCGTTGGTTGCTACATCGTTTGGGCAGATTTTTTGGAACTCCACTACTTATTGCGCATATTTATCAATCCACGATTTTGCTTCTGGCAATGAACAACTATGCCAGTGACTTGCTACCGTGGGAATGGACAACCATACTTCAACTTCAAAGCTACAATGTGATTCCCTCATACATGAGCAATCTATATGAATATGGGATGCATGGTTCATTCATGTCTCATTGGTGAAATGTGAGACACTGTCTCTTCGAAATGAGGATGCAAACGCACTTATAAGTTTTCGCCAAAAAATAGCAGCACTCGGGCATGATCATCCAAGCCTTGGGTATACATGGGCTTTAATAATCATCCAACATATATAGAATAGTGTTCGAAAACCAATCACCAAAATAGTGTGCGTAGAAGTCATTTTTTATCGTAAAATCTTTCATCAAGTCTGATCTTACCTGTCTCCATCCATCGAGCCCAAATCTGAGGCATTTAGCAACTCATCTAAACCCATAATTTTCGTCAGCTTCAACCTCGATGATATCTTCTACGTAATCTTTATAGAAGACCAGTATCTCATTGATATATTATTTATACGTAGGGGGAATAGTTCTGGCACCATGGGGTTGGGCGGGTGAACTCCATGAAATCAATTTTCTTCTTGGGCCTTTGGACCACAGGGTGTTCCTTTTCTATTAATTGCCTAGCAAGTTCCAAGCCCAAGGGATACCTTTCAGTTGAATTAGCAATGCACAACTACATTGAGTCGCAAAACAGGAATATTGTGGGAGTGCTTTAATTTTTGCAAAGAATCCTCAAACTCCCTCATAATATCCGTCACTTGCAACTCAATTTAGTTGTGCATGCCGAGAAAAACCTTATCAAAAGGAAGTTGAGAACTCTCCAAGTTCCTCTTCAACTTAGCTTGTGCTCCTTCACAACTCTTAGTAGTTCGGTTGCTCCAGTGCCTAACCATATTTTTCCACGCGTGAATGAAGCTCTCCCATAACCCAATCACAGTAAAAAAGCATCCACTCTTCATTTAAATCACTCTCAGTGGCGGATTCAACTAATTGCATCCAATCCCTTTTGAACTTCTTCAATGTATCCTCATCGTTGATCTCTTTCCTAGCATGGATCTCCACATTGCGATGAACGTGGAAGGTGCAAACCGTAGTTCTCGCCTTAGGGAACACAACTCGTAACGCATTCATGCACGCATACTACCGATCTGTGATGAAAACTGTGGGTCATACAAATGGATCAAATATGGATTTCAAATGTGCCAACGCCCATCGATAGTTCTCCACCTTCTCCGTAGCTAAAAAATCAAAGGCAATATTGAAAGTCCTACCGCACGACGTTATTCCAACCATCTCGAACAATGGCATATTATAGAGATTGGTCTTGTATGTGCAGTCAACAATGACAACGGATGGAAAACAGTTGTCTAGCTGGATTGAGTTTGGATGCGCCCAAAAAATGTCTTCCACCTCCATGGTAGACTCATTCGTTCTGTACCAATACACGTAATGTTTATCCCCAAGAAACTTCATTAATTGTTGCATCGTCGTTCTACCCTATCGTTATGAAATTCTCAACTCCCCATTAGCATTGTAAATTGTTTTCATGGTCAAAACATTACTAACATTATGACTTTGAATCGTCATTAGAATGGAAGCCGACTTTACCCCGCTCAAGGACATCTCTTCAATATTTTTTTTCCACCGAAGAAAGTCAATCGGCATATGCATGTCTAACTAACATTTTCGGAAATTCGTGATTGTGAACGTCGCTAACTACAGATAAAATTCACTTACCGTTGTTAATCGAAATGCCCTTCAATAAAAATGGACAGTTGCAATTCTGAGTGGTCGTGTCCCTTTTCCTACCCTTTTTCTCTTGGCTACTACCTTCATTCCTAACATTCTTCCCGTGATGATCACGGTACTCACCTCCCCTCTCACAACCAATGTGTAGACATCCCTTATGTGTTGTAGAATGTGCATCGCACTTGGTGATGACTATTACTGTTTTAAAGGACCGGGATTGCTCTTGAGCCTAATCAACCAACTCTTTCCACATGGGAAATACCTTATCCGTTAAGAATGTCATACTAACATCAACTCCCAAGGAAGCATCATCCCCGTAGTTAGGTATCTCCATATTTTCTAATGCCTCATCAAATAATACGGAGTTGAAATCCAAGAAGGCATCCTTCATAAGTAAATATATTATAAGTTGAATAACGATAACAATATTTCAATCAATATAAGGGTTGATATGATGTTTATATGTGCGAATCACAATAACAATATTTGAATATGTATTCTACTTCAAAATTTGGATTTCGGTATGAATCTGCCGAAATGATTATAGTGTTTTGGGGTAACTACCCCGATTCTAAGCAGTTTATTCGGGGTAAATATCACGAATTAAGCTCAAAACTTCGACATGTTTATGCCGAATAATCTAAGTATAAGCGGGGAGATTATACCGAACGGACCTAGTTAAAAAAAATATAAGTTTTGTTAGGTATGGTTATCCTAAAATTTGGACTTTAATTTGGGTCCCCGATCCCGAATAACTGACATATATTTGTACAATTTCTGAATTTTTTTATTTATTCATTCACTTAGAATATATAAATATTTATATAATGGGACCCAAAGTTTACCTCATTAATGCCATTTGTTGAGTTTTCATTTGCTTTGAATGTGTTGTCATTGTCTTTGGTTGGATTATCCATTGGTATTTGTGTATTTATCAATAAAACCCTAGTTTAATAATGTAGTTGAAAATGGTTGGTGTGTTGGGGGACAAGAAATTTAATAAGGTTATGGGGACCAATGGAAGAAAACTTTAATGATGTTGAAGATAGTTGGTGGAAGAAGATAAACTTGAAGATGGTTGGATTAATGGAGACAAAGTCGTCTTGTGTTTTGTGAAGAATACAAAGGTAGGGTTTTGAGTGTAGTGGGTAGAGAGAGGTAATGTGTGGGTTATATTGAAATGATTGTGAAAAAAAATATATACAATGTGGTGGCCCATAGCAAAAAATCATATTTTTTATCTTGTGCTATTTTGTAGCAATAAGTGTGGTGCCCTTAGAAACAACCCAATTTATTATCCCCAACATCCAACTAATAAGTAGGCGAACGACAGGGTAGATTGTACAGCGCCTCAAAAGATGCCATACTGACGGTGAATGCATAGGAGTTATTATACGCAAATGTAACACCCCGCCTAATTTAAACATCGGGTGATCAGGCCTTTATTAAATTAAATCAGGTTTCTCAAATGGTTCATTCTTAGCATCATTGTCGAAAGCTTTTTAATTACTAATCCCCTAACTGAAAAATAGACTGGTGCCAAATTTTATCTTTCTTAAAATAGATAAATCAACCATGCGGAACAAAGTATAAAAATCACTGTTGATGTAAAAAATTAGATTATATCTAATTATTTAATCACGGATAAATAAAATAAGACAAAGAACTTTTAAAGTGGTTCAGCCTTATAAGAATGGCCTACGTCCACTGTTTCTGTTATTGCTGACTGTTTGGGAATTCTCGATTACAAGTTTTCTCAAGAAATTCCGGTCTCCCTACAATGAGGATAATACAATGTATTTACAGCCCTAAGGTTGTAATATGAAAGGGTAATACATTTAATGCCCCTTAAGCATATACATCTGTATGATAATAATAAGCATTTAATGCGTAGTCAAACGGTTGGTTATCCGGCTATTAATGCTTTGTCCGAGGTGCAGCTCGGACCGCCTAAGCTGCTCGGACCGCCAAAGGTCCTCGATACTCAAAAGTTCCTCGGTACTCAAAAGTTCCTCGGAGAGTTCTTGTAGGTCGGAGCATCTGAGTTGATCGGGGAAGCAGAGTTCCTCGTTGCAGTATGGTTCCTCGGAGTTGAGGTGTTGTTCGTAAGTGTTTGTCGTTGCCATGTAGATAGCCACGTGTCTTCACTTAATTGAGCCATGTCAGCAGACTAAATTTGGTATCAACAGAAGCCCCCAATGTTTCATAGTTCAAAATTTGAGGAGTGTGGAACATTCTTTCTCGATATATGGCGGTTTTAAATGGTCATCCTGAAATTTAGGATTATTTTCTTTTGTATTTATTTCTTCTTCCAAATTTGTAGAATTGCTCTTTTTTGAATTTTTCTAACTGCTTCGATTCCCGCACCCCTTTTGTCTTTTTAGCCGCCGGTAACGTAACCGTATCTTTTTGTAATCATTACTTTTACCCTTTCCCAAGGCAAAGTATCTAAATGTTGCAGAAAATCACATCGTCTTCTACTTTTTCAAATTTGTCTCTTTGAGTTTTCCATCGTCTCTCTCTCTCCTGTGCGTTCATCTCTTCCATCATTTGTTGTCAACAGACTCATCCCTTTCCTGTAAGATTTTCTTCTTTCTCTTTGATTTCCTTCTTTCATCATGGTTTATCCCGTAGAATCGATTGATAAATTTCGCTCTGATTTCTCCATTCCCTCATGGGTTATTTTGGAAGAGCTTTCTGAGCCTTCGAACTATTTTCGTTTGGCTGAGGGACATTGGTTCCCCAGTCTCTTTGTTGCTGAGTGTGGCTTTTCTTTTCCCCCAAACCCTCTATGTCTGGAATTCTGTCAATACTTTGACGTAGTTCCTGCAAGAATAGCCCCCAACACGTGGAGAATAGTTAATGGTGTTTATAGATTAAATCAAATTCATGGAACCCGTATAGGAATTCCTGAAATCATGTTTTGTTATAGATGGGTTGTGGGTGATAATACTTTTTATTTAAAAACTAGGTTTCTAAATAGATCTTTAGTAGTCAATCTCCCAGATGCCAATAGGGACTACTTTGAGCATGGGGTTGTTATGAAAAATTGGCAACACCCTCCATTAACTGGAGATGATTTTTACCAGGGTCCCAGATGTCCTCCCTATGGAAATGGGATAGGTTGTTTTTATTTTATTTTATTTTCAAAATTATGCTTCCTTTTTGTTTGATAAAATGTGCCACTGATATTTTAATTTTGATTTATTTGCAGTTGATAGCAAAAGAAAATCTCCAAAAGAGGCAAACGTTAATATAAGGCATTTAAAACTTATCTGGAGTTTGCATCAGACTACTGCCGACGAGCATATTAGGTCAGCTTCATATTTGCTTCATTACAAGTGTTACACCTCCTCTTTTACTGCTCGTTCGGTGATAAGCGACCCAGAACCAATACCAGCCTCTACAAGTTCTTCACCTGAGTCACATATTCCTTTAAGTGAAAGGATGAAGAAAAGAAGACCTCCTACCCTTTTTGAGAAACCTGACTCTGGTGCTGGAGAGGCAAAAAGAAGTAAGCTTGATGTCCCAGGAGAAGGGACAAAGAAAATTGATGCACCTCCCTCGGCTGCTCCTGTGAAGGTGGTCGAGAAGCCCCTAGTGGCCCCGAGCAAGACTGCTGCTCCAAGTGAGGTGATTATCATTTCTCCGACTAAGTCTACATCGTTAGTCGAGAAGGTTGATGCTCCTTTGAGGAGGCTGAAGAAAAGCTCCTCTATCAATTTGGCTGAAACCGTCTCTCAGCCCCCGACTAGTGGTGTTCCCACTTTTGTTCCCCCGAGCTCTGCTATGAGCTCGGTGAAGACTTGGATCATTCCCGAGATCCAAGGTATTGAAGAAAACCTTTCTCGGGACAGGGTTACCACATTAGCAGCTCTTCACATGGCTTCTGTAAGTCCTATAGTCTTAAATTTTTCATTCTTTCCTTTTTGTATATGTGCACTAACTTGCTTTTGTTTTCGTTTCACAGTTGGTGAAATGTTTTAATACAATTTTGAAGAAAGATGAAGCTATTAAAGCTTCAAGCTCCTCGTCTGGTGTCGAGGAAGCTTTGGTAGGCCTGGCATAGTCTCTGAAAGATTCTCGTCAGAAATATGATGATGATAAGGAAATTAGGGAGAAAAATCTAACTTCAACTGAGCAGGAGAAGGCTCAGGTTATTGAAGTCTCCAAGGGGTTGGAGAAAAAAATGAATGATTTGGAGAAGAAGAATAAAGAGCTCGAAGGGAAGCTCAAAAATGCTGAGGAGTTTAAAGATAAGCTCAAGGCTGTTGAGGAGGAGTTAGGTCGACTTCGGGAAGTAAGTCGTCAGAAGGAGGAAGTTGAGAATAAACTGAAGGCTGCTGACAATCTTCTTTCCGAGAAACTTTCCTCGGAGAAGACAAAGAGGAAATTGGCTGTGAAGAAATCTTTTAGCGCTGGCTGGGATAAAGGGTGGAACAAAGGTTTGGCTGCCATGATGTCGCAAGTGGAATATGGCAGCCTCAAATACTTTAGAGATGGGTGGGTCGCTTCTCTTCAGGAGATGAGGTTGATGACAATTCTGAACTCTTTCAGCGACACATCCCTGGTCCCCCTCCAACTCCTGAAGAAGAAGAAGAAGAGGATGAAGCTGCCTCTGAGGAATCTTCCATGGTGATGGGAGATCAAATTTCTCATCCCCCAGCTATCCAGCCGACTGGCGAGGAACTTCAACTGCCTGCTACTTCCTCCGAGCAACCTCCAGCACTTCCTGAGCAACCCTCTGCTCCATCCGAGTAACCTACCTCCTCGTCTCAGCCTCCCGAGAAAGTTTTGGGAGACAAGGAAAAGGTGTAGATTTGTTCGGATTTCTCTCTATTTTATTTTTCTTTGTCAAATGTAACTTCTGAACATGTAACTCTGAACTTTGTACTTCTAAACTTTGTGATGTAATAAAATTTGAGCTTTTTCTTATGCATACTGTTGATTCTCTTCTTCATGCTCTGTTTGTACTCTTATTGATTATTGCTTTTTCTTCCTTTACTAGTTTCTGGCCAGGATGGAATTATTGTCTGCTCATGATACAAAGCTGTTACGGCAATGCAATGAATATTTTAAAGTCGGTCATACAGACATGAGTGCAGCTCAAATCACTGACATCCTCGGTCAAGGGGCTTCAGAGCAAGCAGTTGAAGCCTATCAGTATTTGAAGTGCCTACTCGATCGTGCAGTGGCTAACAACGTAGCATAATATGATATGATTGAGGATCTCCAAGGCACTCTTGAAGAACTTCAGCAACAATATAAAGAATCCACTCCCTTTTGCACGAGGGGTACGAGAAGAAGTATCAGTAAATCTATGCCGATAAGGGATATAATAAACGGTTTGCTGCTTACGACGTGCGGGAGAGAAGTTTGAAGGCTGAGGTCGAAGAGCACAGACAGATAGCTGAGTTATTAGAGCAAGAAAATAATAACCTGTAAAGAGAGATGTCTCAGTTGAAGTCTGCAGCCTCCACCTCAAATGCTTTAATCCCAATGACTGACGAGGGATTCTCTTTCTTGGAGGTCAAAAACGCCAACCTGAGGGATGAATTAGAAACTTTGAATAGGTCTGGCCCTTCTACATCTACTCGAGGACAAGCAACAGCTCCTCGGGGACGAGCAAGAGCTTCTCGGATTCCTGTCGAGGAACAGAGGACTCAATCTGCTCTAGAGAATTAGGCCTTCCAACTGATGGCAAAGAACCAGGCCTTGGCTGAGATGTCTAAGAAGATCAGGGATCTGGAAGAGCAGCTTTCTGCGCAGAAATCTGTCTTGGAGAATAAAGAACTCTTTATCAAAAATCTCCATGAGCAGCTGGAAAGATTGACATATCAATTCCACAAGCAGCCCAGAGAATTCTGGATGGCTGGCTACAACGAGGCTCTCTACCATTTGGATGATCGTATCCAAAATGCAAACAATGATGGTTACAAATAGGGATGGTTGAATGTCTTAGGTGTGCTGCAACTAGAACAGGGTCATTACCTGTGGGATTACCATAATCCTGGGCTGCTCGACCTACCAGTCCCACCATTCAAGCTTGATATGAGTTGGATCACTGCTCGGGCCATCCCTCGGTGTCTGATTTCCAAATACCTCGGTGATTACAATCTCCATTCTAATGTCGAGATATCTCGTCCCGAGCATCTACTAGATCGACCATCTGTGATGAATATCAGGATGCTTGAAGATCTTAACTTCATAAATCCCCCTCATGCTTTAAATGATCCACCTGCTGGCGAGGAACCTGTTTCAAAAGCAGAGGGGAAGAAACCAATAGAATAGGAATCTTAATGTAATAAATTTGTATTTCATTCTTGATGTATTTTGTTCTACATTTAATGAAATAATTTTATTTACAAATCTTGAGTGGTGTTGTCTTGTAATTATAAAACACTTTACATCTGTGCATGTATATCTGTCAAAAAGATAACAACATTGTGTTATTTGTCGATCAACTGGAGTTTGTTAAAACTTATTGTCGACTATCTTGAATTTGTGGTAATCATTTGATGACTAACCAAAATTGATGATATTTTGTTTCTCGACCAACTTGGTAGTAATTTAAAAAGTCACGAGTATCAAAAATTTTGCTCGATCACTTTCTCGTACTCACAAAATGTTTCCGACCAACCAAGGTCAGTAAATTTTTCTTCTCGACCAACTACAGTTAGTGGGTTTTTCTTACCAACCAATCTTTGGCACTTTTTGGAATAGTTTTACTTCCCGACCAACCTTAGTTGGCGTTTTCGAGAATATATTTACTTCCTAACCAACCAAGTTGGCATTTTTAGGAATAGTTTTACTTCCTGACCAACCTTAGTTGGCATTTTCGAGGATATATTTACTTCCTAACCAACCAAGTTGGCATTTTTAGGAATAGTTTTACTTCCCGACCAACCTTAGTTGGCGTTTTCGAGAATATATTTACTTCCTAACCAACCAAGTTGGCATTTTTAGGAATAGTTTTACTTCCCGACCAACCTTAGTTGGCGTTTTTAGGAATAGTTTTACTTCCCGACCAACCTTAGTTGGCGTTTTCGAGAATATATTTACTTCCTAACCAACCAAGTTGGCATTTTTAGGAATAGTTTTACTTCCCGACCAACCTTAGTTGGCGTTTTCGAGAATAGATTTACTTCCTAACCAACCAAGTTGGCATTTTTAGGAATAGTTTTACTTCCCGACCAACCTTAGTTGGCATTTTCGAGAATATATTTACTTCCTAACCAACCAAGTTGGCATTTTTAGGAATAGATTTGAGTAGTCCGAGATCTGCTGAGTAGTGTGTAGCACTAGTATTCCGCAAAAAAAATCCAATAAAGGGAAAGAACTTGGCAGAACATTGCCACTTTATTCATACTGATGAAACTGCATCACATGAGAGTTTACATTACTGATAATATTTGCGCAGGTGCTCTGCATTCCATGCATTCTTAAACTCCTCCCCCTCTAAAGTTTCTATTTTGTATGTCCCTGGTCGAACAACTTCCTTAACTCGGTAGGGTCCATGCCAGTTGGCTTCCAGTTTGTTGTGCTTTTGAATCACCTTCTTTAGCACATAGTCTCCTTCTTTAAAGTCGCACTTCTTCACTCTCTTATTGTAGAACAAAGCTGTTCGTTGCTGGTAAGCAGCATTTCTAACGGCTGCTTCTTTCCTAACCTCCTCGAGCATGTCCAAGTCTAACCTTCTCATTAAATCACTGACAGGGAAATTGAAATTCAGTATTCTGTGTATTGGGAGACCCAATTCGGCGGTTATAAGTGCTTCACTTCCAAATGCCAGCATATATGGAGATTCCATTGTTGCTACTCGGGGAGTAGTTCGGTAAGCCCATAACACTGATTGTAGCTCGTTGATCCAGTTTTCTTTCGCATCGTTCAGTCTTTTTTTCAAACCATTCAGCAGCGTTCTGTTTGTCACTTCAGTTTGTCCATTGCTTTGAGGATGGCCTGGTGCCGAGTGGATCTTCAAGATATTTGACTGATGACAATAGGCAGCGAACTCCTCGTTGTCGAATTGTGTTCCATGGTCTGTGATGAAGGCATGAGGAAGACCATATCGACAAATGATGTTCTTCCAAATAAATTGGTACACCTTGTCGTATGTCATATCAATGAGAGGCTCAGCCTCAACCCATTTAGTAAAATAGCCCACAGCGACCACAAGATACTTAAATCTTCCCCTGGTCGTCGGCAGTGGCCCAACCAAATCTATTCCCCATGTGGAAAATGGCCAAGGGGAAGTAATGGGTGTCAATAACGCTTGGGGAGTTCTTCGGATGGAGGAGAAGCGCTGACACTTGTCACATTTCTTAGAATAGGCTATGCAATCAGCCCTCATCGTCGGCCAGTAGTATCCTTGAGTCATCATTCTTTACAAAAGAGTCTGACCTGCTACATGGGCTCCACAGGACCCTTCATGGACCTCTTCAATCAAATCTTTCACCTCGGTGGGATGCACACATCTTTGCAAACCTGCTATAATTCATCGTCTGTATAAAATACCATTAGTCAGTACATAACGAGCAGCCTTAAACTTCAGTTTCTTGGCTGCAAGTTTATCAGTTGGTAATTCCCCTTTCTCAATATATGCCCTGATGGGATCCATCCATGATGACCCTAAATTGAGGGTATTAAATTTTATCGTCAGATCTTCATCTATACTCCGACCAGATAAAACTTCAATTGGGATTGTTCTTCATAGCTCTGTACAAGTAGCTGATGCTAATCGAGCTAAGGCGTCTGCTCTTGTATTCTCCATTCTTGGTATTCTTACCAGCTGAATAACAAAAAATTCTGACACCAATTCCTTTGCCTTTGCATGGTATCTGATCATTAATTCTCCTTTAGCTGCATATACTCCCATTATTTGATTTATGACCAATTGCGAGTCACTGAAAACAATAACTTATTCTGCCCCCATGGTTTTTGCCAAACTAAGACCTGCAATCATGGCTTTATATTCAGCCTCATTATTCGAAGCTTTGAATTGGAAACGTAGGGCGTATTCTATGTCGACCTCATCCGGACTGCTCAAAACTATCCCTGCGCCACATCCTGTAGTGCAGGATGAACCATCCGCATACAGACTCCATATAGGCAACTCGTCTTCAAATTGCTGATCTAACAGAGTTCCTCGGTGGAAAATTTGTTGCTCCCTTTCACCATCTCCTGATATTTCTTGATGTTCGTCGATCATCTTTTCTTGCCCTTTTACCAACCTAAGCTGGTCTGGGTTTGAATTTGATGATCCTGTAACATCTACTTGCCCTTTTACCAAGCTAAGTTGGTCTGGGTTTGCATTTGATGATCCTTTAACATCCACAGGTTGATCAGCGAGCAACTTTTGCTCCTCCGGGGTATCAGGATAGGTGAACTCTGCTATAAAATCTGCTACCGCTTGCCCTTTTAGCGATGATCTGGGTTCATAAACTATATCATATTCACCAAGTTCTATTGCCCAGCACATCAATCTTCCTGATTTTTCTAGTTTATGAAGGGCTTGCCTCAATGGCATATAAGTATATACTACTATAGTATGAGCCTGGAAGTATGTCTTCATTCTTTTACTTGCCTCGATCAATGCTAGTGCCAATTTTTCCAGCCTTGGATATCTTATCTCTGCTCCTCGGAAGGCCTTACTTGTGTAGTAGATTGGTTTTTGTACTCCATTCTCCATTCTTATCAATGCCGAACTAACTGCATTCTCGAACACTGCCAGATACAAGTATAATTTTTCTCACATCGCTGACTTGGATAACAGTGGAGGTGCTCCCAAATATTTCTTCAAGTCTTGGAAAGCCTTCTCACATTCATCATTCCACTCAAAAGTTTTTCGGAGCGTCTTGAAAAATGGGAGACATCGATCAGTTGCTCGCGATACAAATCTGTTGAGTGCTGCTACTCGTCCTGTAAGACTTTGTACCTCTTTCTTCGTCGTTGGGGATCGCAGCCCTAACAGAGCTTTGATCTTTTCAGGGTTAGCTTTAATGCCTCGCTAATTGACAATGTACCCGAGAAACATGCCTTCTCGTACTCCAAATATGCACTTCGTCGGGTTCAACTTCATTTGATATTTATCTAGTTTATCAAAGGTCTGGCTTAAGTCAACTAGATGATCAACAGCTTTCTTGCTTTTTGTCAGCATATCGTCAACATAGACTTCCATATTGCAACTGATTTGTTCTACAAACACTTTGTTCATCAGCTGCTGATATGTTGCACCTGCATTTTTCAAACCAAAAGGCATAACATTATAACAATAAGTTCCCCTAGGGGTAATGAAAGAAGTACTCTCCCTGTCTTCAGGTTTCATTTTAATCTGATTGTAACCAGAATAAGCATCCATGAAGCTTAGCAGCTCGTGTCCCGAGGTAGCATCCACTAGTTGATCAATTCGGGGCAGCGAAAAGTGATCCTTTGGGCATGCTTTGTTGAGGTCGGTGAAGTCTACACACATCCTCCATTTGTTGTTCTTCTTTTTCACCATTACCACATTTGCTAACCAGTCTGGATATTTAACATCTTCAATAAAACAAGCTTTCTAGAGCTTCTCGACTTCCTCCTGTATAGCTTGATTCTTCTCGGGACTGAATACCCTTCTTCTCTGCTTCACAGGCTTGATCTCCTTATTCACATTGAGCTCGTGACATAAGAAATTTGGGTCTATCCCGGGCATATCCTCATGACTCCACGCAAAAGTTTGCTTTCTGCTTCTTAAGAAAGTTATCAATTCCTGTTTTAGTGAGGCTTCCAACGACGAACCTACTTGAGTAGTTCGTTCAGGGTACTCGTCGTCCAGAATGATGTTTTCAGTAGCTTCCACCACTTTACCCTTCACGAGTTGCGACTCATCTCTAGGATCCAATGTTTCAATTTTTGCACCTTCATCCACTTGATAGGTAGTAGTCTTTTTCCTTGATTCCTCCAGTTCCTCTTGCTCGGCGGATGAATAATAGCATTCCCGAGCTACTTTCTGATCGCCTTTCACAACTCCTACTCCAAAATTTGTTGGAAATTTTAGGCATTGATGTACCATAGATGGTACAGCCTCGAACTTCTTCAATCCTACTCTTCCCATGATGATATTGTATGATGATTGAACATTCTTATCCATCACGTAAAAGCGTATTCTTTCTGTTCGACAAGCAGGCCACGTACCAATGAATATATCCAATTTGATCGTCCCAAGTGGAAATACTTTCTCGCCAGCAAAACCGAGGAGGGGTCTATGATAAGGCTCCAGTTGAGATATCTTTATATTTAAACTGTCGAATCACGAGGAGAACATGATGTCTTCCAAGCTACCATTGTCTACGAGTACTCTTGAAATCATTACCTCCTTCATCCTCATTTTGATCACTAATGGGTCATCATGAGGATATAGAACACCTGCGATGTCGTTCTTTGAGAAACCAATGACCAATTTCTCTTTGTTCACCTTTCTTGGGCGATCGTCCTCAGCTAGATTTATTCATTGAATGTATGAGCAAGCTTGAGCCTCACAGAGGTAAGCTTTTCTCTCGGCAGTAAGGTCTCCTCCTCCAGCATCTCCACCTGTAATAACATTACAGTCAAATGACCCAAAGCATATTGAAAATACCTCACGTTCTGGCTGCCTTGGTCTCTTGGGAAGATCGGGGTCATCTTCTGGATGAACTTCATGGTCTCTCTTCTTATTCTCCTCTGCTCGACGAGGAGATCTAGACCTTTCTCTTGTTCGGTCGTTGTTTCTTCTATCATTCCTCCGATCAACATACTTTGCCAGTTTTCCTCGTCTGATGAGTATTTTAATCTCATTCTGAAGAGCTATGAAATTTTTGGTCATATGGCCATGATCTTTGTGAAACTCTCAATGTTTTGCTTTGTTTCTCCTGTCTGGGTCTGCCTTCATTTTCTCCGGCCAGTTTAATTCCTCGTTGTTCTTGATTTCTTCTATAACGTGGTTGATGTCTTTCTTCAAAGGAGTATAATTATCAAATTTCTTCAATACTTCCCATGACGACCTTGTTCTTGAGTGTTTGTCACTACCATTGTTCTTATGCTCTTTCTTCTTAGCTTTATCACCTTCCACTTTGGTTTCTTTGGCATCCATATTCTTCTTCGCAGCCATAGCCTCCTCGGTATTCATAATCTTGGCCGCTTTTCCCATCAGATCTGACATGGTTCTAGGTGGATCTTTGGCCAAAGTGTAGTATAACTTGTTGGGCAGTAGTCCACTCATCAGTGCGGTAATCGCTGTCTTTTCCTTATAATCAATGACTTCGAGTTTCTCGTTATTAAAACGAGTTATATAATCACGGGTACTTTCACCAGCTTTTTGTCTAACACTTAACAAATGCGCTACTCGTTTAACTGGCTTTGCCCCAAAACAGAAATTCCCAATGAATAACTCGGCCAGTTGAAAGAAAGTTGAGATCTTACCCCGAGGAAGATTATTATACCATATTTGAGCAGATCCGGTAAGAGTTCTCGAGAATGCTCTGCATCTCATCTCATCTGGAACAGCATAGATGTCGGCTGCAGCTTGGTATTGTTCTATATAAAGGACAGGGTCGGTCTTTCCATCATATTTGGGGGTCACAATAGGTGCTTTGAACTTTTATGGTGTTGGAAAATCTACAATGGCCGAGACAAAAGGTGTTCCTTGAATAAAAGTTTGTTATAGAGGGTTCTTGGCCTTAGCCATTTCCCCTAATCTATCCTCCAGCCTCTGTATAGATCCTTTCCACGCATCGTTTCCTTCCTCGGGCCTGTTGGTTCGAGCAACTGATCGCGTTGATGTGTCTTCCTGGGATATATCTTGACGAGCAACTGGTCGCGACTGGGCAGATCCTTCCCTTAAGTCTGATGGTCGTCGAAAACTCCTCGATGCGGCTCTAGGAGGACTTTTGCTCCTCCTCGGACCTAATCGATCAAAAGGAGATGCTCTGCTTAATCTTTCTAGTGCACTGATCCTTTCTGGAGAGAGAGTGATACGTTGTTCAGTATCTGTGGCTCATACCGACGAAGTTTGTCCAGGTTGATAAGAAAAATCTTCAGACTCCTCAGTACGATATGAATCGGTACGCCTAGTACGCGAAGAAGGTAAACGGATATTTCTTTGAATACTTTGCGATTCTGAATGGGTTGGCACACCGCCATGGAGGGTTCGTATGAGTTGTCGCATAGTTTCTTGCATGAGTGTTTGGCCATGGGCCAGATTTATCATTATTCTAACCAGATCTGGAATATTGGGCGGAGCAGATGGATTTAGAGGGCTTCCAGCGTTTCGATTGCTGGGTTCTGGAATATCAGCCATTTGTGATGAATTGTTTTTGATGAAAAATGATATTACCAGTCGTTTCCCACAGACGGCACCAATCTGTTGATGTAAAAAATTAGATTATATCTAATTATTTAATCACAGATAAATAAAATGAGTCAAAGAACTTTTAAAGTGGTTTAGCCTTATAAGAATGTCCTACGTCCATTATTTCTGTTATTGCTGACTGTTTGGGAATTCTCGATTACAAGTTTTCTCAAGAAATTTCGGTCTCCCTACAATGAGGATAATACAATGTATTTATAGCCCTAAGGCTGTAATGTGAAAGGGTAATACATTTAATTCCCTTTAAGCGTATACATCTGTATGATAATAATAAGCATTTAATGCGTAGTCAAACTGTTGGTTATCCGGCTATTAATGCTTTGTCTGAGGTGCAGCTCGGACCGCCAAAGGTCCTCGATACTCAAAAGTTCCTCGGTACTCAAAAGTTCCTCGGAGAGTTCTTGTAGGTCGGAGCGTCTGAGTTGATCGGGGAAGCAGAGTTCCTCGTTGCAGTATGGTTCCTCGGAGTCGAGGTGTTGTTCGTAAGTGTTTGTCGTTGCCATATAGATTGCCACGTGCCTTCACTTAATTAAGCCATGTCAGCAGACTAAATTTGGTATCAACAATCACCATGTACTATAACCCAATCAACAAAGTATAAGTACAAAAGCATAAGAGTAGTACCGAATAAACCATCAGCTAAAATCCCAAAACAATAATAGAACAACCACTAGCCTGAAACTAAACATCAGAGACTGATACCGGACGACAAGTCCATACATAGAATAGTGTGAGATCCTGCACTAGATTTGAATGAGAGATATCGTTTAATCAAAATCATGTAAGCATCCACTGTGCTACAGCTTCGAGTCCCTGGAATGAAATAATCATATATGGCGTCCCTGTGGCTGGACACCTAAAAGGTTTAGAAAATATTTTATAGCAAGCGTTAGTACTCAAAGCATTTTGAAAATATTTAGCAAGCGTTTATCACAATATAAATGCGGTTATTAATTACACATGTTAGGTTCTCGTACACTCTCTTGAGTTTACTCACTCCTCATCTATTGTGCACACCTAATGTTCTACTCTTAGCCTACCTAGCCGTATCTCCCAAGCTAACTAGGACTACAGTAATCATCTGAACTTATCTATACCTAAGTTCTCGTACCGCCCATACAGTACATCCATTTCATTAACATCTCGCGAAGGTTAATTAGTTCTCAAGTAACATTTCACCTATGTTATGATTCAAAACTTCTCATTTAGTTTCACTACTAAATTTTTAGAATTCTCACAATTAATATCTTCCCACTTTTGTATTTAAGTTTCACTACTTAATTTACTAATTAGATATTCTCTATCTAACGTTACGTTTCATAATTAAGTTTCACTACTTAACTTACCAGTTTGATATGTATCGTTAATCACATCATATATTATTCTACTAACACACAGAAGTAGAATATCATTAAGTATATATTTCACACACAATATATACTAAATATCAGTCATTACTACTATGTCCTTTTGACACACGTAAAGGACTCTTGGTTCGGAATGATTCATCGACCCTAAGTACAGAATTGGTTCGGAATGATACATCGAACCCAATTATTTATATACACATATTCTAGCTCGGACTCTTTCATTACGCCACCGGTTCGAAGGCTTGGTTCGTCATTTTACATCGACCCCAAACATATGATAACTCAGTGTTAGTTCGGAATACTCCATCGACCCTAACATATATTATCCCTACGTTAGTTCGAAATACTTCATCGACCCTAACGTATAATAGCCCTACGTTAGTTCGGAATACTGCATCGACCCTAACGTAGTTAATTTAGGTATACATCTCTCAACCTAATAGTTCATACAATTTAATAGGTACACACTCGAACTATCAATAATACTTGTACGTAATATAGTATTCTCTTATATTAACCGTATTCGTCAATTTATGATTTCTCACTATCGCATTTATTTGAGTATTCGCTCAACTCTAAGGGCCCTAGTTACCCCTCACATATAATTTCAGTAGTTATTACTTAACCTACTGGTCTATTACTTGAATTGACTTTACCTCGCCTCGTAACTCAATTCCAAATTCCCTGATGCTCTACTCAATCGGTTTATTCTCGTCGATCCATAATCCAAGTCCTACACCAAATGGCCTTACCGGACCTCAATAATATACCTAATGGTCTTATTCTCGCTCCCATATAAGTATAATATAAATCCTAGGATTCCCATTCATTTTTGAAAATTAAAGAAACCTTAACCAAGGAAAAATTTGAGAAAAAAAAAACCTAAGTCGATCGATCGACTCCTGGGTTCGACCGATCGACATGATCGATCAATCGACATTCAAGATCGATCGATCTGGGACAACTGCAGCTCGTCTTCTTCATTAATTTTTCTCCCATTAACAAATCTCCAAACTTCATTATAGTACACCAATCGACCCAATTATCCTAATGTGTTCCCACATATACTTGGACAATTTCTAACGTTTCAAATACATCAAAACCTCAATTTATTTAAAGAAATAGTGAATTAAATTCAAACAAATTTAAAACCCTAGTTATGGTGTTCTTACCATATTTTCATTCAAAACCCATATTTTATTCCGAAATAATTATCAAGTCAGCTCTGAATATTATTCCTCTACATATGCTAAATCATTCTACATGCGATTCCTATCCCAACATACATAAATATCATTATTTTCTTCCCAAGGTATTGATTTAACAAAACTATTCAAAAACCCAACACATGGGTATTATAACTTTATAATTTTTGTAATAAATAACTTTCCTTGACAGAGGGGTTTTGATTTCATGGAGTTGATGATGGATTGATGTTTCTCTTCTTCAATCCTTCCTCCTATGGCTCATAAGATGCAAGATTTAATTCCAACATCCTCGAAAGCATCTTCTAAGCCTTGAGAATGGTTTTCTCCTTCTCTCTAATGGTCTTAGTGTTTACATGGGTTTTCTAACCCTAACCCCTATTTCATACGGCTGATAAAAGACTCTCAAATTCGTAGGTCTCAATACCCTCACATGTTAAAAGACCATAAAGCCCCCGAACGGTCTCGGTTTAGTCCAAAATTACCCCGGGACTCAACTAGTACCCCCGAGTATACTATTTTGACTAATTCGACCATTTCAGACTCATCTGTGACCTCTAAATTATCATTTGAGTCACTTAAAAATATATTACTCGTTCTCACCCCAAAATGGTCTACACGTGCTAAGTAACTATTTACTACTCGCGCTAAGTAAATGAAAGAGGCAATATTAATCAGTATCTAACTCTCGATTAATACTCAATAATCACAATTATTAATAAATATCACTAAATTACTTTTCTGGTGTAATTTAAATCAAATCGTATTTTCTCATTTAATTCTCCAATTTAATTAAATAGAAATATTCAGAAGTACGGGGTATTACAGCAAACTCCACCAAAGGAAGATACTGCTCCCATCCTCCCACGAAATCGAGTATACACATTCACAACATATCCTCAAGCATCTGATTAACCCTCACAGTCTTCCCATCTATCTATGGGTGATACGTTGTACCCAATCGTAAATCTATCCCCATCGCCTCCTGAAAACTCTGTCAGAAATAAGACACAAAGATCTTATCCCGATCGGACACAATATTAAGCGGGACCCCATGTAAGGTACTATCTCAATAATAAATAACTTTGCATATTGCTTTGTCTCGAAATCAGTACGATATGGAAGAAAATGAGCCACCTTGTTCAACCGATCCACTATCACCCATATAAAATCGTGACCTCGTTACGATAACGATAATCCAGTGATACAATCAATGGATATACTCTCCCATTTCCACATGGTAATCTCTAATGGCTGCAATATCCCAGTCGGTCTCTGGTGGTCCACCTTTACGAGCTAGCAAGTAGCACACTTCAAGACAAAATCTGTTATGTCCCATTTTATCCCTGACCATCAATACTATTTATGCATGTCCTGGTACATCTTATCCCCATCAGAAATATGAGTTTCCCAATAAAATGTAAGCACCCTTTGAACTGATCGAATACCCATTTACCCCATCAGCTAATAACTGGAGAACTCTGTCCTAAAAATATGAATCTCCTGCCTGTGCTATTACCACCCTCATTAAAATCTCGAGCATGATAGCTAATACGGACATACCAGCCATAGCAATCTCGTCATCTTATTGAAGCTCTCTCCACTTTACTTTCCAAACCTCTGCTAGATCACCTGCAAGTCTTCGACTTAACCTATTAGCCATGATGTTAGCCTTACCAGGATGATATTGAATATCAAACTGGTAATCCTTCATGAAATCCAGCCACCTCCTCTGCCTCATGTTCAGATCCTTCTGCGCGAACAGGTACTGAAGCTATTTATGGTCCGTGAATAAGGTAAACTTCTCCCCCAAGAAATAGTGTTTCCATATCCTCAAGGAAAATACAACAGCGGCTAACTCCAATTCATGCATGGGGTAATTCTTCTCATGGGGATTAATCTTACACGATGCATACGCTATAGACCTCTCATCCTACAACAATACACCCCCAAGTCCCTACAAGCATGCATCAATGTAGATATAGTATGCCATTCTTTCCTAGGAAATGAAAGTACGGGTGCTGAGGTTAATTTATCCTTTAGCTCATCAAAAGCTAACTGAAAATGGTTATCCCAAATAAATAACACCCCTTTACGAGTTAAGTTTGATAATGGACCTACAATCTTTGTGAAACCCTTAATGAACCTCCGATAATATCTTGCCAACCCCCGAAAGTTGTGAACCTCAGTTAGTGTCATGGGCAGTCCCCACTCCCTCGCCGTTGATACCTTACTCGAATCAATCGCTATACCCTTCTCAGACATAATATGGCCAGAAATTGCACCTCCCGAAGCCAAAACCCACATTTGCTAAACTTTGCATATAATTGGTGTTCTCTATGTGTCTGTAAAACCTTGCATAAGTGCTCGATATGCTCATCCTCAGAACGAGAGTAAACCAGGATAGCATCGATAAACACAATCACAAACTGGGTAAGAAACTCTAAAAAATCCGGTTCATCAGATCCATAAACACTGCTAACGCATTGGTGAGCCCGAATGGCATCACCCTAAACGTGTAGGACCCATACAGTGTTAGAAAAGCAGTTTTAGGAATGTCCTCCTCCCTGACATGAAACTGATGATAACCGGACCTCAAATCAATCTTGGAGAAGTAAGCGTCTTCCCTGAACTGGTTGAATAGGTCATCGATACGAGGCAGTGGATATTTATTTTGGATTGTGACCTTATTCAACTTTCTGTAGTCAATACACAACCGAAGTGACCCATCCTTCTTTTTGAAAAATAACACTGTTTCACCCCATGGTGAATTATTTTGTCGAATAAAACCCTTCCCCAAGAGTTGCTGAATCTGCTATTTCAACTCTCGCATCTCAGCTGGAGCCATACGATAGGGCGCTCAAGCTATGGGTCTCGTACTCGAGCTAGGTCAATAATAAAATCAATTTCCCGGCTAGGCGACAAATCGAGTATGACCTGGAATACATCCTCTAGCTCCCTCATGACTAGAATCGAGTCTAACAAAACTACCACCTCCTGTGAGGTCTCCTCCTCGATGTAATATAGATGAGTGCGCAAATCTTTTGCCCATGTATCGAGAATACAATAGCCCTTCCATGACAATCTACCATTGTTCAATAACCAGCCAACCAATCCATTCCCAACATAACATCATATCCATCCATATCTAATAAAAGAAGATTTATAGCTAAACACAATCTACCCACATCGATATCCACACCCCTACAAATCAAGTGCATAAGCGACCTGCTACCCATCGATGACTCCACACACATAAAGGGGCTATTAGTTGTCTCTAATAGGTTGACAACTTATGAAAATATAGTCTCTACGATAGAATGTGAAGCCTCAGTATCAAAGAAAACACTACCCGCAAGCCCATGTATAGTAAATGTACCCGCTACTGCTGGTAGTGCCTGTGAGGCCTACTGAATGACGGAATCTCGAACATTATAGACATGCTCATACTGAAGTTGTCCCTGTTGTGATGGTGTGGGTGGGTTTGGTGTTGCAGGTGCCCTCTGTGCCTGCTGCTCCTGCGGGGCACCCTGTTGTTACGGAGCCCTCCCCTGTTGTGGGCAATCCATCCTCTTGGGGACCGTCTATCCATAAATAAAGCACTAGCCTAGAAACTCTCTCTGACGTTGGCCCTAATTACCCTGATAGTACTGACCCTGCTATTGGCCCTGATGGCCTCAACCTTGCTGACCTCCCCCATTGTTCCCTTGGCCCTGGCGGCCCTGAGGAACCTGCTGCTGCTGAGGACCCTATTGGCCTTATCTATAACCACCCTCGGGTCGATAACTCTTGGATCTAAATCGCTTGGCCTGATCCCCCTATCGGGAATCCTGTCCCTGGTGTCTGCCTGACTGATGCTGCTGTGCTGATCCACTAGCACCGCCCCTCTTGTCTTGCCCTCTTGGTTGGGATCACCTCCTCATTTTCTCCCCTTTACATGGAAGCGATGGTCCTAATAATGTAACAGTGCAACATTGACGACGTCCATATAAGTCAACAATGTGGGATTACCAATCAAGTGCTGCCAGATCCTCCAAGACAAACCATCCATAAACCTCACCTTCTTCCTATCTTTGTTATTCACCTCGTCTGGTACAAAATTAGCCAAACGATTGAACTCTTCCTCATAGTCGACAATAGAACGATCACCCTGAGTTACCTCACTAAATGTCTTCCTCATCTCGGTCTCTACAGCTGGTGGAAAATATTTGCAGTCAACCGCACCCAAAAATCAGCAATAGTCATAGTATCCCTCTCCGCAACGGTGGTAACTAACACCCACCACTATAATGCTGCCTCAACAAACCTGAAAGTAGTAAGCATATGTTTTTGCACCTCACTGAAGTCAACCATACGCAAGTGTCACTGAATATCTATCTTCCACTAACACGCCATAATCACATCAGAACTCCCCTTAAATTCCAGTGGGTAGCCTTTCTAGAAAGCCTCCCTAACCCTCTGCCACTCTGTCGGTCCTTGGTGTGCCTGAATCCATGGTGCCACTGGCTGCGGTGGCTGTTGGACCTAAGGAAAATGCTAAGCCATAGTAGTCATAACTGCATTCACTGCCTGTGTCACTATCGCCGCCACCTCAGCTGATGTCACTGTCCCATGTGGTGCTGGTGGTTGCAGTGCCTATGGCAGTGGCTGAGCCTCCCCCGCATTATTTTGAGCCACTGCCCTCGTTGATCCACATCTCCTAGGTGGCATCTGAAAATAGATTCAAATTGTATGAGCTCATAGTCAATACAATTACAAAAGCAGAAGGACGAATCTTAAAAGCGTAATCCTGAATGTGACTGTCCTAATAATAGGGCTCTAACTTAAAGAACGCTACACTGAAATTATAGTAAGTCGTACAGATCCTGTGGACACTAGAATCTGATGCTCTGATACCACATGTGACGCCCTTCCTATTTTAATCCTATGTGATCAGTCCATTTGTAAACGAAATAGGAATCTTTAACGGTTTCATCCTTAACATCACTGTCGAAAAACTTTTTAACTACTAATCACCTATATCAATTTAAGCGTGTGCCAAGTTTTATCTTTTATTATTAACACATGCGAAAATAAATTAAATGAACTAAACCATTCACACATGAATATAATATAAACAATCACACGATATATATAAATAAATAAAGGATACCAAATAAACCATCAGTTTTATAAGCATAATATCTAATCACAATCTAAAGTAAGTAATTAAAATCTGAATACATAACTGAATAAAAGAAATATTCTGAAGGCAACATGCCCAAATGAACTGCTAAGGAACCTCCTATCTAGAATGGAAGAGGTGAAACGTCTTATAGAAATCTCCTGCAAGATTTCACACTATTGCGGCGACGTGTCACTGGATAGGATCTCTAAGTTGGGCGTCCCTGTAGCTGGACACCTAAAATATTTTGAAAATATTTTTGATACGGGTTAGAGCCCAAGTAAAACATTTTGAAAATATTTTTCAAGTATTTAAATCATAATTTAAACCAATTATTTATTACACACATAATATCCACGTACACTCACTTGAGATCCTCATCTCTCAACTAATGTGCACGCGTAATATATTCTACCTAACTAGTATCACTTTCCTGACTAGTTAATGTATTTGACTATTCTCACTAAGTCGCATTCCCTTACATTTCCCCATATGACCCAATATTACAGTCTCACATATAAATTAATTTATTCTCATTTTATTATTAAGTCAATCATTTAAGTTTCACTACTTAAATTCTGTTAAATATACATAATCTATCAATTCTACTATTTCACATAAGTATATATATTAACTTCATATGTATTCATCATATATATAATATATACACATATATAGCATCTCTAGAATGGCCCCTCGTGATGCTGGCGTACTCTACTATTAAGTCCATGTACCTCTCGTACTCAATCAAGTACTATTAGTTTGGCATGTCTCCTCGAACCCAATATAAATCAACACAACGGTGGAGGTGAACATGGTTTTAAGCCTTTGAGATACGCACATACCTAATGTACCCAAATGACATGTCAATCCTACTAATACATGACACATAGTGGACCGCCCTAACTTTCATGTTATGGGGCACTAATCCAGACCCCATTGGAATCATTAAGGTGGGATCACCCTCTAAGCGTAAACCTCCTAATAGCTGGCAGCGTAGGTATGTTCACACACAGAATCAAATCATATCTATAGGTATTCACATAACCTATATAGTGGATTGGTTGACCAAGGTTGCCTATTTCTTATCAGTCCGCATCGATTTTGAGACGATGCAGTTTGTGTAGCTGTTCATAACGGAGATAGTTAAGCTGCAAAGAGTACCGGTCAACATTGTGTCTGATAGAGAAAAGGTCTTTGTGTCTCATTTCTGTAAGAGTTTTCATGTGGCCATGGGCACAGACTTGCGATTGAATATCGCATATCACCCACAGACAGACGAACAGATTGAAAGGGTTAATTAGATGCTAGAGGACATGTTGAGGACGTGCATCCTATAATTTAGGGGAGGATGGGAGCGATACCTTCCATTGGTAGAGTTTGCGTATAACAACTCTTACCAATTTACCATCAACATGGCACCATTTGAAGCACTTTATGGGAGGCCTTGTCTTTCATCCACTTGCTGGTTAGAAGTGGGGGACAACAAATTATTGGGTCCAGAGATGATACAGGAGACTATTGCTAAGATAAAGCTAATTTGTGGGTGGATTCAGATAGCTCAGGGCAAAAGAGTCATGCTGATGAAAACTGGAGACACGTTGAGTTAGAGGTTGGCGACCAGGTGTTGGTACGGGTGTCTCCCATGAAGTGGGTCCTGAGGTTCGGCAAGAAATGGGAGCTAGCATCGAGATATGTGGGAGCTTTCTTGATTATTGAGAGAGTGGAACCAGTGACATATAAATTTGTTTTACCTGAGCATCTACAGTGAATACATGATGTGTTCCACGTGGCTTCACTGAAGAAGTATTAGATGAGCTAGAGATCTTTTTGGCATGTTCCAGTTGAGGAGATCGATTTACATCCTAACATCTCATATGAGGAGATACCCGTGGCTATTCTAGAACGTAGTGAGCATAAGCTGTGGTCTAAGGTGGTACCATTAGTCAGAGTTCAGTGGGGACACCATAGTATTGACGAGTAGATATGGGGGCGAGCGGATGATATGAAAGAGCAGTATCGAGAGTTATTCGTCGTAGGTATGACCTAATTTTGGGGACTAAATTCCTTGTAAGGGGGAAGTATGTAATCCCCCGTATTTTTGCGTGTTTAAAATTTAATTAATTCGTTAATTAATTCATTTTATTTTAAATTACACGAGTGACGTAATTGAATTGAATTAGATAATAATGTGATCATTAAACATTTATATAGAGAGAGATAATGATTAACGCGATGCGAAAAATTTACTAAGTTGATAGTAAATAAATTATTGGAATTATTACACGTCATAGCGAGTGATATTGACGTAATTGGATTTTATCTCAACTAGGAGTCACGTGTAGACTAATTTGAGGTCAAAATAGGATATATATTTAAAGTGACTCTGATGATGATTTTGAGGTCACAGATGATTTTGAAAGGGTCCTCGAAATAGTCAGAATAGTATACTTGGGGGTACTGTTTAGATCTCGAGGAAATTTTAAACTAAATCGAACCTGTATGGGGACATTTTAGTCATTTGGTAACCTAGGGCTAAGAGACCTACGAATTTCCAAAGACTTTATCATCATATAGATTGGAGAGGTTGGGGTTAAGAGGTTAGAAATTAAGGAGAGGACATTAGAGAAGAAGGATAAGCCATTTTTGAAGCCTAAGAGAGAGTTCTTGAAGGATTCAAGCTAGTTCTTGCACCATCATCATCATTGGGGAGTAGATTGGAAGTGAAAATAAACCAATCATCACAAAATCACAAATTTGACCCACTAATCTAAGACAAGTGTTTATTTGTAATTTTCTTTGAAGTTACAATACCCATGTGAGAATAGGGTTAGACATATTGATATAAATAATGAAATTGGAAATTAAAGTTACTTAAATCCATGTGCTGGGTAGGATTTCATGTAGACTAAATTTATGCATGTAGAGGATATGAAATCAGATCATGAGTGATGACTTAAATGAGAAAAATCTGGGTTTTATGTTGAGTATACATGAAGAACATATAAATTTAGGGTTTAGATGAATAAATGTTATAATCCATTCTTGATGAGAAATTATGATGATTTGATGTTGTAATTACGTTGGAAATTATCCTAATACATGTAGATACTATTTGGGACAATTGGTTTTAAGTTTGGTGAAGGATCATGTGAGTTATGTTAAAGAAAATAGTGAAAAAGGCCAAAACCCAACGAAGAAGACAAACTGCCACTGTTCGAATCGATTCGGCCCTAGGGCGAATCGATTCGGTTTGCCCAGATTTTCCTATTCTTCCCTTTAAGCCTAGAACTCCTATAGTTTTGTCGGGTAAACTTTTGGGACTTTGTTAAAATATAATGGGGGACTTATTATATTATAGTAGACCTATGATGGGATTAGGACTTACTCTTAATGAGATAATTAAGGCAAGGATTCAACATGCTTTAAATGGTGACGCAATTAATTCAAGAGAACGAGAATGAATTACTGGGATTTCAAATGAGCTTATTTTATAGACCACTAGGTGTGAATAAGTTAATTACTGAAGTGATGTAAGGTGTAACTGGACCTTTAGAGTAGAAAATAATATCTAACTTAATACGATAGTGAGTTATAAATCGTAAATTGATTGTACGGTAAGTATTCGAGTGATATATACTACGTACGAACTTTGATATTGGGTTGGAGTATACCTACTGAGTATATATAATTTATATATAGGTTATGTGTGGATACCTATTAGATGATTTGTGTTAAATATGAACATACCTACGCTGCCTGCTATCACGGAGGTTCCTGCGCAGTAGGCGATCCCACCTTGGGGATTCTAGTGAGGTCTGGATTTGTGCCCCAGAACATAGAACTTAGGGCGGCTCACTATGTGTCGTGTATTAGTGGGACTGGCAGGTCATTTGGGTACATTAGGCATGTTCATAGCCCAAAGGCTTAGAACTATGTTCGCCTCCATTGCTTGCTATTTGATTTTGGGTTCGAGGAGACATTCTGAACTACTAGTCCTTGATATTGTAGAAGAGGTACATGGATGGATAGAAGAGTATGTATTATGGCTGTCTTTTTAGAGATGCCATTAAAAAATATATTAGTGAGATAAATATATATGTTAGTATGAATATTCTAATTACATGTGACAGTAGACAATTAGATAGTATATATATAAAGAAATAAATTAAGTGGAGAAACTTAATTATATGATTTGATGATAACCTATGTGAAATGTGAATTCCAACTCTTATAACGTACGAGAAACGTCAACTATTAGATAACGTGATGTATGTGTGGCACGAGGATTTAAATGTGTTGCAAGTTTAGATAAATACTTATGTCTAGTTAGCTTGGGTAGTCTAGCTAGGTGGACTACGTAGGAAATGTTAGGAGTGCACAATAGGTGAGGGGTGAGGAAACTCAAGAGAGTATACGTGAACCTAACATGTGTAACTAATAACTGATTTTTAAATTGTGATAAATACTTACTAAATGTTTTAAAAATATTTTGGGTTCTAACCCTTGCTATGAATATTTTCCAAAACTTTTTAGGTGCCCAACCACAGGGACGCCAAACTTGATTATCTATTCCAGGGATGCGTAGCTGCAGCATATATGGATGCATGCCGGATTTGGATTAGACGCTTCAACTTTTCATTCCTAGAATATGATCTCTTTATCTCAGTATTTATTTATGGGCGTGTTGACCTTTGCACTTTATTTAGTCATTCAATTCAAATTTGAATTGGGGTTTATTTATTACCTGATTGGATTTATCATTTGGATTTGGGATTTGTAGCCGAAGTTTTAATCGGCAAGACATTTATCTATTTATATCTTGTTATGATTTAGACTCTTTTATTATGTGAATGGTTTAATTTAGTTTTCCCGCATATTATTATCCGTTAAATTAAAAGATAAAATTTTGACACCGACTTAATTAACTAATAGGTAATTAGTAATCAAATGGTTTTCGGCAGTGATGCTAAGAATGAACCAAATGCATATCCTGATTTAATTTAATAAAGGACTGATCACCTAATATTTAATTGGGCAAGGTGTCACACTAGGTGTCAAGGGTTTCCTTGTTTGGATGATCCCCTCGGTATCGAGTTCCACTGATTATAAAGCAGTTTCATACTGTTGTATGTAAAAATTACTCTCCTACGTGACCAATGATAAATGTAAACTTATCCTCCTATGTGGCCGACCAGCGACCTTTACCAATATCAGAGATCCTTAGTTGGATGGAAGTCCAACTCAATAATGCTAACCATTAGGAATATCAAAAGTTACTCGAATGAGATGCCAACTAGCACTGAATTTCAAGAGTTTTATTTATTTTACATAGATGTAAATGCCTGGAAATATAAAGGCATTCCATCTCTAGGGTTTTACACCAATATATATATAGAATACTCCCTCAGCTCAAGGGATAACTCAATCATTCTTAAACATACCACACTGAGCTTTTGTAACTGACATCAATAAAACTAGTAGTGGACGTAGGCTTTCTTCACAGTCGAACCACTTTAAAAATCTCTTTTCTTATGTTTTTTATTTGATTAACCTACTATATCTTATCTCTGATTATAAATATAGATTAAGTCCATTTTTAGACATAAAAAAATTGGCGCCATTTTTGGGAACGACTGCTAGTCAGTGTTCTCTACCTCATATATTTCATTCTTCGATTTAAAAAATGATTATTATTGCTGAAAGTAGCTTGGCGGCTGCAGGCAATAATCAAGAAATATCCGCTCCTCCTGGTGAGACAAACCTCCAAAGGATCCTGTTCAATTTGGCTACAGGACAGGAGGCTATGCAAGAGTCAGTTAGACAATTGACTCGCACAATGCAAGACAGATCCTCTAAATCCAAAAGAGATATGCCATATCCACCAATAAAAATTGAAAGGAGTTATCATTCTCGTTCTTCTCATTATAGATCATACCATCCTGGTTCAACTTTTTCATTCCGATCAACGAATTACTATGACAGTAGATCTCTTTCCAAAGAAAGGCCAAGTGTATTGGAAAGGCTAAGTAAGGAGTCTGATTTTGATCATATAAGTCCTAGAGTAATTAGAGGTCATCACAGGGAGAAAGAGCATAATCGTGAACACATAAAAGGTTATGTGAGATCAAGAGCTAGTATGAGTGGCTCTGTGCGTGCCAAGAAGACCTCTTAGGATGATTGTTCAATATATAGACACAATAAAGCCACTAAATTTGCTTCAGTAAAATCCAAACCAGAGGAACATTCTTGGAAAGGATCCATGCAGCGACTGGGAGATCGACTAGGGGAAATGGCCAAAATAAAAACCTGTTATAAAGGATTTTTGTTAAAGGCTCACCTTTCGTCCAGGAAATCTTGAACTACCCCATACCTTCCAAGTCCAAACCACCAGTGGTCACTCCTAAATATGATGGAAAAAATTATCCAGTTCTACACATTGAGCAGTACCAAGATACAACTGATATTATTCTGTCCCAGACGAGATGAGGTGCATGGATTTTTCCAGTTCTATCACAGGTCTAGCCCAGATATGGTATAATAATCTTCCCAGAGGTAAAATTTTCAATTTTCACCAATTGGCCGAATTATTCATTGATAAATTTTGCTTTAGGGCCAAGTCGATCAAAAGTGTCACTCATCTCTTTGATTGCGCCGAAATCTAGGAGAAAGTACTATGGATTACATTACTCGGTTTAATAATGAAAAGTTAGAGGTGGTGGATTATTAAGAAAAAATGACCATTCCAGCATCAATGAGTGAGTTACTAGCAAAAGATCTTTACTATGACTTGGCGAAAAACCCACTTAAGTCTATGATAGAATTGATGGCTAAAGCTAGAAAAATCAAGAACACCGAGGAAGCTATGGCATCAAAAGAAGCACCAGAGAACAAAGCTGATGGATAGAAGAATAACTCATTCAAGAAATATCAAAAAGATAAGAAGTCGGATAGGATCAAGAAGTTTAAAGAGTATACTCCTCTCACTAAGGATGTTCACCACATCCTAGAAGAAATTAGGGGTAACAAGGATCTGAATTGGCCTAGGAAATTAAGTACGCCCCCTAATAAAAGAGATAAGTCCAGGTATTATGATTTCATCGCGATCATGGACACACCACCGATAGTTGCCTCAAAAATGAAGTTGAAACTCTTATTCAGTGGGGAAATCTGACAAATTTGCGGAATGGTAGCTGAGATACCAGGAGGAGATCCGAGTTACCTAATAGAGGAAAAGAGGATGCCAAAAAGTCACACAACAATGATTATGAAGATGACCCCGACTTGCTGAAGAAGCCTGATGAACCAAAAATGGGTGTAGATATGATCTCTTTCGATTATCATTTTATCGTGAGTGGAGACGCAGGTGGAGGGGATAGACTTTTTGAAAGAAAGGCGTACTTAAATGAAGCCAAAGCTTGTCTCACAATTAGGCAAATTGATATGGCCAAGAGCAGTAATGGTCGGTCTAAGAAAGTTAACAAAAATAAGTTGGTGATCGACTTCTCCAAAAATGATCTGAGTGGGGTACTTTATCCTCACGACAATCCATTGGTAATTACTTGAAGAGTTCACCACGTTAGAGCGACTAAAGTTTTGGTTGATAATGGGAGTTCAGCTGATGTAATGTTCTACAACTATTTTAAAAGTTTAGGATTAAAAGACAATAAGTTGGAATCGTATCACATGCCTCTTATAGGATTTTCTGGAGAAAGGGTATATCCCTTAGGAATGGTAAAGTTAGAAGTACTGATCGGCACCTAGTCGGCGAGCATGATGGAATGGATTCGATTCTTTATATTGGATAAGAATGTACCTTTAGCTTATAACATAATCCTTGGTCGGGTAGGGTTAAAGTAACTGGAAGCTATTCCATCTACTGTGCATTAATGCATGAAGTTATATACCAACTATGGAGTCGTCATGGTAAATGGTAACCAAATGAAAGTACAGGAAAGGTATTATACTTATGTCGACCAACAAGAAATGAGAGACGCACAACTACTTTCCATATTGATACTTTGCATCCTCGAGAGGAGGAGGACTTTGGGAAAGGGCAAGTCATGGAAGAAACAAAAACTATTGTGTTAGATGAGAAACCAAAAATGACCACCATATTGGCTCAAGACTAACACCTTTTATCAAATAGCAATCAATTACATTCCTAAGAGATAAGAAGAATGTGTTCACCTGGAGTCATGAAAATATGCGAGGGATTGATCCCAATTTCATCTGCCACGAACTCAATATTTACAAAGAGGCTAGGATGATCAAGTAAAAACGTAGACTTTTTAGTCTAGAGAAGAACACGATGATCCAAGAAGAGGTGGAGAAACTATAGAAAGCATAGTTTATTGAGGACATTAAATATCCGACTTGGTTGGCTAATGTGGTAATGGTAAAAAAGAAGAATAATAAATAGAGAATGTGTTTGGATTTTACTAACTTTAACAAGGCATGTCCAAAAGATCACTTTCCTTTACCAAGTATTGATCAATTGGTAGATGCCACAACAAGTCATGAATTGATCAACTTCATGGATTCTTACTCTGGATATAAACAAATTAAGATCAAGCCAGAGGATAAGGATAACACATCCTTCATTACTAATAGAGGAACTTACTGGTACAATGTCATGCCTTTTAGGCTTAAGAACACTGGCGCAACATATCAGAGGTTTGTAAATAAAGTCTTTGAAGACCAAATTGGCAAGAACATAGAAGCGTATATAGATGATATGTCGTCGTCGACAACATTGTTAACCTGCCCCAAACTTTTGAACAATTGGAAAGCATCAGATGAAGCTCAATCTGACCAAGTGCATATTTGGAGTCTAGGATGGTATGTTCTTGGGGTACATTGTGAATCAAAGGGGAATTATAGCCAATCCTGATAAAATAAAGGCTTTATTATAAATGAAATCCCCGGCCAATAAGAAGGATGTGCAAAAGTCGACAGAAAGTGTAGCAACCTTAAATCGTTTTGTATCTAGGGCTACAAACAAATGTCTTCCATACATCAAGGTGCTTAAAAAGACCTTTGAATGGAACGACGAATGTGAAAAAACTTTTTGGACTTGAATAAGTATTCGGGGTCTCCCCCATTATTTTCTCGACCAGTTTTGGACGAGAAGTTGTACTTATATTTGGCTATTTCAGAGTCTACTGTAAGTTCAACCTCAATCCGACTAGAGGATGGCTTTCAAAAACCAGTGTATTAACTAGTAAGGCATTTTGAGGAGCTAAGATTGGATACCCACTCTTGGAAAAGTTGGCATTGGCTCTCATTGAAGCCTATAGAATGATGAGACCCTATTTTCAAGCTCACACCATTGTAATATAAACTGACTTACCCTTGCGACAAACTTTGCATAAGCCTGAAAAGTTTGGGAGATTAATGTCTTGAGTAATTGAGTTGGGAGAGAATGAAGTTGTGTACGAACCTAGAACTTAATTAATTAAAGGGGTAAGCAGTTACAAATTTCATAGCAGAATTCACCTATGCCGAGGTATCCAACACACTAAGTTAGCCTGTCAAGCAGACTTCTTTAGAAGAGAGCTCAGCTATAAAGCCAACTAAGATGGTTTTAGACCAACTAGAATCCTCAGCTGTTCAAGAAAGATCTCTTCGACTAGAGGAACAAAGTTAGATGGTTTTCAAGTACGGGGTATTGATGGATGAAGACTTCAAGAATGATGTTCTAATATGGAAATTATTTGTGGATGGATCTTCATGTACAATTGGAAGTGGTGTTGGACTCATCCTTAATACTCCAAATGACTTGGATGTAGAATATGCGTTGAGATTTCAATTTCAGTCTTCCAATAATGAAGTTGAGTACAAAGCATTAATTAGTGGTTTGGATTTAACCTCATCATTAGGCACCGAGCAGGTAATAGCCCATAGTGATTCTCAGCTTATTGTACATCAGTACTATAAATATATGGCATGAAACTGTAAATAATGGTGAAATACTTGAGTAAGGCAAAGGAAGTTGTCTCCTCATTTCCTATAATTAAGATAGTTCGTATTCTAAGAGTGGATAACTCCTGAGTAAATTCCCTTGCTCGGCTAGCCTCAACAACCCTAATAGAGCTCAGAAGAACCAATTCGATGGAGATTCTCACCAGAAGGAGCATTGATGAGGAGACAATCAACATTATTTCTATATAATTGGGGCCTTCATGGATGGATCCAATCATGGACTACATTGAAAAGGGACTGTTACCATCTAAAAAAAAGCAAAGAAATTGAGATATAAAGCAGCTCACTATGTCTTGGAGAAAAGTACACTATATAGAAGGGGCAATACAGTCTCGTTACTTTGTTGTATCCACCCAACTGAGGTAAATGATCTGATTAAAGAGGTACGTGAAGGCTCATGATCTCTAAGACAATGGATAGCAATGCAAGGTTATTACTGGCCAACAATGAAGGTAGATTGTGTTTCTTTTGCTAAGAAATGTGATAAGTTCCGAAAATTCGCCACCATTTATAAATGACTAGCAACAAGTCTAACGCCTATCATGTCTCCATGTCCTTTTGCTATTTGGGAATAAATTTGGTCGTACCATTGCCGACCACCAAAGGAAGGTTTAAATACCTGGTTGTAGCCGTAGATTACTTCACCAAGTGAGCGGAGGCTGAGCCCTTGATTGTTTACCTTATTAGAGGGTGTTCTAGTTTGTATAGAAGTAGATTATTTATCGGTATGGCATAACTTCTTCTTTCATCACCGATTATAGCACTCAACTTGGTAATGAGGAATTTGAAGATACCTATATCAGGTTCGGCATCTAAAAACTTCATTCAATTCCTGGACACCCATGGTGCAATGGCCAAATAGAAATCACCAGGAAAACTTTACTGGATGGTTTAAAGAAGAGGTTAGGCGATGCTAAAGGCAGCTGGATTAATGAGCTCCATAACATTCTTTGGGCATATATGATCACTCCCAGAATAGAAATAGGGGAAACCCCATATATATGCTTACTTTTGGTATTGAGGTAGTGGTGCCAGTTGAAATTGGTATGTCGACTCACAGAGTGTTGAAGTTTGATTCACCCAAAAGTGATCTCATAAGGCGATTAGATCTCTACATGATAGAAGAAGTCGGAGACGATGTTGTTATTCGGATGACTGCTTACCAACAAAGGACTACTAGGTTCAATAATCAACATGTTAAGCCGACTAACTTGAAGCATGGAGATCTTATACGGAAGAAGGTTATCCAAAAAAATAATAAGTTGGAACGCAACTGGCATGGTCCTCACCGTATCTCGATGGAAATCCGACTAGAACATATTACCTGGAGACATTGGAGGGTGAAGAATTTAAGAATCTCTAGAATGTCGATCATCTTCGAAAATACTATCAGTATTTTGTTTTCAATGTAATCAGTTATTCAAGTTAAAGAAATTCCATGTTATTATTCATTATATTTCCTTTTTTATTTTTATTTTTCGGAGTATTTTTGATACCACTGCTACCTTAAATTAAACACTGAAACAGTAAATTTATTTTTCAGTTTCTTTTTACTCAAACTTTTCTAACTTCAGATAAGTTCCTTGCCAAACCAAACTTTTCCAACTTCAGAAAAGTTCTTTACAAAAACTTTTCCAACTTCTAGAAAATTTCTCTATATTTTTCAAACTTTTCCAACTTCAGAAAAGTTCCTCGCCGAACTTTTCCAACTTCAGAAAAGTTCTTTGTCAAACTTTTCCAACTTTAGAAAAGTGCATCATTAATAACTTCATGTATGATTTCGTCATGGAGAAATCACGAACTAGAAGTTAGTAAAATCTCATGTCAAACATAAGAGGTTTTACCCGACTAAGTTAAAATACAAGAATAACTAGACATTCCTAATACACTTGGTCCCCACTGATAACTAATGCCACAACTTAGTTCAACAAAACTATTCACAGTTTTATCTAAGAACAACATTAGTAGAATATAAATAATTACAATCAGATTCAATTATGAATCAAACATCTAACATTCAAGCGGGACATTTAATCACTAAGCCGATTAACTAGTCATTATACAGATTACCTAGTCTCGGCAATAAGATTAAAAGCAACTACAAGCTTAAATATGGGGGACAAAAATGTCTCAAAGAAATTCAATAATGTTCATTAAACTTGAATTATAAAACAAAGGGCAACCAAATACAAGAAAAAATGTATTCCATTGGACGCTTTCCATCTGCTTTGCTCATCCCAATAAGAGGTTCATCAAGGGTGCACGGATGACTAATGTAATTGAAAGGTCTTCTCCTAGTATGCCTACTGCCACTTAACCAATCAATAAGATGTTAGGGATGCACATACTCCATGACTCGTATCGAATCATGCATTTAATTACCCTCGAACTTATGCATTTTAGCCCCCTCGAGTACCGTAATTTCTATTATTATGATCGTTGATTAGACAACCTCTGCTTTATGTTATAACACTTTATTTGAGGTATTATTGAGCTTTTATACGTGTTACGGTGCTTAGTATGAAGTTTAAGCTCGTTCTGATAAAGTTTTGTTGAAGTTCGCATGTTCAGGGGCATTTCAATAATTTCACACTTTGGTATTTTTGACCAAAGTCTTCACGGAAGTTGTATCTCTCGGTCCAAGCTTCGTGTGGCAGTGAACGGTGCTCAAATCGAAGTCCGAATGAAGGAAACACGGACCTCTAATCGGGAAATAATTATAAGTTAATTAATTTAAATATTTTATTTATATACTAACAATTTATTTAATACCCTCCATGTCCATTTCTCTTTTACCCACATTTGCAACAAATACCAAACACAAATGGCGATTTGGAAATAGCTTGGGTTTGTGCTCGGGTTTTGGTTTCGTCCGAAATTCGGGGCTTGGGTCCGAAATTGAGCATGAATTTTGATGTAAAAACACATATGGGTCTTGTGTGCTTTGTTGAAATGGGTCCGTGTTTTGTGTTTGCCACCATTGATGGGTTCAGAGGTTGTTGGCATTTTCAAATGGGTCTTGGTTTTGGCATGGAAAATCCGTAGCAGCTTGCTCCCACACCTTGGAAGTGGGTCTCGGCTAATTCGTCCATGGTGGTCTCGACTTATAGCTGCAGCAAGTCTGAGAATTAGAGGAGCTTGGTGGGTCTTTGGACAAACACAATTTGGAGGTCTTGGTTTTGCAAGCATGAGTTGGTTTTTGTTTCCAAATCAGTTGCAGGCCACGAACATATACGGTCCAAATAGTATACACCATGACTGGTCCAATTACCAAGGTTCGATGGGTCTCGGCTTGAGTGATTGCAGCGTGGGCTGTTCTGGTGTCGCCGGTTGACTGGGTTTTGGAAAATTGGCTTGAGACTGAGACAATAGGCTCCCCCCTTTGTGCGGTCGACCGGTCCCCTTTTCCCCTTTTATCCGAGATTACCTGTTACCTATTATCGTTTTCTATTTTCTTTTTCTTTTTATTTCTTATTTGTAACTTATCCCCTTTTTATTTATTTTTTCCTTTTTCTTTTATCTCGTTTTATAACTTAGTATAAATAGAAGACATATCTCATTTTTAGTTATATCTTGTAATAATAGATTATTTTGCTTAGTTACGGTTTGGGAGGCTAGGGTTTGGAGAGTTTTGAGTGTGCCATTTTCTCCCTCCAAGGGTTTACTCGTACAGAGGGGTTTTCCCGTCGCGATTGTGTAAGAACACTATCCATTGTCTTCTCCATTTATCCAAGCTCCCTTTTCTTTATTTACTTGCTTTATTTTATTGCTTTGTAGTGTATATTTACTTGCTTTCTTTCAATACATGTCATTTACCATGATTTTTAGCTAATTTAGTCTAGGTTGTGTCGGATTGAACTCACCTAGGGTTGATTTGGTTGCTTTTCTTTGGTGATGGATTTTTACGTGTTTATTTCGATTGTGTTGTCCTAGTTATTACACCTAGGATATTTAATGGGGTATATCATGTATGCTCCGTATTTACGACCTTGCGTGTGTAATTTCTGAGGTATTTATTGACACCAAAATCTTATTAGAATTTTATGCGAATTTAGGGGTGTGACAACTCTGGGTTTAATTAACTGTCGAAACGAGACGCAATCTTAATAACTCGTGAGCCCATGTAACCATTTATACAAATTAACTCAGGGTGAGGGATATTGACGCAACCTATAGTTTTTATTCTATTTGTTAACCTAGTTTAATTTACCCATGCCTAGTTATCTTTTACATTTTGTTAACATTATATTTTACACTTTTATTTTAGGAATATTAAATCTTATAAATTCTAGCACTCGTCTTTGTGGATTTTTCGATACCCGGACTTGGCCACTATACTCCCTTAAAAGAGTGTAGTCATAAGTTTAGGTTTTTTTTATTAAGGTGGTGAACAGAAAATAATGATCGGCATCTTGACACGCATTACTTTTCACCCTTAATCACTCCACTTCTCCTTCAAGATCAAAGTTTCCAATGTATTTTCCAATCAAACTTTGAGGAATGGATTCATGAGGGATCCAACTGAAATTAATTGAGAAATGAGGATCAGGTTAATCTAACATCCCCGGGTCATGCCAGTGCCATAATTTATCATCTTGAGGTATCTTCAATAGAGCGAGAAGGTTAATCTAACCCCACTTATAGCCTTCATTCTTGGCCTGCTTCATGTGCTTATCCAAATAACTCAGAGCTTCATCATATCCATCCATCCAAATAACTTTGGGTTGCTTGTGGAAATGGAAAGTAAGTCGATCCACATTATCTTGAAGATTTTTGATGGCCTTATCTTTCTCCTTGAGTTGAAAAGCTTGGTCGGTCAGAGTCTTATTGGTTCTCTCCTCCTCAACGATTGGCCGAACAATTATACTTTTCTTGGGGGCTCGTATAGGTTTGGTCTCTTTCTTCGGTAAAGCTTTCATCTCCTCCAACAACCTGTCATTCTCGATCTCTAAGAATGAAACTCCTTCATCTGGACCAATGGTGGTTAATTTCTTTAAACTATAAAGATCGTTCCTTAGTGTGTTATTTTCTATCTCTAACATGGCAGAAATTAATCAGGCATTTTCTAATTCTTGATTCAAGGCCAATTCCTTCTTGTGCAAGGCAGAAGTGATGTCTTCTAATTTCTTGTCAAAGCCGTGACTTTCACTTAATGCCTTATATTTGGCTTTATAGTCAGAATGGATCATTGCTTTGAAAATTTTTTGATCCTCATCCTCTCAATCATATCATTATAATCATCATTATTGGCTACAACTCTTTTCAAGAGGCAATGAAGATGGATGTAATATTCCTTGACTTGATCAGAAACATCTGGGTCGAGCAACCCTGATAAATCTTCCTCAGACAAAGGAACATGGCTAGCCTTAAAGAGATTTTTTCACCGCCTAAGTAGATCGGATTCAGCAGAAATAATATCTTTCTTCCTAGAATCAAATTAGAAAGTTACAAGTACGATTTTATGGGGCATATCTAAAGTAATAGACAAAACAGAAAAGAGCAAACCAGCAAGAAATCAAAGTCATTCAAAGGTAGTAACAATTGAGGAAAAAAATATGTTCTTTAATTGATTAATATTGAAGTACAGAGGTGGATACATCAACAAGAAAGAAAAGAGAAAAAATAGAAAATACATATGAGAAATGACAAAAAAAAGGAAACAAACTAAGAAGGAGTTAAACCTTCTCCTTATCCTTGGCTTGGTCTTAGCTGGCAATAGGTCGATCGAAACTTGCTTCTAGCACCACTAAAGACTCAATGGACATCATTGAAGACTCTTCTGACCCCTCTTCATCGTCAAACTCCTCATCCAAGTTAGGAGAAGTTCCTAGGTCATGCCTTTGTAAAAGCTCAGAGTTTGCCTTTGTGATGACCACCTTCAGAGTCTCCTACCAACCTTCCTTGAAGGAAAGTTTCTTAGCACACTCAATCTGGGCAAAAGCTTTAAAAAATGCTTTGTCCCAGCGCTTATCGAAAGCAACATTGCCTTTGGCCTTCAGAGATGCAACTTCAACAGTAAGGCCAACCACTTTATCTTTAGCAGTTTTGGTCTGGTCCTTTAGCTCTGTCAATTTATCCTCGATAGCTTGGGCCCTAGCATCAACATCCTTTAGCTTGTTCTCAGTAGTCTGGACTTTTTTAGCAGTAGCCTTTATTTTATCTTCTACTATAGTTGCCATATCCTTAGCTTTTTTCAGCTATTCCTCCCAGAACTTTTGCTTTGATTCCAAAGCCTCTCGAAAAGTAGCCAAAGATTGTTCCAGGACTTCAAATGCCTCCTCTACTTCACCAGGGGAAGACCTTAGTTGGTCATCCCTTTCCATCATTTGGTTGAAGTCAACCAAAAACTATAAAGGAGCAAGTACAAGATGATTAGAATAGGTTCAACAACATGAAGAAAAATCAGAAGATAAGATAATTACTAGAGCTCAATTGTGACATGCCCTCTCAATTACCCTTGACCTGGGCAAGGGGGCTAATGAAGCTTGATCAGCAGGGAAAGTTCCATACTTGATTAAACCCCTAGCCAATCTAGGGTTAACAACAATGGAAGATAACCTAATGTCACCAAGGTCATCTTGGATTTTTCTCGCCAACTCTTATTGATCGGTCAAAATTTTCTTTACGACCAATGCTTGCTGGTCGACTTAAGTTTTTTGGGCCTATTTTTAAGGGTTAGGCAAACCTCTCTTCAGCACTAAGGATTTGAGGCCTCTTATCACTGGCCTGGGAGTTCTTATCAACTAGCTTCTTACTAGTGTCATCATTCTTCTTGAGGGGAGGAGATAATGGTCCACTCATCAAATTGGGCATCTTTCTTTTCACCATATCTATTGAAGGAGAAATAGGGATCTAAGATATATCAATTGACTCAAAAGATGATGAAGTTCATCCCTCGATGAATTCGGCCCCAGCTGATTCAGTAGCTAAAAAAGTAGATACAAGCTCCTTTTCCAAATTGATGGCAACCTGGGGCAGAACAAGTGTTGGTTGGGAAATAAAGGAAGTGATTGAGCTTTTATACTCTAACAGTAAGGAAGAAGCTTGAGTATGCTCTTCTCTAATTCTTTGATTAAATCCCCATAGAAATTTTAGCTCTTCAGGATTAATCTCACCTTCTTTGGCGACTTAATCAAAGAATTGAAGAAGAGTATCCACGAGATTCTTCCTTATTGTCAGAGTATAAAAGCTCTATCACTTCCTTTGTTCCCTCTTTAAGATTGATCTCACCTTCTTTGGGACACATATTCTTGCTCTCCTATGCATAAAAAAGAAACAACAAAATTAGTCTACAGAACTCAGAAACACATAACAAAAGAAGAACAAATAAAGAACAGAATTATAACCTATGTCATGCCCTGATTGGGGGCATTTGGGCCCAGTATAAGAGACTCCCTGTGGAATAGGAGCGTATTGAAAGTTATTAACAACTACACCATAATCCCAATAGTCATTATTGGAATATGGTAAATTCACTACTAAAGCCCTACTGGCTTGCCCAGTCTTCAAATAATATATGATTTCTCCAATAGCATTTATAATAAAACATCAACTCATGGACCCCAATATGGGTCCCATAAATATCATTCAACCTATTGACACAATTTACAAACCTCAAGTGTTGGGTGCTACCCTAGAAGGAACTAAATCAAAATATTAACAAAATTAAAGGAAAAGCGGGTTTGGTGGAAAAGTGATGCTACACTCAACAATGAACATTTTTTTTATAAACTCCTCTAACGAAACCTCATCCACAATGTGAACCATGGTGGAAATAAAAAAAATGATAGTAAAATAGAGAAAGAGGGAATGACGGCTTACAGGGACTTAAGGGAGAACGCAAGAACTGAAGAAAAAGGAGGGCAAACGAACAAGCAGCAAACGATCGTACAAAGAAAACTTGAAGACGAAGAAAACTCTAAGTGCAGAAGATTTGAGGTGAAAATAAATGGGGGGAAGTTACTACCTATTTATAGGTTGCCTCAATAAACAGGAAAAAAATGATTAACTGAATAAATGATTGAGTTACCACCGCCTGCACGCCTCCTGAAGCTTCAAAAGACCATCGTACCCTTTGGCGGTTCAAAAAAATATGGATTGTTTACAAAAATGACATTATCAACAGTACCAATGAATTTATTTTACAAGTGTGAGAAGTCGGCTGCTGACCACCAACTCAAGCAGTACACCGAGCAACATTCAGAGGAAAATACTCCATACTTTTGATCAATCATCAAGCATGGAGTATTGGGGGTACTCTCCTACGTGGACCAATGATAAATGTACACTTGTTCTCCTAAGTGACCAACCATCCACCTTGATCAGCATAAAAAATACTTAGTCGGCTGGAAGACCGATCAACTCCAAAATGCCAACCATAAAAAATATCAAAAGTTACTCGGATTGGATGCCAACCAACACTGAATTCCAAGAGTTTCATTTAATCCTGAAAATATAAAGGCATTCCATCTCTAGGGTTTTACACCATTATAAATACAGAATACTCCCTCAGCTTAAGGGATAACTCAATCATTTTCAAATAATACCACTTTAAGCTATTATAACCAGCATTAATAATACTAACAGTGGACATAGGCTTTTTTCATAGCCGAACCACTTTAAAAATCTCTCCTCTTGTGTGTTTGGTTTGATTAACCTACTATATTTTATCTGTGATTATAAATCTGGATTAAGTCCATTTTTAGACATCAACACTTAAAATGTCGATTCATGCATAATTAATAAATAACTAAATTATGTTTTAATTGACTCGTACCGAATTATAAGTTAAATTAATGGAAGTATTGATTTATTAGAATTTGTCATATTTTGTGTTAACCTTTATGATGTTTATAATGTCCATTTTTTTACTTAAAATAGTAGGATATAAGTCAATTGGGTTAGTATATGGCTTGGGTAGAGTTTTAGGCCATTTATAGTTCTATTTGGACTCATTGGGTTGAGACTTATATGGGGCCCAGGTGAAATTTCATGGGAAGCATTGTTATCAGGTTAATTAGACAAACTTAAAACACACTTTAGACATTTGAGAAAACCCTAAAGGCTAAGGAGAGAAGAGGCACACAAGGTTGAAAAAAATTGGAAGGTTTTTTGACTTTGATTCATCAATCAATCCAAGACAGGTGTACATATATTAAGAATTTGATTTGAATTAGTGTTAGGATAGTGGTATTTCATTGGAATCTGAATTTTCACTTTTATAATCTAATTTTAATCATCTAAAACTTAATTTTTGAAATTAGTCTAATTGTTAAATTAAGCCTTAATCTCATGTTAATAAATTAGGATTGTCTGATGTTAAATCCTTTAAATTTGATCTTGTATTCTAATTGAAAATGGTACAATCAAATTCATAGTAATGAATCTTATAAGAATCTCCATTGTCTTTGTTTCCATATAATCTATACTTTTGATGTAACTGGGTTAGTTTAGCCTCTTTCGTAATCCTTGTCACTGATGGTTATGGGAAAAGCATAGTAAAGAAGAAAATAAATCCTTAGTGCGCAAGAAGCAAACAAAGGAGAAAATAAAGGCTTAACTGACTACCTTTTTCTTGCTAACTTGATGCATAAATCCAGTATAACAATAGGAACAGTTCAGAACAGAACATATATAAAGTAAGGCATATTCACATACAAATAGGAACTTGTAGTAATATATATAAAGTAAATGACAATATATATATATATATATATATATATATTCAGAATGAATAGTTCAGAACAGAACAGATGAAACAATTAAGCATATGCCAATTACTCTGTTTTGGTAGCCATGTATGCTCTGATACCTAGACAAATAGTGTTACCCAAATGTTTCCACCCGATAACGTCACAAACAAAAAATAATGATTTTTGGAACAATGCCTTATTTAGGGCACACCAACGATAAACCAATTAGGAAGGTACTACCCAAATATTTCCACTTGGTAGTTAAGGCCAACATAGTAAGAGAGTTTTTGATAGGCCGAATCAATTATTTCAGAATTCAAATTATATTCTTATATGGAGAGATATACACATATAACAAATGAAGGAATCATCGGTATCAGATGCATATTGAGAAGAAAATCATTTCACAAAATATATATAGTTTGCATCATATAATATAATTAAAATGCGCAAGGAGTATTCACCTAAAATAGAGGTTCGAAAATACAGATATTGAGTCTTGGATCACACGTTAATCTAACAAATACAATATGATTTAATCAAATATTCTAAACAAAGTCCAGTCTATATATTGTATTTTAATCCTATAATAACTTATTTCAAAGAATTACTAAAAACCATTTTCTCAACTTTTAAAATTCATGATCATAATTGAAAACTTTAATGCATAGTTCTTCCTAATCAGTCGGTTCTCAGTAGAAATGGTGGGTCACAGGGTCATCACTTAAATACCATCTCATCTAGACATAATTTTACCGAGCCTGACTTTGAAATTACTTAACTAGATTTCACAATAATAAAAATCATTTCAAAAGCCCATATGCAACTTTAAACAAGTTTTAGTTTGGAAAATAAGTAAATTTAATCATAATTGTAATTTATCCATTATGCATTTAAAAATAATAATCAATATAATTTTTAATCACCAAAAAACTAAAGATTCATTAGTGAAAATCCATTTTTGAAACTCAGTATGATAAGCGTATTATGTTTCAATTTCATAAAATAATTCAATTTAGAAAACCCAACAATTTATGTTTACTAAAATGAATCTTTATAGTGTTTTTACCAATATTTCTACTCAATATAGCTATAAAAAGATAAATTAAATCTATAAAGATGCAAGATACATTAGTAGAAGATTACCTTGAGGTGAATATCCCTAAGAACTTCAAAAAATTCTTATTAAACTTTCCCACACTTCCTCTCACTATTTATTTTTATCATTCTCAAGGAATTGGTGTGAGTTTCAATTGATTTACAAAGCTCCTACTATAGGTTTCTAAAGACATTACAGTGTTGACACATGTCTGAGAGACAAGGCTTTTAAATTGGTGAGTCAGCGTTGAGGTGTTGGATAACAGAGGGTTTTGCAGTCTTATTTTCACCAAAATTGATAAGTTTTCTAAGCCTTCTCTATATGGATGACACGTGTAAGGCGGAGGTGTCAAAATGAATCATGAGGTTCCAAGCATGAGGTGGAAAAGTGTTAAGCACGAGGTGGAATTGTGGTAAGGGTATAAGGGTCATTCTACACACAAGGGTAATTTGGTGATTTCACATTATATATTTTCAATATATCTTAGAGATCCTTGAAATTATTTTATTTACAAAAAAATCCTTTTATTTTTCATTTTGGTCCTTGAAACTTTATTAAAATAAAGTTCTTAAAGTTTGGTAAAGTTATATTTTCTACCCCAAAACTTATCATCTTCCTAAAACTCAACCTCAATATGAACTCTAGGTTTAAAAATAACTTTTAACTATTAATTAAATATCTAATATAATATAATTCAATGTTAAAACTCTATATATTAGGATTAAGATTTAGCAGTAGTCTCTAAAAATCAAAATATAGTGTATTAGGATGTATTACTTATAAGATTGTAGTGAATTAACTTTGTAATCCAATATGAAAGTATGCTTGACAAATATTAGTGGATCATCACTGTAAGTTCTCAACATTACGTGATCAACCTATAAATATATATTTATCAAAAAATTCTATAACTATAAATGATTACCAAGTGGCATTTTATCTTATGTTAGGAAACACAAAATATATAAATATATTTAGGCATATAGAAGTCGGGTTATTACATCCTACCCTCCTTATAAGAAGTTTAGTCCCCAATCTTGACATATGCTAATTTTGACATTCGCATTAATATCTTTCTTCCAGTTATCTTTGTACCAGATAAAAATACCTTAATCTGTATTACATGGTTTTGATAAAATAGTTATCTGTATAGATTTAGAATTTAAATTTCAACTTTATTTCATGGGTTGTATCAGACTCTTATTAGAAACTATAACAATCATAATTAATTGATCCTGAAGTTTTGTGAAGTCAAATAATCCCACGAATATATAATTTTGCTCGATTTTTAGAGAATTAGAAATATTTATGGGAAGGAAATGATATAAATGAATTAACCAATATACTATAATCTAAATGGAATCTTTAGTATGAACACTTAGGTAAACTTACCACAATGTATATGGTAATATTCTTCTATTTGCACTATGTTCAAGATAGATGCTTGTAACCGTCCTAGAAGTTTATAGTAAAAAACTTTCAATTGTTGACAAATCAAACAGACAAATATAAACTATGCCATATCTCGCTTTATGTAGATAAAAGATAAAAGATAATGGGATAATCCTTACACATCTTTGTATAGATGGGATAAAAGATAAATTTAAAAAAAAAACCATCTCTTGTAATATTTAACTATAAATTCAGATACTACTTGAAACACACATCTTATTTCTTAATCTCAACAAACTATCTTAAATTATAAATTTAGTTGTGTTCTTTTAATCACTTAATCTTCTAAAAAAGGTGGGCTATCTACTTATAAAATCTTAATCCTTTACCTGTTATATATATATTGTCGATCCTCATTCACTATGAATACTAACAATTACCTCCATACTTCTTACATCCTTCCACAATGATTCCTTATAGGTAACCATGATAAATTTTTCCTAAAATTCTTTCTGAAGAGTAAAACTAATACAATAGCTTTTCACGGATGATCGTGAATATTACAGTCACAATCCTTTATCAAACTTGACAATCTTCATTGTCTTATGATCAATTCCTTTTAAGCATGTACTTTATACTATTATGATCCACATAAAAATTAAAACTCTTCCCAAAAGAATAATGCCTCCAAATTTTGTGACTAAAACGTACCATAATTAATTCTAAGTCATTAGTGCAGTAATTATTCTCGTATGATTTCAACTTCCTATAAGATAAGTACTTTTATTCTTTCCTAAATTATCCCACATCAAAAAATAAATTCTAAATGTATCAATACAAACCAATCCTCCTTCTCCCAAAGGAATACTTAAAAGTAAGGCAACTACTAACTAATTCTTATGTTCCTAAGATTTACTCTCAACTTACATAGAGCACTCATAGTTCACCTTCTTTAATCTGTATATAACTTCTCTTACTTAAGGATTTTTAAATGATTCTCACGTTCTTGAACAAACTTGTCCAAATACTTCTTAAAAATTATGTTCACCACATTCAAGATAGAGGTGGTTGAATTATTTAGTCCAAATGGCATCACAAGGAATGCATAACGATCATACCTAGTATAAAAAAGTTAACTTCCAACTATCATCTTTCCCATTCTTAATTGATGATTCCATAACATAATTGTGACATCCCGACTAATTAAATATCGGGTAGCTACTCCTTTATGAAATTAATACAGAATATCAAGTTGGTTCAGTTGTAGCATCACTACCGAAAACATTTAATTTATTACCAGCCACCTATTATTTAAAAAGAGGGATGCCAAATTTTATTAATTAAGTAACAAATAACCAAGAATTAAATCATTACCCATCAATCGCATAAATAATCTCATACGAATAATCAAAGAAAAGAAGTCAACTGAGTCTGAAGTAAACACTCAAATAATAATAATGCCAAAGTAAATAAAGTCCCGATACAAGAGTCTGAATAATTTAAACCAACATCTGAAATAAAACTGAAAGTCTGAGAATGCTATCTCTAAATGGAAATGGGCGACATGCCCTACCAGATGAGTAATCCAGAGTAGAATCAAATACAAAATGTGGAGGCGCCTAATACCGAGATCCTGTAACTTCCACAACAGCTACAGCACGTCAATGTAATGAAACTCCTATGGTTAGCGTCCCTGTGGCTGGGCACCTAAAAAATATTTTTACAAAACAAAATAGATTTGGAGGAAAATGGATCAGAGCCCGAGGTGAAAACAGTTTAAAACTTTAGCAAATGTTTAAATTACAATTAAACAACACATATTATAAACATGTTAGTTGCGTACTCTCACATGAGTTTCTCACCTCTTAACTAATGTGCACGCCTAACGTATTCCCTTAACCCATCCTAGTTATGTCACTAACCAACTAGTCTGTACCACTCCTGCTTTCGCATTATAACATAGAGTATATTCTCGTAACACCCAAACAAGTTATATTCATAACCCATATTCACATTCATTAAATTACTTATCTCAAGTGTTAATTAAGTTCTCACATTCTTAGCCCATTCAAATATCGTAGTTATTCACATCTACTTAGCAACAGTGAACCAGTCACAAGTATATATATTGGAGGCGTACATCACGTACGTAAGGATCACGTGTTCCGAATCACTCAGGAACCATCAAAATACAAATCACACATATTGGAGGCGAACATAGTTCACATACCCATGGGTCACGCACATACCTACGCTCCCGTGGTTAGCTAACTTATCAACTCACAAATAAGTCATTCACAGTCCTATGTCCTTAAGTTACCAGTCTAAATCCCCCCGAAGGCACACAAGGATAAGAGGGTCCTTTTCAAAATAAAAACTAACCTCCCGTGATAGCAAGTATTGTAGGTATGTCATACACATAAGAAATCCATTCACTAGACATTCACAAAATCTAAGAAATCATATTTCAATATAGATATACACATTCTATCTATTTAATCTCGAACGTAGTAATTTTATCCCGAACATCCTACGTAAATATACATGTAACTTGATAAGTCTCTCATCGTATCAATTTGAGTACCTAAACCTATCCCAAAAAATTATTAGGTCTCCTATTAGTTTCAAATGTTATCTCAGCAAATATAAAATCCCTCAGCTACTGTTCATACCCTTATATTATCTTTCATTCCACTTTCAGACCCAAATCGAAAGATTTCAAACCGTCACTCGGTAACCGCTCGTAATTATAACGTTCGATTCCATAAGTTATAACCTTTTTTGAGCAATAACTAAGACTCTACTGACCTTAACTAAGTCCCATAATATCAAATTAATCACCCTAAGAATCATCATCGGCCTTGGGATTTTCTTTAACCTTAAGGGAAAACAATTACCAAAAATCAGCGGGGGTCGATCGATCGATGAAAAGGATCGATCGATCGACATTCTTGGGTCGATTGATCGATCAAACAGGTATTTGCTTAGATTCTCTTAAACAGTTATGGGTTTCCTCTTTTTACACCTCTAATTCTTTATTTCAACATCTAAAACTCTCAACCAGGTATACTAATCATCATACCAACATGTTTACATAATTTCTAACATTATTAGAGTCATTAAATCATCCTCAATCAACAGTTTCTTGGATCAAAAGTCGTAATTATTCCTCTAAACCTAGTTCTTCCAAATTTCTTCAAGAACATCATAAATCCTGATTAAATTTCATAATTCTTTACACATGAAGCATGATTTCGTTTCTAATATATGGCAAGAAGTTTTAACTACATGCAATCCTACCCAGATTACGATTTTAATTCTTCAAATCCATTCAATTATCATTATTCAAGGTCATTCTCCAATTCTAACCTAACATGGATGATATATGCACTAAATTATTGCAAGTTAAATCATTTGCCTGTTAATGAAGATTTTGATCCTTTGAAGTAGATGGTACGGGAATGATCCTCTCTTTTCGATCTATCCAGTGGTGGTGACGGTGGTGCAAAAGACTCTAAAGGTGGTTTCTCCTATGGAAACTTTTCTCTCTTCCTCTCTAACTACCGTTGGTGGTTTTTGGTTGTGATAACCCTAAGAGTTCTTGTGCTGACTGATAATTTAAGTCTAAAATTTGTGGGTCATATTTCCTCAAAAAGTCAAAATGACTAAAATACCCCCTGGACTGCCGCTTAGGCCTAAAATGCTCCGGGATCCAAACTAAACCCCCGACTAGTGTTTTCTGACTATCTCGACCTTTCCAGACACGTTAGTGCACTCAAAATGATCACACGGATGACATAAAAATAATTTACTTTTAAATCCATTAAATTGGGTCCTGACACGCGCGTCCCAACTTAATTTCCAAAACTACCGTACTTTCAACTCACGACAATTTTAATAAATTCAATAATCACATATTAACATAATCACTCAGCAATATTCAACATTACCACCATATTTAAATACTAACTCTCGTCTCACTAGTTATTTAAATCCGAATTAATTTCCAATTAATTATCCCAAATTAATTTAATTAATCCCATCATTAAAAGCAATCTTATTTAATTAATCTCATAATTAAAAGCCATAAAAATACGGGGTATTACACTAATGTCGATCTTAGGTTTCAAATGGCGAACCTTGTAGTTGGTTAAAACAAACTATTTATATGAGGGGAAGGGTACTATGCTTAATGGTTACCTTATTTAGTTCTTGATAATCCATACAAAATTTCATCGTCCCATCCTTAATTTATCTAAGACTTGAGCACACCACGATGATATACTTGGTTTGGTAAAACCCTTATCCGAAAGATCATATAACTGAACCTTTAACTCAATTACCTCAAATGGTTTTATCTATCCATCTATATCTATATATATATATATATATATATATATATATATAGAGAGAGAGAGAGAGAGAGATAAATGCTTTAGAAAGTGTTCTATTTTCACGTACGAGGTCAATGGTAAATTTTATTTTTCCAATTGAGATGTAAATTGGGTGAATCAAATTGACTACTAAAAAAATGAAATTTTTCAAAAAATCTATCATAGCAGGGTATAACTATTGAATGTATCTAATGTAATACCCTGTATTTCTATTTAATTAAATTGGAGGATTAAATGATAAAATACGAGTTAATTTAAATTACGCAAGAGAAGTAATTTAGTGAGATTTATTAATAATTATGATTATGGAGTATTAATCGAGAAATAAATACTGATTAATATTGCCTCATTCAATTTACTTAACGCGAGTAGTAAATAGTTACTTAGCACGTGTAGACCATTTTGGGGTGAGAACAAGTAATATATTTTTAAGTGACTCAAATGATAATTTAGAGGTCACAAATGAGTCCGTAAGGGTCAAATTAGTCAAAATAGTATACATGGGGGTACTAGTTGAGTCTCGGGATAATTTTGGACTAAACCGAGACCGTTCGGGGCCGTTTTGGTCTTTTAAATGTGAGGGTATAGAGACCTACGAATTTGAGGGTCTTTTATCAGCCGTATGAACGAGGGGTTAGGGTTAGGGTTAGAAAACCAACATAAACACCAAGACCATTAGAGAGGGAGAAAATCATTCTCAAGGCTTAGAAGATGCTTTTGAAGATGTTGGATCTTGCATCCTAGAAACAAAAGGAAGAAGGATTGAAGAAGAGAAGCATCAATCCATCATCATCACAACGAATTCAGAACCCCTCTGTCAAGGCAAGTTATTTATTGCAAAAATTATAAAGTTATAATGCCCGTGTGTAGTTTTTTTTTTAATAGTTTTGTTAAATCAATATCTTAGTAAGAAAATAACGATTTTTATGCATGTTGGGGATAGGAATCGGATGTAGAATGATTTAACATATGTAGATGAATAATATTCAGAGATGACTTGTTAATTATTTAGAAATAAAATCTGGATTTTGAATTAATATATGAGAAGAACACCATAACTAGGGTTTTAAGAAATTCTGAGTTTAATCCACTATTTCTTTAAATGAATTGAGGTTTTGATGTATTTGAAACGTTAGAAATTGTCCTAGTATATGTGGGAACATGTTGGGATAATTGGGTCGAAGTTTGGTGTACTATAATGAAGTTTGGAGATTTGTTAATGGAAGAAGAAATTAACAAACAAGACGAACTATTGCTGCCCCTGATCGATCGATCTTGAATGTCGATCGATCGACTTAAGGTGTTTTTTTTCTCAAACCCTTCCTTGGTTAAGGTTTCTTTGATTTTCGGGAATGAATGGAAATTCTAGGATTTATATTATACTTATATGGGAAAGAGAATAAGACCAGTAGGTATATTGTTGGGGTTCGGTAAGGCCATTGGGGTAGGACTTGGATTATGGACCGACGAGAATAAATCGATTGAGTAGAGCATCGGGGAATTTGGAATTGAGTTACGAGGCGAGGTAAAGTCAATTCAAGTGATAGACCAATAGGGTAAGTAATAACTACTGAAATTATATGTGAGGGGTAACTAGGGACCTTAGAGTTGAGTGAATACTCAAATAAAATGCGATAGAGAGAAATCATAAATTAACGAATACGATTAATATAAGAGACTACTATATTACGTACGAGCATGATTAATAGGTTGGGTGTGTACCTACTAAATTGTATGAACTATTAGGTTGAGAGATGTATACCTAAATTAACTATGTTAGGGTCGATGAAGTATTCCGAACTAACGTAGGGTTATTATATGTTAGGTTCGTTGAAGTATTCCGAACTAACAATGGGTTATCATATGTTTGGGGTCGATGTAACATGCCGAACCAAACCTTCGAACTGGTATCGTGATGAAAGAGTTCCAAACCAAAATAAGTGTATAAAAATAATTGGGGTCGATGTATCATTCCGAACCAATTCTTACTTGGGGTCGATGAATCATTCCGAACCAAGAGTCCTTTACGTGTGTCAAAAGGACATAATAGTAATGACTGTTATTTAGTATATATGGTGTGTGAAATATATACTTAATGATATTCTACTTATGTGTATTAGTAGATTGATATATGATGTATTTAAAAGATACATATCAAACTGGTAAGATAAGTAGTGAAACTTAATTACGAGACATAACGTTAGATAGAGAATACCTAATTAGCAGTTCAAGTGGTGGAACTTAATTACAAAAGTGGGAAGATAATAATTGGGAGAATTGTAGAAATTTAGTAGTGAAACTAAATGAGAAGTTTTGAAACATAACATAGGTGAAATGTTACTTGAGAATTGATTAACATACGCGAGATGTTAATGAAACAAATGAACTGTACGGGCGGTACGAGAACTTAGGTACAGTTAAGTTCAGATGATTACTTTAGATCTAGTTAGCTTGGGAGATATGGCTAGGTATACTAGGCGTAGAGCGTTAGGTGTGCACAATAGATGAGGTGTGAGTAAACTCAAAAGATTGTACGAGAACCTAATATGCGTAATCAATAACCGCATTTTATTTTTTGATAAACGCTTGCTAAATATTTTCAAAACGTTTTGAGTACTAACTCTTGCTATAAAATATTTTCAAAACCTTTTAGGTGTCCAGCCACAGGGACGCCATGTATGCTAATTTAATTCCAGGGACTTAAAGCTGTAGCACAGTGGATGCTTATAGGGTTTTGATTAGATGATATCTCTCATTCAGATCTAGTACAAGATCTCACACTATCCTATGTGCGAACTTATGGTTCGGTATCAGTCACAGATGTGTAATCTCAGACTAGTGGTTGTTCTATTGATATTTTGGGATTTATAGCCGATGGTTTATTCGGTAATACTCTTATTCTTTTGTACTTATACTATGTTGATTGGGTTATAGTACATGGTGATTGTTATACTTTGTTCCGCATGGTTGATTTATCTGTTTTAAGAAAGATAAAATTTGGCATCGGTCTAATTTTCTCTTAGGTGATTAGTAATTATAATGTTTTTCGACAGTGATGCTAAGAATGAACCATTTGAGAAACCTGTTTTAATTTAATAAAGGCCTGATCACCCGATGTTTAATTAGGCGGGGTGTCATAGACGGTATCAAAGCATCAAGTTCTTGTGTCCATAGGATCTGTACGGCTTACTACGTTTTTAGCGAATTGTTTGATTGATATAGAGCCCTATCTTAGGAATACTGCACTCCTCTACGTACGTGGTTTGCGTTCTTCTACTATTTAGTTGATGAAGTGATATATATATACGAGTTTGATTGAGTATGGTATGTCGAATATGGAGGTAGGACCAGCGTAGGCGTTGGAAGAACTACAGGAGGAAGGGGCTCGACATGAAGCATGGAGTGTGCGAGAGTGGTAATCGTGGAAGAGATGACCGTTACCGAGGGCACTCCTAGTGTGTAATGGAAGTAGATGCTGCAAGGACTATTGCGACATAGCAGGCATTTTCCAAGTATCGCGAAGACAAAGGGTGATGCTAATCTAGACCCGCCCAATGCAGTAATAATGGGAGGAGGTCTGAAGGACCTTTGAAGAGTACGACCAGTGACAAATCTGATAAAATTTCGACTGTGCATGTTATCCAATGGAAGTATAATTTCCATAGGTCTTGGTATTAAGGATAGAGTAGAAGTACTCATAAGTGGAAATTTGGGTAAAAGTTTATAGAGGCAGCGTGTGTAATAACCCGCGTAATTTTGGGCTATTTTAATTAATTTCTGGAAAATGGAGGAAAATAAAGTTTTGATAAAATTATTTTTATTGCTCAAATATGTTGAATATTATTTTTAAAGGCGAGAATTTCAAACGGTTTCGAAATCGGAGTTAAAACGGATTTTAAAATGATTTTTAAAATGTTTTTAATTCTTGGAATTCTAAGTCGACGAACATTAAGTAATTTTCAATAATTGTTTTGACTTCCAACTCTTCATTTCTTTGCCTTATTTAAAGGAGTCTTTTGGATTCCAACTCTTCATTTCTTTGCATTATACAAGGGAGTCGTGGGCAACCTTTTTAACATACTTTTGGCACAAATTTTTGGCAACAAATATATATTATATTCCTCTTCTTTTTTATATACATTTTGGCCCTTGAGATTTGTGAGTTCCAACCTTAGATTAGAGGTGTTCTTGGGGCTATTTTGTTGGAGGTTCTTGGAGAAGCTTTTGTAGATATTTTGTGTTGATCTTGAGGATGTGATCATTGGTTTCTCATCATGGTTTGAGGTATGGGGTTTTACACAATATGCTCCTTAAATCTCGCGAGTGTCATTCTCTTTGAATTCTTATTAATTGAACTCATATTTGAATTGATAAATTCATTAAAATCTGGAAAATAATTGTTGAAATTATTTTGATTCATGTGGTATCATTATATTGTTGATGAGCACGTTGTCATGAGATTTTAATATGGCACGGATGTTGGGCACCCGCCAAAATTCCTATTTCCCGGGCTATGGATTGATAAAGCATATACGGATGTGGTGAGGCCTGGTGACCCGGTTAAAGTGTTGTTGAGAAATTATATTGATAAATGCTTTGAGATTTGCTTTTGATTTGAATATTCGTACTCGTGCTGTTACGTTTTATTCGTCGCTAATCCGTATTTGTTGAGCATAATTCCTGTCGTATTGTGTACTTCCCCATATTTTCTTTTAGTGGCAGGTTAGTGCGGATTTTGGGGCGCTATGGAGATTGATTTTAGCGAGGATTATTTGGGAAGAATTTTAATACAAGTTGGAAGAATTGTATTAATTATTTCATTGGTGTATAGAGCATTTTTATTCGAGTTAGATAGTTGTAGTTTTAATTTGGGAGATGTTGTTGTAGTAATTGAAGAGATTAAGATTAGTGGATTTATATTATTGTGGGTTTACTTAGATGCTCTATACCTTGTCACTTGTGGATTTGGATTTATTTTATTGCATTAGCGCTCCGTTCGCTCTCCCCGGGCGGGCGGGGTGTTACAAATGGTATCAGAGCTTAGATATATGGCAACCCTCAGGTCTTGGGTTTTGGGTTCATTGCATGGTTAGCAATTTTTGGAGATAGAAAAATTTTAGGTGATATTCGTGTTAGGTTTCGAGATTAGATGTGAGGAATTATTTTTGGAGACGGAATTATTTTTGGAGATTGTTGGCCTGATTTTTTGAGAGTTAGGCATTCGGCGAATTTCAAGGGCGAAATTCCATTATTAGTGGGGAAGTGTAATAACCCGCGTAATTTTGGGCTATTTTAATTAATTTCTGGAAAATGGAGGAAAATAAAGTTTTTGATAAAATTATTTTTATTGCTCAAATATGTTGAATATTATTTTTAAAGGCGAGAATTTCAAACGGTTTCAAAATCAGAGTTAAAACGGATTTTAAAATGATTTTTAAAATGTTTTTAACTCTTGGAATTCTAAGTCGGCGAACATTAAGTAATTTTCAAGAATTGTTTTGACTTCCAACTCTTCATTTCTTTGCCTTATTTAAAGGAGTCTTTTGGATTCCAACTCTTCATTTCTTTGCATTATAAAAGGGAGTCGTGGGAAACCTTTTTAACATACTTTTGGCACAAATTTTGGCAGCAAATATATATTATATTCCTCTTCTTTTTTATATATATTTTGGCCCTTGAGATTTGTGAGTTCCAACCTTAGATTAGAGGTGTTCTTGGGGCTATTTTGTTGGAGGTTCTTGGAGAATCTTTTGTATATCTTTTGTGTTGATCTTGAGGATGTGATCATTGGTTTCTCATCATGGTTTGAGGTATGGGGTTTTACACAATATGCTCCTTAAATCTCGCGAGTGTCATTCTTTTTTAATTCTTATTAATTGAACTCATATTTGAATTGATAAATTCATTGAAATCTGGAAAATAATTGTTGAAATTATTTTGATTCATGTGGTATCATTATATTGTTGATGAGCACGTTGTCATGAGATTTTAATATGGCACGGATGTTGGGCACCCGCCAAAATTCTTGTTTCCCGGGCTATGGCTTGATAAAGCATATACGGATGTGGTGAGGCCTGGTGACCCGGTTAAAGTGTTGTTGAGAAATTATATTGATAAATGCTTTGATATTTGCATTTTATTTGAATATTCGTACTCGTGTTGTTACGTTTTATTCGTTGCTAATCCGTATTTGTTGAGCATAATTCCTGTCGTATTGTGTACTTCCCCATATTTTCTTTTAGTGGCAGGTTAGCGCGGATTTTGGGGCGCTATGGAGATTGATTTTAGCGAGGATTATTTGGGAAGAATTTTAATACAAGTTGGAAGAATTGTATTAAATATTTCATTGGTGTATAGAGCATTTTTATTCGAGTTAGATAGTTGTAATTTTAATTTGGGAGATGTTGTTGTAGTAATTGAAGAGATTAAGATTAGTGGATTTATATTATTGTGGGTTTATGATTCGTATCGAATATTGCATATTTCCGCCCATTATCTTTATGCATTCTAGCGCTTTTACGGTCCTAAATGCCTATAATTATGCTCATTAACCAGACAACCTTGGATTTGGATATATACATGCTTTGTAGGGGTTATTTGTGCTTTTGTAGGTATTGGAACGCTAAAAGTGAGGTTCCGTTGCATTTCGGAGAAGTTTCGTCGATGGACGTTACTTCAAGGACTTTTTGGGTCAATTCACATTTCTTATTCGGCTCTTGGAAATTCCACAGATGCGTAGTTCATTGAGTTAGCATCGTGTGGCCGCAAACGGTGCGTCGTTTGGAGTTCGGATGAAGAAGCTAGGCTCGTTTCCGTAATGGACCTTTTCCCCCTCATCATGGACCAAATGCAGCCTGAAAACAGAGTACCGGTCGACCGCGTACAAGGGACCGGTCGACCGCGGTTTCAACTTTTGCCGTAGGAAGGAGACAGTATGCTTTGGCTTAAGGGACCGGTCGACCGCGCCCCTGCGACCGGTCGACCGGTAGTGCCAGATATTTTGGGCTCTTTCCTCTTTCTTTCCTTTTTCCCTTATCTTCTCCCACTTACTATATAAAGGTTTTTTGTTGTAATAATCAGATATTGAGTAGATATACACGATTTTAGGTTAGTTTAGCTTAGGGTTTGGGGTTTTTGAAGAGTTTGGCTTTGATTCTTCTCGGTTTGACACCCGATTGAGTTGTAAGTTACACTATTCATCGTCCCTACCATTTAATATAGTTTGTATTTCTTCATTTCTTGCTTTCTAGTTAATTTACAAGCTTTCTAATTTAGGTTTTCTTGCTTTATTTACATGCTTTGATTTACACGCTTTCTAGTATAGATTTACCGCATTTATTTACCGCTTTCCATTTATCGCGTTTTTAACATGCTTTCTAGGTAATTTAAATTAGGTTGTGTTTGAATTGAACTCACTCGAGTTGACGCATTGCTTTGCTTTGGTGATGGAGTTTACGGGTCTATTTTGGGTGCGTTGTCCTAGTTATTACGCCTAGGAGATTTGACGGGGCATATCATGTATGTCCCGTGCTTACGACCTTTCGCGCGTAATTTCCGGGATATTTGTTGACGCCAAAATCTTATTAGGCTTTTATGATGATTTAGGGCGTAAAAACCCTTGATTTAATTAACTGTCGAAACGAGATGCATTTGTAATAACTCGTCGACCCATGTAACCATTTTATACTAATTAACTCGGGTGAGGGATATTCGACGCAACCTATAGTTTTACTCGCTTTCATAATCTAATTTCAATACCATTGCCTAGAATAATCTTTTCCTTTATGCATCTTTTCTTTTAGTTTGTAATCATCTTTTACACTTTTATTTCGGAATATTAAACCACTTAAATTCTAACAACTTGTCCCTGTGGATTCTCGATACCCGACTTACCGTTGTGCTTGCCTCGCAAGTGTAGTAGTAACTTAGGTTTTTGTATTGAGTTGGCGAAACGAAAACAACGACTGTGCACTTTACACGCGCACACTTTTCGCACTCGATCAAAAATGGCGCCGTTGCCGGGGATCGAACCCGGGTCACCCGCGTGACAGGCGGGAATACTTACCATTTTTGATCGAGTGCGAAAAGTGTGCGCGTGTAAAGTGCACAGTCGTTGTTTTCGTTTCGCCAACTCAATACAAAAACCTAAGTTACTACTACACTTGCGAGGCAAGCACAGCGGTAAGTCGGATATCGAGAATCCACAGGGACAAGTTGTTAGAATTTAAGTGGTTTAATATTCCGAAATAAAAGTGTAAAAGATGATTACAAACTAAAAGAAAAGATGCATAAAGGAAAAGATTATTCTAGGCAATGGTATTGAAATTAGATTATGAAACCGAGTAAAACTATAGGTTGCGTCGAATATCCCTCACCCGAGTTAATTAGTATAAAATGGTTACATGGGTCGACGAGTTATTCAACTGTTAATTAAATCAAGGGTTGTTACGCCCTAAATCATCATAAAAGCCTAATAAGATTTTGGCGTCAACAAATATCCCGGAAATTACGCGCGAAAGGTCGTAAGCACGGGACATACATGATATGCCCCGTCAAATCTCCTAGGCGTAATAACTAGGACAACGCACCCAAAATAGACCCGTAAACTCCATCACCAAAGCAAAGCAACGCGTCAACTCGAGTGAGTTCAATTCAAACACAACCTAATTTAAATTACCTAGAAAGCATGTTAAAAACGCGATAAATGGAAAGCGGTAAATAAATGCGGTAAATCTATACTAGAAAGCGTGTAAATCAAAGCATGTAAATAAAGCAAGAAAACCTAAATTAGAAAGCTTGTAAATTAACTAGAAAGCAAGAAATGAAGAAATACAAACTATATTAAATGGTAGGGACGATGAATAGTGTAACTTACAACCCAATCGGGTGTCAAACCGAGAAGAATCAAAGCCAAACTCTTCAAAAACCCCAAACCCTAAGCTAAACTAACCTAAAATCGTGTATATCTACTCAATATCTGATTATTACAACAAAAAACCTTTATATAGTAAGTGGGAGAAGATAAGGGAAAAAGGAAAGAAAGAGGAAAGAGCCCAAAATATCTGGCACTACCGGTCGACCGGTCGCAGGGGCGCGGTCGACCGGTCCCTTAAGCCAAAGCATACTGTCTCCTTCCTACGGCAAAAGTTGAAACCGCGGTCGACCGGTCCCTTGTACGCGGTCGACCGGTACTCTGTTTTCAGGCTGCATTTGGTCCATGATGAGGGGGAAAAGGTCCATTACGGAAACGAGCCTAGCTTCTTCGTCCGAACTCCAAACGACGCACCGTTTACGGCCACACGATGCTAACTCAATGAACTACGCATCCGTGGAATTTCCAAGAGCCGAATAAGAAATGTGAATTGACCCAAAAAGTCCTTGAAGTAACGTCCATCGACGAAACTTCTCCGAAATGCAACGGAACCTCACTTTTAGCGTTCCAATACCTACAAAAGCACAAATAACCCCTACAAAGCATGTATATATCCAAATCCAAGGTTGTCTGGTTAATGAGCATAATTATAGGCATTTAGGACCGTAAAAGCGCTAGAATGCATAAAGATAATGGGCGGAAATATGCAATATTCGATACGAATCACACCCCCTAACTTACACATTGCTAGTCCCTAGTAATGAAACAAAGAAAACCAAACCACAGAGGGCGGTACAAAATGTATATATGCATCGAAATATAAATGCCACTTTCGTGGGGAACACGATTGCATTTAGCATATGCAATAAGCCGTTAAACCCCTAGGTTACCCTAGTGGACGAGTGTCGTCTCGTGAGGGTTTTCAGGGATGATACCCACAAACATCATATGGTTTCCTCAAAATATGCCCAAACCAACATGCGACAAGCCCAACAATGGCGAAAAGGATTTCATAAGCATTATTAGCAAAGTGAATGAATTCACACAAAAGTCCAAATCATTAACATTATAGAATGCACCTCATAGAATTGAAACCTTAAAATGTGGGAGGGGAGCGAGCACATGCAAAGTGTGATTTGGCAAAAACTTAAATAAACCGGATAACTAACATTAAAGCATGCATATATTCAATCCTCACGGGCATTACACTCATCAAGCGAATTCACTCGAAACAGGGAGGTAACACACGGAACATGCGGGCTAAAGAGTAATTGTAAATGGAAACTAGGCCGCGCACATGTCACAAAAGAAGAACGCTATATATAAACTGAAAAATGTAATCTCAATGAAAGGATACCGCACACTAAAAGAGGCGAAATGCATTTTCACAGATTATCACAACTATTATGACTTTTAAATTACATCAACCTAAGATCACATAGGACTTGAATAGGGTTATAATGTAGGTATGGCTAAGGTACGAAACGAAGGAATATATGTACGGATTCAAAGTGTTCGGAATGAAAACTCGGGATAATGGGATAATGCGGGCAATATCAAAATTGGAAAACAAGTTCCAAAACGACATTAGATATATCATCGGGGAGAGTAATCAAAGCTTATTGAACTATATACAACATTATTTATAACTTTCTCTTTCTTTTCTTTTCTTCTTTTTCTCACTTTTTTCACTACTTTCTTTTCTTTACTTGTCAAACTCTCATATGCCTAAATTGCAACCGACATCATAACAACAACATTCAATCCCAAGTAACAGTCCAAACAAAGGTGTGGAAAGTGTATGTATGGTATAAAACTCTAATTTAGAGTTGGTTATGGGATTGGGGTTATGAAACTAAAGGCTATATTTAGGCTCAACGGGGTTAACGAGGGTAAATATATAAGGGTGAGGTCAAGGCTAATATGGGTGATATAACAAAGATGGCCTATGATCATTTCACAAAGTTTACGCAATTCTCGAATCAAAATAATATATGAAAATCATGCTCAAGTAACACATTTCAAGTATGAACTCAATTAATGAACGGTCAAATGAAAGAATAGTGAGATCACCGACGAATTCAACGTTTTCAAAGAGGAAAGAATAGTGTATAACACTCACAAACGACGAAAGGTACAAAGCTTACTCGGTGTAAGTATATACAATGCAACAAAATATTACCGAGTTATAAAAATCTTAAACCAAATCAATATAACAATAAAAGTGCATGTGCTCATGGGATTAAAGTTTAATTCATGAAGTTATTCATAATATCAATAATCGAGACTAAAGTCTAATAACTTCTAAAATCGAGAACATGCATCATTGGGCTGTCTATTGGATCGGGCAATTATTGAAATTTATCATCGGAAACAAAGGCAAAATGCCCAAAAAGGAGAAAAAAGAAAGAAAATCTTTTTGAAATTTTTGAATTTTTCTAAGAAAAGCATACTAAGTAACTAACATGTGAGCAAAAACATGGACTAAAATAAGAAATGGATAGAATATCCCACACCCCCTAACTTAAAACTTGACATTGTCCTCAATGTAAATTAAGAACCAAGTCAAAGAGAGGAAAAGAGCGATATTACCCAAAATTGGAGCGATCCCCATAAGAACAAGTCCAAAGAATCTACAAAACAAGTTAGTACCGAGCATAACAAAAACAAATAATAAAAAGTTAACTAATTACATTAGACTAAATTAAAAAGGAAAGAAAAAATAAAAAGCTAACTATATACAACCTACTATTTAGACTTCACACTAACTGTACACTAGAAGTCTAAATAGGTGAGGGTCCACCATAAGAATGATTTGACTTTGGAGGATAACCGGTGTACCCTCACATACAAGCATGCCCTCCGAAAAATATGGATTCCGTTTTAACAACGGAAGGCATGTGTAAGGCGGAAGAAATGAACCATCGCCAATTAAAAGTTTTGGAGGGACGATGGGGGGTTTGGATTGCACGGGTGACAAAAACAAGTGGGGACCGAGAAAAGCCGAATATCCTCCCAAGGATTTTGAAGTTGGAATGGGAGGCGGCGCACACAAAGGCAAAGATGCGATTGTGGAGGGCGACTCGAGCAAGTAGTCCTCATCAGCGATAGGGTTTAAAACATTAAAGTTTGAAACCGAATCATCGGGTACTTGTTCCGGTGGGGTAATAGAAAATGAAAATGAGGATGAAAGAAATTCAAACTCATGAGATGAATCATCATCGCATGAAGTTGGAATTTCAAAGGAAATAATATCATTTTCAATGAAATGTTCTTCTTTGGGAGCCAAAGAAGAAATCATTTCATTGCAAATAGATATTACGTCATTATCATCCTCACTTTCAATATCTATTACGCAATGGGCAAAGTCTAGAATGGCTTGTTCCAAAGTAGGCACAAGTACCTCATTTGGTTCAAAACATTCGTCGACCTCGAAAGTCTCGGAAGCAAAATCGTCGTCGGACTCAAATAATAAATCCAACTCATGTTCCCACGAACGATTTTCTTCCCGATAACGATTTTCAATTTTCTCATTCTCATACATACGCAAGCCCTCACCGAATGTCATAGGTCGAGGTGCGGATGCATTAGAATGGGAACTTTGAAAATTACCATCGGACTTAAACGAAAACTCATTATTATAGGAATTTTGAAAACTATTCGAATTCGTTTCAAAATTCCTATTATAAGGAGGTAAAGGCCCAAAATCATTATCATCATCATCAAAATTCCAATAACCCAAATTTTGACTTTCGTTATACTCGCCCAAAGTCATATTTGAATTTGTTATACTTTGGGATTCTAAGTATTCACCGAAAGTCATAGGTTTGCGAGAATTTTGAGAATTATGACAAGGATTACCGAAAGAATTGGAATAAGACATGCTTACCCCAAAAATGGCTCGAAGTGGCGGATTCCACGAAGTAAGTGCGCGCGGAAAGAATTCGAGCGTTTCTAAGTGCTCAAATGTGTAAGTCCTGCAAAATATTAGCAAATAATACAAATAGAAAGAAAATACTATGAAATATTAAATCAAATAAAGTCTAAAACAAACTAGTCCCCGGCAACGGCGCCATTTTTGATCGAGTGCGAAAAGTGTGCGCGTGTAAAGTGCACAGTCGTTGTTTTCGTTTCGCCAACTCAATACAAAAACCTAAGTTACTACTACACTTGCGAGGCAAGCACAGCGGTAAGTCGGGTATCGAGAATCCACAGGGACAAGTTGTTAGAATTTAAGTGGTTTAATATTCCGAAATAAAAGTGTAAAAGATGATTACAAACTAAAAGAAAAGATGCATAAAGGAAAAGATTATTCTAGGCAATGGTATTGAAATTAGATTATGAAAGCGAGTAAAACTATAGGTTGCGTCGAATATCCCTCACCCGAGTTAATTAGTATAAAATGGTTACATGGGTCGACGAGTTATTACAAATACATCTCGTTTCGACAGTTAATTAAATCAAGGGTTGTTACGCCCTAAATCATCATAAAAGCCTAATAAGATTTTGGCGTCAACAAATATCCCGGAAATTACGCGCGAAAGGTCGTAAGCACGGGACATACATGATATGCCCCGTCAAATCTCCTAGGCGTAATAACTAGGACAACGCACCCAAAATAGACCCGTAAAATCCATCACCAAAGCAAAGCAACGCGTCAACTCGAGTTGACGTGTTGCTTTGCTTTGGTGATGGAGTTTACGGGTCTATTTCGGGTGCGTTGTCCTAGTTATCACGCCTAGGAGATTTGACGGGGCATATCATGTATGTCCCGTGCTTACGACCTTTCGTGCGTAATTTTCGGGATATTTGTTGACGCCAAAATCTTATTAGGCTTTTATGATGATTTAGGGCGTAACAACCCTTGATTTAATTAACTGTCGAAACGAGACGCACTTGTAATAACTCGTCGACCCATGTAACCATTTTATACTAATTAACTCGGGTGAGGGATATCCGACGCAACCTATAGTTTTACTCGCTTTCTTAATCTAGCTTTATTTTCCCTCGCCTAGATTAATCTTTCCCTTTCATGCATCTTTTCTTTTAGTTTGTAATTCATCTTTTACACTTTTATTTTAGGAATATTAAACCTTATAAATTCTAACAACTCGTCTCTGTGGATTCTCGATACCCGACTTACCGCTCTACTTGCCTCGCAAGTGTAGTTGTAACTTAGGTTTTTGTATTGAGTTGGCGAAACGAAAACAACGATTAGCGTCTTTACACGCGCTACTTTTCGCACTCGATCAAAATGGCGCCGTTGCCGGGGATCGAACCCGGGTCACCCGCGTGACAGGCGGGAATACTTACCACTATAAGTATTTTCTTTCTATTTGTATTATTTGCTAATATTTTGCAGGACTTCCACATTTGAGCACTTAGAAACGCTCGAATTCTTTCCGCGCGCACTTACTTCGTGGAATCCGCCACTTCGAGCCATTTTTGGGGTAAGCATGTCTTATTCCAATTCTTTCGGTAATCCTTGTCATAATTCTCAAAATTCTCGCAAACCTATGACTTTCGGTGAATACTTAGAATCCCAAAGTATAACAAATTCAAATATGACTTTGGGCGAGTATAACGAAAGTCAAAATTTGGGTTATTGGAATTTTGATGATGATGATAATGATTTTGGGCCTTTACCTCCTTATAATAGGAATTTTGAAACGAATTCGAATAGTTTTCAAAATTCCTATAATAATGAGTTTTCGTTTAAGTCGGATGGTAATTTTCAAAGTTCCCATTCTAATGCATCCGCACCTCGACCTATGACATTCGGTGAGGGCTTGCGTATGTATGAGAATGAGAAAATTGAAAATCGTTATCGGGAAGAAAATCGTTCGTGGGAACATGAGTTGGATTTATTATTTGAGTCCGACGACGATTTTGCTTCCGAGACTTTCGAGGTCGACGAATGTTTTGAACCAAATGAGGTACTTGTGCCTACTTTGGAACAAGCCATTCTAGACTTTGCCCATTGCGTAATAGATATTGAAAGTGAGGATGATAATGACGTAATATCTATTTGCAATGAAATGATTTCTTCTTTGGCTCCCAAAGAAGAACATTTCATTGAAAATGATATTATTTCCTTTGAAATTCCAACTTCATGCGATGATGATTCATCTCATGAGTTTGAATTTCTTTCATCCCCATTTTCATTTTCTATTACCCCACCGGAACAAGTACCCGATGATTCGGTTTCAAACTTTAATGTTTTAAACCCTATCGCCGATGAGGACTACTTGCTCGAGTCGCCCTCCACAATCGCATCTTTGCCTTTGTGTGCGCCGCCTCCCATTCCAACTTCAAAATCCTTGGGAGGATATTCGGCTTTTCTCGGTCCCCACTTGTTTTTGTCACCCGTGCAATCCAAACCCCCCATCGTCCCTCCAAAACTTTTAATTGGCGATGGTTCATTTCTTCCGCCTTACACATGCCTTCCGTTGTTAAAACGGAATCCATATTTTTCGGAGGGCATGCTTGTATGTGAGGGTACACCGGTTATCCTCCAAAGTCAAATCATTCTTATGGTGGACCCTCACCTATTTAGACTTCTAGTGTACAGTTAGTGTGAAGTCTAAATAGTAGGTTGTATATAGTTAGCTTTTTATTTTTTCTTTCCTTTTTAATTTAGTCTAATGTAATTAGTTAACTTTTTATTATTTGTTTTTGTTATGCTCGGTACTAACTTGTTTTGTAGATTCTTTGGACTTGTTCTTATGGGGATCGCTCCAATTTTGGGTAATATCGCTCTTTTCCTCTCTTTGACTTGGTTCTTAATTTACATTGAGGACAATGTCAAGTTTTAAGTTAGGGGGTGTGGGATATTCTATCCATTTCTTATTTTAGTCCATGTTTTTGCTCACATGTTAGTTACTTAGTATGCTTTTCTTAGAAAAATTCAAAAATTTCAAAAAGATTTTCTTTCTTTTTTCTCCTTTTTGGGCATTTTGCCTTTGTTTCCGATGATAAATTTCAATAATTGCCCGATCCAATAGACAGCCCAATGATGCATGTTCTCGATTTTAGAAGTTATTAGACTTTAGTCTCGATTATTGATATTATGAATAACTTCATGAATTAAACTTTAATCCCATGAGCACATGCACTTTTATTGTTATATTGATTTGGTTTAAGATTTTTATAACTCGGTAATCTTTTGTTGCATTGTATATACTTACACCGAGTAAGCTTTGTACCTTTCGTCGTTTGTGAGTGTTATACACTATTCTTTCCTCTTTGAAAACGTTGAATTCGTCGGTGATCTCACTATTCTTTCATTTGACCGTTCATTAATTGAGTTCATACTTGAAATGTGTTACTTGAGCATGATTTTCATATATTATTTTGATTCGAGAATTGCGTAAACTTTGTGAAATGATCATAGGCCATCTTTGTTATATCACCCATATTAGCCTTGACCTCACCCTTATATATTTACCCTCGTTAACCCCGTTGAGCCTAAATATAGCCTTTAGTTTCATAACCCCAATCCCATAACCAACTCTAAATTGGAGTTTTATACCATACATACACTTTCCACACCTTTGTTTGGACTATTACTTGGGATTGAATGTTGTTGTTATGATGTCGGTTGCAATTTAGGCATATGAGAGTTTGACAAGTAAAGAAAAGAAAGTAGTGAAAAAAGTGAGAAAAAGAAGAAAAGAAAAGAAAGAGAAAGTTATAAATAATGTTGTATATAGTTCAATAAGCTTTGATTACTCTCCCCGATGATATATCTAATGTCGTTTTGGAACTTGTTTTCCAATTTTGATATTGCCCGCATTATCCCATTATCCCGAGTTTTCATTCCGAACACTTTGAATCCTTACATATATTCCTTCGTTTCGTACCTTAGCCATACCTACATTATAACCCTATTCAAGTCCTATGTGATCTTAGGTTGATGTAATTTAAAAGTCATAATAGTTGTGATAATCTGTGAAAATGCATTTCGCCTCTTTTAGTGTGCGGTATCCTTTCATTGAGATTACATTTTTCAGTTTATATATAGCGTTCTTCTTTTGTGACATGTGCGCGGCCTAGTTTCCATTTACAATTACTCTTTAGCCCGCATGTTCCGTGTGTTACCTCCCTGTTTCGAGTGAATTCGCTTGATGAGTGTAATGCCCGTGAGGATTGAATATATGCATGCTTTAATGTTAGTTATCCGGTTTATTTAAGTTTTTGCCAAATCACACTTTGCATGTGCTCACTCCCCTCCCACATTTTAAGGTTTCAATTCTATGAGGTGCATTCTATAATGTTAATGATTTGGACTTTTGTGTGAATTCATTCACTTTGCTAATAATGCTTATGAAATCCTTTTCGCCATTGTTGGGCTTGTCGCATGTTGGTTTGGGCATATTTTGAGGAAACCATATGATGTTTGTGGGTATCATCCCTGAAAACCCTCACGAGACGACACTCGTCCACTAGGGTAACCTAGGGGTTTAACAGCTTATTGCATATGCTAAATGCAATCGTGTTCCCCACGAAAGTGGCATTTATATTTCGATGCATATATACATTTTGTATCGCCCTCTGTGGTTTGGTTTTCTTTGTTTCATTACTAGGGACTAGCAATGTGTAAGTTAGGGGGTGTGATTCGTATCGAATATTGCATATTTCCGCCCATTATCTTTATGCATTCTAGCGCTTTTATGGTCCTAAATGCCTATAATTATGCTCATTAACCAGAAAACCTTGGATTTGGATATATACATGCTTTGTAGGGGTTATTTGTGCTTTTGTAGGTATTGGAACGCTAAAAGTGAGGTTTCGTTGCATTTCGGAGAAGTTTCGTCGATGGACGTTACTTCAAGGGCTTTTTGGGTCAATTCACATTTCTTATTCGGCTCTTGGAAATTCCACGGATGCGTAGTTCATTGAGTTAGCATCGTGTGGCCGCAAATGGTGCGTCGTTTGGAGTTCGGACGAAGAAGCTAGGCTCGTTTCCGTAATGGACCTTTTCCCCCTCATCATGGACCAAATGCAGCCTGAAAACAGAGTACCGGTCGACCGCGTACAAGGTACCGGTCGACCGCGGTTTCAACTTTTGCCGTAGGAAGGAGACAGTATGCTTTGGCTTAAGGGACCGGTCGACCGCGCCCCTGCGACCGGTCGACCGGTAGTGCCAGATATTTTGGGCTCTTTCCTCTTTCTTTCCTTTTTCCCTTATCTTCTCCCACTTACTATATAAAGGTTTTTTGTTGTAATAATCAGATATTGAGTAGATATACACGATTTTAGGTTAGTTTAGCTTAGGGTTTGGGGTTTTTGAAGAGTTTGGCTTTGATTCTTCTCGGTTTGACACCCGATTGGGTTGTAAGTTACACTATTCATCGTCCCTACCATTTAATATAGTTTGTATTTCTTCATTTCTTGCTTTCTAGTTAATTTACAAGCTTTCTAATTTAGGTTTTCTTGCTTTATTTACATGCTTTGATTTACACGCTTTTTAGTATAGATTTACCGCATTTATTTACCGCTTTCCATTTATCGCGTTTTTAACATGCTTTCTAGGTAATTTAAATTAGGTTGTGTTTGAATTGAACTCACTCGAGTTAACGCGTTGCTTTGCTTTGGTGATGGAGTTTACGGGTCTATTTTGGGTGCGTTGTCCTAGTTATTACGCCTAGGAGATTTGACGGGGCATATCATGTATGTCCCGTGCTTACGACCTTTCGCGCGTAATTTCCGGGATATTTGTTGACGCCAAAATCTTATTAGGCTTTTATGATGATTTAGGGCGTAACAACCCTTGATTTAATTAACTGTCGAAACGAGATGCATTTGTAATAACTCGTCGACCCATGTAACCATTTTATACTAATTAACTCGGGTGAGGGATATTCGACGCAACCTATAGTTTTACTCGCTTTCATAATCTAATTTCAATACCATTGCCTAGAATAATCTTTTCCTTTATGCATCTTTTCTTTTAGTTTGTAATCATCTTTTACACTTTTATTTCGGAATATTAAACCACTTAAATTCTAACAACTTGTCCCTGTGGATTCTCGATACCCGACTTACCGCTGTGCTTGCCTCACAAGTGTAGTAGTAACTTAGGTTTTTGTATTGAGTTGGCGAAACGAAAACAACGACTGTGCACTTTACACGCGCACACTTTTCGCACTCGATCAGTTTACTTAGATGCTCTATACCTTGTCACTTGTGGATTTGAATTTATTTTATCGCATTAGCGCTCCGTTCGCTCTCCCCGGGCGGGCGGGGTGTTACATCGTGGTGGGGATACCAGTCACCACATCCGGACCAAGGGTCAGTATACAAATAGAGGGATCTTAAGTTTAGTTTAATCGCAAATTCCTCCAATGATGGTTCAGAAGGGAAGTAAATGGAAATTTCTGAACCCATCACGTGAAAGCCTAGTAGAGGCCAATTATGAGGAAGGAATTTATTTGTTGAAGTGAACTTGTACCCAATGAGACATGTATAAGGGAAAAGATCCCTTGAGAGAAGGGACTCACGAGTTGTTATCACCGTAATTATGAGAAAACTCTGCTTGGATGACTTATGTGTATGATGACAGTAAGGTGCTTCTTACATGGTTGATGAAAATGCTCCTAAGTGAGCGGAGCTAAAAGAGTTTAAGTATTTAGTCAAAGAGTAAGGCTGAATGTAAAGGGGGCTAGTGCAAGCTATAAGTGGAAACCCACTAGGGGAATTCATTGATTTGATTCTAAGTTGGACTGTTAAGTCCAATAGAGCATTCCTCTTGGTCAGAGGAACTAAAGGGAACCCTGATGATAGTATTCAAAATTGAGGTTGCCAAGTCCGAGAGGAGGAATATCCTAAACTGGTCGGTGTGGCCTGAAATAAGGGGATTTATGAAAAGATGCCTTGTATGGGACGTAAGACGACACTTTTCGATCTTACCCCAAGTTATTTAGGGGAATAATAACTCCTATAAGTTTTGCATTCCTGGAAGGATAAGCGTGTTATGTCCGAGAACCATTTGAACCACCAGTACGATGGGCAAGAACGTATACGAGTTTTGGCCTCAAGTGAATGAAGTATATGACACTGCCTCACCTGAAATAGGGTCGAGATCGCATTATTCATCAGTATGTTGGATACTTCAGAGATTATGGATGTCTCATAGTGATTGATCCCGGTGTGTACGGACCTTAATGATGTGATTCAAGGTATATCGTATGATCACTGAGCGGAGAGATCGAGCTCATTGTTGTAATTAGTGATAAGGACTTAGTGATAGTATAAGTGCAGTGCCACTTGACTCTTTTAGAGATGTTGGGGTATGGCCGTACATATTGTCGGGGGGTGGAATTTGAGTATCTCGACTATGTGTTGTTCCGACAATGCTCAGTAAGAATGCATTGAGAGAAGTCCCTTGTTTAAGTTCAGTTGCAAAAAGGGATACGACTGAATTTTTATGCACGTCGGGAGAAGAGACGTTGTTAGATTTTAGGGCATCAGTGGAGCCAGTAGTGTTGTGGGAAAACACCGGAAAGTTTATCTCACCACGAAGGGATAAGTGGTACTTTGTGGGCAAGAATTTGATTTTTAGTCTATAGAAGATTTAGAATACCCACGAGATTTTAGTCATGCTGTGAAAACAAGACGAGAGTTGAGGAAAAGCTTGTGACGAGTGCGACGGTTGTAATGTTTGTGCAAATGTGCACGGAGAAAAGGGTGTATGGGCGCCCTAGTCATTTGGCTTTCTTAGTCATCCGTGATAGAGGGATGTAGAAAATTATATTTAATAGGTACGCCGGTGGGGAAGTTATGAGGCAAGTCGTATTGATGAAATGGATTGAACATCATGGGAGATAGACGATAATCCAAGCTTATATGTGCTAAGAGATCCAGTACACACTATGGATAAGAGTCGGTGGGAAGCTATTCAAAGTTATCTCTTGATATGGGTGACCTAACTGTTGTCAATAAGTAACGCAAGGTGATACTTGACGGAGTGTTGAGAGTGACTTACGCATTACTAAAATGTTAATTCTTATAAGGTAACCAACCCTAAAAGTGTGGCAATTATGAAGAGCACACAAATTGTAAAGTATAAAAAAATACCCGAAGAGAAAGGGGAAAAGAGTACCACTTAAGGAAAGATGATATAAGTGGGAAACGGTGCTGAGGAAGAGACATAGTGAGATTGGCTCCAGATGCACCACTAGTTGATAGAGAAAGATGGGCTCGAAATGAGCAACCAGAATTTGGTAGTGAACCTACGTTTCCAGTGATGGAATGAGTAGGAAGACTTACAATTTATGGATGGGCTGTGAACATCATAACTATGTCAACATTCCGTTGAGGTAGTGGAATGGGTTGACCGGGATGGACTCGTATGTCGTTGAAAAGGAAGAGTGCACAAGTGCAAGGTGCCGCTCTATATCGTTGTGAATCAGGATGAAATCCTAAACTCCCACCCTGTGAGAGATGATCAAGGAGGAATGGAGATGAAGTTTTATTTTGGGTGTGTTGTGTCATCTATAACTCAATGATTGTGAGAAAGGAAGATACTATGCCCTAACCATATTGGAATTTTGGAAGAACCCACCGATCAATTCATAGGTAAATGTATACCTATCTGAGCATATTTATAGGTAGTGTGAATGTGCCTACATGGACTGTAATTAAGGATTAGGTTCGTGGGTACATATTACGAACTTATATGTGCTTTAGGGTGTGGTTCGAGGAGATATTTCGAACTCTTAGTCCTTAATGCATGATATGAGGACATTCTATTGGAGTATGACATTTTAGAATATATGAAGTGTGAAATATATGGCTCATAAACTGTCTACTCGTGTATGATAAGATATATATACATATATTGATGCTCGAGGTGTGATTCCGAGAAAATATAACAAATCACTATTGGTGATCGAGGTGGGATTCCGAGCCAATAACCCCAAAAGTATTATAGAGTGTGTGTGTGTGTGTGTGATTATAATATAAGTGTTGATAGTATATGTTATGTGTAAGATATATGTAATACCCCGTAATTTTATTGATTTTTATTTAAGGGATTAATTGAATTAAATGAGAATTAATTGGGAATTAATCCGGATGTAAATACTAGCGAGACGTGTGTTGGTATTTGAGTATGATGTTAAAATGGGATGTTACTAAGAATATATGGTAATATATGAGTATTGAAAATATTAAAAATTGTCACGAGGCAGAAATACGACAATTTGGAAAATTTAGTTGGGACGCGCGTGTCGGTCACGTCAGGATTGAATTTATTTAAATTAAAAAGTAAATCATATTTTTATCAACCGAATGATCATTTTGAGTGCGACAATGCGTCCGGAAGGGTCAAAATAGTCAGAAAACACTAGCCGGGGGTTTAGTTTGGGTCCCGAGGCATTTTTAGGCCAAACCGGCAACCTAGAAGGGTATTTTGGTAATTATAAAAATTGAGGAATTAAAACCCACGAATTTTAGAGACTAATTATATATAAATTGAGAGGCCACTAAGGCCATTACCATCAAAAGATAAGAGAGTGGGCTACGGAGGTTTTGAGAGAAGTTAGAAAGAGGGTAAAGGAGGTTCCAAACCAAACCATCTCCCATCATCGGAAATTTGAAAGGATTTGTGACCGGAAAGAAGAGAGAGAGCCAACCTCGACCATCAACAACGAACCAGAACATCGGATTTAAGGAAAGTGATTTGATGTCATTAATTGTAATGAATATTTCCTCCATGTTCAATGTAAAAACCTTATATGCTTTGAAAGTTTTGATGAAAACCCAATGGGATTGTTGTAGAAACTCTTAATTTTAGTTAGGGATTTCATGTAGAATGATTATGGACGAAATTGGTGCCCAAAAACCTAACTTTGATGATTTAAAAACGGATTAATGATGATTATTTAGGTACAATAAAATTCTGGGTTCATGTTCATAGGGTTTGGGGTAAAATTTGGGGATTTATGATAATTGCATGTTAATTAGGAGGATTTGACCCCAATAATATGTTAATAAGTGACCTAAGAGGACTTAGAGTAGTTTAAAAACATTAAAACTCTATTGGGATGATCTTAGGATGGATTTAGAGAAGAGAAAAATGAAGAAAAACGAGTTGGAAAATTTCTGGACATATTCAGCCATCTCGTTAGAAGACCTGCCCACGTCATTCGAACGACCTCGTTCAAACGAGCTTCTAACGAGATGACAGTATCCCTTCTAACGAGTTCATTCGAATGACACTCGTTCAAAAAATCTCGTTCGAACGAGATTTCTAACGAGTTGACAAAATGGCCTTTTTAGGCCTGATTTTATTTAGAACTTCCAGTAGACTTATTTAATTGAGTGTTAACCTTCCCTTGTTGACCAGTGAGTATAGTTGTGAGATTGGAATACTTTGAGGAGTAAAACTTAGAATTTTGTAGTAAATCGGATGACATTTATGGGTTAGGAAATAAATACCTAAAATTATGACGTGAGGAGGGTTGACGACTTTTAATGTATATTATTCGGGGATTTGTAAACGTGTAACATTTAATGATGGTATAAGAATGTAAAACATACCTCTACTGATATTATAATATATCTAAGATGTGTGAATACTTAGTATATGTGGTTATCTGTGTATAACATACCTACCATACTTGCTATCACGGGAGGTTGGTGTATGATCAGGGCCATCTAATCTTTGTGTGCCTACGGGGGGGATTCAGATTGGTACCTCGAGGACGTAGTTCAGAGAATGACTTATTGAGGAGATAATAAGTCTGCTGATCATGGGAGCATAGGTATGTGCGTGACCCATGTGATGTGAACTATGTTCGCCTCCATTATGTGTGTTTGTTACTTGTCGAAATGGTTCCTGAGATATTCAGAATACGTGATCCTTATGTACGTGATGTACCGAGATTTGATAGCAGAGTATGTGTGCACCGCAGCTTAGTCTAGGGGTGCCATTATTGTATGATTATGATGAGATTAATATACTGATAATTGAGATGAATCGTTTATTAAAGTGTAAGGGTGAATAATTGTAACATTTTGTAGAGTTAAAAATGGAGAAATTCTTATATATTATTATAACTAATTCTGAGTACAAACAGTAAGACCTCCAGTTTATATTAAGACATTGGGAAACGAACTTTGAATTGTAAAGAAATGTCAGAATACAAATTGGACTAGTTTGATAGTAGAATAACTAGAACGGGTACGGGTACGATAGGTGTGCATAATTAGTTGAGAGGTGAGGAACTCATGTGAGCGCACGCACTATCATGTATTTTATATTCACTGTTTAACGATATTAAACACTTGTTGTATTTTAAACTGTTTTCACAATCGAGCTCTGACCCGTTTTCTTTCAAACCTATTTTCTTGTAAAACCTTTTAGGTGCCCATCCACAAGGACACCAAGCGTAGGAGTTTCATTCCGGTGACGTGCTGTAGCTGCTGTGGAAGTTACAGGACCTCAATAGTAGACGCCTCCACTTCCTATCATGACTCTACTTTAGATTTACTCATCTGTAGGGCTTGTCGTCCCATTTCTTTTAGAGACATCTTATTTATTCAGTTTCATTTTAGTGTTGGATGTAACTAATTAATGATTCAGGCTTTGTATTTGGTTTATGTCAGTATTCGGATTGTTGTGAGGAGTATTCCTCCAGATTCAGTTTATTATATTGTTTTATATTGCAACGGTATTGTGGTTGTGGTACCAATATTTCATAAATTAATTTGGTTGTATATTAATCTAATTCAGTTAAAATTGACAACTCACTTTTTAAATATTAGGTGGATAGTAATTGTAAAAATGTTTTTCGACAGTGATGCTATGAAATGAACCAACTTGACATTTTGTATTAAATTGAATAAAGGAGTAGCTACCCGATATTTAATTAGTCGGGGTGTCACAGGTGGTATCATAGCCAGGTTCTAGTGTCCTTAGGATATGTATGGCTTGTTATGTTTCCGTGTAGCTTTCTTTGATATAGACCCCCATATTTTAGGATTGTTGTACTCTATTGTGTATGTTTCGCTCTTCAACTATTTTGAGATAATAACTGCAAACTTATAAGACTTTATTCTCATTTCAGATGCCTCCACGACGTGCACAGCAAGTTCCCAAGGATGCCCAGCCCGAGCTACAGCCTACACCAGTCCAGGGCTCCTTAAATGCCGCAGAGGTTGTCGCTATTGTAGCCCAAGCGGTAAATGCCGCTCTAGCAGTTGTGCAGGAGGCACCGCCTCAGGCGCCGGTAGTAGTGCCAGTACAGGCTCATGCATTCCCGTCTGCTTGGGAACGTGTTCGTGATGCTTTTCAAAAAGCACACCCTCCGTAGTTTGTAGGTAGCTCCGACGTCGTTGTGTCCAGTCAGTGGACGAAGGATATCCAAAGGCACTTGAGGATGTACGAGTGCACGGATGTACAGAAATAGATACTGGCTACTTTTAAGCTAGTAGGATCAGCGTTGTAGTGGTGGGAGTCCATTGCCACCACAGAGGAGAGAGACATCCTTTCTATTCGGGAGTTCTGGGTGCGATTCGACCGCAAGTATTTTCCATCAGCCGTTCACACCGAAATGAGGAGGAAGTTAATGAACCTCAAGCAGGAGGGGAAGACCGTGGCAGAATATGAGGTCGAGTTTACTAATCTCTTGAACATTGTTCCCGATGAGATTCCGACAGAGGAGAAAAAGATACAGAAGTTCATGGATGGGTTGACTTGGAGGATCCGTCAGCACTTGTTGAGTAATCTCTCGTTGGTCACTTATTCTGATGTGGTTAACGCAGAACTGCTTCACTGCCAGGACCACCGCTTTCACTTGTCAGATGGTAAGTTCCTAGGAAAGTCCACCTATCAGAGCAGGACAGGGGGAATGGTGCCAGCGGGGCACAATCTGCTCAGGGTCAGCACCTGATCAGGGTTCCCAGTAGGGGGATTTTAAGAGGTTTAAATCTGGGGGTTTCAGAAATGGTCAGGGAGGTTTTTGTCAGGGCTAGCAGGGTCAGCACGGCCATCAGGGACAACACGGCCAGCATGGCCAACAGCAGTAGTTTCATTAGGGCCAGTACGGCCAGGGGAGGAATGGCAACGACCACCAGGGCCGTGGGCAGTAGGGTCCGAGAGGGGGAAATTTTTTGGGAAAATGTTTCACTTGTGGTAAAATTGGCCACAAGCGCCATGAGTGTCCTGATAGGGGCAGAGCCCCACAACAGCAGCAGGGTGCTCGACACGAGCCCGAGAGACCTATATTTCCCGCCGCCCTCCCAGCACCACCACAGATGCCAGCTTTGCCACCCATCCCAGTAGTCCCAGTCCAGCAGGGACAGCTTCAGTACGGACGAGTTTATCAACTCCAGCGGGCCGCAGTCCCACAGGATCCACCTGCAATTTAGGGTATGTTCTCTATTCAGGGGACTATGGGGCGTATTTTATTTGATACGGGGGCCACACACTATTTCATTGCTACGAGATTTGCACGCATTTTGGGGTTGTTAGACACTGCAGAGAGCACGATTACTTGCGTAGATTCACCGTTAAGTAGGGGTTCTGTGATTTCTCTTATTTGTAGAGGTGTGGGTATAGAGATCGGGAGATTTACTTTACCCGCCAATATGTTAGTATTAGAAATGACAGAGTACGATGCGATTATTGGTATGGATTGTCTAGTTACGTACCGAGCCATGATTGATTGTTTCAGTAGGAGTATCATTTTTGCCATACCCAGGCAGGAGATGTTTTTAGTGGTGATGCCTCGCCCTGAGGGAGGATCGTCCACTCACTTGTACTATATAGAGGAGGAGACCTCTAAGGAAGTGGTATTACCACTCGATTCGATTCCAGTTGTTAGGGAGTTCGCTAATGTATTCCAGGATATACCTGGATTACCTCCTAGTAGAAAGATAGATTTTGTTATCGATTTGACGTCGGGCACTCGGCCAATTGCCCGCGCACCTTACCGTATGGCTTCAGCAGAGATGAGAGAGCTAAGGGATCAGATAGAGCAGTTGTTGGGTCAGGGGTTTATCCGAAGGAGTACTTCGCCATGGGGTGCCCCTGTGTTGTTCGTAAAGAAGAGGGATGGATCGTTGAGGTTGTGTGTATATTACCGGGAGTTAAATAAAGTCACGATACGGAATAAGTATCCGTTTCCCCGAATCGATGACTTATTCGACCAGTTGAGAGGAGCTTTCTTCTTCTCAAAGATTGACTTGCGATCGGGATACCATCAGTTACGTATCAGGGAACAGGACGTCTCGAAGACTGTTTTCTTGACGAGATATGGTTCCTACGAGTTTTGGGTTATGCCTTTTGGGTTGACCAATGCCCCAGCCGTGTTTATGGATTTGATGAATAGGGTATTCAGAGAGTTCCTAGACCAGTTCGTCATTGTCTTCATTGATGACATTCTAGTTTACTCCCAAATAGAAGAGGAACACGCTGAACACTTGAGGCAGGTTTTACTGACGTTACGTCAGAACGAGCTATATGCAAAGTACGAAAAATATGGGTTTTAGCTGAAGGAGGTTCAGTTTTTGGGGTATATCATTTCAGACCGGGGGATATCTATTGATCCGGGGAAGGTATCCGCGGTGAGGGAGTGGGGACAGCCCACGACACCGACTGAGATCCATAGTTTCTTGGGCTTAGCAGGATACTACAGGAGGTTTATTCAGTGTTTCTCAAAGAAAGCGGGTTCTTTGACACATCTGACTCGCAAAGGTGTACCATTCATCTGGAGCGATACCTGTCAGTTGGCATTCGATGAGCCGAAGGACAAGTTGACCTCAGCGCCTGTGTTAGCATTGCCCAGACCGGGAGTTGAGTATCTAGTCTATACCGATGCGTCCTTACAAGGACTTAGAGGTGTATTGCAATAGGAGAGTCAGGCCATAGCTTATGCTTCACGTAAGCTTAAACCTCACGAGAAGAATTATCCCACCCACGACTTGGATTTAGCGGAATTCGTATTTTCTCTTCGGATTTGGAGACACTATCTCCCGGGGGAGAAATTTCGGTTATTCACAAACCACAAGTCTCTACAATATCTCTTCACGCAGAAGGAACTGAATATTCGTCAACGTCGGTGGCTTGAGTTTATGAAGGATTATCAGTTCGATATCCAATATCACCCAGGGAAGGCTAACGTGGTAGCAGACGCGTTGAGCCGTAGAACAATAGGTGAGGTGGCCGAGGTGTGGAGAGCAAAGTGAAAGGAGTTGGGACACCAGTATGCAGTGGCCCGATCATTCATGTCTATGATGACTGTTACACCTCAGAGTGTTACGAGAGTGATAAAGGCCCAGGTAAAAGACTCGTTCTGTCAGGAGCAGATAGTTCGATTACTAGTAGAGGGATCCGAGTCCTATACCGTTAGTTCAGACGGGGGATTACGCTTCAATAGGAGACTGGTCGTTCCGAAAGGGGAAGACTTACGCCACGAGGTAATGACAGAGTCGCACATCTCACAGTTCGCGGTACACCCTGGTGGGGATAAGATGTACCACGACATGAGACGACAGTACTGGTGGAGCGGGATGAAGAGAGATATTACCGTGTTCGTTTCTAAATGCGCCACTTGTCAGCTAGTAAAGGTGGACCATCAGAAACCGACAGGACTTCTACAGCCGTTAGAGGTTTCGATGTGGATATGGGAGAACATATACATGGACTTTATCACGGGGTTACCTACGTCACAGAGGGGTCACAACTCCATATGGGTAATTGTGGATAGGTTGACCAAAGTTGCTCATTTTTTACCCGTGAGGACAGACTACACTATGGGACAGTATGCCCAAATTTTCATTGCGGAGATAGTGAGACTTCACGGGGTGCCTCTAAATATCGTGTTTGACCGAGACAAGATATTTGTCTCACAATTTTGGGAGAGTTTCCAGGAGGCCATGGGTATGGAGTTGCGGCTAAGTACGGCGTATCACCCGCAGACTGATGGGCAAACAGAGCAGACAAATCAGATGTTAGAGGACATGTTGCATATGTGCATCCTAGACTTTAGAGGTGGTTGGGAGCAGTACCTTCCACTGGTAGAGTTTTCTTATAATAACTCCTACCAGTTCACCATTGGCATGGATCCATTCGAGGCATTGTATGGCAAACCTTATCGTTCCCTAGCATTTTGGTTAGAGGTGGGGGATAACAAACTCCTTAGGCCGGAAGTGATTCAGGATACTTCGACAAGGATAGAAATGATATGGAGCCGTATTCGGGTAGCTCAGGATCGACAGAAGAGCTATGCTGATGCCAAGAGGTTCTTCAGAGAATTTCAGGTAGGGGACCAGGTGCTACTCAGAGTATCTCCTATGAAGGGGATTATGCATTTTGGAAAGAAGCGGAAACTGGCACCAAGATATGTGGGGCCATTTCCTATCATGCGGATTGGGCCAGTTGCGTATAGACTTGGGCTACCGGAGCACTTGCATAGGATTCATGATGTGTTCCATATTTCCTCGCTAAGAAAATATCTTAGGGACGATTTGGCCCATACTCACATTGCTTTAGAGGACATCGATCTTCAGCCTAATAGTTCCTACGAGGAGGGGACAATTGCTATTCTGGACCACAACGAGAGGAAACCGAGGTCGAAGATAGTACCATTAGTACTCGCGTAGTGGCGACTTCATAATGCGAGGAGTCCACATGGGAGCGCGAGGATGAGATGAGCGAACGTTATCCAGAGCTATTTTTACCAGGTATTCTTTAGATCCAAATTTCGGGATGAAATTCTGTTATTAGGGGGAAAGTATGTAATACCCCGTAATTTTATTGATTTTTATTTAAGGGATTAATTGAATTAAATGAGAATTAATTGGGAATTAATCCGGATGTAAATACTAGCAAGACGTGTGTTGGTATTTGAGTATGATGTTAAAATTGGATATAACTGAGAATATATAGTAATATATGAGTATTAAAAATATTAAAAATTATCACGAGGCAGAAATACGACAATTTGGGAAATTTAGTTGGGACGCGCGTGTCGGTCGCGTCAGGATTGAATTTATTTAAATTAAAAATTAAATTATATTTTTATCAATCGAATGATCATTTTGAGTGCGCCAATGAGTCCGGAAGGATCGAAATAGTCAGAAAACACTAGCCGGGGGTTTAGTTTGGGTCCCGGGGCATTTTTAGGCCAAATCGGCAACCTAGAAGGGTATTTTGGTAATTTTAAAAATTGAGGAATTAAAACCCACGAATTTTAGAGGTTAATTATATATTAATTGAGAGGCCACTAAGGCCATTACCAGCAAAAGATAAGAGAGTGGGCTACGGAGGTTTTGAGAGAAGTAAGAAAGAGGGTAAAGGAGGTTCCAAACCAAACCATCTCCCATCACCAGAAATTTGAAAGGATTTGTGATCGAAAAGAAGAGAGAGAGCCAACCTCGATCATCAACAACGAACTAGAACATCGGATTTAAGGCAACTGATTTGATGTCATTAATTGCAATGAATATTTCCTCCATGTTTAGTGTAGAAACCTTATATGCTTTGAAAGTTTGGATGAAAACCCAATGGGATTGTTGTAAAAACTCTTAATTTTAGTTAGGGATTGCATGTAGAATGATTATGGAAGAAATTGGTGCCCAAAAACCTAACTTTGATGATTTAAAAACGGATTAATGATGAGTATTTAGGTACAATAAAATTTTGGGTTCATGTTCATAGGGTTTGGGGTAAAATTTGGGGATTTATGATAATTGCATGTTAATTAGGAGGATCTGACCCCAATAATATGTTAAGAAGCGACCTAGGAGGACTTAAAGTAGTTCAAAAACATTAAAACGCTATTGGGATGATCTTAGGATGGATTTAGAGAAGAGAAAAATTAAGAAAAACGAGTTGGAAAATTTCTGGGCGTATTCTGCCATCTCGTTAGAAGACCTGCCCAGGTTATTCGAACGACCTCGTTCGAATGAGCTTCTAACAAGATGACAGTATCCCTTCTAACGAGTTCGTTCGAAGTCTTCATTCGAACGACACTCGTTCGAACGAGATTTCTAACGAGTTGACAGAATGGCCTTTTTAGGCCTGATTTTATTTAGAACTTCCAGTAGACTTATTTAATTGAGTGTTAACCTTCCCTTGTTGACCAGTGAGTATAGTTGTGAGATTGGAATACTTTGAGGAGTAAAACTTAGAATTTTGTAGTAAATCGGATGACATTTATGGGTTAGGAAATAAATACCTAAAATTACGACGTGAGGAAGGTTGACGACTTTTAATGTATATTATTCGGGGATTTGTAAACGTGTAACATTTAATGATGGTATCGGAATGTAAAATATACCTCTACTGATATTATAAGATATCTAAGATGTGTGAATACTTAGTATATGTGGTTATCTATGTATAACATACCTACCATACTTACTATCACGGGAGGTTGGCGTACGATCAGGGCCATCTAATCTTTGTGTGCCTATGGGGGAATTTAGATTGGTACCTCGAGGACATAGGTCAGAGAATGACTTATTGAGGAGTTAATAAGTCTACTGATCATGGGAGTGTAGGTATGTGCGTGACCCATGTGATGTGAACTATGTTCGCCTCCATTATGTGTGTTTGTTACTTGTCGAAATGGTTCCTGAGATATTCAGAATACGTGATCCTTATGTACGTGATGTACCGAGATTTGATAGCAGAGTATATGTGCACCGCAGCTTAGTCTAGGGGTGCCATTATTGTATGATTATGATGAGATTAATATACTGATAATTGAGATGAATCGTTTATTAAAGTGTAAGGGTGAATAATTGTAACATTTTGTAGAGTTAAAAATGGAGAAATTCTTATATATTATTATAACTAATTCTGAGTACAAACAGTAAGACCTCCAGTTTATATTAAGACATTGGGAAACGAACTTTGAATTGTAAAGAAATGTCAGAATACAAATTGGACTAGTTTGATAGTAGAATAACTAGAACGGGTACGGGCATCATGTATTTTATATTCACTGTTTAACGATATTAAACACTTGCTGTATTTTAAACTGTTTTCACAATCAGGCTCTGACCCGTTTTCTTTCAAACCTATTTTCTTGTAAAACCTTTTAAGTGCCCAGCCACAAGGGCACCAAGTGTAGGAGTTCCATTCCGGTGACGTGCTGTAGCTGTTGTGGAAGTTACAGGACCTCGATAGTAGACGTCTCCACTTTCTATCTTGACTCTACTTCACATTTACTCATCTGTAGGGCTTGTCGCCCCATTTTTTTTAGAGACATCTTATTTATTCAGTTTCATTTCAGTGTTGGATGTAACTAATTAATGATTCAGGCTTTGTATTTGGTTTATGTCAGTATTCGAATTGTTGTGAGGAGTATTCCTCCAGATTCAGTTTATTATATTGTTTTATATTGTGACGGTATTGTGGTTGTGGTACCAATATTTCATAAATTAATTTGGTTGTATGTTTATCTAATTCAGTTAAAATTGACAACTCACTTTTTAAATATTAGGTGGCTAGTAATTGTAAAAATGTTTTTCGACAGTGATGCTATGAGCTGAACCAACTTGACATTTTGTATTAAATTGAATAAAGGAGTAGCTACCCGGTATTTAATTAGTCGGGGTGTCACAATATATATACCTTATGATTTTCCTACTTATGTACAGTAATAAGTATGCTAAATTCTGTATTGGGGTCGATGATATTCCGAACCAATCCATGAAGAATCGATTTGGGTCGATGAGTTTTCGAACCAAATCGATGATGCTAGATAAACATAGGTATCGACGGAAGGTCTGAACCAATAAATGCATTAAATTTAGCTTGGGGTCGATGGATTTTCGGACCAACGTAAATGATAGGAAGATTGGGGCCGATGATTTTTTCGAACCAATTTTCCCTTATAATATATATTGTGTGTGAAATATATACCTTATAATATTCTACTGATGAGTGATAGTAGACACATAGATGTTATATATAGAGATATACGTCAAAGGGGTAAAATAAGTTGGGAGAAACTTAATTTCAAGAGTTAACGTTAGATTGGCAAAAAAATAAAAGATCTATGGAGAAATTAAGTAGTGAGACTTAATTATAATATATGAGGCATGGATAACATGCGATAAGGGTTTATAATGAAGCAAGGCATGCAACAATTTTATTTTTGGGTATTAGAGGATGCAGTGATGTTTAAGGTCCTTAGTCTCAATACCAGTCTTATCCTAATTTCGAGGACAAAATTCCTTTGTAAGGGGGGGGGGGGGGGGGGGAGTATGTAATACCTCATATTTCTATTTAATTAAATTAGAGGATTAAATGAGAAAATACAAATTAATTTAAATTATGCAAGAGAAGTAATTTAGTGAGATTTATTAATAATTGTGATTATGGAGTATTAATCGAGAGATAAATACTGACTAATATTGCCTCATTCAATTTACTTAACGCTAGTATTAAATAGTTACTTAGCACGTGTAGACCATTTTGGATTGAGAACAAGTAATATATTTTTAAGTGATTCAAATGATAATTTAGAGGTCACAAATGAGTCCGGAAGGGTCGAATTAGTCAAAATAGTATACCCGGGGGTACTAGTTGAGTCTCAGGGTAATTTTGGACTAAACCGAGACCGTTCGGGGGCGTTTTGGTCTTTTAACATGTGAGGGTATAGAGACCTACGAATTTGAGAGTCTTTTATCAGCCGTATGAAAGAGGGGTTTGGGTTAGAAAACCCACATAAACACCAATACCATTAGAGAGAAGGAGAAAATCATTCTCAAGGCTTAGAAAATGCTTTTGAAGAGGTTGGGTTTGGATCTTGCATCCTAGGAGCCAAAGGAGGAAGGATTGAAGAAGAGAAGCATCAATACATCATCATCATCACGAATTCAGAACCCCTCTGTCAAGGCAAGTTATTTATTGCAAAAATTATAAAGTTATAATGCTCATGTGTAGGTTTATTTATTTATTTTTTAATAGTTTTGTTAAATCAATATCTTGGTAAGAAAAGAATGATTTTTAACATATGTAGAGGAATAATATTCAGAAATGACTTGATAATTATTTCGGAATAAAATCTGGGTTTTGAATGAATATATGGGAAGAACACCATAACTAGGATTTTAAGAAATTCTGAGTTTAATCCACTAATTCTTTAAATGAATTGAGGTTTTGATGTATTTGAAACGTTAGAAATTATCCTAGTATATGTGGGAACATGTTGGGATAATTGGGTCGAAGTTTGGTGTACTATAATGAAGCTTGGAGATTTGTTAATGGAAGAAGAAATTAACGAAGAAGACGAACTGTTGCTGCCCCTGATCGATCGATCGATCGATCGAACCCAGGAGTCGATTGATCGACTTAAGTTTTTGTTTTCTCGAACCCTTCCTTGGTTAAGGTTTCTTTGATTTCCGGTAATGAATGGAAATTCTAGGATTTATATTATACTTATATGGGAAAGAGAATAAGACCAGTAGGTATATTGTTGGGGTTCGGTAAGGCCATTGGGGTAGAACTTGGATTATGGACCGACGAGAATAAACCGATTGAGTAGAGCATCGGGGAATTTAGAATTGAGTTACGAGGCAAGGTAAAGTTAATTCAAGTGATAGACCACTACTAGGGCCCTTAGAGTTGAGTGAATACTAAAAATAAAATGCGATAGCGAGAAATCGTAAATTAACGAATACGGTTAATATAAGAGAATACTATATTACGTACGAGCATGATTGATAGGTCGGGTGTGTAGCTACTGAGTTTTATGAACTATTAGGTTGAGAGAAGTATACCTAAACTAACTATGTTAGTGTCAATGAAGTATTCCGAACTAACATAGGGTTATTATATGTTAGGGTCGATGAAGTATTTCGAACTAACATTGGGTTATCATATGTTTGGGGTCGATGTAACATGCCGAACCAAACCTTCTAACTGGTATCGTGATGAAAGAGTTCCGAATCAGAATATGTGTATATAAATAATTGGGGTCGATGTATCATTCCGAACTAATTCTTACTTGGGGTCGATGAATCATTTCGAACCAAGAGTCCTTTACGTGTGTCAAAAGGACATAATAGTAATGGCTGTTATTTAGTATATATGGTGTGTGAAATATATACTTAATGATATTTTACTTCTCTGTATTAGTAGATTAATATATGATGTATTTAAAGATACATATCAAACTGGTAAGTTAAGTAGTGAAACTTAATTATGAGACATAACGTTAGATAGAGAATATCTAACTAATAATTCTAGTGGTGAAACTTAATTACAAAAGTGGGAAGATAATAATTTGGAGAATTGTAGAAATTTAGTAGTGAAACTAAATGAGAAGTTTTGAAAAATAACATAAGTGAAATGTTACTTGAGAATTAATTAACATACGCGAGATGTTAATGAAACGGATGTACTATACGGGCGGTACGAGAACTTAGGTACAGTTAAGTTCAGATGATTACTTTAGTTCTAGTTAGCTTGGGAGATATGGCTAGGTATACTAGGCATAGAACGTTAGGTGTGCACAATAGATGATGTGTGAGTAAACTCAAGAGAGTGTACGAAAACCTAATATGTGTAATCAATAACCGCATTTTATGTTGTGATAAACGCTTGCTAAATATTTTCAAAACGTTTTGAGTACTAACTCTTGCTATAAAATATTTTCAAAACCTTTTAGGTGTCCAGCCACAGGGGCGCCATGTATGCTGATTTCATTCCAGGGACTCGAAGCTGTAGCACAGTGGATGCTTATAGGATTTTGATTAGACGATATCTCTCATTCAGATCTAGTACAAGATCTCACACTGTCCTATGTATGTACTTATGGTCCGGTATCAGTCACAGATGTTTAGTCTCAGACTAATGGTTGTTCTATTGTTGTTTTGGGATTTATAGCCGATGGTTTATTCGGTAATACTCTTGTTCTTTTGTACTTATATTGTGTTGATTGGGTTATAGTACATGGTGATTGTTATACTTTGTTCCGCATGATTGATTTATCTGTTTTAAGAAAGATAAAATTTGGCACCGGTCTAATTTTCACTTAAGTGATTAGTAATTAAAAAGTTTTTCGAGAGTGATGCTAAGAATGAACAATTTGAGAAACCTGTTTTAATTTAATAAAGTTCTGATCACCCGATGTTTAATTAGGCGGGGTGTCACATCTAAATATCAATTTAGTATCTTAAGGTAAAGATGCTGCTAAGGACATTATATCTAATAGGTTATCGGATCAGTTGATGAAATCCATTTATACTCATCTAATGTAATTATTTATATATTATAATCACGTGTATTGGTTTTAATAGGCAAATAAATATAATCCTAAACTTAAGTACACTAATCAATGTAATTATTCTATAAATAATTTAGCTTAATATAAAAAATATATTATTTCACTAAGTGAAGGGCAAAGTTAATCAATTATCTAGAACCAACTAATGAATTCTTTAAAGCTATCTACCAATACTATCTCTCACCATAATACCGCTTCTCTTCTTATCATTCTAAAAATCAATAATGTTTATATTCTTCACAAGGAAGGCATATATTTCAAGAGCATAGCATAAAATAGATAACAATAGTTCAAGAAATGATAGTAGGATCAACTTCAAGGAAGTCATGTAAATGAAGAGTTGTTTGTTTGATGAGAATCAAACTTAAAGGATAGACAGAAAATACTCTAGAGATTTTAAGAGCATGTTATATACAATCCAATACCTCAACCACCATGGAATCCTTAATACACCTAATACTATCTATACTTATATTTTCTTAGTTATTATGATATTATAATTCTATTCGTTTACTCTAATAATAGTATCCAATAAAACAACCATTTTCAAGCTCAAAATTCTATCCATCGATCATATCTCTTAAATAATGTCTAAATCCTTATCCTCATAATTCTTAAAATCCCACCAAAAATTTAATTCGTATAATTAAATCCTAACTCTCACATCAAATATCTATAAAAAAAATCAAAGATTACCTTAGAGTCTACCTCTAATGATCTTATCTTAGTCACTATCTAATGCATCACCAAATTAAATACGATCAACATCCTCTTATATATTTAAACAATGTATAAATCACTAGGTAATCCTTTAGCACATGCAATTCTGATAAGATCTAGTCTTATAATTCTAGTTTAAGCATAACCTAACCTATCTCATCTTCAGCTAATCTACAAGTTCATAACATATGCTCTGATACCACCTCTGTCACAACTCTGACCCAAAAATAGTAGGGAACGAGTTTCTTGACATGTTACTAGGCATTCAATATTCTAGCCTTAAAATTTTCTCTTAAATAAATGTAGCGGAAATACATTCACATGGTTATGAGTTTTAACTGGCTGAAAAGATAACATATCATCAGAGCTTCTACAACATAACTTCTTATTCTCATAGATAACTAGATTCTATTACAAGTCGTGCCAGAATCACTTAGCGAAATAAATTCTCTAACATCTCATTCTACACTAGCCTCTAGCCATAAAATAAATCTCAAAATATAATCTTCAACTCAATCTTCGCATATCCATCCTCCTCTCTAACTATAACATGAAAAAGGGTTATTTATACAACATCATATAAAATCTAAATGACATTCAATCTCTAGACATTTGAAGGTTTTTTAGAAAATTGATAGCATTTAATTTAGAACATAAGGCATATACATATACAGATAGGAATTTGCAATAATATATATAAAGTAAATGACAGTATATATATATATATATATATATATATATATATATATATATATATATAGTTCAAAATAGAACAAATAAAATAATTGAGAATATGTCAATTATTCAGTTTTGGCGGCCATGTGTGCTCTAATAACTAGACAGATCCCCAGATATTTCCACCCGGTAACATCGCAGATAGAAAATCAGGATTTCTGGAAAAACGCCTTGTTTAGGGCACACCAACGATAAACCAACTGGGACGGTACCACCCAAATATTTTCACCTGGCAGTTAAGGCCAACATAGTAAGAGAGTTTCCATAAGCCGAATCCATAATTTTAGAATTCAAATTAGATGTTTATATGGAGAGATATAAACATGTAACAAAATAAGGAATCATCGGCATCAAATGAATTTTGAGAATAAAAGCATTTCACAAAATGAGTGGTTCTCATGCATAGTCCAGTGTACAACCTCGTGCAGACCCTTTTTGTAAAATAGTAAAAAATATTTTTGGAGTGATTTTTTATGGTATTTAAACATTTCAAGGGACCCATAAAAAATCAACTTTAAATGATTTTTTTCGCTATTTTAAAAAAATCGGTCAAACTATATTTCTTTTTAACGGCTTAAAAACTACTTATAAACTCACATAGTTTGATCGATTTTTTTTAAACTGCAAACAAATTCAGTTTAGGTTGAATTTTTTTCATGAGTCCCTTGAAATGTTTAAATACTATAGAAACCAGCCCAAACTATATATTTTTTACTATTTTAAAAAAATTGTCTGCATATTGGGACTTCAAATTGGGTATGTATAAGATACACTCCCTACATAATATATATATATATATATATATATATATATATATATATTATTTGCATAGTATAATATAATCCAAGTGCGTAAGAAATGCAATAGAGTACTCACCTAAAATCGAGGTTCGAAAATACAAATATGGATCACGCGTTAATCTAACAAATACAATACATGTATAATTACATATTCTAAATAAACTCCAGTTGACATATTGTAGTTTAATCCTATAATAACTTATTTTAAAGGATTACTAAAAAATATTTTCTCAGCTTTTAAAATAATTTGATCGTAATTAAGAATTCAATTCATAGTTCTTCCTAATCAGTCGGTTCCCAATAGAGATGGAGGGTCATGGGGGAATTCAATTCATAGTTCTTCTTAATCAGTCGGTTCCCAGTAGAGATGGTGGGTCACATGGGTACCACTTAAATACCAACTCCTCTAGACAAAATAATTCCTAATTCATTCCTAGTAGAGATGGAGGGTCACAAGGGCACTTAAATACCATCTCATCTAGACAGAATTTCACCAGGCCTAACTTTGACATTATTTAATTGAATTTTACAATAACAAAAATCATTTTAAAAGCCCATCTGCACCTTTAAACAAGTTTCAGTTTGAAAAATAAGTAAATTCAATCGTAATTGTAATTTATCTATTACGTGTTTTGGAAATAATAAGTAATATAATTTTTCATCACCAAAAAGACTATAAATTCATTAGTGAATATCCCTTTTTGAAACTCAAATTTTCATTATGATAAGAGTGTCACGTTTTAATTTCATAAAATAATTCAATTTAGAAAATCATGCCATTTTATGGTCACTAAAATGTTTCTTTAGTGTTTGTACCAACATTTCTACTTAGTATAACTATAAAAAAAATTGACGCTATAAAGATGATTTATAACATTAGTAGAAGATTACCTTAAGATGAATATCCCTAAGAACTTCTTGTTAAACTTTTTTACACTTTCTCTCACTATTATTATTTATAATTCTCAAGGAATTGGAGTGAGTTTCAATTGATTTCCATAGCTCCTACTTATAGGTTTCTAAAGACATTACGGTATTGATAAGTGCCTAGGTGACAAGGCCTTTATATTGGTGAGTCAACGTTGAGGTTTTGCGTAACGGAGGGGTCCTGAAGTCTTATTTTTGTCAAAATGTGAGAAGTTTTCTAAGCATTCTCTTTATGGATGCCATTTGTAAGCTGTAGGTGTCAAAATGAAGCACAAAGTGTCAATCATGAGGTGGAAAGATGTTAAGCACAAGGTGGAATGGTGGTAAGGGTGTAAGGGTCATTTTACACATGACGGGTATATTGGTAATTTCACAATATATATTTTTAATATTTCTTATTGGTCCTTTAAAATATTTTATTCATTAAAAGTCCTTTTTATTTTAAATTTTGGTCTCTAAAACTTTATTTATCAAAACAAAGTCCCTAAAGTTTGGTAAAATTACATTTTTTATCCCAAAACTTATCATCTTCCTAAAACTCAACCTCAATATGAGCTCTGAATTTTAGAATAACTTTTAACTATTAATTTAATATCTAATATAATATAATTCTATGTTAAAACTCTATATATTAGGATTAAGATTTAGCTGTAGTCTCTAAAAATCAAAATATAGTGTATTGGGATGTATTACTAAGATTGGAGTGAATTAACTTCATAGTCTAATATAAAGGTATGCTTAAAAAATATAAGGGGATCATTAGCGTATAGTTCTCAGTATTACGTGAGCAGCCTAACAAATATATCTTTATCAAAAAATTATATAATCGTAAATACTTACCAAGTGGCATTTTATCATATGTTAGGAAACACAAAATATATATATATATATATATATATATATATATATATATATATATATATATAGGCATATAATAGTCAGGTTATTACAGTACATTTCCACAAAGTGCTATTGTATTATATGTGAAGAAGATTTATGGTTCGCTAAAGTTATATATGGACGATAAGCTAGACAAGGTCACGATATGGAACAAGTATTCGTTGCCACGTATAGATGATTTGTTCGATCAGTTGAGGGGTGCATCGTTCTTTTTCAAGATTGACTTTTGCTCGAGATATCATTAGTTGTGTAATCCAAAGATAGATTTTCTGACATGTTATGGATCATATAAATTCTGGGTCATGCCATTTGGGTTGACCAATGGGCCAACGATCTTTGTGGATTTGATGAATAGGGTGTTCGACTCATTTCTATATCAGTTCGTCATTCTATCCATTGATGACATATTAGTGTATTATTGGACGGAGAAGGAGCATGAACACCATTTGAGGACTATTTTGCAGACACTTTGGGATCATTATTTTTATGCTAAGTTCTCTAAATACGGATTCTGGTTGAGGGAGGTGTAGTTTTTAGGACACAATGTGTCGGAGGTTAGGATATTGATGGATCATAGCAAATTATCGACTATGATGAGTGGGGGCAACACACAATGCATACATAAGTTAAGAGTTTATTGGATTTGCTGGGTACTACAAGAGGTTTATTCAAGAGTTCTCGAAGATTACTGGGCCCCTGACTCACCTCACCCGAAAGGGGGTACCGTTTTTTTTGGAGCACAAATTGCTAGAGAGCATTCGAGGAGCTTAAGGAGAGGCTTACGACTACACCCATACTCGCTTTACCATGAGGCGTAGTGGAGTACATGGTTTACACCAATGCATCACTTGAGGGACTTGGGGGAGTTCGGATGCAGGAGGAGAAGCCCATAACTTACACCTCTCGTAAGATTAAGCCTCACGAGGAAAACTACCCCACCTATGATTTAGAGTTGGCGTCTTTCACCTCCATATCTAGAGACATTATCTATTGGGTGAGAGGTTTACATTGTTATTCGATCACACGAGTCTTTGGTATTTGTTCACTCAGTGGGAGTTGAACATGCGATTAAAGAGATAGTTGGAGTTTGTTGTGGACTACCACTTCTCGATTAAGTACCATTCGTGGAAGGCAGATGTGGTAGTAGATGCTTTGAGTCATAGATCGTCTGCAACTATGGAAGCTTCGTGGGTAGAGTGTGGGGATAAGTTACCCGATTTTTGGGTGAATAAGTGGAATAACTTTCATATGATGAATCTGTCAAAGGAATTTTTGGCAGTTGTATCCATTACACCTGGTATTATGTTACGGGTGATTCAGGCCCAGACTTCAGAATCCTTTTATTAGGATAAAGTGAAAGAGCTTCTATCTAGAGGAGTTTTCTTTATTAGGAAACTTCACAGGATCGGCAGAAGAGTTACACCAATAAGAGAAAACGTAAGTTGGAGTTTTAGGTGGGGGATCAGGTGCTTTTAAAGGTCTCCCCAATGAAGGGAATTGTGAGATTCAGATCTAAAGGGAAGTTGGTGTCCAGATATGTAGGTACCTTCCTGATTTGGAGAGGATGGGCCCGATGGCATATCATTTAGACTTACCTAACCATCTTCAGCGGGTACACAATGTCTTCTATGTGTCTATATTGAGGAAGTTCTTGAGGAAAGAGTTAGCAAATAAGCACATTGACCTCAACGGGGTTGAGTTACAGCCAAACGTGAGCTATGAGGAGAGACAACAATGCATTATTGACTGGAGAGAACATACTCTGCGATCGTAGGTCATTTCGTTAGTTAGGGTCACAACTAGGCTCAGTCTATTGGGAGAGAGAGGACGACATGTGTGCTAGATATCAAGAAATCTTGAAGTCAGGTATATAAATTCAAATTTCGAGGACGAAATTCCTTGTTTAAAGGGGGAGGAATGTAATATCCCGTATTTTTATGGGTTATTTAAATTTCGTAATTTTTTTTTGCCTGCGTGACATATGATGTCACTTATTATTATTAATTTATACGTTGTCATATAATTTCGTATATGTGTTACGAGAATTAACACCTTTGGAAAAAATGGACTTAATACACGCTAATATACTTGAGGTGACATAGTATTATGGACGACTAAGGAATGGTCAGGGACTAGGTGTCGAGAGCTTTCTTGTTTGGATTATCCCCTCGGTATTAGGTTCCACCGATCGTAAATTAGTTTCTTATAATGCTATGCCATGCGTAATTAATAAATAACTAAATTAAGTTTTAATTGAATTGTACCCGCTTATAAGTTAAATTAATGGAAGAATTAATTTATTTGAATTTTTTATATTTTGTGTTGACCTTTGGGACATTTAGCATGCCCGTTTTTACTTAAAATAGTAAGATTTAAGTCCATTGGGTTAGTATTTGGCTTGGGTAGAGTTTTAGGACATTTGAAGTACTACTTGGGTTCATTGGGTTGAGGCTTAATTTCGTAGGAATCACTCTTATTAGGCTAATTAGACAAACTTAAAACACACTTTAGACCATTGAGGTAACCTTAAAGTCTAAGGAAAGAATAGGCGCACAAAGTTGAAGAGAAATTGGAAGGTTTTGAGTCTTTGAATCATTAATCAGTTCAAAGCAAAGTGTACATCGATTAAGAATTTGATTTGAGTTTGTGTTAGGATAGTGATGATTCACTGGGATCTGAATTTACACTTTTATAATCTATTTTAATCATCTAAAACTTAATTTTTGAAATTAATTTAATTGTTAAATTAATCTTCAATCTCATGTTAATAAATTATAATAGTTTGATGTTAAATCCTATGAATTTGATCTTGTAATCTGGTTGAAAGTGGTATAATCTAATTCATTGTAATGAATCTTACGCCTTCTCCAATGCCCTTTTATGTCTTACAGATTTTCTATCATAGAAATTTAGAATGGGAAAAACCTGCTCTAACGGTGATAGAGAAGGTGATATGGTTGTTAAGTTATATAGAACTTTTCTATCTTTATTTCTAGATGTGGAAATACGAAAATGGTTAGACAATATGACCTGTTACTAAATTTAGTACCACGTTCATAAGAATATCCAATTGGATTTTCAAAATACAAAGACATTTTTAAAAAAAGGATGCCATATGAGATGATTGATAGGCATTACCGTTGGAGTTGTAAAATACGCATGGTGTCCCACCATTTTAGGAAATGAGCCATTAGACTCTTAACTGTCACTTTAAATTGGCTTTGGAAATAAGTCCTTTGGAGATGGACTTATAAGAATCCTCGTTGTTGAATTCAAAATTGAATCAAATTTGAGTTGAATTGGTTAGAAATGTGAACTTAGGGTTGTTAAACTCATCCTCTATATTTAACACTGTAAATCTTGATTTAATCTCCTAAACTTGTGGATTTAGGTTAGTCTTATTGTTGTTGATCTTATATCTGAAGGATCGTGGGAATATGAACGATTAGAGTTTTCAAATTTAGTTTTTTTGTGTGTTAATGGTTGTTTTTGGCTTTTGGAGAAGATTAACGTACATCAATTTCATTAGAATGAGATTAGGAACTCATTCGAATGAGATTAGTAATCTCGTTAGAACGACATAGAACTTCCTTGAAACGACTTATGTATTCTCATTAGAACGACATATGGTTTCTCGTTACAACAAGTTATGTGATTTCATTAAAATGCCTTTGTGGAAATTTAGTAAATATGTCTTTATAAATTAGAGAATTAATTTGAAAATTTTGATACTTTCTTGAGTAGACTAGATTTTTATGATTTGACTTTATGGCCAAGAATACCATGTGTGAGTGCTCGTGAGGAACATACTAGGAGGGATCTTTATAGGGCTTATACAACATTGATTGTGCTGGACCTTTGCCTTGTTTTCAGGCATCGCCCGACCCAAAAATTCCTTGTTTCTAGGCAACACCCGAGAGCACGAGGTTGACTCACAGGAGCGCGCCCAGTTTTCTCGTACGGGTGAGGTTCCTTCCTTGTTGGGCATCGGTCGACCGACTGTATCGTCGACTGACCGACATTGCCTTGCATCGGGGGACCGACTTTGCCCATTTTTGGGTCTTTCCGTGTTGAGTCAAATTAAGCCACAGTCTCCACTCCTGGTGGTGCCCTTCCGTCAATTCCTTTGAGTTTCAGCCTTGCGACCATACTCCCCCCGGAACCCAAAAACTTTGATTTCTCATAAGGTGCCAGTGGAGTCCTAAAAGCAACATCCACTGATCCTTGGTCGGCATCTCCCAAATGTTTCATGAAAGTCATTCGAGCAACATGGAACACCTAGGCAAGGTACCCAATGGCCAAATGTTCCTAGAAATGTCCGATAGAATGGGTCACCAAAAGTCGACCGACCGGCATGGCACGCCGGCTGACCATTTTCAGTGCCGTTCACATGGAACCTTTCCCCTCTTCGGACTTCAAAGTTCTCATTTGAATATTTGCTACTACCACCAAGATTCGCACCGACGGCCGCCCAGAACATCCAAGGGCATCACAGACCTGTTATTGCCTCAAACTTCCGTGGCCTAAAAGGCCATAGTCCCTCTAAGAAGCTGGTCGTGGAGGGATACCTCCACATAGCTAGTTATCAGGTTGAGGTCTCGTCGCCGGAAGCGAACCGCCCACGTCCTCGCGATCCAAACACTTCACCGGACCATTCAATCGGTAGGAGCGACGGGTGGTGTGTACAAAGGGCAGGGACGTAGTCAACGCAAGCTGCTGATTCACGCTTACTAGGAATTCCTCGGTTCCCTGGTGACAGTGACGAGCTTACCTTGGTCATTCTACCTTGGTCTTACTATTGAAGTACTCGTGTCCCGATGGGGAATAAACGAAGGTGCTCTTCATATTTTCATGGGTATGAAGGTTTATACGGATGACGGCAAGGCATACCGACTTATCCATTGTTGTTACTTTGAGGTTATAGGTATGAAACGACCTATAACTATACATGGTTCACACGAGTAATCCCCGAAGGCAATATGGATAGGCCTTCGAATCTTTATGTGCGGGCCTTGTGCATAGCCCATATACTTGTATGTGTTAGGAACATACTTATGTGAATATTAGACTTATGTGTGTGTCCATCTCTTACTGAGATATCCTAGAGTCATTTATAATGGACATTTGTTATGTAACTATGTAATTATAATCAATTGAGAAGAATTATAATTAATAACCATTGGGTTCACTTGGGCTTGGGGATTAGAACTTCATGCCATATTTAGGTTGTTTAGGTTGAGATGACTTAAAAACAACTAATATATGAGAGGAAAATGCATTGTTATTATTTTATCCCAAATTCAGTTAAAATGTTGGGTTTAATCTTATTGTTTAAATTTTTTTTCAGGTCCTAGGCAACAGTTGTTGCCACACCCTGATTCAATTGCAATCTTATTCAGTTTTTAAATCCAGATTCTAGGATGTAGGTGTTGAATATGCGTGCTCATTTTCATTTATCGCACTTTCATTGATTAATGAGTCGAATTACTGTATTAAGATTTACTTTATGTTAGAGTCAACATTATTACATTTAGAATTGGATTTTTCTACGTGAGATGGTTTTTTATTCTAGTGATAGAGTCCATTCACTATATGGGATTTGGTATCAAAGTTGTTTTAGTTTTACTCTTGTTATTGTCAGTTGTTTATTGTTACGCTTTATAGTTCTATTTCAATTATGCTTAGAATGATACTTATTGTTTAGACTCCTGTATTATTTGTATTTGGACTTGATCGATCTGGCTATGGATTTTATGGGGGGGTTATTGGGGCTACTGAAGGTTCTAAAGTATGGTGGACACGACGGCTATGACTACTTGAGCATCAATGGAAACTATGTCGACGGGTCTTGTTGTTGGTGTATTCTGTTATGGCTGATGGTTAGCCTGAGTCTCCTAGTTGGAAGCCCTAAAAACGGATGTCTAAACTTTGTTACCTCTAGTGTTGGCCATCTAAAATAAAACCAAAAAAATCCTATGATATAAAGATCACGAATAAAGAGTATAAAGAAACCTAACAATAGGGCTCTAATATCAAATAATGCAACGTAGAACGTAACATATATCCTGAGGAACCCAGGACACTAGAGCCAAGGAACATAAGAGATATCCCTTATTTTCCACGAATCGAGTGACCAAGCCTATACGCCAAAGATAGGGGACGCCAAATAATTTATACCATTCTCAACATCAATAATAAATAAATTAAACTAAACCATCCACAACACTAAATAAACAACATGAATAAAATGATAAAATAATTTCGAGTCTAAAAATTGAATCATAACTAAACAAGTCACCATAATACTAAATGTCTCAAAACTAAATAAGTTTACTTGGGAACCCATCACGTGCCCAGAAATAAAATCTCTAAAAATATTGATTGTGTAATATCTAAGTGAAATAAACTACTGAATGAAAGAAACATCTTACATTTAAGGATAAGTAGCCGAATGATTAACGCGATGCAATTCTGACTGCTCAACCCAACCACTCTCAGTGAACATTTGAAAATATTTTCATAAAAATATCATAAGTTAGACCCCATACGTAGCAAGAAATAGCTTTACTTTAATGAACAATATTAAATAGTATTTATTTATATCTCATTCCGTCCCGATGACCCAAAATAACTCACCTCACTTGTAGTATAGTAGATTCTAGTTAGGATGTCCAGCTACAGTTGGACGTAACTACAACGTATGAATCTCTCTCTAAAATCTAACATGTAACCAACTTGAATTCATTTTAAGATTCAAATATAATAACATAACTCTAGTTTGTATAAAAAGTTATTATAGCACCAATATTCTACATCGTAAACCGATAACTAATCACATCACATCAGCATAAGTATAGAATAGCACAATCTGAATCCTAATATAAACTTCATAGGAAGGAAGGGTCTGAGTTTAGGGAACTTTGTTGTAATCTATAGGAGGTCGGACTGAAGAAGCTACGCACATAAAGAAAGGCAATGTTCTGGTTCTACTACCGGTTTGAGTGGGGCACCCATCAGGTGACATCGTGACTTGTTCTGTCTCCACACTTCTGGTGGGACGGTGTTTATTAGAATTTGGTTCTTTCTACTGCCCTGCCCTGCCCTGCATGTTTCTTGTCTCGGCAGAGTTTCCACTGTTACGTTTCTCGACCCATAATTAGTCCTAAAACACCTCAAATAAGAACAACTTGTTTGAGGTGAGAAATAGGTTGACGACAGACTGATGTGTGAAAATTGTTTTTTATTAACTTCTCACTGAGATTTTATACTAGGCTATCGTTTTGGGGAGTCCCCTGACCAGTGCCTTGTGCGCACAGTGCTTTGATGGGTACTACGCATACATGTAATACTTAACATATGTTTAGTTAGTGAGGTACCACTAGGTGTTGGTGTTGTAACTATTTTCACGAAGAAAATATTTACTTGTGTTCAATAGTGGTAGTATAGTTAGCCAATGAGGTCATGACCTTCTAGGGATGGATAAGTTTTATAACTAGGCAATGAGGATTTAGTGTTTACAGATATCGTATGATATAGCAGTTAGACTATATGGATATGGTTCACTGGGATATTCGTAGTAAAGTGGTAAGCCTAGTAGTTAGTCCGTGGATAGAGACTTGAACTAGTTGGGTATCGTGTGTTATAGTGGTACTACGAGGTGATTGTTAGTTTTGGTATTTGTTTATCGGTGACGATATTATTTTGGACACTTCGGGTCTAATGATGGTATAATATTTTGTTTAATGTTGACGGCGTTAACCAAAATACTAGTAATGTAACTTGAATACTTAGGTTGTTAGCATAGAATTGACATATGACTAGGATATTCCTTGATAGATGTGAGGTGAGGTATTTAGGATGAGATTGCTGGCGGGGACAACACAAGACGTAAATGAGTCATATTTAATATTGATCAATAAAGTAAGTTATTTTTGCAAATGTTGGGTATAACTCGCAATGTTTTCCTAAAAATCTTTTTAGGTGTTCCTAAGTCGAAGTAACACGATTGGACAAGCAGAATTGCAGTGTTTATCTGTCCTTAGGTGTAGGATGATTATCCATATTAGTATTTATCTTTGCCAAATGATTCAGTTACTTATTAAGGGATTCTTTTTATGGACCCGACGAGGGTTCCACAGTTGTTTAGATCTCCAATTTGGTTTTGGACCAATTGATAGATTTATATTGTGGAGAAGTATTCAATTTATTAATTTAATTATTTGAGACTCATATTTATTATCTCATTTTATTCACATGTATTATATATTGTTGTGGATGGTTTTAATTTTTATTATTTACCCTTGATGCTTAGACGGTTATACATTGCTTGACGTCCCTTATCTTCAACATACATGTTGGCCACTTGGTATATGAAAAATGGGGGGTGTTATATTCCCCACGTGTCCTAAACATCCCACAACCTTAGAAGATCAACTACATTTATCTTTCGATGTATAACCATGTAGTAAGTTCATGTCTAGTGCAAAGCAAAGTACGAGAGTAGTCGTCAGTCTATTGTTCAAGTAATACATTGCTCCATAATTAAAGAGAAACTAGCCCCTTAAGAAATTGTGATATTCCGTCTAACCAATTCCTGTGAACTCAAGAAATATTTTAAGGCTCATGCAATCGTTGTGTTAACATCCTCCCCCTAATGGGATTACTTTTAAAGTCGAACTCTTTATGTGCATATCTAAATGGTCGGTGGAAATAAGAAGTTTAACATACAATATCCACCCTGCACCTCAATTAAAAGGCAAATTCTTACAAATTTCATGGTAGTGTTTGTGATATAACAGGTCTTTAGGTTAAAAGTACTAGTGACACACCAAGATACTGTTCGTAACTTGCCACTTAAGATCCCAAACTTGGGGGTAGTATCAGACCAAACACATATACTATATTTATTAGAGCTGGGCACGGTCTGATCCGATTTGAGTTTTTCCCGTTTTTTGGATCGGACCAAATTATTCAATCCTAATTTTTTTTTGATCAGGACCGGACGGTTTAATTCGGTTGACCTATTAAATTTGTCCCGACTTTTTTTCGGTTCGGTTCGGTCCGGGTCAAATTTAGGTTTGACCATATTTTTTTTAATTTGAATAAAAAAATTATCTATTTTTCACACACACACACACACACACACACACACATATATATATATATATAGAGAGAGAGAGAGAGGGGGGGGGGATCGCATACTGGATCGATTTAATCAGTTTTTAATTTTTTGGAGTGAAGATCGGATCGATTTTTTGAATAACCTTAATTTTCGATTCAGTTCGGTCAATTCGAGTCGGTCTTTTTTTGTCCACCCTTAATATTTGTAAATGAAGCATCAAACTTTAGAGGATGCAAATTTCATATCGGGTTTGTTGCATTAATAAACATCATGATGGAGCAAGTACCATATTGGGTTTTAAGCCTCCTAATAAAGAGGCAATGTATGAGCCCTTGCTCTTTGAGAAAGGCCAAGTGTTGGTAGTAAGGCTGGTAAATGGACAGATACGGAGTGAATACCATGCTATTCATATCCGTATTCGTTATCTGGATGTACTATTCGCATCCGTATCCATATATGCCTAGATAGTAAAAATAACTATTCATATCCGTATCCTCCCGGATTCGAATAAAATCCATATCCATTTACATTGTTTATCCATTGCAATTATCAATAATTTTTAAACTAACTAAAATTCATATTGAATAAAAATTAGGAGATCAAAGTACAAGATAATTTTGCTTTAACTAACTAAAAAAAGTGGCAATATAAACACTTAAAGATAATGTTTGAAATCAAGTACTAACATTTAAATTGTTGAATCATTATAAGTAAAACATACTGAAAAATAAAAAATATTCAGTCCATATAAGTCAACAATACTCAAACTTATTGAAATTAAGAGGTAATATAAATCAACAACACTAAAACTTATTAAAAAATCAACAATATTTAGCCCATATAAATCAACAGCACTAAAACTTACTGAAATTAAAAGGTAATATGTCAGTATGTTGCTGAAATTAACCCTAAAACTTACTTAAATCAAAACTAAAACTTACTGAAATCAACAATATTTAGTGTGCCCTAAAACATACTGAAATCAAAACTAAAACTTACTGAAATCAACAATATTCAGTATGTTGTTGTGTGCATCTTTGTACGCATTGTTATTTGAGTGAGTGTGTGTGCGCGCGCGCTGATGTGCAAGTGTGTGAGTGTGAGCATGAGAGGAGGGGGGGTGAGTATACCCATACGGAGGAAAGGCAACACCACTAGGGTTCTTTAGGTTTGGGGTGGAGAAAGAGTGGGGTTTTAGGTTTTGGGTGGAGAAAGAAGACATCGGGTTTGTTTTGGTTGGGTTGTATCCATTTTAGTACTTTGTTTTCATTTCTTTTTCTTCATTTTAAACCATTTTTAGAAAAGGTTCTTTTGTTTTAGTTATCTTCTTTTCTTATTTTAAGCCATTCATTCTCTTTTGATTTTTAAAAAGTATTATCTCTTCACTTTTTTAAATGAGTGATTAAGATTTTTACATTAAATATTTATATTTTGCATTACCTAATATTATACTGTGACACCCCGCCTAATTAAATACCGGGCGATCACTCCTTTATTAAATTAAATCAAGGTAAACAGTTGGTTCATTCTCAGCATCACTGTCGATAGAAATACATTTTCCAATTTAACACCCTAGATAATTAAGCTAAGTGTCAAAACCATTTTCATACATGCTTTCCAAATTTTAATTAAAGAAAAAGATTTATATATTTAAAAACAACCTTTCTACAACTTAGAATCACATCACAGTAAACCAAATAATATAATACATTCGTCAATCGAATGTCAACATAAGAAAACTAAAGTCACCAATACAAACTGAATAAAACCCATAGTAACAATACTGAAAACAACTGATTTACAAAAGTCCCAATAACAACGGGAATATGGAGAGAGCTACACATGCTCAACTGGTGAAAGTACTAAGAGTAGATCCGAATGAATGAAGTCGTCTAATCCAGAGACCTGCAACTCCCACCTAAGCTGCAGCGCGTTCCTTCCAAGAGATCCTAATCAAGACGCCCCATGTGGCTGGGCACCTGTAATACATACATATATATACAAGAGAGAGAGAGAGAGAGAGAGAAAAAGAAACGGGTCAGAGCCCGAAATTGTGTTTGATTTTAAAATACGTTTAGCAAGTATTTAAATTGATACAGGCCAATGCAATAACATATTAGTACGTCACTCTCTTGAGAAAATACTCACCTCTCTTCTAATGTGCACACCTATCGCACTAACCTTCCCCACGGTTTCTTATCATTTAACGCACTAGTCTTTCTAAAAGATTTAACTTAACTTAGATTACTCGCGAGATTTATAATTCACGACTCCATTTTAAAAAGAATGTTCCAAACAGAAATCAAAGTCCTCCATTTTAACTTTATAAAATCAATAAAGTTTTACAGTGACATCTTATACTTTTTCAAAACAAGTATTTAATGATTTGAGTCAACAACCATGTCCTACTTATCAAATCTCAGTAGACAGTTTCAAATATCATAATCTCATATATATTAACTACTCGTATAATATATATATATATATAACAGCACCCCGAATAAAACTATGGTGCGTGCATACTTCCACTATCCAAACCCCATACCACTCAAATCAAGGGGAATACAAATTCGGAATCACTCTCGAATTGTATTAACACATATACAAATAATATCGAGGCGAAGCATAGATTCCAAGTCTCTAAGAGGATGGCACATACTCGCGTCTCTTAGGACCGTCTGAACTATCAATTCGATAGCTTGTACCAAGGATATCTATCTTCTAGGGTACAAGTCAATATCCCCCATAAAGGTCCCATCGAGATAAGACTGTCCCAGCGCGGAAACCTCAAGGATAGCAAGTAGCGCGGTATGTTTTTCACATGTATATAATATATGTACACACAATCATATAAATATACCCCTTTATCATATTAACATAGGTTCTTCACGTTACCCATAATTATACCATTTATCCTAAATTTCACATTTATAGAAATACGTATAAAATTTCGTTCCTAACCTTAACTCGAAGGGTTTTCTCACTTATTACCTAACACTCATGGTCTATATCCTCACAAATCTAAATTTCAATAAGTGTCGTTATTAGGTTCCAACGTAACTCTCTCACGCACCTCACCCTTTAAATTCATAAATCCATTAACCTAAAGTAAATATCCCATAAATACCATTTTCGTTAAAGATTAAAGGTTCCAACATTTATTCATATCCCCTACTGGTCCTCAATGTCTCCCAAATCAATTTATCAAGAGTGCCCAAGAATTATATCACGACAATTTGAATTTAACGCATTTAAAGAGGGAATTAGGAGTCTGCCAGGAGGGGTCGATCGATCGAAGCTTGGGGCTCGATCGATCGATCAAGCAGGTCTGGGCAAAATTCTGCAGAATGCAGTTACGGGTTTCATCCAACTTCTTCATCTAAAACGATGTGTTTCAATTCTAATCGCCCCAAAAATCCTACTATCATCATTATAACATTATACCAGGTGTTTATAACGTAAAGCATGCGTGTAACTATCATTAAACATGGGTTTTCAACCTAAAATCATGTCCATTTATCAAGAACCCTAAAATTTCCTTAAACTGATTTCTAATGAATCTTTCTCCAATATTTCTTTATTATGATCACCAAATTTCGTGGATTATTACCTCTACATGGCAAGGGTTTCCAAAATTTACATATACATCAATACTACATGGTTCTCCTATGAAAAATGGGGTTTTCTTCCACAATTTTTATCACAATTTATTCCTAAGCTAACATGAAGATTGCATCTACGAAAATAGGAAGTTTAAACATGCCTGGGATTTTGGTATGCAGATTCCCGGATGATTTTGGTATGGCTGCGTTCCTTGTCTCGTGATCTACGCGGTGGTGGTGATGGCGGTGAAATCCGGTGGCTTTTTGGCCTTGGTTTGCCTTGGAGCTCTCTCCTCTCTTCTCCAATGGCCGTCACTTGATTTGTGAATGTTCTAACCCTAAGAGGCTAACCTAATGGCTGATAAAGATGGCTGAAATTCGTGGGTTTAATTACCCAATTATGTAAAATGACTAAAATGCCCTCTCGGGGTACTAATTAGGCCTAAAAATGCCCCGAGACCCAAACTAACCCCCCGGGTACACTTTTCTGACTATCTCGACCCTTCCGGACGTGTTGGCGCACTCAAAACGACCATACGAACAACTTATAAAATATTCACTTTTTATTTAACCAAATTAGTCCCGACGATACACGAGCACGTTCCGACTTAAATTTCCGAAATCGTCATTTAATTCACTCATGACAATCATTATAAAAATAAATCTCATATATTACTATACTCATCCAGTAATATGCAACAAATAACAAATTTGCAATAATTACTAACTCTCGTCACGCTAGTAAATATTCAAAGCAACATTCCGGATTAAAATTAAATTAATTTATCTCAATTAAATTTAATAAATCCCATAATTTTAAAAGCTATAAAAATACGGGGTATTACATACTTCCCCCCTAATAACCGAATTTCGTCCCGAAATTCGGAAAATAAGGCCTATCCGATAGCACAATTCTGGATATCCTTTTTCGTACACAAACTAACTACACATTACGGCGTTCAATTACTATAGCCCTTTCTTCACAGCAACATTGTTTTACATTCTCATTAGGGATACTTCACCTTGTGCTCCCAACCGACAACATTCGCATAAGTCACGCTTATACGTTATGCATTTCATTAACTCACTAACATTAGGAGGCCGCACCCTACTATAGACAATTACTCGGATCATTTATATACAAAACTCCCATTCTGAGAAAATATTACGAACATTTGATCACTCTAGCTCGCCTAATACAGTCGTGGAATTCTACCACATTTATCGGAAGTTCTCTTGATCGATCCAAAAATTTTGTTTAAGTACCTTGTACGCGACAAACAGGTACGAGTGTTCCTACCGAGCATGCTTGAAATCATAGTACCAAGATTTCAAAAATCTCCTTCACATGGCTCTCCTTATCTTTAATCACCATGCGCTTATTCCCTGGCTAAGGGAGATACATCCTACTCGAAATGAAATCTTAACTCCGCTGGTTCCTGAAATCCCAGTTGAAGGTGGGATTTACCAATCTCATCCTGATTCAGAAATTTGTACTGCGTCGGACCATGCACTGGCGCGATCCTTTCTCTTGAAGGAAGTCTGGGGCATACTAGTTAATATTGTAAGCCAGCCCAAAGGAATATCAATCACTTCCTTCTCGGCGACTTAATTCACAAGTTCGGGATAAACCCTTGATCATGTTTTGAGGATGGTAACCCATCCAAGGACTGTACCAACTTTTCCGACCTCTTCCAATTTCAGGAATTGTCGATAAACACAAAATTCTTTGGTTGATTCTCCGCTTTCAACCAAACCTTACTTACGGGCGGTGCATGTAGAGACTACTCACTACGTCTCGCTAAACATCGATTCTCCCCTTGAAATATCTTACATTAAGTGACACGTAATACTCCCCTTCCTCCTTGGAGTATGCCGAAAGTTCCGACCCGGGCTCTTCTCTCCAAGAAGTGCACTTCTGGATCTCTTATACCATACTAACATCCTTACTCTTTGTATGCGCAAGTCGCTCTCATGCTTGACTAATAACAACTCCTCTCCGGGTGTTCTTCATAATCATTAAATTCTACTCTATTCAAGAAATACCAATTCTTGAACAGCTTCCACAGCCTTCCAATCAAGTTAGGGCGTGCTATTCAATTGCACACTTATGTATGGATTATCGCCCCTCATGTGACGTTTAATCCACTCTATCACTTCCACTTCGTCATACTATTCCCACAAACATATATTTCACCGTCTATTTTCACGTCCCTTCGATTCGGACCATTTTAACTGTAGTTAACCAAGATGCCCACATTTTTGCAACACTCCGACCGCCCTGGGAGAGCGAACGGCGTGCTACTCATCTATAGAATTAACTAAATTCAACGGAATAGAAGGAATAGGGCATTCAAATTCCATGACAATAAAAGAGGAACAATAATTCTCATCCTTTCTCAGAGAAGTACAACAAATTCCCAAATAGGTACAACAACTAAAGTAAATCACTAACGCTCTATTCATCAGAATAATTATAGGTCATCTCTTATGTATAGTATAAAATTCTTTCCTGATAATCCATGCCAAAAATCATTCCAACTTTTTATTCACTTTGTGTTCTGTACGCGGTTATGATATTCGGGTACTCTCAATCACTTTAGAAATCAGAATTCTCAAATTCTCCTTGTCATAGTTCCACCCCTCAACTTGTGGGGATAACTTTCAATGTTTTCCTACCACAAGATCCGGCTCCAATAACCTTAAAATAAAATTCAACTTCCAACTTACATACATAATTACTTGATCCCATTTCGACCAGGGTACCAAACTCGTGGAATAGTGACCAAACGTCTCCCTATTTTCAACCTTATGCTAAGTTTCATGCGTGGGATGTCTCGCAAAGCGAAATCCAAACAAGGAACCCCCCCGATACACTACTACCTAGCTTTGTCGGTCATTGAAATCCGTTAGGTCCTCCGTCCGTGGTATGTACCCCTTTATTCCGTCTCTTGACAGAAAAGTTACAATTCTCCCATAATTATGCTTAATAAAGAACGTTTCACCAATTTCACTACCGTATTGGTTGATGGTAATAGCATTCCATAAGCCTCGAATACATACAATCGGAATTTTTGAAATTTCTTTCCCTAATAATAGGGGTATAAAGATTAACTCCCACATCTCTAAAGGTTAAATATAACAATGCACTCTTCCTATCACTAAGCCCGGAGTGCTAAACATAATACTGAGTCAAATCTTTTCACTCAACGGTAAATCCCGATACATACGAAATTATACTAACAAAGTCTATACATACTTTGGCATCGAATATCTCGAGCCCACTATCTCCTCCGAAGTCTCTAGGATAGATAATATAAGTGCGAGTCCAACTTCCTTACAGGTTAGCCTCGCCAAAGCAAACATGAAACATGTTGCACCAATGCAACTACTCCAATAGCCTCTCAACAAATGCCCACTATCATACTACCCATTTCTATAACATTTTAACAAGGATAATATCATACTCGTGTATCGTATCACTACAACGAGTAACCTCAATAAAGTTTAAAACACTGTAATGTGCTCATTCATCCCCCGCGGATAGTACCAAAGAAAAATCCCGTTATACTAAGAGAAATATTCACATAATGGTAACATTTATAATGATATGCATTAAACTCATCTCACATGCCAATCTAGCAATAAACAAAATATGGTGACTCGCTCGTGTCACATAAACATGTCGCATCCTAAGGATACAACTTATACTTCCATCCTGGCAATCGTTTTGACTGCACAAATGGTTTTCGGACGTAACACGTCTGCCCAAACCAAAACAAAATTATTTTACTCGTTGCCTTTTACTAGGCACCGTATTCTTGCCCTTATTCTTACTTTGGAACATATTATCGTGAGCGATCTCACTCCGCATAAAATACCTCAACACATAATTCACCTATCACCTGTCCTACTATCCAGGTTAGGATTGTTCTTTCCTCGGAAATTAGTAGACTCGATTTCTGTTAACCATCCCGATTGTTCCATAGCATTCTTAGGCCATAAAGATCATGTTACTATCTATACTAGTACTTACTGAATTTACAATCTCTTGGTAAGAATTTAACTGCCTGAAGCATTTAAATGGTTTTCCTGATGTGTATCCACATCCTTCTGTGGTGCTATCCCACCACCGTTGCATTCAGTCTCATTCTCGACTAAATTCTTCGATTCCTTTAACTTCCTCCACAAAGAAGCGTTATCATCTATTCTGACACAATATGACAATGTCAACCTCTGGATCGTTCGTCCATCAGAATTTTCTCCTCGAGTTTTATCAACTATTATTACGAGTTGGTCTTCCACTTGGAGTCGTTTCCCCCCACTTATATCTACATCTTCCGATACAAAATTGGCTAACGGTTAAGATTCAAATTCACGAATGGACCCCTGATATGCCCTCCCTCGAAGAGTTCAGAACCACATTTGCTTCTCATCCTGAACAGTTAAGGAAGGAACATACGGTCAACACTGTACCTCAAGTTCTCCTATAGGCATAGCATTCCACTTCTAAAATTGGGGGTTGTCTCCAACCATTATAATTTCGTCCTGAAAGTCAAGAAAATTTTCCTCTAAATTTTCTCTTTCGGTTTGCCACACTCCGTTCTACATTTAAGCCTTTGGATACTTTACCGCCTTAGGTAAAGACACATACAATTTCGCGTTTCTAAAATTTCCCGTTGATAGTCTTTACACGTTTTTGTAAAACGTTGGGTAAGTTTACCCCCGTACCTCATTTGACTATAACAACATTTGAAAATCATTGCTGCACCTTAGTCGCCTTTCAAGTCTTGGCTTCTCGTGCCATAATGGAGGTGACCTCGACTACGGTCGTCATCCTCGAATCTATTTCCTAATCTCAACTGAGCCCTGCCTCCTGATGTACGCTTAACGGTCTTCTTCTGACATCCGTCATCGCTCGGCACACGCACACATCCGAACGAAATCAGAATTCACTAATGCATACACATTATAGCCGGAGAACGAAATCTCGCCAAAGGAATCGACAATCCTAAACATAGGGCTCTATAACAAACAAAGCAACGCTGAAAGCATAATAAGTCGTACAGATCTTAAGGACACTAGAACCTGATGCTCTGATACCACCTGTGACACCCCGCCTAATTAAATACCGGGCGATCACTCCTTTATTAAATTAAATCAAGGTAAACAGTTGGTTCATTCTCAGCATCACTGTCGATAGAAATACATTTTCCAATTTAACACCCTAGATAATTAAGCTAAGTGTCAAAACCATTTTCATACATGCTTTCCAAATTTTAATTAAAGAAAAAGATTTATATATTTAAAAACAACCTTTCTACAACTTAGAATCACATCACAGTAAACCAAATAATATAATACATTCGTCAATCGAATGTCAACATAAGAAAACTAAAGTCACCAATACAAACTGAATAAAACCCATAGTAACAATACTGAAAACAACTGATTTACAAAAGTCCCAATAACAACGGGAATATGGAGAGAGCTACACATGCTCAACTGGTGAAAGTACTAAGAGTAGATCCGAATGAATGAAGTCGTCTAATCCAGAGACCTGCAACTCCCACCTAAGCTGCAGCGCGTTCCTTCCAAGAGATCCTAATCAAGACGCCCCATGTGGCTGGGCACCTGTAATACATACATATATATACAAGAGAGAGAGAGAGAGAGAGAGAGAAAAGAAACGGGTCAGAGCCCGAAATTGTGTTTGATTTTAAAATACGTTTAGCAAGTATTTAAATTGATACAGGCCAATGCAATAACATATTAGTACGTCACTCTCTTGAGAAAATACTCACCTCTCTTCTAATGTGCACACCTATCGCACTAACCTTCCCCACGGTTTCTTATCATTTAACGCACTAGTCTTTCTAAAAGATTTAACTTAACTTAGATTACTCGCGAGATTTATAATTCACGACTCCATTTTAAAAAGAATGTTCCAAACAGAAATCAAAGTCCTCCATTTTAACTTTATAAAATCAATAAAGTTTTACAGTGACATCTTATACTTTTTCAAAACAAGTATTTAATGATTTGAGTCAACAACCATGTCCTACTTATCAAATCTCAGTAGACAGTTTCAAATATCATAATCTCATATATATTAACTACTCGTATAATATATATATATATATATATAACAGCACCCCGAATAAAACTATGGTGCGTGCATACTTCCACTATCCAAACCCCATACCACTCAAATCAAGGGGAATACAAATTCGGAATCACTCTCGAATTGTATTAACACATATACAAATAATATCGAGGCGACGCATAGATTCCAAGTCTCTAAGAGGATGGCACATACTCGCGTCTCTTATGACCGTCTGAACTATCAATTCGATAGCCTGTACCAAGGATATCTATCTTCTAGGGTACAAGTCAATATCCCCCATAAAGGTCCCATCGAGATAAGACTGTCCCAGCGCGGAAACCTCAAGGATAGCAAGTAGCGCGGTATGTTTTTCACATGTATATAATATATGTACACACAATCATATAAATATACCCCTTTATCATATTAACATAAGTTCTTCACGTTACCCATAATTATACCATTTATCCTAAATTTCACATTTATAGAAATACGTATAAGGTTTCGTTCCTAACCTCAACTCGAAGGGTTTTCTCACTTATTACCTAACACTCATGGTCTATATCCTCACAAATCTAAATTTCAATAAGTGTCGTTATTAGGTTCCAACGTAACTCTCTCACGCACCTCACCCTTTAAATTCATAAATCCATTAACCTAAAGTAAATATCCCATAAATACCATTTTCGTTAAAGATTAAAGGTTCCAACATTTATTCATATCCCCTACTGGTCCTCAATGTCTCCCAAATCAATTTATCAAGAGTGCCCAAGAATTATATCACGACAATTTGAATTTAACGCATTTAAAGAGGGAATTAGGAGTATGCCAGGAGGGGTCGATCGATCGAAGCTTGGGGCTCGATCGATCGAACCTTCGATCGATCGAAGCTCTAGGCTCGATCGATCGATCAAGCAGCTCTGGGCAAAATTCTGCAGAATGCAGTTACGGGTTTCATCCAACTTCTTCATCTAAAACGATGTGTTTCAATTCTAATCGCCCCAAAAATCCTACTATCATCATTATAACATTATACCAGGTGTTTATAACGTAAAGCATGCGTGTAACTATCATTAAACATGGGTTTTCAACCTAAAATCATGTCCATTTATCAAGAACCCTAAAATTTCCTTAAACTGATTTCTAATGAATCTTTCTCCAATATTTCTTTATTATGATCACCAAATTTCGTGGATTATTACCTCTACATGGCAAGGGTTTCCAAAATTTACATATACATCAATACTACATGGTTCTCCTATGAAAAATGGGGTTTTCTTCCACAATTTTTATCACAATTTATTCCTAAGCTAACATGAAGATTGCATCTACGAAAATAGGAAGTTTAAACATGCCTGGGATTTTGGTATGCAGATTCCCGGATGATTTTGGTATGGCTGCGTTCCTTGTCTCGTGATCTACGCGGTGGTGGTGGTGGCGGTGAAATCCGGTGGCTTTTTGGCCTTGGTTTGCCTTGGAGCTCTCTCCTCTCTTCTCCAATGGCCGTCACTTGATTTGTGAATGTTCTAACCCTAAGAGGCTAACCTAATGGCTGATAAAGATGGCTGAAATTCGTGGGTTTAATTACCCAATTATGTAAAATGACTAAAATGCCCTCCCGGGGTACTAATTACGCCTAAAAACACCCCGAGACCCAAACTAACCCCCCGGGTACACTTTTCTGACTATCTCGACCCTTCCGGACGCGTTGGCGCACTCAAAACGACCATACGAACAACTTATAAAATATTCACTTTTTATTTAACCAAATTAGTCCCGACGTGACACGAGCACGTTCCGACTTAAATTTCCGAAATCGTCATTTAATTCACTCATGACAATCATTATAAAAATAAATCTCATATATTACTATACTCATCCAGTAATATGCAACAAATAACAAATTTGCAATAATTACTAACTCTCGTCACGCTAGTAAATATTCAAAGCAACATTCCGGATTAAAATTAAATTAATTTATCTCAATTAAATTTAATAAATCCCATAATTTTAAAAGCTATAAAAATACGAGGTATTACATATACGAATATGAATTTCCGTTTATCCGTATCCGTTTTTCCAAATGTTTTAACACTATCCATATCACCTCTTTCAAATATTTTTTCGGATAAATATTCGCAAAATTTGAACTCGATCCGGATTCAGATTTTCGAATATCCATTTACGACCCTAGTTGGGAGACAAGAAGTTGAAGGTACATTACTATTCGAGACTAGTATCCAATCAGCTCTCAATGGAATATTGTGCCTATAACAACCGTATATTTGCAACCTTGGAAAAGCACAAGGTTTGGTTAGGGAATTTAAAGTCGTCAAAACCCAACGGTTTTTATGATGCAACAAGGCATGTCAAAACCCCAAACGGGCTATTCAAGTGAATTATTTGGCCCGCCCAGACATCACAAAGGAAGAATCGAGTAAAATACTACTTTTGGAGACATCGCTAAGCTGGATGGATCCCATCCCTATGATAGCTCGAGGAATGCTAGTTCTCGAAAGAAAACTAGTTTGGACACTCAAATTACCCTATTTATCTCATCTCAATCCACCATTTCTATCTCTATATATAGGTAAATTACAATAAATATACACTTATATTAATCTATTTTGATTAGAATTCTTATTTATTTCAATTAAAAAAAAGACAGATATTTTTTGCAAAAGTCCTAGTGTTTGCGTACAAGAAAGGGTCTTTACAAGTTCAATGAGATTTTTTGCACAGCCAGTTAAAGGGATTTTTGACAAAAACTTAATAGTTTAGAGGAGTTTCATCACTTTCACTACTATTTTTAAGAAAATAGGGCCTGTAGTATAATTTAACAAATCTAAAAAATCTATTAATCAGCAAACTTTAGACCTCGTTTGATTACTGAGTATTAAACGGTCAAGTGTATATCAATTCGTGCTGGAGGGAATGGTGGAGCAAGAAGGAATTTAATAGTTGGGTTTATAGTATTGACTTATTCTACATTAGGTTCAGATGGCTGGACTGTCTTATAATGGGGCTCGTAATTCAACTTTGTTACCGGGTATGAAATGGTATCATTGAACGATTAATGCAGCTAGATATATTACTTCATCTATACTGATATTACAATAACTAGTATTATATATTGAACAATAAATACGAAGGAATCCAAAAAGGAGATGGGGGAAATAAAAAGAAAAAAAACTATTGTAACTACTATTCACTGGAGAGCTAATCACAAGTCAGGAAGTAATTTTCTGCCTCATCCATTTTGTAGCTGACCACTTCTCTCCTGCCAAAACTTCACAACCTCCATGAATGCTGCTTGGGTCTGACTGTCCATCTAGCCCCTGGAACAACCAAACCAAATTAATCAATCATACGGTCCAACAAGAGACACCTTTGGCGGTTTGGTTTGGCCAGTGGTAAAGGAATTAGTCAATCCAACACATATAACCGTTTTCGGTTCTTTTCGCGTCTCTCTCTCTCTCTCTCTCTCTATATATATATATATATATATATACAAGATTGCAGAAATCATCCCATCTTAAGATATTATGGTTGAAAACCATAACAGTTTAAGAATCAATAAAAGGAAAGTAAAAGACAACTATGATTGACCTTGACGAGTAATCAAGAGTGTCCATAACTTCTATATATTTTCAAGCATCCTCCTTTGAAACTTTATATAACAGTGTCTTTGTTCGATTATATGCCATCTACATATATCCTATTTTGCCATTATATTTTGTCTTAGTTTAATATCCTTAATAAACCACAAACTACCATCGATATTAACCAAATCACTCATCCTTATTGGGCACTTGTCTATGTCTGAGGTGCCTAACCCATCTAAAGATTTTTTTTCTAAATTTATCATGTAGAGTAGCAGCTTATATGATGTCATGAATGTTTGTTTCCTTTATCGTTTTAACACATTAACATTTACACCAGCATTTTCACCACACTTTCTTTGAACGTGTGTTGGTACACAACAATCATATAACATGGCCAAGCCGTTCTATAAAAAATTATCTTCAACTCTAAAGGTAACATATCCACATGCTTTCTCAAATGATAATTGGGCCTAAAGAACTAAAATGACCAGTTGACCCTTTCACTAAATTTTAAATCCTCATTTATGCTCCTACTTTTATTGAAGTTGCACTTAATATACTCACTTTAAAACCTATTTATTTTACACCCTCTTGCTTCTATGGTTAGTATTTAGGGCCTTAGAGGTGAATAACAAATGTGGATATATACATTATCTCACCTCATGGTTTATCATACTCCTACAAATCTATGAAAACCATATAAAATGTATTTATTTGACTCTCCAGACCGTTCAATTAGTCTTTTAAATATGCGGATAACTTCTATTAATGACCTCTTAAGCATAAATCCAAAATGATTCTCCATACTATTGTTTCCAATCTCAGGTTGTGTTTACAGCTATGTTAGTATGTTACTCACTGTTTACCAAAGATTTATTGTATGATTAATGAACTTAATACAAATAGCTACTTTTTAAGAGAAACAAATGTAACACCCCGTATTTTCTTGGATTATATTTATTATTTATTAAGTGAGAAATAAATTTATAAATGGGACTAATTATTACTTTGTGTGGTTTAGTAATAATAAATTGGCATAATTTAGATGATAATTAAACTATGTACGGTTGTTTGGTATAATTAATTAATGATATTCATAATATCATTGTGGACTATGCGTACGCGTAGAATAATTAAGTGAATAATTTATTGACGTCGTGAGATCTTACCGTGTGTTGTGGGCAGTATCGTTTAGAATGGACTCTGGAGTGACACAAATGTTCGTTTATGTGTTTTTACCGTTTTAAATTGGTCCCTAGGGATAAGTATACCCTTAAGAGGAGTTTCAGGTCAATCTCGATAGTATTTCTGGTTCATATAAGGGATAAAAAATAAGCATTTATTATAGGTCGGGGAATTTAAGGTTTTAAATAGGTTTAAGAGTTATTAATTTTCATTATTCATGAGGCAGAAGCAAACCCTAGCAGCCATGGATCTTTTGGGAGAAGCAGAGAAAATCCAAGGAGGGCAAATCACAAGGACTCAAGCTTACGCCGCGTGTTTTTAGATTTTCAAGCAAGAATATCTTGCAATTCTCATTATAAATCTGTAATTAATTTATAATATGTGTTTTCCGTATTACAAATCTGAGTTTTTAAGCACGTTTAGGGATTAGTTAGATTAAGTCTGATTATACTAATGATTTGGGTTAATTAGGAATGATAAGAATCTGTCGTGCATTGAATAGTTGTATGTACCTTGATGATTAAAACATGAAATTGATGGATCACATGATGTGGATCTGAATTATAATTAATGTTTTAGAACGAAACTTTATTATTACGAATTATTCCCATATTAATTAGGTTTACGGCTGGAATTAATGATGAGCATACCCTAAGATGATTTAACATTAAGTTGAAAAGTTTGAATCTTGGATTTGATGTTCTTAAACCCATAGGATGGTGTAAAAAGGTTAGAAACATGTTCCCATACTTAAATTTGGTTATGGTATTGATTGGGTACTGTTTTGGAGCTTGGTTTGGGCATTTAATGGAGGTTTTGAGACTTCATCTTCGTCTTTAGGTCGTTTGGGATTCTGCCCAGAACCGAATCGATTCAAACCATAAAATTGTAGATTTTTTTAATTACGAAAGCGTGGACGCTGGTGTGGTATTTTTCTGATATTTATAATTTTGTTATGAATTTTCTACTAAACGGTGCGCGAGACTGAAATTTTGGATTGGTGATTTTGGGTTGGACTTTCTTTGAGGATTGCTCCACCTAGTTTATTAAGGGATCAAACTTGGTTAATATTGAGGATAGTTATGTAGGTTAGAGATATGACCTTTGTAATACTATATTTACATCCGGTGTTAAGATTGGGTTAGAAAGGGTAAATGCACGAGTGAGCAGTCCTATGGTCGTATGTATATAAGGAGCTTAGAGAGTAACAAGTTAAAGTGGTTGGGAGATTAATTCAGATCTTGAGAGATTATAGGTAGTGCAATTAATTTGATAATTAAATGAGGAAACATATATATACGTTACGAGACTCCGTGTATATATATATATATATATAGGTGTACTCAGTTTAAAGACGCAATAAACTATGAGTTGAATTTAATAAGGTTAAGAGTTGATAAACCTAAGAGCGTAACGAATAATTCGATATTTAAGGATTTAGATGATTTGGGATACGTTTGAGTGCACGCGGTATCCTACTTGGTTATATATATTTGACATGGTTTTGAGAGATAGTAAACCTAATTGAGATGACGATCCAACGTTCGGAGATTTGGATGTTTGGGTACGCTTGAGTGTATGCGTCATCCAGTATTTATATATATTATATATATATATATATATAATTATTATATTAATTTTTTTTAAAATATATTTTTTTTACAAAATATTTTTTTAAAAAATAGTTTTATTTATATTTATTTTTTTTAAAAATTATTATTTTTTTTAAAAATTATTATTTTTTTTAAAAAAAATACGGGTTATTATGGGCTGGGTTTTATCACGGGGGCAAATTTATCTCCGTGCCCTCGGCACGGGCATCCGCTAGTGTATATATATATAATAAGAAGTCTACCCATTCAGTTGGCGTGTGGTACGTGATCCCGATGTCGAATGCAACCCCCAACCGATAGATAACTCTACCCACCCAGTTGGCGCGTGGTACACGATCCCGATGTCGAATGCAACCCCCAACCGATAGATTCACCACGAGTAAAAAGATATGTTAACATAATCAACACAATATATATATATATATATATATATATATATATATATATATATATATATATATATATATATATATATATATATATATATATATTGTCGATGGGTGAACTTCCTCCTCATAAGGTTTCTCATACAGCAAGACCTAGTGTTTCACCATTTTTAAGGTTATTTCTGCAATTTTGGGCAAATTTTCCCCTTTCACATAGGGATTCTCTTTATCTACCCGCGATGTGGTAGATTGTTGATACAATTTTTAACTTTATGGACAAACAACTACTTTTCTGGGTATTTGAAGTTGTTTTCTTCACTAATTTTATGCAATTATTCTTCACTCATTTTCATCTCTTGTGATCTAAAGATATATTCAATGTTCCTCTATTGAATAGTTTATAAATATTTGTCACCTGAATTGAGTTCTTCCATCCATAATTATTGGTGGTCAATTGATAGCTTTTGTTAGTTGTTTTTCCTGTTTGTTATTCTGTGTGATTTGAGTTATTTGTTAGTTCATATAACCATAATTAGAATATAAAGCCATGGCATTGGGCACTTGTGAGATAATATAGTTTTGTTCTCTTTTTAGGGTGTTGGAATTTCCAGAGAAGGCTTCTTATGTTCCAAATTATGGCAATATATCGGCTATTCAACTTGCTTCTAATTCGGTTCTTCATGAGAGAACAAAGCATATTTCGATAGACGTTTATTTTTTCAGAGAGAAGGTTTACCATAGGTTATGACCTCATCGTTTGTTTCTTTAGAAGAAAACAGGGTGTGATGTTCTTACCAAGTCTATTATCCCTTCTCTTCTTCATGATTCTATTGGCAAGCTTGGCTTTGCTGATATCTAAGAGCTAGCATGAAGTGTTGTAATGACTTAGTCTGTTACTTTACTCATTAAGTCATTAGGTTACTTTATTACCAAGTCTTGTAATAACTTAGTCTTTTAAGGTCACATTAGTCATTTGGTTAATTAATGTCGTATACAATATATGCCTCTCTTATAACATATAAAATGAACCTTTTGAATACAAGTTGTTTCTTTTTGTAATTCCTAGTATTTATCAACCATCCTTTTTTCATGATAATTATTTGAACAATCAGTTGTCAATACACTCCTCGTCGTAAATACTTCCAATCCTCAATGCATATACCATTTAAAGCTCTCCTTGTTTTCATCCCTTTACAGCATTAATAACTATCGATACCCTAAATCTGCTAAAAAGAAAGGAATAAAACCCATTATTAGCATGAACTTAAGTTCCTCTAAGCTACCTACAACTTTCATCTAGTAATAAGTCCTCAAAGTAGCCTTTAGATCTTTCTTTAATTTAGCTGTCTTTGTGCAAGAATCTCTAATTATCAGCCTTAATATACTTAACATCATAAAATATTTTTGTTTTTCTAATCCTTAACTTTAACAAGCTTATAAATATTCTTTTCCCGGGAATCTACTTTGTCACTCCTCTAATGCAAGTATTCATCTAATTCCACAAAGTTAGTCTCATTTTTAACAATCCATGCCGCTTCTTGTAACATTCTATTGTTATATAATTATAATTTCTCTCCTTTTAAATTCAACCATATAGTTGGTCGTTTAATTAATTTTCTTTTCTCGCTTATGATTGTTTTATATGTTTACATCCAACACCACTATCTTAGGTTGCAAGGTGAAGCTCTCTTCCGAGAGCAATATAGTATTTACACATGGATCATAATTTTAATTCAAAAATTATATTGGACTCTTATTTACTCCACTTTTAAAGTTACCAAATATTCATCACTCGAAAGAGTGCATTCACTTGTAAAAGATCATTACCCATCATGAAATCTAAGTAAGCTCTCATAGTAATTTCTATATCCACAACTTATCCCCCATCCCATCTCATACCCACCTGTAAGTGTTGATAAAATCTCCTCCTACATATATTTTCTCACCTATAGTATTCTTGTATTAATGTATATACGTTCCCCAAATTGCATTTTATTTGTTCTTCTAATCCTACTTAGGGCACATAAGCATTATATACATTAATTAGATTTCACCTAATGCAAGTTGTACAAGTACAATTCTCTCACAATGTAACACCTTGTATTTCTGAGTATTTAAAATTGAATTAATTCGGTTGATTTTAAATTACACGCGTGACGTAATTTAATGAAATTAAATATTATGTGTTGATTAAAATATTAATCGGAGAGAGAATGATTAATGTTTATTGAATATAATTACTAAGTGAATAGTAAATAATTATTTTTACGTAATAGTGAGTGACAGTGACGTGATAGTGTTATATCTCAACTAGGTGTCGTGTGTAGACTATATGAGGTCGAGATAGGAAATTATTTTTGGGTGACTCGAAGGGTGACTTCGAGGTCACGATTGATTCCGAAAGGGTCGAAATAGTATACCCGGGCGTATAGATTGGGTCCCAGGGAAATTTTAGACCAAACCGGCACCACGAGAGGGAGTTTCGGTCATTCGGGAGTTTGTGGTAGAAGGAACTCCAAAAATTTAAGAAGCATATCAGCCCATGGGTGGGTGGGGCTAAGGTTACAACAATCCTGAAAGGGAGGAGGCCACGAGAGAGGAAGAAAAGAGAGTTCTTGGAGGTGCAACACCTTTTCTTTTCACCAAAGTTGCCGGAAATTGTGATCGAAAGGAAAGAAAGGCATCCTCATCACACAACACGAAATCAAACCTGCTACTGTAAAGGCAAGTGTTTATCTTGCAATTTTTAAAGCATGTTATAATACCCATATAGCGCAGGGTTGAATTTCATGATTTAATTGATAAATTCTTAGGATTTAGAGGGTGTAATGCATGATTTGGGGTAGGAAATTCATATAGGATTAATCCCTTAAGATTTATATGATGAAACCTGACATCTATGATGAATTATGTGGAAGAAATCTAGAAATCAGGTTAGACTTGCATAAAGAAACTCATAAAACTAGGGTTTTATGATTTTTTCAAGATTTAAATATATCTATAGTTGATTCCTTCGAGATTTGATGTTATTATTACGTTTAGAAATTGTTCTTATACGTATACTTAATGTTTGGGAACCTTGTATGGGAGTTTGGGAAGGTTTAATGGAGGATACAAGGGCTAACAATGGATGAAATCGTAACAGTTAAACGACGAAGACGAAACTGTCAGGTGCCAATCGATTCGGCTTGATGAGTGAATCGATTAGAGTTCTGGATCGAATCGATTCGGCTGTCCAGATTTGGCCAAATTCTTTATTTTATGCCCTAAATTCATAAATAAATCAGGGTGAGACTTTTGGAGTATTTTTAAACTATAGAGAGGGAGGTAGTGAATTCCAGTAAACCTATGATGGGGTTGAGGTTTACCCAATTGAGAGGAATTAAGGCTAGGAATCATCGGGCATGTAATGAATTCGTGAGATTTAGAACAGGTCACGGAGAGATAAGTGAACCTATGATTCCGACCAATAGGGTATGAGTGTACTAGCTACTGATATTTATTAAGGAGTAACTAGGAGCCTTTGGGTAGTGAACGATACTCGAAAATATACAATAAGGGGCTATAATTGTAATTGATAATACGTTGAGTATGCGAGAGATATATACTACGTACGGACATATATGATTAGGTTGTGTGTATACAAACTGAATAATATGTGTATATATAAGTTGAGTGAATACCTATTGTTGTGATTTGATTATGTGTGAACATACCTAAGTTGCCAGCTATCAGGAGGTTTCCGCGCAGAGGACGATCACACCTTGACGATTCCAATGACATCTAGATGTGTGCCCCAGAACATGGAACTTAGGGCGGCTCACTATGTGCAGTGTATTAATGGGACCGGCGTGTCATTTGGGTACGTTAGGTATGTGCGTATCCCAAAGGCTTAGAACCATGTTCGCCTCCATTGTGTGTTGATTGATTTTGGGTTCGAGGAGACATGCCGAACCAATAGTCCTTAACTTGGTACGATAGATACATGAACTTGATAGCAGAGCATGCTAGCATCACGAGGGGCCATTCCGGGGATGCTATAGTTGTATATATTATATGTGTGATAAATATATACAAGTGTGATTTATCTACTTATGTGTGATAGGAGAACTGACGGATTGTGTATATCCAAAAGTAATTTAAGTAAAGAGACTTCAATAAATGACTCAATAATAATACGCAGGTAAGGTATATTATTGATATTGTGGTAGTGTGTCGTATGTGTAATACGAGGGAGCTAGACCTGTTGTGGTTAGTTAGATATGTTATCTAGTTAGGCTAGGTAGCATAGCTAGGTAGGATGCGTTACGCGTGCACATTAGATGAGACGTGAGGAATTCAAGGGAATGTACGAGAAACTAATATATGTATCTAATTACTGTTTATAAACTGTGATTTAAATACTTGCAAAATATTTTCAAATGATTTTCTTTGGTTCTGATCCGTGTCAAATCTATTTTCAAAACCTTTTCGGTGTCCAGCCACAGAGACGCAAGGCTTAAGGAATCTTTCCGAGGATGCGTAGTTGCATGGCAGCGATTATGGCATAGGCAGTTAACGCCCTTGTGACTGTCATGGCTCTCCACTTTCCTCAGGCACAGTAGCCATCGCAGCCAGTGGCACCGGTTGTCCAGGCCTAGAGTTAGGGAGGCTTTTTCAGAAGGGCCACCCACCCAAATTCTAAGGTAGCTCAAACGTGATTGTGGCGTGCCAGTGGAAGAAAGATATTCAGCGCCACCTGCGCATGGTTGAGTGTAGCGATGTGTAGAAGCAGGTGTTGGCCACTTTTAGGCTTGTTGGAGAAGCGTTACAGCGGTGGGAGTCAGTTACTATTGTTAAGGAGAGGGACACAATGTTCATTACTGAGTTTTGGGTGCGGTTTGACGGCAAATACTTGTCGTTAGCTGTTGACACAGAGATGCGAAAGAGGTTCAGTGAGGCAATTCAGGGAGATCGATTCGTGGCTGAGTACGAGGAGGAGTTCACTCGTTTAGCTAATTTTGTGCCGGACGAAGTGAACAGTGAAGAGTAAAAGAAACTGAAGTATATGGATGGGCTAGCTTGGAGGATTAGGCAGCATGTGATTGGCAATCCCGCAATGGTGACTTATACAGATGTCGTTAGTGCCACACTTTTACACTGCCAGGATCACCGCTTTTATGTGAAGGGAATCAAGAGAGGAAGTGAGCCTAGCCAGCCGGACAAGGCAGGGAGAAGCGGTTCTAGCTGAGCACCACAGTAACAACACATTCAGGCAAACACCAGGAGGAGCAGGACTCTCGGCAGGGGATCAGGCCAAGAGGTTTAAATCTAGGGCTATCGACCCAATGGAGGTTTCAGGTAGGGCCAACAGAGTCCTCGGCAACAGTATGTTCCTCAGGGCCGCCAGGACCAAGGGAACAATGGGGGAGGCCAGCAGAGCCAATAGCAGGCCAAGGCCATCAGGGCCAGAGGGAGAGAGATTTTTCGGGCCAGTGCTTTATTTGTGGACAGACGGGCCAGAAGAGGAGAGATTGCCCACAGCAGGGTAGAGTACCGCAGCAGCAGGGGTCAGCAGGCGCAGATACCACCTGCAGCACCAGCCCCACCTGCCCCACCACAACAGGGGCAGTTACAATACGGGCGTGTCTATAACGTTCGAGATGCAGTCATACAGTAGGCCCCATCAGCACCACTGGCAGTAGAGGGTACGTTTCCTATTCACGGGCTTGAGGGTAGGATTCTATTTGATACGGGGGCATCACATTCTTTCATAGCGACTATATTTGCACGAGTTGCCGGCCTACTAGAGACAGCCGATAGTCTCCTTATGTGTGTGGAGTTACCGTTGGGTAGTGGGTCGCTTATACATTCGATCATTAGGGGTGTGGACATCGATGTGGGTAGATTATGTTTAGCAGCCGACCTTCTTATGTTAGCTATGGAGGGGTATAACGTTATTTTCGGTATGGATTGATTAGCTAGATACTGGACAATGGTGGATTGTTTTGGGAGGACTATTGTGTTATCGATTCCAGGGAAGGAGATGTTCTTAGTGGCGATGCCTCTTCCTGAGGGAGGGTCGAGCACACATCTGTATTACATTGAGGAGGAGACCTCACAGGAGGGTGGTTGTTTCTTTAGACTCGATTCCAGTGGTGAGGGAGTTTGAGGGCCTGTTCCAAGAGATACTTGGGGTGCCGCCTAGCCAGGAAATCGAGTTCATTATTGACCTAGCACCGGGTACGAGACCTATCGCTTGAGCGCCTTATCGCATAGCGCCATTTGAGATGGAGTTGAGAGAGCAGATTCAGCAGCTCCTGGGGCACCATGGGGTGTGCCGGTGTTATTCGTCAAGAAGCGGGATGGATCGCTTCGATTATATATCGATTATAGGGAGTTGAAAAAGGTCACGATCCGGAATAAGTACCCACTGCCTCGGATCGACGATCTGTTCGACCAGTTTAGGGGAGCAGCTTACTTCTCCAAGATATATTTGAGGTCTGGTTATCATCAGTTGCGCGTTAGGGAGGAGGAAGTCCATAAGATTACTTTTCTAACACGATATGGGTCCTACGAGTTTAGGGTGATGCTATTTGGGCTCACCAATGCGCCAACAGTGTTCATGGATCTGACGAACCGGGTTTTTAGAGAGTTCCTTGACCAGTTCGTGATTCTGTTCATCGACGATATCCAGGTTTACTCTCACTCTGAGGATGAGCATGCCGAGCATCTGCGGATAATTTTACAGACATTAGGGATCACCAATTGTACGCCAAATTTGAGAAGTGTGGGTTTTGGCTTCGGGAGGTGCAGTTTCTGGGCCACATTGTGTCTGACAGGGGTATAGCGGTTGATTCGAGTAAGGTATCGGCGGTGAAGGAATGAGGACAGCCCACAACACTGACCAAGGTTCGCAGTTTTCTAGGGCTGGCCGGATACTATTGACGATTCATTCGGGATTTCTCAAAGATTGCGGGTTCGTTGAAAAATCTGACTCGCAAGGGGGTGTCATTTGTTTGGGACGACCATTGTCAGTTAGCTTTCGATGCGCTAAAGGACAAATTGACCCAGCACCTGTACTTGTACTTCCTAGGGGAGGAGTGGAGTACCGTGTCTACACTGATGCATCCTTACAGGGACTTTGGGGCGTATTACAGCACGAGGAGAGGGCTACAGCTTATGCGTCTCGCAAGCTTCAGCCCCACGAGAGGAATTACCCCACGCATGATTTGGAGTTCGCCGCAGTGGTGTTTGCCTTGAGGACTTGGAGGCACTATCTATTGGGGGAGCAGTTTACCTTGTCCACGGACCACAAATCACTTCGATATCTGTTCACGCAGAAGGATCTGAATATGAGGAATAGGAGATGGTTGGAGTTCATGAAGAATTACCAGTTTGATATTCAGTATCATCCTGGGAAGGATAACAACATGATGGCAGACGCGACAACCTGCTGGAGAGATAGTGGAGGTCTGGAAGGCAAAGTGGAGAGAGCTTCGACACGATGATGAAATTGCTAGAGCTTGTATGTCCGTATTAGCTGTCAAGCCCGAGATTGTTATGATGGTAGTGAAAGCTCAGGCAAGGGATCAATATTGCCAGGACAGAGTTCGCGAGTTGTTAGCTGATGGGGCAAAGTCTTATTTTATCAGTTCAGAGGGAGGTTTGCGCTTTAATGGAGACTCGTGGTTCCAAAGGATGAGGATTTGAGACATGTAGTGATGTCAAAGTCTCACGGGTCTAGGTTTGCAGTACATCTCGGTGGGGATAAGATGTACCAGGATATGCGCAGGCAATATTGGTGATAGGGGATGAAGCAAGAGATAGTTGAGTTTGTCTCGAAGTGTACTACCTGCCAGCAAGTGAAGGTAGGCCACCAGAGACCGACAATGATGTCACAGCCACTCGAGATTCCCGCGTAGAAGTGGGAGAGTATCTCCATGGATTTTATTACCGGGCTACCAATATCGCAGTGAGGTTACGACTCCATATGGGTGATAGTGGATCGGTTGACTAAGGTGACCCATTTTCTTCCAATTCGTACGAATTTTGAGACGAGACAATATGCATAGTTGTTTATCACTGAGATAATGCGGCTACATAGGGTCCCAATTAACATTGTGTCCGACCAAGATAAGATTTTTGTATCCCATTTCTGGCAGAGCTCCCAAGAGGCTATGGGCACAGATTTACGATTGAGTACGGCATATCATCCACAGACTAATGGGCAGACAGAGAGAGTTAATCAGATGCTAGCGGATATGCTGAGGATGTGCATACTTGACTTTGGGGGAGAATGGGAGCAGTACCTTCCATTGGTGGAGTTTGCGTATAACAACTCCTGCCAGTTCACCATCGGCATGGCATGCTTGCTGGTTAGAGGTGTGTGTGTGTGTGTGTGGGGGGGGGGGGGGGGGGGGGGGGCAACAAGCTATTGAGGCCAGAGATGCTTTAGGACACCACTGCCAAGATTAAGCTGATTCGAGGGCGCATTCGTATAGCTCAGGCCCGACAGAAAAGTTACGCCGATGCAGACAGGAGGCACATAGAGCTTGAGGTTGGTGACCAGGTGTTAGTGCCTATGAAGGGGGTGATGAGGTTGGGTAAGAAGGGGAAGCTAGCGCCGAGATATGTGGGACCGTTTTCGATTATCGAGAGGGTGGGACAAGTATCATATAGGCTGGGACTACCGAAGCACTTACAGTGGATTCATGACGTGTTCCACGTGTCATCGCTGAAGAGGTACCAGATGAGAGAGAGGACTTTTTGGCACATTCCATTAGAGGAGATCGACTTGCAGCCAGACATCTCGTACGAGGAGAGACCGGTGGCAATACTTGATCGTAGTGAGCGTAAACTGCGGTCTAAGGTGGTAACCTTGGTTAGAGTTCAGTGGGCACACCACAATGTTGACGAGTCAATGTGGGAGCGGGAGCATAACATGCGCGAGCAGTATCCAGAGTTATTAACTGCGGGTACGTCCCAATTTCGAGGGCAAAATTCATTTGTAAGGGGGAAAGTATGTAAACACCCCGTATTTCTGAGTATTTAAAACTGAATTAATTCCGTTGATTTTAAATTACACGCATGACGTAATTTAATGAAATTATATATTATGTGTTGATTACAATATTAATCGAAGAGAGAATGATTAATGTTTATTGAATATAATTTCTAAGTGAATAGTAAATAATTATTTTTAGGTCATGGCGAGTGACAGTGACGTGATAGTGTTATATCTCAATCGGGTGTCTCGTGTAGACTATTATATGAGGTCGAGATAGGAATTTTTTTTGGGTAACTCGGAGGGTGATTTCGAGGTCACGATAAATTTCGAAAGGGTAGAAATAGTCAGAATAGTATACCCGGGCGTATAGCTTGGGTCTCGGGGTGATTTTAGACATAACCCACACCACGAGAGGGCGTATTCGAGAGTTTGTGGTAGAGAAAACTCCGAAAATATAATAAGTATGTCAGCCCATGGGAGTGTGGGGCTAGGGTTACAACAATCTTGAAAGGGAGGAGGCCACAAGAGAGGAAGAAAAGGGAGTTCTTGGAGGTGCAACACCTTTTCTCTTCACCAAAGTTGCCGGAAATTGTGATCAGAGGGAAAGGAAGGCATCGACATCACCCACAACACAAAATCAGACCTGCTACTGTAAAGGCAAGTGCTTATCTTGCAATTTTTAAAGCATGTTATAATACCCATGTAATGTAGGGTTGAATTTCATGATTTCATCGATTTTTTCTTGGGATTCAGAGGGTGTAATGCATGATTTGGGGTAGGAAATTCATGTAGGATTAATCCCTAAAGATTTATATGATGAAAACTGACATCCATGATGAATTATGTGGAAGAAATCTTGAAATCTCGCTAGACTTGCATGAAGAAACTCATAAACTACGGTTTTATGATTTTTTCAAGATTTAAATCTATTTATGGTTGATTCCTTTGAGATTTGATGTTATAATTACGTTAGAAATTGTTTTTATATGTATACTTAATTTTTGTGAACCTTGTATGGGAGTTTGGGAAGGTTTAATGGAGGATAAAAGGGTAGCAATGGAAGAAATCATAACAGTTAAATGAAGAAGACGAAACTATCAGGTGCGAATCGATTCGGCTTAATCAGCGAATCGTTTCGGCCAGCGAATCGATTCCGGTTCTCGATTGAATCGATTCGGCTGCCCAGATTTGGCCAATTTCTTTATTTTATGCCATAAATTCATAAATAAATTATGGTGAGACTTTTGGAGTATTTTTAAACTACAGAGAGGGAAGTAATGAAATCCACTTGACCTATGGTGGGGTTGAAGTTTACTTAATTGAGAGGAATTAAGGCTAGGAATTATCGGGCGTATGTTTATAGTAAATGAATTCGTGAGATTTTGAACGGGTCACGGAGAGATAAGTGAACATATGATTCTGACCAGTAGGGTATGAGTGTACTAGCTACTGATATTTATTAAGGGTTAACTAGGACCCTTCGGATAGTAAGCAATACTCAGAAATATACAATAAGAGGTTATAATTGTAATTGATAGTACATTGAGTATGCGAGAGATATATACTACGTAAGGACTTATATGATTAGGTTGTGTGTATACCTACTGAATAATATGTGTATATAGGTTGAGTGAATACCCATTGTTGTGATTTTACTATGTGTGTGAACATACCTAAGCTGCCTGCTATCAGGAGGTTTCCGCGCAGAGGGCGATCCCACCTTGATTATTCCAGTGAGGTTTGGATGTATGCCCCAGAACATGGAACTTAGGGCGGCTCACTATGTGCAGTGTATTAGTGGGACCGGCATGTCATTTGGGTACGTTAGGTATGTGCGTATCCTAAAGGCTTAGAACCATGTTCGCCTCCATTGTGTGTTAATTGATTTTGGGTTAGAGGAAACGTGCCGAACCAATAGTCCTTGATTTGGTTCGATAGATACATGAACTTGATAGCAGAGTATACTAGCATCACGAGGGGCCTTTCCAAGAATGCTATAGTTGTATATATAATATGTGTGATAAATATATACAAATGTGATTTATCTACTTATGTATGATAGGAGAACTGACGGATTGTGTATATCTAAAAGTAATTTAAGTAGAGAGACTTAAATAAATGACTCAATAATAATACGAGGGAAAGATATATTATTGCTATTGTGGTAGCGTGTCGTATGTGTAATACGAGGGAGCTAGACATGTTCTGGTTAGTTAGATGCGTTATCTAGTTAAGATGGGTAGCATAGCTAGGTAGGATGCGTTAGGCGTGCACATTAGATGAGAGGTGATGAACTCAAGGCAGTGTACGCGGAACTAACATGTGTATCTAATAACTGTTTTTAAACTGTGATTTAAATACTTGCAAAATATTTTCAAACGGTTTTCTCGGGCTCTGACCCATGTCAAATCTATTTTCCAAAACCTTTTAGGTGTCCAGCCACAGGGACGCCAAGCTTGAGGAATCTTTCCAGGGATGCGTAGCTGCAGCACTTGTGGAGGCTTACAGGAGTTTCTTTAGACGCTTCAGTTTATTCATTCCTAGTTAGTTCTTTCAGTATTTCATTTGGGCATGTCGCCCCTTCAGACTATTCAGTACTTTAATTTATTTATATTTTGTTGAGATTCCGTTTTATTTACTTCAAATTGTAGTTGAATTATTTGTATTAGGAATCGATGGTTTATTCAGTCTTATTTAATTATATATCTGTCGTGTGATTGTTCAGACTAATATTGTGAGGATGGTTTGGTTAATTTATTTTAATTCTGCATGTTGTTAAATAAATGAAAGATAAAATTTGGCACCGGCTTAATTTGACATAGGTGATTAGTAATTAAAAAGATTTTTGACAGTGATGCTAAGAATGAACCAAATGAGATTCCTGTTTGTTTTAATAAAGGACTGGTCACCCGTGGTTAAAATTGGCGGGGTGTCACACACAATTCCTCATAAGAATTGCAATAACTTCTTTAAGGTTATGATTTACTAATATTACAATTCTCACTTAGTTTTCTGTACACGTTATATTAATCTTCTTTTAATAATGGTATAAACTAGCTCCATCTGTTTCCATTCAAAGTTGGTGTACTCCAATCAAATCAAACAATATGGTCACCTAAATCAAATAGCCATTTCAGATATCAATATACCTGAGCTCTGTTGATTCCCGAGTAAAATACTTTTCAGCTGAGTGGTAAATAAAATAGCGAGAAGTATTTTCAGCAATTCAATGCTGTTCACTGTTTTCGTAAAATCACAAAGTTAAATCGTGTAACAAACAAAATTTTTTAACTCTGAATAAGTGAATACTTTTCGCCTAAGGTTAAAAATATTTCACCATGAACCAAACGACCACCCAAAGATATTAACATTAGTTAACTGGTGTGCACAGGAAACATACCATGCTCCAGAAAAGCACTGCATTGCCTTTAGAAGGTTTTACGGAGAGCCCTTTAACCATTTTTCCTCCACAGCTGCATTTACCCGAACCAGCCTGATATCATTAACATATCAAAAGACACACATGCATCTTGAAGAAGTTCAATCATAACAAAACAAAAAGAAAATGAATATCCATGGATAAATGTATAATGATACAATTATGAATAGATTTCAACATAAACAACAAACCATGAAAAAGTGAGGGTGATTCTGAACTCAAAATATTATTAGATTTCCAGTGCTATTTCCTTTAAAAATGACATTTTAATGAATTTCTGAATTTAAATGGTTTTATTTGTGCATCACTAGAAAAAACATGTCTGATGCAACAGTCACTCCTGTAAGACAGTAATTGACCAGGTGATTTTGTCTATAGCTGATTAGTACCATTCTATAAATGTGGGATGAGCTCTAGCTGTTAGATCTAATTTTACTAATATAAATTGATTTTCGCATTCATGATTTACGGCTAAAAATTATATTTTGATTACATACAATTTACACCGCATCCTGATACGACAAATGCTCTTTAAATGCTTTCAATAATAAGTCTATGGCACACCATATGTATGTCCTGATAAAATTTATAATAATTAAAAAAAAAAAACTAAAAAAATGAACGTCAATTTTAAGTATATAAAATTTCACCTAGAAAAAATTGAAATGCAATTACCACAGGAAAGTATGTTTCTCCCCCTTCGACATTATCACTTAAATACATAAGCATTGTTGCTACTCTTTGACCACCCCGCTTCAAGTTAAACTGCAAAAACTCTTTTTAGTACAAGAAAATATAGAGACTAAAATGATATGGAAATGATAAAAGGTAATAATTAAAACAAAGGTAACGTACTTACAGTGTCAGAGAAATAGTCATGGTGGGGTCTGTAAAACTGATATTTTTCATACCTGTGCTTCTGCAGATGTTAGCCTTGATACTTAAACATATTACTCTTGCTGGTTCATATAAAGCATTTGACGAACAAGAAAGAAAGGAACACACCTTAACACTTGAATGAGCTCCCCATTTTCAATTGGTACTTGAGAATACACAGAAATTCGTTTTTCTATGGCCTGATTTTGCAAGAAAAACATGGAAACCCATTATGACCAATTGCACTCACACGCACACATTGTAGGCAAATCCAGAAATTTGAGACAAATAGAGTCAAAGTAAACTTCTTAGTGTACCAACCTGTATCATTGGATATTTTCTCTCTTCAGGGTTCAAAAACATACCAGAGCTAGTCCTAACATCACTCTTGATTCCCTAAATATGAACACACAGCAAGTTATCTTTTATATAGAACATCCTTTATCAAGTGTTGAATATGATTAAACAGATGAAATCTCCACCTCAATATAAGTTTTTTTTAAACAGAGTATTATTAATATAAAGATGAAAGTAAAGAAAGCATTGAGGCTGAGTCCACACATAATACAAAAAGATCATTAATAAATAAAACTCAAATGATAACCAAAAGAACAAGGATTGATTTGTTGGTCCATCAAGAAACAAAAAAAGAAAATGTTGATATAAAAATTAGTTGCCACTGGTGTGGGGAAAAAGGGTCAAGGATTGCGTTTTTTTTTTTTTTTTTAATCAGCAGATCAGGGGGGTATTTTAGTGGTTTAAAATGCAGGAACTGTTAATGTGGTACAGCGTTTGAAAGGGAGTTTTCCGGTTCTCACCCAAGGAGCATCAAGAATGGTGTTTTTCAGGGTTTACGGGCCATGCCAGCACAGGGAAAGGGGCATGGTTCAAAGTATCGGCCGAGTTGACTCGGTATCGGCCGAGTCAACTTGGAATCGGAGGGCACCGATCCGATACCGAGAGACGTTTCAAAAAAACACTGAATCGGCCGAGACAGCCGCGATATCGCCCGAGACAACCGATTCCGAGACGCCTCGCCGCGATATCGGCCGAGACAGCCGCGATATCGGCCGAGACAACCGATTCAAACGATATTGTCATATTTTGTTTTATTTTTTGATAGAACTTTTATCTTTTACCATATTTCTTCGTTGTTGAAAATATATTGTAACATTTACAGAATGGTATTACTTTTTCCAAAGTATTAACATTAATTTTTTAAAACATAAAACTCTTTTTTTTTTAAATGACTCTACTAAAAAAAATATATAAATCTTTTAAAAAGTAGTACTATTTTTTTTTTAAAAATGACTACTAAAACTCTTTTTTCAAAGAAATGTTATTTTTTTATAAAAAATATTCAAATCTTTTACAAAAAATATATAATGTATACATATTTGTAAAAAAATATATATTTTTGTTAAAAAAAAATGTACATTTTTGTAAAAATGTCCTTTTGTACGTTTTTGTAAAAATGTACATTTTTGAAATTTGTTGTAAAAAATGTTCTTTTGTACGTTTTTATAAAAAAGTAAAAAACAATATACATATTTGTTAAAAAATGTTCTTTTGTACGTTTTTGTAAAAATGTAAAAAAATGTACATTGTTGTTAAAAAAATGTACATTTTTGTAACAATGTTCTTTTGTACGTTTTTGTAAAAATGTAAAAAAATATACATTGTTGTTAAAACAAAATGTATATTTTTGTTTTTCAATATTATTATTGGTTTACTATGCAATATTGAACCTGACAACTCTGCCGCGCTTCAGTATAACCAATTCTACAATGCAATGCATATTGAATGATGGGTTTGAATGTATCTCATTGGTCCACATTGTTAATCTTATTTTTTTAAAATTTTCTATATTTTTTCCAAATTTTTTGCGCTCTCTAAATAGCGTATCTTTGCGTATCGCCCGATACCGCGACCGAGTTGAAAATCGGGTGTCCGATACCGAGACTTTGAACCATGGAAAGGGGAGTTTTGGGAAGAATTTACTGGACTATATTGGATGTGCAGTCCAAGATGGTCCGTTCATTTGAGACGGAATATAAAGTAGTGTCAGTAGTAGTAACTTGGCTAACGTGTTGTCTTCAAAAATTAGGGAGGTGTTAATGTGAAACTGATGTAGATAGGGAGAAGTGTGATGTAAATAATAAAGGGGGTAGATTTGTGCTTTTCCTTTTTTTGTCTTTTGTCTTTTACTTATCCTATTTTAGTGCTTAGATATAACAGTTAGGATAGAAGCTTATGGAAGGTTCCATTAGTGTTGTCTGGGATGACACCACATGACAACTCATCTCATGACAACTAGTACCTTTTAGAAACCTATCATATTGCCTATAAATCTAATCATTCCCCGTTAGGAAGATATAAATCTTTGGGTTATTAATAAATTTTCAGATTTGTGCTTGGTGTTTGCATCAAATTGGATTCAGAGCTTGGCAACCATCTCATGTGTGTGTAGGCGTGTCTCCCAATTGCAACTCCATTTATGGATTCAAAACAAGGATTCTGAAATTCTGTTGACAAGCCTAGAAGGAATAACGGTTCAAACGACGGCTGAAATGAAAGAACAATGGGCTGAGATGAAGATCCACAAGCCCTATTCCTATCAAAACTTGAAGAAATTGCTGCAATTCAAACCCTAACCCCAATCTTGAACTCTAATTTCATTGCTCAAGAATTATCCCAAGTCGATTTTGCCTCAAGTGCAATTTCCCGAACCCCTCAAGAACCTCACAAACCTTAATTGCAACAAACAAGAATCATCAAGAATTCAGTTCGCAACCCCGCAAATCATGTTGTCAAAACAAACCAAACCCCTCATAAAGAAAGGGAAGGGGATGAGAAAACCCTCTGATTCGAAACTCAATTCATTCCCTTAGGCTCAATCGAACGGAAAGAAGCACATCAGAATAGAAAATCCCTTCAAATTGCAGCCGCAATCAGGCCTTAGGTCTCAAAGCATGAGAGAGAAAAAGACAGGTAACTCCTCGTCAAGAAGGCTGTAGCCAAACACCTATCCTTGAACGACTTGGCTCTAGCAGATCCTATTGTTCCGGAGAGCTCCGATGAAGGCTAAACTATCAGGAAGGGGACATGGAAAGTCGGATATAGGGTTATGCCTCCCTCAGTTGATCTTTGACCCTGTTGGGCTCAATCTCTAAAATCGGAGAGAGATAAAGCAGAGGCTGACAATGAAAAGAGATAACATCAAGTGTAATACCCTGTATTTTTGAGAAATTAAATAAATGGCTTAGTTAATAATTAAAATGGAATTTGACATTTAAAATGGATTTAATATTTAAATGATAGAATATTAAAAATTGGATTTACAATTATTTGCATTTATTTGAAGTAATGTAATTTGAATTAGTAGCATAATAAGGTAATTTGGCCTTTGTATGAGTAAAGAATCAACTTGGTCTAGTTGGCTTACCTTGTTGGGCTAGGGTACTGTAGAAAGGTTACATGGGGGAATAGAGTGAAACCCCGAGGGCAAAATAATCATTGGTGCATTTACCACGTAATTGATACATTTAATCATGTGGGTAATTAAACAATTGGAATTGAAATAGGCTGCATGAGGGTCACGACCACGGACTTTTGAGCCGCAGCCGCGGGTTTGTGTGCGCAACCGCAGGAAAACCAGACTGCGGGGGTGGCAAGCCTCAGGCCGTTCTGATGGGATCTTTTTTATAACTTGTTTCACACAAAATTCACTCATTTTCACCATCATATCTCATAAACCCACTTCTCTTTAAACCTATGAAACCCTGAAACACTCTCTACCTTTACCCTAAACATCAAATCCTCCATTAACAACTTATAATCAAGAACATAACAAAAAAGATGATGACTCAAGACTGATTTCAATCAACATAATTTTAGATTTGCTCAATTCAAGGAAAGAGAATAATCTACTCCTCTCCTTTTAGACATTCACCTAAATTAATAATGCAGCCTTACATCAGTTACAGATAACTATGTCTTCACACTTTCTATTTAAATTTCTTATATATTGAAATTGGATTATAATTCATATGATTGGTAAAATTTAGCCTTAATTGATAAAATTAATAGCTAATTTAGTGTTAACTTATATAATCCCCATATTAGAATGATATGTCTGTATATTAGCACTTAGTTAATGTTCTATAAAATCTTGTTTGTAATAATTGAGATAATCTCCATATAAGAATCATTTGTTTAGAAAATTGATATAAATCACATGCTAGACTTATAGTCTTAGTTATATGTTGAAAATGCATGAATGAATACCTAATACTTTTGTATAATGGAATGTGATAATTAAATAGCAATGAATTCACATGTTATAGTTTAACTAATGGAAATCCTTATAAATAGGAGACTTGAAGTATGAATTAAGAATATCAATATGTTAATTGTATTATGATATTCACTAGGACTCATATATGTTCTTATTAATGCTTATATTACCAAATCGAAAATTCACAAACTAAAAGGCCTTAGACTTTCCTTATGAATTGGTGGGTTTAGATTGGTAGCTGGAATGATTGTTGAGTAATATGTTGAAATGGAACCTGGATAAAATTATTGAATCCCTAGTTCTACATCATGTGAGTAGGAATTAACTAACTAATTAATTAAGGACGAATTACACCATTTCCCTATGAACATGCTAAAGTAGGAATTCCCATTTTTGTTAATAGTGCTTATGAGATCTAGAATATTGTTGATCATTGTGAATCCCTACGAGGATAATATAGGCGTATAAAAGAAATAATGATTCACTTGGGAGATTATTGCCTAAGATAAATGGAATACTTAGGAATTGAATTGGTTATACCCGTCACGTGAAGTAAGATATGTCTAGTTTGTTTGTAATTTGGATAATGAGCTAATTATAAATCTTGGAATGAGTTAATAATCTTGAACCGTATAAAGAGAATGCTTAAAAGGAGAATAAGTAATTGGGAATACTATATTGGTGAGAGTGAACACCTTATGTGAGCACTACACGTGATGGCAGCCCTCAACCCTTTATGTGGACTGGATTGGATGTGTAGAGAATTTTATGCGTTGCGCCCTATGAGATGGTAGCACTGTGTGTGTGCTGATGATGGTGGAACTAGATATAGTGGTGGTGTTATTATTTGTGCGTCACATGTGATTGTGGGTCCGTGCTGATGATGGCGGGTTTGGATGTGGTAACAATTATTATGCGGGCATACCGCATGATGGAAGCCTTGGTCTTAAGAGACAACACTAAATTCGGTTACGGTTTAATTAATGAAAAGATTAATTAAGTATGGAACTTAAGTATAATTCAAATGAACCGTGAGATCCTTTTTCATATATGTATTATAGGATCAACATTTGTGAAGATATCTTTTACATTTGTTGCTGCTTTGAGTTGCATAGCTTCATTATCATTTTAGGCTCTGACCCAATTATATTGTGGAACATTTTAAGGTGCTCGAGTTGGGCCCAAGGATTATTATTCTTTCTAACTAGCACAGACTTGTCCTTTCCATTGCGAGGCATCACCTTCTGGAGATTCTGATAAGTAGTTTCATTTTGCTCGAGTTTGAGGACATGTACTCTATACAATTTTACTTCTATAGTTGTTAACTTGTGTAGACTTGTGGACTCTTATTATGATTGTGTTAATGTTGGAGACTTTTATTAAATAATGGGACTTTGATGTTGAGACTCTTTATATATCATATTTAAATGGGTGATGAGTCAATTCTACCATTTGAGAATTTTATGAGGTTGTATTCTTTGCTTTGTTACATCATTATTCTATTATTTCGTTACATGCTACGAATGATATTTAATTTGTATAAGAAATTGTATATCCTAATATTTGGACTTGATCAACCAAATATTAAAATATGCGGGTTGATGTTATTACATCAAGAGAAAGAAGAAGAGACAAACAGAGAAGAAGAGGTGAGCAAAACAGTTTGGAAAACCAAGAGCTCATTGTTGAGTGAGGTCGTCGAATTTCTTTGGTCCGTTCAATGAACATGACAACTTGCTCAAAAAGGTTCATAATCCAATGGGTTACATCCCATTGGGAGTATATGGACGACTACTTGGTTATAAGGCTAAGAATGAGCCTGGGAAGTTTGCTTCTCCAACGGAGCCCAACTTAGTTCCTTTTTGAGTGCTAACAATAGTGGGCTAAAATTCTTGAGGTTCCGTACTTCTCTTTTGTTCCAACTTTGAGAAAATTTTAGAGATAAAAATTTTGTGCCCTCCCAAAATTTTAACAATTATTTTTAGGACCCCAAAAAATTTTAGGTTGCAAATTTTTGGAATTTATGCACCTGGCTCCAACCTTCAAGTTTGAGAACGAACTTTTTCAAATGAGGAAAGAGTGACATATATAGTGTGGTGTATTTTGGCTCCCCAGTGGCTTCTCGTTGGTTCACGGTTGTTTTCGGAGAAAAACCGATTTTCTCGATATTTACAAAATTGCCACTTTGAGGAAAAACTATAAATAGAAGCCTATTTTCTGTTTTTTGGGCAGTGCTGTTTTTCAGCAAGAGTGACCATTTTGTGAGTTTTTCAAAGAGAAAAGTGAGTGAGCTTCTTGTTTAAGATTAGTTTTTGTGCTTGGTTGTGAGTGACTTTCTTGGAGAGATAAAAAGTGAGTGTGTAACCTTGTGGTTCCTCCCTTTATCAAACAAAGAAGAAATCCTACCATTGTGGATGTCACCCTTGTTTGGGTGAACCACGTTATATTGTTGTTGTTTATTTGATTTGATTGCTTGTGTGTTCTTGTTATCGTACTTGTTGATTGTTGGTTGGATTCGTTTTGAGTTTGCACACTTGGTTTTCATTAGGAACAAGGTCTTGGGTGTTTTCCGCACACCAAGTGTTTGGTAAAATTCCGAAGTGAGTTTTATGGTCTTGGTGCTTAACATAGGGCTGTTTTAGTGCAACAAGTTGTATCAGAGCTTTGGTTGCTTGGTTTGCTCGGTATTTTGGTTCGGCTTGAATCAATTTGAGTGATATTGGCATAAGTTCTAGAATCATAGTTGTCAAATCGCGAATCGTATCGTGAATCGTTTACCCCCCGAATCGCGAATCGTGAATCGAATCGTGAATCGTATCGGTCGAATCGGAACCAAACGATAAAAACGTAGTAAAACATATGTAAATGGAATTTAACACTATAGAATTGGTAATTAAGTGTAATATGACAAAAAACTAATCGTAGCACATGATAATATACCAAAATACATCACAAAAATTAACCGTAGTACATGTTCTCATTCATTTTAAGCTTAAAAATGTAAAAAACAAAAATATATCATAAAACAGCCTACATATTAATTTAAAACACCCTACATAAAACAAATATATATATATCATAAAGAGCTTATATATTAATTTAATGTAAAAAAATCGCGAAAAAAAAAAGTGAATCGGACCGAATCGGAAGATTCGAATCGTGAATCGCCGATTCGGTCCGATTCTTTAGACATTTGCGATTCTAAGGTTGATTCGAATCGTTTTGGTAGTGAATCGAATCGAATCGTCCGATTCGAATCGCGAATCGGACGATTTTGACAACTATGTCTAGAATTTGTTCCAAATGGCGGAAGAGGTGTCGCGTACTCTCGAATCAACTTCTACCAGCGGAGGCTCTAAGAAGTGGGATCCTAGTTATGGATCCGGAGGCTCAATGAAGTTTGAGATAAAACCTTTTGATGAGAAAATTAATTTTGGCTTGTGGCAAAAAAGGATGCGGGGTGTTCTTGTTCAACAAGGGTTGGTTATAGCATTGTTGGGTATAGAGAAGCGTCCGGTGGATATGACCGAAGCCGAATGGAGCGATATTGATCAAAGGGCGATTTCTTCAATTGAAATGTACATCACGGATGACGTGCTCAATCACGTGATATCGAAAACTACGGCCAAGGGCAGGTGGGATCAATTGGATGAGATTTATTTGGGCAAGTCTTTGTCAAATAAATTGTTTCTAAAGAAGATGCTCTTCAAGTTAGAAATGAAAGAAAGAGGGTGGTGATATGATGAAGCATATAAATGTCTTTAATGCTTTGATCAACGATTTGAACCGGTTGATGTTCAATTTAGCGAGGAGGATCGAGCGTTGTTGTTGCTTGCTTCGTTGCCCGATTCATATGAGTACTTTGTCACCACACTTATGTTTGGGAAGACTACTCTCAAGTTCAATGATGTAATGCAGGACATCATTTCTCACGTGGCCATGAAGAAGAAAAATGGTAGCGGTGGAGGTAGTTCATCTTCTCAAGGTGAAGGCTTGGTAGCCAAGGTTGGTGGTGGTGGACGAAGAGGAAGGTCGAAGTCTAGGGGTGCAATAATCGAGGCTTCCAAAGGTCTCAATCTCGAGACATTAGCACGGTTGAGTCTTTCAAGTGCCATAAAAAGGGTCACTTTAAACAGAATTGTCCGAGTGGAAGAAAGATGATAAGAAAGGAGACGCTACTAAGGATGTGGCCGGTGTTGCTACTTTAGAGGAAGGCGAAGAGATTCTTACTTGTTTTTCTGCCGATTACGTTGATTGTTGGATTCTAGATTCCGGATGTTCATACCACATGTGTCCGAACCGGGAATGATTTGAGGATTACAAGTCCAATACCGGTGGTGAGATTCTCATGGGAAACAATGCTACGTGCAAAGTAGTGGGAATCGGGTCGGTGCACATAAAGATGTGGGATGGGGTTGTCCGAACCTTAAGTGAAGTGAGGCACGTTCCGGCACTTAAAAAGAACTTGATTTCCTTAGGCGCACTCGATTCAAAGGGGTGTGTGATTCAAGCCCAAGGTGGGGCTTTGAAGGTGAAAAGGGGATCGATGGTGATTTTGCGCGGCACAAAGTTACCGAACAATCTTTATAGATTGAAGGGAAATACAGTAGTGGGTGGAGCGGCAGTCTCCACGGAGCCGGAAATCGACGAGCTACAATTGTGGCACATGAGACTTGGTCACATGAGCCAACGGGGCATGGAAGAACTTCATTGACGAAAGTTGTTGAAAGGGGTGCACGGATGCAAGCTCGGTTTCTGCAAGTATTGTGTGATGGGGAAGCAAACTCGAGTGCAATTCACTATATCTACGAACAAGAGCAAAGGGACTCTTGACTATATTCATTCCGACGTGTGTGGGCCTTCGGATGTTGTTTCCATAGGCGGCTTTAGATACTTTGTGACTTTCATAGATGATTATTCACGAAAAGTGTGGGTCTACTACTTGAAGGAAAAATCGGAGGTTTTCGAGAAGTTCAAGGAGTGGAAAGCCATGGTGGAGAATCAAACGGGGAAGAAGGTCAAGTATGTGAGGAGCGACAATGGGGGTGAGTATAGAGATGGTGGTTTTCTCAAGTATTGTAAAGATGCGGGAATCACAAGGCACTTTACTGTTAAGAAGACTCCACAACAAAATGGGATGGCGGAGAGGATGAACCGCACCATTATGGAAAGGGCAAGGTGCATGAGGTTTCATGTCGGGTTGCCGAAATCATTTTGGGCAGCAGCTCTTGATCACGCCGTGTATTTGGTGAATCGGTCACCAAATTCGACTCTTGGTTTGAAGTGTCCGGAGGAAGTATGGTCGGGGCACGAGGTCGACTACTCTACTTTGAGGGTGTTCGGATGTCCGGGGTATGCTCACATTCCTAGTGACGAGAGGACCAAAAATGACCCGAGAACTCACCGGTGTATTTTCCTAGGCTATGGAAAAGGGTTAAAGGGGTTCAAGCTTTGGGATCCGTCTACGAGGAAGCTAGTTGTTAGCCGGGATGTGAGGTTTGACGAGATGTCCATGTTGAAGGCCAAGGAGTTCCTAGAAGTTGCCGATGACGGTGATGTTAGAACCGTCGAGATTCCTTTGGTATTTCCAAGATCATCAACCATCAATAGTGATGGTGCATCTACTAGTGGTTCACGTGATTCTCAACCGAGTGATGACACGATTGAGGTGGAGCCGAATGAGGATGATTTGGGAGAGGAGTCGGTTGAGGTGGAGACACTCAACGGGTGGAGCAAGTGCCATCCATAGCACGTGACCGAGAGCGTAGGGAGATCAAGCCACCATCTAGGCTTGGTTGGGAAGAGGTCAATTACGCTCTCATTTCTAGTGAGGGTGATCCAACGACATACAAAGATGCTATTAATTGTGATGTCAAGGCGAGTTGGATGGGTGCTATGTCGGAAGAGATGGAAGTTCTACGAAAGAACTCTGTGTGGGAGTTAGTTCTTGAACCCAAGGGGCGACACATTGTTGGCTCTAAGTGGGTGTATAGGAAGAAAGAGGCAATTAACAAAATAGAAGAACCGAAGTACAAGGCAAGGCTAGTAGCGAAGGGGTTTTCACAAAAGGAGGGGATTGACTATGATGAGATCTTTTCCCCGGTGGTGAGGCATACTTCGATACGGGTGTTGTTGGCAATGGTTGTTCAATTCGATATGGAATTGGAGCAAATGGATGTGAAAACAGCTTTTCTTCACAGTGATTTGAAGGAGCTTATTTACATGGTGCAACCGGAGGGGTTCAAGGAAGTAGGAAAGGAAGATCATGTGTGCCGGCTTAAGAAGTTATTGTATGGGCTTAAACAGTCGCCACGACAATGGTACCTACGGTTCGATACCTTCATGTTGCGGGTTGGTTACACGAGATGTGATCATGACCATTGTGCATATTTTCGAGTTCTTGAGGATGGTTCGTTTGTTTTGTTAATGCTCTATGTGGATGACATGCTCATTACGTGTCGGACATGTCACGGATAACGGAGATCAAGGTGGAATTGAGCCGGGAGTTTGACATGAAGGATCTTGGTGCAGCGCAAAAGATTCTTGGTATGGAGATTAGACGAGATAGAAAAGTTGGCAAGTTGTGGTTATCTCAGAAAAATTATATTTCGCATGTCATCGGGAAATTTGGCATGTTGGATGCCAAGGCCACTTCTACCCCATTAGCTTCACATTTTGCTTTGTCTGCAAAGCAATGTCCCTCTACGGATGATGAGTTAGAGGAGATGGCTTCAACGCCATATACTTGTGCCGTGGGGTGCCTTATGTATGCTATGGTTTGCAGGAGGCCGGATATCGCCCAAGCCGTGGATGTGGTTAGTAAGTACATGTCGAATCCGGGAAAAGAGCATTGGAAAGCGGTGAAATCGATTCTTCGGTATCTAAAGGGAACCAAGTCTATGGGCATTGTGTTTGAGCGGAAGAAAGGGGCCGAGTTTGTTGCGGGGTACGTGGATTCGGATTATGCGGCAGATCTTGATAAGCGGAGATCTACATCGGGGTATGTATTCACTATTGCTAGCGGGCCGGTATCTTGGAGATCCATGTTACAAGCGACAAGTGCTTTGTCTACTACGGAGGCGGAGTATATGGCACTTACGGAAGCATCAAAGGAGGCGGTTTGGTTAAAGAGTTTGGTGAGTGAATTGGGATGAAGCAAGAGAGTTTGGTTAAAGTGTTCGTCTTCATTGCGATAGTCAAAGTGCTATGCATTTGGCTAAGAATCAAGTGTATCATGCCCACACAAAGCATATTGTGTGCGGTATCATAGAGTTCGGGATTTGGTTAATTCCGGCGAGGTTTTGATTGAGAAGGTGCACACGGATGAGAATGCAACAGATTTCCTCACCAAACCTGTGACTACGGAGAAGTTTAGGCATTGCCTAAAGCTTCTAAATCTCACTTCTTGTTGAAGTTCGAGGAGAGGCTCCTCAGTTAGGTGGAGCCGCATTAAGCTTGGTAGATTTCGGGGTGATCTTCAAGCAGGTTCAATGGTTTTCATTTCGGGGTTTTGGTTGGATCATTCGGATCGCCAAGGTGGAGTTTGTGGTGTATTTTGGCTCTCCGGTGGTTTCTCGTTGGTTCACGGTTGTTTTAGGAGAAAAACGGATTTTTCTCGATATTTACAAAATTGCCACTTTGAGGAAAAATTATAAATAGAAGCCTATTTTCTGTTTTTTGGGCAGTGCTGTTTTTTCCAGCAAGAGTGACCATTTTGTGAGTTTTTCAAAAAGAAAAGTGAGTGAGAGCTTCTTGTTTAAGATTAGTTCTTGTGCTGGGTTGTGAGTGACTTTCTTGGAGAGATAAAGAGTGTGAGTGTGTAACCTTGTGGTTCCTCCATTTATCAAAGAAGAAATCCTACCATTGTGGATGTAACCCTTGTCTGGGTGAACCACGTTATATTGTTGTTGTTTCTTTGCTTTGATTGCTTGTGTGTTCTTGTTATCCTACTTGTTAATTGTTGGTTGGATTCGTTTTGAGTTTGCACGCTTGATTTTCATTAGGAACAAGGTCTTGCGTGTTTTCCGCACACCAAGTGTTTGGTAAAATTCCGAAGTGAGTTTTATGGTCTTGGTGCTTAACATAGGACTGTTTTAGTGCAACATATAGGGGGAAGTTTGATGTAAATATTAAACGAGGGTAGATTTGTACTTTTTTTTTTTATCTTTTGTCTTTTACTTGTCCTATTTTAGTGATCACATATTATGGTTAGGATAGAAGCTTTTTAAAGGTTCCATTATTAGTGTTGTAATGGAGGACACCACATAACAACTCAAACTTAGCAAGCACCTTCTAAAAGTCTCTCCTAATGCCTATAACTATAACCATTCCCCATTGGGAAGATACAAATCTTTGGCTTGTTAATAAATTTTCAGATTTCTGTTTGTGTTATCTCTCTTCTTTGAATCCAATTTTTGTTGTTTGCATGAGAAACAATTTCAAGATAGCAAAGGCATTCATTAAAAGGAGACAAATTTTAATTCTAACTCTTCTGGCTAATAAGATGGTGGAGGACTACCAAGAAAAATTGTGAGATGTAGTTTTTATGATTGATTTTGAAAAGGCCCATGTAGAATGGATTTCTCGATGCATGTGCTCAAGGAAAAAGGATTTAATGAGAGATATTGGATGTGAATTTGGGGATGTTTAAGCTAAGTGACCTTCCCAAATTTTGTTAATGGGAGGCCTAGAAGAAAATTTACGGTGTCTAAGCAAGGAGATCCTTTCCCCACTTTTTTCTCATATTGCCATTTCATTATTTGAGTAGATTGCTGAAAAGGGTAAGTAGGTCTGGATTGATAGGCTTTTTGGTTGCAAAAGAGGAAATCGAACACACTTATAATTTGCGGATGATACCATTGAAAAACTAATGAGGGACTTCTTGTGGGAAGGTAATGAAGAAGGGAAGAAAGATCATTTGAGAAATTTAACATGTGTCAAACATAGAGAAACTTGGGATTTGGAGATCAAGAATTTGGTTAAAAGAAAATAAAGATTTAGAATATGATGTCGTCGGTTCTTAAGACAAAATGATTCAAACTAATAATCATCTTCTACGAGTGCTCATCCCGCCTCACCATAATTAGAGATGGAGACCCTTTTGAACCAAAACGAACTCCTATTTTTGGCTTCGACGGTCTTTATTATTCAAATTCAAAATTTGCACCATGCGCAAGAATGAAGTGATAAACTTTGAATATTAGCAACTTTAGATTTTTCAAAAACAATAAAACGAAAAAATTATGATATAGGACACCGCTAAGGAGATGCTTCTGGGACCACGATAGGCATGGTCCATATCTCATGAACATTACTCTTCCTTAAAAATTGTCTCGTTTGTGATTAGGTAAAAGAACTACTGATGGAAATGATCCTATTTTAAGGTTTTATTAGTCATTTTATTTTATTTTGTATTTTCTTCTATTTTGTTATTGTATTTTCCTTTATTTTGCCTTTCTTTGTATTTAGAGGTAAGGAGTAGTAATGGCATTTTTGTAATTAGGGTCTTAGCTTAGAGCTTAAGCAACTCCTTCCCTTTAAATACTCACTTGTAAGCATCATTTGAGGTAGACTTGAATTTTGGAAATAGAAAGAGTATTTCTCTCTCTAAAGTGGTGTTTAGATATTTGTAGGAGCCTTTTGACGTGTAGTTTACGTCAAATTGGTATCAGAGCGGGTGTCGCTCAACATTGGTGTTTGGTGTATCAGTGTATTTTTGTTGTCAAATTCGTACGCTACAATCAATTGCTCCCAAAAAAATCAAACAACAAAAAGAGATTCAAGAAGTGAGAAAACGCATTCAAGAACTCAACCATCGATTTCAAGACGAGATTCAAGAGTTAAGGCAAGAATTCAACACAAAATTTGATTCCCACCTCCAACTCATCTCATCCAAGATTCAAGCCCCTCAAATCCCTAGCCCACCCAAAACCCTAACCCTAGCTTCCCCTACCCCTTGCCACTACCCCGCTGCCCAGATCCCAAAAAAAAACCTGCCCGACCCAAATCCCTACCCCAAGCCCGAAACCCTAACTGCCCCACCCCAAAAACAGCAGCCCACCACCGCCGACAACACTCTTTACATCCCTAGGGATGTAAACCCTACCCCAGTTGCACACCACCACCCCGCCGCACAAAAAGGCATCTCCCCCACCATCGAAATGCTAACGCCCAACCTCAACAATCCGCCCAACCCCGCCTTCGGCGAAAATCTGCCACTAGGGGCTGCCCCAGGGATTGCCGACTTAGCCGCGGCCCTACCTGTTTTCCCCTGCCCTACTTCCGCTGCTACACGCTACCCCATAACCGCCAAAAAGTCCCCAAACCCCTTCAACCCACCTACTGGCCACTTTTTCTCCCACACACACATGGTTTTTGACCCGGGTGGAAGCTTTTAGGGTTGCTTTGGGTAGAGGAAGAGAGAAGAGAAAAAAAGAAGAAAAAAAACTGTGGGATGGATACCCCTCAAGTATCAGAAATTAATTTTTGGCCCCCACAAGTTTTTGGCACAATTTTCGGAATTTTCTCATGAGTCCCCAATTGTTTTTAACGCTCGAGGACAAGCTTGGTTTTAAGAGGGGGGAGAGTGATGGAAATGGACCTATTTTAGGGTTTTATTAGTCATTTTATTTTCTTTTGTATTTTCTTCTATTTTGTTATTGTATTTTCCTTTATTTTGCCTTTCTTTGTATTTAGAGGTAAGGAGTAGTAATGGCATTTTTGTAATTAGGGTCTTAGCTTAGAGCTTAAGCAACTCCTTCCCTTTAAATACTCACTTGTAAGCATCATTTGAGGTAGACTTGAATTTTGGAAATAGAAAGAGTATTTCTCTCTCTAAAGTGGTGTTTAGATATTTGTAGGAGCCTTTTGACGTGTAGTTTACGTCAACTACATTGGTTTTGGGGAAGATGCCTGGTTGAGAGAAGTTCCCTAAAAAATCTTTATTTATAAGATTGTAGAAAACCTATTTTAATCACAACATGATCACATCTTCATTTGCAGTGCAATAATATTGCATCTTGAAAGCTCAATTTTAAAAGAGATCTTAACATGATCACATCTTCATTTGCAGTGCAATAATATTGCATCTTGAAAGCTCAATTTTAAAAGAGATCTTAACGATCATAAAATCACAGAATTTGTGTCCTTGATGGCAAAATAAAGGGTATTAGATTGTTTTAGGGGCACAAGATGAAGAACGTGGAAATTCAATTTGGGAAGAGAGAGGAGGGGGTGGGGAGGTCTCTTGTGACTAGGCCTGACAAAATGGGTCAAGAAGGACCAAACCACCCATCACCATCCACAAAACAAACCGCCCATACCCATATTTACCTTTGCGGTTGAGAAACGGGTTACCCAAATCATTCTGACGGGTCACCGACGGGTCATTAGTGGGTTATAAACGCACAAGCTAGTTTACTCTCTCCACTCTTTCTCCCTCACAGTCATCGGAATCATTCGTTGTTTGTCTGGCCAAAGGAAGTAGAGAGAGGAGAAAAAGAGGAAAAATGGTTTGGCTTAAACAGCCCGCTACAAAGCCGATTCAAATCCAATCGACAAATTGCATCAAACTGTGTCTGACCCGACCAAAATCAACCCAATCCATTTCTAATCCGCTCACATCCGCCAAATTGTCGGGTCTACTTGTGACACACGTTTCCTCTATTTATTGAATGCATCATAAACTTCACTTTGCTCGCCAATTAAATTCATATGGGCAACACGAATTCTGATTAAAGTTCAATTTTTCTTTTGGATAGTGGCTCATGATACGGCTATGACTATGGTGGCAACACGTAACAAACAAACAACATGATTCTTAAGGAGTTACATGACGGCCATGTGATGATGCATTAAATAGATTCAAAGGGTTGATGACTATCGTATGGACGTATTGACTTCCCCACTTGATTTCTTACAGGCGAGGGGGCCATGTAAATGTATCGCACCCCATTATTGCATTCTTTGTAAGAAAAAAGAGAGAGTGTGAAAGATTCAAGACTTTATGATCATCGAGGCAATTTAACACCCCGTAGTTTTATATAGTTAATATTGATTATTTAATTAGTATTATTATTGCTTGTGTGCAATTGTAGTTGTGTGTGCATGATAATTGTGTGAATTTTTGTAACACTTAAATTACATTTTTCAATTTGGGAAATTAAATTATTTGTGAACGACTCATAAATTGACGTTAATTTTTATGTCTCGAGTTAGTACCGTTGGATCGGGCTCTAGCGGATACAAAGGCCCATAGTGGTGTTTTTTTAGTATGACGGATTGGGCCCAAGGGTGGGTAACCCTTTGCGCTGAGTTTAGGAGCACGTAGATACTGCTAGGCCCATAAGAGTCCTACGGATTAAGAGATTAAAAGGTTATTTAACCCTCATTAATGACATATTCAAAACATATGATAAACCCTAGCCTAGCAGATAATATTTTGGGAGAGCAAAGCAATCATCAAGAGGAACCTAACAAGCAATTGATCTTCCAATTTCAGACAAGGAATAACTTGCTTTACTACGTATTATATGTAAATTTTTAATGATTAATTGCTACTTTGATTTAAATTGGGTTTCGTCACATGCATGGTTCACAATCTTGATCAAGTTGACTCGGAATTGGTTGAGTTGACTCGGTTTCGCAGCCCACCGTTCCGATACTGAGACCCGAATCAAAGAAGTGCCAAAAAAACAAGCAACTAGAACTGACCCGGCGAGAACTCGGTCCGACTCAAACTGACTCGGCGAGATATCAGCCGAGTCAAAACGGTTTCGGACAAGTCAAAAGCAAACAACAAATTTTACAAAACGCCTATATTTACCTTTTTATTGCCTTAAACCTTCACAAATTAGCGTTTGTTCACAGATCTCTAATGTGCCAGCCATTGCGAACACTTTCTTATCATAAATCTGACAACCATATCAGTTTTATATTAAAACTAATGATAATTACATTCAAGTTTTAAGTATTCAAAATTAAAAACTTGTGTTTTACATTTATGTTTAAAAGTACATTTATGGAAAACAGGTACTAATTTGGAAAAAAAATGGCATTATTTTGTTGAAAAAACTGGTATTAAAGTTTAACAAACTTATTTTAAATAATGGTATTATTTTTTCAAAAGGATTGACATTAAATTTAAAAAAAAAAGAGTTCTTTTTTTAAATTGGTATTATTTTTTTAAATTATCAATATATTGTTGGAATTTTTAAAAAAAAGTGTTACTAATTTTTAAAAATGCTACTAATTTATAAAAAAGGCTACTAAAAGTAAACAGTATTGTACAAAGGAAAAGGAGATGGTTTGGATTAAATAAAAGAGTTTTAATAGTTTTATAGCACAAAAATAAAAAATTTGTACATTTTTAATAAATGACCCTTACTCACTAAAGGGAAATACTTTTACTCACATCCTTACTAAACAATCATTTCTATTTAATATGTCAAAAAAATTGTTTTTCTACCTTAATATTGTTTACAAGTCATTAAATTGTTTTTCTACCTTAATATTGATTTATTATGGAATATTGGATCTGACAAGTCCGACATTTATTAATATAATCAATTAGACAATGCAATGCATATTAATGGATGGCTTGGAACTTATCTGATTGGTCCACATTGTTAATCTTATTTTTTTAAGAATTTCTATATTTTTTAGAATTTTTTGAGCTCCTTAAATAGAGTAACGATGTGTATCGCCCGATACTGCGAACAAGTTGAAAATCGGTGTTCAATACGGGGACCGAGACCGAGACTTTGAATCATGGTCGCATGCTAGGTTAAGATCTCATTTAAAATCATTGATTATATTAGTTTTAATCTTGTTAAATGTTTACAACTGTTTAGATTTGATGTAGGATTGAATTTGGGGAGACGAGATTGAGTCGGGTATGACACTACATTTTTTTATTTTTTTATTTTTCCGAAGGGGATTTGACTAGTCTTTTCAGGGGATATTTAGAGGATAATGGGGGATATATTTGGATTCGGAGTGGTCATTGTTATTATAGGGAGACAGATTGGAGTCATATGTGTAGGAGGGTGGCCGAGGTGGTGAAACTAGGGTACACATGCTAACATAAGGGTTGAGGGTAAATATCTGTTGCATTTCAGGTCTGTCCTGGATTTTAAAAAAAAATAATCATCAATAAAATATGAAAAATAACAATCTTAAAGAAAAATGAATCATCTACAACTTACGTTTTTGGGTTTTTGCGAGAAAAATCGTTTTGGGGTTGTAATACGCGAATTAGTGTTGCTGGTCAAGTGTGACATCTTTAGATATGTAAATGAGAAGTTTTAAGTTGACACACTTAGAACAAAAAGGGCTTCTAAATTTTTAATACCTACGGTAGGCATTATTTTTTTATAACACTTTTCATGTTTTATATACTTTTCCGCAGAACGCCGGTGAATAGCTCTTAATTGTGCTTAAAGGACTTCAATAACTTTTAATATTTTGGGGGGGTCAGTGATTTTTAACCAACTTCTAAGTAGTTTTTCATGAAACTTTATCGCAACCCCCTAGGAAATTTGATTTTGCATTACTTTTGCTTTTGTGTATTGTCAAATTCGAAAAATTTTAACATGAGATAACACAATATATTCTGGTATAACAAGCGTTAACCTACGTTAATTACTTTAACTTTTCTCATGCATGAGGGTGGGCGATATCAACTATTTTGCAGAGTTGGCCCACTTTGTTAAAGTTTAATATTATTAAATTAATGTTTAGTATGCTCGCTGTGTTAGACCCGCTATGTTATATGGGATAGAGTGTTGGGCAACCAAGAAACAATATGTGCAGAAAATGAGTGTGGCGGAGATGTGAATGATAAGATGGATTTGTGGTAAAACTCGAAAGGATAAAATTAGAAATGAACAAATTCGTGAAATGGTAAAAGTCGCTCCTATAGAAGATAAATTGAGAGAAAATCGACTTAGATGGTTTGGACACGTCAAGCGTAGACCAATGGATGCTCCCGTAAGGAAGCGTGATTTAGTTAGTATTGATAGTAACACAAGGGGTAGAGGTAGGCTTAAATTGACTTTGTGGGATATTATAAAAAAGGACATAATATCACGTGGTTTAACCGAAGATATTGCGCTGGACAGAATAGAATGGAAAAAAAGGATTCATGTAGCCCACCCCAAATAATTGGGAAAAGGCTTTGTTGAGTTGAGTATGCCCTACAACACACGGAAAACTACCCTCTTCTCATATAGTGTTGTAGGGATCTACTTGTCTTGTCCCTTAACCAGTGCTAAAGAGATTAAATTAATGAGGAAGTGCTTTATAAAATTATGCTAGTTGAATAAATTTAGCCTGCTCATACCAGTACCTTAGTATTGAGGTAGCGAAGTAATATCTTCTTTTTCAAGCATAGAGTGGAGTGGCGATCGTGCAAGCAAGCGAAATATAATAGGAAAGTCAAAACGATTATGCAAATTGGCCTCTCCCTGTTTTTAGGCCGAAAGCAAGTCCCATGTCTTCCTTCATTTGTCGCTCAAAGTCAGACAGGGAATGAATGTTTACAGTTATTGTACTATGACTTTTCATTTCCTATTCAGGGTTTTGCTTGGAAAATAAAATATTCCATACTAATAGATTCGGTTCTCCATTTGTTAGAACGGTTTCCATTGAGACACTGCACCTATCCTTTTTTATTTTCCAACTGAATTTTCATCTTGGGTGTGTATATTCATGGAACGAAACCGTGTATCTGTTTCAGGTGTAGCCGTCGTTCAATTAGCGACAGGATCGAGATTTGGTTCGTCAAATAGTTTTACTTTTGTTTGTTTCACTTTTGGTATATTTATTTTTGGGTCATGGATAGTTTCTCTGGCCATTGTAAATTTCTTTTTTGTAATATTTGTACTTTATTTCTGCTGTAAATTTGAGGTTTAAGAAATAAAAGAGGAAATAGATTTATTGTATATTTGGAAATTGAACATTTTAAATTAATTGAAGTTCATTGTATGAAATTTTTGGCACTCGGCTTGTATTCATTTTTTCTTCTAATTAAAAAGGGTAATTTTACCAAAATATTTTTAGTAATGTGAAATCTATATTTACGTTATAGTCATTTTTCTCAAAATTTATCTGAAGGATTGTATACTTTTGTTTCACATCCAATATTTGGATGGTCGATTATCCGTTGGAGCTTGTACTTGACGAAATATTTGATGATCCAAAAATTTGGTCGTGAGAATCGGTGTCACAAATTCCTTTGCACATACCCCCTCACACTTCCCATTTGTTTCTCAATGAGAAGTCTAAGGCAAGACTGATGGGAACAAAGGAACGTTGCACACGGATAAAGCACAAAAATGAAAATTCAGTGAGTTATAGAGAAGAGAAAAAAAAATTATAGTGAGATAAAGAGAAATGAATGAGAGGCGGGTGATGCGAAAGAGAACAATGTGTTGATAATGTGAGATTGGAGATTGAAAACATCATGAAGAAGCCTAGTTTTTAAGAGAGAAGCAAAGACCATTTCATAAAAAATAAATAAATAAAACGAAAAGAGAAATAACTTGGCAAGTTCCCCCTCCTGTATGGTATTCCTAATTTCACTCCCGTTTTCTTCTTCCTTAATTCACTGCTCTTTATTTCAACACAATGTTGACTCTTGTAATGACCAAATTTGGTTCCTATTATGGATCAAATAATCAAATAGAATATCATAGGTCTACACAGTTACTACGTGAAATCAGATGAAAATAGTAAGAGAACATCGTAATAATAATCTGTGTTTCATAGTTTACACGAACCTTCCCAGTTTTAGTATCCACAACGGTGGAAATGTGAAGACGGGGCCAGGCAATTTCTCTAAGATAATCACATTCCTACAAAGACGATAATATGGTAAATATAACCTTCAACTTTCACATCATATAAACCTAGCATCAGTCACCAATTTCAAAAATCAAACATATGGAACTCCATATAATCAAGAAAAGAATTGATGTGCATTACAAAACAATTCTAACACGATAATCCATTCAAAGTGCTCATTAATAGGGAAGAGAAAAAGACCTTTTGGATATACCCATTAACTCTTTCATTTCACCCCATTTAGAATTCTTTATACGAGTATTTGTGAAACTAAAATATCCTTTAAAAAAATCTTTCTCCTCACCCCGCCTCTTATGCTCTCAAAGTCTTTGGGAAGTACAGACTTGCGGTCTCTGTGAAGCCTGCCACTCCCCTCCCAAAGGTCACATGTACGTGTCCAATATGTGTTGGACACGACATTTTCTGACACTCTGGGACAACTTTTACACCTCAAGTGTCTTAAGTTTTCTTTTGTTTTTTGAATGCTTGGACTCGGTACATGCTAGAGGACATTTTTTGAGAAATTACAATACAATTACCCACAACAAAAAATTGATTAAAAAATGTATTTTTTGTTTGTTGATATAGGGATGAAAGTAAAATATTTATTAACTATTTGAAAAATGTTAATTTTTTCTTTTAGTAATATATACAAAAATAAGAACAATATTCTACATCTATGTCGCGGGTTCAAGTTTTAGAAGCAGCCTTTCCAAAAATGCAGGTAAGGCTCGTCTACATCTACCTTTCCCAGACCTGCTAAAGCGGGAGCCTTGTGCACTGGGTACGACCTTTTAGTCTACGTATCCCTAACGTGTTTGTGTCCTACTTTTATTAAAATATAGTGGTTGTGTATCAAATGGTATTGTGCCGTGTGTCACGTGTCTATGACATATACTTCATAGCTTATAGTTAACGTGTGGATACCCCGTATTTTTATGAGAATTAACAATTAATTCATTAAAAATAATTTAATTAATTAAATGGCAAATCGAAGTAATTATATAATTGAGATTGAGAATTTATAACCATTTATGAGGATTTAAAGTTAGCACGAGTTACTTTGGCGTTTGAGTTTATTTGGTAAACTAATGAACTTTCATGGGCTAAAGTTTAATTATTATAAAGAGTAAGGTTAATTTGGTAATTATATTAAGTTAGATATTGTTTTGGACTCGTGTGGAATTTTTAGAAAGGTTTGGGGTAGAATGGTGGTACTTGTGCATTTTTTGGGGAACAAGTAGGGTTTTGCAGTCGCGAAGACAAAAATTAGGATTCGCGCCTTAGTCACGTCCGCAGCCTTTAAAACCGCTACCGCGGGTAGTGGGCCGCAACTGCGGTAGTTAGTAACCGCGACCACGAACCTGTGTGAACTGCCCTGGTTGCAGGGCCTACGGGTTGTGAGTTGTTTGAATGCTCTCTTTTATGTTTAATACCTAAATTCTCACATAAACCCTCAATTCTTAGTGTTTTCTCCACGAATAAACCCTACAACCCTACAAACCCTCTCACTAGCAACCTTTTCCCCTTCAATCAAATCAAAGAAATTTTTCAAAGTTTTCAAAGAGGGATTCAAATGAGGTTTCCCCAACATTCAAATGAAGTTTTCAAGAGGAATTCAAGTCTAACTTTTCAAGATTTCACCCCTGTCAATTCAAGACAAGTTTCTAGTACATCTTTTTATGCAAGTTACAAACTACTCCTTTCCTTTTATATATACACATGTTAGTTTCACCTAAACACTAATTGTAGGATGAAAATGTATTAGAAACCCTTAGGGATTTGAGTTATCTTATTGTATTATCTTGTTTAGGTAAAATTGGTTATCCTCGTATCTTATATATTAAGATTATGCCCTAATTAATGTGAGAAATTGGATATTGAACCCTTGGTAGTAAATTGGCATTTAGGGTTTGAGGTTAAGTCTCGGATTTATGTAAATTGAAAGTTTGATGAGTAATTTAGACATATAATTAAGGTGTAATTAAGTATTGAAATGCATAAGCTAAGTAAGGTTGTATTTTTCAATTTATGCGTAGTACCTTTGGTGCTAAATACCTAAGTAATGATATTATAAGCATGTTAATGCATAAATAGTACCTAGTTACGTATGAGAATCCATTTAATGATTATCCCATGTTTATATTCTTGAAATGCAAGTAGAACCTCTTTATTTAATTATGTTCTTGAAATTGAAAATTGGACCTAAATGTATAATAATTCAATGAAACTCCATTACTACACTGTAATACCCCGTATTTTTATGACTTTAATAATTATAGGAGTTATATAATTAATCCGGATTTAAATTAATATTTACTAGCGTGACGTGATGTGAGTTAGTATTTATTGATGGAAATTATGTTGATTATTACTTAGTGAGTAAAGTAAAAATGTGATATGAAGTTATTAAAATTGTCACGAGTGAGCTATAAAGCACGGACTCGACACGTATTTTTCCAAAAACTAGGATACGTATAATATATAATATATGTTAAAATATATAATATATATTTAAATATATATATTAAAGAAATAAAACGGATTTTTTTCCATAAAATAAATTATTAGAGCATTCTTAACATGAAATTAAGAAAATGGATCATATAAAAAAAAATTCAAACGCACTTTAACATTAAAAATCATAAATAAGGCAAAATTATAATCAGATAAGGAAAAAAAATTTAAAAATTATAATAATAATAATAATAATAAATAAAATAAAAAGTGTCCTTTTTATGTGTCCCAACGTGTTGGCAACGTGTCCCAGCGTGTCGGTCAACGTGTCCCAACGTGTCGGAGCGAGTCGCGTGTCGGACTCATGTCAAAGCTGACTCGTGGCTTCCCAGAGAGTGTCGGTGATTCATAGCGAGTGAGTAATACGTTGGTAATAGAAATTAAGTCAGGACGCGTGCGTCAGTCGTGTCGGGACTAATTTAATGAAATAAAAAGTAAATTAATTCTAAGTCGCCCGTATGGTCATTTGGAGTGCGCCAATGTGTCCGGAAGGGTCGAGATAGTCGAAAAAGTGTACCCGGGGGTTTAGTTTGGGTCTCGGGACGATTTTAGGCCTAACCGGCAACCCGAGAGGGCATTTTGGTAATTTTCATTTTGGGACCTTAATTAATGACGAAATTACTAAGGCTATATCAGATGGTGTGTCGAGGAAGTTAGGGTTCTGAGAATCAAAAAGTGAGGAAAACCATAGGAAGAAGAAGGAGAAAGCTTTCCAAGGTGTTCAAAGCCAAGAACCACCCATTTTGCACCTCCACCACCACCAAAGCATAGATCGGAAGAAGATAATCATTCCTATACCACTCAAATTCGTCGGATCAAACCTGCAACCTTAAGGCAAGTCTCTATCTTGCTAATCTTGTGTTGATACAACATCCATGTTAGAATAGGAGAAACAATTATATGTTTTTATGGTGATTTAATGTATTTGGAAGACTAAGAATCACATGTTTGAGTAAAAACCATGCTAGGTTGATATCCTGATTACATGTAGAACATCAATCACGAATTTTAATGATTCTTAGAGGAAGAAATCTGGAAATATTATGTAGTTCTTGAAAGAATATGGTAGACTAGGGTTTGAGACAAAGTCATGAATTGTACCCATTTAATGATGATTCCTTAAGGAGTTAATCAAGATTTTACATTAGAAATTGTTCATACCTGTCATTATAACGTTTATGATGTTTGGTTGGGAGTTTGGGCTGAATTAATAGAGGTTTTAAGGATTAAAGTTGATGAAACCCGAAGGCAAAGAATTGCAGAAACTGGGCCAATATCTGATCAATTGACTCAAAAATGTCGATCGATTGACTGGATCGATCGATCGACTCTTCCCATCGATCGATCGACTCCTCCTGGAATTTGAATCTTGTTTACTTTTAATGTTTAACCCAACTCCAATTTATAAGAACCCTTAGACATAATTTAAGGTAAGGTTCGGGTAGTGCGATTTTATATGAGACTTAACCGTGGGGTCACGAGGGTATAAAATGGGTTATGATTGCGTGTGTGTGTGTGTTAAACTGGAGTTGTGCAAGTTAATGACGACTTAGGACAGCGGGACATATCAAAACAATACACTTTGAGGGACAAGAAGTACTTGGAAACTTGCGGTAAATGAGAATATAAAAGGATGAATTAATTATACGTAGGATTCGGGTGTTACGTGCCATATATGGTTAGAATATGTTATGGGTCGTCGGTATACCTATCTAAATAATGTAAACATATATATGCGTGTATGTATATATATTATATGAATGTCTGTGCTTAATCATACCCGCGCTACTTGCTATCACGGACGTCTCCGTGCCGAGACAGTCTTATTCTGATGTGACCTTTATGGGGAATATGGACTTATACCCTAGAATATAGAACCTTGGTACAACCTATCTGTGAGTGGTAGAGCAGACGGTCCTAAGAGACGTGAGGGTATGTGCTGACCTCTTAGCAACTTGGAACTATGATTCGCCTCCAATTTATGTGTTTTGTGTTAATACAGTTCGGGGGGTGATCCTAACTAGTATTTCTCTTATTTGTACGAGAGGTACAGGGACTGGATAGCAGAGTATGCCTGCACCATAATTTAGTATTGGGGTGCCTTATTAGAATATATATCCTAAGTGATAAATATATATATATATATATACATGTGATTCATCTACTGTGCTTGTAAGTAGATAAAATTGAATAATGATATTAAATAATCTAAGTGTTTGAGAACTTAAGACCGCATTGAGATGTATATAGCTGACTTTGGTAAAATAAAGAACTCAATTCCGTATGAAGTATACTTATGCGATCACGTGAATAAGGATTTACGAGAGGAGACTGGGTTTAGACTAGTTAACTGGGTTAGCATCATCTAGAATAATTTAGTAGTACGCTAGGTGTGCACACTAGATGAGAGGTGAGAATTCCCAAGTGAGGGCAACGTAACTAACATGTTGGAGTATCTTCTAGTAAGCATTTTAAATACTTGCTAAACTGTTTTTAAAACTATAACTATCGGGCTCTAACCCGTTTCTTGTCCATCTCTTCTTTCTCTTGTATATATATATGTATTAACGGTGCCCAGCCACAGGGGCATCAGACTTAGATCGCTGGATTGTTTGACGTGCTGCCGCTAGTGTTGAAGTTGCAGGTCTTTGCATTTAGACGACTACATCCTTGTTATCTCAGCTCTTAACTTAGTCTTGTTAGATAGTGCATGAGTTGCCCGCTCTCAGTTTCCATTTAATTCAGAGAGACATTGTACTTCTTTATTTGTAGTACTCAGTTCTTAGTTGGGATTGTTTTAATTATTACATTGTCCTTAGATTTGAGATATTTTATTTGGGAATGATTAATCTAGCCTGTTTATTTCATTTGGATTGTTTGGTATTCAATATTATGATTGCGTTCATTAAAATGGTGTATGTAGAACAATTCATATTGTTGGGACTTAATTCATGCAATTAAATATTTTGACACTTAGCTTAATTATTTATTAGGTGATAAATAAAGAAATTGTTTTTCGACAGGGATGCTAAGAATGAACCAACCGGATACTTTGTTTTAATTTAATAAAGGACTGATCACCCAGTATTTAATTAGGCGGGGTATCACATACACCTCTAATGTTGTGGAAAATAATTAATCAAGTAGACGAATTAGATGGAGTACGGGATGAACTTGTGGAATTTTTGGTTTATGGTTGTTAATGGCTTGTGTCGATGTGGTTGGATATAGAAATTGGATATTTATTTCATTTAATCTTCTAATATAATTCACCTTAACAAATCTTTAACTAATTATATTGTCTTAATGACTACCCTATCTAAACGAAAGTGTATCGGGGGTTTCCTTGTTTGAATTTCATTTATGAGACGTCCACGCATGGAGTTTGGAGACGGGTAGGAGTGATGACTTTAGAACTCTTAATTAACATCTCTTTATTTATAATGTTGCGTTTTACTAGTAGTCCCACTTTAGACATATTATCCCTTTAGACATTTACGAAATGGTATAACCTATGGCTTTGAAATTTAATTAGAATGCCCGTGAGGAAAATAAGAAATAATGGTGTAACGATAAAGAGGACATTAAGATTGAAACTAGGAACATTAATAAGGAATGAATTAATGAATGTGGATTATGGGTGTGTGCAGAGAGAGAACACCCAGATATGATCAACTTATTGAATACGGTTTTATGAATTTTTTTGTTGAATCACACGGCTTGTGGAATTTCAGCCATGCAAACTACAGATGGCGACGGGATGTGTGATGGGATATTTTGTGCGTCAGACAGTGTTGTGGAGTTCTGGCTCGAGATGACGGGGAGAAGGGGTGCATGTCGGATACGTTGCAATTAATTAATGAAGCTAATGAGTTAATTTTAAATGGACTCTAAAGTTTTGTAACACACGGTGGGTCATTTTAATTGATTAGACAAACTTTGAATTTATCATCTCTATATATCTATTTTTTGAGTTGCGTAGCTTTCGTGACTTGCTAGGGTTTTGATCCATTTTATTTGTGGTAACTTTAAGGTGCTATAGTCGGTCCGCTGCATAGATTTTCTCGCTCTCCAGCTAGCCCACATGTTCTCTATTCTCCTCTTCAGAGATCTAGAGCATCAGAGATCGACGTGAGTCTAATTCCTTTATAGACTATCTTTTATTTTTCAATCATGTGAGTTGTAATTTTTAGATTTAGTTAGCATGTATATTGGATAGCAGGACTAGGGATGTATTATGGAGACTCAGTATTTGCATTTATATTTGGAGTTGGTGTTTAATTGTAGAGCTCTCTCTCCCACTCTATTATAGTGATGATGCATTTTATGAGTTTTATATTGGAGGTTTATCGCATTCCTTTGTTATTAAGTGTTTCATTTGTTTCCTTTCATGCTGAGAAATATATTTAAATTGTTTTCACAAGTTGTATATTTTAATGTTAGGATTTGATCAACCCTAAGGTTAAAATATACGGGTTGTTAAATAACGGCGCAACAACTTACAAAAAATAACATTAATAATTAGTCATAATCCCGGTGATTCATGTGCATGGGTCATTTCAATTCGAATTTATGTGTGCATGATAAGGAAATACGACTTTTAAGTAATTAATTTATAAGACTTATATCTATATATATATACACACACACACACACACACACACACATATATATATATATATAATAAAAGGTTAAAATAACTCAGTCTAATGAATAAATTACGTGTTTAGTGACATATACGGTATCAATGACACTAAAAAAAACACTAACATTGAGACTCTCACAAAAACTTTATTATATTGATTGATTACCCCAAAAAGGTGTACACTATTTATAGAGATAAGAGAAGAATCTACAAAGGGGTCATTCCTTGCCCACGAAGGAATGCTCAAGGAAAATGTGATGTCATGGAAATGGATGACATCACATGGATTAGGACATTTTCTTTACAAAATACCTATTCTATCCCTTTCTAAACCGAATAACTACTAAAAAATGGAAAATAACAAAAGGAAATTACAATATTAAAAATAAGAAAATGCCAAAAGTACAATTCACATCATTCTCCCCCACTTAAAACCAAGCTTGTAATATTGGAAATGCGTGTGAAAAGTTCCCAAAATATGTGCTGAAGAGAGAAGAAAAAATAATTGGGGACAAAAAATAAAATTGCTAAAAGTAAGGAGGGCCGAAAATTTCATCCAAAACTTCCATCAAAATTTGGGCCAAAATAGAATTTCTTCTCCAGTTCTTCAATCTCCAAATCAGCACCAATATGGACCAAGCCTCTTAAAAGATCCATTTAAACTCGAGGCCCAAATCAAAAGAAATATTACACTGAGTCAACAGTAACAAAATAAAACACCAAGCCCATTCCCTCCTTCAGTGAGAGAGAGCAGGAAGTATTAAACGAAGCCCAGCCCGAGGCCCAAACCTTTCTGACAAAAATTAGTGTAGCATCTGGGTTATTTTAGTAATTTAGGTATTTTTTGTCCTTTCATTTTTAGTATTTTTTTCTCGTATCTTATCGCATTTTATTACTTTGTATTATAGGGTTAATGGGATGCCTTCTAGAAGGGGCATTATAGGAAAATAAAGTAAAGTGGGTGCTCCTACGTCATGTGAATCACATAGCCCTAAGCCCACTTCTCTATCTAGGGTATTGATGTCACCCTTCTAGATCCTTCCCATTCCACCTATAAATATCATTTTTTCCCAATTAGTAAAAGCATTCCACATTTCTCCATTTTGAGTATATTTCTTTTTGTTCCACTAACGGCTTAAATTACGTCAATTGGTATCAGAGCGAGGAACGATCCACCCATTGTTATTGTTGTAAAACGCAATCGCAAAAACAAGAAACTAATGACACCAAAGAGGGCCACCCCCAAGCCAAGATGCGTAGTGCCTAAATGGAGGAAGCCTTAGTCGTGCTCACCGAGAAAGTGGAGCTCCTCCTCCAGGACCGCCACATCCACGAGCCCTCTCGTCACTCCGCCTCCGCCCACTAGTGCTCGACTTCAACCACCGTCCAATTGTTGCCTTCCCACCGCCGAACAGCCATTCTGTTAGCTCTGGTCCACCACCACCAACCTCCCCCATGACAACTCGCCCTTCTCCCAGAATTCCACCCCTCCGATCAAAATCCCCTCCCGACTCCAATCCGTCAACCTCTGCTTCTACCTCAAATCTCCGCCATCCCACTTTTTCTGGCACTGATCCGGACCGTCACCCGGACAGACAACCCCACGGACCCAACCTCTCATCTCTGAAAATCCCAGTCGCCCCTTCTGACTAGCTAACCAAACTCTCTCACCATAAACCCTAGTCGATCTACCCTTTTTTCGCAGATTCGGCCTGTCCAAGCCAACCCGCTACAGATCCGACCCAACCTGACTTATTTCCTACCGGCCCATCCCGAAATCAAACCTCTCAACCCGTTCGCCCACTCCAAGCCCCCACACCAGGAAGTCCACTCGACATCCCAACCTCTCATTTTTTACAAGACACCCGCCGCAAAACCCGTTTGGCTCGACCCTTGCCTCGGGTGGCTCGTCCCGATTTTGTTTGGGATGCTCGTATCGCTATCTTTGTCCCCATCGATCCCCAAGACTCCACTCGCGATTATCGACGATGAGTCCAAGAGTGGTTGCACCAACCTCTCACTCTCAATCAATCGTGCGTCCCACTTGGTCATTTTGAAGGTGAGACCTCCACCCAAGCACACTTCTTCACTCTATGGGGATGGGCAAAATCCCCGATGCACGAGGAGTGGCATACCAACACTACCCCTTTTGACTCCCTCAACCCTAAGGTGACACTTTCATGCTGATTGAGGACCAACATTCAGCTATGAGCGTGAGCATTTGATGAATTATTGTCCTTAAATCCTACAAAGGAGCTCGAGGGCCCGATTTATGATGATGCACCTGATCTAGTGGAGCCACCCTCGGTCCATGTGCCCCGACCTCGCGCACAATCCATTTTTGAGGAATTTATTGAGGATGAGGACCCGGTGGATCCGCCACCAGAGAATGAACACCTAGCTCTAGCACTCCGCCTCCTCTCCAAGAGCCTCTAAGGAGAAATTAGGGTGGATGTGCGGCCATTTGATGGGCATTTGGATCCGGACGCCCTCATAGATCGGATTGATGCAATGGACAGTGTTTGATTACAAACGCATCACGGGACGCAAACGTGTTCAGTTGCCCACCACCAAATTTTAGGGATTCACTCGAATTTGGTGGAACAATACGGTGCAGCGTCGGGCGACTTCTTATCTGCCTCTAATCCAAACTTGGGATCAGTTGAAGATGGAGTTGTAAGCCTTCTTTATACCACCGACCTACGAGCGTGACTTCTACACTCGGGTCCCGACACCTCCTCCATCCCCACTTACACAGAGCATTCCAGCTTCTTTGAACTCGGACTCGTCTGGGTAAGACCAAGACTCAGCGGATCAGTCGCTATATTCAGGGACTCCAGCCATATATCCAGCGGGACTTGGGGTTTTAAGAGATAACGTCCTTCTTTAAGAGAGTCGAGTACGCGATCAAAGTTGAGGCCTACCACCGCACTTCTGCAACAACAGCTCCCCAACCCCCATCTACGACCGTACCCTGACCTCGGGCCACGAATGTGCCGCAAATTACTATGAAGTGCTTCAATTGTGGTGCCACTAAGTGCCCCAAGGCATGGAAGCATACCCTGCTTATGACCGATGATTCGAAGCCACCGGACGAGGAGCTAGAGGAGGAGGTCCAGCACCAGGCACTAATTGCCACGATCATTCCCGTTGAGCCCGATTCTAATGGTATTCCTCTTTAGTTCGAGGTGAAACTCTTTTCATGGAGGGGAAAGATGGAAATTAGTGTAGCTTCTGGGTTATTTTAGTAATTTTAGTATTTTGTGTCATTTTATTGTTAGTAGTTTTTCTCTTATTTTATCGCAATTTTATGGCTTTGTATTATAGGGTTAACGGGAAGCATTTTAGAAGGAGCATTATAGAAAAATAATGTTAAGGGGATGCTCCTAAGGCATGTGACATCACGTGGGCCTAGGCCCACTTCACTATATAGGGTATTAATGTCACCCTCTTAGATCCTTCCCATTCCCCCTAAAAATATCCTTTTTCCCAATTATTCTTCTTGTACCATTGACAGCTTAATTTACGTCATTTTCGGACGTAAACTACCCATTAAAAGGCACCTAAAATTATTTAAATACCACTTTAGAGAGAAAAACTCTTGTCTATTTTAAAATCAACGTCTACCTCAAATGAGGCTTACATGGGGGTATTTAAAGGGGAGGAGTAGCTTAGGCTCCAAACTAAGGCCCTAATTACAAAAATGACATTACCACTCCTTACCTTTAAATACTAAAGCAAAACAAATGAAAATACAAATAATAAAAGAAAATAAAATAAAATGACTAATAAAACACGAGGCTCATTTCCATCACTCTCCCCCTCTTAAAACTAAGCTCGTCCTCGAGCGTACAAAATTTGGGGATTCATGGGGAAATTTCAAAAATTGTGCCCGAAAAAAATTGTGGGGACCCAAAACTATTTCTTGAAACTTGAGGAGTGCACATCCCACAATTTTCTTCTTTATTTCTTCTCCTCCTCTTCATCTTCACCCATATCAAACCCTAAAAACTTCCTCCCGGGTCAAAAACCATGTTTGGAGGAGGAAAAATGGGTAGCAGGTGGGTTGAGGGGGTTAGGGGCTGAAATGAAGTCGGATCAGCAAGGGAAGTGTTTGGGAGGTTGGCAGGTGTTTTTGGGGCAGCGGATGGGGATTTTTTTTGGGTCGGGGGTAGTAGGGGGAGTATTGGGGTGGTCGGCGGGTAGGATAGAGGCAGCTGGTTGATAGGAGGGTGGTGGGGTGGTTCTAGGGTCAGAAAACAGGTGGTCGGGTTGCTGTTTGAGGCTGGGATGTGGGTCGGGGGGGTTAGGCATAAGGGGTTAGAGTTTGGAGCTTTTGGGGCTAGGATTTGAAGCGGGGGTGGGGACTTGAGTGGAGGAGGTGCGGTGGGGTTAGGGCAGGGAGTTCGGGAGGGTGGTGAGCTAGGATTTTGAATGGCGGTGGGAGGTTGGATTCTGGAAGAGACGAGTTAAAGAAGGGTTTCAAATTTTTGGTTGAGTTCTTGGGTGAGGGTTAGAGTTTGTTTTTGTTGTTTGATCATGTGCCTCCATTCTTGAATCTCTTCATTGTGTTGTTTGGATCTCTTTGGAGCCATTGATGAGTAGTGTACGATTTGATTAAAAAAAAAATTACACCAAACACCAATGTGTAGCGACACTCTGATACCAATTTGACGTAAACCACCCGTCAAAAGGCTCCTAAAATTATCTAAACACCACTTTAGAGAGAGAAAAACTCTTGTCTATTTCAAAATCAAAGTCTACCTCAAATAAGGCTTACATGGGTGTATTTAAAGGGAAGGAGTAGCCTAGGTTCCAAGCTAAGGCCCTAATTACAAAAATGCCATTACTACTCCTTACATTTAAATACTAAAGCAAAACAAATGAAAATACAAATAATAAAAGAAAAGAAAATACAAAAGAAAATAAAACGACTAATAAAACCCTAAAATAGGGCTCATTTCCATCATTTTCTTTTCTAACTTTTAGGGTCCAAGGAAATCCCAAACAGTAGCCACAAGGAACCAAACACCGACGACATGTTGAACCAAACCAGCAACCCACTTGATCGGAGCCGACAAGATTCACCGACGGGGACCACTAACGGCTCGACTTCCTCCCTCACGACATTTCCTTCTCCTCTCAATCCCATCTCCGACCTCTTTTTCTCTCCATTTTCGTTCTGTTTTATGTCTTAGTTCTCTTTTCTTAGTTCCCATCTCCGACTTCTTCTGTCGATCTCCCCTCTCTCTTGGATCTCAGCTGACGTAGATCATCCTAGATAATATAAGTTTAGAGGTGCAAGACTCTAAATTTATGACTTCATGGTCACCTCCAACTTCTCCCACCTATGTCGGAGTTGGTTGGAACTCTTGGAGGATCGCCGAAATGAGGACGATGACGGATCTTTCTCTAAGGTTTTGATAAAGAGGTTTTAGGTAGGGTAAGGGTTTCGTGGTGGTGGTGGAGCAGTAGCCAGAGAGGGTGGTGGAGGTGGAATAATAGTGACGAAAGCGTGGAATGGTGGTGGTGGTGTGAAATAGCAGCCTTGAGGGACTCGAACTTGACCAAAATCAAGCTGACTTGCTCCTCCAATTGGGTGATGCGAAGCTCGATTACAACTGGTGGAGTGACTAGGAACTGATACCAATTTACGGAAACCGTATCAATGACTCTCAAATAAAACACACTAAAACATAGATTCTCTCAAAATCTCTATTGTATCGATTGATTTTCCCCAAAAGGGGTGTACACTATTTAAAGAGAGAAAAGAAGGATATAGAAAGGGATTATCACTTGCCCACTACAAAATGCTTAGGTCGCATTCATGGATGGCATCCCATGGATACAAATACCTATTATAGCCCTTTCTAAACCGAATAACTACAACTAAAAAATGAAAAATAATAAAGGAAATTACAATATTAAGAAAATGCTAAAAATGTCCAAAGTACATATCACATCATTTAGTGTTTACAACACTAGTACGTTGAATTTCTCGAAAAGACTCGTTGTCAACCACTTCTAAATCCCGTGCATGGCAAAGAATCCCATAGTTGCTCCTAATTATAGAAGCCCAAAGTGAGTTTTACTTGTTAGGGAATCTCCAAAGACACTTACACAAGTGAATTTTAAGATTACTAACTCTCAGACTTACTTTGAATTTAGGTTTAGATTGGTCATTGTTAAGCATCTTGCTAAAGGCCTTACAAAATTATGATGTAATTCAGGACGTGTTGATTACCATTTATAAAAAATAATGGACTCTGGTAGAATCTAAATTAGATGAAGCATATGACCAGAATGTGAGCTCTCTAAAAAGTGGTGTGCCCAGTGTTGTACTGGCATGACAAATGTGGATAATGACCAAGTCATAGACCATAATGCAAAGAACTTAATTCCAACGAGAACTCAGCTTTGAACACACATAAAACACAGTCAATGAATCTATATGCCTGTATATACGAGAATCCATGATCATTTAAAAGATATCCACTCAACAAAATCGTAATTTCTTATATTCAGACGTTTTACTTCTACATATACACTACCATTTTTCCACTTGACACAAACCATACAAATTGGGTAAGCACTACCACAAGACGAAAGTGATAATAAAAAACAAGTTCGTATATATAATGTTTTTCATACCTCCTTACTCAAAAAATTATGGAATAAAATGATCCGCGGTGACCAGCTAATTATTTCAGGTTTGACCTACACAAACAAATTTATAAAATAAAAAACATGGTGAAGCTTCAGCTACACGTTTGGAAGATAATATAACAGCAAAAGGACAAGAATGACAATTTAAAGGAAACAAATTCAAGATTGCATGATTTTATAACGTAGTTCTTCAGAATGATCTTTAAAACAAATGCATAAGAAAGTACAGAATTGTGAATAAAAATCTAAGTATGCCTGATTGGGTAGAGATTAATTATTCGTACCAAGTAACTTCTCAGCGACAGTTTACTACGTTAGTAAGAAATTACAAAAGAGAATATATCAAACGTTCATAATGATTCTTTTATAGTTATGAAATAGCTAAATTGATACTTACATTATGTTTTCAACTCCAGATAAAGGAGAGGTTCCTATGCATTAAGACTATTAGATGTGTACTGAACAGAAAAAGAAAATAACCTTTTATATGGGTATCCAGGCCTTAGATCACCTAACATGTTGGTGAATTAATCCAATTTGCTTTTCTTTCCACCTTTAATGTCCAAAAAATCCCTAATTCTAATTATGTGGCAATTTTCCCATTACCTCGTGTTCCTATCGTTCCAAATCTCAATTAAAATGAAATAGATGACTTCTATCATTTCTTCAAGTTGTTAACGATGTCCAATAATCTCCACCTCATCCGTTACTGAAATTCATATTCTTCTCTAGTGGTAGTTATCGTTGTATTATTCAATTTCTATATGGTAGGACTCCATAACAGATTGTTCTCCCATTTATATATCAAAGGTTCCTCCAAAGCTCATGGGAGGCCTTTTATCAATGACATGCACAAAATGAAATACCATAAGAGAATGATTAATCTTGGATATTAACCTATTCAAAAAAAATAGTAAATACAGCTACATCCGTAACTTTTGAGTTTTTCATTCGTTTTTTCTTTGGTTTAGTTTTTGTTCAATGTGCCTGTCTGTGTTTTGATTTCCAGATGGGGGCATTGCTCTACCTTTGGTCCTTACAGTAAAAGATATTTGGCTTGGCTCAGCTTAGTATAGTTTGGTAGCCGTGGCTCAAGCTCTTGTGATGATGAAAATTAGTCATATGAAGGAGGGGTAGGTAGATAAGAGTGAGATAGGCAAGCATCTTCCTCAATGAGATTCTCCTAGCCATCGTGGATGATTTAGCAAAGAAAAAATGTGGGGATGTATTTACTTGCATTGCTATGGGCTCCGGTTACAATATTCAAGGGTGTTATCACTTCAACAATACAAGGTGGAGGCAATTACATTCGAACAAATGTAACCTGGAACGTGGGTCGCTTTGGTACATGGTACATACATATAGCCAGTACGCAGTATGGTGGGGGTAAGCTTAGTTGGTTAGCTACCGAATTATAGAATGTTTTAATACTCTTACTGAGACTATTTTAGAACCATAAATAGATTAGCAAGAATATACGAATCATAGTTGTCAAATCATGAATCGAATCATAAAATCGGAAACCCTATGAATCGTGAATCGTGAATCGTAAGAATCGGTATAAAATGTAGTAATTAATATATAAATGCACAGCCTACAATGTCTAAATTTAAACATAACAATATAATACCACAATATAATAAATAAAGATTAAACACAATAATATAAAATAATACAATATAATAACTAGAAAAGAAAGCTACCTCACAGCACTAATAACAAGAAGGAAAAAAAAAGTTGCCCCTCTCGAACAAATTCGAACAGGTTCAAGAGAAGAATAAAAGGGATCGCAGCATTAAGAAAAGAGAATAGAGGAAACCGCAGCTTCGAACAGGTTAGAAGAGGAGAAGAAAATTGATCGCAAGTTAAGTTTGTCTCGGTATGTATTTTAGTCGCTCCCTCTTTCGTAAAAGATAACTTTCGTTTGAAGAGGTTCTTTTTTAAGTTTTATGAGGAAAAGCGTTATGTTTTTGGGTTTTTTTTAAAAAGGGAAAAAAACAAGCATGTGTTTTTCGAAGTCTAGGTGAAAAAAGACCAACATCCTCCTGGAAACATGAATCGTACCCGAATCGTGAATCGGTGTGATTCACGATTCAGCCCCCGAATCGGTTGATTCAACCCGATTTTTGGAACCCCTCTGTTTCTATTCCTGATTCGTATCGATTACTATGTGAGTCGAATCGAATAGTACAATTCGAATCTCAAATCGGACGATTTGAATCGCGAATCATACAATTTCCAAAAATATGATATGTATTCCACCAATTTAGAAAGCTTTACTAAAACTCTGTGCGTCTATAATTTATGTCAAATCTTGTGAAACGAGGTGGGTTAGTATCAGGTTGACAACCGACTGTAAAATTTATGTCAAATCTTGTGATGGATTCTCTAATTAAAAGAAGGAACGTAAATAAAAATAACATACATAAAATCAAATTTGGTACGTGGAATTTAGGAACACTAATTGGCAAATGTAAAAAACTTATGGATACCTTAAAACGGAAGAAAATCAACATAGCATACTTGCAAGAAACTACATGGATGGGTGAAAAGGCTAGAGAGATGGGAGAAGGTTATAAATTATTTTACTCAGGAGGGATAGATAATCGTAGAAATGGAGTGGGTATTGTTGTTGATCACTATATGAAAGATAAAGTCGTGAATGTTAAACGACAGGGAGATGGAATAATGAGTATTAAATCGTCTTGGATAAAATAATATTGTATATTATATGTGCTTACACTCCCCAAGGAGCTTTAGATGAAAATGTATAGAAATCATTTTAGGAACTATTGGATGAAGTATTACAACAAATTCCTACGCATGAAAACATATATTTGGCAGGTGACTTAAATGGACATGTGGGAGTAGAACGGGATGGTTATCCAAAGATACATGGAGGTTGTGGTTTTGGTAAGAGAATTGAAGAAGGGGAAACTATCTTAGAATTTGCTAAGGCATATGATCTTGCGTTAACAAACGCATTTTTTTAAAAAATGGAAGAACATTTAATAACATTTAAAAGCGGAGAGAATAAAATTCAAATAGACAATTGCTTAGAAAGAGACTTGTACACATGCAAAGACTGTAAAGTTATACCAGGTGAAATCTTAACAAATCAACATCGTCTATTAGTAATAGATTTAGCAATTAAAGGATTTAAATACCGAAAAGAAAAAATAGGTTATCAAAATATAAAATGGAAGAATTTAAAAGGATGCAAAGAGATTAAATTTAGACAGAAGTTCCAGTTAAGCATGAAGTTGAATTGGAACGACATTGTTAATAACATTTGGTCAAGAATAAAGAATGATATTGAGAAAATAGGTAACCAAGTTTTAGGTGAGACTAAAGGAAAAAGATTAATAAAAAAAAGGCTTGGTGGTGGAATGAGGAGGTGCAAAAGATAATACAAAGGAAACGAGTAAGTTTTAAAGAGTGGCAAAAGAGTAAAAATCAAGAAGATTTAGAAAAATATAAGAAGTAAAAAATATTATTAGAAATGCGCAACAAAAAGCACTAGATAATCTTTATAATAAATTAGGTACCAATGAAGGTGAAAGGGAAATATATAAATTGGCAAAGAATAAAGATAGACTAATAAGGGATATGGGTCCAGTTAAGTGTATTAAAGACATAAATCAAAATATATTAATTAACGATAAAGAAATTCTAGATAGATGGGAAGAGTATTTTCAAGGATTATTGAATGAAGCGTATCCGAAAAAAGATGTCAAGAACATTGAACCGAATATACTGAAAAAGAAATAGATATATTAATAAGGAAAATGGAAAAGAAAAAAGCGGTTAGCCCGAATAAAATACCCATAGAGGTGTGGAGAACCCTTGGAAGTCTAGGGGTAGAATGGTTAACAGGCTTATTTAATAAAATTTTAAGAGAAGGAAACATGCCAGATGAGTGGAGGAAAAGTACCATAATACCTTTCTATAAAAATAAAGGGGATATAAAAAACTGCAGTAATTATAGAGGAACCAAACTGATGAGTCACACTATGAAATTATGGACAAAGGTTATAGAACAGAGATTAAGAAATGAATCAAGTATTTCGGACAATCAATTTGGATTTATGCCAGGGCGATCCACCACGAAAGCTATTTACTTGTTAAGACAGTTAATGGAGAAATGTAGAAGTAAGAATAAAAATTTATAAAAAGGCTTATGATAGAGTACCTAAGGATATAATTTGGTGGGCTTTAAGGAGGAAAAGAATCCCTATGAGTTATATTAAAGTTATTGAAGATATGTATGATAACACAAAGACTAGAGTAAGGACCATATACGGAGAAACTAATGACTTTACGATTAAAGTGGGTTTACATCAAAGATCGGCCTTAAGTCCTTATTTATTTGTCGTAGTTTTGGATGAGATTACTAAGGGCATAAGATGTCCCATGGTGTATGTTGTTTGCGGATGATATAGTTTTAGTAGACACATCAAAGGAAAGCTTAGCGATGAGAGTAGATAATTGGAGAAAAGCATTAAGGACTAAAAATCAGTAGATATAAAACGGAATTAATGAAATGAAAATTTAATAACGAGGCGTCGAGTAATATAATGTTGACAATTGAAGAAAAAGTGATAAACCAAACCGATAAATTTCGTTATCTAGGTTCAATGTTACAAAGTAATGGGGATATTGATGAGGATGTTACGAGTAGGATATCAACTAGTTGGATGAAATGGAGACAAGCGAGTGGGGTGTTATGCGGCCAGCGACCCCAGAGTGTTGGGCGTTAAAGAAAAAACATGAACAAAGTCTCCATGTTAGTGAGATGAGGATGCTCTGGTGGATGATAGGAATTACTAGAAAGGATAAAATTAAAAATCAATACGTGAGAGAAAAGTTAGGAGTAGCTCCCATTAGCGATAAATTAAGAGAAAGTAGACTGAGGTGGTACGGACATGTGTTTCGTAGACCAGTAGATGCCCCTATAACAAAGAGGAAGATTTTTGGAAATAGATGGAAAAAAAAAAAAAGAGGTCGCCCTAAGCTAGCGTGGGAGGAAATTATTAAGAGAGGCGTTAAGGAATTAAACTTGAATGTTAATAATGCATATAATAGATTAGAATGGAAAAGGAGAATCCATGTGGTTGACCCATATGAAGGAATTAAAGCAAGGATAACGATGATGATGATGATAATGATATAAATCATTCTTCTAAACTTTGCTAGGAAGCCTGTTTTTCTACATTTACTTCATCCACAATATCAAAGCTTGCATTATTACTTATAATAAGTAAAAGAGATATAGTGTTAATATTGGGTATATCATGCGAAGATTTTTGTTATAAGATTCGTTTGGACTGTTTGGTCCTTACAGCACTCTAATTTCGCCCATGAAATTACCACAACTCTGATTTTGTCCCATAACCCTTCTTCTAGCCTCTTCTCCTAAGAAATTCTCGCATTCCTTTCAAAACAAATACTACAAAAATTTCTAAACACATCCACAAATGTATTCTTCGCTTCTTTAATCCACCCTTTGAAATTTCAATGAGAAATAGATCCACTTGGCCTTCTAGGTTGAGCACCAATAAGGCCAAGCTCTTTCCACCATATAAAATGAACCACCGAACAATGCAAAAGTAAATGATTAATTGAGTAAGTATCAGTAATACCCCGTAATTTTAACAGATTTATTTAATAATAGAATATATTCAAATATAATGGGTTTAATATAATTATTTAATTTAAGTGCAGGGCTTGTGTGAATGGTTATTTATTTGTAATGTTATTTTTTGTGTTTATACTTGTAGTAATTCTGCATATGTGTTCAAACTTGTGTCATGACCATGTTTAAATATTTTTAAAATTATTCATTTTGACTCTGCGCTATTTTTGGAAAAGTGTGACTGTTAAAATATAGATATAATAATAAAAAAAGGGGAAAATGCAAAACTGACACCGAAGTTTAGGGTAATTATTGATCTTGGACCCGATCTTTTAAAAGTTGCAATGTTAATCGTAATGAGTGTTCTAAAAGGTGCGCCTTGTCGCCGCCTAGGCGCCTCGCCTGGAGCTAGGCAGTAAGAAAGCGGACTAAGTGAAAAAATCGTCGTTATTAAAAAATTTGCGCAATTCTACATCAAAAGTACATAGTAATATAGTTGCAAAGAAATATACAGTCCTACATCAAGTTTGCACACACCCAAGTTTGCACAACGGTTTTTTAACATAGTAAACAAATTATTTTTTAGTTGAATTTTTTCATGTGACATTCAATCATTTCAAGGAACCAACATAAAAAAACTATATGCTCAAAATAACTTTTTTTGCTATTTAAAAAAATCGGTCAAACTTTCACACTTTTAAAGCACTTGGTTAGAACTACCTTCCGCAACTTAGGACCCTATGGCACAATCAATCTCCCTTAAAAACACAACCCTCTGTTGAGTCAATAGAAGTAAAGCGAACTCCTCCTGGCAATATTTCTCATATCATCTCCTGATAAAAAGAGTTCAATGCTTGGGCCTAAGTCGCTCGTGACACAATATCTAGCGTAATGACCGCTACTACTAAGAATACCCTTGTTGCATCAATTGTACGCAAAGTATCCCACTGCTCTGCCCTTAAAGCCTATAGACTAACTAGACGTCTGCTACCACGATCGCCTTCCTCGAATGCTACTTAATGGAGAAGTGATCTTCCTTCACAAACTCCAGCCACCTCCTCTGGCATATATTCAACTCCCACTGAGAACATATACTCTTGTGGCCCGAGAATAACGTGAATCTCTCGCCCAAGAGGTAATGCCTCTAAACACAAAAAGCAAAAAGTGTGGTTGTTAGCCTCATCTTTAACTTCTCGAAAGCCTGCTGGCAATGCTCATCTAAAACACACGGTACCCCCTTCCAAGTGAGGAGGGCAGTGGTCCAACACTCTTTGAGAACCCCTAATCTGTAGTGCCTGGCCAATCCCAAAAAGCTCCCGACTTCAATAGATGTCGTGGTTTATATATGTTTCATCCATGTTAACACCTTGCTTAAGATCCACAGATATCCCAGTCTCCAATACAATCTATCCTCAGATGTTGTGCACGCTCATTGTCGGATCATGCGTAAATCAAAATGTCGTTAGTAAACACAATAACGAACTAGTCCAAGTACGGTCAGAATACACTATTCATTAAATCGATGAACTCGGATGGAGTATTGGTCAACCTAATTGACATGGGCCGAAACCTGTAATATCCATATCGTGTCAGAAAAATTGTCTTCGGGATATCCTCTTCCCGAATTCGCAACTAGTGATAACTGTAAGCGCAAGTCAATTTTTTAAAAAGAGAGATGCTCCCTACAACTAATCAAACAAGTTGTCAATACACGGCTAGTTCCGCATCATGACCGTGTTTAGCTCTCAATAGGGTTGTAAAATGAACCAAGCTACTCGAGTTCGGCACGGGTTCGGGGGGAAAAAAGCTCGTTTGAGACGGCCTTATAAAATAAATGAGCCAAGCTTGAACTAAATTTTAAGCTCGTTATCTTATTGAGCTCGGCTCGGATTCAGCTCGATCACCAAAATCCATATTAGACTAATGTAAAATAACCAAGTTACTCAAACTCAGCTCGTATTTGTTTGATTAGAAGAGCGTTCGAGCTCGGACCATAAGATAAATGAACCAAGCTTAAACATACTTTTAGGCTTGCTTACATTTACAAACCAAGCTTAAGCAACCTTAAGCTCGGCTCAGTTCGCCTCATTTTCACCCATAGCTCCTAATGGTCCACACATAAACGCAATGAACCACTCACCTTTTAACAAAGAGGGCTAGAGTTTTTCCCGGGGTGACGTACTCCTCCAAATAAACTCCTGGTTCAAAAGCCTTAGTATCTGGTCCCACAACTCTCTCATCTCCAACGGATCCAACAAATAAGGTGCCCTCGGCATAAGCCCAGTGCCCGGTGCCAAATTTTGTCGTCGGGTCTTATTTGTAATAGTTATATGGTTTGTTATGTTATATTTAAACAATGTAGGATACGTACGTAATATCTAAAAGTTATTAATATAAATAAAAAGTGATGGGGAGAATGAATGTATTCATTCATTCATTTCCTCTTTTGCTGATTTCTCTCTTCTCTCTCTTCTTCTTCTTCTTCTTCTTCTTCTCATCTCTTCTCTTTTTCTTCCTTTATTATGTAGATTGATTATCTCATAAATCTAACATGGTATCAGAGCGTGGTGTGTGAATTTCTAAGGGAAAAACCCTAGTTTGTGTATAAGGTTCGGAGAGATTCAAAGATGGGAGTTGTTTGCAAGGGTGTTGGGTTAATCACATATGAATTGCGTTACTCCACTATTTTTTTTGTGGTTCGTGAATTAAATATGAATTACTCCGCAGTTTTTTAGGGTTTGTACATAGTTTCAGAGTCTACCATATAAGTTGTTGTTTTGTACTAGAGAGGTAGTTCTCTACACACTTGTTGTTCTATTTTTTAGGAGCGTATAACCCAAAAACCATTTTAAGAACATGTTTGGCTCAGAGGTGAGCTCCAGAGGAGCAGAGTCTTCATTAAGTCTTACTCTAACAATGGGTAGTAACAATGATCATCATCCCGGCTTGGGTATCACCACTGTAAGGCTAGATGGGACCAGTTATATGCAGTGGGCTCAATCAGCGCGTATGCATATCACAGGTAGAAGAATGATTGACCATATTGATGGAACTGTAAGGTACCCGACCAAGAATGATCACAAATTCAAAGAATGGAATGCTGAAAATGCGTTAGTTATGACGTGGTTGTTACAGTCAATGCAGCCACAAATTAGCAAAGGGTTCTTGTTTGTAAAAACGGTCAAAGAGTTATGGGATGCCGTTGAAGAGACCTATTCATCCGTTGGTAATTTTGCTAAGCTGTATGAGCTTCAACAACGGATTACAAAATTCAAGCAAGATGATCTTTCTCTTACCACCTATTACCATACTCCGCGTGGCAAGTGGGAAGAGGTTGACCACTATCAAGACTACATACCAATTTATGCAGCTGATGTTAAATCATTTCCGGTTATGGTAGAACGGAATTGCATTTATGAGTTCTTGGGTGGTCTGCACCCACAGTATGAGTATGCCAGGGTGCAAGTGTTGGGGAGATATCCTGCACCCACTTCTGTTAGGGAAGTTTTTTCCTATTTCCTATATCCAAACTGAGGAAAGCGGGAAGAAAGTAATGAATCTAAAGCCTGAGCCAGAAGTGCCTTTTCTGATAGGTCTGCTCTCACCACCCAATAATGGAACAACCCCCCCCCCCCCCAAAAGAGCGGGAAAGCAAGATGATAAGAGCGGGTTGAAGTGTGACCATTGTGGGTGTACTCGTCATACTCGAGAAACCAGCTGGAATCTCCATGGCCGAACTCCTGCAGCTCAGTCAAAATGCCAGACCTCGATCTACCCCATTTCGTGGTCCATCTGCGACGCATACAACAGTTAATGAGCCTCTGGCACCTACTGGTCATGTCCTTCTCGGGCCACAACAATTCACTGAGAAAGATGTTTCGTATCTCCGACAGATGTTAGCTCAACTTGATTCTCATTACAGTTCTGCCTCTAATTTTGCTCAAACAGGTACTTCTCATTCGGCAAATCATGTTCCACTTCATCTGATGCGCTTCCTTGGATCATTGATTCAGCGCTACTGATCACATGACTGGTATGGCTTTCGATTTCTCCTCCTACGATGTGTGTTCTGGTAGGGATAAGATTAGAGTGGCGAATGGATCCTTCTCCTCCATTGAGGGAAGGGCACAATTTATGTCTTTTCTAATATTACCCTATCATCTGTTATTCATGCTCCAAAGCTTACCAATATTCTTCTCTCTGTCAGTCACATTACCAAAAGCTTGAATTGTAGTGTAACATTTTTTCCGTCACATTGTCTCTTTGGCGACGACGATTGGGAGTGGACGTGAAGACAATGACTTGTATTTGCTAAAAACGAGGCCATCTTATGTTGCAAATCAAACTAGTGTTAGGGATAGTAGTAACAATAAGCATATGTTGATGCGATGGCATAATAGACTAGGACATTTACCTATTCCTGTTTTGAAACGTGTATGTAACACCCCGTATTTTTACGATTTTTATATATTGGATTAATTAAATTAAATATGGAAAATTAATTGATAATTAATCCGGATTAAAATAAATATTAACTAGCGAGATAAAAGTTAGTATTTATTAGTGAGAACTTTATTGAATATTACTAAGCGAATAAAGTAATATATAATTGTGGATATGATTGCGAAGTGATATAAATTGTCGCGAGTGAGAAATACGGCAGTTACAGAAATTAAGTCGGGACGCGCGTGTCAGACATGTCGGGAGTAAATTAATGAAATAAAAGTAAATTATTCATAAGTAATCCGAATGGTCATTTCGAGTGTGCCATTGAGTTCGGAAGGGTCGAGATAGCCAGAAAAGTCTACCCGGGGGTTTAGTTTGGATCCCGAGGCAATTTTAGGCCTAACCGCCATCCCGGGAGGGCATTTTGGTAATTTTATTTTTGGGCATTAATTACCTACGAAATTAGGAGAGGTATTATATCAGTTACGTAAGGGAGATTAGGGTTATCATTCACAAAATCCAAGGGGCGGTTATAGAGGAAGAGGGAGCGCTAATTTTTGGAGTCTAAAGCCAAGAACAACCATCTTGCACCATCGAGACCACCATCGCGTAGATCGGAGAACGTAGAACACAGCCATACCAACTACACCAACAGATCAGACCTTCACTTTTGAGGCAAGTGTTTAAACTTGCTTAATTTAGAGCAAGAATGGAACCCGTGTCAATGTAGGTTCAATTTGAATATGAATATGGTATTTATTTAAAGAAATTGGAGAGTTAAGAGTAACTAATTAGAATCTGGAAATAATTAGGTTGAACTCTTCATGTATGTAGATTAGGAACCACGAATTGAGAATTTATTGTGATGAACGAATCTGAAAATTTTGGTATTCTTTAATGTGAATTTGAAGAACTAGGGTTTAATGAACTAATTTGGGGATTTCGAAATTTATTAAGAGTTATGCATGATTTAATGATCCTAGATTGTTAGAAATCATATAAATATATTAGAACATCGATTAGAATTGTTGGATTGGTGTTTGGGATGATTCTGTAGAGGTTTTAGTATCATAAATGGTGGGAAAACATAGTTTCAAGTGGTAGAGGTCCTGTTCAGACTGAAACGAACCGAACCGATCAAACAGGACCGGATCGGTTCGTTTTTCTGCAAATCTCCTTTCTGTAAAGGTCGAACCGAACCAATCATTCTGAACTGGATCCGTTCGTTTTTCTGGCAAATTTTTTCTACGGTTATATCGTGACTCCTTATGATATGTTAGTAGTATAAAAGTGGGATTAGCTACTGTAAAAGATACTTGGGATTATGAATCGCTTTATACGAGGTACGATAAAGAGAACAATCGTAATTGAATAATATCTGGAGTATAGTGAGAAGTATACCGCATACGAATATGTATTTAGGTTGTGTATACCTACTAATTGGAATAGGTTGCGTGAATACCTATATGATTGATTTACTATGTGTATAACATACCTACGCTACTTGCTATCGCGGGAGGTTATTTAGGAAAGGGGAAAGTCTTATCCTGATGAGCCCAATTGGGGGGCTTTTAGATTTGGTACCTCGGAACATGGAACCTACGTACGGGCTATCTGTGAGAATGATAGTGATGACGATCATATGGATGCGTAGGTATGTGTGTAGCCCATAGACTTGGAACCATGCTCGCCTCCAATATGTGTGATTGGTATTTCGATGGTTCGTGAGTGATTTCGAATCATTAATCCTTACTTAGTACGAGATGTACCGGGACTTGATAGCAGAGTATGCATGCACCGCAGCCGAGTCTAGGGGTGCTGTATTAGTATATATATAATATTGTGATAGTTATGTATATATGCTTGTAATATTATCTACTGTGTGATATTTGTAGATAAAGAAGATGACGAATTCTTAAATGACTTAAGTATGTGAATCCTTAAACAATTTTTGTGAAACTTATACTCGGGATAGTATATATAAGAACAATGCATAGTAATGGTACGGGGGATTACGGGATATTTCTACGGATGATAGAAAGATAGTTTATATCTACAAACTAGCTAGATGAGAATTATGACTAGAGTAGTTTAGCGGTATGTTAGGCGTGCACAATAGTTGAGAGGTGAGAATCTCAAGTGAGTGTTCGAAAAGCTAACATGTGTTTTATATTTACTTTATAGCATCTTTAAATTACTTGCTAAATTGTCTTAAAATCTTTTACACTCGGGCTTTGATCCGTCTCTTGCAAAAACCTAGTTTCTTGTGTATTATTTTAGGTGCCCAGCCACAGGGACACCAAGGTTAGACCATTAAATCTTTTGACGTGCTGCAGCCATTGTGGAAGTTGCAGGTCCTCGCACTTAGACGCCTCCACTTCTATCTTTTCAGTTCTAGCATTTAGACATCTCAATTAGGGAATGTGTCGCCCATTCTCAGTTTATTTATGTCATGTCAGAGGAACATTGTACTTATTTATTTCAGCATTTCCATTTCAGTTGAATTTATTATTATTGGTTTGGATTTTATTTGACTGGGATGATTATTCCAGTTTATTATATTCAGTTGGATGATGTTTTATTCTTTAGTTATTTATGCATGAAAATGGTGAATGTTTTAATGGTTTAAATTAATGGACTTAAAATAATTCAATAAAATGTTTTGACACTAGCTTAATTAATTATTAGGTGGTTAAAACGAAAACTGTTTTTCGACAGTGATGTTAAGAATGAACCAACCGGATATTTTGTTTTAAATTTTATAAAGGACTGGCCACCCAGTACTTAAATGGGCGTAGTGTCACAGTGTAGTCCCTAATTTTTCATCTGTTACAACTTTTGAGCTAAATTGTGAAGCTTGTGTTCTGTCAAAATAATGTCGTATTTCCTATCCTATTAGTCTCCGTTACAGCTTGTTCATTCTGATGTGTGGGGTCTTGAACCAATACTTCATTACTTGGTTTAAGATACTTTGTTGTGTTTGTTAATGGCTTTAGTCGTTATACTTGGCTTTATCTTATGAAAACTAAAAGTGAAGTTCATTATATTTTTCAAACATTTCATGAGATTGTGTGTACTCAGTTTGGGTGTCCCCTTAAGATCCTTCGATCTGATAATGGAGGGGAATTTATGTATGGTGGCCTTGCCTCCTTTTTTGCTGATAATGGGATTGTCCATCAAACATCATGTGTTGATACCCCACAACAAAATGGTGTAGCTGAAAGAAAACATTGTCATATTACAAAAGTGTGTTGTTCCCTTCTCATAGGTATGCGGGTACCTAAATCATATTGGGTTAATGCAACGTTAACCGCAAAGTAATTTATCAATCGCATGCACCTCTCGAATTCTCGACTATCAATCACCGGTCTCTATTTTACACCCTCACTCCCCTTTGTTCACTACTCCTCCCAAAGTGTTTGGTTGTGTTTGTTATGTTCACATACATCATCGTAATGATAAAATGGATCCAAAGGCAGTCCGGTGTGGGTTTCTTGGGTATTTTGCCACTCAAAAGGGGTATCGGTGTAATAATCCTACTACTCGTCGTCGGTTTGTCTCCATGGATGTCACATTTTTTGAGTCGGTTCCCTTTTTTTCCCTTACTGCTCAGGATTCTCTATAGGGGGGAGATTATAAGTATAGAGAACCCATGTCCCATTCCATTACCCGCTCCTACAAGGGGGAGTTTCCTAATCAGGGGGAGCCTATGCCTACTCAGGGTAGCCTATGCCTATTACTACTGACACTAATCATTTGCAATAGGCAAGGGAGATATTTGTATATACTAGAAGAGAAAAACAAGGCATTGTCTCACCCCCCCCCCCTGGACCAAGAAGTCTCCTTCGATCCAGGTAATCCCTCACTCGATCTTGATGTCCTTATTTCTTTTCGTAAGGGTGTTCGTGATTGTAAACATCCTATATCTCAGTTTGTATCCTATGATGCCTTATCTCCTACATATCGTGCTTTCACTTCTTCTGTATCGTCTGTTTCTATTCCTTCTAATGTTTCAGATGCCCTTAATCACAACCAATGGAAGGAAGCCATGTTTAAGGAAATGAAGGCCCTTGAGAAGAAGAATACCTGGGATATTGTTCCATTGCTCAAAGGAAATAAACAAGTAGGTTGCAAATGGGTATATACAGTTGATTTTCACGCTGATGGAAAAATTGAGAGATATAAAGCACGGTTAGTTGCAAAGGGCTTCACTCAGACATATGCGATTGGTTATCAAGAGACGTTTGCTCCGGTTGCCAAGATGAATTCCATACGAGTTCTTCTATCCTTGGCAACTAATTTGTCTGGGCCTTTACATCAGTTGGATGTAAAGAATGCCTTTTTTCGTGGCGATTTGGAGGAAGAAGTGTATATGATGATGCCTCCTGGTTTCAAGCTGGCTGATGGATAGAATTTAGTGTGCAAACTAAATAAGGCCTTATATGGGCTTAAGCAATCTCCACATGCTTGGTTTGAGAGATTCAGCACTGTTGTGAAGAGAGTAGGGTACACACAGAGTCAGGCGGATCATACACTCTTCATCAAAAGGCACCAAAATTGCATCACTGCCCTTATTGTCTATGTTGATGATATTGTTATCACCGGAGATGATCCGAAAGAGATACAAGCAATGAAGACATTCTTAGGAGTAGTGTTTGAGGTTAAAGACCTCGGATTATTGAGATACTTCCTTGACATCGAAGTGTGCAGATCTAAGAAAGGAGTGTTCATTTCTCAATGAAAGTATGCGTTAGATATGTTGGCTGACGACGTTTTGGTAAGAGAATTGGGCTATCATGTGGTCACCCTGACGAGGTTTTGGAACTTGCTCCGCAAGCGGTTACGATGGCAAGTGTATAACACTTCCCCTCAAATCACTCATTAGGTAAATACTAAGAAAGTCTCAAACCTAATGGTGCCTAACTCCCGACCGAACTAAACACCATGCGTGAGACATTTCACGAATTAAATCCAAATAAGAAACCCCCCTGATACACTTCGGTTTAGTCGGGGTGTTCGTCAAAATCAATGGCACGAAACCTCCTAAGCGGTTATTGTGATTAAGAGTAAAATCCTAGGCAGTATAGCTCTAAGTTGTTAAATTGATAATTGACTATTGATGAGTTGTCAGTTCATATAACATTGGTATGTCATTTTATGATTTGAGATGTTGGACATATGTTATGTCAGTTTGATTGAGATGCGACTTATGTTGTGTTAATTTAGTTGTATATTGACTCGACAGATATTCTCATAATTGACGAACTCATAATAATTCATTCAGTTAAATATTTAAGTGAACCAGTATTATGGGCGGCGTTCGGTTAGACTCTAGGTATCGGGGGTTCCCTTGTTTGGATTACTCCCTCGGCATCGGGTCCCCCCAATTGAGGTTCTTATAATACCGAGTCATAATTTAATTAATTAATAATTAAGATTTAAACTTAGCTGTGCGTACTAGTTATTAATTTAACATGATAATTGACATGTTGAATATGTTCATTTTTTAGTTGGTTCTTTTGAATGGTCTTGGGTTTAAAATAGTGGAATATTGGTCAGTTGGGTTAGTATATGGGTCAGGCCAAGTTTTAGGCCATTTGAGGCTTGTTTTGTGCCTTTTTAGTTGGGCTTAAGCCTAATGTTGGGTTTGCTTATTATATTAGCCTGATGTGAATCGAGGGCATCATTGTCTTTTGGGTATATTAGTAGTTTGATTCTTTTTGTTATTTTTTTTATTTTTATTAATTTTGTTTTGTTGTTTATTTATAAGTTTGGACATAGGTGAGCACGAACGGGTATTAGGCTTATTTGTAAAGTGGGAGTCCCACATTGGTTAGAGAACCATTTAGTGCTCCCTTTCCTCACTTATAAATAGACCCCTTGTAGCCTCATTTAAGGGGGACCTTGATTTTGAATATAGAAAAGAGTATTCTCTCTCTAAAGTGTGTCAGATATTTTAGGAGCCTTTTGACGAGTGGATTACGTCAAATTGGTATAAGAGAGGGTGAAGCTCTACATTGGTGCTAGTGTATGAATTTTTTTTTCTTTTTTTAAAAAAAATCGTTCTCTACTCTCCAATGGCTCCCAAAAAATCCAAGCATCAACAAGAGGAGATTAATCAAGACTTACGGGAACAAATCGCGGAATTAGCAAGAACACAACAAACCCAGTTTGAAACCCTTATGCAACAAATTGCCAAATTGCAAAACCCTAACCCTAGCCTACCCCACCAATCCCTAACCCTACCTGCTACCCCCACCCACCCCAGCAGCCCCCTACCCCCGCCGACTACCCCTGCAGCCCCCACGCCCTAGCAGACCCTTTCCCCAAACCCCCTAGACCCCCAAACCCTTCCCACCCTCGGCCTGAGCAACTCCCCTGCTGCTACCAACCTAATCCTTAACCCACCTGCACCCAAATAGCCCCCAAAACCACCCTTCGGGCCAGTCGACCTGCTCGCCACTCAGCTCCGACCACCCAACCTTGTTTCCGACACTGTTCCACACCCCACGACCAACGAAAAACCCCCAAACCTTGGTCGATCCGCACCATTCCGACCCTAAAAACCCATCCACCGACCTCAACCCGAACCCGGAATGCTCCCACTCTCATCCTTGCCCTAACCGGCCTCCATTTAAGCCCCCTAAACCCTTCAGCACACCCGTTGACCACTTTCCCTCTACCACCCATATGGTTTTTGACCTGGGAGCAGAAATCTAGGGTTTATTTGGGTGAAGATAAAGAGACGAAGAAATAAAGAAGAAAATTGCGGGATGGGTACCTTCAAGGTTTCAGAAATTTTATTTTTGGTCCCCCACAAGTTTTGGTACCCTTATTTTCGAATTTACTCATGAATCCCCAAAAAAAAAAATTTAACGCTCAAGAACGAGATTGATTTTAAGCGAGGGAGATTGATGTGAATCGAGGGCATCATTGTCTTTTCGGTATATTAGTAGTTTTATTTTCTTTTTGTTATTTTTCTTTATTTATATTAATTTTGTTTTGTTGTTTATTTGTAAGTTTGGACATAGGTAAGCACAAATGGGTATTACGCTTATTTGTAAAGTGGGAGTCCCACATTGGTTAGAGAACCATTTAGTGCTCCCCTTCACCACTTATAAATAGACCCCTTGTATGCTCATTTGAGGGGGACCTTGATTTTCAATATAGAAAAGAGTTCTCTCTCTAAAGTGTGTTAGATATTTTAGGAGCCTTTTGACGAGTGGATTACGTCATAGCCAATTAGCTTAACGTAAAACACTCACCAACATGTTGAGAGGAGCCCTAGTTGCTAAGGAGGAAGAGGAGGAAAATTGGGGGATTTGTATAAGGACAAATGTAACACCCCGTATTTTTGTGCATTTCATATTTAATTAATTCGGGAATTCAAAATTACTTGTGTGTCGTAATTTTAATTGAATTAATTATGGCAATATATATGTAAATATTAATCGGGGACTGAATGGTTAATATTTAAGGAAATTTATTTACCAAGTGAATAGTAATAATTTATTTACGTCATTTCGGTATTAATGACGGGATATGCACTTATCTCAGCTGGGAGTCCGTATAGACTAAATTGGGTGTGATAAGGATTTTTATAAACTAATTCGGATGCCAATTCTGAGTGTACGGTTGAGTCCGGATGGGCCGAGATAGTCGGAAAAATGTACCCGGGGGTAGTAAACGGGTCACTGGACGTTTTTAGGCATAGTCGGGCCCACACGGGGACATTTGGGTCACTTGGGCTTGGCCCATTAGGCAAAAAACGGGATTTAGCCTAATTAAGCAATTATAAGAAATAAGGGAACGGCTGAATTGAGTTTAGAGAAAGACTTAGTGGATTAGAAAACCCTAATAGCAGTTAAAGGCAAATTTGGGGATCAAAGGAGAACCAAAACAAAGGGGCCATCATCAACCTTGGGCATTCACAACTCCAAAATCAGACTCTACGAACCCTAAGGCAAGTGATCAACTTGCTGTAGCACTTAAATTGTATTTCAATTCATATTCAAGTGATGTGAGTAATCAAAGAAATTCGTTTTGGGATTTAAAGGGTATAAACATCGGGTTTTGTAAACCACGAATCTGATTTCTAGATTGAGTAGAAATTCATGTATAATCTGAGATTTGTATATGTATCTGGTAAGATGTGTAAACCCGGATGAATTAGAAACGAATTTGAGATAAGGAATTGATGTTTAAATGGGTTAAAGATTAAATTGAATTTTTCCCCAACTTTGTGAAAACAGTAGAGAGAGTAAATTAATTGATGTTTTTGGACTTTATGGGGGTTCCTTATAAGGTTTTTGGTATTTATTGTCGATGGGAAGGCTTGGTTTTGGTTTTTACTGTAGAAGAAGTTAAGGTTTGGAGATATTCGTCCACGGCTGAAACAGACTACTCGGAGGAGACGATGACCTGTTCGATCGATCGATCGAGGGTCGGGGGTCAATCGATCGAAGGTCGGCAAATTCTGGCAGTTCGGCCAGTTTGTTTATATAAGGGTAAATTAAATAAAAATCTTTCCATGCCTTATGTAATAAGAAATAAATATGGAGTTACAAACTAATTAATTGTGAGGGAAATTAATTGGGACTTGGGAGAAATTTAGGTGTGGCACACTATGATTAAATTGTGAGAGTAATATTTCCAAAATGGTTACAGATGGATTTAGTGGGTAAGTCCTGGGTTATTGGTTGAGCAATACCAAGACGTTAAATTTATTTAGGTAAAAGCTAAATTATTTAGAGTCGGGAATTTAGACTCGGGTGCTGTTTTTATTTCGGGCCACAAGAGTAAGTCCGAATATATTGGTTGGGGCGACACCAAAAGTAATTAATGTGCAAATTAATTAATAATTATAGTTGGACCATAAACTCATAATAATTTGAATAGGCTTGTGTCACGGACTTAGTACACGGTGTAGCCGGGATGTTTATATTTATATATATGCGGTGTGTGATAGTATATATATATGGTGTGTACATTAATATCAGTGGTTAGATATTATTATATACTCTAGTGCTATAGGGGGAGGTTGCGCGTAGTGGATGAATTCCCTAGCTTGGGGAGTAGGGTGAGTATATTCCCAGGTCATAGCGTCCATTATATGGGTGAGGGGCATCTCACTTTCAGGGAAGGAATATGACCGCCTCCAATTGTATGTATTAACCAAGTTAGTGAGCAATTTTGACTTGGGGTAACTAGGTTATGTGAATATACCTAGTGGGATAGCACTTCAGAGAATTTATATCCTGTGAGTATTTACTCAGGTGGATGCTATTATTAAATGTATTTCAGTATGTTTGTGAATGCTGTAATATGACTATAAGTATATAATTAGGTAATTAATTATATACGGGCTAATTAATACAAAGCATGAGTTGTATTATATGTATAACAAGTTTGGAAGTTATATGAATTTAAAAAAAAAGGAAGTGATTAATTAAGTTGATGTTGCTAATAACTTAAAAATCATAATCATGGCACACTCGGTTAGAGTAGGGTGGGTGCCAAGAGGTTTTATTAATTATCTAGTCATGAGATAAATAACTAGGTGAATTAATTAAGGCGTTCGTAGTGCACATTAGAGGAGGGGTGAGGAAGTCCTCAAGAGAGTGCGGCACTAACTAAAATATGGAGAGCATGCATATTTATTTATTACTGCAAGTTAATCATTTGCTAAATGTTTTTCAAATGTTTTGGGTACTAACCCTTGCTATAAAAACTTTTAAAAACCTTTTAGGTGTCCAGCCACAGGGACGCCAGGCTGGACTAAATTTCAGGGATCCGTTGCTGCAGCATATGTGGATGTTGCGGGAGGTTGATAGACGCCTCATTCTTTCATTCCTAGTATAGAAACTTCTTATTAGTTATTCGAGCATGTTGTTCACAGATTATTTATTATTTGTCAGACCTGTTGGGTTTCATTTCTTGTCTTTACTTTCGTTGGATTTTTGAACCGATCGTTTATTCGGCCAGTTAATTAATTGTGAATGGTTGTTTCAGTTAACTGTGATTGTTATATTATTTTATTTCCGCATGAGATTTTCATTTAAATTAATGAAAGATAAAACTTGACTCCGGTCTATTTCTCACTTAGGTGGTTAGTAATTAAAAAAGCGACAGTGATGCTAAGAATGAACCAACTGAGGAACTTGTTTTAACTTAATTTAGGACTGATCACCCAGGGTTAATTAGGCGGGGTGTCACAGATGGTATCAGAGCATCAGGTTCTAGTGTCCTTAGAATCTGTGCGGCTTACTACGTTTCAGCGTAGCGTTCGGTTGTTATAGAGCCTTATTATTAGGGCTGTTGATTCATTTTCGCTTGTGAGATATAGTATTTCTGCTATTAGTTTTTGTATAAATTGTGTACTTATACAATTTGCTCTATTTTCAGATGCCACCGAAGAGGCAAAGAGCAGAGAGGGGTGAGGCTAGAGATGAGCTCAGGGAGGCTCAACAGGAGCCACAGGTACCGCCACCACCACCACCACCCGAGTTGATCTCCACTACGCAGTGATAGTGGCTCAGACAGTCGAGACAGCGATGCGGGCTATGGCAGCTCATTTCCCACAGCCCCAGGCACCACCTCCAGTGGCACCAGCAGCTCAGGCTCCAGTGGGGCCACCGTCTTGGCAGCGAGTTAGGGAGACCTTTCAGAAGGGTCACCCACCCGAGTTTCGAGGTAGCACCGATGTAGTAGAGACTTGTGATTGGAAGAAGAATATTCGGCGCCATCTGCGCATGCTAAAGTGTACCGATGTGCGGAAAACAGATGCTTGCTACCTTTCGTCTATCGTGGGCAGCCTTACAGTGGTGGGAGTCAGTTACCACCGTGGAGGAGCGGGATTTGATGACAATAGCAAAATTCTGGGTGCGGTTCGACCGCAAATACTTCCCTCCAGCGGTAGAGGCTGAAATGAGGAAGAAGTTCAGTGAGTTAGTACAGGGTGAGCGGTCAGCGGAAGACTATGAGGAAGAGTTCACCCGTTTGTCAAACTTTGTGCCAAATGAGGTGAGAGATGAGGAGCGAAAGAAATCGAGGTTTATGGATGGCTTAGCCTGGCGGATCAAGCAGCATTTGATTGGGAATCCGGCGTTAGTGACTTATATAGATGTTGTTAATGCCGCACTGTTACATTGCCAGGATCATCGCTTCCATGCGAAGGGGAGCAAGAAAGTAGGGGAGCCGAGCCAACAGGGCAAGGCAGTTACTAGTGGTGACACGAGTGGTACTCAGCAGCAGGTTGGCAGTCAGCAGGGGAAGCAAGCTAAGAAATTTAGGCCTAGAGGGTTCGGACCGAGAGGACAGGGGTTCAGGCAGGGGCAGCCGGGCCCAAATCAGCAGCAGCAGGTTCCTCAAGGCCGTCAGGGCCAGGAGAACAATGGGGGAGGCCAGCAGGGCCAACCACGTCGGGGCCAACGACAAAGGGACGGTCAGAAACGCTGTTTTATCTGTGGCCAGCCAGGACACTTCAAGAGGGAGTGCCCGCAGAGGGGCAGAGGTCATCAACAGGGTGCCCAACAGGGGCAGATGCCGCCGGAAGCACCAGCTCCACCCGCCCCACAGCAGCAGGGGCAAATGCACTACGAGCATGTGTATAACGTCCGAGATGTTCCCAATCCTCCAGCACAGCAGGCGCCGCCAGCAGGTGAGGGTATGTTTCTCATCCATGGTCATGAGGGTAGTATACTTTTTGACACAGGAGCATCACATTCATTCATTAAATCAAATTTTGCTAAGCAAGCCGAGTTATTAGAGACCGCGGGTAGTCTACGTATGTGTGTAGAGTCGCCAGTAGGCAGCGGGGCTTCGATTCGCTCGATTTATAGGGGAGTGGACATTTTAATTGGGAGGCTTAGTTTAGCAGCAAACCTTTTAGTATTAGACATGGAGGGGTACGATGTCATCCTGGGTATGGATTGGTTGGCAGGATATCGGGCGACCGTAGATTGTTACGAGAGGACAATCATGTTCTCCATTCCGGGACAGGAGATGTTCCTAATAGCGATGCCGTTACCTGAGGGAGGGTCGCGCACACACTTGTATTACATCGAGGAGGAAACCTCACAGGAGGTGGTGGTTCCGTTGGACTCAATCCCAGTAGTGAGGGACTTCGAGGATGTGTTCCAGGAGATACCAGGGTTACCACCCAGCAGAGAAATCGAGGTTGTTATCGACTTAGCACCAGGGACGAGGCCGATTGCTCGGGCACCTTATCGTATGGCTCCTTCAGAGATGCGTGAATTGAGGGAACAGATTCAGCAGCTCCTGGGTCAGGGTTTCATTCGGGGGAGTACATCGCCGTGGGGTGCACCGGTGTTATTTGTAAAGAAGCGAGATGGTTCACTCCGCTTGTGCGTGGATTATAGGGAGCTGAACAAGGTGACGATACGGAATAAGTATTCGTTGCCTAGGATTGATAATTTTTTTACCAATTGAGAGGGGCGTCTTACTTCTCCAAGGTCGACTTGAGGTTAGGGTATTATCAACTGCGGATTCGAGAGGAGGATGTTCCTAAGACCGCTTTCCTGTCGCGGTATAGATCATATGAGTTCAGGGTGATGCCATTCGGGCTCACCAATGCACCAGCAGTGTTCATGGATCTCATGAACAGGGTTTTTAGGGAGTATCTCGATCGGTTTGTCATCGTGTTCATTGATGACATCCTGATCTACTCGCGCACCGAGGAGGAGCACGCAGAGCATCTGCGTATGGTTCTATAGACACTGAGGGATCATCAGCTCTATGCCAAATTTAGGAAGTGTGGATTTTGGCTGCGGGAGGTACAGTTTCTTGGCCACGTGGTGTCAGACCGGGGTATCGCGGTAGAGCCGAGTAAGGTGTCAGCGGTGAGGGAGTGGGGACAGCCCACGACACCGATCGAGATGCTCAGTTTTCTGGGTTTGGCCGGTTATTACAGGCCGTTCATTAAGGGATTCTCAAAGATTGCGGGCGCTTTGACGAATCTGACTCGGAAACGGGTACCTTTCACTTGGAGTGATCATTGTCAATTAGCTTTCGACGAGCTGAAGGACAAGTTGATATCTGCATCCGTACTTGCTTTGCCGAAGGGAGGATTAGAATATCGGGTTTACACTGACGCATCCTTACAGGGACTTGGGGGTGTGCTTCAGCAGGAGGAAAGGGCTATAGCGTATGCTTCTAGAAAGCTAAAGCCCCACGAGAGGAATTACCCCACTCACGACTTGGAGCTAGCCGCGGTCGTTTTTGCTTTGAGGATATGGAGACATTATCTTCTAGGAGAGCAGTTCACGTTATTAACGGATCACAAGTCACTTCAGTATCTTTTCACACAGAAGGATCTGAATATGAGGCAGAGGCGGTGGCTAGAATTCGTGAAAGACTACCAGTTTGATATTCAGTATCATCCTGGTAGGGCTAATGTAATAGCAGACGCATTGAGCCGGAGACCGACTGGGGAAATATCAGAAGTCTGGAAAGCGAAGTGGAGAGAGCTTCGATATGAGGATGATGTGGCCAGGGCCTGCATGTCAGCATTATCCATCACACCTGAGATCATTATGAGGGTTGTGAGGGCTCAGTCAGAGGATCAGACCTGTCGGGATAGGGTGAGTCAGTTATTAGCCGAGGGAGCAGAGGGTTACTCGATTAGCTCGGAAGGAGGCCTACGCCTCAATGGGAGATTAATTGTGCCAGAGGATGAGGAGTTGAGGCACGCTGTTATGACAAAGTCCCATGGTTCGAGATTCGCAGTACATCCCGGTGGGGATAAAATGTACCAGGATATGAGGAGGCAGTATTGGTGGGCAGGAATGAAACGGGACATAGCAGAGTTTGTCTCGGAATGTGCCACGTGTCAGCTCGTGAAGGTTGACCATCAGAGGCCATCAGGGATGCTATAGCCGCTAGAAATTCCTGTGTGGAAGTGGGAAAGCATCTCAATGGACTTCATTACCGGGTTACCTGCATCACCAAGGGGTCACGATTCCATATGGGTCATTGTGGATCGGTTGACCAAGGTCGCCCACGTTCTGTCGGTTCGTACAGACTTTGAGATGATGCGTTATGCACAGCTATTCATAGCGGAGATTGTAAAGCTACACGAGGTGACGTAAATATTGTGTCTGACAAAGACAAAATTTTTGTGGCCCACTTTTGGCAGAGCTTTCAAGAGGCCATGGGCACGGAATTACGTTTGAGCACAGCCTACCACCCACAGACCGACGGGCAGACTGAGAGAGTCAATTAGATGCTGGAAGATATGCTCAGAATGTGCATATTAGACTTTGGGGAGGTTGGGAGAAATATCTTCCTTTGGTAGAGTTCGCGTATAACAACTCTTACCAATTCACGATCGGCATGGCACCGTTTGAGGCACTGTACGGGAGACCCTGTCGTTCACCCGCTTGTTGGTTAAAGTGGGGGACAACAAACTTTTGGGGCCGGAGATTGTCCAGGAGACGTCTGCCAAGATAGAGTTGATTCGAGGGAGGATTAGGATAGCTCAGGATAGGCAAAAGAGTTATGTTGACGCTTCACGGAGACATGGGGAGTTAGAGGTTGGGGACCAGGTATTAGTCCAGGTATCCCCTATGAAAGGGGTTATGAGGTTCAGCAAGAAGGGTAAGTGAGCGCCAAGGTACGTGGGACCTTTCCCTATTATTGAGAGAGTGGGACCGGTAGCATATAGACTAGGGTTGCCAGAACATCTTCAGCGGATACACGACATGTTCCATGTGGCGTCGCTGAAGAAATATAGAAGAAGCGAGAGAGCCTTTTGGCACATTCCACTCGAGGAAATTGATTTGCAGCCAGACACCTCGTATGAGGAGAGACCGGTGGCTATTCTGGACTGTAGTGAGCGAAAGCTACGATCCAAGGTTGTTCCCCCAGTTAGAGTACAGTGGGGTCATCACAATGTTGACGAATCTACCTGGGAGCGGGAGGAGGATATGCGGGAACAATATCCAGAGCTTTTCACCACAGGTACGACCTAATTTCGGGGACGAAATTCTTTTGTAAGGGGTAGAGTATGTAACACCCCGTATTTTTGTGCATTTTATATTTAATTAATTCGGGAATTCAAAATTACTTGTGTGTCGTAATTTTAATTGAATTAATTATGGCAATATATATGTACATATTAATCGGGGACTAAATGGTTAATATTTAAGGAAATTTATTTACTAAGTGAATAGTAATAATTTATTTACGTCATTTCGGTATTAATGACGGGATATGCACTTATCTCAGCTGGGAGTCGGTATAGACTAAATTGGGTGTGAGATAAGAATTTTTATAAATTAATTCGGATGCCAATTCTGAGTGTACGGTTGAGTCCGGATGGACCGAGATAGTCGGAAAAATGTACCCGGGGGTAGTAAACGGGTCACTGGACGTTTTTAGGCATAGTCGGGCCCACACGAGGACATTTGGGTCACTTGGGCTTGGCCCATTAGGCAAAAAACGGGATTTAGCCTAATTAAGCAATTATAAGAAATAAGGGAAGGGCTGAATTGAGTTTAGAAAAAGACTTAGTGGATTAGAAAACCCTAATAGCAGTTAAAGGCAAATTTGGGGATCAAAGGAGAGCCAAAACAAAGGGGTCACCTTCAACCTTGGGCATTCACAACTCCAAAATCAGACTCTACGAACCCTAAGGCAAGTGGTCAACTTGCTGTAGCACTTAAATTGTATTTCAATTCATATTCATGTGATGTGAGTAATCAAAGAAATTCGCTTTGGAATTTAAAGGGTATAAACATGGGGTTTTGTAAACCACGAATCTGATTTCTAAATTGAGTAGAAATTCATGTATAATCTAAGATTTGTATATGTATCTGGTAAGATGTGTAAACCCGGATGAATTAGAAACGAATTTGAGATAAGGAATTGATGTTTAAATGGGTTAAAGATTAAATTGAATTTTTCCCCAAATTCGTGAAAACAGTAGAGAAAGTAAATTCATTGATGTTTTTGGACTTTATGGGGGTTCCTTATAAGGTTTTTGGTATTTATTGTCGATGGGAAGGCTTGGTTTTTACTGTAGAAGAAGTTAAGGTTTGGAGATATTCGTCCATGGCTGAAACAGACTACTCGGAGGAGACGATGACCTGTTCGATCGATCGATCGAGGGTCGGGGGTCGATCGATAGAAGGTCGGCAAATTCTGGCAGTTCGGCCAGTTTGTTTATATAAGGGAAAATTAAATAAAAATCTTTCATGTAATATGAAATAAATATGAAGTTACAAACTAACTAATTGTGAGGGAAATTAATTGGGACTTGGGAGAAATTTAGGTGTGGCACACTATGATTAAATTGTGAGATTAATATTTCCAAAATGGTTACAGATGGCTTTAGTGGGTAAATCCGGGGTTATTGGTTAAGCGATACCAAGACGTTAAATTTATTTAGGTAAAAGCTAAATAATTTAGACACGGGAATTTAGACTCGGGTGTTGTTTTTATTTCGGGCCACAAGAGTAAGTCCGAATATATTGGTTGGGGCGACACCAAAAGTAATTAATGTGCAAATTAATTAATAATTATAGTTGGACCATAAACTCATAATAATTTGAATAGGCTTGTGTCACGGACTTAGTACACGGTGTAGCCGGGATGTTTATATTTATATATATGCGGTGTGTGATAGTATATAAATATGGTGTGTACATTAATATCAATGGTTAGATATTATTATTATATACTCTAGTGCTATAGGGGGAGGTTGCGCGTAGTGGATGAATCCCCTAGCTTGAGGAGTAGGGTGAGTATACTCCCAGGTCATAGCGTCCACTATATGGGTGAGGGGCATCTCACTTTCAGGGAAGGAATATGACCGCCTCCAATTGTATGTATTAACCAAGTTAATGAGCAATTCTGACTTGGGGTAACTAGGTTATGTGAATACCCCTAGTGGGATAGCACTTTAGAGAACTTATATCCTGTGAGTATTTACTCGGGTGGATGCTATTATTAAATGTATTTCAGTATGTTTGTGAATGCTGTAATATGACTATAAGTATATAATTAGGTAATTAATTATATACGGGCTTATTAATACAAAGCATGAGTTGTATTATATGTATAACAAGTGTGGAAGTTATATGAATTTAAAAAAAAAAAGGAAGTGATTAATTAAGTTGATGTTGCTAATAACTTAAAAATCATAATCATGGCACACTCGGTTAGAGTAGGGTGGGTGCAAGGAGGTTTTATTAATTATCTAGTCATGAGATAAATAACTAGGTGAATTAATGAAGGCATTCGTAGTGCACATTAGAGGAGGGGTGAGGAAGTCCTCAAGAGAGTGCGGCACTAACTAAAATATGGAGAGCATGCATATTTATTTATTACTACAAGTTAATCATTTGCTAAATGTTTTTCAAATGTTTTGGGTACTAACCCTTGCTATAAAAACTTTTAGGTGTCCAGCCACAGGGACGCCAGGCTGACTCAATTTCAGGGACCCGTTGCTGCAGCATATGTGGACGTTGCGGGAGGTTGATAGACGCCTCATTCTTTCATTCCTAGTATAGAGACTTCTTATTAGTTATTCGAGCATGTTGCTCACAGATTATTTATTATTTGTCAAACCTGTTGGGTTTTATTTCTTGTCTTTACTTCCGTTGGATTTTTGAACCGATGGTTTATTCGGGCAGTTAATTAATTGTGAATGGTTGTTTCAGTTAACTGTGATTGTTATATTATTTTATTTTCGCATGAGATTTTCATTTAAATTAATGAAAGATAAAACTTGGCACGGTCTATTTCTCACTTAGGTGGTTAGTAATTAAAATGGCGACAGTGATGCTTAGAATGAACCAACTGAGGAACCTGTTCTAACTTAATTTAGGACTGATCACCCGGGGTTAATTAGGCGGGGCGTCACAACAAATTTCCGAATCGAGTCAATTTATATGTATTGGCTTTATTCCATGTTTGGACAAAACTTGTTCGAGTCATAGGTTAGGATTTGAGTTGTTTGTGCTTCAAGCCTATGATGGGTTATTGAAGAGCATAGCAGCCAAGATAAAGCGACATCTTGTTGCGAGCCAAGTTTCGTCTTCAACATTCGAGGGATTTCAACGAGGTATGAATGCATATTTACGGTTGATTCCTAGATCTAGTTTTGGGTGATGTTTTCATAAAATGTCTTTAAAATATTTTAAACTATTCTTTAAAAAATTTACCAAAGTCGTTCGAACGAGACTTCGAACCTCGTTAGAACCAAGGATCCAAGAAAACTTCAAACGATCGTTTTTAAGCCTACACTGGTTTCTCGTTAAATAGTGGTTCGAACGAGAATAGGCATGTCGTTCGAACGAGCCTTCTGAACTCGTTCGAACGAGGTGGCGCATTTTTCAAAGTTGCATTTTTCATTCAGTTTTTCATCCGTATCTCATTTTTGGAAAACATATTATAAATAGAAGTGCAGAGCAGTAGTTTTCTTTGAAGCTTTTACATATCTCTCGAGTCCAAAAACTCTTTCGACAAGCTCTCCAAGTTTATGTGATCTTATATGATCAAGTTTTCAAAACCCTAGTTTACACCCAAGTTTGAGATCCAAGAATCAAACATTCATAAATCTACTTGAGATCTCTTGTGTTCTGCATTAAAGTAGTTTGCTCCATCTCAGAAAAGCAATTACAGCAATGGGCATCCTGTTTATGTTGTGCGGCGGCTGGACTAGTCACGAGACAAGTAAGATCGGTGGGATATCGAGAAGTGGGAACGCGCTTGCATTGTGTAACTATTGGAAGGCGTCAGTTGCGAAGGAACGAGGAAGCGCATCAAGACTTAAAGGCGTCGAGTATGTAGGTAAGTCTTATTCTTGTAAATTGACTATATCGTAGTGAACTTGTATGGTTGGGTCGTCCGATATTTTTCCCGTTATGGGTTTTCCTCGTATATCGTCATGTTATGATTTACTTATTTTATTCTTGCTTACACACACCTAGATGCATGCTTAGGTCAAGACTAAAATTGATAAATTGTTTTACACAAAACTTGTAGTTTTATATTGGTGATAAGTTTATAAAAATTGTGAAAATTATAATTGGTGGTGTTTCCATACAAACCTAAGGCACTAGCTTTCTCAAATTGGTATCAGAGCGGGTTACAGTAGTTTGTTGTGTTTGATCCATGTTTTTGTGCACGTTTAGGGTTTAGATGGATCTTAACCGAGAGGGGTGTTCCGTTACCCGGCCTCCATTGTTTGATGGGGCAAACTATCCCTAATGGAAGATGCGGATGCGATTTTTCTTAAAGTCCATCGACAAGAACGTTTGGAACTCGGTTGAGTATGGGTGGACTCCTCCCACCAAAGGTGGTGCTTCTAAAGCGTTCAACTCTTGGACAAGGGATGAAAAGAATGCCTCGAATTTTAATACCAAGGGTGGAAATGCTATTTTTTACGCTGTGACCGCTGAAGAGTTTAGAAGAATTATGACTTGCGAGAGCTAGAAGGATGCTTGGGATATTTTAAAATCCACCCACGAGGGAACAGACACTATTAGGGTTTTCAAGTTACAAAATATGACGACTGAGTTTGAAACGATTAAGATGTTAGAGAATGAGTCTTTTGATGAGTTCTATACCAGGTCGTCGGATATTGTCGATTCCTCGTTTAACTTAGGTGAGCCGATCCCCGAACCTAGAGTTGTGCGAAAAATCTTAAGGTCGTTACCTGAAAGATTTAAAGCCGAAGTCTCGGTTATAAATTCTGGTATCGACCCAATGAGAGTCCGAGAACTTGTAAGTGATCTTCAAACCTATGAGATGAAAAAGTGTCCTCCAAAGAAAAATGATGAAAAGAGCGAGAAGCATATTTCTTTAAAACCCGAAAGGAGGAAGTGTCGAATTTCGATAGTGACGATAAGCTTGATGATGAAGAGATAGATAGGTTTGCTAGGAAGTTCAAGAAGTTTCTTAAGCTTAAAGAAGAGAAGAGTTTTAAAAAGAAACCTAAGAACTTTAATGACCGTGATCAGAAGAATAAGGGATGGTCCTAAGAAGGTGAATGACCGGGATAAGTTTGTTGAATGCCAAGGTTTTGGAAATTATTATCATGACTATCCCAAATTAAGGAAAGAGGGCAAGAAACTGAAGGTATGTAATGCCACTCTTCGTGATAGTGAGTCGAAAGTGGAATCTGATTCCCTCCCTGAGCATAACTACACCGCGTTCATGACTAGTCATGAGAGCTTAGATAAAAAGCCTTCTCGCGATGAAGATATTCATGAGCATGACAATTCCAAGGTCCGGTATTTAGATTCATAAGTTAGTGAAGTGGAGAGTGTTAAAGAAGAAAAAGAGGAGGAGAGTGAGCTTCAAGTGGCCTTTCGTGAGTTGTACACTGAATCGTTGAAGTTGTAAAAGGCTAACTAGCGTTTAGAAGCTAGGATGAAAGAACGTGCCATAAGTAATGATGATTCAAAATTGATTGATGATCCTAGGGCACGTGAGAGGACTCTTAAGGAGAAGCTCGAGTATATTGAGGGCAAGAAAGATAACTTTCCAGGTTTGATGGAGGTTTTGAAGAGGGAGCTTCTTGAGTTTAAAGAGTATAGACCTTTGCTCGAGTCTAGGATTGTGGAGTTAAAAGAGAAATTAAGAGACTCGAGTAATGTCAAATTTGATTTGAAGTCTAGGTCGAAAAAGTTATTGGGTAAAATATTAGGCACCATCCGAATCAAAGATGACTTGTGGGATTGGCTTTGATGATCCAGATGCTTCCGCTACTGAAGTCAATACCATGTTTTTGAGAGAGCCAACAAATGCTAAGGACGTTAGAAAAGGTTAACCCAAAGGTCCTAGGAAGGCTAAGTCTAGTGTCACCAAGGTTCCAGAAGTCCAAGCTCGTCATGCTAAACTTATGTGGGGTAGGAGATCCGATTTAGAGACACTTAATGTTAGGCTTGTTGATTCTCCCATGCTATCACATGATTATTCCCTTGCTATATCCTATGAGTGATTGTGGTTGCATGTTTTTCATACACTAGCTTTTGTGGTTCGTAATATATGTTATTGCTAAGTTGTATGACGTTTATCTTTTGTATTTTGATTTTTCTTTTTTCTGAGTCTTAATGCAAAAAATACAGAAAGATTTTATTTGTCTTTTGAGTCGTTTTGACAAAGTATAAAAACTCAAAAATATTTTTTTTTGTAGTTTAGTTTTACACATTTTGTGTGGCATATTGGTGTGTTTGATTCCCAACCTTTCTATTTATCCATGTGACTACAACATTTGATTATGATTCCTAATGCTTGGATTGTTCTTAATCATGTTTGCATGAAGTTGTTCGACTTTGATTTGCTTGATAGATTCACTTTGTATATGCCTTCCCACGCACTTTGCACGAGCTCTTTTGAATTTTAGATTCCTATGTTGCATGAGCTAACTGAGGTGTTCTCCTATCAATTTTGTCAACTACATATCGTTTGTCTATTGGGGGATTTGTGCATGTAAGAACCATTGTCCGTAAGTTTGTTGTACTGAAAAATATGTATGTGCAAGGGAAAGGGCTACGAACTAATTTCCTTTGCACTAAAGGTCACCGTTGGCAACAGCCTAAAAGAAAAGAGGCAAAGAAAAGAAATATATTGCTAACGCCAAAAATTTTAGCATTGATTCTTCAAAAGTATGATATCTTCAAAACATGAGTAAAAAAAATTAATATATATATTTTTTGAGGGTGTTTAGTTAAAGGTCAATGGGTTTGCACAATGAATCCTAGTCTAGCTTAATTGTTTTAACGCCATTGATCCGAGAAACATCAAGAATTTAGGCTAGCGTGCATTGTATTTGTTTGTCCACTTTGAGTTCTTTATTTGTCACCTTGAGGCTAAACCAAAGTTTGATAAATTATTGCGGTCAAATAGAACTACTTGGACATGTTTGAGTGATTGAATCATTCTCTCTTATTTCTAGTTCACGCCCATTCACTCTGTACCACGTTTGTTTAGACAAATTAATACTATGCAAGTGTGTAAAGCTTATGAGCTTGTGTCTTTTGTGGTGGTTTATACATATATATATTTATGGGCTTCATTGGTATATGAGTGGCTATATATATGGTATCGTTTGTTTTGAGTCTTTGCATTTTCATTTTATCCATGCTTGCCTTATGCTTATCTTTGATTCTTATCGGCATGTTATATGATCACATTGGTATCGTTTGTTGCTTGTTATCATTAATATCTCATTTATGCATCAAAATTGATATCTCTTGTCCATTGTTTGAATTATATGTGCTTGTGTTGCCATATGTGTTTGTCGTTGCTTGTGTCACTTTATACCACTGCATGATTTTTTTTTTTTATGCTTTTGCTTACCCTTGTTTTATTTATGGGGAGAAATGGTTATATTAGGGAGAAATTGTTATATTAGGCACCTTTATTCTTTGTCCATTCCTGAACAAAAAGAGGGAGAAATGGTATCTCAATTTTATAGTCCGGGAGAGATTTTTACCTTAGGGGGAGACGTCCTATCTTAGGTAGAGATTGTTAGACAGGGGGAGGGTTTTTCATATGCGGTTTATATTGTTATATTCAAGTTGCATTTGAAAGGTGTATTTAAGTGAACAGGTTAGCAGCGATGCGGCAAAGGTTTACACAATAGCAAAAAGCTACTCAAGTTTGCGTCGGTCAAGCGTCGATACTTTTCTCCTTCGGGGGCTGGGGATCAAGTCTTAGTGAGTTTGACGGCACAGTATGTTTTTGTTTTGAGTTGTCCCGGAATAGCCAAAGGGGGATATTTGTAAGGACAATTTTTCTAATCGAGTCAATTTGAATGAATTGGCCTTATTCCATGCTTAAAAAAAACTTGTTTGAGTTATAGGTTAGGATTTGAATTGTTTATTCTTCAAGCCTATGATGTATTATTAAAGACCGTAGCGGCCAAGTTAAAGCGACATCGTGTTTCGAGCTGAGTTTCGTCTTCATCATCCGAAGGATCTCAACGAGGTATAAATACATATTTATATGTTTGATCCCTGGATTTAGATTTGGGTGTTGTTTTCAAAAAAATATTTTTAAAAGATTTTAAACTTTTTTCTGAAAATTTTACCAAGTCGTTCTAATGGCATAGGGCACGTCGTTCGAACGAGAAATTGAACCTCATTAGAACCAAGGATCCAACGAAACTTCAAATGATTGTTTTTAAGCCTACAATGGTTTCTTGTTAGATAGTGGTTCGAACGAGAAAAGGCATGAAGGCTCATTAGAACGAGGTGGCGCGTTTTTCAAAGTTGCGCTTTTCATTCAGTTTTTCATCGTTGTCTCGTTTTTGGAAAGCTTATTCTAAATAGGAGTGCGGAGCATATCTCTTAGAGTCCAAAAACTCTTTCGAAAAGCTCTCTAAGTTTATGTGATCTTGTATGATCAAGTTTTCATGACCCTTATTTACACCCAAGTTTGAGATCCAAGAATCATACATCCATATGTCTATTTGAAATCTCTAATGTTTTGCATCAAAGTGGTTTAACCCATCTCTAAAGAGCGTTTCCAATGGTGGACATCGCGTTTGTGTTGTGTGACGGCTGACTAGTCATGAGACAAATAAGATCGATGGAAAACCGAGACGTGGGTAAACGCCTACCTAGATATATGCTTAGGTCAAGACTAAAATTTATAAATTGTTTTATATAACTCTCGTGGTTTTATATTGGTGCAAAGTTTATAAAAATTGGGAAAATTAAAATTGGTTGTGTTTCCATACAAACCCTAGGGCACTATCTTTCTCAGGGATGGATTCTTACAATCATCCTAAGGCAAGTTTATATTGTATAAAAATGTAAGTAGATTTGTGTTGGAATAATCTTAATATGTTGGAATTTGCAATATAACCTTATAAAATGATTTGTATTAACAATCAACCTAATTTCGTGATTAAAAAATAATCAGTTAATGGGCCCTAATTTTTGTATTGAATAACTCTTGAAGCTTTGTTAAAAAATCAACAAATTAATCCATGAATCCATGTAATCTGACTTTAAAACCATTATATATGAACCATACAAGTTGTAATCAGTGAAAGCGCTAATTTTATTATGCAAATTGATTAGATTTCGTATGTTAATTGAAGCATTCCTGTGTTGAACATGAAGTTAGGGTTACTTTTATAAGTTTTGTGCTTAGACCTTTAAATTTGTTATTGATCATCTAAACTTATAAAAAATTGTTGCCAACACTTATATGTTGGTTGTCTATACCAATTTTGAGGTTTAGAGGTTATAGCTTTGGAGATTTTAGGTATGGCAACCATGTGAAAACAAGGACACCCCACTAGGCCCGTCAGCTCGATCCGGGCTTGTGGCCATGCCCAGTGTGGGTTAGTTTGGAAATTTTGCATGGGGTTTCAACGCAAGGTTTGGTAGGGACATTTTTGAAATATGAAAATAGTATATAACCAGTAGATTCGGTAGATAATATTGATATTTAGGAAACTTGGGGATTGGGTCGAATTGTGTAATGCCGAGAAATGTATACTGATGGCGTAAATTATATTATAGTGAGAATGAATTTGTAAACCATCGAGTAGGTTTGTTGGCTTGAAATAAGTTTATAAACACTAGCTTTGCGGGATATCTACTTTTAGGAATCCTGGGGTTTCAGACTAAAATGTATATAAATGATAAACGTTAAACGTGAGTAATAACATCGAAATAAACGAGTATATGTTTGTAGACCTTGAGTAGGGCTGTGGCTTATTTGTATGCTTTATGTGAATCATATCAAGGATGTGTGCACGCTCGTGGGTGCCTAGTAGTAGGGATTTGATAGGGGCGCGTACGATATTGATCACGCGTAGTATTCCCAGTGATTGAGACGGGATCTACCTTGGTCTTAATTACCCCGATCCTGCGTGATGGGTACCCATCTCCCGAGTTAAAGACAATGGGATTAGATCCTCTCATATAGCCTTGGGTATGGGGTGGTGCATTTGGTATGATGGCGTAGTGAGTTTTCTTATTGTTTTCAGGTTATAGGGTTGGGACGTCCTATAGCTCAGTGTTTTTAAAAGCGCGCTATTGTGAACGCAATAGCGCACTATTGCGTTTTGCGTTGAGAAAAGGCGAGGCAAAATGGACTGCTATTTGAGATGTTCAAATTGCTTGCGCTAAGGAGCGCTATTTGGCGCAAAACTGCGCAAACGTACGCAATTTGGCTAAATTACGCTACAGAGACGCAAGCGGAGCTTTTTTTTTTAAACCCTGCGTCTTACCAAAACGATGTCGTTTTGGTAAGAACATAGGTTATAAAATAAAAAAAATAAAAAAAGCAAACTCTCCATTTAAAAGCCCGATCGGCGGAAAAACCCTTAAAAAAACAGCAACTCATAAAAAAAAACCTTAAAAAAACCCTTCATTTCACTTCGGCACAGCATCTACATTTCTTCTCTGAAAAAAACAGCAACCTTAAAAAAAACCAACTCCTTTCACTTCGGCATCTACATTTCTTCTCTAAAAAAAACAGCAACTCAAAAAAACAGCACATCCCAACTGATTTCTTCTAAAAAATCAGTTATTTTCCCACGAAACGCTGCTCTTTGCACCTGTAAGTATAAATTTGATGTTAAACATAACTGATTTACTGTTTTTTAATTTTATTTATTATGTTTGTCAATTTTTACGTTAAACATAAATTTTTTTTATGTTAAACATAAATAAAAAAAAAATTATGTTAAACATAAATTTGCACTTGTAAGTATAAATTTTATTTATTATTATGTTAAAAATTTATCTCAAGTGCTTTTTTTTTTATTGTTTTTTAAATTTCAGTTGGTTGTCAAAATAATGTCTACAAAGAAAGATTTTGGGTGAAAATATGCATATGAAAAGGAAGGGGAAAGTGGAGTTTTTTGTAGGTATTGTCATCATAGGTCAAAAGGTGGTATTACACGTCTAAAATATCATTTGGCCGGCACCCACACCGGTGTTTGGAGTGCAAACAAGTTCCGGAAGATGTTAAAAATATAGTTATTGAAGGATTAAAAACATTTAGTGATAAAAAAGCCAAACAAAGTACATTGCTATTTGAGATTGGTAAGGGTCCCGGGAGTAAACAATCGACAAATTTTGAGAGTGAGGGTGATGGTGCAATTGGTGGAGGTGTTGGTAGTGGTAGTGATAGTAATGCCACTAAGGGTGCAATGGATAAGTTTGTTAATCGTCAGCCCAAACAAACTACACTTAATTCCGCTCTAAAAAAAGACCCAAGAATTGATGCTTGTCGTAAATTTGGTCGTTGGACCTATTCAGACGCGCTTCCTTTCAATTGTGTGAATGATGTTCACTTTAAACCCGCTATCGATGCAATTGCTAAATATGGCCCCGGATTTAAGCCTCCTTCTATGCATGAATTGAGAACATGGATTCTTAAAGAAGAAGTTAATGATATTAATCATATTTTGGAAACCCATAAAAATATGTGGAGAATTCACGGTTGCATAATTATGTCGGATGGGTGGACGGATGGTAAAAGTAGGGCTCTTATAAATTTTCTTGTGAATAGCCCTGCGGGTACTTTCTTTCTAAAGTCCGTTGATGTTTCTAACACAATTAAGAATGGAGAGTTGATATATAATTATATTGCTGATATTGTTGTTGAGGTAGGTGCAGAAAATGTAATTCAAATTATCACGGATAATGCTAGTAATTGCAAGAATGCGGGAAAGAGGCTTGAAGAGAAGTGGACCCATTTATGGTGGACCCCTTGTGCCGCGCATTGTATAGATTTGATGTTGGAGGATATAGGGGAGTTGAAGATTTTTACGGACACAATTGAAAAGGCAAAGCGGGTGATTAAATTTATTTATGGTCATTCGAGGCCTCTTTATTTGATGAGAGAACATACTAAAGGGAAAGAGCTCCTTCGTCCGGCCATAACAAGGTTTGCCACCGCATTTCTCACACTCCAAAGTCTTTACAAACAAAAAAAAACACTTGAAATTATGTTTGCTTCTCAATTGTGGGCTGAATGTTCTCAAGCAAAAAAGAAAGAAGGGAAAATAGCAAAGAGGTTGGTATTGAATGATCCTGATTTTTGGCCCCACGTGGCATTTTGTGTTAAGAGTGTTGTCCCGCTTGTTAGTGTGTTGAGGGAGGTTGATTCCGAGGAGCGACCGGCCATGGGATATATATATGAATTGATGGATAGGGCAAAAGAAACAATCAAATTCAATTGTGGGGATGTTGAAAGAAAATATATGCCGATTTGGAGAAAAATTGATGCTAGGTGGACTCCACAACTCCATCATCCATTACATGCGGCGGGATATTATTTGAATCCCCAATTGCGTTACGAAGAGAGATTTTCTAATTGTGATGAAGTGAAAGATGGACTTTATGCTTGCATGGATAGGATGCTGAACTCCACCGACCGTTTAAAAGCCGATATCCAATTGGACTTTTATGACAATCAACAAGGCGATTTTGGATGCCCAATGGCTATAAAATCAAGAATGCACCGTTCCCCGGGTATTAATTATTTATTTTTTACATATTCAAATAAACTAACATTGTTACATAATTTATTTATTGATTCTCTTTGTTTTATAGCGCAATGGTGGATACGTTTCGGGAGTAAGACACCGAAGCTTATGAGTTTTGTCGTCCGTGTACTAGGTCTTACTTGTAGTGCATCGGGATGCGAACGAAATTGGAGTACTTTTGCTTCGGTATTGATTTTTTACATTTGTTAATTCTATTTCTTACAATTATATATGTTTAATTTAATTTTTTTCCTCCAATATTTATATTTATTTCCTAATTACTTGTAGATACACACAAAAAAGAGGAATAGGCTTGAACACCAGAGGTTGAATGCATTGGTGTATGTCAAATATAATCTTAAGCTAAGCGAGAGAAGTATTAGGAGGAGAGACAAGATTGATCCAATTATTGTTGATGAAATTGAGTCCAATGATGAATGGATCACGGAGAGAGAAGATCCTGTCCTACCTAAAGATACTTCATGGCTTGATGATGATGAGTTGTTCTCGGGAGATCCTATTGTGAGTTTGCCACCCGAAATCGTTGATAGTGCGCTAGAGAGTGAAGTCCCAATTATTGATGTTGATTCTTCTCCGACTTCAAAAAAGCGTAAAGTGGGTGAATGTTCAAATAAGTATAACAAATTTAATATACACATAATTACTAGTTAGCACCCTAATAATTTGTAATATTGTTTTTACCATACTAGGTGGAGGTAAAGGGAAAGAAGTGAGATTGGATCCCGTTGATGAAGATGAGGAGATCGATATCTTTGCAGGAGTTGCTCCTAGGATCTTTGATAGTGCACAATTTCCAGACATAAACACCCTTGATCAAGATGATGATGATATTATCTTGGACGATGAAGACTACTTTTGATGCTATTTGTGGTTAATTTATCTATGAATGTTGTAGTAGTATGTTTAGAACAATTTGGTACTATTAGTATGTTTGATTTCGAATGTTGTAGTACTTTATGTCTTCAGAACAATATTTGAATTGATTTGGAGTTACTCTTTGAGCTTATTTATTTATTTATATTTTTTTACATCTTTTCATATTAAAAATCTGGAATGCACGAATTGCTTGCGCGATGCGTGACGCGATTTGCGCGATGCGCGATTTCGGAACCAAAGCGCGACACCCTACGCGACCGCGATTAAAAACATTGCTATAGCTATAGCTAGTAGTGTCACGAATGAATCCCGAAAGCAATAGGGATAGGCCTTCGCACTATGTTTTCGAGACGCGGGTGGCCCCATCTGATTTGATGTGAGTTGAGCATACTGACGGATATTCTGATGGTGTGATTTTCCATTAAGTTGTATCTTGAGATGATAATACTATCGCTGCGTATACTAGAGATGTATACATAGGAGATTATGACTCAGGAATAATGATATAAAATATACAACAACCGTATATATTGAACTATGACTCCGGCATATCAAAGTCTATACACTAGAGAAATATATGTGGAAACACAACTTGAGACCGTTAAAGTAAGAGAATACTAGTATAGTAAGAGTTACCTAATTAAAAGACGAGCTTGAGAAGTTAAAGTAAAGAATACTTAATCTAAATATGAACTCAGAGAACGTGAATACCTTTCGAGACTGAGATTAGTACAGCATGCTTATTTAGTTGTTAGGGTTGAGATAACTTGATATCAACTTAAATATTGGCGGAATATGTGGCCCAAATGTATGTATACTCTTACGCATTGTAAACTTGCTAGCTTTAATCATCTTTGTGAAACTGTTTTAACAGGTCTTACTTAAGCCCAGTCGCCACCGCAGACTTGAGCTATTCGTTGGAGGAGTTTTCCCAGTTCCATTTCATTCTTGTATTTTTTATATTTCAGTTTTTCAAACAGCTATATTTATTCAGTTTTCACAAATTGTACAAGATACATTATTTATATTGGATTATTTATTCGAAGTTTGATATTCAACTACTAAGATTCATTATATTCCACAGTTGGAGTTTTGTTCTATTGTTGTTTAGAAGGTATTAGAGAGGTTTTAAATTATCCAGCAGTTTATTATTTGGCACTGTTTTACTTATATCATTTTCATTTATCTCATTCATATTTAGAATGTTATATTTAAACTGATCAATCTATTTATGGATTTTACGGGGTGCCATAGAGAAGTTAAATAAATGCTAATAATGTTAAAAGTAAATCAATATTAGTTATAACTTAAATTTCAAAGTATACTTGTCTAAAAAAAATTTTAAAAAAAAAGCCAACCCATCCCACGCTCGCCTCGCGCCTTGCGCTTTTTAGAACCTTGCTCAATATGTGCAATTTTAAAACAGAAATCCGTGTCGACGCCTTATGTGGCATCTTACATGTCATTTAATCCAATAACGGATGCCACAAGGCTATAAAATTCAATTAAAAAATACAACCAAAAAATATATAATAAAAAAATAGGGAGGTTTTTTGACTTAACCCCTTATAATAATGTCGTATTTTAATATAACCCACTAAAAGATGAAAAATTAGACATAATCTCACAAAATGTGACAGACGTTACTCTGTTAAAAAACTCCATGAACCTATATTTTGACTTAACCCCCTGGTACGTTTTGGACGAGAATGCCCTCCTTTGCAATACCCCGTTATTTTAAGGAATTAATCAATTAAAATAAATTTTTTATTCAGAAGACAATCTGGATTAACTATATATTTAAAACAGAGAAATTAGAATTTATACGTGTGAAAATAAGAGTTAACTTTTAATCTTTAAAGTTCAATTTGTAAATTGATACATAAGTTCTAGGCTAAAATATGATTTTATATAAGAATGGGATTATATTGGTGATTTTAAGAAGCTAATAGGGGTTCTAGACTATTGGGAAATTGTAAAAAAATGCTCAAGGGCATTTTAGTAATTATGTGTTGCGTGGGAACCAAGTAGGGTTGGAGTTCTGGCGTTGCGTAGCAGGGTGGCTACGGGTATTCAGTGCATTGTGAAGCAGGTAGCTACAGAATGTCTGACGGTTAGATTTGGCATACGTCATGTTCTTGAGATGGCCGGGGAGAATGGGCGCATGTCAACTACGTGTTAATCAATTAAAGAGAATAATTAACAGTTAAAATGAATGAATCAAGATAGTTCTAATGCACTATGAGATTGTGTATTACGCAATGGGGTTATATAAACTGTGAATTTATCATCTACCTATATACCTGCAGTTTTGACCCATCTTTATTCGTGGGGTCTTTCGGGTGCTAGGCAGTACCTCGCGCTTAGCTTTCCTCATTCCAACTAGCACACTACTCATCTCTCTCATTCAGGATTTCCACTTCAGAGACTGTGGGTTTACATCTTATTTGGATTATCATTTTATATTCACACTAGTTATGATTGGACTTTTCTGTTAGCGTGTATTATGGGACTTTTGTTTGTCATGTATCACTTTAAGTTTCATTTGGGATTTGTATTAAGAATTTATGTTGGGACATTATCATCTCTCTTTTATGGATGGTGGACTTTTCATTATGAGTTTACATTATGAGGACTTTCGTATCATTTCCATATTTTTGTCATAAGTTTCGTTTGATCTCTTCATGCTAAGAATGGAATTTAATTATTGAGTAAATTACTCATTTGACCCCTGAATTATCACGATTGTTTCAAAATAGTCCCTGGCTATTAAAAGTATCAATTAAGCCCCAAAGCAATGGAAATGGATTTAACAAAGCCCTTCCATTAGTTAACTGTGATAGAAAATAACTTTGAGGAAAAAAAGTTCTAAAGATATTTGAGGTTAAAATTATAATTTAACCCCCTTCTGGGTCATATTTCCTTCTCCGACCATACCCTCCCCATCCACACCTCCCTCTCCGAGGAACACCCACCCCCAACACACTTCCACCCCTCCCGTCAAAACTAAAAACCCACCAATACCTCCACACAAAAAAAAAATTCTCCGACCTCTGTGTATTTCGTTTGATTCAGTATTGCGATACAAAATTTGCAGGTGGTGGTTTCAATTTTGGGTGGGGTGGAGATTTGCAGGGAGTTTCGATTTTGGATTGGAGATTTGCAGGTGGTGGCAGGTGCATGTTTGTATAGATTTGCAGGTGGGGTGGAAATTTGCAGGTGGGGGGCAAGTGGGCGTGGAGATTTGGAGGTGTGTTTGGGGGGATGGTTTTCACGACACAGAAGAGTGTGGGGGTGGATGGTGGGTCGTCGGAGAGGGAGCAGTGTTTGCGTGGGGTTAGGGGGCGCCGGTGTAATATCCTGCCCAGTAAATCGATTAAATTATATATTGATTATAAAAAGGATTTGTGGGTAACAAATTCATTAAATAAAGAGAATTATTGGTCACAGAGCTTCTATTATTTCATTTGAATGAGATTAGGTACCTCTTAAAAAGACTTTAGAAGTTGTTGGGGAAAATGTGCAAAAAGTATAGAAAGATAGTATTTCAAATGAGGATTTGGTCGTTACAAGGGGTCGTTCAAACGACGAAGAGATGTCGTTCAAACAACAAATGATGTCGCGTAAAAGGTCGAACGAGGGGCCTATGCCGTTCGAACGACAGCAATTGTCGTTCGAACGACCTCCTGATGAAATCAGACCTGCACTTTGTGATGTCATCGTTTTAGCCGTGGATTAAGATTTTCTTGCCAGCTCTTGGAGCCTGGAGGTCGAGATTTAGTCGAGAGAAGATGTTAGATGTTTAGGGTTTGTGGCTTTGTTGTGTATAAGAGAGAGAGAGACAGAGAGAGAGAGAGAGGCGTGAATTGTTGAAAAACAAATGCAGTGCCCGCATTTGGGGGCTTCCTAAGAGCTCACAGCTCTCTCCCTTTCCCCTACTGCTGTACACCATTTTCATTTGCCAAATAGTGTACCAACTACACCCACAATACTAAACATTCAGTTTTCCCCCATTGTTAAGGTGTAACTACGAAGTATAGAAGTTGTTTGTTTGTTTGTTGGGGGTTTTGATTGATATTTGAAAGGGATATTTCTGGAAGAAGATGAATATATTATTGGAGGTTTTGTAGAGGGTTTTAATGGAGTTTTCTTGGAGGCAAATCGGTGGAGCTAGACAACCCCTCTTAAGGTCACCTTAAGAGGTGGGGAGGTTATCATCTTCCTTGATCTTTCATGCCTTCCATTGTTTAGAGCTTCATTTGAGGTGGGATAATCTACTCTTTATGGTTAAGACTCTATTTGACGTGTATTGCAGTCTTGTTATTGTTGCGTATTAAAAGTAGAATTTCTATGAATAAAATGATAAGTTTTCTAGTAAAACTGAAAATAGACATTTTTATGGAAAATAAAAATGTAAGAAAATATTATTTGTATGGTTTTCTAGTAAAACTGAAAATAGACATTTTTATGGAAAATAAAAATATAAGAAAATATTATTTGTGCGGATATCTAGTAAAAGGAAATAATAGACATTTTTATGGAGTAAAAATATGAGAAAATATCATTTGTTGAGTTTAAGGAAGTTAAAAGGATTTTAGGATTTAAAGCCCACTTTCTCAAGCACATAAACTTGTAGCATTTTGATAATAAATATATGGACAAGTTTAAAGAAGGTTTTGTTGGGTTTAACCATGAAATAAGAAAAGATGGAATTTTAGTCTTCAAAGTGTGTGAAATTGGGACTAAAGGATATGATGAACATGAGATTATATTACTACATGTTAAATAAAAAGAAATGGCAATTTTCTTATAAAAGTAGTCTTAAGTGTAAATGTATTTCTTGAATGAAGAAGTAAAGAAATGTGTGTTTGGGATATATTGATAAAAGTGTTCATTAAGTGTTAATGGGTAAAAATGGAAAAGTTTGTGTGTAACTTAGTAATGTTGTAAAGGATTAACACTTGTGGAACTAAATAAGAATTCACGGTGTAAAGGTGTTTCCAATTAAGTAGAATATTACTCCAAGTGTAAAAAGGTGTTAAAGGGGTTAAAACACTTACGAAGTTAGTGTGGATGACTTAATTGTTTTCTTTTGGGAAATTAACACTTGTGAAAATGGAGTAGAAGGTGATCTTAGAAACAAATGGGTAAAAATGGTAATTTTACTTAAAGTGAAACATTTTTAAGAAATAAAAATGTTGGAAAGGGTGTTACACAAAGCGAATATGATTTTTGGAATAAAAATCAAGGTTAAAGTGTAAAGGACATGAAATGGCAAATTTTCAAAGTGTAACACAAATGGGGCGCTAAAGTCCCGGGGTTTGGCTTCGGCCGGGTAAAAAAGAAGTGGAATAATGTGGACATTTGTAAAATGTTTGAACACATAAAAGAAACTCGGATGACACCGGGATAAAGCAAGAAATGCCTGAATCCCTTGGTTGAAAAGTCCTAAATCACTGGCCAGAGCATATGGTGCGCATAGCCGTCGGTGTGGAGTCTGTGTAAGTATGCGGTATAGGAAGATTCCGAGAAAAGATAAAGAAAATATGGAACATATCAAGAAATGGGTTGTGTGGTATATGTGTTAATACAACCTAACTTCAATGAATGTAATAAATGTTCCAGTAAAAGTGAAATGGACAAGTAAATGCGTAAATCTATTAATGTCCATAAGATATGGTAAAAGGATAAAGTAAGTGGGTAAATGGGTAATTAAGCAACCAAGTTGTTAAACCCATAATTTATATAAGTATGTATTAAAAAGGGGTTTTCAAATGATAAATAAGTATTTTCTAACATGATGTTTGCATGTGTTGAAGGTGTGGGTTTCAACGAAAATATATAGCGCACTGAATTAAAATGAAAAGGGTAATTCCGGTAAAGGAAGGGTTCGGATAAATCAAGTAATGGTTTCAAGTGTTGAATCCGGTGTGTTAAACAAAGTGAGAAATGCTAAGTACGAGTAAAGGAAGTATTTTACAAGACTAAGGCACATTAATCTGGACAAGTAAGATTTGCGGAAGTAAAACGATTAATGTATTGGAATATGTATTTTTCAAAGGTTTATATATGTGTGTGTGCGTGTGTGTGTGGATACATGTATATTTTCGCATGCATGTGGTTGTAGCATGTGAGTATCCTTTATGTCGTTCGTTTCTATACTCAAGGTTCTAAAAGGCGCGAGGCGTGGTCGAGGCGTAGAGGTCAAGCCTCAAGCCTTAGGAGCCTAGGCGCGCCTAGGCGAAGCCTAGGCGTAAAAAGGCGTTTGTCCTTTTTTTATTATTTTAATTATTCCAAGGCTAGTAATATAATAAAATAGTACATACCTTGAATTTTGAAAATATATCCATATGTTTGGTAGCCATCTTTCTCACATTCATGCTCCATAACCAATATTTGTCAACTAATCCTTTGTTTTGTTTAAAAAAAGTGTGCCTTAAGCCTTTTACTAAGAATAGGGGGTAATAAGGCGTAATAAGGCGTAGGCGATGCGTTTCTCTCAAGCCTCAAGCCTAGGCGGGCCTAGGCGGAGCCTAGGCGGGCCTTTTAGAACAGAGACTGCTTGTATGTTCCCATTGGGCATAGGCTCACATCCCCGCTTTGTTACGGCAAGTTGGGAGCGGTATCGTATTTTAAGGACGTTTTACATGTAAGTATTTTATTTATGTTGACGTTAGTAGCTCTGTTTACTTGGACTTTGGGGTGCTCCCCATTGGTCCCTCACGTAATTTATCTTGAAACTGGAATCACATGCTAACAAGTGAAATGGTAACTAAAATAAATCTGGACTAGCAACATTATATAGGTTGTTCCATTGTAGGGGGGAGGGGGTATGGTCGAAGAATGAAATGATACATAAAGAGTTATGGTTTTTAAGTTTTTTTTATTATTATTTTCATTTTTTATAATATATTATAGTTAAATGATAATTTTAACCCCAAATATTTATAAAAACTTGTCAGCGGTCGAAACTAATGGAAGGGTTTTGTTAAATCTGTTGTAACACCCTGAGTATTTATAATTTAATTAATTCGGGTATTTTTAAATTACACGTGTGTCGTAATTTAATTGAATTTATTATTATGTGTTTATTAAAGTATTAATCAGGAGAGAGAAGGGTTATTTCTTATGGAAAAAAATTACTAAGTGAATAGTAAATGATTATTTTACGCCATAACGAATGATAGTGGCGCGGCAATGTTTTATCTCAACCGCGAGTCGCGTGTAGATTGTATGAGGTCAAGATAAGAAAGTATTGTAGGGCGACTCGGATGGCGATTTCGAGGTCACGGTTGGATCCGAAAGGGTCGAAATAGTCAAAATAATGTACCCGGGGGTAGTAATCGGGTCCCGGGGCCTTTTTAGACATAACCGGCCCACACGGGGGTATTCGGATCATTTGGGCTAGCCGTTAGCCTAATTTCGGGATTAGGGATATTTAACCTAAGATTTAGAGTTAGAGGCAGCCATTAATCAAACTCTAAACCCTAGAAATTAAGAGAAGAGCGAAGGGAGAAAAGAAGGGGATTTTAGAGGCCAAATTCAAGGAGGAATTGGACGTGCGATCATCGATCCGTCTTCTACAACGTGTAATCAGACCCTACGAACCTAGAAAGGCAAGTGATTATCTTACTTCTAATTTTTATTGCAAAAACTCATGTTCATATCATGGTAGGTGTAGACAAATCCGTTTTTGGGAGGGCTGTCACATGTTAAACTGGGTTTGGGGGGATTTAGGCATTAGATGTGAAATTAATGCTAAATTCAAGATGAGATGATATCATACGTTGTTGGAATCTGAATTTGAGTAGAAACCTAGTAGATAATCGCATTTAATTTGGAGTATAGAATCGAATTGAAAGAGGGAAATGGAATAAAAAAGAGAAAACCCAATTTGTGAATTAACTGATTTAAGTAGAAATCGTTGATGTTTAATGAGGTTTATGATGATTGGAAATTGTTTGAATCATGTAATAACATTGGTTATGATTGGGTTGAGTTTTGAGAAGAAACTATGAAGCTTTAATGGTTAAAAATGGAGGAAAACAGCTTGGGGGAAGAAGTCGTCTGTGTCCAGGGTCGATCGATCGATCGAATCCATCAATCAATCGATGGTAACTGATTTTTATGTGAATGTACTATTTATATACGGGTTAAAAATACAAGGTGTGAATGTACTATTTATATAACTAGTGTGAATGTTGTATAACCAATTAAAGTGGAAATGATTAAGTAAGTTAAAGGGTAAAATAACTTAGGAACCAAAGGAAGGAAGAACTCGGGATAGAGTAAAGTGATAGAAAAATATGTAACAGGACTAGCTAGGTGGGGTAGGATAACTAGTTGGGTTAGAAGGCCAGCGTTAGGTGTGCACAATAGTTGAAGGGTGAGTAATATCTCAAGCGGGTGCGACACCCGCTTAAATATGAAAAGTGTTGATGCATAAATATTTTTCAAATGGTTTAGATTATTTTATTTCGCATGTTATTGTATGTTAATGAAAGATAATATTGACACCGGCTTAATTTAACATAGGTAGTTAGTAAATTAAAAAATGATTTTCGACTGTGCTGCTAAGAATGAACCAAATGCGATTACTGTTTATTTTGATAAAGGACTGATCACCCGTGATTAAAGTAGGCTGGGTGTCACATATGTTCTCATTGTTTGAAGGCTTAATTGACACTTTTGATAGTTCAGGGGGCATTTTGAAACAATCGTGATAGTTTAGGGCCAAAACAGTAATTACTCTTCATTGTTTTAACCACCTGTAATATTTTAATAATTAGACTTGATCAAACTGAGTATTAAAATATACGGGGAGTCACATTCTTCCGAGAGGTTATGTCAAAATATTGCATTATTATAGGGGGTTAAGTCACAAAAGCCCTTCTTTTAAATAAATATTTTAACTTTTTTTTAAATTCTACATTAATTAAAACTATTTTCCATTTTAAAAAAAACAGTAGGTGTTTTTCTTTAAATTGTGCGTGTTCCAAATTAACTATTTTAACGGTTTTTTTAAACTGTACATTAACTAAAACTATTTTTAAGAAATGTATGTCTTTTTTTAAACTGTGCGTGTTTTGTTAAAAAAATATTTTCAACTGTTTTTTTCTTACAATGTACGTGTGTTTTTTCTTAAAACTGTGCGTGTTAAATAAATAAATAAATAATTTAAACTTTTTTTTATTAAAAAAACAGTTAAAAATAATAATTTTTAAACACGTGTAGCTTCTAAGAAAAGCCTTTTAAATAGTTAAAAACATGTAATTGTTCTTTAAAAAAACAATTAAGTAGTAGTTAAAAAAAACACGTACAGTATTTTTTTTTAAAAAGAGTTGACAATACTTTTAATTAATGTATAGTTAAAATAGTTTTTTTTTAAACACGCACAGTTTTTAAAAAATAGGTACAATCAACAGCTGACAATAGTTTTAATTAACGTATAGTTTTTAAAAATACAGTTAAAAAAAAAAATTAAAAAGGTTTTTTCTAACCCCAGTAATAATGTCATATTGTGACATAATTCACTGTAATATGTCGTATTTTGGGAGCATATGGGTAGTATTTTAGGCTTATTTGGAGGTTGTAAATTAGGCCATAGGAGACTTACGGGAATTAGAGTTAAATAGAGACTTAAACTTCAGAAATAACATAACTTAACACAAGAAAAAACCCTGGCGGAGAGCAAGAAAATCAGTAAGAGTACTTAACAAGAGAATCAATCTACGGAATCAGTCAAGAAATAACTTGCTTTACAATATATTACATGTAATTCATTTAGGTTGAATTGCTAATGTGATTTTGAGTAATTTAGTCGCATGATAGGACTGAATCTTATGATAAACCATGGAAGAAACTCGATTTATTCATGTTTAATGCCTAAAACCGTTTTGATTAATTGTAGGAATGATATGTAATGACAATGCAAATGCTGAGGCTGAGATATTATGATTTCAATCTGTTGTTAATTAATTTATCCGGTTGTAAAGATGAACCCATAGGAAGAACATGCTGAAATTGATGATTAAGCCCTTATAATAATAGATTTGATCTTGCTAATGATTATATATTGCTAGAAACATGTTTAGGATCCCTTTGAGATGATATTTGGGTTGTTTTGGGTCTGATCATAGGTTAAGAGAACCAAAATTACGATCGAGTATAAAGAAAATCGATTTAGTTAAGTTTTGGGCAAGTTTTTATAATACTACGTCATTTTGGGATAACCCAATCCATCAATTGTTTAAAAAATAAAAGAGAACGAATCCATTGGGTACCCGATCCATTGGACGTGGTCAGAGGCATGATTTGGTTTATTTTTGGAGCCGCTTGATGAGGTTACTTGAATTATGAGCTAAGCGACTTATGGAGAGGATGTTTGGTAGTACCGTGGCTAGCAGTATTGAGGTATGTAGCACGGGTACTTTAAAAATGGAAAAAATGGAGTATCGGATACGAATACGGCTATGATACGGCCCTATACATATCCGATACTTCAAATCCGTATCCATTGACAAAATTGGCCATTTGGACTTTTAGATACAGCCCGATATCACAAGGATATGGAGGGGATACCTTTAGGATATGCCCAGGCCATTTTGTAATTATTTTTATAAAAAGGGGTCAATTTTCAATTACAAAACATTCAACAATTAAACAATATATATAACTACACAAAAGAGTAACTCTCCTATATGTACACTCAAACATCATTCTCACTTTTTTTAAACATTGCAACTGATTTTTTCAATATTATACCTGTTCCCTTTTTCGTAATACATATTGCAAGTTTGTAACCAAGTGTTGTTTTATTTTATATCACTAGTATAATTTTTTGGTTGCTCTTTTATTCTTATCATTTTGGAAAATGAAGGGGAAGTTAAAAGTCCTCCATGAATTGTAATTAACAATTTTATTATAAATGATAGTTTACAATTACTACAAACTATATTTAGTGAACTATTATTGTCAACAAATTGTTTGTGTATGCTAATGCTAAAATTGCCATATTTCTTAAAAGAATATATACAATTATATTATATAGATTATTTTATTGTCGTATTTTTGCCATATTCGAACTCATACTGCATATCATACCGTATCCGAACTTGTACTGGGTATCTGTATCCGTGCTACATAGGTAATGCGTGGAGCCTACGTGGGTACTTGGTAGGGTAGTCGTTAGTCCTAGTCCGTAGAGAGGACTTAGCCTAGTTGGATATTATGTAGCACCGAAACTTCAAAAATAGCAGAAATGGAGTATCGGATACGGATACGGCCCCAACACAACTCTCTGTAAGTATCCAATACTTCAAATCTGTACCCGTTGACCAAATCGGAAATTTTGGCTTTCGCACACAACTTGGATACGTCTGATACATCAAGTATATGCCACGGGCATTTCAAAGATACGGTGGGGATCATACTGTAATTTAAAAAAAAAAATGGGTTCAGGGTGTAATTTTTATAAACTTAAAACCATCAAGCCAAATAAATATAGATGTTAATAAGTTAAATAGCATTCAATAACTTGCGATGAGATAAACTGGAAAGGAAAAAAGTACCCTGCGATAAAAATCCTCATATTAGACTTGTGTGGTTTGGTATCGGATATGATAACCATGTTAGACTTGTAACTTTAGGTTCATATGTTATAAATTTATGAATAACTCTTGTAGGATAATGCACAATGTGAATTAATTAGCCGTTGAATAATATGTAAATATGTAATTGGTAATAATCCCCATGATTAGAAAATTAAAGGTTTAATTTGAGATCGATTGGCATGTTATTTGAATTATGAACTGGACTAGGGATTAGTTTATTATTGTATTTACACCCCTAATTTGGATATTATTGAATTTGGGGACCTTAGACTTCTTTTATTAAATTGCTGAATTTAATTAGTAGTTAGTCAGATTATGGATGGGAATTATGATACTAGTTGGATAGTTAATGGGTTAGATGATGAATTGGAATTAATATTTAATTGTTAAACCTTAATATATCACCATGAAAGTAAATATGGACTAATTCATTTTAAAAAGATGAATTTTCCCATTAATATGCTTGAGCAGGATTGCCCTCTTATTATAATTAGTAATTGAGATTCATGGTAGCTTTAATTTTTGAGAATCCCTATTAGATGTAAACAATTAGTAACGTTTCCATTATAAGGTAACTGTGTAAGATAAATGATAATTGGAAATTGAAATTGGTATTACCCGGCGGGTGGGGTAAATGAACATATTGTTTGGAGACTGTATTTGTACTATACTGACAGTAACATTTTTCGATAGTTACTTAGTCCGAATGTAAATTTATTTTTTGAGACAAGCCCTTTGTGTCTGTATTAATTTCTGACCTGGGTTTTTTCGCGGTTCCATGCATACCCCTAGAAGTTATAATTCTGCACAACTTTCATTCTTAGTTTTCCCAAATTCTGAAGTTTCGAACATGAAACTATGTTTAGCTTTTGTAAATATATTAGAATTGTGCTAACTTTATCATGCAGGAGGGTGGGTTTTTCTAACCATTTGAAGGGATGGTGCACTATGTTTTTATATATATAACTTTAGTTGATACTTTTTATGTTGAACGAGCAAGAAACTATTCGCTCACTTCTCGGAAACTGATGTTTCGTTAATTTATGGTGAAAATGATTTATTAAATGAGGATATGCCTAATGCCTCGTAAAGACTAAAGGATACAATATGAATTTTCTAAATATAAAACCTTTAGTTATGCCAATACTGACTCGAGTTGTGCCTCTATTCGGGTGTGTCTTCATTAGACATAGCTGAGAATATGTTTCACATGTAATGGTTCATCGGTTAGAGGTGGGATCAAGCTCGGGACGTTGAGAGGTCTTAGTGTTGTAATGGAATGTATAGCTGTTGGGCAAGATATAGTTGCTGTAGCCCTTACTTTAATTTGTGTAAAAGGACTTAATTGTTAATGATATGAATTTTGAGAAATAAGAATGTATGGAGTTTGTTCATTTATTTATATTTATTCTGCAATTGATATTGTATTTTTGTCGAATGATTCTAAGTAAAATGAAATCTATTTTTTGGTATGTGATAATCACTTCTCTAATTTATTTGGACATTTGAAAATTTTTGTGTCACACCCAGAGGTTGGATAATGTAATAATGGTTGTTGTCCAAGAATTGGTAACAGCCACCAGTTGACCATACAAGTTCGGATCAAATTTGGAAACTTACATATCCAACACGTAAAATTTCAGCTTCTTTGTCATTAGTCCATTAAGGAATACCTGAAATCGGGAGGGTTGGGGAGGGGTGAGAGAAAGAAACAAAAGTTAATAAGCAAATAAGAATTGACAAAGCAATGTATAAATAAATAAAAACAATGATCCAACAAATGCGGTTGTACAAAAGGCCAATACTTTTTCCTCCCCCTCCCACTTTCTTTTCAAATAAAGCATAATAACAATACAAAAATTTATACTCTCCATCCCAAATTAATAGTCGTTGTTTAGTAAACATTTTATGGAAAAAAAAAATATTTCAAAATATATCCTCCTAAAATGACGTAAACTACACGTCAAAGGCCCTAAACAAAATAAATAACAAATTTTAGAGAGAAAATTTAAAAATGTCTTTTATTCAAAGAAATGAAGGTCGTCTTCAAATGAGGCTTACATGGATATTTATAAGGGTAGGAGGAGACTTGGGCTACAAAAAATGTCTTAATTACTAATATGCCACTAGTCTTAACTCCTTACTCAAGTACAAAATATCTACAAAAAAAAAGGAAGTACATCAAAAATCCAGAAAATAACAAGATTGGACAAAATGTACAATATGTACTAAAAGTGAATCCAAATCACATCACCCTCCCAACCTCAAAAAGAGTTCGTCCACGAACTCAGAGAGAGGTGCCCATTGAGTCAGGCTCCAAAATGGTGATCAACGCATAAAGAGGGGGCTCCTCTGACTCATCGAGGGAGGATGCTCCATTGCTAAAAGGGCACGGCGATGTAAAAGAGAGCAATCTGAAGCTCGATGCCTAACGGTACCATAATTGTAGCATCTGAATGTAGGAGGGCCAAGAGGTGTAGCTGCGGGGGTAGTAGAGGTGATTGGGGCGATAGTAGTGGGTCCAGATATAGGAGTAGGAGCAATAGCTAGAATCGAAGATGGTGGAGTTCGGGAAGAGGGATGGTGAATGTAAGGCCGGAGGCCCAAAATATAGCGGTTGATCCGTTGATCCTCTGTCTCACTAAGACGAGCTCTCGTGCAAAGGAGTTGAAACTGCTCGGTGTACTCCACCATCTAACCGCCTCCTGACGGAGAGACTGTATGCGAGCAAAAAGATCTCGCTCGTACGTCGGTGGGATGAACGATGCCTATAGCGCGGCCTTCATCTCTGGCCATGTCTGAATAAGGGGTAGCCCGGCTGCTGTCCAACGATAACACAGATCATTCCACCAAACTCGAATGAATTCCTGAAATTTGGTGGCAGCAAGAAGAACACAAGAGTGGCCATAAACCCTCTTATAATCAAAGACCGTCTCCGTAGCAGTCAACTAGTCGATCATGGCATCGGATGAGAATCGCCCATCGAACATCGAGACATCAATGCGTATATCATCGTGGAAACTCCAAGAAAGTAGGTGAAGCGCCATAGATAAGGGGTCTCCATCCTGATGTGCGTCAAAGCCCATCACATCACCTGGCACATGTGCAGCATACTCAGCAGGCAGGGTCGGCACCCGAACAAGTGGTGGATAAGGAGGAACATGATGGGCACGTGGGCAATGAGGACATGTGCCAATCAAATGGGCTCACCACAGTGGAAACAATGGTGGTCGCGTAATGGCACAAAGCGAGGAGCGTCGGGTGGAAAGGGAGGTATCCACTCCAATACACTGCAGTGGGTGTCCCCCGCATCGAAAGATGAGAAAGAATCAATATAAAGTAGAGATGGGTCGTGGTGGAAAGGTGTATGGGGTTGTGGCGGCATATATAATGGTGGGCGGGTGAACAAACATGGGTCAAGCGGTCGAAGGCAGCGGGTCAGGGGGTCAAGGGTTTCGAGAGGTACGATGAGCTCCGGGTGGCCTAAAGTCACAGAATTGTGGCCGGGAAGTTCTGAACAGCCGTCGGGACCAAGAGGTTCGGGATTTCTGGAATCTCCGAGTAGGACAAAATTCAAGATGGGGTCGAGGGTGTCATGGTTCCTGATGCCTCCACATTTTTTTACATTTCGAAGTAGCTCTGAACCATCTGCAGGGGAGAAGGACTCGTAACGCTGTCCGGGAAAGTCAGGACAGCAATCATGTATCCCGACGGACCCAAGGTTTAAAGCTAATCGGCCAAATGTTTCTAAAATTATGGATTTTCCGGTAAACCGTCGTTGGGTTCGGAATTCTGGCCGAGCGTCGTGCGATTCCCGCCGTCGATGGGATTTGTATTTCGACCGAGGCCGAGTGGTTCGGACGGACGGCTATGGGGCTTCCGATTGCACAACTTGGATTTTCGAGGAATTCAGGGTTCGTGCTGCCGTTAAGGGTTTCGAGGGTTCTGGCAGGTTCTTTTCCAGGTATTCGAGAGGATGACTCTGGTGGTTCGATCGTGGTGGTAGGTGGTGGAATTTTGGTGAAGAGGAGGAAGAGGTTATCAAATTTTTAGTTGACATCTTGGGACATTAGGGTTTGTTGTTGTTATTGTTGTACTAATTCGTCAAATTTTTGTCTCAATTTTTTATCTCTTCTTGATGTCGATTTGATTTTTTCGGGACCATCGAAAGTGTAGCGTGCGATTTTCTTGATAATCAATATTCCAATATACCAATCGAGGAATGACACCTCGTCTGATACCAATTTGACGTAAACTACACGTTAAAGGCCCAAAACAAAACAATAATAAATTTTAGAAAGAGAATCTAAAAATGTCTTTTGTATTCAAAAAAATGAAGGTTCTCTTCAAATGAGGCTTACATGGGTATTTATAAGAGTAGAAGGAGACTTAGGCTACAAGAACTGTATTAATTACTAATATGCCCGTACTAGTCTTAACTCCTTACTCAAGTACAAAATATCTACAAAAAAAAGGAAGTACATCAAAAATAGAGAAAAATAACAAGATTGTACAAAATGTACTAAAAGTAGATCCGAATCACATCATAAAAATAAATAAATACCATTGAATGCAAGATACGCATTTGGATCATTGTTCTCGCATGGGTATTATTCAGATGGGTAACTTTGTAATTCACCTAATTTTCATATACTATTTTCGAAACAAGACTATTAATTTGGGATGTACTAAAAAGGAAAGCAAAATTATGAAAATAGGAAAAGGGTGCAATAACCTAAGGAAAACTATGTAACTCGATTAACATAAATTCTTAGTTGAAAAATTATGAAGAATAAATACTGTGGTATATTTACAATAGAAATTGATTAGAACCATACCAACCTCCAGGCAACTGATGATTGCCAACAACTTGACTTTTATGCATTCTTCTAAATGAAGGAAACTCGGTTCCTACAAAGCAGTTAATTCTTAAAATTTCACATATATTTACTGGCATATTTGATCAGGTACCAAGATATTTAAAACTAACAATTTCAGTAAACAACATTGGAACATAAGTAAATCATTATGTTGTAGATCCGTGCATATTATTGCAAAATTATTTGAATTAATGAAGTTTAGCAGTACTTTAATTTAAACATTCGACAAAATAACATTTCAAATTTAATATATGGAAGAAACAATCTGCCTCTTATCCCAAAAGGATCTATCTAGGGAAATTGTATATATACATTAAATATAAAGCTGCAAGTTCATCTGAGCAGTATTAAGTGAACATTTTGGGCTTCACTCAATTGCATGGTTCAAAGTCTCTGTATCGGGCCCGGTATCAGACACTCGATTTTCAACTCGGGCGCGGTATCGGGCGATACGCAAAGATACACCATTTAGAGAGCGTAAAAAATTCCGGAAAAAATATAGAAAATATTAAAAAAAAAAAAAAAGAAGATTAACAGTGTAGACCAATGAGATACATTCAAACCCATCATTTAATATGCATTGCACTGTAGAATTGGTTATACTAAAGCGTGGCAGCTTCAATATTGCATAGTAAACCAATACTAATATTGACAAACAATAAAATGACACATAGAACTTGATAAAAAATTTACGTGGAAGATAAATAGAAATAATTACGATGTTTGGTCATTTTCATCTCCCTATCTAGTTGCGATATCAATCATACGGATTCGGACAAGGGCAATTTCTTTCAATAGGGTAAGGAAAGAAATATGAACCATATTGTTGCTCAGAGGGTTGGGATGACTGGCTAGATGATCCATAATTTGGAAATTGTGGTTGGCGATCTCCCGATTAACTACCATGATGATAATATCCAAAACCTCTATACCCAGCAAGCACTATCAGTTGAAGACCCACCATATTACGTCCCTTGATTATATCCATAATAATCAACGCTTATTGTACCGCTACTAGAAGATCCATAATGGTCTCTATAACGATCATAGTATCCACCTGTACTAATACTAGTAGATCTTGAAAGTTGTGCCGGACCATAACTATTTGTGCCACTCCCACTCCCACTCCCAGAGATACTATGTCTCCCACCGCCGTATGAATGATCTGTCATTAAACCCATTACTCGTAATTGATCATCAAGACGTTGCGGATCATATCCGCTTGAAACCTCATCAACACTAGGGAATCTCGTCAAGTTGTCTAAATGTCTCCGTTGTTCACTAATTCCCGGATGATAACCATGATCTGAGTCTTGTGTGGCATAGTAGTTTTCATCTCCTTGTGCCCATGTCATACCACCACCGTGTTGTGTACAAGTATTACAAAAATGTACATTTTTTTTACATTTTTACAAAAACATGCAAAAGAACATTTTTTTACATTTTTACAAAAGCGTACAAAAGAATAATTTTACAAAAATGTACACTTTTTTACATTTTTACAAAAATGAACATTTTTTTAAACATAGTTTATAGGTGGTATTTTGTATTCTTCGTACAAAAATGTACAAAAAAATGTTTTTTTTACAAAAATGTACATTTTTTTTACATTTTGTCCATAAACGTTTTACAAATAATAAAGTACCACTGGCCTAAAACATAAGTAACCAAAAAATAAGTCTTGAAAGTTTAGAAAAAAAAAGTCTTGAAAACTTAAAAAAAAAGTAACCAAAAGCAACATAAGTTACCACCAGCCTAAAACATAACAAGGGTTTTCAAAACAAATAACAGGGCTTGGAAATCGGAGGAGAGAGAGGGGGGTTCCAGCAGAAATCTACAAAGGCTTCAGAGGAAGAGTTTGTGTTATGGAAAGCAAAGGGATTCAACAAGTTTTATAGATTTTTTCAACCCCAAATCAAGTCAGTGACACATACGTTCAAACAGCTGCTACAAGTAAGATTCCCTTCAATTATTTTTGTCTCCCTTCAATTATTTTTGCCTTTTTCTCTTTTTTGGGGTAAAATTTCATTATCAAGGGGAGATATGTTTGCCTCGGCCTAGATTACCCTGAGATAACTCTGAATCGGTGATATTACGCCGCTATTTTGCGATACTTGCCGATTTCAGTTTTTTCTTAATTGTGACTCGTTATCAGTTCGGTTAGCTGCGATTTCGAGTCAACTTGGTCGATACCCCCGAGTCTTTGAACCATGTTCAATTACAAAGAATCTAGAACAGAAACTCAAATTGGTGAACGCAATGCCTAGTGCCAAAGTTAACTGCAGATGATGAAACTAACCAAGACTCGAATCTTAAACAAATCTTGGTCCAGAACCCGAAAAAAAAATAGAACAGACAGCATAGAGGAATTTCCTAAACACGGCAATCAAACATAAGGAAGAATTCTTTTTTAAAAGGGAAAGGCAACTCAATTTGTAATATATATTAATAAATTTTGTTACCTAGCGAGGGTGGACTGGGACAGGCTTAACCGCCAGCATTATTTGCACACATAGGCTACCCTCATATTTGAATCAACAACTTCCATATGTGATGAGTAAGCATATATCTAAATCAACAACCTCATAATTGGAAGATCAAGCTTTCAAAACCTAGGCGTATTTTGTGGGATTTATTTATTGAGGATTTCCTAGGATTTCTTGGGAATTTCCTGGATTTTAAATGACTTGTTATGCACGAATTCAACTCATTTGCATCAGATATCTCATAAACCCGCTTCTCCCTAAACCTAAAAACCCTAAATACTCTATACCTCTTCCCTAAACATCAAACCCTCCATTAACAACCTAAAATCAAGAAAACAACTAAGAAGATGATGATTCAAGAAAGGAACTAAGGTGATTCAAAGGAGATTCAAGGCTGAATTGGAAACCAATAGACACAGATTTCAGATTTATTCAAATTAAGGCTGATGTAAATGATTATTTCACCTAAACTAATCACAAAGGCTTAAAATCAATTAGAGATAATTAGGTTTTCTTATATTTTCTATTTAGATCTAAGGTTGGAATATGGTTGAAAATCTTTGGGGGTAATTGTATCTTTTAGGAAAATGGTGGGCAAGTTGGGAGTGAATTATGTTTAAATTATATAGTGATGTTATAACATTAATATATTATTAAAGTTATTATTAATGTTATGATCTTATAAAGTTATTATTCGTGTTATGATGTTATAACATTAATATATTATTAAAAATATGAATAGAACATATATTTTGTATTTTTTGCAAAAAGTGCTCCATGCTTCGTTCGGGTGCGCACCTCGCCCTAAGGTCTTGCACAGTGAGCACTTTGCAACTGGTTTGAGAAGATGCAGCTAATAATGATAGTGAGACCGACGACTTCCCGAGTTAGCGAAGAAGAGGTGATCCTATGCCTTCACACTCAGTGCTTAGGCTTTGGCCATTTTTGTTTTTTGATGTTGTTTTGTAAAGAAAGTATGCAATTGCTACAAAGTGTTAATAGTAAATGACAACTTTTAGTGCTCATTTGTGTAATTTCCGGGTGAACATTTCACTAGCCCAATTTATTTGCTCAGATTTTTTCCTCAACTTTTAGGTGATGTTGCCACATCAATCCATAGTCCTAGTGACAATTAGTATGAATGTACCTTTCTGCAGGGGCTCCCCCCTATCTAAGGATTTTAGACAATTAAAATTGTCGGTTTTACTCTTTGCCTTGAGATCCCCCCACAAAGTCTCGCCCTCCTGCCAACAGTTTTGTGTTATATTAAACAGCACGTTGAAAAATTAAATACTAGATTTTATGTCAAAACTCTTGTCATTATTGAAACAATTGTGCCTGGAGGCAAACAACTGTCTACCACTTAAGCCAGTGAATAACATAATTTCAACTACAAAACAACTAATGCAGAGCTAAAGATAGACTGAATTGTAAATAGAATTTCCTCAAATTTGTTGCATTCCATGCTCGGGGAAACTCTATGTCCGTCATTGTTTCCAAGTGGTAGGCCCCACTTCGGTCGACTTGTGCAACTAGGAGTGGTCCTATCCATTTGGGACCTAACTTTCCATCAGTTCTGTTCTTCGCACCACCATCTTCCTTAGGACGAAGTCTCCAAGTTTGAAATCTCTTTGCTTGACATTGCAATTATATTGCTTGGCGAGTTATTGGTGGGATTACTTCCAGTGGGAGTACTACATTTGTCCAGTAGACCTGGGCAAATGAGGTTTCTTCATTAACCTCCTTGGGGTAGATTTGTGGTCCCAAAGGACGTACGAGAGTTCGTCTAACCATCCTCGTTTGGCCATTTCTAATCGCATGTGAATTGTATTCCAACATTGTCTTGTATAAAGCTTCGACTTGACCATTGTTGTGTGGGTAACCTACCAAGCTATAATAATACCGAATCCCATGCGCACAGCAAAATTACTTAAATGTGCGTCTCTCAAACTGGTGTCATCGTCTGTGATGATTCTTGGTACATCCAAACCTGGTGATGATGCTTTTACAGATGAATCTTATCATATCGGCATTCCTTGTGTTAGCTAGCTGTTGAGCCTCTAGCCACTTAGTAAAATAAATAGTGTCGACCGAAAGGTTCTTAATGTTGTGGGCCATAGGTCAGCTATATTCAACCCCACAAACCAAAAGGTCAAGATCTGGTCAGGGGGGTTAAGGTGCCAGTTGATGGAGCAATGATGAGAAATTTTGTCATGTATACTCCAGAACATACTCTGGAACATACTAAAAGGTATCACTTTGCATGTAGGGCCACCAATACCCCTCTTTAATTGGTCAGAACACTAAACATGGTCCTCCCATGTGGCTCTCACATATGCCCATGTGTAGTTAATACAAGACTTCATCAACTTTCCTCAGATGCACACCGGAGGTATGGGCTTGTAATAAAGGACTACCAGTACAACTTTCTCTGGACAACGGAAACGAGCAGCTTTTATTCGGACTTTACGTGTTTCCTTTCTATGTTAATTAATAAATCGCCCCCCCGTACATTAGAATGGCATCCATCCAACTTAGAAGTTCTACTACTAGGAAGAGTTCAACAACTCTCTAGTACTCTATGCCTGGGCGATCGAGGTACTCCACCTAAATGGTTCGCCTCAAATCTAAACTGACTGTTGAAGCCATGTTGCCAATGGGTAGCATGGCTACTATTCCCGCCAGGAAATTGGTCGATATGTACTTCCTTAAAACTTGGCGACCAGTTGTTGTGCTCTTTCTAGGTAGATGACATGCGTCCATCTCTTGCACAATATTTCCCTGATATTTGATTACACACAAGTCTTGAATCGTAAAAGACCTTGATATTTGTCTTTACCACCTCAGGAACGGTTGTACGGCCTCCAGCAGCTATCGAGACATTCGGCTCCTACGAGTGGCGCCATTCTATTCCACCGAACAGTGCCCCATATTCTATTTCATTGTTGGAAGCTTCAAAGCCAAGATTATTGCCTGTTCAATTATCGCACCATCAGAAGATGCCAACTGTTAAATGCTTTTGAGTCACCTAATCTAAAAACAGCGCCCATTCATTATGCTCCTTTGGCTCGTGCTCGGTGTTTTTCCCATCAACTTGTTTGCTACCATAAGTCGAACTAGCTGTATTTCCTATGGTGTAAACACGATCACAAAATCGGTTTGGACATATCCCATAATTACCATTCAGGTTGATATCAAATGTCAACCTTTTTAATTCTACAGACCACTTGAACATGCCCCTTGTGGCCTTCGAAGTAATGTTTTAGTTTTGGGGAAACAATTACCAATGCATAAGCCAACTCCTTTAACCGACGGTACCGTTGTTCCACTTTGACCAACATCTTGTTAGTCTTAGGTTCCTCCCGTACTAGGGCCGAACTGACACCGTGGTCGAAAACGGCTAGATAAAGGATAAAACCACCCATTGATAAAGAGCCGTCAAGATAAGCGGAGCTCCTAAGTAGCTCTTGATTTCCTCAAACGCTTTTGCAAATTCCTCATTTCACCTGGATGAAAGATCAGCATCAAACGAAGGGTCTTGCGACAAATCAGTTTAAGGGCAGTGAACATTTCAGTGAGTTTTTAATCTCTCATGGTGGTTGGCGGTTGAACCGTTTGCAGGGCCTCAAATAATCGAGGAACTTTCCCGACCATACGCCAAGGGAGCATTTAAAAACATTGAACTTCATCCTATTGCGTCGTAGAATCTCGAAGCTCTTTTGCGGGTCCGGCAGGTGGTCACCCTTCCTCCTGCTCTAGCATAGAGTTTATTTACACTTCCGTAGTATTCCTTAGTTGATCCTTTGAACATCTTTGCCACTAGTATATGACAAGTAGCTCCTGTTTAATTCAACATAGAGCATCATGGTGTAAAAATGGATGCTAAGCGTGATGATAAAAGAGGTCTTTTCTTAACCTTAGCGAAACAATGAGAATTGATGATACCTCGAATATGCATCGAGAAATCTCAATCGTTCGTGACTTGCTCTGGCATCCACTAATCGATTCATCTTTAAGAGGGGAAATTGTCTTTTGGGATTTATGTTGGTGAAATCAAACTCTCCCCTTTCCATTACAGCTACCAAGTTGGATATAACCTCCTTTATGAACCTTACCTTCAAAAGTTTCCCAACTCTCTCGTCCACTAATCTGGCCTTCTTAGGCACTATTCAGCAAGCCTTTTGGGAGACTAAGGGTAGGTTGGATCCATGCACAACTTGTGGCACATAACCTTCGGATCTATCCCCGACATGTCGTCGTGGTCCCTATTCGAAATTCAGTCGACGGCGTTTCCCCATCGTAGGCCTACTAGGATCTATTTGGAACGTTATCATCACAATTGTCACCTTCTTCATCTCTATATGTATTGCATTATCGGGATCAGAGACCCCGTACCGTGAATGATGGTGAATTGGTTCCCCTCATCTGTATCATCCATAATGTTGTCTTTGGTCGATGGTGACTTTATCTTTGCCCGACTTTCTGTCAATGTAGTCATCAAGGTTCTCTACTTGCACCAGTTCCTCCAAATATGGTTTAAAAGCCTTGTGATGGCCGCCTCCCCAGGAGGAGCCAGTACTCCTTCCGCAGTTACAACTTACAAGTCTTGCTCGCCTAAAGACTAGGGGTCTGATCGACCTTTGTGGTGCTTACGCTTTTCCCGACGGAGCTTGCAATCGACATTTTACAAGCTATGCAAACAACTACTATTGTCTTCCTATGGCCACAGGGCAATACTTTCTTGCTCGAGCAAGCGCTCCTCGTAGGCATCATTCATTTTGAAAACATGACAGGGTGATGCTACCCATACCCTCCGTTACACTGGTCAACTCTAAGCTAGTAATAAAAGCTTGGAGTTCTCCACTCAGATAATGAATGTAAGACAAATCTCACCCGTAGCAGTGAAGGTGACATGTAACCATCCTCCTGGATATCATGTAAAGTGTAATTTTATTCCCAACTATTGACCATGGGTCAATATTCAAACATCAAAACTTGGCTAATAAGATTGAAAGAACTCATTTCGCACAAGTGGCTACAATTGTAAGTACACAAAACTCACAGATTCATAATAAGCATCACACGAGCCAAACAACGGACAATATGATAAATGTAAACTAACCACATAAAAAGAACATCGGGTATCCGTGGTTCGGCAACCTGTGTCCACGGAGAGGGGAGGGATTTTTTTATTGACTAAACAGAGAAAGCAAAAGTTCCACACGCTGATTCTCACATGCCCCACTCTTTATTTATACTAGTCCATGAGGAGCCCTCCATTAGTTGGACTCTATTCCCAGAGCTTATCACACTTGACAATATAAGTTCATGTACATATGTTCTTCACTTGTGCATAATAATAACGTGGTGTGGATGACACGCTTCTGCCTACAAGGGTCCACATGTGATGATTATGAAAATTTGTTCCACACCACCAATAAAAACAAGCCTACTAAGGACGTTTCATTGATACACGAATTGCATACCCCATTTTTACAAGAATTCATCAAAAGTCTTAAAATGTCCCCTTCAACCACTTTTTAACACTCCTTGAACATCGCTTTCTTAATATCCTCCTCTTCACACCTCATATCTAACCATGCGGCCCATTGATCCCAGTTAAGTTTATTCAATTCCCCAGTCATTTTAGATTCTACCCTTTTCTTTTCCAATTTGTTTATTATTTCAATTTCTTCCCACTAGTTATCATGTGAATTTTTTTTATTTATAGTCCCACTCTTTGATCCATTTTACTTTTCCCTTATGTTTCCAAGACACTTCCTCATTTTTCAATATTTACTCGCACTTCTTTTACAATTGGGATTTTTCATTTACTTGCACATCTTCTACAATTGGGATTTTTCCTCTTTACATGGGATTGATCCATCTCATCAATGTCCCTTCAGAACTAATAAACCTTATTTTTCCAACTTCAAATCACTAAAGACCTCCTAATTCCAAGCTTTTTGTGTTCTTTCTCCCTCAACTTTTTCGCAAATTTGAATATTTCTCACCCATAAGCACTGATTTCATCCCACCGCTTCACACGTCTCCAAAAGTAGTGCATCATCCACAAATACTCGATCAAAAGTAGAGTCCCCTAACCTTTTTAAGACTAAAATCCAAACTAATATGAAAATGGTCCAAACCCAAACCCATCCTATGAGGCTTTTTGCCTCACATTACGGTACAACTCCTCCCATAATAATGGGAGGAATAGAAATTGATCAATTTTGTGTATATCATGTCACTATTCCAAGTGAACTTCACATTTCCCTATTCTAATGTCTCTAAAGGCCTACTTCCGCCTTTAGCAATTATGTTGTCAAAGTCCCTTATGCTTCCTCGTAACCATATTGTTTCCTCCTCTTTTGCGAGGCCAACCTAATGACATTTAAAGCCCGTCAATTACTCTCAAAAATATAGTTTTCATGTAGACATCGATAGCCCATATGCCCAAAAAAAACACCCCCATTTGGTTGTTGGATTTTAATTTATACAATAAAATCCTATAATAAGGACTCTGTGATGTAACTATAATTCATATGGCAGTGTGTATATATACTAGCTTAGGACCTATGGCAATGGGTGGGTGAAGAGGCTTATCCCATTCATATGTTAGCTTACAAGCCATTAGAGCACCATTACGGGACAAAATGTACCACCCTCCCTCAAGCGCTACCTCGGATCGCACGTGGAAATGCAAACAAGGTTGCAAGCGGCTTTCAAAATATACCTATGGGCCTCCTAAAAGCAAGTTGTGATATCATGTTCGAGCATCTAACCGAAAAGCATATGGCAATTGGTGGGAGGCGCGTCCAAGTTATATACTAAGCTATGGAAGATTCAAACAGGTCGACCACACGCACTTGACTTTCTTAAATTATTTAACTTATCAAAAAATAAAAAGAATTTATGCAAACAACTAAGGTAGATTACACATATAAGAGAAACAAGAGTTAAATAACAATTAACAACATTATTCCCTCGTAAATGAAATGATTAGGAAAATTTACCATACGAATCTTCAAGCCTTCGAATGAATGCCAATTGAAACAATGCTCCTACATATTCAATAATCAAGATGTCAATAGTGTCAATTCTGTAATTCGTTTAATCATTACTAAAAATTTGATTCTTTTCAGGGAAAAAAATGTTAATAGTCACATCTTAATCCCGTTAACTTGCACATTATTGCATTTACAACCCCATACACCTCATCATTTGTTTTCATTTATTGCATAGCCGTTATTCTCATTATTCATATCTTCTACATGGTTTACTTAAGTTTTTAAAAGCGTTGGGATAGGGAGTGTAAAACGGACGGATACGGAAAAGATACCATACTATTCATTATATGTATCCGTTTGGTAGCACTATTCGTATCCTTATTCGTATCCGTCAGGATTGTATGGACAATTATCCTAATCTGCATCCTATTGGGTTTTCCGAATTCTGATAATATTCATAGCCATTTACATTATTTAATATAAATCTATATAGACTTTGTGCTTTAGCATTGATTTGACGATTTCCAAAATCTTAACAAAAATAATTTTTACACGAATTCTAAATAAAATAATTTATTATAAATGACTACCGAAAAATAGAGAATTAACTTTTAAAAGGCTTAAAAACAAGTACTAACGTAATAATGCGTACTAAGAGACCTTTTCTAGGAGACCCTTTATTGACTTGATAACAGATATGGGATAGATGAGAGTTTGAGAAAGCATTTTAGTGAACACATAAAGGAAGAAAGATTGATTAGTGTTAGAATAATCTAATTTATCGCAACTACACTACATTGCAACACCACAATTTATGAGTCGTGGTAAATATGTCAACAAAATGGATAATGTCAAGAGTCATCGTAACTTTAAACGAGAAATCCAATGTATAGTAGAGACAGAGAGTGTAAGGTGGTGGTACTAAAAACAAGATATGAAGGAATACAATTCTTTTAATGTGTTTATACATTATATAATGAATGGTTAAGATTGTTTGCAATCAAGGGTTTACATAATTAAATTATACATATACATACATACATATATATATATATATATATATATATATATATATATAACTAGAATAATAAATAATAGAGAGTAGTACGGATATGGATATCCAAAACGAATATCCGTATGTGCAGATAGTCCGCTTCGGGTACAGAATCCGTGATGGATACCTTAATATCAGTAGTTGTACCCATTATTCCCAGATATTTAGAAGTGTTACCCGTATCTGCTCTTTCGAATTTTTATTCGGATAAATATCCACAAAAGTTGGATTTGAATGCCGGACAGATTCGAATATCCATTCATACCTCATTGGAATGTAAACTTCGAAGCTTAAATGCATTTCGGAAAAGTACCGGCGCATGTTACGATTTCAAGGACATCTTAGGCAATGCTAACTTTTGAATTTAGTCAAAATCAAAACATGAAATTTGTAGACCATCTAGTTACCTTCACATGGCAGTAAACCGTACATCATTCGGAGTTCGGAGCAAAACGCTACGAAATTTCATGATCAAACCTAAAAAAAATAAAAAAACAATCTCCAGACAACAATTCATGGATTGATCGGGGTTTCCAACCTATCAATCAGTTAAGTGAGGCTAAATAAGGCATTATGTAGCATTTTTGCCCATTTGCTTTAATTTATTAAAAATAAAAAATAAATCTCTTTTTCAAGGGTTCTTAATTTTCAAGCTCTCTCTCTCTCTCTCTTTCAAGTTTAACATTTGCTCTTCTTCTTCCCCACTCTCTTTCTTAACCACCGTTCATACTGTTAGTTCAGGTGATTGATGGAATTGGGAAGAAATTTACTCTTTGTTCTTAATGTATTGAAGACCTTGGAAGATTATATTAAAGAAGTTAATTATTGAAGCATCTTTTTACGATTATGTATATCTTCTCTCTTTTTTACTGCCATTATTGTTTCATTTTCTATCATGAGTAGCTACGTTGATGGGTTGAGGATACCACCATCAATTCTTGAATTTCTTACTAGGTTGAATGTTTGAAGCACTTTGTCTGATACATAGTTGTTGCGTTTGTAGTATAGTAGCCTATTAACTTTCCTTGTCATACAATGGTAGGCTTTAAAGCTTTAATACAAACTAAACCACCATGCCTCCATAGTGCATTGAAACTTTCATCCTTCATTAAAAGTTTTGCACCCGCACATATTTGATATTTGGTTTAAATAAATTTTTGTCGGTTAAATGTGGGACATCGTGACCTTTTTATCTTGAGTAATCCATTGGAAGGGAATGATCCCAACCTCTAACCTATATATTTGTCAACACCTTTAATTTATCTTAATTTATTATAGTTGTCAATAGTTGTTAATTTCAACTATTTTTTAGTGTTAATTGTAGATATGACTCTCAAAGCAATCAATCACATATCATTATTTATTTTCCTTTCTAAAGTAATAAATCAATCAAGGAACTGTGAATTCGATTCCTACCAATATCGCACTTATAGGGTTTTCTATTGAGAAGTGTCTCGAGGACAATAGTCGGGTTCCATCTTATTGTACCATGTGATATGGCGTCACAAAACCCACAAGAAAGATTCCTCCCTCATAATTGTGCTTTTTATGGCTTTTAGATAATAAGATGGCAAGTGTGGTCTCACCCCGACTATAAAATATAACTCATCAGATTCACCTCAGTAATGCAGTGGGCGCAATTCAATGTTATGGGAATAAAGAAAAGGCTTTTTAGACCCAATTGAGTTTTTCATGTTTTCTTTTCGTTTTTTTAATGAATGTCTTATCCACATTTCCTGTACTTCGTAAAACTTCTGCTTGTAAATAATATACTCTCTGTTTCTGAACCAAAAATAAAAATAGAAAATTCATGTGGCGGTGAGCCTAAAAATTATCGGCCCAGAAAAGAGAGAGTGTGTGCCGATAATTTCTAGGCTCACCGACTGCCAGGTGACACATGTACAGTCCGCGCTGTTAAAATGTGGAACAGTTCGCACAAAAGAATTATTATATATATACATATATATATATATATATATATAGAGAGAGAGAGAGAGAGGCTCCTGAACACACTAAGTTTGCACATGTACTGGCGCACACCGATTTTTTTAAAATATTAAAAAATATATTTTTTAGTTGATTTTTTTATGTGAAATTTAAACATTTCAATAGACCCATATAAAAAAAATCAACTCAAAAAAACTTTTTTTGCTATTTTTAAAAAATCAGTCAAACTTTCGCAGCTTTTAAAGTGCTTAAAAATAGCGAAAGTTTGACCGATTTTTTTTAAATAGTAAACAAAGTTTTTTTCGTTGATTTTTTTTATATGGATCCCTTGAAATGTTTAAATATCACACAAAAAATCAACTCAAAAATATTTTTTTTACTATTTTAAAAAAATGATGTGCAAAAACTTAGGTGTCGTTTGTTTTTACCTCTTAAAGTCTGAATCTGAACCATTCAGACTTAAGAGGTACCAAAAAGTGTTTATTTTTTTAAATGATTAAAAAGCTAACGGCTATATTTAGCTCTTAATGATTAAGAGATAGAGTTACCTCTGAAGTCTGAATCAGTCTAAATACATTCATTCAGAGGCTCTGAAGTCTGAATCAGTCTAAATACATTCATTCAGAGGTACATTCAGACATAAAAACAAACATATTTTTCAGATTCAGATTTTAGACTTCAGATTCAGTCTTCAGATTTAAGATTCAGACTTCAGATTCAGACGAAAAGACAAACACAACCTTAATGTGCAAACTTAGTGTGCACAGAACCTGTCTCTCTGTCTATATATATATATATATATATATATATATATATATATATATATATATATATATATATATATATATATATTCCACATGTGCACCAAAATCTTGATGTATAGGTTGGAAGTATCAAAGCCATATCATATATTGAAAGAATTAACTCCAAATCTGTATAATACAGAAACTAATGTAAGATTCATCAAGTGCCCTGGAGGCCCTCCCATCATAGCAGTGGTGTTTATTTCTTTATTGTTTAAGGGAAATAACAGTGTAGCTATTTTATTGTAATACAGATGGCCACACACACACATATAGTCTATAATATGTTTCAACGCGGTAAAAAGCAATATGGTAAAATACGTTTTCACTTATTTAAAACTAAATTTCTGTTGGATTGTAATTATTAAACTTTAAACAAGAATTGAGAAGAAAATTTAATTCTAAATAGGTGAAAACGTATTTCACCATATTGCTTTTCACCGCGTTGAAATATATTTTACCCCGAACCAAACGAACCCTAAAGGTAATTTGGGTATCCAATGATATAATATAAGGCAACGGTTGATGTGCGGGATAAGGAGGTGGGATTGGATAAGTGTTGTAGGACTGCAAATCAAACGAGGCCTAGGGTAAACAGGACAAGTAGGGTAAACTGGACAATGAATAAGGGAGTTGACGATAAAGTGCTAAAGTAAGAAATGCAAATTGTGGAGGCAAAATAAAGGGGGGCCAAACCCTACAAACCTGACAATGAAATCTGTTGTGTCGTTAGTAAATGCTTAAACGAGTCTATACGTTATTAGATATAGTCTTAACCCATTCTTATAATTGTTTCAAATACAATCTACAAATGCATGAAATATATAAAGAAATAACTGAAGAAGTAAAAAATTTAGAAAAGATTTGGTCAAAATTTTAAAAGGAGATAAAAATTCAAAAGTTAAATCCATGGTTAGAGAATGATACATAGATGTGTGTGTGAGAGAGATATTTATACACACGCACAGAGAGAGAGAGAGAGAGAGAGAGATCGTTGATAAGGGAATTACCGATAATCATTCCGACGGTAACAAGTGTTAGCAGTCCGAACACGATTCTCATTGTGGGTGCCATGGTCAGAGAGTCTTCCGCCGAGGAAAGAAAAGAAATGGAAGTTTTATTAGTTGAGAAAAAAATGAAAAGTTCACGAGTGATAAAAAGAAAAGAGGAATGGAGAAGAGTTCGAGAGAATGATAAAATATTTTATTTTTATTTTTATTATTTGGCAGTTTGAAGAAAAATAATGATTTTAAGAGGAAGAAGAAGATATAATTTATTATAAATTTTAAGGTTCTCTTTAGGTGTAGAAAATAGTTTTTCATTTTTTACTAAAATATATCTCATGCGATGTGCGGGCGCAAATGCATGTTATGAATATTATTGAAGGCAATATATTATTTCAATATGTTCCCATTAATGTAATATTTCATTATATAATAGTGACATATGTATTGACATAATAGTGATATACCGAACATTAACTGTAAAAAAGTATATCGTCATAACTGTATTTATTAAGAAAAAAACAAAACATAATGAAAAATCATTTTAGATATTAAAAATGTCTTCATCATTCCAAGTGTCAGTGTCGCCACTCAATCCATGATATCTATTCTCTTGCTCCTGCAAATAAACGACATTTTTATTTTAAAATGTATACCTGTTTTATATAATAAGCTTATATTGAAATGGCGATATATCTATTTAACATTATTTCTTTAAGCTTACCTTATTGATTTGAGTTGCCTTGATGTCCTTATATTGCTTCCATCCTCGACAACCATATTTAGCCCAGTTTGAGAGCTTGCTTCTTGGTCGCTTTTCATTTGTGATAATACCTTTGTAAATTTTTTTAGAGCAGCATCGTTGTCATAACTTGAAAAGATGCTTGAAACACCTCGTATTTCTGGGCATTTATTAATTAATTAATTCGGTTAATTTTAAATTAATTGTGTCATAATTTAATTGAATTAATTATTATTAATATTTATTTAAATTTAATTCGGTGTGTAAATGATTAATATTTATGGGATTTAAATTTAGTAAGTGAATAGGAATAATTTAATTACGTCATAACGAGCGATGGTGACGTGACACATCTATTTATCTCAACCGGTAGTCGGGCATAGACTATATTGGGGCCAACATAAGAACTTTAGTAAAATAATTCGGATGGCAATTCTGAGTGTACGGTTGAGTCTGGATGAGCCGAAATAGTTGGGAAAAAAAAAGTCTGCGGTAGTAAATGGATCTCAGTGCATTTTTAGGCATAACCACACCCACATGGGAGTGTTTGAGCCCGTTTTATAAACGGGATTGACTTAATAAACCCCAAAAGTGAGAGGGTGTGGCAACCATAACTCATTTTAGAAAACCTAAGTAAGTAGAGAAGAAAATAGGGAACAATTGAAGAAATCTTTGGAGCCAAAATCAAGAACATGTATGGGCAATCTTCATCAAATCATCATCTACACCAAAGGATTCAAACCCTACGAACCCTAAGGCAAGTGGTTAAACTTGTTCTTAAATTAATTGAAGATTTCAATACATATCATAGTAGGGGTGATAAGATCATACGGTTTTTGTCACACCCCGCAAAATCCGACAGACAGGATGGCCAGCCACCGCTGCCGAAATATGTCGGGCGTTAACTAAATAAATATCATTCTTAGCATGAGACAGGTATGAGACATAAATAATCAGTCCATAAGATAAATAGTTGAATCAATCTCAAATGATCATAAATAACTAAGCGATAAAAGATCCATCACATGTTAACTCCGAATAAATCCAATCTCCAAAAACGATTAAATAAAAGCTGAATAATAAAGATCTGAATAATCCAACATAAATCCTCTAAACAACTTTGGAACCGAATGGCCCAATAAACTCCAATGAAATCTCATAATTAAATACGACTGGAAAAGAAAATCTAACTAAACTATGTCATAAAATAAATAACTCCAGCTGCACCTCCAAATGATAACTCCGATAAACTTATGCAGCTTCTCCAATTCTAATCCTGAAAAAGATTAGTTAACACATGGGTCAGAACCAAAGCCCCGAGCAAGAATACACACTACTCCCCTCAAATAGGATCCTTGAATACAGATAGTTGCATTATACGCAATAAATACCACAATAGAATATTTTAAATTAAACGAGATAATTAAATGCGATAAATATAAATCATTAACTACCCGTAGAAATTCCCATTTATAAAGGCACACCAATATGATTTTGAATTCCCAAGTCCCACGGTGTTAATTTAATTAAATTAACCAACTTTTATTATAGTTCTCACTTTTTATTAAAGTGCCACAACTTCCCTTGTCAATCGCCCTCTGACCCGTTTAAACTGTTGGCCCCGACACATGACAAGGTTCCACACACGACACGACATAAATCGCCCTCTGACCCGTTTAAACTGTCGGCCCCGACACATTATGTCGCCACAAATTTTAATACCCATTTTTATCTTAGGCATTAATTCTCAATTTCTCAAATTATAATCACCCCACCCTTTTAATCGATGTGAGATCCTCAAAATACCCCTTAGTCCCATAACTAAGGGTCCCCAAGTTGTTATTACGCCCTACCCTATGTATAGGAATAATTTATATCCTAAACTTTGGCCTAGTCGCAAGCCTAAGCTAGCGTATTGATGAAAAAGTACCAAAAATCAACCCACCCCTAAGATGATAAAAACGCGATAATCTACCCTCACTAGTCCCATACCTAAAAGGCATCCTAAAATATAGGAAGAGAAAAAATTACCCACAAACCGTTGTCACAAAGGTAATATAGTAATACCAACAAGTCACACAAACAAGCATAATTAATCAACGTATAAAACTACGCATGATAGTCCAATTCAATTAAACCTCAATTTAATTATCACCTCGTCATAAACCTCCAACTAATCTCATTTAATTATTTAAATTAAATATACCGCTATTTCATCTTTTAAAATATCAAACTTCTAATTTCATTGTTTCAACACAAATTACATGAGTTATACGACCCCAAATCCATTTATTTTAAACCTAGGATTTTCTACATGCAACCTACACCAATAAAACTCAAAATCACTCATGAATCCTACGTACCCAAAGGGTTATGAATATTATTCAGATTAAAATCATTTATAAAACAACCCCATAATTAGTGTCCACTTTTTCTAATTAAGTTACTAATTATTTTTCAGAAACGTATAATTAAGTGTTTAGGCGACACTTAAAACGCATAATACTAAAGGAAAAGAATAGAGTATTCATGCCTGTGAAGATTGTGTTGAAAATATGATTAGAAATCTGGATTCCTCTCGAAAAATTAGCAAAGAAGTGTCTTGAATCAATCTTGATTAAACCCCAATTAAGCCTCCCAAAACTTGTGACAAAAACTTGATTATGAAGAAGGTTGATGATTATGAGTGAGAGGAAAAATATTTGGAAGTGTTCTCTGGAGAAAAACTGGAGAAAAAGTGATTATGAGAAGTCCCCCTACAGATTAACAAGGTTATATAGTGATTAGGAGTCCTAATCCTACACAAACTCTAATTAAAAACAAGTGCAGCGGACGTTTACTGAAGGCATCGATCGATCGATGCCCAGGCGTCGATCGATCGATCCCCTAGAAAAATTGACAGTTTTGCTTAAAAAATATAAGGGACAAATATTTAAAAAATTCATATAAATCCGTTTTAACTCCGATTTCAATTCCGCTTGAAGTTTTATTCTTCTAAAATCATAACAAACATATTTAGCCAAGGTTTCGGTGGAGTCCGGGATTATCAATTAAGCGGAGGTTGGTACAAGAAAACGCATCAGGGGCTTGAAGGGAGTCGAGTCGAGTTGAGTAAGTCATTTGTCATGTACTTGTAAAATACTGTACTTAGTGGACTTAAGGCTAGGGTGGTCTGAGGTTTTTCCCATTTGGGTTTTCGTCGTACATCGCGGCGTACTGGTTGTGAATTTATTTTATCTTGAAAATCATTTAGAACGCATGCTTAGGATTAAAAGATAAAATATGGTTTAATTCGCAATCTTGTTTAAATTGCTGCTATAATTTAATTTGGGTAAAATTTAAGTTAATTTAATTAAAGTCGAAAATTTAAATCGAGGAAATTTGGTTTGGCCTAATTTGGTAATATTGAAAATATTGTGTAGGCAAATTTTAGGACTTGTGTTAAATTAATTTTGGGCTAAAAGTAAATTTCTCATAGTTAATTTCAAGCACTATTTTTGTTTGTGAGAAAATCCAAAAATTGATTTGTGTGAATTTTATGTGCACGTGCGTGTTCACCATAATTCACTTATTCAAGTTTAATTTTAATTTTGTTTTTAAAATTTAAAATTTGTCATTTGAGTGTGTTGAACCATCTTTATTCGGCACGTGTTAGAAAATTAATCATATTTAATTAAAGTGAAAGTTTTTAAAATTGGGGGTCTTTCAGATTGGTATCAGAGCCAGAGCGCTAATTTATTGCGTTAAGGTTCTTTTTAAATATTTTGTTAAAAAATGGAATTTTTCCCATTTTCAAAAATTCCTATTTTCGATGGTTCCAACTACGCGTATTGGAAAGTGCATATGAAATCGGCATTTAGGTCTCTAGATGAGAGGGTTTGGTTGTCAGTCGTTAACGGGTGGTCCCCACCTACATATTTAGTTTAAAATGAACGTGTTCCCAAACCCACTGATAGATGGAGTGAGAATGAATTTAAACTTGCAAATTTTAATTCCCGTGGTTTAAATGCTTTGTTTAGCGCGTTCACACTGGATGAATTCTGACGCATTATGACGTGGAAACCGCTAAAGAAGCTTGGGATATATTACAACTCACTCACGAGGAAACTAGTGTCGTAAAAGCTTCTAAACTCCAAAACCTCGACACACAATTTGAAACCATCAAAATGAATGAAAAAGAAACATTTGACGAATTTTATGCTAGACTTTCCGATTAATCATCTTTTAATTTGGGAGAGAAAATACCCGACAACCGAGTAGTAAAGAAAATTTCAAGGTCCCTACCCGATAGATTTATTCCTAAGGTGACTGTGATAAATTATTTACCCACTTTAGCCTCTACGAAATTAGAATAGCTCGTAGGTGATTTACAAACCTATGAACTAGACATGTTTCCCTCTAAAATTGTAAAGAAATTAGATAAGGGTGTTGTTTTGAAAGCTCGAAAGGAGGAAACACAGGTAGTAGAGAGTGAAAGTGATAGTGACCCGGAAGATATGGCTATGTTTGCTAGGAGATTTCGTAAATTTCTTAAATTTAACAAAGATAAATTTAAAAATGATTTTAAGAAATTTGTAAAATCTAAGCATGACAAAGCCGAAAAGATCCCTAAAATTCCTAATGAAAACCTTAATAGGGACGAGTAAATAGGTGTTACGATTGTGAGGGTTATGGCCATAGGGCTTTTGAGTGCCCCGTTAAACTAAGGAGAGAGGGTAAGAAACCAATTTCCTACAATGCAACCCTTAGTGATAGTGATAAAGAAGAGGGACCCGCTTCCCCCATTGAGCGCAACTTTGTCGCGTTCATGGCTAGTCATGTGAGCACCAATAATGAACCTTCCCATAAAGATATACAAATACATGACACTTTCGAGACCTTTGTTTGTGAAGCTATAAAAGATGATGGTAGTGAGAGTGGAGAAGAAATGTGACACCCCGCCCAATTAAATATACGGTGATCAGTCCTCTACCAATTTAAAACAGGATATTCAGTTGGTTTATTCTCAGCATCACTGTCAAAAAACTTTTTAACATATTAATCTCCTAATATAAAATTAAGCTAGGTGTCAAAACATTTCCAATTTTAATAAAACCAAGTAAATCCATTTCTTTCCATCTTAAAATATAAACCATTCACCACACATAGGAATGTAAATAAATACTGAACATGAATCAAGTACTGCAATAAATAAGACTGAGTAAAACTCTCAGTTCAAAACTCCAAACCATCAACTAAACTGAATACAATATCTCTGATGAAAGAACTAGAAGTGGGCGACATATGCCCTAAACAAGAAGTCTAGATAAAACTGAATGGAAAGGATAAATGCGTCTACTGTGAGGACCTATAGCTTCCACAACAGCTGCAGCACGTCAAGCAATCCAAATCTCTAAATCTGATACTCCTGTGGCTGAGCACCTGATATAATACTTATATATCAAAAGAGAGAAGAGATACAAGAAACGAGCCAGAGCCCGATGTGTAAAAATATTTTAGCAAGTATTTAAAACTGGTTCTATACGCATGTTAGTTATCGAACTCTCACATGAGTTTCTCACCTCTCATCTATTGTGCACGCCTAACGTACATCTAATCTCCCCCTAGTTATACCTTCCAGTCTAACTAGTCAGAAACCACACTTATACTAACTATGCTCATTAGTAGTATTCCCGTATCGCCCATACAATACGCTATTCAGACAGTTTATCTCACATACTAAGTTTCATTATACATCGTTTGAATGGTTAATTTTTATTCACTAAGATTATCTTACTTCTCATTTTCATTTTATCTACTAGTCTCACAAAGCATAAAGTTACCCAAGTCCACTCATACATATATATAGTCTCATCATCCCTATATATATACACTAATCCTGCACCCTTAGGTTAAGACCGCTTGGTAGAATGTAATAATTATTATTATTACCAAATCTACTAATTTCACATAGTAGCAATATTCACAAGTCCATATATATATATATAGTTCCATCATCCCTATACATATATATATATATATATACTAATCCTGCACCCCCGGCTAAGCCCCATTAGTGCATATCTCCAGAAAACCATGCATCCCCGGGTTAGCACCCATTAATGCACCTATCAATAATAATTCAGCACCCTAGGGTTATCACTCATTAGTGCACCCAACAATAGAATATTGCATCCCCGGGTTAGCACCCATTAATGCACCTATCAATATTAATCCAGCACCCCGGGGTTATCACCCATTAGTGCGCCAAACAATAATCATCTTTATACCCTCGGGTTATCACCCATTAGTACACTTAATAATAGAGTTTATGCACCTCCGAGTTATCACTCATTAGTGCTCTTAACTATAAGGTTCTTGCACCCCCGGGTTATCATCCATTAGTGCTCTTACAATAATATCACATAATAGGCATACACACATCGTATTATAAATTATAGGTATTTCACCAACCTACATATATACTCTTCATACGTATTTTAATCTCATCTCTACGTATAGTATAAATATTTAGATTACTATCTCTCTCGTAATCTCCAAGGTATACTCTATCTCTATATCGAAATAGTTAAAGTATTTATTCTCACATGCTTTTTTAAAATTCCATCTTATTTAAATTTACTATTTGGCAGTTTCTCTCACTCCAATAGACCGGGAAACTCGAGACTAGACTTTGAGAAAAAAAATCCCAAAAATTCCCTCTGTCGCTCAAACCAAAAGGGTTGCCGTTTGAACGACTTCCACGTGTCATTCGAGCGGCTTCGCGCGAGTTGCCATCTCGCTCGAACTACTTCGCGCGAGATTGCACTGTTCGTCTTCTTCACCAAACTTCAATGTTTTTCACCATTTTTGAACCTAAAACCTTTAAGATTCAATTTCCAATGACTCATCATCAATACCCATCAACCCCTAACAGGTTACAGATCATTTCTATCATCCTAGGATCCTTAATTCGTCATTAATCATCATAATTACATAAAACCCCCAAATTAATTCACATGAACCCTAGTTTTCAAAATTCCAATTCAAGAAACTAATTAACCCAGATTCGTTCATAAATATATAATCAAATTCCTTGATTAATCCTCTACATACATGAAGGAATTCCAACCACTAATTAAACCAATCCTTAATCATAATTTAAATCTCCAATTTTCACCCAATTAACATATAAATCATGATTAAATCCACCTATACTAACATGAGCATGATTATTGCTAAAAGAAAGCAAGTAATAAACACTTGCCTCGAATATGATGGTCTGATCCGTTGGTGATGTTGGTATATACGCGTTCTTCTCTTCTCGATCTATGCGTTGGTGGTCACGGTAATGCAAGGTGATGCCAAATGAGTCTACTCTCTTGGAATTTGGTTCTCCCTCACACCCTCCATGGTCATTCTAACTTCCTGTCACTTCTTAACCCTAATGGACTTTCCTTAGCTGATATAATTAATCCCAATTTTCGTCCATTAGTTTAGCCCAAAAATTCAAATTACAAAACTACCCCTACAGGGTGCCGGTTAGGCCTAAAATCGCCCCGGGACCCAAACTAAACACCCGAGTATACTATTTTGACTATCTCGACCCTCCCGGACTCAATGGCGCACTCAAAATGACCATACGAGTTAATATAAATAATTTTTCTTTTTATTCCATTCAATTAGTCCCGACACGACTCACACGCGTGTCAGACTTAAATTATCAAACTGCCATATTTCTCACTTCCGACAATTTATCAAATATCATAATTTCATATTACATATCACACAGTAATATTTAATAGTTTACAATAATAAGTATTAACCCTTGGGACGCTAGTTAATAATTATTTTAATCCGGATTAATAACAAATTAATTTCTCACATTTAATTTAATTAATCCAACAACAATAATTAATCGCATATTTATTACCATAATAATAATTAATCACATAATTATTTGAATCGTCCAAAAATACGGGGTGTTACAAGAAAGAGAGAGTAAAAGTGAAAGTGAAAATGAGGTCGATGTGAGTGAACTTCAATTGCATTTAGAGAATTATATGAAAAATCTATTAAATTAAAAAGAGAAAATTTGAAGTTAAAAGATAGTTTAAGAGAGTGTCCAAGGTCATTGATGAGAGTGCGTTAGTTGAAGACCTTAAGACACGAGAGAGGCTTGAGTATGTTGAAGGCGAGAGAGATAGCCTTGAGGGCTTAATGGAATCCTTGAAAAAGGAGCTTCTCGCGTTTGAAGGGCGCAATGTCTTATTAGAGTCTCACATTGTAGATTTAAAAAAATAAACTAAAAGACTCTAGTAAAGTCAAATTTGATTTGGAGTGTCGTTAGGCGAAATTAGATAAAATATTAGGAACGGTCCAAATTAAAAATGACACATGTGGTTTAGGCTTCGATACTTGTAACGAGTCAAATCATAAAGCCAAAACTAATGTTTTAGGAGAATCCTCTGGGAACAATATTATAGATCATTCCTTAGGTAAGTCTTTTCACCGAGTATTTAGGTGTTCACATTGTGGTCGAAAAGGTCATCTTAAGAAATTTTGTTTTAATCTTAAACGAGGTCTTAGAAAATCCCTACGTAAGGCAACTGAGGTAGCCAAGATTCCTAAATTCCGAGATCATCATTCGCCATTAGTTTGGGTTAGGAGATCCTACTTGGTAGCTTTATAAGATAGGATTTTTTATTCTCATTTACTTTCACACGATACCTCCCTTGCTAAATCCAAAGGTTGAATGTGTTAGTTGTTTGCATACTCTAGTTTTTTGTGCTTCATATTATGTATCATTGCTAGATGTATGCATGTTTAGTCATTTTCTAGTCATTGCTTTATATCACATCTCATGCTAGAATTATGATGTTTGTTTATCTTTTGTATTATATTTAGTTTAGTTTGCATTAAATAAAAAATACAAAAAGATTTCTATTTATCATTTGTGTTTTACCTTTTAGTAATTTAGGCTTAATGAAAAATACAAATGTCTTTTGTGTGTCTTTTGAGTAAATATTTTTGTTTGGTTGGTTAATTTTTTTTTCAAAAACTAAAAAAAAAGATTGTTGTGTGTATTTTAGTTTGACACACTTTATGTGGCATATAATTGTGTTTGAATCCCTTCTTGTTTGCTTCCATGTGGCTAGAAGTTTTGGTTAAGATTATCAATCCTTAAAATATTCTTTACCATACTTACATGGAGTAGTTGGATTTTGTGTTGCTATAATGGATTCTATTTTTACATGCCTCTTTTCACACATGCACGAACTCATTTGAAATTTAAATGTCACATGTATATTTGAGCTTTGTGAGGTGTTCTCCTACCAATCTAGTAATCTACATGCTATGTGACCTAGGAGGACTAGTGCATGTTAAAATCTGTTGCATTCGAGAATTGAGCAATAAAAGAATATATTTATACTTGTGCACAGGGAAGAGCTCCGAGAGGAAATATATTTTCCTTTGCGAGTAAGCCATCATTTACTTGGACCTAAAAGAAACACGTGATCCAAAGGCCTTAAAGAATAATGGCATTAAAATAAAATATTTGCCAAGGCCTATTTTGTTTAGTTGATTTATTCATTCAAAAGATTAAACTATATATGCATATTTTGAGGGAGATTGGATGGTATATCAACGGTTTGCACAATGTCCGTTTATCCTAGTTGTACTTTCAATGTCACGACTCTTTTGGCTTGTAGAATCATCAAAATTATCGGCTTGTATGCATTGTGTTTGTTTGTTTATTGAGTTCAATATATATTGTCACATGAGGTTATATTTAAATGTTATAAAGTTTGCAATCAAATGAGAACTTCGTGAACATGTTTTAAGTGATTGGGTCTAAATTTAATTGTTACTAGTTCACACCCCTACACTTCCATTTCCATATGACATATTTTTGCCATACGAGTGTGAAAGCTTATTATATTTTGTGTCATGTGTGGTGTCTATACCTATATATATGTTCGTGTGTGTTAGTGATATTCATTATGTCTACATATATATGGTATTTTGTTCTTTGCCTCGCTTTTCAGTCCATCTATGCTTCTAATTTATAATTGGTATCTATCTTGTTGCATATTGTTGTTGATATCACATGCTTAGTATCCTATGTATCACATTGGTATTATTTTTTTTGCATCTTCGTTGGTATCCGTTATTATTTGTATGGATTAGTTATGATTTTGTTGCCCATATGCTTTTATGATCTTATCACTCTAAGCTTCATCGTGTTTAAATTAGTTTTTATCCTTTGTCTATTCCTGAACAAAAAGGGGGCAAATGATAGGGGGAGAAATGGTATCTAATCCTATTGTAATCGTATCTTAGTTTGGGAGATTTAACTTAGGGGGAGACGTCTTTCTAAGTAGGTCATTTATTTGATAAAGGGGATAATTAATTTAGGGGGAGTATTTATTTAATATTCTTATTCCTTATGCGTTTGATAATTAGCTTAAGTGTGCAGGAATTCTTCTAAATGACAACTTTCATCGACAAAGATATTGATCCTTGGGTTTTGAGTCAAGCTATGTAATTTTTTATTTTGGGTGGGTTATTTTTCAGTCTAGATGAGCTTGACGGTCCTTTAGGATTTTGTTTTGGTTTTTGTCCCGGAATAGCCAAATGGGGAGATTTGTAAGGACACAAGTCTCCGATTGAATCTTAATGTAGTGTTGGATCAATTCCGAAAAAAAACGTTTGAGCCATAGGATAGAGTTCTTATCCATCCATCAATCCTATGACATATTAAAGTTGAAGACGTTGTGGCCTTACTTTTCAAGAGAACATCATTGCCAGTTTACATGTGCCTCGTTTCACATCATCAACTTAGTTCCAATATCTCTTAAGGTATGAATGCATTACATATATATATATATATATATATATATATATATATATATATATATATATATATATATATATATATATAGAGAGAGAGAGAGAGAGAGAGAGAGAGAGGAGCTTGGAACATTTTTATTGGGTGTAATTTTATTTTAAAATGAATTTTATTTTCACAAGGTCATTTTAGAACTTTGAATAAAAGGTTTTTGGACTTAAAATTAAAAAATGACATTCTGGCAGTTCGCTCGAGAATGTCGTTCGAACGAGAATGTCGTTCGAGCGAGTTTGCCAATGACTTTTCCCAATTGGCCTCTAGAACATCGTTAGATAGGTCGTTCGAACGAAACTTTGTTCGAACGAAAATCTCGTTCGAACGAGATTTCCGGCGGGAAAATATTTTGGCAGTTTTCTGCATGTTCCCTCTTCTTTTGTCCCACTAACTTTGACAGATTTAATATGTGCGGGAACCAACATTAAAAAATTAACTTTTTCATCTCCAAGAGTTTTTGAGTGTTTAATTCCTCCATGAAAAGGTTCAAGTTTTTAGTGTATGTTTTTCAAGAAACTTCTTAAACACTTTTGTTTACACCCATATTAGTTTATTCCAAGTACCACATATATATATCTTTCTTGGAGAGTGTTTTGGCACCGGGTTCATCTCTACACATCAAAGAAGAGAAGTTTAGGTTTACTTCTACATCCCTAAAATAACAAGACTTGTTTTTTCTGCGGCGTTCTCACATGGTGAAAGGCACCATGTGTGGTTGAAGGTTGTTCCCAAAAGCTTCATTGGTAGATTTCAAGGTTCCGGTGGAGTTCGGGATTGTCGGCTAAGCAGATGTTGGTACAAGAAGACGCATCAGGGGCTTGAAGGGAGTCTAGTTGAGTTGAGTAAGTCATTTGTCTTGTACTTATAAAATACCGTACTTAATGGACTTAGGCTAAGGCCGTCCGAGATTTTTCCCATTTGGGTTTTTCTCGTACATCGCGGCGTAGTGGTTGGGAATTTATTTTATCTTGTAAATCACCTAGAACACATACTTAGTATTAAAAGATAAAATATGGTTTAACTCGCAATCTTGTTTAAATTGGTGCTATAATTTAATTTGGGTAAAATTTAAGTTAATTTAATTTAAGTCGGAAATTTAAATTGGGAGAATTTGGTTTGTCCTGATTTGGTAATATTGAAAATATTGTGTAATCAAATTTTAGGACTTGTGTTAAATTAATTTTGGGTTAAAAGTAAATTTCGCATAGTTAACTTCAAGCGCTATTTTTTTTTGTGAGAAAATCCAAAAATTGGGTTGTGTGAATTTTGTGTGCGGGTGTGTTCACCATAATTCACTTATTCAAGTTTAATTTTAATTTTGTTTTTAAAAATTAAAATTTTTCATTTGAGTGTGTTGAACCATCTTTATTCCGCGCGTGTTATGAAATTAATCATATTTAATTAAAGTGAAAGTTTTTAAAATTGGGGGTCCTTCATAAGTTTAGCTTTTTGTATAGAGTTGGTGAGCCGAATGTAACACACGACCGGCGCGTAGGTGATTCTCGCATCGCGGTAAAACCTTGTCTATCAAAATGGCGTCGTTGCCGGGAAGTGTTTTGTTTTAGATTTTAATTGTGTTATTATTTAGTAGTTTTTTTTTTGTATTTGCATTCTTTGTTTTTTTTTCAGGATAACACATTTGAGCGCCAAGAAACTTGGATTCTCGGTCGCACACCTTCCTTCTCGAATTCTCCATCTACAAACAATTTGGTAAACATGTCCTATTTTATAGATTTGTCGATAATTCTGATGTTTTATTTGGGATATGTTCTCGAATTTGGCCCTACGAATGTTTCATTTGGGATTTGTTCTCGAATCTTGAACCATTAGAATTATCGGTGGATACCAATGAGTCGGTAGAATTTTTTTGTCGATTAGGACTCTTTGCCGCTCTTGTTTTCCATGATGGATTTTTTTCCTCACGTGTGCATCATCTCCCATTCCAATTGAAAAAACTTTGGGAGATGAGTCGATTTTTCTCGTACCTCAAGTGTTTATTTCCCCCTTGTTATCCAAATCCCCCATCGTCCGCCCAAAATTTCAAATTGGTGATGGTTCACTTTTTCCACCACCCATGCATGCCTTCCGTTGTTCAAACGGAATTCATATCTTCCAGGAGGCATGTTGTATATAACATGTTGTAAATAGTAGGTTGTAAATAGTTAGCTTTTTTCTTTCTTTTTCTTTCTTTAGTTTTCTTTCCTTTTTATTTAGTCTAGTGTAATTAGTTAACATTTTGTTCTTGCTATTCTTGGTACTAACTTTTTTTTATAGATTCAATTAGACTTGTGCTTATGGAGATAACTCCAATTTTGGGTAATATCGCTATTTTCCTCTCTTTATGTTGTGTTCTCAATGGACGCATTGAGGACAATGCAACATTTAGTTAGGGGGTGTGGGATATTCTATCCATTTCTTTGTTTAGTCCATGAGTTTGCTCACTGAAAACATTAGCTTTTCTCAATCAAAGCTCTGACACCACTTGTTGGTGCAATAGGCCCCCAATTTTAAAACTCTTTTACTTCAAAAAGATAATTTTCTTGTTAGATGTGCGGAAGCATAAGATGGTTCAAATTAACAACCAATTTTAATTTCTTTTAAAATTAAAATAAAACAAAGTGAAATAAGATTAAATCAAAACAAACACAATTTAAATTTCACTTAAACCCAATTAATTTAACCCAAGTCTTAGAAATTTGCCTAAGTCATATTTTTCATATTTCCAAATTAGGCCAAACCAATTTTAACAAATAAACTAAATGACTTGAATTAAATTAACATAAACATTACCCAATAATAATTTAGTACCAAATTAAGCATAAGTAGTGATTAAACCAAATTTTATCTTGTTACCTAAGCATACGTTCTGGGTGAGTATAGCAAGATAAAATAAACAATAAATCACTACGCCGCGATGTACGAGGAAAAACCCACAACGGGAAAAAACCTCGGATGGCCCTAACCTCAAATCCACTAAGTATGGTTTTACAAATACAAGACAGTAGACTTTTAACACTCAACTCGATCCCTCTCAAGCCCTGACGCTCCTTCTTGTATACACCTCCGCCTAGCGAATAACCCCAGAGCTCTACCGCGGTCTCGGTATCCACCGATCGGACTTTATATGGTCACTGTCATCAAACTTCTTCTTCTTTGTGGGATTTAGAAGCAAATCCAAACAATATCTTCTTTAATATGTAGAGATAAATCGATGCCAAACTCCAAGCAAAGTATATATATATATATGGATGAACTTAGATTAAACAATATGGGTGAAACAAAGTGTTTAAAGAATTGTTCTTGCAAAAATAAACACTTAAACTTGAACTTTTTCTTAGGAAAGATGAACTCACAAAACACTCTCTAGGAGTTAGAATATTATCAAAAGTTAATTAGAAAAAGTTGATTTCCACACTTAAGAAGTTTTGTCAAAAGATAGTGGGAAAAACAAGTGGGAAAGTGGGAAAAACTGCCAAAAACTGCCCAAAAAACTGTTCCCGATAAATCTCGTTCGAACGAGATTTTCGTTCGAACTAAGAGCTTCTAACAAAGTTCCAGTGTGAACTCGTTAGAAATCTCGTTGGATATCTCGTTCGAACCATCATTCTCGTTCGAACGATACTTCGAACGACATTTCAGTGGCCAATCTGGGAACTCGTTAGCAAACTCGTTCGAACGACATTGTTGTTCGAATGACAAACTCGTTCAAACGACACTTCGAACGAACTTCCAGAAAGTTTAAAAAATTCTATTTTTAGCCCAGAAACTTTATATACTTTATATTAAAGTTTTAATAAAATCTTTCTGAAAATAAGCAACAGTTTTAAATAAACGTTCACCCAATATAAAATGTTCCAAGCTCCTATATATATGTGTGTGTGTGTGTGTGTGTGTAATGCATTCATACCTTGGGAGCAATTGGAACTATGTTGGTGACGTAGAAACGAGGCACATTAAACTCGGAATTTGATGAAGCTTTATACTCTTGGCCGCTACGTCTTCAACAAACACGTCATAGGCCTGAATGGATAAACAATAACTCTATCCTATGACTTAAACGTTTTTGTCCGAAATTGAGCCAAAACTATAAAGGACTCAATTGGAAATTTGTGTCCTTACAAATCTCCCCCTTTGGCTATTTCGAGACAAAAACAAAACAAAAATCCTAAGGGGTCGTCAAGCTCTAATAGACTAATACAAAGTCCTACCAAAAATAAAGATACAATGCTTGACTCAAACAACCCAAGGATCAATATCTTTGCCGGTGAAAATTTCCACTTAGAATATAATTCTTGCACACTTAAGCAAACACATTAAACGCATAAGGAATATCAAAATATTGAATGCAATTAAATAGTTACTCCCCCTAAGTTAATTCTCCCCTTTAACAAACAAATGACCCACTTAGAAAGGCGCCTCCCCCTAAGATAAATCTCCCCCAAACTAAGATACGATTATAATAGGAATAGATACCATTTCTCCCCCTATCATTCTCCCCCTTTTTGTTCCCCAATTAAAGCATATACACCCTCTAAACTAAGCAATGGATAACTAGAATGGGATAACAAGCTAAAAACATGCAATTGCGCATAAAGTGATGAGAATATTAAAGCACATGGGCAACAAAATCATAACTAATTCGACAAATAATAATGGATACCAACTCAAATGCAAGAAACAGGTACCAATATTATACATGAGTATTAAGCATGTTATATCAACAAAGAATGCAACAATATGTATACCAATGATGAATTAAAGCATACATGGACTAGAAAGCAAGGCAAAGACTAAATAGAAATATCAAATATATGTATACATAATATATACCTAATAGACTCAAGTACACATATATAGATATAAACATACAAATGACATAAAATAGGATAAGCTTTTCACACTCATATGGCAAAAATGTGTCATATGGAAATGGTAGTATTGGGGTGTGAACTAGTAACGATTAAATTTAGACCCAATCACTTAAAACATTTTCACGAAGTTCTCAATTGATTGCAAACTTCATTACATTTGAATATAACCTCATGTGACAATATAGATTGAACTCAATGAACAAACATACACAATGCATACAAGCCTAGCACGTTGATGATTCTACAAACCAATAGAGTCATGACATTGAAAACGCAACTAGGATAAACGGACATTGTGCAAGCCGTTGATATACCATCCAATTCTCCCTCAATAAGCATATATTATTTTTGAATGAAAATATCAATTAAACATTGGCCTTGGCAAATATTTTTCTTTTAATGCCATAATTATGTTTTTAGGCCTTTGGACCACGTATTTCTTTTAGGTCCAAACAAACGGTGGCTTAGTATTCGCAAAGGATAATAAATCATTTCGGAGCCCTTTCCCGTGCACATTTATATCTATCATTTATTTATTTCTCACAAATCTTACGTGCAACGGATTTTGACATGCACTAGTCCTCCTAGGCCACTAATATGTAGATGACAAGATTGGTAGGAGAACACCTCACAAAGCTCAAATATAACATGTGACGATTAAATTTCAAAAAGAGCTCGTGCATGTGTGAAAAGATGCATATAAAAATAGAATCCATTATATCAATACAAAATCCAAATACTCAATGTAAGCATGGTAAAGAACATAATAAGAATTGACAATCTAAATCAAAAGTTCTAGACACATGGGAGCGAAAAATATGGGATTCAAACACAAGTATATGCCACATAAAGTGTGTCAAACTAAAATACACATGAAATTAAATCTTTTTGAGTTTTTGAAATTCTTAACCAAAAATAAAAATATAGACTCAAAAGACAAACAAAAATCATTTGAATTTTTCATTAAGCTTAAATGATCAAGAGATAAAAACCAAATGATAAACAAAAATCTTTTTGTATTTTTCATTTAATGCAAACAAAAATGAAAGAAATATAATACAAAAGATAAACAAGTCATGATTTCTAACATGAGATATGAAATAAAGCAATGACTAGAAAATGACTAAACATGCATACACCTAGCAATGATATATAATATGAAGCACAAAAAGCTAGAGTATGCAAAGAAAACTAACACATCTAACCTTTAGATTTAGCAAGTGAGGAAGCATGTGATAGTAAATGATAATAAAACACCCTATCTTTTAAAGCTACCAAGTCGGATCTCCTAACCCAAACTAATGACGAATGACTATCTTGGAGTGTAGGAATCTTGACTACCTTGGTTTCCTTAAGGTGGGTTTTTCTAGGACCTTGTTTAAGATCAAAATAAAATTTTCTAAGATTACCTTTTCAACCACAATGTGCACAAGTAAAAACACGTCGAAAATTTGGACCTAAGGATTGATCTCTAAAGGCTTTCCTAGGTAATTCTCTTAAAATATTGGTTTTGGCTTTATGAGTAGATTCATTACAAGTATCGAAGCCTAAACCACAATTGTCATTTTTTATTTGGACCGTGCCTAAGATTTTATCTAGTTTTTCGGACCTACACTCCAAATCAAATTTGACTTTTCTAGAGTCTTTTAATTTATTTTTCAATTCTAAAATATTAGACTCTAATAATACATTTCTCTCTTCAAACTCGAGAAGCTCCTTTTTTAAGGATTCCATTAAACCTCTAAGGCTATATCTCCGCCTTCTACATATTCAAGCTTCTCTCGAAGAGTCCTCTCATGTGTCCTAAGGTCTTCCACTAACGCACTCTCATTAACGACCTTGACACGCTCTTTTAAACAAGCTTCTAACTTCAAATTTGCTCTTTTTAATTTAATAGATTCATCATATAATTCTTGAAAAACATTTTGAAGTTCACTCATATTAACCTCTTCTTCATTTTCACTCTCTCTTTCTTCTTCACTCTCACTACTATAAAAAATAAGGGAATCATAAACTATGACCTTGGAAGTGTCATGTGTTAAAGTTTCATCAATAAACGAGTTCTCATTATAACTCACATGACTAGCCATAAAAGCCACAAAGTTGGGCTTAGTGGGGGAATCGGATCCCTCTTCATTATCACTATCACTAAGGGTTGCATTAAAAGACATTAATTGCTTACCCTCTCTCCTTAGTTTAGTGGGGCACTCAGAAGCCCTATGGCCATACCCTTCACAACCAAAACACCTATTTGACTCGTCGCTATTTAAATTTTCTTTAGAAGTTTTAGGGATCCTCTCGGCTTTGTCATGCTTAGAAGTTTCAAATTTCTTAAAGTAATTTTTAAATTTATCTTTGTTAATTTTAAGAAACTTTCGAAATTTCCTAGCAAACAAGGCCATATCTTCCGAGTCACTATCACTCTCGCTCTCCACTACTTATTTTTCCTCTTTTAGGGCTTTTAAAGAAACACCCTTTTCAATTTTCTTTTCAGTTTTAGAGGAAAACATGTCCAGTTTATAGGTTTGTAGATCACCTACAAGCTCTTCTAATTTCGCAGAGGCTAAAGTTGGTAAAGAATTTAAAACGGTCACTTTGGGAATAAATCTATCGGGTAGGGACCTTAAAATTTTCTTTACTACTCGATTGTCGGGTATTTTCTCTCCCAAATTAAAAGATGAATTAACAATATTGGAAAGTCTAGCATAAAATTCATCAAAAGTTTCTTTTTTTTTCATTTTGATAGTTTCAAATTGAGTGGTGGGGTTTTGGAGTTTCGAAGCTTTTATGACACTTGTACCTTCATGAGTGAGTTGTAAAATATCCCAAGCTTCTTTAGCGGAAATTAATTTGAAAGTTTAAATTCATTCTCACTCCATCTATCGGCCGGTTTTGGAACACGTTCATTATCTACTAAATGAGTTGGTGGAGACCACCCATTAACTACAGATAACCAAACCCTCTCGTCGATAGATTTAAGTGCCGATTTCATTCGCGCTTTCCAATACGCGTAGTTAGAACCATCGAAAATAGAAAATTTAGAAAATGAGGAAAATTCCACTTTAGCCAAAAATATCTAAAGGATCTTTAACGAAATAATTTATCGTTTTGGCTCTGATACCAATTTGAAAGCGTTAGCTTTTCTCAATCAATGCTCTGATACCACTTGTTGGTGCAATATGCCGCCAATTTTAAAACTCTTTTACTTCAAAAAGATAATTTCCTTGTTAGATGTGCGGAAGCGTAAGATGGTCAAATTAACAACAAATTTTAATTTCTTTTAAAATTAAAATAAAACAAAGTGAAATAAGATTAAATCAAAACAAATACAATTTAAATTTCACTTAAATCCAATTAATTTAACCCAAGTCCTAGAAATTTGCCTAAGTTATATTTTCCATATTTCCAAATTAGGCCAAATCAATTTTAACAAATAAACTAAATGACTTGAATTAAATTAACATAAACATTACCCAATATTAATTTAGTAACAAATTAAGTATAAGTAGTGATTAAACCAAATTTTATCTTGTTACCTAAGCATGCGTTCTAGGTGAGTATAGCAAGATAAAATAAATAATAAATCACTACGCTGCGATGTACGAGAAAAAACCCACAACGGAAAAAAATCTCGGACGGCCCTAGCCTCAAATCCACTAAGTATGATTTTACAAATACAAGACAATAGACTTACAACACTCGACTCGATCCATCTCAAGCCCCGATACTCCTTCTTGTATACACCTCCGCCTAGAGAATAACCCCGGAGCTCCACCGCGGTCTCGGGATCCACCGATTGGACTTGATATGATCACCGTTACTCGAAATAAGAGCCTTTCTCCAAGTGGATAAATCAACGCAAACTTCTTCTTCTTTATGGGATTTAGAAGCAAACCCAAACAATCTCTTCTTCAATATGTAGAGATAAATCGGTGCCAAACTCCAAGCAAAGTATATATATATATGGATGAACTTGGATTAAACAATATGGGTGAAACAAAGTGTTTAAAGAATTTTTCTTGCAAAAATAAACACTTAAACTTGAAATTTTTCTTAGGAAATATGAACTCACAAAACACTCTCTAGGAGTTAGAATGTTATCAAAAGTTAATTAGAAAAAGTTGATTTCCACACTTAAGAAGTTCTCTCAAAAGATAGTGGGAAAAATAAGTGGGAAAGTGGGAAAAACTGACAAAAACTGCCCAAAAAACTGATCCCGCCAAATCTCGTTCGAACGAAATTTTTGTTCGAACGAGCTTCTAATGAAGTTCCAGTGTGAACTCGTTAGAAATCTTGTTCGAACCATCATTCTCGTTCGAACGATACTTCGAATGACATTCCGGTGGCCAATCTGGGAACTTTTTAGCAAACTCGTTCGAACGACAAACTCGTTCGAACGACACTTCGAACGAACTTCCAGAAAGTTTAAAAAATTCTATTTTTAGCCCAGAAACTTTATATACTTTATATTGAAGTTTTAATGAAATCTTTCTGAAAATAAGTAACAGTTTTAAATAAACGTTCACCCAATATAAAATGTTCCAGGCTCCTATATATTTATATATATATATATATATATATATATATATGTGTGTGTGTGTGTGTGTGTGTGTGTGTAATGCATTCATACCTTGGGAGCAATTGGAACTATGTTGGTGACGTAGAAACGAGGCACATTAAACTCGGCATTTGATGAAGCTTTATACTCTTGGTCGCTACGTCTTCAACAAATACGTCATAGGCTTGAATGGATAAACAATAATTCTATCCTATGACTCAAACGTTTTTGTCCGGAATTGAGCCAAAACTACAAAGGACTCAATTGGAAACTTGTTTCCTTACACTCATATTTAGTTACTAATTATGTTTTTCTTAGGAAAATGTAAAAAATTTAAAAAGATTTTTCTTTCTTTTTTCTCCTTTGTTGGGCATTTTTGCCTTTGATTTTGATGATAAATTTTAATAATTGCCCGATCTAATAGATAACTCAATGATGCATGTTCTCGATTTTAGAAGTTATTAGACTTTAGTCTCAATTATTGATATTATGAATAACTTCATGAATTAAACTTTAATCCCATGAGCACATGCACTTTCCTTGCTTTATTGCTTTGGTTTAAAATTTTGTTAACTCGGTAATCTTTTGTTGCATTGCTTATACTTACACCGAGTCAGCTTTGTACCTTTCGTCATTTGTGAGTGTATACACTTTTCTTTGATCTTTGAAAATTTTACAGTCGTTGGTAATCTCCCTATTCTTTCATTGATCGTTCATTAATTGAGTTTATACTTGGAATGCATTACTTGAGCATGATTTTCAAAATTTGTTTTGACTCGAGAATCGCGTAAACTTTAGGAAATGATCATATTCCATCTTTGTTATATCACCCATTTTGACCTTGACCTCACCCTAAATGTTTTCCCTCGTTAATCCATTTGAGCCTAAATATAACCTTTTGTTTCATAACCCCAATCCCATAACCAACTCCGTATTGGAGTTTTAAACAATACATATTACCTTCCATACCTTTGTTTGGAATGTTACATGGGATTGAATGATGTTATTGTCTTGTGGTTGCAATTTAGGCATATGAGAGTGTGAAAAGTAAAGAAAAGAAAGTAGTGAAAAAGAAAAAAAAAGCAAAAAGCAAAAGAAAAGAAAAGAAAACATGAGAAAAAGAAGAAAAGAAAAGAAAAGAGAAAGTTTGTATATGTTGTGTATAGTATTCAATAAGCTTTGTTTGCTCTCGCCATTGTTATTTTTAATGTCTTTTGTGGAACTTGCTTTCCATTTTTATTATTGCCCGCACTATTTCCCATTATTCCAAGTTTTCATTTTCGAACACTTTGAACTCGTACATACATATCCTTCATTTTGTACCCTTAACCCCAAGCCGACATTACAACCCTACAAAGTCCTACGTGATCTTAAAGTGTATTTAATTTAAAAGTCATAATAGTTTTGATAATCCGTGAAAATGCATTTCGCCTCCTTTAATGAGTGGTATTTTTTATTGAGATTACAATTTTTCATTTTCTATATAGCGTTCTTCATTTGCGACATGTGTGCGGCCTAGTTTTTCTTTACATTTACTCCTTATGCCCGCATGTCCCGTGTGTTACCTCCCCGTTTCAAGTGAATTCACTTGATGAGTGTAATGCCCGTAGGATTGAATATATGCTTGCTTTAACGTTTATCCGGTTTATATAAGTTTTTGCCAAATCATATTTTGTGTGTGCTCTCTCCCCTCCCACATTTTAAGGTTTCAGTTCTACGAGGTGCATTCTATAATGTTAATAACTACGGACTTTCATTTGAATTCGTTCATTATGATAATAATGCGTATGAAATCCTTTTCGTTATTGTTAAGTTTGTCGCATGCTGGGTTGGGCATTATTTTGAGGAAACCATATGATGTTTGTGGGTTCCATCCCTGAAAACCCTCACGAGACGGCACTCATCCACTTGGGTAACCTAGGGGTTTAACGACTTATTGCATATGCTAAATGCAATCGTGTTCCCTACGAAAGTGGCAATTATATTTTGATGCATATATACATTTTGTATTTCCTTCTGTGGACTGGTGTTGTTTGTTTCATCACTAGGAACTAGCAATGTCTAAGTTAGGGGGTGTGATACATCAGGATTATTGCATATTTGCGCCCTTTATCTTTACGCATTCAAGCACTTTTAAGTTCTTAATACCTATATTTATGCTCATTAACCATGCAACCTCAAATTTGGACATATATATGCTTTGCAGGGGTTAATTGTGCTTTTGTAGGTATTGGAACGCTAAAAGTGAGGATCCGTTGCATTTCAGAGAAGTTCCGTCATTGGGTGCTACATCAAGGACATTTTATTCAATTCACACTTCATCTCCAGCTCATGTAATTTCCACGAATACTTATCTCATTAAGTCATCATCGCGTGGCTACAAATGACACGTCATTTTAAGTTCGGATGATCAAGTTATGGTCATTTCCGTTATGAACCTTTTCTCCCATGTGAAGACCAAAGAGCACCAGAAAACAGAGTACCGATCGACCGCACCCCTACTGTCGATCGACCACGTTTTTGGGATTTTGCCTTACGAAGTAATCAGTGGGCTTCAACTTAAGGGACCGGTCGACCGCGCCCCTGTTGCCGATCGATCGGTAATTGCAATTACCCGGTAATTTCCTTTTGTTCTATTTCATTTATCTTTCCTTTATTTCTTTTCTTTTCTTGTAACTTAATATAAATAGTAGACTTATCTCATTTTTTAGGGACATCTTGTAATAATATATCATTTTTCATACTTAGGGTTAGAAAAGGAAGCTAGGGTTTGGGGAGTGTGCTATTTTCTCCCTCCGAGGGTTTGCTCGTATAGAGGGGTTTGTCCATTGAGGTTGTGTAGAACACTATCCCCCATTTTCTCTATCAATCCGAGTTTCCAATGTTTGTATTTCTTTGCTTATCTTGTTTTTACTCGCTTTCTAGTTTAGATTTATTGCTTTTTTTACATGCTTTCTAGTGTACTTTTATTGCGTTTATTTACCGCATTTTTATCTTGCTTTCTTGGTTAAATTAGCCTAGGTTGTGTTGGATCGAACTTGACTCGTGTTTAGTGTGTTGCTTTGCTATGGTGATGGAAGATATGTGTTTATTTCGATTGGGTTGTCCTAGTCATTACGCCTAGGAGATTTAACGGGGTATATCATGTATGCTTCGTATTTACGACCTTGCGTGCGTAATTTTTGGGGTATTTGTTGACGCCAAAATCTTATTAGACTTTTATGCGAATTTATGGGTGTGACAACTCTTGATTTAATTAACTGTCGAAACGATATGCAATCGTAATGAATCTGTAGAATCGTGTAACCATTTATACGCGTTAAGCTAAGCTAAGGGATATCCGACGCAACCTATAATTCTTACTATTTTTGTTAGTCTAGTTTAAATACATGCCTAGATTAATCTTTACCTTTTTGCATCTTTTCCTTTTGTTTATAATTATCTTTTGCACTTTTATTCCTGAAATAATAATTCGATTACAACCTAGCAACATTGCCTGTGGATTCGATACCCGGACTTGGTCGCTATACTCCCTTTTATTGAGTGTAGTCATAAGTTTAGGTTTTTGTATAGAGCTGGTGAGCTGAATATAACAAACGACCGACGCGTAGGTGACTCTCGCGTCGCGATAAAATCATGTCTATCAGTCTACTCGGTAGGATGGTTATATATGTACAACATGTGTGTGCATGTTGTAATATGATAATACGTATATATGGTGCAGATATTTATATACGAAAAAAATATATAATGCGAATTGTATTGATTATAAATATAACACGTGAGACTGTTATATGGTCCCAAATGAGAAATGATTAATTAAGTTAATGTGATATGATAAATCATATATTACACATACTCGGGCTAGAGTAGTGTGTCAGGATGGATATTATCGAGTTATGTAGAAAACTTTAGGTGTGCACAATAGTTGAGAGGTGAGTCGGTCCTCAAGGGAGTGCGGCATTAGCTTAAATATGAAGAGCGTTCATGCATTTTGATTTACTGCATTATAAATCACTTGCTAAATATTTTCAAAATATTATGGGTTCTAACTCTTACTATCAAATATTTTCAAAACCTTTTAGGTATCCGACCACAGGGATGCCAGACTTGATTATATTCCAGGTTGAGGCAGTTGCGGCATATGTGGGTGCTGCAAGAGTTTGGATTAGACGCCTCTTTCATTCATTCCTAGTTTAGGAATTTTATTCTCAGTTTTATATTCGAGCATGTTTCTCACTACAGTTATTCAGTTCATTTCAATTCATATTGTATGGGATTTATTTTCTACTGTCAAATTATTTTGGTTTGGATGTTTCTTTTTGTCGATATTTATTCGGCTAGCATTTGATTCAAGTATTTGTGGAATTCTTAGACTCTATTATACTGTGATGATTCTATTTAGTCTCTTGTTTCACTTTATGTTTTGGTTAATTCAAAAGATAAAATTTGGCACCGTTTCTTTTTTAATACTAGGTGGTTGGTAAGTTTTAAAAAAGTTTTCGACAGTGATGCTGAGTATGAACTAAATGAGATTCATGTTTAATTTGATATAGGACTGTTCACCTGGTATTTTATTAGGCAGGGTGTCACAATGTTGTCCTGCAATACGATTTGAACGAAAAATATTTTTGAATTATTACTTTTGAATATGACTATGCAACAGTTTCATACATCAAGTGCATACAATTTTTTTTTTAATTATTTCATCTCCTATCGATTATTGTTGAAATCATTACAATCAAGTGTAAACTCATACTCACACTTGGAAGGCATCAATTTATATTACTTTAAAATACAATCATAAACTTAACATATGAAATACAAAGGAAACCAGACTATGGTTAACAACAATTCATCATTTTCTTACACATCAAAAAGATAAAAAATAATTCACACTCTTTTACATAGTTGCTTAAAAGAATCAAAAGATAAAATAGGTAAATAAAACTCTGCATGCCTCACTAAACATTCAACACACACTTTCTCGACAACTAACATATTATGATCAAAACACAATAATTCATTATTTTCTTAGATGAAACTCAAATTATAAATACAAACACGAAAAAAAAACATTAAGCGGTTTTAAAGCATTAAAAGACAAAATCAGTAAATTAAAGTCTATACAACATATTTTCTCAGATAGCTTCTTACGCTTTTTCGGCAACTAAACAGACTATGATCGACAAACAATAATTCATTATTTTCTTACACGTAAAAAAAATAGAATAAAATCACACTTTGTTATATAGTTGCTGAAAAGAATCAAAACATAAAATAAGTAAATTAAACTCTACATTCCATATTTTCTCACTAAACATTCAACATACTTTCTCGGCAACCAAACAAATTATGATCAAAACAGAGTAGTTCATTATTTTCTTACATAATGAAACTCAAATTATAAATACAAACACGAAAAAAAATCACTATGTTTTATAGTTATTGAAAAGCTACAAAAGTTAAAAAAAAGTAAATTAAAGTCTATACGCCATATTTATTTTACTTTATTTGTTTTTAGTTTTATTAGTTTAGTTTTTATTTGAGTCTTTTATTAGTTTATAGGTTAGACTTTAATTTTTGTTTTAATAGACATTATTGATATGCTCCAAGTGTAACCTCGGCCTAGAGACACCAACCTCGGCCGAGACATTGATCGACCCTAGATGAGTCATGGGCCCACGATATCATCCCTCGGCCAGACCAGGGTCGGCCCAGGCCGACACTACCAGCTACATTTCCAATGGACACTAGCGCATCGCAGGCATCAACAGCATTCTCATATACCTGGGTATGGCAACCTCGGCCGAGGGTAGGCCGAGGTGACAGGGAGCCTTAGTAACCCTCAACATGAAACCAGTCCAACCTCGGCTTGGGCCGAGGTCACAAGAAGCCTAAGTAATCGTCAGCATGGCATTAGTCCAACCTCGGCTGGGGCCGACCCCAGCATAATGTCTCGGCTGAGATCAGGCCGAGACTCCCTATGACATCTCGGATTGAACGAACATCAAACCTTTACAGCTCGGCCTCTCTCAGGCCGAGGTCATCCACCAATATGGCGGTCGAGCATCTGTTGACATTTGGATAAGGACACCTGGGCACAAATCAGTTGTAACAAGATTATTCTCCACACGTGGGGAGGATATTTCATCATCATTCCTTACATGTGACAGTGACAGGTGGCTTCCCCCTATTGGTGAGGTTACCACAACACATGCTCATTGCATGCATGGGGGGTACATTACACCCCCTAGATACTATATATAGGGATCATCCCCTACCTTGCAAAAGGATCCAAGATATAAAACCCTAGCTGAAGCTTTGTCTAGATACACAGTAGAGAGAGAAAGCTTGAGAGGTTGTAACCATGGCCATTAGTGCCTTCATTCAGTGATATTACTCACACACACTCACAGTGGACGTAGGCCAAATTGGCTGAACCACTTATATTCCGGTGTTGATTCCACTTATCCTCATCTCATTCTCTTCTCTTTATATAACTGTGCTGCCATTGCTATTCTTATATTGAGCTTGGAAACACCTTACCTGGTGGTGCTAATTCCAGCATCATCATTTTGGCGCCGTCTGTGGGAACGAGAAGCTATCTCTTCCTCTTTTTCTGCTTTACCTCACCGGAGACTCTAGTGGTGAACCAGGAACCACCTCTTGTGTGGAGCTGTTTCACCATTGAAAGAGATCCTTTAAGGTATTGAGCTCACTTGCTACTCAAGCTCTTTATTATTAACACATGGCACCAGACTTACCACCGCCTCTTCCGCCGCCCGGGGGTGGAGGGGCTGGTTCCAGTCAGGCTCCTCCCCAGTCCAAAATGACGGAGGTAACAGCAGCCTTGAAATCTTTAGCTGCAACAAAACAAGCCATGAAGGAGCAATTTGCCCAACGCAGCCAAACCATGATGATGAGGCCACCTGGAGTCTCACCGGACATGATCACTCCGGCGGCAGTTCAGCCTCATCCTGATGCCAGTGGACCACCCCAGGCGCCAATGAAGGACCAGCCTGCACCCCAGCGGAGGAGGGACGTTGCTGACCCTAGGCGCTTGCCCCTGGGGAGGCAGGAAAACCCTTGGCCAGAGGACAAGTATGATGACCTAGAAGCTGAAGAAGCCCCAGAAGACTGCTGGGAGCCGTATGAGGTGTCAAATGACACTATACAACCTCTTAGGCAGAGTCAAGGATGTGTCGGCCGAAGAAGAGAAGAGGCCCAACAAAGAGGGTCGGCCTTTGACAGGTTGAGCAGAGGGTCGGCCTTCGAGAGGCTGGGCCCGGTGAATGACCTAAGACACAGGCTATCAAGGTCGAGGAGTGCAGCAGGCTCTCAGAGAGGGGGTAGGCAAGGTCGGCCAGACCAAGGCCGACCCTGTGGAGGAAGAGCCAGGGAACAGGAAGAGGTCAACAGTCAATGTGTTGTGGCTGGGGAACCCTCTGTCCATTGCAGGGAGGTGGCAGGGGATAACCTCGGCCAAGTTGATGACAGAAGACCCTGGAATGATTCCATCCAACGCCTCGAGGAGAAGATAGGGGACCTCATTAAAAGCAGGGACCCATTACAAAGGGGTTACTCAGAGGGCTCCCCGTTTGTGGCTAGGATGGTGGGGTTCCCGACCCCAGCCAAGTTCAAGCCTCCTACAGTGACTCCCAAGTATTATGGAAGCACTAATCCTGTGCACCATATCGAGATGTACCAGTCGGCGGCAGATATTTACTCGATACCCGATGAGATGAAGTGTAGGGCCTTCTCGGGGACCTTGACTGGGGCAGCGCACAACTGGTTCACCTCCCTTCCGAAGAACTCAATTGAGAACTTCAAAGGCCTGGCTGAGCAGTTCATCCACAACTTCTGCTTTGGGGTAAGACCTCAAAAGAAGACTACCCACCTGCTGTATGTCAAACAGGCCAAGGGTGAAAGCCTAAGAGACTACTTAGCAAGGTTCAACAAAGAGAAATTAGAGGTGGAGGATTATGAAGAGAGCATAGCCATGACCGCCCTTATAGGAGGCCTCCAGAAGGGGAAGCTACTGTGGAAACTGGCGGAAGACCCCCTAGGTCCATGGCGAAGCTGCTGGCAACCGCAGGGAAAGTGATGAATGCGGAAGAGGCAATGGCCGCCAAGTATGAGGAGGAGAACCGCGGTAGCACAGGAAAGTCCCAAGGTAAGAAAGAGGGGAAGAGAAGGTCAGGAGATGACAAGTTCGCTCATTACACTCCTCTGACTGTGAGCTGTGAACACATCCTTAATGAGATTAAGACCGACTGGACTCTGAGGTGGCCGGAGAAACTGAAGGCCCCGCCATATAAGAGGAACAAAAACCTATGGTGTGAGTTCCATCAGGATCACGGCCATGTCACAGATAGATGCTTCGCTTTAAAGGATGAGATTGAGAAGATGCTGAAATCTGGAAAGCTGAGGAAGTATGTGGATGGTAAAGCTCAAAAGGGCGGAAGAGATGGCCCTAAGAAAAGAAGAGATTACAGATGTCGTGGAGATGTCCAGGTTAGAAGGGACGATGATTCGGAGGGAGATGATGAAGATGATCCAGATCTTCCGCCAAAGGATGACAACACCCCGGTGAAGAGGGTTGGTATGATCTCCTTTGGTGTTAGCACCATATGTGGGGGATTTGCAGGAGGTGGCTCTGAGGTAGCCAATAGGAAGGCTCATGTAGCAGAGGCCAGGTCAGTGGCCAAGCCTGAGGTTGTGAATCTGACGTCTTCCGATGCCGTGCAGAAGAGGAAGAAGGTGGACATGGACACCCTCGTAGTGGGGTCTCCAGACTCGACTTCAAAGGTATCTTAGCCCCCCATGATGACCCTTTGGTCATAACAACAAGGGTGCATGGGTGCGAGGTAGGGAGGATCCTCATAGACGAGGGAAGCTCAGCGGACGTGATGTTCTGGCCTTGTTTCAAGAGCCTGGGTCTTAGCAGGGCAAGGCTGGTGCCCTACCATCACCCATTGATAGGCTTCAGTGGTGAAAAGGTACACCCCTTAGGCATGTATGAAATGGATGTACGGATGGGGGATGAGTGGCCTAAGAGGCTGACCAAGAAGATAAACTTTTTCATCATGGTCGAAAACGTTTTCTCAACCTACAACCTCATCGTAGGAAGGGTGGCCCTCAAAGAGTTTGAAGCCGTGCCGTCGGCGGTCCATCAAATGCTAAAATTCCCGACTCCTTATGGAGTAGGGGAAGTGCAAGGGGACCAGACCACGGCGCGGGAGTGTTACTTCAACTCGGCCGAAGAGAGAGAGGCCCATAAGAGAGCAACCGACACTTACAGCATTGACACTCTTGACCCAAGAGACGAAACAAAATTGAAGAAGGGTGAGGCCGTGGAAGAGGTAGAATCCATCGTCCTCAATGAGGACGAGCCGAAAAAAAATGTCCAGGTCGGTAAGGCCCTAGAGCCAGGGATCAAGGAAGAGCTGGTAAAATTCCTCAGAAGGAGACAGAGTGTCTTCGCATGGAGTCACACAGACATGCCTGGTATCGACCCTGAGGTCATGAGCCGCAAGCTCAACGTAGACAGAGATGCCAGGCCGATCAAGCAGAGACGAAGAGTGTACTCCAGGGAGAAGTACGACGTCATCCGGGAAGAGGTAAAAAAGTTGGAAGAGGTCGAGTTCATAAGAGAGGTTACCTACCCGAAGTGGCTCTCAAATGCAGTCATCGTGCCTAAGGCTAATGGGAAGTGGCGAATGTGTGTGGATTTCACTGACCTGAACAGGTCTTGCCCGAAAGACAGCTATCCCTTACCTAGGATATACCAGATGGTGGACGCAACGGTAGGGCACGAGCTCATGAGCTTCATGGACGCTTATTCAGGTTATAACCAAATCTCCATGGATGCTGAAGACTCTGAGAAGACAGCCTTCATTACTGACAAAGGGACGTACTGCTACAAGGTGATGCCCTTCGGTCTGAAAAATGCGGGGGAAACGTATCAACGTCTTGTCAATAAGATGTTCGAGGAGCAAATAGGTAAGACCGTGGAGGTGTATGTAGACGATATGATAACGAAGAGCTTGAAAGCCTGCACTCACGTAGCGGACCTTGAGAAGACTTTCGATGTTATGGACTCGTACAGAATGACGCTCAACCCAGCAAAATGTGTCTTCGGAGTAGGAGCCGGGAAGTTCCTGGGGTTCATCGTTAATCAGAGAGGGATTGAAGCGAACCCTGAGAAAATCAAGGCATTACTCGACATGAAGACTCCCAGGAGTATAAAGGATGTCCAGAGACTCACAGGAAGAGTGACTGCCCTCAACAGGTTTGTTTCTAGGGCAACGAACAAGTGTCTTCCATTCTTTAAAGTTCTAAGAAAGGCCTTCCAATGGGACGAAGAGTGTGAAAAAGCCTTCAACCAACTCAAGTCCTACTTAGGGTCTCCCTTATTGCTGTCTCGACCCATCACGGGGGAAAGGTTGTTTGTGTATCTGGCAGTCTCTGAATCAGCCATCAGCGCGGCCATCATACGGGAAGAGGATGGGGTCCAGAGGCCTGTGTACTTCAACAGTAAGGCTCTTCAAGGGTCTGAACAAAATTATCCCCGAATGGAGAAGTTGGCTTATGCCCTCATACATACCTCAAGGAAGATGAAGCCCTACTTCCAAGCTCACTCCATGGTACTCCTCACTGACTCCCCACTAAGACAGGTTCTGCACAAACCTGAGAAGTTCGGAAGATTGATGACCTGGGCCATCGAACTGGGAGAGTATGATCTTACCTACCAGCCTATGATAGCCATCAAGGGGCAGGCACTCGCAGACTTTATCGCAGAGTTCACCTGGGAAGAGGCCGATAAAAGTTTGGAAGAGGCCGAGACAGAGAAAGGCTTAGATGACGGCGAAGAGATGAACCGTAGTGTCTTCCGAGATTCGGAAGAGACTGAACCAAACGTCTTTCGAGGCCGAGAAGAGGTCGTCCCAGGAAAAACTCGTAGCAGAGTAGAAGAGAACAAAGAGGATCGATACCTCTTCAAGAAGGAGGTTATGAGAGAAGGGGTCTTCTCATCAGATGCAGACGTATGGAGCCTCTTCGTTGATGGCTCTTCCTGTGACAGTGGAAGCGGCGCGGGGCTAATACTTTCGGCTCCAGATGGCGCCAACATTGAATACGCCTTGAGATTTAACTTTCAGGCCTCAAACAACGAGTCCGAGTATGAGGCCATGATAGTAGGTCTCTTATTGGCAACAACTCTTCGAGTAAAGCGACTCCTACTCAATAGCGACTCAAGGTTGGTGTCAACCAAGTGTCGGGGGTATACGAGGCCAAATACGAAAGGATGGCCAAGTACTTAAAGAAGGTAAGAAGGTTGTTAGAGTATTTTGAAGAAGCAAAGCTGAAGAGAGTGCCTCGATTGAGCAACAATCACGCTGATGCATTGGCAAGGCTGGCCTCGGCAATGAAGACAGATTTGGGAAGGACCATTCCAATCGAGGTCTTAGGAAAATCAAGCATCGAGGAGGACGAGGTATGTAGCCCTTGTCACAATGTGAGCCTAGGAGACTCATGGATCGACCCGCTCGTCAGATACCTAAGAGACGGAGAGCTACCTGAGTCCAAGATGGAAAGGAGAAAGTTGAGATACAGGGCTGCCAAGTTCTCAATAGTAGGAGACGTCTTGTACAAAAAGGGGTTTCTATTGCCTCTCCTCAGATGTGTACATCCCATGGAAGTACCCCAGGTATTACAGGAGGTTCATAAGGGTTTTTGCTCTAGCAACATAGGGGGAAGGCCCTTAGCCAAGAGGATCATCACTCAGGGATACTGGTGGTCTACCTTGTCTAAGGACGCTGCAGACTATGTGAAGAGGTGCGATAAATGTCAAAGGTTCGCCACTATCCCTCATCAACCCCATCAGCCTATGACGTCAATCTCTTCTCCATGGACATTTGCGGTGTGGGGAATTGACTTAGTGGGACCTTTGCCAAGAGCTGTCAACAACTATAGATTCTTGATAGTTGCCATTGACTACTTTTCAAAGTGGGTGGAGGCAGAACCGATGATAACAATTACAGAACAGAAGACCTTCCAGTTCATTTGGAAGAACATCATATGCAGATATGGCCTCCTAAACACTCTCATCTCGGATAATGGGACCCAGTTCAAGAACTCCTCCTTAGAAAAGTATTGCCTAAGAGTGGGGATTAAACAGTTCTTCTCATCTCCTGGCCAACCTCAGGCAAATGGCTAGACCGAGGTCACTAACAGAACTATCTTAGACGGAATCAAGAAGAGGTTAGAAGATGCGAAGGGGAGATGGACAGAAGAGGTCTACGCTGTGTTATGGGCCTACAAAACCACGACAAGGACACCAACAGGAGAAACCCCATTCATGCTGGCACATGGCTCAGAGGCCGTCATACCAACGGAAGTAGGACTACCAACTCATCGGATTCAGACCTACGACCATGACAACAATGGGGAAAAGAGGAGACTAGACCTGGATCTTATCGAAGAAATAAGGGAAGACGCAAAGGTCAGAAAAGCAGCCTACCAGCAGAGGGCAGAGAAATTCTACAACCATAGGGTGAAGTCAAGACCCATTGCAGTGGGAGACCTAGTGCTAAAAAAGACCCTACAGAAAGCAAACAAGCTACACCCAAACTGGCATGGCCCCTACAAAGTAACGGAAGAGGTTGTGCCTGGCACTTACAGGCTAGAAAACCTAGAAGGAGAACCTTTCCCTAACCCGTGGAATGCTGACCACCTAAAGAGATATTTCATATGATGTTGCATAGAATTTTATGTAAATCTACCATCTTATTGAGAAGAGGTTATTAATAAAGATCAGTTTCCATGATAGCTCTTGCTTCATTTTTAGATCAGAGATATATTATAGGGATAACATCCTAGGTGATGACCTCAAACCTTCATAACATCACTCGGTGGTGAAAAGGTCTGAGCTCAGACACCTTAGCAGATGACCTCAGACCCTTAACATCATTAACTTGGTGAATTATGAGGATAACATCTTAGGTGATGACCTCAGACCTTCATAACATCACTCAGTAGTGAAGAGGTCTGAGCTCAGACACCTTAGTTAGATGACCTCAGACTCTTAACATCATTAATTTGGTGAAAATTATTATGGGGCTAACGTCTTAGGTGATGACCTCAGACCTTCATAACATCACTCGGTGGTGAAGAGGTCTGAGCTCAGACACCTTAGCAGATGACCTCGGACTCTTAACATCATTAATTTGGTGAATTATGAGGATAACATCTTAGGTGATGACCTCAGACCTTCATAACATCACTCGGTGGTGAAGAGGTCTGAGCTCAGACACCTTAGCAGATGACCTCAGACTCTTAACATCATTAATTTGGTGAATTATGAGGATAACATCTTAGGTGATGACCTCAGACCTTCATAACATCACTCGGTGGTGAAGAAGTCTGAGCTCAGACACCTTAGTAGATGACCTTAGACCCTTAACATCATTAATTTGGTGAATTATGAGGATAACATCTTAGGTGATGACCTCAGACCTTCATAACATCACTTGGTGGTGAAGAGGTCTGAGCTCAGACACCTTAGTTAGATGACCTCAGACTCTTAACATCATTAATTTGGTGAAAATTATTATGGGGCTAACGTCTTAGGTAATGACCTCAGACCTTCATAACATCACTCGGTGGTGAAGAGGTCTGAGCTCAGACACCTTAGCAGATGACCTCAGACTCTTAACATCATTAATTTGGTGAATTATGAGGATAACATCTTAGGTGATGACCTCAGACCTTCATAACATCACTCGGTGGTGAAGAGGTCTGAGCTCAGACACCTTAGCAGATGACCTCAGACTCTTAACATCATTAATTTGGTGAATTATAAGGATAACATCTTAGGTGATGACCTCAGACCTTCATAACATCACTCGGTGGTGAAGAGGTCTGAGCTCAGACACCTTAGCAGATGACCTCAGACCCTTAACATCATTAATTTGGTGAATTATGAGGATAACATCTTAGGTGATGACCTCAGACCTTCATAACATCACTCGGTGGTGAAGAGGTCTGAGCTCAGACACCTTAGCAGATGATCTCAGACTCTTAACATCATTAATTTGGTGAATTATGAGGATAACATCTTAGGTGATGACCTCAGACCTTCATAACATCACTCGGTGGTGAAGAGGTCTGAGCTCAGACACCTTAGCAGATGACCTCAGACTCTTAACATCATTAATTTGGTGAAAATTATTATGGGGCTAACGTCTTAGGTGATGGCCTCAGACACCTTAGTTAGATGACCTCAAAGCCTAATCACAATCCAGAATTATTGACTGAGTATAAACAAGAACACTGCAACAAAATAATAGAAGAGATCGACATTCAGTAAAGCGAGGAGATCATATAGCATTCAGAGGTTGAAATACCAAGAAGTAACAAAATTTTCCTTGAATACAAAGTTACAAGTTACAAGCTACATGCTACGAGTTATAAGCTAAAAAGACTAAAGGTCTGGGGGGGACATCAACAGTCTCGGCTGGGTTGGCTTGATCAGCATTAGTAACCTCGGCCACGTCATCAGCATGGTATGTCCCTCCGAGCTCGGTCCCTCCCAGAGTTGTAGTCCCGGCTGGAGCAGCACCCTCGTCCTCCACCTCTTGAAGCGCCTGAGCAAATTGAGGGTCAGCAAAGCCGAGACCCATAATGTCAGAGGCCTTTAGAGTGCCGACCTCCTTCTCTCTGACTTCAGCCCATTTGGTAGTGGCCTTGATACCTCTTTCAAGATATTCAAAGCCAAAACCCATGAAATCGTCTGAGCCTTTGTAGTCAGAAATTATTTTGGCCGAGGCATCTTCAAGGGCAGCCTTCACAGCCGAGCTGACCTTCTGCTGCAGCACGTCATCTTTGGCCTTCAGGGCTTTAGCGTGATCTTTGACGAGCAGAGAGATGTATTTTTCCAACCCCTTGACCTTATTTTCAGAGTTCTGCAGCTCTGGCTTCAGACGGTCGACCTCGGCATTCAGGGCACTCTCAACCTTCTCGTCCTCTTGCCCCTTCTGGATAAGGGGCAATTTCCTCATAGCCCAGTTCGAAAGTTAATACATGGCAGTCACTCCCTGCACATTTAATGAAGAGGTTAAGCGGGAGAAAAGTCAGATGTTACACTTATAAAATTTTGACAAAGGAACAAATCATACCTGGACGGCTCTGTGGAGGCCGAACTCAACCAGCAGGGAGTTGTCCATAGCTCTGTAGAAACACTTGTCTGCCTCGGTCATTACAGAGGCGAGTGCATCCATGGCCTGCCTGCTATTGCCGACCACACTATCAGTTAACTTCATCTGATCCAGACGAGCCGTCAGGATGTGGGCTGAAGAGATTGGAATTGCAGCATCTGAGGCCTTCTTTTGCCTCAAGGTCGGCCTCTGATCCTCAGAGGCATGGGCCTCTGGGGCCCTCTTCTTGGAAGCCTGAGATTTGGATGTTGAGGGAGCTGGGGGAGGAGCGTTTAGACCAGCCTTTTTGGCAAGCCTCACCAAGCTCGGAGCAGTCATCTCCCACAGTTCGTCCGGGATGTCTTGTGGTCGCTCTGCAAAAGTTAAAAGATATAGGTCAGGAATCAGATATGAATGAGTTCAGAGGTTAGACTTGAAATAAAAATTCTTATTTCTTACCAAAGTCAACAAGGGGACTTCCACCCAGGCTCGTCCCCGAAAGATACTGGGGGGTCAGTAAGTGTTCGAACTTGACAAACAGACCATGTGCCCCTTGGTCTTGCAGGGCCTTCACCTTCTGTATATTCTGAAGACTTAGACCAGGATCGGCCCTGGCAGACATGGTGACCTTGCCCCATTTGAGGGGTATCCTCGGCTCAAGTGTGGAAGAGGGGACACATGGGCCAAATTCCCATGGTCCTGAGGCGAAAAAATAATGGGGCTTCTAGTTATGATTTAAGGTCTGAGTCACCTGGAGCATTTTCTTCTCAGGCCTCCGAGCCACAAAATGATAGTAGCTCGGATGGTTTTTGGCCGAGGTTGGGGCATAACAACCAACGAAGACCTGAATTGGGAGGTCAGAGTGGTGGACTGCCCTCCATAGAATAATGGCCCCTATGATGACTCTCCAGGCATTGGGAGATAGCTGTGAGGGGGCCAAGCTGATGTAAGAGAGAATGGATTTGATGATGGGATGAATGGGTAGGCGAAACCCTAACTTAAACATCTGCTCGTACAAGCAGATTTCTCCATCTCGGCCGTGATAGGCCCTCTCTTCCCTCAGAGGTCTCCTTAACTTGATGGAAGGACTGATGGAGTACAAATATCTGAAGCATAGAACATCCACTTCAGTTACCATGCTCTCGAACTCGGCCGCCTCAGAGACGTCGACTTCACTTTCAGCATATTCATCATCATTAAGCTCAACGTCGGCCGGAGCAGATGCAGATGGGTTATTAGCGAATCTCTGAGCGAACTCTGCCTCTGTGGCAACCGACAGAGGGATGGCGTCAAGAATGGGTGGCACAGCCACACTCGGCTCAACAACTTCAACCTCTAAAGAAGAGGCTGAGGTGCTTGAGCCATCATGGGATGAAGCTCGGCTGGATACCTCAGCCTGATCAGGGACCTGACCAGGCCGAGGTGTGAAATACATGGCTTCCTGAAAAGAGTCCACAGACATGGGGTCTAAGGTAGAAGACTCAGACTCAGACATCGGTAATGGGTTGGCAGAGACCTCTGTCTGATAGAAGTTCTCAGGGGGATCAGGATATACCACCTTGAGAGGTGGGGGAAAGATAGGTCTAATAGGAAACTCTTGTGACCTATGAGCTTCCTCCTGAGCTCTCTCTATCTGCCTAATCTTTTCTAGGGTCTTCTCTCTAAGAGAAGGGAAATCCTCAAGAAGTTGGTATAAAAGTCTGAGCATCAGAGGACGACCCTAAACTTAGGAATAACTCCTAAAACTACAAACAGGATTGACTTGTAAAAGAAAGGAGTTTAAAGATCAAACTTGGAAGTCTAAAGCAAACACAATTTGCCTGAGATAATGGTGCTCGCCGAAAAACTTAAAAACTCGTCGAAAAACTTAAAAACTCACCGGAAAATGCAAACCAAATATGAGAAACAAAGGAAATGAAAGGGAGAAAATACCTGGAAATGGAACGATGAGGGAAAACGAAGAAAACTCGCAAGAAAACTTTGCAGAAGAGCACTGATTGAAGAAGCTTTGGAGAGAGAGAAATCGCAAGAACAGTTTGTGCGCAGGAATGAAGTGAAGAAGAAAGAGAAAAAGAAGGGTTCAAACCCTTAAATACATGGGCACGCTTCCCAAGGCCCATCATTGCCTTGGGAACCCCAAAGGACGGCTGACAGCACACGCCAGCCAAATGAGTACGTTCTAGCATGGACAAGTGTCATGCAGGTATTGGCTTGGGACGGACAGGCCTCGGAGGTGTATTAATCCCCTAGCCACTTGCTCTCGCATATGACTAAGGTCTGGGGGTGATTAATATTCCCCAAGTGTAACCTCGGCCTAGAGACACCAACCTCGGCCGAGATGATGGCCGAGACATTGATCGACCCTAGATGAGCCATGGGCCCACGATATCATCCCTCGGCCAGACCAGGGTAGGCCCAGGCCGACACTACCACCTACATTTCCAATGGACACTACGCGCATCGCAGGAATCAACAGCATTCTCATATACCTGGGTATGGCAACCTCGGTCGAGGGTAGGCCGAGGTGACATGGAGCCTTAGTAACCCTCAACATGAAACCATTCCAACCTCAGCTTGGGCCGAGGTCACAAGAAGCCTTAGTAATCGTCAGCATGGCAATAGTCCAACCTCGGCTGGGGCCGACCCCAACATAATGTCTCGGCTGAGATCAGGCCGGGACTCCCTATGACATCTCGGATTGAACGAACATCAAGCCTTTACAGCTCGGCCTCTCTCATGCCGAGGTCATCCACCAATATGGCGGCCGAGCATCTGTTGACATTTGGATAAGGACACCTGGGCACAAATCAGTTGTAACAAGATTATTCTCCACACGTGGGGAGGATATTTCATCATCATTCCTTACATGTGACAGTGACAGGTGGCTTCCCCCTATTGGCGAGGTTACCACAACACATGCTCATTGCATGCATGGGGGGTACATTACACCCCCTAGATACTATATATAGGGATCATCCCCTACCTTGCAAAAGGATCCAAGATATAAAACCCTAGCTGAAGCTTTGTCTAGATACACAGTAGAGAGAGAAAGCTTGAGAGGTTGTAACCATGGCCATTACTGCCTTCATTCAGTGATATTACTCACACACACTCACAGTGGACGTAGGCCAAATTGGCTGAACCACTTATATTCCGGTGTTGATTCCACTTATCCTCATCTCATTCTCTTCTCTTTATATAACTGTGCTACCATTGTTATTCTTATATTGAGCTTGGAAACACCTTACCTGGTGGTGTTAATTCCATCATCATCATATTTTTTTTTATTAATTTTGTAATTTTAGTTGAGTTGTAAATATTTAGATAGTTTTTTATTTTTTATTTTCATTTTCTAGGTAGGTGCAAATCTAAACACACACACTATACAATACACCACACATATATAGCTGTAACACCCCGCCTAATTAAATACCGGGTGGCCAGTCCCATACCAAATTAAAACAGAATATACAGTTGGCTCATTCTTAGCATCACTGTCGAAAACATTTACAACTCACCCAATACTCAATTAAGCTGGTGTTAAAAACTTCCCAAATTTTGATTTAACAAAATCCATTTCCAGTTTAAGAATAACACAACACATTTTATTCTACAACACAATAAATAACTCAAAAGAATTTAAATGCAACTGGAATAAACATTCCCAAATAATATAAATCCTTTACAATAACCCCAACAATGTTAAATGTATTAAAAAGACCCCATTACAATAGTATTTAACCTCGATAGAAAAGATAACTGAAATCCTTTGGGAGACATGCCCTAAATAAGAATACTGTGAATCAAAAAGATGATAAGCGTCTAAGCAAAACTCCCATAGCTCCATAGCTCGTCACAATCAACTATGGTTGGCGTCCCTGTTGCTGGACACCTGATATATAGATACAATAGAAGAGAAAATATGCAAGGAAACGGGTCAGAGCCCGAATGTGTAGATTATTTTTAAAACAGCAAGTATTTAACAAGTGAAATAAAGCATTTATTATGTACATGTTAGATCCAACTCTCACTTGCAAATTCTCACCTCTCAACTAGAGTGCACACTTAACGTTTCCTATTAACCTCCTAGTTAATGGTTCCTCTTTTCTAATCTCCATATTATAATTCCATTCCCATATCATAATCCCCGTATGTCCCATACCATACGTCACATTAATATTCATTTACATTTCTCCTTTATATGATTAGTTTCTCATTGACATGAATCATTACTCATTAATATGAATCGTTTCTCATTAACATGAGTTAAGCTTTTCAATTCTATAAGCATAATCATTCAGTAACTTAATTCCCTTATCTTTCTCTATTCACCGTTATCTACAATTATCATCATAGATAAATTTAACCACAATATATCCATTCAATCATTTAATCCATTATATATATATTCATATATAATACGGCACCCCGAGTCACAGCTGCGGTGCAATGCATTACTCTGCTATCATGTCCCATCATCGCAGGTCGCCGAATAGGGGACTAAAGGTTCGGTAAGATTCCACGAACCACAAACAACAACAAATAAATTGGAGGCGAACATAGCTCTCGTATCCATGGTTCACGCACATACCTACGTTTCCACAGTCAGCGGACTCATCAACTCCCCGATATGTCTTTCATAGACCTATGTTCTCGAGCGACAAATCAAAGATCCCATGGATTCATCAGGATATGACTGCCCTCACGGGCAAACTTCTCACCGATAGCAAGTAAGCTAGGTATGTCATACACATAAATCATCAATCAATCAAATAGGTATTATCATACATATAATATAATATCAATAAGGTAATTATCACTACCCAAAGATATCTCCCATACGTAGTATTATATCTCTTTTAAATTCCACGTATTAAAATATCATAACTTTACTTCATAATTTAATTATCCTCGCATCCTATAACATCTCTCCACTCCCGACGTCGTTAAGGTTCATGCGCGGAGCGTCTCGCAAAGCGAAATCCAAACAAGGAACCCCTCCAATACACTACTACTTAACTTTGTCGATCGAGGAGGTCCGAAAACTTCAACTATGCGATCGGGATAGCCTCATACCCTCTTTCAACCAAATGTGTTCTAAACTCCTATATCACAAGATTCAAATAGGATTTTCCTCATCTTATATTCTGTAAGAAGTCACTAATATCCTACTGGTCCATAACATTATTTCTCCCGAACTACTACGAGTTTAGTTCTCCTTTTAATTAAGGTTAAAACCGATAGTTTCAAATCTCTTATAAACACGTATTCTTTCACTTAGGATTAAACCCTCTTGTAAACTTAACGATACCCAGGTGTTATATTAAATCACCCCTACCGGTCCTATCTTAAATCCTCATACATCCCCATTTGGAATTTAACAAATGAATCTAGCAATCGAAATTCCATTCAATATAATTTTCATCATTTAAATCACTCGAATCCAAATCAAATTAATTCAAATCTTATTAAGGGTTTACTGATATTTTCTAGGTCCCATAATATCCAAATAATAATCACCAAAGATCCACAAAAGGTTTGGGATAAAAATCAACATTTAAAAAGAAACAACTTTACATAATCTGGGGAGGTCGATCGATCGAAGGTAGGGGTCGATCGATCGATCCCTCAGGTCCAAGCCTGGTTTTTCTGCATTTCATCAACTACGGGTTTCACCATTTTTACTCATTCAAACCTTCATATTAACCTCCAAAATGAGTTATAATTATTACCACATGATATGTCAACATATATGAACGATTTCCAGTACTCTAAACATCTTAGGATCATCAAGGGATTGGATTAAAAAGCATGTTTGTCTCCTTATTTCCAGATAATTATCATCATATCATCTTCAAGAACACATCAATGGTTTTCATAATTTCTTCAAAAAATTCATGACTATTTCGTGGATTATTATCATCCTAAAACATGAGTTAAATTCCTATATCATTTCAGTTTTCCAGAACTCCATTTAATACTCCATTATTTCTTCCAAACATGAATAATCTTCTCTTTTCATACTATTCTAACATGGACAATATACGAACTTAAATTGCCATTATCAAACACTTGCCTTTACTGTAGGTCTGATCCTTTGGTGTAGTATATCTCAGTTGGTTGTCCCTTCTCCGGTCAAACTCCGGTGGTGGTTGGTGGTGGTGAACCTTGGTTCTTGTTCTTCTCCTTCCCAAGTGGCTTTTCCCTTCCCAAGCACTCTTACACTCTCTCTAGGAAGATGGCTTCTTTAATTTGTGAAGAGGAGATGAATAACCCCCATACACTTAATCTACCAATACTTATAATAGTACCAAATCCGAAATCACTATTCATCCCCCTAGAAAAATGACCAAAATGCCCTTTCGGGTTGTCTATTCATTTCCAAATGACCCGAGACTTAGAATTAACATGCAAATAGACTTTTCTGACTATTTCGAACCTTCCGGACGCAACTACGCAGTCTAAATGACTATAAGGTCGATAGAAAATAAATTTTCTTTTTAATTTAATAAACTAGTTCCGACACGTCCCATACCGCGTCTGACTAAAAATATAAATTACCGAATTTATATCATACAGTCATATCAATGACATCACATTCATATATTACCTAAATATCTTTAAGTAATATTCAGAATCATCCATTTTATTATCCACCGTCCGGATCAAACCCGAATGAATTAATTAATAATAAAATCCAATTAATCCATTAATTTAAAATATAACCCATTTTAAAAGTCATTTAAAATTACGGGGTATTACATACTTGCCCCCATTATAATAGAATTTCGTCCCGAAATTCAGGAATATAAGTCATACCGGTAAGGTCAACTCCGAGTATAAATCTCACATCGTAAGAAATCCAAGATGTACCGCCCATACAGTACATCAACAAAATCCCCATCGATGTTATACGCCAAGCCTCACCATATAGTTTCAACGGAATCAAATTTAGACGTCACCTAATCTTCCCTATACCTTCCTCGTGACAACCTTTGGGAAAAATGATCCTCTCGTAGTGAACAAATAAATGCTGAAGTCACAATTACTTACCTTTTTCACAAGTATGAAAAATACTACAATCCAATCATCCAGGGCGCCCATACACTCTCTCGTACCGCTTTCAATATTAAAAGTTTTCGCAAAGGGTATAAATTCGTTTCCCAAAGACCTAACTTGTTTCGACTCCCAACGGTTATTAGTTTCATGCGTGGGGTGTCTCGCAAGCGAAATCCAAACAAGGAACCACCCCGATACACTACTTCCTAAAGTAGTCGGTCATCGAAACTCCTAAGGTCCTTAGTTAATAATAGTATATAAAAATTTTGGTTTAAAAAAAAAATATCAGGTTTATTGATTTAAACAATTTTTTTTTCGATTTCAAATAGAGTCTACGCATCTACTCTCTTATAGAAGACAAGATGCAGGCATATGCTCTCATATACCACAAGTCAATGCACGTCGATAGTCAAATCACACTCGGACATGCTCAAGGTAAGTAATCCCATGATAAAAATCAAACCCACGTGATAACATGTAATATAAAGGTGTCCCACACCCCTCAGTGAGTCTACGTAAATAACAGTGCTATAGGCTAAGTTTAGCAACCCTTATGCCCACACAACATTTATCATAACAAAATCAATATACGCTTCATAATCCTTAGATAGAAAACATACCCTCATTCGCGGGTGGTGGTTGTTGATTCACTGCCTGATGGACGTTATATACACGCCCGTACTGACCCTGCTGCGCGGGTGCTGCTGGAATGAGGTAGTGCTAGCGCCGGAGCTGGAGCTGGAAGAGCAGCTTGTGGAAACACTGGTACTTGTGGCTCCTGCCGAGCATGTTGTTGCTGAGGGAATTTGTCTTTCTCAGGATAATCTTGACGTTTATGGCCATACTTGCCACACACGAAACATTTTTCCGCAAACTTTCCACCACCTTGCCCCTGTTGACACCGAACCTCCTGGCCATTACCTCCCTTCCCTTGGCCCTGATGAGCCTGTCTCTGGACCTGATGGCCCTGTTGTCCTTGCCCAATACCTCTATCCTCAAATCGAGAATCTCCAGATCGCAAACGCTTAGCATAGTCCCCTGTCTGGGAACCCTGCTCACTCTGACGCTGATGACTCTGCCCTGGCTGAGTCCCACTATAACTGCCCCCAATAGTCTTGCCTTGCAGGCCTGACCCAAACCCCCGCTTGACACCCTGATTATGGAAGCGGTTATCTTGGCAGTGGAGCATTGCAGCATTAAGAACATCTGCATACGTACGTAGTGAAAGATTCCCCAATAAATGTTGGCGAATTTTATAGTTCAACCCATCAGTGAACATTAAGACTCTCCTCTCCTCAGTAGGTACTTCAGCTGGTACCAAATTAGTTAATCTCGTAAACTCTTCCTCATATTCCGCCACAGTTTTCTCTCCCTGTTTCAAATCAAGTAGCTTCTGCCTCATCTCTGTCTGGATGGCGGAAGGAAAATACTTCCCATCAAACCGTATCCAAAAGTCTTGGATAGTCAATGTGTCCCTCTCCTCCATAGTGGTCGTAGCTTTCCACCATTGCAAAGCTGCCCCTACTAGCTTGAATGTGGCTAGTATTTGACGTTGAACCTCAGTGCATTCGATCATTCTCAAGTGCCATTGGATATCTTTCTTCCATTGGCTAGCAGTCACAACATCTGATCCTCCCTGAAACTCAGGTGGGTGCGCTTTCTGAAAGGCATCCCTCGCTCGTTCCCATGCAGTAGGAAACACTTGCCCTTGCGCAGGTGGCACAACCGGTGCCGGTGCGGGAGCCTGCTGAATAGCAGCTACAGCAGCATTGACTGCCTGAGCGACAATTGTAGCAACTTCGGCTGCAGTCATTGTACCCTGAGCTGGGGCGGGCCGAGGTGCACGTCGAGGAGGCATCTAAAACGAGAGAACACTATCAGTATTTGATATCTCAAAATAGCTGAAGATCGTAAGCGTAAATAGAAAAGCAATAATCCTACTCATAGGGATCTACATCAAAGAACGCTAAGCTGAAGACACAATAAGCCGTACAGATCCTAAAGGACACTAGAACCTGATGCTCTGATACCACCTGTAACACCCCGCCTGATAAAATACCGGGTGGCCAGTCCCATACCAAATTAAAACAGAATATACAGTTGGCTCATTCTTAGCATCACTGTCGAAAACATTTACAACTCACCCAATACTCAATTAAGCTGGTGTTAAAAACTTGCCAAATTTTAATTTAACAAAATCCATTTCCAGTTTAAGAATAACACAACACATTTTATTCTACAACACAATAAATAACTCAAAAGAATTTAAATGCAACTGGAATAAACATTCCTAAATAATATAAATCCTTTACAATAATCCCAACAATGTTAAATGTATTAAAAATACCCCATTACAATAGTATTTAACCTCGATAGAAAAGATAACTGAAATCCTTTGGGCGACATGCCCTAAATAAGAATACTGTGAATCAAAAAGATGATAAGCGTCTAAGCAAAACTTCCATAGCTCCATAGCTCGTCACAATCAACTATGGTTGGCGTCCCTGTTGCTGGACACCTGATATATAGATACAATAGAAGAGAAAATATGCAAGGAAACGGGTTAGTGCCCGAATGTGTAGATTATTTTTAAAACATCAAGTATTTAACAAGTGAAATAAAGCATTTATTATGTACATGTTAGATCCAACTCTCACTTGCAAATTCTCACCTCTCAACTAGAGTGCACACTTAACGTTTCCTATTAACCTCCTAGTTAATGGTTCCTCTTTTCTAATCTCCATATTATAATTCCATTCCCATATCATAATCCCCGTATGTCCCATACCATACGTCACATTAATATTCATTTACATTTCTCCTTTATATGATTAGTTTCTCATTAACATGAATCATTACTCATTAATATGAATCGTTTCTCATTAACATGAGTTAAGCTTTTCAATTCTATAAGCATAAACATTCATTAACTTAATTCCCTTATCTTTCTCTATTCACCGTTATCTACAATTATCATCATAGATAAATTTAACCACAATATATCCATTCAATCATTTAATCCATTATATATATATATTCATATATAATACGGCACCCCGAGTCACAGCTGCGGTGCAATGCATTACTCTGCTATCATGTCCCATCATCGCAGGTCGCCGAATAGGGGACTAAAGGTTCGGTAAGATTCCACGAACCACAAACAACAACAAACAAATTGGAGGCGAACATAGCTCTCGTATCCATGGGTCACGCACATACCTACGTTCCCACAGTCAGCGGACTCATCAAATCCTCGATAAGTCTTTCATAAACCTATATTCTCGAGCGACAAATCAAAGATCCCATGGATTCATCAGGATATGACTGCCCTCACGGGCAAACTTCTCACCGATAGCAAGTAAGCTAGGTATGTCATACACATAAATCATCAATCAATCAAATATGTATTATCATACCTATAATATAATATCAATAAGGTAATTATCACTACCCTAAGATATCTCCCATACGTAGTATTATATCTCTTTTAAATTCCACGTATTAAAATATCATAACTTTACTTCATAATTTAATTATCCTCGCATCCTATAACATCTCTCCACTCCCGACGTCGTTAAGGTTCATGCGCGGAGCGTCTCGCAAAGAGAAATCCAAACAAGGAACCCCTTCAATACACTACTACTTAACTTTGTCGATCGAGGAGGTTCGAAAACTTCAACTATGCGATCGGGATAACCTCATACCCTCTTTCAACCAAATGTGTTCTAAACTCCTATCTCACAAGATTCAAATAGGATTTTCCTCATCTTATATTCAGTAAGAAGTCACTAATATCCTACTGGTCCATAACATTATTTCTCCCGAACTACTACGAGTTTAGTTCTCCTTTTAATTAAGGTTAAAACTGATAGTTTCAAATCTCTTATAAACACATACTCTTTCACTTAGGATTAAACCCTCTTGTAAACTTAAGGATACCCAGGTGTTATATTAAATCACCCCTACTGGTCCTATCTTAAATCCTCAAACATCCCCATTTGGAATTTAACAAATGAATCTAGCAACCGAAATTCCATTTAATATAATTTTCATCATTTAAATCACTCGAATCCAAATCAAATTAATTCAAATCTTATCAAGGGTTTACTGATATTTTCTAGGTCCCATAATATCCAAATAATAATCACCAAAGATCCACAAAAGGTTTGGGATAAAAATCAAAATTTAAAAAGAAACAACTTTACATAATCTGGGGAGGTCGATCGATCGAAGGTAGGGGTCGATCGATCGATCCCTCTGGTCCAAGCCTGGTTTTTCTGCATTTCAGCAACTACGGGTTTCACCATTTTTACTCATTCAAACCTTCATATTAACCTCCAAAATGAGTTATAATTATTACCACATGATATGTCAACATATATGAACGATTTTCAGTACTCTAAACATCTTAGGATCATCAAGGGATTGGATTAAAAAGCATGTTTATCTCCTTATTTCCAGAAAATTATCATCATATCATCTTCAAGAACACATCAATGGTTTTCATAATTTCTTCAACAGATTCATGACTATTTCGTGGATTATTATCATCCTAAAACATGAGTTAAATTCCTATATCATTTCAGTTTTTCAGAACTCCATTTAATACTCCATTATTTCTTCCAAACATGAATAATCTTCTTTTTTCATACTATTCTAACATGGACAATATACGAACTTAAATTTCCATTATCAAACACTTGCCTTTACTGTAGGTCTGATCCTTTGGTGTAGTATATCTTAGTTGGTTATCCCTTCTCCGGTCAAACTCCGGTGGTGGTTGGTGGTGGTGAACCTTGGTTCTTGTTCTTCTCCTTCCCAAGTGGCTTTTCCCTTCCCAAGCACTCTTACACTCTCTCTAGGAAGATGGCTTCTTTAATTTGTGAAGAGGAGATGAATAACCCCCATACACTTAATCTACCAATACTTATAATAGTACCAAATCCGAAATCACTATTCATCCCCTAGAAAAATGACCAAAATGCCCTTTCGGGTTGTCTATTCATTTCCAAATGACCCGAGACTCAAAATTAACATCCAAATAGACTTTTCTGACTATTTCGAACCTTCCGGATGCAACTACGCAGTCTAAATGACTATAAGGTCGATAGAAAATAAATTTTCTTTTTAATTTAATAAACTAGTCCCGACACGTCCCATACCGCGTCTGACTAAAAATATAAATTACCGAATTTATATCATACAGTCATATCAATGACATCACATTCATATATTACCTAAATATCTTTAAGTAATATTCAGAATCATCCATTTTAATATCCACCGTCCGGATCAAACCCAAATGAATTAATTAATAATAAAATTCAATTAATCCATTAATTTAAAATATAACCCATTTTAAAAGTCATTTAAAATTACGGGGTATTACAATACCTTAACACTACTCCAGGCCACTAATCGACAGGGTATTACGGGGTATTACAATACCTTAAAATTACGGGGTATTACAATACCTTAAAAGTCATTTAAAATATAACCACCTTATTGCAACCCACTAATCGACGACCTACTCCAGGCCAACTAAAGTTCCACATACCTATGGGGCAAACCGCCGAACCTCCTACTCCTCACCTTACCGGAAAACTAGTTGGTGGTGCCCTTTTCAAATCGAAACCCGACCTTATCCCTACTTATCCATAACCCGAAACCCCTGACCCATAACCACTTCACTACCCAAACTACAACACCCCTTAACCCGTAAACAAAACCAGGCCCAGCCATAACCCGACCACCCACCCATACCCGATTCTGCTAAGACCAACACCTACCTAAATCTTTGTTAACTAAGTCAAAAATAAAACCAAAAAAAAAATCCAAGACTCCCTCTGGATCTGAAAATTTCCAAACAAAACTAAAAGAAGGAAAAACTAAAATGCATACAAAAATTAAAGAAAAAAATCTATAACAATTAAATACCTTACCTTAAAATAATGGAAATGTCTGGCATATATATATATATATATTGCACTTGAAAAACACATACCTTATAACCTTCTACTAGTAAACAAAGGGGAGAAGACTGAATCGCAGAGAGACAATAAAATAATGAAAACAAATAGAGTGACATCTAATTCTATGGCTTGGAATGCTCCGTCCGTAAATATATCATGATTTGGTTCGTTTGGTTTTCTACAGAACCTTTGGTGTCTTAAATTTGAAAATCGTTGGTTATTATGTAAGTTAAATAATTATTATGCAGGGTAAAGCCAAAGTTATATGCCATTAATTGCTATTAGAACCTCTAATACTATTGTATTAAAGGTATAATATAGATTTTCAATTTTCATCTCCATTTCTAATTTTTATTTTTCATAGAAAATTTTATAAAACTAGAAAATGCATTCATTTGGTAGAAATAAATTATTATTTTCAAGATATAGTTTATAGAAGATTAGGGTGAGAAATGTAGTTTACAAAATTTTTAGGGTTATAATGTAATCACATGGTCAAAATCTAATTTACAAAAAGCCAATGGGTCAAACTATAATTTATAAAATTCTTAGGGGCTAAAATATAATTCTTAAAAATTTCAAGTTCGAAATATAATTTATAGAAAATTAAGAGATTAAAATGTAAAGGTTAAGGGTCTAGATATAAGTTATAGAAAATTCAGGGTCAAAATGTAAGTTTAGGACTTTTGAAAATTGTGGAAAACTTGATACAGTGATTTTTCAATTTTCTGAAAAATTGAAAATTTTGAATTTTTTTTCCCAATTTTCTATTTGAAAAAGTATAAAACTAACACATTTTCTAATTTTCTATTTTCATGAAAAAAATTGGGAATTTTTTTATGGAAAACAAGTTTGTTTTTTATAACTGAATGCAATTTTTTTTAAATCTTTTTTTCTCTCCTTAGACACTCCGAAACGAGAGAAATACATTTTCTCTCATATTTAAACTCCCAAACGAAGGAAGGAAAGCACAATTTTCCTTCCCTTCCCTTCCTTTCCTTTATTTTCTCTTCAATATAAAACTCGCAAAAAAGGTCTTGGATTTAACGAAAATGTGAAATGGAAAAAAAGGTATCATAAAAATATAATTAGTTTATTTGGTTTAGTCTCTTCTAAGATGTGTTAGGTTTTCATCCCATGTATTTTTAAAATTGTAGTAAGTCTCATAACCACTCAAAATCGCTCATAACTACTCTGTAACCATTCATTTCCGCAGATAATGATACTTGTCACATATTGGTTACAATAGGACCAATAACAAAAAAAATAAAAAACATGGGAATGACTACTAATAAATTTTTAAAAAATGGATTAAATACTTAAGATCCCAAACCAAATTAGTTTTTTTGGGTATTCATTATTTTGTCGTATAATTATGTTTTATGAGATGGGATGGCACCTCGAAACTCGAGTGTAATCTTGTTATACTCACTACACCAAATCTGCTCATTTGTCAAGGTCATTGACCTTGACAAATCCAACTTGTCAAGGTCAATGACCGTGACAGTTCGAGGCGAGACAACTTTTTTTGTCACGGTCGTGTCACGGTCATTGACCTTGACACAAAACTCGCATTTTGTATCACGATCGTGTCGTGGTCAATGACCGGGGCACGTTTGTCACGGTTATAAACCGTGACAAATCCGTGACCCTTTTTAAAAAAAATGTCACGGCCATTGACCGTGACACGCCCGTGATAACTTTTTGTCGCTGACGCCTGGGCAGAATTTAAAAAAAATCTGCTGGGCAGTATGGCCACTGCCACTGCCCAGCAGTATATTTGTACATGTTATAGCAACGTTGTACCTGTTCCAAACATCATATATCCAAACAAACTAAAGATAATGCAAATATATATTCATGACGATATAATCCAAATATTCAAAATAGAAATAATATACATGACGATATAATCCAAATATAATTAAAATGGACAAACTTAAAAATAATGTTACTACATGTCTTGGGTAAATGTGAGGAGGTGAGTAGGCCACACGGCATACGAATTGACGCACCCACTAATATACGTCGTGCCGCATTGTTCGCGCAACCACAATAGGGAGTTCTCCTTCCCTGGTATGACATGCGTGACGAGCACCCTGGACTCCATCTGTTGAAGCGCACGTCCATGAACTATTACACCCTCGACGATATTCGGGTTCCTCAACCCCCGCCCTATCCGCTGGCCATCAAATACGTCCAATATGAATACGCTCGGCCAACCAAGTGTCATTGGTCTGTTGAAGGGCGCCAAATAGGGAAGTGGATCATCGAAGTACGAACATGTCGGTGATGAAGCAGCGAGGTCCACATCCTCGTCATCCTGCGCCTCGTCCTCCCGCACCTCCTCCTCCACCGCCTTCTTCTTCCCTTTCCCTTTCCCTTACGGTCACCGCCCAACGTACGCTTCATGAATGCGTACATATCTTGGACCGTCGCCTCCAAACGGGACAGCTTCGCGTTGTGTGAATCCACCGTTAGAGCCAACCCGGTGTCGCTCGTCTCCAATCCGATGATCCAAAATTTGGCCACCCACGAGCTCACTCCCCTTGCGATCAGAGCCAAGCACTTGGCTGAGTGCGTCTGTGGACAAAGATGCCTTGTCGGCATCAGACTGCGACTCATGCACTTCCTTAAGCTTTGCCTGAAACGAAAAAAATCACATGATTAGTAAAATAAGTTAACAAAAAAATTATAACGTAATTAACAAAAATTAAACTGTCGGATTACTTACAATCGTGGCCGCGACGCTCGGGGACACCTCCTTGTCCTTCCCCTTCTTCGTCCGAAGAGCCACATAAGTATCGAGCCTATGTGGCTTACCCCCTGGCCCACTCCCTACCCCCTGAAATAAAATAAAGTAAAGTAAAATTAGTATCGGCCCCGCAAAGTAAAATAATGAAGAATAATATATTTCTGTAGTTATAGAAAAATTAAATCTTACCTGCATCCTATGCTCCACCTCGGCGTAAGAGGTCCGGCCGGAGTAGTGCACGTCCGTCTTTTTTGCCCGATTTTCCCTCTCCGATTGGCGAGATGCCAATTGTCGATCCTCGATCTCATTGTCAATGAACTTCTGCCATTGTGCCAATGAGATCGGCTCCTTGGGGGGGACGGATTCACGCCATTGGATAATCGACTCTCTTGTTTTTCCAAAGTACCGTGCCCGCATATTTTTTTTCCACGACTTGAGTTGCTCCCTAATCTGCTCCAAGACGGGATCGCATAGCTTTGGATCCATGTTGAATTGTTCCTGTCCAACAAATACAATGTTAGTTGCGAATAAATATAAATATAAATATAAATATAAATATAAATATAAATATAAAATCGAAATCGAAATCGAAATCGAAATTGAAATTGAAATTGAAATATTCATATAAATATAAATATAAATATATTACCTGTAGTGCCGCCCAAACAGCTAACTTGAGCTCATATGGCACCTCCTTCCAACTCATAAACCCCGGGCCGATGACCTTCTTTAGCAGCTCGAGGGATCTCGCTAATAGCTCCGACTTGTTCTCGACGGTAATCCCAAATTTTCCATATTTGGGGAGCCTAGGGGCGGAGGAGCCCTCGTCGCCTCCGCTACCACCGAGCCCAGACGACATCATCATAAACATCATCATCATCTTCGCCTTAATATCTGAAGGAGACATTTTTGCTGTAAAAAAATGTTATTAGTACAGATAAAAAAAAATGTTAATAGTACACATACACACACCCCTACCCCACCCCCACCACACACACGCACACGTCATGCCACTTTTAAAACTAACCAACCCAACATTTCATCAATTAAACTAACAATTAAAGTATACAATTATTAATTTACTAATTTACAATGAGGGACAATCCTACTTTCATATGAAATTGGCACTAATTATTAATTTACTTTCATCTAAAACTATACAATTAAAATTACAATTAAAGCTATACAATTTCTTAATTAAAGATATACAACTGTTAAAATTGCCCCTCCACACCCCCCACACCCCACCCCCACCCCCACCACACCCCTTGCCCCCCTCCCCCCGCCACGCACACACGCACACACCTACGCGCACACACACACACACACACACCCCACCCCCACCCCCTCCCCCCACCACACTACACAATTCTAACTATCACTAACCTTGCATTCATACTAAGGTTTACATAGTTTTAACAAATTATAACAAAATATTATCATATTTTTAGTTAGAAAATTCCACCCCCACCCCCACCCCCTCCCCCCACCACACCACACCCCCACTACCCCCCCTCCCCCTCCCCCACCACACCCCACCCCACTACCCCCTCCCCCACCCCACCCCCACTACCCCCCTCCCCCACCACACACCACCATACACACATATACACATACCCCACCCCCTCCCCCTCCCCCCGCCACGCACACACCTACGCACACACACACACACACCCCACCCCCACTCCCTCCCCCCACCACGACCGTGACAACTACATTTATTGTTTATCAATAAAATTATGACATGAGATAATTATAATTGGAGCATAAATTTCATTATCATAAAGGGATAAATCCAACCAAGTACAGAGATTCTACAAATTAAAGTGAGAATTAAATTTAAGACTTTCTAACAACATGCATGTGTATGGATTCTACATAGTTGGGCACGAAAGTAACTAATGATATTCCTAAAAACATACAATTGGCAACATTTTGTGCATTTACTAAACTTTATATAATATTATCAAATTCTGTTAAAAAATTATCTAGGGTTTTACCTAATTGAATTAATTTCATGAATAAAATTATTATCAATTTAAATATTTATATAATTAAATTTAACATATGAATTCTAGAACTTTTCTAACATTTACACAATTCTAACTATCACTAACATATATATACACACATATATACACACACACATACACATATACATATACACATATACATATACACACATATATATACACACACATATATACACACACATACACATATACATATACACACATATATATACACACATACACATACACATACACATACATATATAAATGAAAGAGAAAGAGAGGAAAAAAAATATACCTTAGAGAGAGAGAGAGCAGAAATCGCGGATGAGAGAGAGAGAGGGGGAAAACCAAAAAAGGTGGGAAAAAAGAATCCTAGGGCTTTTTTTGCTGCAAAAGTTGTCACGGTCGTGTCAAGGTCATTGATCGTGACACAAATCGCGCGTTTTGTGTCACGGTCATTGACCTTGACACGACCGTGATAAATAATTGTCACGGTCAACGACCGCGACAAGTAAATTTATCACGGCCTTGTCACGGTCAAGGACCGTGACAAATAATTGTCACGGTCGTATCAAGGTCAATGATTGTGACACAAAACGCGGGATTTGTGTCACGGTCAATGACCATGACAAGGGTGGCCGGCTGAAAGGTGACAATTTGGCCATTTTGGTGTAGTGACTTTTTGGGTTTTTTGAGTTTACATCCATTTAGTTTTAATAATTAGATTTTATCAATTATTTTATTTTGTTTTTTAACTTTGTTATTAAAATTGGATGGAAAATTATGTTAACTGGTCAAACTATTATCTTTTTTACATTAGTCCAAATTACACTCATTCTACATTATTAAATAAAGGCTCAATCAACTTGTTATTTTTTTATTTGCTTAAGACACTTTATTAACTAAATATATTAATTAAATTAGATATTTTATTAAAACTTTTTTAAAATTAAAAAAAATGAAATTAAAAAAATGTTTCTATATGTTAAAAGACCGTTTTTCCATCCATTTTTTTTGTGCTAGTTTTTATTTATTCAAAAATTTATTTTTTTCTTTTTATACCATTTTTTTTGTTTAAAAACGTTTTTAGCCTGTTTTTCATCCAAGTTTTTATTTATTTAAGAAAAGATTTTTTTTGTTATTCATCTTAGTTGTTGATGTAAAAAATTAGATTTTGATCTAATTATTTTAATCACAGATAAAAATGAATAATTAAATGAGACAATAGATTTTTAAAGTGGTTCAGCCTTATGAGAATAGCCTACGTCCACTGTTTTTGTATTGCTGACTGTTTGCCTAGAATTCTTGATAAGTGAGTTTACTAAGAAATCCATATTCCCCCTCTAATGAGGAGGTTATAATGTATTTATATCCTTAAGGCTGTACATGTGAAAGGACAATGCGCTGTTATCTAGTAGACATATACATCTGTACGATAACAATGAGCATTTAATGCGCAATCGTCTTTTTGATTCTCCTGATTTGGATGCTCTGTACGTTGAGTCGCTCGAACCGCCTGAGTTGCTCGATACGCTTAAGTTGCTCGGAGCCTTAAGCTCCTCGGGGCGCCTAAGCTGCTCGGTATGATTGAGTTGCTCGGGGCGCTTGAGTAGCTCGGTGACAGTATGTTATTCGTTGAAAGTGTTTGTAATTGTCACGTAGGTTGACACGTGTCTTCAAGTGAATGGTCCACGTCAACAGACTAAATTTGGTATCAACAGAAGTCCCAATGTTTCACACTTTGAGGTTGAAGAAAAGTGTGGAATATTCTGCTCGAAAACTGCTCAGATTATTGGTTTTTTATGGATTTTAGAAAAAAATTCGTTGTATATAACTCCTTTTTGAACGCATAATATCAGGCTTCATAAATATTTTGAATTTTCTTGACCACTTCGATATTTTTGACCTTTTATTATTTTAGCCACCGAAAACGCAAACGTCTTCCCTTGTAATCCTTGCCTTTCTCTATTCCCGAGATAAAGTATTTAAGCGCGGCAGAAATCCTATCGTCTTTCACTTTTCAAATCTGTATCTTTGAACTCTTCATTTCCTCTCTATCTTGTGCCTTCGTTCTTTTCATTGTTCATTGTCAACTGATCTCTCTTTTTCTATAAGATTTTCTTCCCTTTCTTTTATTTACTTTGTTCATCATGGTTTATCTTGTTGAGTCGCCGGATAAATTTTGATCTGAATTTTCAATCCCTTCGTGGGTTATTTTGGAAGAATTTTCTGAACCTTCTGATTATTTTTCTTTGGCTGAGGGACATTGGTTCCCAAGTCTTTTTGTGGTCGAATGTGGCTTTTCTTTCCCACCAAATCCCCTGTGTTTGGAGTTCTGCCAATTTTTTGATGTTGTACCTGCAAGAATAGCTCCAAATACATGGAGGATAGTTAATGGCGTACATAGGTTGAATCAACTTCATGGAACTCGATTAGGGATTCCAGAGATTATGTACTGCTATAGATGGGTTGTCAGTGATACCAAATTCTATTTAAAAACTAGGTTTTTGAATAGAGCTTTAGTTGTCAATCTTCCTAATGCCAATAGGGATTATTTTGATCATGGGATTATTATAAAAAATTGGCAACACCCTCCATTAAATGGAGATGATGTATATCGAGGTCCCAGGTGTCCACCTTATGGCAATGGAATATGTTGTTTTTATTTTTTGAAATCTTATTTTCTTTGTGTTCGATAAAATCCATCACTGACATTTGTTTTTGTTTGTTACAGTTGACAGTAAAAGAAAACCTCCAAAAGAGGCTGATGTTAATTTAAAGCATTTAAAACTTATCTGGGATTTTCATCAATCTATTGCTGAGGAGCATATTAGATCTGCTTCTTACTTGTTGCAATACAAAAGCTATACTTCATCTTTCACTGCTCGTCCTCGTCTAGTGGTAGTTAATCTTGACCAAGTACCAGCCTCTGAGACTAGTGTGGAAGGTTCTTCTTCTGAGTCGAGTATTCCCATCAGTGATCTGATGAAGAAGAGAAGAGCTCCTACCTTTTTTGACAAATTTGCCTGTGCCACTATGGAGGCAAAGAAAAGTAAACAAGATTTTCCAGAAGAAGGGACAAAAACCATTGATGTACCCCCTCCTGCTGCTGCCAAGAAGGCTGTAGAAAAGCCCCCCTATGGCCCCGAGCAAGACTGTTGCTATTTCTCCTTCAAGTGATGTTGTTATCATATCACCAATAAAGACAACATCTTTAATTGAAAATGCTCCAGCTCCTCTGAGGAGATTAAAGAAAAGTTCTTCTAAGAGACCTGCTGAACCTGTCTCTAAACCTTCAAATGTTGATGGTAGTGTTCCATCTTTTGTTGCTCCAAGCTCTGTTGTGAGTTTGGTAAGATCCTGGACTGTCCCAGAGGTCCAAGGCATTGAAGATACTTTTTCTCGTGAGAGAATTACTCTGGCTGCTCAACACATTGCATCAGTAAGTACCTTTAGCTCGACTTATTTATTTTTTAATACTATGTTCACGTATTGACTTAAAGTTATGTCTTTTTCAGCTCGTGACGTGTTTCAACAGCATTTTGAAGAAGGATGAAGCTATCAAGGCTTCAAGATCCTCGGGAGGAGTAGAGGAAACTTTTGTTGGGCTGACCCAATCTTTAAAAGATTATCGTCAAAAGTATGAGGAAGATAAAGTTGCTTGGGAAAAACAATTCAAGTCCATTGAGCTAGACAGAAATCAAGCTGTGAATGCCTCCAAGGAGTTGGAAAAGAAGTTGATGGAGTTTGAATAGAGCAATAAGGATTTTGAACAGAGCAACAAGGAGATTGAGGTTAAGCTCAAGTCTGCTGAAGAGAAAGTTATCAAACTTCAAGATGTTGAGCGACAGAAAACGGAGGTGGAAGAAAAATTGAAGGCTGTCGAGGAGCTTCTTAGGGAAAGGACCTCCTCGAAGAAGGCAAAAAGAAAAAATACCGTTAAAAAATTATTCAAGACTGGTTGGGATAAAGGCTGGAACAAGGTCCTGGCTGCCATATCTTCTCAAATGGAGTATGCCAGCGTCAAATATTTTAGGGATGGATGGGTAGCAGCCTTGCAGGAGTTGAAGGTTGCTGAGAATTCCGAGTCATTCCAGCAGTACACTCATGGCCCTCCTCCCTCTCCTGGAGAAGAAGAAGAGGATGAAGCTGCTTCAGATGAATCTTCTATGATGACTGGAGATTAGGCCCCTGCTGTTCCTGTTGTTCAACCTTCCGAGCAGCTACCCTTGTCCTCCGAGCAACCAGTCCCTTCCTCCAAACCCTCTGAGGAAGTTATAGGAAACAAGGAGAAGGTGTAAAGTTATTAGGACTTTTTGTTGCTTTCTTGAATGTAACCTTGGACTATGTATCTCCTCTTGTGATGAATAAAAATTCGAACTTTGGTTGTTCGTCTTGACTTTATCTTTTACTTGCTCTGTCTGCATCATTATTGATTCTTTTTATTTCTTCTCTTTGTTAGTTTATGGCCAGGATTGAGCTCTTATCAGCTCATGACACAGAATTAATGAAGAAATGCAATGACTATTTTAAAGTTGGTCATGCAGATCTTAATGAGGCTCAAATCATTGATATCCTTGGTTCAGATTCTTCTGAACGAGCAGTTGAAGCTTATCAATACTTAAAGTGCTTGCTCGATCGTGCTGTTGCCAACAATGTAGCCTACTACGAAATGATTGAAGATCTCCAAGGAACGATCGAGGAACTTCAGCAGCAGTACAAAGAGTCCTCCACACTTTTGCATTAAGGATACGAGAAGAAATATCAGCAATTGAGTGCTGACAAAGGGTATGATAAATTCATCTCTGCTCATGAGAAGAAAGAGAGTGTTCTGAAGCTTGAAGTTGAAGAACACATGCATAACGCTAAGTTGTTGGAGCAGGAGAACATTGCTTTACAAGAAGAGATAAAACAACTCAAATCTGCTGCATCTTCTTAGGGAGTCTTGGTCCCTGTCAATGATGAAGGTTTTTCTTTTTTGGAGGTAGAAAATGCCAACTTACGAGATGAGTTAGAAACTTTGAAAAGAGCTGGACCCTCCACATCTACTCGTGGACGAGCAAGGGTTGGTCGGGTTTCTATTAGAAAAGCGAGAGCTCAATCGGCCTTGGAGAATCAGGCAGTCCAGTTGATGGCAAAGAATCAAGCTTTGGTAGAAATGTCCAAGAAGATTCTGAATTTTACCGACCAACTCTCTTCCCAGAGTTCTGCTTTGGAAAATAAGGAAATTCTGGTGAAGAGTCTCCACGAGCAACTGGAGAGGTTAACTTATCAGTTCCATAAACAACCCAGAGAGTTTTGGATGGATGGGTATAATGAATCCCTTTACCATCTTGATGCTCAGATCCAGTAGTCAAATAACGAGGGGTACAAGCAAGGGTGGTTGAATGCACTGTGTGTGCTAAAATTAGAGCAGGTCCACTACTTATGGGATTATTATGACCTTGGAGTGCTCGATCTTCCCGTGCCTCCTTTTAAGCTTGACATTAGTTGGATTCCTGCTCGGCAATTCCTCAATGCTTGATCTCCAAGTATCTCGGCGATTACAGTCTTCATGCAAACTTTGAGATATCTCGCCCAGAGCACTTGCTTGATCGGCCCTCAGTGATGAATGTTCGAATGCTGCGAGATCTAAATTTTATAAATTCCCCTTATGCATTAGATGATCCTCTTGCTGGGGTAGAACCTGTTTCAAAGGCAGAAGGAAAAAACCAATAGAATAGGGTTTTTTATGTAATGAAGTATATTTTTCACATCATATGTAATTCTTCTTGATTCGAATGAAGAAATTTTTAGTCTTTTGCCATTTTATTTTCTTCTAAATAATTTGTATAACGTCCTTGCTTTTTGGTTGGTAAATATATATGTATATATTATACTTTTCCCATTTGTTGTTTAATTATAGTGACTTGTCACTCTTTGGGCCTAAGAAATGGAATGATTTGCATCCCATGTTCCTGCTTAGTTGTAGTAATCTCTTATGGATTACTTTGTTACCTAGACAGTGGATGCCCCGGGAGGTCGTCCATCTTCTTGTCTAGTTTGGTACCAACCAATCGGAGTTGGTGGTATTGATTTCCTGACCAACCGGAGTTTGTGGTAATTAGTTCCCGACCAACCGGAGTTGGTGGTAATTAATTCCCGACCAACCGGAGTTGGTGGTAATTGATTCTCGACCAACCGGAGTTGGTGGTAATTGATTTCCCGACCAATCGGAGTTGATGGTAATTGATTTCTGACCAATCGGAGTTGGTGGTAATTGATTCCCGACCAACCAGAGTTGGCAATAATTTATTCCCGACCAACCGGAGTTGGTGATAATTGATTTATCGGCCAACCGAAGTTGGTGGTAATTGATTCCCGACCAATCGGAGTTGGTGGTAATTGATTTCTCGACCAACCGGAGTTGGTGGTAATTGATTCCCGACCAACCGGAGTTGGTGGTAATTGTTCTGAATTTGATGTGTAGTGTGTAGCACTAATATTCCGAAAAGTTTCAACAAAGAAAGAAACTGGGTGAAACATCACTTTATTCATACTGAAGAAACTGCATTACATAGGAATTTTAATTACTGATAATACTTGCGCAGATGCTCTGCATTCCATGCATTCTTGAATTCTTCTCCTTCCAAGGTTTCAATCCCGTATGTCCCTAGACGAACAACTTCTGTTACTCTGTAAGGTCCATGCCAGTTGGCTTCCAGTTTGTTATACTTTTGGATCACTTTCTTCAGCACATAATCCTAGGGGTGGCAATTCGGGTTAGTCGTGTCATTTTCGGGTCGCATTAATTTTTATTTTAGTATAAGTTTTGGGTACTCTTAAATCTATACAAGCTAATCGGGTCATATTCGAGTCATTTCGGGTTATTACCGTAAACGGGTTATCGGGTCAAAAATTGCCAGCTCTACATAATCCCCATCCTTCAAATCACACTTCTTCACTCTTTTATTACAGAATAAAGCTGTTCGTTGTTGATATGCTGCATTCCTGATTGCTGCTTCTTCCCTAACTTCTTCGAGCATATCCAGGTCTAATCTTCTCATCAAATCACTGACAGGAGAATTGAAATTAAGCACCCTATGCGTAGGTAGACCCAATTCAGCAGGTATGATAGCCTCACTCCCAAATGCCAGCATGTATGGGGATTCTCCCGTTGCTGTTCGTGGTGTAATGCGATTTGCCTTTGAATCATCTAGTCATTTTTTCAAACCATTCAGTAGCATTCTGTTTGTCACCTCAGTTTGCCCATTGCTTTGGGGATGGCCTGGTGCAGAGTGGATCTTCAATATATTGGATTGATGACAATATGCAACAAACTCCTCGTTGTCAAACTGGGTTCCATGGTCAGTAATGAATGCATGGGGAAGACCATATCTACAAATGATATTCTTCCAAATAAATTGATAGACCTTGTCATATGTCATATCAATGAAAGGCTCAGCTTCCACCCATTTAGTAAAATAATCTACAGCAACCACGAGGTATTTAAATCTTCCCCTGGTCGTTGGAAGTGGCCCGACCAAGTCTATCCCCCACATGGAAAATGGCCAAGGGGACGTTATGGGTGTTAATAATACTTGGGGAGTTCTTCGGATGGAAGAGAAGCGTTAGTCGCACTTATTAGCATAAGCTTCGCAATCAGCTCTCATCGTTGGCCAGTAATACCCATGCGTTATTATTCTTTGCAAAAGCGTCTGACCTACTACATGGGCTCCGCAAGACCCTTCATGGACCTCTTCGATCAAATTTTTTACTTCGGAGGGATGGACATATCTTTGTAGTCCTGCTATTATTCCTCATCTATATAAAATGCCACTGGTCAATACATAACGAGCAACTTTAAACTTCAATTTCTTGGCTGCGAGTTTATCAGTTGGTAAAGCCCCCTCTTCAATATAGGCCCCGATGGGATCCATCCAAGATGGTCCCAAGTCGAGGGCAATGAAGTTCATCATCAGATCTTCGTCTAGGCTTCGACCAACCAAGATTTCTATGGGGATTGTTCTTCGTAGCTCGGTGTGTGTGGCTGATGCTAACCGAGCTAGGGTGTCTGCTCTTGCATTCTCCAATCTTGGTATTCTCACGATACCACCTCCATCGCTTTTGCATGATACTTGACCATTAATTCTCCTTTTGCTACATACACCCGCAGAATTTGATTTATGATTAACTGGGAATCACTGAATACAACGACCTGCTCTGCCTTCATGGTTTTAGCCAGATTTAAACCCAAGATCATAGCTTCATATTCAGCCTCATTATTAGAGGCTTTAAATTGAAACCGCAGAGCATACTCCATATCAATCTCATCCGAACTATTTAACACAATTGCTGCTCTACTGCCTGTATTGCACGAAGAGCCATCCACATACAAATTCCATACAGGTAGATCATCATCAAATTTTTGATCAGACAGAGTTCCTCGACGGAATATTTGGTGCTTCTTTTTGTCCTCCTCTGGCACTTCTCGCTGCTAGTTGATCATTTGCTCTTGCTCGTCTACTGACTTAAGTTGGTTGGGGTTTAAATTTGATGATCATGTAACATCCACAGGTTGGTCTGTATTCAACTCCTGTTCTTTCAGAGGCATCTTCCTGAGTAAACTCTGCGATGAAATCCTCTACTGCTTGCCCTTTGAGCGACGATATAGGCTCATAGACTATATCATATTCACCAAGTTTTACTGCCCAGTACATCAATCTTCCTGATTTCTCCGGTTTATACAGAGCTTGTCTTAATGGCATATCGGTGTACACCACTATAGTATGGGCTTGGAAGTATGGCCTCATCCTTCTACTTGCTTCAATCAGTGCTAGTGCCAACTTCTCCAACCTTGGATATCTGATTTCTGCTCCTTGGAAAGCCTTGCTGGTGTAATAGATTGGTTTTTGTACTCCGTCCTCTACTCTTATCAATGCCGAGCTCACTGCATTTTCTGAAACTTCTAGGTACAAGTATAGTTTTTCTCCCACCACTGGTCTAGATAACAATGGAGGCGTCCCCAGATTTCTCTTCAGTTCTTGAAAGGCTTCCTCGCACTCATCATTCCACTCAAAAGTTTTTCAAAGTGTTTTAAAGAATGGGAGGCATCTGTCTGTTGCTCGTGACACAAATCTATTAAGCGCTGCAACTAGCCCTGTGAGACTTTGCACTTCCTTCTTCGTGGTTGGAGATCGCAGCTCTAATAGAGCCTTGATCTTTTCAGGGTTCGCCTCAATCCCTCGTTGGTTAATAATATACCCGCGAAATATACCTTCTCGTACTCCGAATATGTATTTGGTGGGATTCAACTTCATTTGATATTTATCTAGTTTATCAAAGGCCTGACCTAGGTCAACGAGATGATCACCAACTCTCTTGCTCTTCGTCAGCATATCATCAATATAAACCTCCATGTTATGACTGATTTGCTCTGCAAACACCTTGTTCATCAGCCGCTGATATGTTGCACCTGCATTTTTAAGTCCAAAAGGCATAACATTATAACAATAAGTTCCCCTTGGGGTGATAAAAGAGGTACTCTCCCTGTCCTTAGACTTCATTTTAATCTGGTTGTAACCAGAATAAGCATCCATGAAACTCAACAATTCATGCCCTGAGGTTGCATCCACCAGTTGATTGATTCGGGGCAAAGGAAAATGATCCTTTGGGTATGCCTTATTGAGATCGGTGAAATCTATACACATCCTCCACTTGTTATTTTTCTTCTTTACCATCACCACATTTGCTTGCCAATCAGGATATTTGACATCCTTAATAAAAGAGGCTTTTTGTAGTTTCTCTACTTCTTCCTGTATAGCTTGGTTCTTTTGAGGACTGAACACTCTTCTTCGCTGCTTGACTGGCTTGATTTCCTTGTTCACGTTGAGCTCGTGACACAGGAAACTCGGGTCTATCCCTGGCATGTCTTCATGACTCCATGCAAAAGTATGCGCCTTAGAAATGCTATCAATTCTTATTTTATCGATACATCCAGTGATGCACTAATTTGATTTGTTCGTTCTGGATGCTCGTCGTCCAGAATGATATTTTCTATAGCCTCCATGACCTGCCCCTTCACGAGCTGAGACTCGTCTCTAGGGTCTAACGTTTCAATCTCTGCATCTTCTATTTCATCCACTTGATAGGTAGTAGTTTTCTTCCTGGATTCTTCACGTTCCTCTTATTCGGCAGATGAATAGTAACATTCCCGAGCTACTTTCTGGTCGCCTTTCACAACTCCCACTCCAAAATTGGTTGGGAATTTTAAACATTGATGTACAGTAGATGGTACTGCCTCGAACTTCTTCAGACCTACCCTTCCCATGATGATATTGTAAGCTGATTGAATATTTTTATCTATTACGAAGAAGCGTACTCTTTTTGTTCGACAAGCAGGCCATGTACCAATAAGCATATCCAACTTGATCGTCCCAAGTGGGAAAACCCTTTCGCTAGTAAAACCAGGGAGGGGCCTATGATAGGGCTCCAATTGGGCTAATTTCAGGTTCAAACTATCAAAGCATGGGTAAAACATGATGTCTGCCGAGCTACGATTATCCACCAGTACTCGTGAAATCACCACTTCTTTCATTCTTATCTTGATCATCAATGGGTCATCATGAGGATATAGTACACCTGTCAGGTCCTTCTTAGAAAAACCAATGACCAGTTTGTCTTTATTCACCTTCCTCGGGCGATCATTTTCTGCCAAGTTTATTCACTGAATGTACGAGCAAGCTTGAGCCTCATTGAGGTAAGCTTTTCTCTCTGCAGTCAGATATCTTCCTCCTGCATCTCCACCTATAATAACATTATATTCAAATGATCCAAAATGGATTGAAAATACCTCACGTTCTGGCTGCCTTGATCTTTTAGGGAGATCGGGGTCATCTTGGTCATTTTTTGGATCTTCTTCGTGACTTCTCTTCTTGTCTTCTTTTGCTCGATGAGAAGACCTAGACCTTTGCCTTCCTCGGTCGTTGGTCTTTCCACTATTTTGGCGATCAACATACTTATCCAGTTTTCCTCGTCTGATGAGTGCTTCAATTTTATTCTGGAGAGCTATACAACTTTTGGTCATATGACCATGGTCTTTGTGGAATTCATAATATTTAGACTTGTCTCTTCTGTCAGGATCTTCCTTCATTTTCGCTGGCTAAGCTAACTCCTCGCTGTTCTTGATCTCCTCCAGAATATGGTTTATATCTACCTTTAAAGGAGTATAATTTCCAAATTTCTTCATCTGCTCCAGTGCTTGCTTTCCTTTTGACTGCTTGTTGCCACCATTGTTCTTCTGATCCTTTTTTTAGTTTTACCATCATCAACCTTGGTCTCCTTAGTGTCTGCATTCTTCCTCGTAGCCATAGCTTCCTCGACATTCATGATTTTGGCTGCTTTTGCCATAAATTAACTATGGTCTTAGGCGGGTCTTTGACTAGAGTGTAGTACAACTTATCAGGCAATAATCCACTCATCAGAGCAGTAATTACTATTTTCTCCTCGTAATCAATTACTTCAAGCTTCTCATTATTGAAACGAGTAATATAGTCCCTGGTGCTTTCACCTGCCTTTTGTCTAACACTCAGCAAGTGTGCTGCTTGTTTGACTAGTTTCGTTCCAAAAGAGAAGTTCCCAATAAAGAGCTTTGCCAGTTGAAAGAAAGTCGCGATCTTCCCCCGAGGAAGGTTGTTGTACCATATCTGGGCTGACCCGGTGAGAGTTCCTTAAAATGCCCTACATCTCATTTCGTCTGGAACTGCGTAAATATCGGCAGCAGCTTGGTATTGGTCTATATGAAGGACAGGGTCAGTCTTTCCATCATACTTAGGCATTACCATAGGAGCTTTGAATTTTGATGGTATGGAAAACTCCACAATTGCCTGTACAAATGGTGTCCCTTGGACAAAAGTTCTTTGCAGAGGATTCTTGGCCTTAGCCATTTCTCCTAATCTATCCTCCAGCCTTTGAATAGAGCCCTTCCAAGTGTCGTTTCCCTCCTCGGGCCTATGTGTTCGAGCAACTGATCGTATTGAGTTTTCCTCTTGGGATCGAGCTGCTGGTCGTGATTGGGCAGAGCCTTCCCTTAGATTGGATGGTCGTGGAGAGTTCCTCGACGCAATCTTAGGAGGATTTCTGTTCCTCCTGGGGCCCAAACGATCAAAAGGAAAGACTCTACTTAATCTTTCTAGAGCACTAGTCCTTTCTGGAGATAGAGTGACGTTTCGGTGGGAATCAGTAGCTCGTACTGACGAAGTCTGGCCTGGTTGATACGAAGGATCACTAGATCTTTCGGTACGATATGAGTCAGTACGTATAGATTGAGATTCCTCTGGGAATAACGTTCTCCTAGTTCTTGAAGAAAGCAAATGGGTATTTATCTGAACGCTTCGTTGTCCTGATTGGGCTGGCACTTCGCCTTGAACAGTTTGTATAAGTTGACGCATGGTTTCTTGCATGGCCGTTTGCCCTTGGGCTAAATTAGCCATTATAGCAATTAGATCTGGAACATTTGGGGGAGTAGATGGATTTGGAGGGATCCCAGCGTTTCGATTATTGGATTCCGGATGATCAGTCAATGATGATGAATTGTTTTTGGTGAAAAACGATAATTACAGTCGTTTCCCACAGATGGCGCCAATCTGTTGATGTAAAAAAACTAGATTTTGATCTAATTATTTTAATCACAGATAAAAATGAATAATTAAATGAGACAATAGATTTTTAAAGTGGTTCAGCCTTATGAGAATGGCCTACGTCCACTGTTTTTGTATTGCTGACTGTTTGCCTAGAATTCTTGATAAGTGAGTTTACTAAGAAATCCAAAGTCCCTCTATAATGAGGAGGTTACAATATATTTATATCATTGAGGCTGTACATGTGAAAGGACAATGCGCTGTTATCTACTAGACATATACATCTGTACGATAATAATGATCATTTAATGCGCAGTCGTCTTTTTATTCTCCTGATTTGGATGCTCTGTACGTTGTGTTGCTCAGACCGCCTGAGTTGCTTGGTACGCTTAAGTTGCTCGGAGCCTTAAGCTCCTCGGGGCGCCTAAGCTGCTCGGTATGATTGAGTTGCTCGGGGTGCTTGAGTAGCTCGTTGACAGTATGTTGTTCGTTGAAAGTGTTTGTAATTGCCACGTAGGTTGACACGTGTCTTTAAGTGAATGGTTCACGTCAACAGACTAAATTTGGTATCAACACTAGTTTTCATTGATTGATAAAATAAATTTTTGTTTATTTTTTTCTTCTTTGTCCCAATTGATTTTATTGAAAAAACACATTTTTATTGCTCTTTTTTTCATCCTAGTTTTTATTTTCAAAAATTTTTTTTTTTTGTTTTTTTGTTCTAGTTTTAATCTATTATAAAAAACAAAAACTATTTTTGTTCACTTTTTGTCCTAGTTTGTATCTAACAAAATGATATTGATCTTTTTTTGTCCCAAATTTTTATTTACTAAAAAGGGGAATTTAATAAATTTAAATTAGAACAAAGAAATAAAAAAAGTGTTTTTAAATTAATAAAATAGAGATTAAAAAATAACAAAAAATATTTTTCATTTTAATAAAATAAAAAGGACCACCCAAAAGAAATAAAAAACAGATTGTTTTCACACATAAAAATGGGACGGAAGAAACCAAAAAAAAATAATTTTGGTTCTACTATTAAATAAAATTGGGACTAAAGGGGAACTGAAAAGTAGTTTTTTTTTAAAATAAATAAAACTAAGACAGAAAAAAACAAGTTTCTTATTTAAAACAAAAAAATACGTTTTGAAAAATAACAAAAAAATGTTTTTTACAATTTTTTTAAAAATGGTTCTTTTATTTTTTTAACAAATGTTTTAATAAAATATATAATTCAATTAATTTATTAAGTTGATAAAGTGTCTTAAGTAATTAAAGAAAATAACTAGTGGATCGAGACTTTAGTATTATAGAATCTGGGTAGTTTGGACATTTATAGAAAATATAACGGTTTGACTGATCAACTGAATTTTTTCGTCCACTTTTAGTGGCAAAGCCTAAAATAAAATAAAATAGTGGGTAAAGTCTAATTATCAAAACTATATGGGATGTAAAGACAAAATACCCCTATTTTTGTGAGAAAAATTTGTTATATCATGTTGTGTTTTGAGTGAGGGTGTTTGAACCGTCCACAATGGAGGTTAACCTTCCCTTGAATTCGTAAAGTTGGGTTTCTTGAGTTCTCACAACAAAGGAGTTGCCCCATCACGCAAGCAAACACGGGTCATTACTCAGTGTTGGCAGAGCAAATTCAATATTTGAGGGTGAATTCGTCTTGACAAACAAAGACATAAAATACATCTCAATGAAAATAGTTACGTCTTAGATTGCACCTTATATGGTCTAGTCTCTAACTACCAAAGTGATAGTCAAGATTGGGAGATCATTATATGTTTATTTCGTTTAGCTAGCACTATATGGGTTGAGCCTTCTAGTGCAGTTGCTTGCTTGCTTAATTATTAATTTAGGTTGTTGAATGTTCAAGTTTGCTGTTGAGACCTTTAAGGTCCTTCCAGCTCGGTGCAGGGCGATTATCATTTTAAAACCTCCTTGCTTTCTCATAAACATCCTGCAAGTTGCACAACACAACCCGGATCGATTTGGCCCTTCCAGAATGGTGTCATTATACACAAAACCTAGATGAATTTGGGTTGAGATTATAATTGGTCTGGTCCCTCCAAACAATGTAGTTTTATAAATTTTAGTTCATAATTCAATTCCTTCTATTTTTTTCACCCTAAATCGTCGTATAAGATTTTCTTATACTTTAAACAGTCCCCAAAACAACATAACGTGTTTTTAAGGGATTCCAGCTATATTTTAACATTATAGATTCATTAACAATGGTAAGTTTAACATCCACAATGTTTATTCTTCAATATAGTTATGTTTGTACATGGGTTCATCATAAATCCAAATTTCGACCATTTAATCAACAAAGTCAATTTATAATTCATACTCTAAGCATGTGAATCCTTAAATTATTGTATTTCCTCGATAAACTATCAAATCCAATTGATGATGAAGATATTAAAACATTTCACCATTAGTACGAACATGATCTAACCCTAAATACAATATTAACCTAATGGAGGTTCATAACCAACAATAAATTGTAAACAAGTTATATTTAATAAATAAGAAGAATTAGGCATTTCGTGTCTGGAATCCTGGTCTTAAATCTCCATTGCAAATGTTTTTTTGCTCCAAAATATAAGAGAATAAGTATACTCTAAATCTTTATGGGATTAAATTTTCTTACCCCGTTTCAAAACATATTTGAGTTACAATCTATGTTGTCTCGGAAAGCCTCATATTCAAGAATACAAGACCGAACTTCTTCGTCTTCATTCGAAATGCTACCTCATACCATGACCAATGAGATTGTCACTTTAGGATAAAGGTAATGGACTTAAAATGACTTAGTTTTACCACCCTTTTTTGACATAACTTCAATTAAATTTTCTTAAATTGAAAAATGTGTTAAAACTCGCATGTGTGCCATTTTGGACAATTTGAACCAAAACTGTTTACAAAAATGGCTATATTATTTTTCTTATAGAAAAATTATGTTTATAAAAATTGCATTCTTATGTGTGTATTTAAGTACGAGTGTTCTTGTTTGAGAACAAACATACTATGAGTATTTTGATAAAATATTTCTAAAACTCTTGGATGGCAAATACTCGTTCAAAATCTCTGGAAAAAGTCGCGATCTGCCTCGCCACGGTTTCACCATAGCGAAAATCTGTCACTGGTGCTTTTCTTAAAGTCCAAAATGTTTGGATATAGCCGTGACCTGGTTATCTCAACAGGTTTGCTCCAACGAGGAATTCCCTCGCTGCAACGACAACACCAAATCTTGAGCAAAAAGTAAATCTTCCCAAAAGATTACATTGTAAAACGTGAATATTATCTTTTGTTGCCATATCTTTTGCTGTATCCAAGAAACAACCTATTTTTTAAGGTTTAGAATGAGCTAGAGGTTTGAGAGATTATGTCCATGGGTTTGAAAACACCTATTTATCTCATCTTCTTCTTCCTCACAAAATAAAGTTAAGGTTGAAAGGCTTTGCTTGTTTTATCGAGCTAAAAGAAATCATATTTTCTTGAGAGAAAAAATATTGTTTGTAGTTTTGCGATATCCATTATTATCATTATAGTTTAAAGTTTTTGAAGTTTTATTACTTATCTCAAGACTTGAACAAAACATTTTGTAAGCTTTGTTCATGAGAAATTTTAGATATTTTTTATATCTCAAAAAATACTTTGTGAATTTATTTTGCATAGCCAAACACTTTTTGAAACTTCCCTCAACCATTAGGACCCTCACAACGTAGGAAGTAAGATCTAAGAATAGCGATTTTTCATTTGTTCCTATTAGAACACAAAAAGTTTTCTTCAACTTTAAATGAGATTTGAAGATTTGGTACAAACGCTACATTATCAACGGAAGTTGACAACTATTATGGATACCCCAATTTGCAATCAGGGTGTGTCTTGTTCTACCCCACCCGATAAAATATCTTAAACTCAGCCTCGCCCAAGTCCCGGAGATAAAATCACCTAAATTGGTTACCAAACGGACCAAAACCCAGTGATACAAAAACTGTTGGGGTTAAAATTGAAATGAAAAATAACTGCAAAAATGCCCAAATACATTACCAAGAACCTTTTGTCGGTCGACAAAAGGATTTAGGGTCCCTCCACCGATCGGTATAAGGACTATCAAAGAGGGTTTTCCTAATCGTCCATGTGGTAACCCTATCCAAAATTAACGAAACTAATCCTTCTGTCGAACGGCAGAAGGACTAGCCCAGATTCCTGTAAATAGAGGTCGCCATCTCTCATTTTTCATGATACCAAAACCCCAAAATGATCCGATTTTCTATTTTCGTCTCCCATGAGTGTCCGAGATACTCGAGCTCATTCTAAAAGTCGAGGAAGTTCGTACTTTATAAAAGTCACCATCCCCGCAAAAGGAAGGCTTTTACTTCTGTGAAGTTTCTTCTGTGTCCCAAATAGAGTCAGACCTCAACAGAAATTTTGCAAAAACAAACAATTCTAAACGAAGCTATGCCCAACTGAACACAAAAATTTTGCAAAAGTCAAGACTTCTAGATGATGGTCTGCCTAATTGAAAAACACCAAAAAGTGGGACACTCCCCTAGCAAAAAAGTTGGCTTTCACCGCAAAGGTAAAGAACATCTTTACAAATTTTGGGGTAATACCCCACATCCGTGTATATATATATATATATATATATATATATATATATATATTTCATCTTGCCCGGCCCTCGTTTAGGGGACAAGATATGCAATTTACAACGTTTATATTTCAAAAACCTGATTTTTAATATAACACCTCTACTTTCGTAATGACTTGACAGGCTCATATGTTAAATTAATGTTAATCAAATGCCACAATGACCACTACAAAAACATGAAAACGTACTTTTCAAAATCATTATGAGTAAAGTGTCCGTGAGTCGAGTCAGTCTAAAACTTTGCATCCAACTAAAGTCTAAAATTCGACTGCTCCCATCGCTTCTCTAAATGAATAAATCCCTTCCAGAAGGCACCATGAATGTGTGTTTTCGTATTAAATACTCGCTAAAAACGACCTTTGATTATATATTATTTTAATATATAAATATATTAATCCAACATAATGAAAATACAATATTAAGGACAATGCTACATGCTGAGTATTGTATACCCGATATCCCGCTACTTAAACCTATAAATATACCTCCATTTGTTGGAACTACCTTGTCTTTGATCCCAAGTCTCCATGGGTCGACATTATATCGAACTAAACTCATGAATCTTAAGCCTCATAATACGTCTGTAAACGTATTATTTTTAGGGATGCATCCATCTCTAATATAAACCCCTATATATAATACATACACCTCTATCTATTCTCCAACCTTATTGTTAAAATTACATTTGCTTTTGATTCCAAGACTTCAGGGGTACATAGGCACTATCACGAACTAAACTCATGAAGCCCAAGCATCCTAATATGTCTCTTGACGTATTATCAACTAAGGATGCATCCATCCCCCATACTGGACTCCCCCGACTTTTACTAGTCCACCCCAATACGAAGATGTAGTGTTTTGTTATGCTTCTCAGTAATAGAACATTACATCATTGATGTAACCTCCCCTTTTCTTAGCCCAACTCCTCCTAGTGCTACTCCTCCAAACTATTCTGAAGGACAACACCTTTCGGATAATAATTACCCGACCATTATAAGATTATGTGCCAATATTAAACATCTTAGGGTTCACTCTATTTGATATTCCATACACCACCCCTCCCCTCCCAAGCCAAGTCTTACACTTGCACATACATCACGTTTGAACATGTGCATAATCGAACTACGTAGGCTTTGATCCCAAGTCCTCTTGAAGCATAATACCGAGTATTTCTCTTGAGCTTGAGCCTCAACAATATGTCTCTTGATATATTTTCTCCATTGAGATGTACACATCTCTCAATTTTCGTCCATTACATATACGTAACATAAAACGAGATGTCGAACTATCTCAAGGCGTGACCCCATAAATACACATATACAAATGCTCAAGCTAAAAATGAGATATCAAACTATCTTAAAGTCGCTATCTCTCGCATATCCTACACAAACATACAAACACGTGTACATTAATCATAATAGAGATGCACTCATCTCTCTCCTTATCTTTTCATCTCTCCTCAGTCAGGAAAAATATATCATACCATCTCAAAGTCGAGCTCTCTCGCACACTTACATGCATACTGATGGCCCCCTGTTATACAAACACAGAGTTATATATGAGCACCCTTGTGTACCTGCATCGGTTAAAGTGATGTTCCTACACCTATCACTAATACCATTTCATACTTAAGCACTTGTCCACGTTAAAAGGGATTCTTAACCCAAGGTCTCTAAAGCAGTCCTAAAAATTAACTAAAAAGTAATTTATTGATATAAAGAGCACTAATAAGAATAGAACTAAGGAGGCATAAAGAATAAGTGGGGTGCCTTAATACCTTCCCCACTCCTAACCCGATTTTCGAACCCATTCAACGAGAATCTTTGGAATAACCCCTGACTTAAACCTGACTAAGGATTATCCGATAATCCTAATCTTTTGCTTATTTTTGTATAAAATGGACTGGTGATTTTGAAGAAACCAACTGAACCCCTTATCGCATGAAACACTCACTCGGGCCTAGGCCTGAGAACCCGTGCGTGACCCAAAATTGAACCTACGTTAAACATTTTCCAGAGGCAAGTAATCGAGTCCAACCTCAAACTGATAACCCGACCCCAAGGGGAAAGTAGTGGAATAAGAGATAAATCCCTCTCCGTGTCCTTGTGCTAATTTCCCCACGGGCGCGTTAATGCACCGCACGCCCAGGGATCGCAACGCTATAGTGGCGACTTCGACTGGTATAATTTTTCTATCATAAAAAATTAATATTGAATGTCGTAATCAAATTCCCAGCTACTTCGTAGTGGCGACTCCGTAGAGGAAAATCAAGAGAACCGGGCTATTAACGTGCTTCATTTCTACTATGTTTAATATTGCTTTCCCGCATGAATATTTTATGCAAATTTTAGAATTGTTTAGCAGCCTTGATTATAGGGTCCCTCACAATATATATACGTGCTTAGGTCCCCATATAGATGATTTTACATTTTCCTGAACATATAGGTATGCGCGAAGGACCTTACGATAAAATAAACATCAAATTATGTAAAAATTAAATATTACTTGTTTGCATTACGCACTATATAATCTTGATTTTCATATCGTTTAAAAACTATACCCCTGAACCCCCAAAAGTGATCAGTTAAAAGAAGTTCGTACCTTAGGAAAGTCGCTTTACTCGAAAGGAAAGTTCATAGTTGAGAAAATCACCTCTCCCTGAAAAGAGGTTCGTACTTTTGAGAAGTCACTTCCCCAAATAAAGCTTGTACTTTCGAAATGTCATTTCCCCAAAAGGCTAGCCACCAATGAGTTTCCTCACTCTTTTTGCCTACCTGTCTCGTATATCAAACAACTTCTCTTGATCCCAAAGTCTTGGTGATAGGGAACGTTTGAGGTTAATTCAATACTAGGGTATATTGAATATGCTTTCACAACTATTCAGACCTAGGGTAAAGTGATTTCATACGTACCTTAAAGGTTGCTCAGTCCAAGCAACCTGGTATATCATGATCCATGGCAATGAAAAGTGAGCCATCGATCAACGAGTTGCATCACCCTTTTTGCGTATAGAGAAAAGCTCTAAGGACACACCCTATTGCATAAAATGAACAAATAATTACGGGTCGATAACTCTGACGAAATTTTTCAAAGGCTGGTCCACAACCCCTCAAATTCTAGGCTGAATGTCTTCCCCTTTACAAGGAAGATAAAAAGTATGAATTCGCAAGTTATCGCCAAAACAGATCTCCCTTATGTTGGATTCCCCTACCCAAATTTTATTTTGAGAAAATACTATACCACAATCTATTATTTCCTCGCTCCTCATTCTAATAAGACAAGTGATCACCCTTGTTTACCTAAATCCAACGAGACTTTGTTTGGTTCTTCCCATTAAAAGATACTAACAAACTAAAAACATAAAAAACAAAGTATCGTCCACATAAAACGTTGATAAAATAATTGCATCAGAAAATGCCCAGGCATATGTGAGTCCTTCTCCCCTATGTATTGTCCTTTTATCAGTCCTTCTGTCCGTAAAATCCTGAATGAAAGTGCTAGACTTTTTCTGTAGTTTCTATCATCAGCAGAGAGGTCACACTGAGTTCTTACCCTGAAAGCCGAGTTCGCACCCCGTCTGAACGATTAGTTCTCATTAGCGAGCTCCCCACCCATAATTGTCAAGTTTTCTTCTCAATATGCTCCTTGTCTACCGAAGAAGATAAGATTCCATATGTGATGGATTCGATTTCTAGACAACTTGAAACCATCACCACCTCGTAGAATACCATGTACTTTGAGATCAAGCCCATAAACCTTGCACAAGTGTATAAGGGGCCACTACTACGCCCGAGATAGGAGATAACGTAATTCATAATCCGATCTCTGACACTAAACCACAACTTACGATGGTTGTCAAAGTCCTTCTAATTAATCCCTAAGATTTGCATGCACCAGTCCTAGCACCAACTCCCCTTGCTAATACCGACACCCTCACTTCAAAGTGCCATTTGCCCCATATGGATATTTTGAACCCTACCAACTAGTACCCTGAGCACCCATGCACCTCCTTCCAAGGGCCCCCAATGAGCTAAATCGTAGCTCCCCCCCGACCAACAAAATTGTGCCCCCACCTCCAAATGAGGAGATTACGCAGGGCCAATATGTATTATGCATCTCCTTTAGGAAGCCATCAACAAGATGCAAACTACTGATGAGCTCACTAACATTATAAATATTTCCCTCTACCCTGAAGCCCAGTTGTCAAAAAAATTCAAAATGCCCGTCTTCAAAACATATAAATGACTGGCTCCCTAACTGCCCACTTATCCAACTATCACTTTCAGATGCAGGTTCGAAACGTAGGCCTAAGAATCCTATAGAGAATTTTCTCTTTCACTATGTTCGGAGGATCCTTTATGTGGTACGTGGGACTGAAATGTGAGAGAACAAATAAAACTTGAGTTGATGTATGTCGTGTTTTCCTAAAGCTGTACGAATACAATAAGGAACTTGACATCACCAGCAAAGACTTAAAAATGCTAAAGTATGGAGAAAGAGATGCAGTTGGAACCTTCGTCACTCGTTAGAGGGAGAAAGCCACTGGTCATATGGTCAATCGCCCCCTAGAAAATGAACAGATAGACATCGTAATCAGAAACCTTTAGAGAGAGGTACAAAATGAACTCAAGCTCACCTGAATCCCTAACTTTAAAGCACTCAACCACATCGGGTGTAAGATCGAGGAAAGTTTGGTTGCTATGGCTACCAGATCTACGAAGTAACCTCATTGAGCTGTGAACCACTTATCCGCCTGAAAGAACTCAACGAGAGCTTTTATATCTCACATCACCACCCTCGTGGTCAGTCCAAACCCAACATCACACCCGATTACCAATACTTCCCAAGCAATGGTAGCCACCGCTGCACCTTTCCAACAGGACACTCTCCTAAAAATTACCAAGTTGTGCCCCTCCCAAAAGTCTAGGGCCCTACCAAGATAATTCACCAATCTCTAGGCTCCCTTCGTCCGGGTATATGCCGTCAAAAAATGAATGGTGGTCTGAGACCTCTAAAACCTAGACCATCCTCTGCATTCCCAAATAAGAACTGGCGAGCCAACGCACATTACGAGCTCCATCAAGGACCCAACTATATCACTAACAACTATTGGGCACTAAAGTTTTGCCATCTAAGACCTCATCGATACCAGGATCCTTATCCCTCCAAAGTAAGGGTGTTCGTGGTCTAGTCCAGTTCGATTTTTAAGTTATTTTGGACTAGACCGAGTATGTCAGTCCTCTAAAAAAGAGACCAAGACCGGACCGATAATGTTGATTAATCGACCCTATTCGGTTCGGTTTTTTAAAGGTCCAGTTTGGTTTAGTTTATTGGTCCTAAAATTAATTAATTATATAATTTAAAGGAAATCTTGAACATGTTTTTCAAATATGTCCAATTAACACTGTCCAAAATGACTTTAATTGACTATTTCCAAACTGTTCGAAATGAAATAAGTTCAAATAAGCTGTGCAAAAATAGTACATAACCTTGTCCAAAATAATGCTAAAATATGTCCAAATAACACATAAAACAACTCAAATACATGTCCAAAATAATTGTAAATTGTCCAAAACAGCGCGTAATACTAATGCTAATACATGTCCAAAAAGTTGTGCAAAAAAACACATAAAACTGTCCAAAATGGCACTGCAAACAAAACATAAAAAAAATACATGTAGAAAATAGTTACAAAATTTCCAAAAAATAGCCTTCAAATAAGTTACAAATTGTCTAAAAAAAAGTTCCAAACAGCCTTAAAACTGTCTTAAAAACAACCCCCAAAGAAGCCTTCAAAACGGCGCCAAAAAAGGCTAAAACAGCCCTAAAATGCTTCAAAACAACCCCTAAAGCGCGTCAAAACAACTCAAAAAACAACGTTAAATTCTTGCAAATTATCAAGATGTGAAATGTCTATCCACATGCTAAATATCAAAAGCAACCTTAAAAATGTTCAATACATTCCTAAAAAAACCATACCTACATGATTGATTGAATATGCTAATTTGCTATATATCAATCCATAATTGTTGATGAAAGTCCCGACAATTCTAAAAATAAAGAGTAAAAAAATTAGTTATAATAAAATTCGATTAACTAATAAGTTGATAATCAATTATTTAAAAGAACTATTACCTTCATCTAATTGTTCAAGTTATTCCACCTCATCCTTGGATCTCTCGAAGGCTAATCGGAGTTGATGAATATATAAGCCAATTTTGCGTGCAAACAAGGGCTACCACCATGTTGGGAGAGAGAGAGCTACGAAACGGGTTAATTATACACTCCCCGTGCTAAATGTAGACTCTGAAGCCATAGTAGACACGAGATTTGCCAATACATCCCGTGCTACATGAGACAACAATCGATATATAAATGAATTATTTTTCCACCACCCTAGGACATAAATTTATATTAGTGGTATCTTCATTACATTCCACCAAATACTTCTCAACCTTTGACTTATTACCTCATAGACTACCATTTTTTGCCTCCAAATGATTTTTAAATCGCGTAGCTAAAAACGTATTCCCATCGATATAATCCTCTCCATCCCCATCCACCACTACATTAGTAATTTCTGACAAATCAATATTTTGAGGTGGTGCATTTTACAAATTATTGTCATCGTACCACTCGTACAAACGGATAAGTACATTTTTCACACTCCTTGTCATTTCTTTTGCCACATTACTTTCATACATACTCTCAAACCAAAATGAAACATCCCCTAATTTGTATTGAGGGTCAAGGGTGAATGTATGATAAGGGGAACGCCATCACCACCACCTATGTTACCTTCCTTTTCAACCATCTACAAGACTACAACAAACAACAAAGCACAACAAAATATTTTAGCAATTGTTGATCTATCTAAAAAACAGTTTTAGCCTAAGAATGTATATGTATCATAATTAAAAAAAGGGACGATCCATCTAAAAAATAGGGGTTGATCCCTCTCTAATCAAATCCCAAAATATGGGGATAAAATAAATCAAATGGGAGTGAAATGAACCCTATAATAGCAGATCGGGTCCCCTTTTTTTAATTAAAAAATTCAGGTTTGATAATATATCAGGTATAATACCTTTATAGAAGATCCAAATGGATCTTCAGGCAATTGGGTTTAGTTTAACAATATCTATATAGCAGATCGGGTATAAAACAACAAATCAGAAATCGGAAGTACAAATCACGTTATAACACAAAATAATGAAGTTATAAAAAAAAATCATCTGGCAGATTCGAAATACAAATAAAGTTATAACAAAAAATAATCTCAGTCAAACAAAAAAATGCATAGGAGAGAGGGATGGGGCGGGGTATTACCAGATGAAACATAATTTACCTGAGATAAGAGTGTAGAGGGGCGGCAAGGAGAGAAATGGTGGGGTGGGGCAGTAGTAGCACCGCCTAGGAGAGAGGTTGGGTTAGTGAGAGAGGGAGAGAGTTGTTAATATGTTGTGTGAGAAAGAACAATTGAGAGAATGAGATGAAATGAAAGTGTAGTGTAGTGTTTAGTTTAGAGACTTTAGTGCATTGGATTATTTTAGCCTCATCTTTTTTTTATTTGACACTAGTAGCATAACACAAACAAAACACTAAATAAAATATAAACTATATATATTTAATTATTATCAGTCCAGGTCTGTCCAGGCCGACCATATCAACTAAAAACTCAGAACCGAACTGACTCAGCCAGTTTAAAAAAATGAGAACGAACGGATTAACAAAAAAATCGATAAAAATAAGGTGATTCGGCTCGACTCTGTTCAGTCCGTCGGTTTGGTCAATATTTTGAACACCTCTACTCCAAAGCCTAATGTCACCAACAATCCGCTACCATATCACCCCAAACCTGGTACCTATACCCTATCAGATGCTCCTATTCAAAACACTGACCCCTTCAGCCTGATAGTCCCCATTCATCAGAAATCGAGGATGAGGACACATGCACCCTTCCGAACAACTACCCCTCTAGGCATGCTATCGCCCGCCATAAAAGTCATTATTGAGACTATGCTCACCATCAACCATATGACCTTCTTCATCATGACCATACACTTCCTGCAGAATAACCATTGCAGCATGCTCTCCAAAGAGTCAAAACTCGTTACCCCCTTCTTATCCAAAATTGATCACTCGGTCGAATAGGAGGAAATGTATGACGAAGCCCTCCAGGCGACAGAGAACCTTAGCATTGCAATACCTATACAATATAATGGGTGGGAATGGCCCACCCCATAGGTGCACCTATTTTCCCTCTTAAATTCAAGAACCAACAAAAGTACCCACCTACCTGTCTCACCCTTGATTTACTCTCCAGAAAATAGCAGAGGCACTATGACTTTAAAAGAGGGAACCTGTAATCTGGCCGCCCTAATACCCAAGTCCTCTAGTCCAAACGACTGAGAAAGACCAGCAACTCTGTGCCAACGATCATGTTACCTGGATATATCGAGCTCGCCACTAATTATTGTACTACGAGGAAGAAAGGATGAGATCCCACTTTGTCCGAAGAGACATCACTTGGGAAACTAATCTCAGAGATATTTCGAACCCAGCGCATATACATCCCACCCGAATCTCTCGAAAGAAAGGTGGAACTGACTCTGAGAGAACCAAAGGGTCGTAGTGGCCCAAGTTCTGTTTGATTTCGAGTACAACCTATAACATAGAGTACTCACTCGATCCCCTCCTAAAGGACTCAAAGCAAGTGTCTACCCTTTAAGCACCATCCACATGATGCGGACAGACAACGAGAGTGATATTAACTCCTCACAGATAATAGGCCTGAGATCCATGCTCTCTCCATATTCAAGGAATACCACCTTCGGCCAATCAGAACACGCTCCTAGATCCCTATCATTCAATCTTAACCACGTGTACTATATTGACATACCATAACAAGGGATTACCGATTGTTTCAACCATATCCTCATCATTAAAGGGAATACATCCCCATGTCCCGGGGATGAATTCACACTCACCCATCCGGTCTGGAAAATGATGACACGGTGGGACTACTCCTCAGGAAAAGGTCTCGAGTTACACGAGCAAGGGTGCACATCATTCATAGACCCTAGTATTCGAGACTAAAAATTCGGGATCAAGTATCGAGCCACTGTAGAGGAATTTGATTAACTCGAGCATAACGAACATTGGACGTGTCACATGAAGAAGCGAAGTCACATTACAAATAATATATACAACCCAACCTACTATGTGAAGGGCCACCCCTCCGATTCTTCGATAGCGGAAGGGACTTCGACATCCCAGTATCGATATCTATTAGAGCATTCTAGCTACCAAATGGTAATATTTACCCATAAAAACACGAGATACCATGTGTACTTCATGACAGTAGAGAATAAACCTTATGAAATCCCTCCATCATCAAAAGACCCCATTAATTTCGATGGTGAACTAGGTTTGCTCGTCTCATGGATGGCTTATGACCTCTTCGTCCTAGAGATATCTCCTTGGTCCTATCATTACACTAATATAGGATGCAGTTATAGGAACGCCTACTTGGACGCAGTTCATATAGTCGGCATTATTGAACTACAATATGAGATGACCCGCTGAGGTCAACCCCCACCCTAAGGTCCCCCTCGTAGAGGTACTCATATACAGTCGAAATGGAACTTGTCCACCCTTCTCCCCATGATCACGCTCAAGGGAAATTTGACAACCTGCAATACGTAGTATCTGCACTAAATCTCACCAAGTTTGCCTATGAAATCTCACCTTAAGGGCCATAATATGCAGAGTCCACCAACATTGTAAAGGAAATGGATCCAGGGGAACCAGATCCCCCTTCCTATAATGAAGATCACCAAGAAATCGCCTCGAATGGGCCCCCTTCGACGATGAGTAATATAAAGAAACTACCTTGGAAGATGACATCTAGTCTGGATCTTCAATGTCTATAGAATCCCCACTAGAGACATCGAACTGGACATACGACCATATCCTAGCCACGGTGGTAGATTTCCCCACCCCACTTTGAAATTGGACATAGCAATACGATGGATAGATAACTCCATGTCTTGAGCCCTCTCGAAAACCTAGAATGAAGCTCCCAATAGCCTAAAACTGACCCCTACATTAGATTAGATCATGGTAATGGCCTTAAAGCCAACACCACCTGCCTTCGTCTCCACATCCTTGACTGATTCGATCATACATCTAGATAAGGCTGAATAAGAAACCCGAGCAAACCCCGTGCTTTCTCCAAATAAAGAGGTCGACTTCCTCACCAGTCCAAGTCGACACTCCGCTCCTCCGAACATAACTAGTAAGGAGAAAAAAGCTCCTTGAAAGAGTTGTCACACACCTCCTTGGGAAAATAACAAGATCCAAGAGCAACTCCGCGAACATCAACTAACATCACCATTTGGGAATTACTAGCTACAACCTAGAGCACCGAGTCGCCCTCATCCATCTGCAATCCTAAACTTTTGTGCCTACAAATCAAACTCCGACCAAATTATCTCCCACTATCGGCTCTATCACCATGCAACAACACATCAACTTCTCTGACGAAGACCTTCCCATATAAGTCCACAACCACCAATTCGCACTGCACATCACCACTGAGACATGTGGATAGATTGTGCCTCTAGTATTGATAGACAATGGGTCCACCATCAACATATGTCCTCTCCGTACCTCCATCGGTCTAGACACACTGCCTTGGAATTTACACCATCCTCTATGGACATCAGGGACTATAACAATACCCATTGAGAGGTCCTAGGGTCTGTTATCCTCACCTTCATAACAGGGCCCATCAAATGCGACGTGGAATTTCAAATACTCGACGTTCAATCTAACTTTAACCTCTTACTCTGGAGAGTCTGGATACATCCCATGGGGGATTTACCCTCATCATTGCATATGAAAGTCAGGTTCCCGTTTGACATAAAGGTCATCACAGTCCAAGGAGACAACGATTGGGCCACAATTGTCAGCACTATTATCATTTCTCTCCTGGATACCCATCACGATAGCCGCAGTATCTGCCTCAGTGGGTATCGGGTCATCCCTCTCACTCACATGATAAAAGAAGATCTAGTTATCCATAATGTAGCCACCCGAATCATCCAAGAGATAGGATACATGCTAAGGTTCGGCCTTGGCAGAAACTAATAAGGAACCCTTGAAGTCATCACTGCCACGCAATGTAAGAGAGTCCGATCTCAAATATACCCCTAATAGCAGAATTCCAACCAAAAGCCTCGAAAATCCCCATGAATGGTGGAATGGCCACTTCTGTCTTCAAGGAGAGGACTTCCCCTATCACGGACTCCTCGAGCCATGGTGGGACAAAATAAAGAGATCCTTACAATTTGAAATGGAAATCCTATACGAAGAGGGGTTATACATGGAATACTGAAAAAATCACAAAGTCTGCGAGGGTAAACGTAAGTATCATAGGTTATCGCAGAAGACCGAGAAACCAGCCAGCTAGATCCCGAATGGAGATTACCCTTGTTGTTCCCTAATGATACTATTATAATAGCCATGTTGAGAACCATTGACTTAACCCCCACATAACTCTTTCATAATTGGTACACTGCCTTAGCCATTCGAGGCAAAAGATGGTTAATCAACATCCCTAATCTCAATCTATACCTCCATGTGGGAGACTTCACAACCCTCCCACGTGAAACACCGCCTTAGATCAAGCCTCATGATACGATCGACAAACCCCCATGGTATTACTAGTGGAATGAGGAAAATCACTAGCTTTTACTGAAATCCCTCTCCGAGGCAGGCCCATACAATGACCCTATTGCAAACTCGACTAGGAGCCCAATGGACTCCCTAAGGGAAATAAATACCCACCCATGAAACACCTTCTGCCCCAGCCTGCCGTCAATACCAAAGTTATCAAATTCTCAAAGGTCGCTCCGAAAATACCTAGACATAATCATTCTCACCTTATCACCAACATCAAGGGAACTGCAATACTAGAGAACTAAACCTCTATCGGATGCACCCCAACGTCTATCATGCGAAGGCCCCTTGAGTCTATCATCTCTGCTAAAGAGTCACCCTTATCCCCTATTCTAATGTCTTTCTTTATAAAGTATAATTTTCTACTATTATCAACGTTGTCTTCCCTCCCTTTAATGGCATTATAAATAGTGGTTTTTATTATTTTCCTATGTGTGTTATATGTAATGATTATGAATCCAGCAACAGATTAGAAGTCACCCCTAATAACGATAACTCTGGGGACTTAAAATACTTAAAACACTTATAAAAACTTGACCAAAACAAATGCATGTCTTCCAACGAGGATGGCATAATAACCATAAACTTGGGCACTCCCCAAAACCCAAAACACTTACAAATAGGCCCCTCCCTAGATGAAAATGAACAAAAATAACTCATAGACCTCCTTACCAGTTTTATGGTTGTCTTTGTTTAGTCCTACGCCAACATACCCGGCATCGACCTGATTATCATCATGCATAAGATCCTCATTATACCTGATGCAAAGCCTATAAAGTAAAGGCTTTATAAGATAATATCTGAATGGTCCTTGAAAGCAAAGGAGGAGGTAGAGAAATAGCAAATGTCGAATTCATTCGAGTAATCGAATACCCCATTTGGCTAGACAACAACGTACCATGACCTACAACGAATAACAAAGTTTGAATGTGCATAGATTATAGGGATCATAATTAGGCTTGTACCAAAGATGATTTCCCCCTACCACACATTGACCTATTAGTAGACAGTACATCAAATAACATGCTCAAATCCTTCGTCGATGGATTTGCAGGCTATAACTAGATAAAAAGTCACCCTAACCTCCAAGAGAAAAAAATGGTTCATTACTCCCCGAGGTACATACTATTACATAGTTATGCCATTCGGTCTAAAAAATACAGGGCAATGTACCAAAGAGCGATAATAAAAATCCAACATGATTTCATATATAAGGAAGTGGAAGTATACATGGATGACATAATAAATAAATCTAAAGATCGATAAGGAAACGTCCCGGTACTCTAAAAATTCTTCCAACTATCACGCCTCTTCAAAATGAGGCTAAATACTCAGAAATGTGTCTTCGGAGTCACTAAAGGGAAGGTTCTCGACTTCATCCTTAGCAAAGATGGAATCGGGGTAGACCTTGCCAAGGCCAAAGTCATATGAGAAATTCCATCACCCAGAAGAGAAAAAGAAGTCAGAGGGTTTGTAGGCCAAGTACAGTTCATAAGCCGATTCATCAGTCAGCTCACCACTATTTTGAGCTCATTTTCTAGATACTCGAGATGGACTCACCCAAATAATGGAATACTCAATGCCAAGATGCATTCTAGAAAATACCAGAATACCTTACTCACCTAACAGTGCTAGTACCCCCTAATCGGGATAACCTCTCCTACTCTATATGACTATAAATGACACGGATGACAGAGCCATAGTGGCCTTATACGTAGAGATTTCTCGAAAGGAGTGTTTTATCTATTTTGTCAATAAAATCTAGTCTCCTTTGAGCTAAAATACACCTTATTGGAGAAGTCTTGTGTATCCCTCATATGGATCACCCGTAAGCTATGACACTACATAATATCCTTAAGTAACAACTCATCTACATGATGTATCCCCTAAAATACCTCTTTGAGAAACCCACTCTATTTAGCCGAATGGACAAATAGCTACTGATGATATCCGAGTTTAAGATCATGTAAGTGATGTAAAAAGTAATCAAAGGTCGAGACATCTCTGAACTTATCACAGGGCAACCCCTGACAGACTATGAACAACAAAATGAGGTAGAATTACCCGACGAGGACCTCTTTGCCCTAAACAATAGAGAAACTAGGGAACTCTACTTCGACGGGGCATCCAACAAAAGGGTATTTGGCATCAGAATGCTACTCTTATCTCTTGACTCACACGGCTTCCCACAACCATCAAACTCACTTACGAGTGCAATGATAATATGGTTGAGTACGACGATTGCATCACAGGTCTTAAAATTGCCTTAGAAATGGGAATCACCAACCTAAATGCCTATGGAGATTCTAGCCTAGTCACCAGTTATATATTAAGTCAAATGGAAAATTTGGGATGATAAGTTGCAGCCATACCATGCCTACTTAGAAGAGGTAGCTTTGCGATTTGAAAATATCGAATTTGACTTTCTCCCAAGGGCTAGAAATAATATTGCAGAGGCACTTGTCACCCTAGCCTTCATGATATTTATCGTGACCAACCGGATCACCCTTGCTATTTCTTTAAGGTCGATGCCATCGAAGAAAAAATCATAGGACCAACTGATTAGGCATAAATTCTTCGTATTTATCCCCTTAATATCAGTACTTTTATGATTATGTGCGATATAATTTAGGTGGATTTATCTCATATTATTGCTACCGACCTTTTCCTGTAAGTACATTATATTTTGTGTATTTCTCTTATATTTTACAGGCATTTCATGTAAGTGGATGGAAGAGAAATGCCGAAACACTAAAAGAAATGCAAGAAGGGAAAGTCAAGAGAAATTTTATAATTTTATATTTGGAATCTATAGGAAGAGCCAACTGAAAAGTTGAAGAGTTTGAACTCACAAGAACACTGAAAAAAATGGCATCTCAATCTGAGTTATGGTTAAAAAGTTATGCTCATTTGAAGATGAAGAATCAAAAAGGAAAAACTAAGGAATGCAGAGAGTAGAAACGGTTCGGTTCTAAAGGAGAACCGATTGGTTTTTTCACAGATTTTCAGGAAATATAATCGATTCAGTTCCATAGTAGAATCGGTTCATTTTTCTACATGGCGAAATTCTTAACTTAATTTCCACTTATTTTGGAGAGTTTATTTTGTTTCAAACACTTGTAAAAATGTGGTTTTATTAATCTTTTAGTCGACTAGGTACCTTTAAGATACTTTTTACCTTAGAATTAGAGAGGAAGAGAGAAAAGAACCCTAAATTGCAATTCATTACTTGTTCATACGTTATTGAAGATCAAGGTTTTAAGTTTTCAATACAAAGTTTGTCTTCTCTATATTGTTCTTACGTGTTCTTTTTCTTTGCATGATTTTTTCTTTTGCTGTAAATCTAAATATCTCTTGCATGCTGAGTATTAATTTAATCATGATTTTCCATATATGCCACGTTAAAACTTTGTGTATTTCTTACATAGTTATGCTAGGCTAAGTTTTTAGCGGGTTAGGGTACATGAACCCAACCTAGGTAACACATATGGATTTAAAAGTGAATAAAAAATAATTTATCATTCAAAGGTTTGAACTTTATTAAGATAAAAGTTGTAGGTCTTTTAATTCTGTTTGCCTTGAGTAACCAAAATATTTAAAGGGGTAATTGGCTTTTTAATAATTTCTCATGCTCGCCAAATACAATTTTTGATTTGATATTGTGCGGAATAAAGTCCTCATATGTCGAATGCTTAGAGATATATTTGATGTCTCTTGGAATGAAGAATTATATTTTTAAAGCTTTTACGTTCAATGCAATTACTGACGGTTCGGGGAGTATACCTTATCTCCATTTTCTCCCATACATTTAGAGTTTATTTTAGTTCTTCTTGCATACGTAGTTTAGTTATTAATTTAATTCAAATTGCATTAGTTTATAGGTAAAGTCACAAAATCACCATCTTTTCCTTTCTTTCTCTGAGTCAATTGTAGGGTTAATCGTTCTTCCTATTCATCGTCATGAGCATTCATCCTATTCCCCGAGTTCGACACTCGGTTTATCGGATTATTACTTACACGACCGGCTTACACTTGAGCATATAGAAGCATGCACTAGAGACACTTTTTAAGTCAAAATAAGTTTTTGGCACCGTTGCAGGGTATTAGGTAGACTTGTAGGTTAGGTCGATTTATTTAAAAAAATTGACTCTAATTCTGAAAAAGCCAAAAAAATCATAAAACCCAAAAATTCAGAAAAATAAAAAGCAAAAAAAAATTATAGCATCACTTAAGTCCTTTAATGCAAAATCCTCAACAAATTCCTCAATCCACTCCTACCTGCATTCACAAAAATCCTGTAGTAGAGTACGACCCTGATAGTTCACACACTCCTAACGCTCCGCAATTTTGGGTTCCACCTCCTACACCGCTCAATTCCATTACGAGTCACATTTTTAGGGCATCGAGTGAGGATACCGAGTCAATTGGATAGAGAGTGATGTCGGACGACGCTATTTATGGTACGGGAGAGGGTGAGATACCGTATCGCCCCCTGAGAAACCTCGTATATCCCGAGTGAACCGTCCCTCCGAGATGTATTCTGCTTCTGTATAATGCGGTGCAATTCTGTTTTCGTAATAGGATGATTCAAATTCTTCCCACGTTCTATGGTATGGATTCGGAAAAATCATACCTCCACATCCGTGAGTTTGAAGAGGCGTGCAAAACTTTTAATAATCAAATGTGCAATCAAGACGCCATTCGCTTAAAACTTTTTTCGTTCTCCTTGAAGGATAAAGCCAAGACCTCGTTATAATCTTTGTTATCGAACTCAATTGGATCGTGGAGGGATATGCAAGCCAAGTTTCTCTTGAAATTCTTTCCCCAACATCGTAGAAATTCCATTAAAGCTCAAATTCAAACGTTTAAACAACAAGAAAACGAGCCATTTGATCGATGTTGGGAGCGCTTTAACGAGTTAGTCAACACATGCCCCCATCATGTTTTTGAGAAGTATTGTCTTATTTCTTTCTTCCACCACGGGCAAAGTATAGCTTCTAAATAACTCGTCGAGACTATATGTGATGGAGAATTTTTTGGGTTAGACGCTAACGATGCAGTGGACCATCTTAAGTATGTCATCGAGACTACTCAAGCATGGGACACATCAGATCCTAACACCCAAACCCGAGTTCTACAAATGTCCACAACTCCTTCTGCATCTGGTCTGTATCAATTGGACAAGGAAGTCGAGTGGAAACTTCGAGTCAGTCAACTTGAGAAAATATTATAAGACGTAGTCGAATCACAGGTAAGAGAAACAATTGGATCCACCCGAGTAATGAAAGAGAAGGTGTGTGCGATTTGTGAGGCGGGCCATTCAAATAAGGAATGCCCGACGATACCCGCATACAAAGTCATTCGTCATGAGCAAGTGGTAGCAATAGGAGAATTTAAGGGTAATTTCAATGCCTCTCACTGGAATTCTTATAACCCTGCGTGGAGGAACCATCCTGATTTTAGCTATGGGTAACAAAATGCCATGTTGAATCCTAATTCACACGTTTCCCCTCCTCCACCACCACCACTGCATTTCTAACAAGCCACACATGTGCAAGCACCACCTCTTGCACCGTATATCACCCCACCGTGGAGAAATCTCGAGGATACTTTGAATCAACTTATGCAAGCTCAATCAGCAACAAATGCTCAAAATGCCCGAATATTTATTGAAATGAATGCGAACATTTCAAAATTGCAATCTTCCTTGAGTAACCAAAAGAAGGGTAAGTTTTCGGCCCAAGGCCAAAGACCTCCCCAAGGTCAACCTAGTGTTAGATCTACATCCAACACAAATCAAGAACAATGTAGTGCAGTTACCACTCTACGTAGTGGGAGAGTAGTTGACTTATCACCTCCCCCACACGATGAGCAGAAAATTATTTTCGACAGTGAAGAAATATTTAATTAAGCTAAGTGTCAAAATATTTAATTTTAATTATACCCAAATAATCCGTTAATAAATTTTCATTATTAAATAAAAAATTATCTGCATTCCACCAGAATAAAATAAATACTGAACAGGAAATAATTACTAAATTAAATAAGATTGGATAAAACATTCAAGTTCAAAGTCTCAAACCAAAAGTGTAATACTACTCAATCCAACAAAAGAAGAAATAATACTGAGAAAAATACAATCTCTGAATAACTAAACTGGAAGCGGACGACACATGCCCTAACTGAAATGTCTGAACTTGAACTAATGGAAAGATAGAAGCGTTTAATCTCAATAACCTACAACTTTCACAACAGCTGCAGCTCGCCAAATGATCCATGCGTCTAAGCCTGGTAACCCTGTGACTGGGTACCTAATAAATAATATATATATATAGCAAAAGAGAGGAGAATAGCAAGAAACGGGTCAGATCCCGAGTTGTAAAAATATTTGTTTTAGCAAGTGTAGACACCCCATTCTGTTACACCCTAAACTCCCTTGAGGTCTCTAACACCTCCCTTCATCACTACAAACCCAGGTCATACCCCGAGTACTGACCTAGAAGCCATCGGGTACTCCCAGGCTCCGTTTGACCAAAAGTCAATGTCTTCAGCTCGATCGAGACTGAAAGAATCTTTTAAGGGCCCTGAAACCGCTTTCCGAAGGTCCATCACGTGCGCGATTCCGACTTACCATGCGGACGAACGACCTATTTTCCCCCAAACCTCAATTAGAAGCCACCGAGCGCTCCCGGACTCCGTTTGACAAAACTCAACTATTCATAATGTCGAAGTACATCTCCTAACCTTTCCAATGGTTCGCCCCGTGCGCGATTCGGACTTACCATGCGGACGAATGATCCGTTTGCGTTCGACGATTCCCCGTCCAATGTATTGACGAATGCGAACTACGTGGACTTTGATGCCTCTATAGGCTACGTAGGCGTCTCGGGGTAAAACCCGAGACTCGAGTCCTATTTTATACTTTTTCTCCCATTTTTTATTTTCTCTAAACTCTTAGTAGCGTATTATGCCACACGCATTATCCTTCCATCATAACGATCAACGTAAGAATAATCGCGTAAATCCTATTTTCTAATATTTTTATACCTTCCTACGTATGAATCGCTTTACCTCTTCTATGGTACAAGTCGATAATTCCTATCTCCACTATATATACACATGCACACACATCACGGGGAAAATAAAGGAAAATAACAAAAATCTATGAGAGATCGAAAGGGCGGAATGGGTGCCTAACACCTTTCCATTTTGTAACTTAGCCTCCGGATCCTTTTCGAATAATTTTGGTTTCGTATGCATCAGTATGTCTTTGGATGCTGTCCTTCGGGATGGCTCCCCTTCTTTTGTCTGTTTTAAGTAAAATAGACTGGCGACTCTAATCTCTCTACATTTTTACACCTCACGCAAATGACGTCGCCGAAGCTCTCCTGAGAGGGACGCGGAGGACCTAAGGATCCTCCATCACGCTCTCCCGCTCGCCACGAGGATCCAGGGGGGATGGCCACAGTGGCCACTCTGTTGGGGATGTCTTTGCGAGGGCTAGACTCTATTTACATGGATGTTATGTTTTTCTATATTTTCCCCCAATTTTTCATGTTCCCCCTTTATTACTCATGTGTACCCCCATGCTTATGCTTCTATTCACACACTTGTAAAAAATTCTCCATGTACACTTCACACCACGTGCACCTAGGGTCACATATATCCACATGTTACACGCATCACCCATCCATAATTGATGTACCATTGGTACTTGTACTTTGCTCCCTGTTTGACATAATCAGAAAATACATTCTCATAAGATACTAATAAGAGGATCATGCATGATTCACATGACATCACCAAAGAGTATTATTATTGACCAAATTCTACCCAGTAACTGGAGGGTCACTTCGTGATGGGAGCTGGTCTGGCAGGGCGCAGTTAGCCTAAGCGATATGACTCTCACCTTCCATTGGCCAATTACCTTGGATATATATCGAACGGTTCCCCCAAGTCATAACGGGAGGTATATCGCAGGGAATTCGTTCACATACGCCGAGTATATAGAATTTTCTCTCACACGTACTGTCCCCACGAGGTATATGGTGAGGCAATTCTCGTACACTTAGGTATATCAAATGGATTGTCCTTACGTAACAATTGCCCCCAAGAGCAAAACGTATATCGTGGAAGTCACGCCAAAGGGGAGAACCCTTTCCGATTTACCCACCCAACTGCATACCCGCATATAGGTGTCAAGCCTAGGATACACATGTTAGATTGCCGATTTCAACCCGAAACTCTGTCGAAATTTTGGGTCGGCATGCAGCCCGAATTCTTATGCATTTTTAAAACGGGACCCTGTCTGTGAGCCTGGTCACAAGTCCAGTCATTGCTTTGCATATATTACAAACCCAATTTTTTCAGGCTCGGGTCCCGTCCGGCATTTCATTTTGCATTTAGGAGAATTAATACAAGTGAAATAATAATAATAATAATAATAATAATAATAATAATCATGCTGGTACCGTCTCCAAAGGGAAAATTCCCTTTTTTCTTTATCCAAAATCCAAAAACATTTCTCCTCTCATTATCAAAAATCTAAAAACATTTTGTCTTTCCACCTCGAAAAAAAAAATTCATCCCTTTTTCTAAAAAATAAATCCCATTTTACGGCTTCTCAGTCGATCGCAAAACCTTGGCCTGGCTCCCTATTGGCTTCGGTCTTCAGTCAAATCACTTCGGAGTTCCGTCCTTTTACCTATTACTCCTTTCGAGTCCGGTATCCATCCTCTTTCCATGGAGAACACAAATTAAGTACCCGTTGTGCAGCCGGATCTGACGACAGTCCTAGCTCAGCTTGTGTCCAAGATTGACAACCTTCAAATCGAGGTTCGAGAGATGCAACGAAACCAGGTTCCCATTCCTTAAGAACCCGAGGCCCTATTCCCTCGTGCTATGGATCCACCCGAGCCTATCTGGGTTCCCAAAGAGTATCAACATGCTCTACGTGTCCCTCCTATTAATGGGCCGCCGCCTGCCCAGCTTCCGATGCTGAATCTTGCCTAGCATGGGGCTAACTTGCCTATGATCATTGATCCGAAGGAGGAAGAGCTGAACAAAGTCAAAGAGGATCTCAAGATGCTCACCATGAAGTTTGACCAAGTCAGAATCTCCGAAAATTACATGGACTACACCCACATGTCTCCTTATCCTAAAGCGAGGTTACCCGAGAAGTTCAAGATGCTAAATATCGAGAAATTAGGAGGAAGTGGACCCCCGATTGTTCATCTCCGAAGTTATCACCGTTCTATGACTCTACTAGGGGCTTTCGAAGAGGTGATGGCCCAATTGTTTCAGCAAACTTTGAAGGATAGTGCCCTCTGATGGTTTTTGTCTCTTGAAGAGTCCATGATTCGTAGCTGGGAGGATGTAGCCCGGGAATTCATGTCACAGTACAAATACAACGAAGAGCTTGAGGTCACCCGCCGTGATTTAGAGCTGCTCAAATAGAAATCTGGGGAATCAGTCAGTAAATTCATAGCCCGATGGAGGGAAAAAGCAGCAACCATGACCAATCGACCTTTCGAGGAAGAACAAGTCCGCATAGTGAAGAAGAACTTCTTACCCCATGTTCGGGCAACGATGGGAAGACAATACTATCCCCACTTCTGAGCTCTCAAAGAAGCAGGAATAGAAATCAAGGAGGGTCTTGCTAAAACAGATGTCGAACCAAAGAAGGTGTCCGAACAGTTCACCCCCAAAAAATATGATAAGCCTGCCAGTGCTACAATCTCAACCATAACAACATCTCTCAACCAACCACCTCATGGTCACCAAAAAGGCACCGTGTCCCAGTATGAAAGGAATACACCGAGCTCCATGATACCCTATCCAAAGTTTATCAAGCCTTGCTAAGACGAAACCTTATCAAACCCTTGGATCCCCGTCCATTGCCAAGTCCACTCCCAAGAAACTTCAAGGCAGATGCTCATTGCGCCTTTCACCAAACTGCTGGCCATATCACCGACCAATGCCTTCACCTCCAAAACATAATCCAAGGTCTAATTAACCGGGGTACCATCGCCCCACCAACCAATCCTAAGCCAAACACTACTCATAACCCACTTCCAAATCATACCAATGCCATCTTTTTAGAAGAGATCCCAGAATTTGATCCCTCAACTCAAATCACACCCATATACTCTCCTAAACCTCTCCAAATTTGCCCATATTTCCTCCTACATCCTACTAGCGTCACTGATCAGGCACTGTCACTCCTTACCAGAGCATGCATCGCTGTCTGTACCCGTTCTGAAAATGAAAGCATGGAATTGACATAAGTGTTAAACCAACTCCTATAGTTCGGGTTGAAATTGCCCTTACAAATGATCCTTGATTGCCAGAGATTCAGTACGCTGTTCTTGGAAGTAAGGAAATGGGCCCGAGAGTCAGATAATTGGGTGGTACCAATCGATGAAGTCAGACTGGATGATGTTGTCCAGATTATGGCATAATTATTTGTAACAACCCACTTAAAATAATAACGGGTGGCCAGCCCTATACTACATTAAATCAGGAATCTCAGATGGCTCAGTCTCAACATCAACAGACTATAATATAAATAGATAAGGCTAACTACCCGAAATCATACAAGCGAGGTGCCAAAATTAAATAAAACATGCCACGAACAACAACCCAACCATAAAAATATCTAGCAAAGGTAAAATGCTCACAAGTACCATGATAAATGAAGTGCTAGAATAAAATGAAATGAGTATATACAAGAAAATATACCCGAATAAGCTGTCGGGTCACAAACAGTACAACATCCATGGAAAGAAATATAAACAACTATAAATAACTCTAAGGTATAATCCCGGTGTACAAAATGAATCCTATCTAGATTTACAAAGAAATAGGAAGCGACTAGAATCCAAATCTCGCGACAGTCCGCACCTATTACAGCTCCCAAGACTCTGGATAGAAAAGCATCCGGTATCCATGCGGTAGGACACCTGAAGTAATATGTACATACATATATATAACAAAAGAGAAATAATAACGGGTCAGAGCTCGAAGTGTAAAAATATTTAGCAAGTGTGTTAACCGTGCATAATAAATATAAATGCATTATTTCATAATTAAAGTAGAGTCGCACTCTCGTGAAACCCCAACTCACCTCTCATCTAACAGCGCACACCTATTCGCGTCCTGGAACCTTAATTAAGTTACCCCTACTAAGGACAACCTACATTACCATAGGCACGGCCTATACCCACAAGACCTGCCATCCTAACCTAACCCAATAATCCTTCCCCTTTCTAGTCGCACTTAATCATACTTAACAATATATGCCTTACTAGGCTATAGTGGTTCCAAATTATAACTTGATCAGTTATCCATTTTATTACTTCACATATTAACATTAAGATTCAAATTAAGAGTTTATTCTCAAGATAACATACACAATTTAATAAGGACAAAACTTCTCTCTACTCTCAACATTTCACTGCGTTTCATGCGTGGGGCATCTTGCAAAACGAAATCCAAACAAGGAACCCCCCCAATACACTACTCCTTGACAATGTTGATCGTAGGGATCCATTATGTCATCCACACAAATACTACTATAATCTAGATTACTATCTAAGAACAACCTCAAATTCTCCACTAAATTCTTGGGTTGATATAGCCGAAATTTTCCTTAAGTGCGATACATCAACCCCCAACTATCTAGTACACCATAATCCCCCAAGATGTACCCTATAGAGATTTCATATCCTTTTTCACCTATAGGATATATATATATATATATATATATATATATATACACACACACACAACCATTCATTCTCATAGCCACGTGTACATAACACATATAATGTACAATTGCCATACACATAATATAACCGGCTATAGAATGCCAATATACTGCACCATGCTATCATCTTCCAGGGCTTTACTCATATACCATCCTGGGGACCACGGTCGGACTCAATATCACCGACATCGCGGCCAACACACACACGACGTCCGGGAAGCGGTCATAGTTCCTAATCGGCAATGAGACGAAACATACCCACCACGTCTCATCCCCAAAAAAATGTATATCACATAATAACACAATGGACGCTATGACCTGGGGAATATCCACACTCTGCTCCTCGAGCCAGGGTTCTCACCCTCATCGCGCAACTTCCCAATGATAGCATGTGCGGGGTATGCTTCACCATACAAGTATATATATCATTCACATACACAATATATATACATCCACATGATTACATCATATAATTAAACCATCACATACGGTTTAGATATTCACAACATGAGTATACACATATATCCATATCTATACAAATATATATATATCCACATATCCACATATATATACACACTATCTCTCGTCCGTATGTATAAGATTTATAAACTCGGCTATAAGTATACATAATCCTCAATATACTAGCCGTCGTCCCAACACATTTAACTTACCTCGATATATGAATACGATCCCTCACTTGAAGCATATTCATCCATTTCTCCTATGACATGAATAGTCTTCCAACATATATATATATATATATATATATATATATATATATATATATATATATATCCAACATTAAGGTTATCACCCAAAGTTTAGTGTAGGAAACAATCATTACACGTCTCATCAATATCCAAAAGCACATCGATATATCTAGTACTAATTTCGACTATTGGTAAGCACATAACTAATAGTCTACAAACCTCAAGCTCGATCTTAAATTTCATTCCAAGGTCCCATCCATAATTTGGAATTCCCATTTTTAATCACATACATATATATAACAACTATCCCGACTAGATTTATAACCCATCATTTTCTAGTTGATAGTACTATCTAATGGTCATCAATTCCACCTCTGGTTCAATTTTTCTTATGAAACTTTTAATCTTATTGCATTTACGATTTATTCTTTAAGTTCAACATTACTAAAGATACGCGACCACTCTCTCTCATTGGCCCCCAATCTTAACTTAAATAGAATCCTATCACTATAAGGATTTAACACAAATATTGGCCTACAATTCCATGTCGTACCCCCACAACTCTCTCAAAGGGTCCTTAACCTTACATCATAACTAGGCTCACTTATGACCCCTAAATAGAACTCCTGTTCTCAATGAGATTCCCCATTACTCTAATATAACAATCTCCAATACGCACATATATTCGTCTCCAAAATAATTTGATGTGTCCCCACCATCATAACATATAAGAAACTCATTAGAAATCTTCAAATCATAACCCCTTCATCAATTTATAATGTTCCAAGTCGATAAGCCCAAGAGAATAGGAGTAAAATTCTCCCTAAGAAAAATTATCCCAAAATTGCCCTGTTTCCCACTCGATTCGGCCCCTCCGAATCGATTCGGTCCTAGCTGCGAATTGATTCGGCCCCTCCGAATCGATTCGACCCAACTAGACCTGTAAGTCTGCTACATACCAAATCGATTCGCTAGGGGAGAATCGATTCGGCCCTAAAGACCTGATGCTTCTGCAACATGGCGAATTAATTCGCTATGGGCGAATCGATTCAGCCAGTTCAGAAAGCCACGAAATGGGCTATTTCTCCCAAACCCAAAAATTTCCAAAATTCCAATTATACTACTTCCAACCCTTTATTCTCAACCCAAATATGTTACCAACATCAAATCTTCTCCTATATCTAATCTCCTCAAGTTTTACTCCCTTAAACGCATGTGTAAACATCAATTTCACGATTGAAACTAAAATTTAGGTTTTGATAAATATACCCAAAATCCAAGTCTTTTATCCACAAATTATGAAATGAAATACACAAATGAAATATTTAGAAAGATTAAACACTTGCCTCAATATTGTAGAGGTTGAATCATCCCCGGAGTCGCGTTTGGGCCGGAATCTCCAAGCTTTTTCTCCTCTCTCTCTCTTCCTTTCTTCCTTTCTCTTTCTCTCTTTCTCTAAATGAGATGGGCTCGATCTGTAAGCCCTTAATTCCCTTAAAATAATAAACCCAATTTTAAATGGTAATACACACGTTAAAAGACTCGTTTACTCCAATTCGAGTCAAACTGACTTAAAAATATTTCGGAACCGAAATAAAACCCAATGACATTCATTTCGACTATCTCGACCCATCCGAAATCAATGGCGCACTCAGAATCCTCATCCGACATACTTTAAAACGTCCTCAATTTTTGGACTTCAACTTCCAAATTTTAAAATTCTCCAATTTAAATAAAATTTTATTTCTCTCAAAATTTAATTTCTTAGTCCCAAAGTCACGGGGTGTTACATTTATTCAGAATAACTAATAACATTTACAGTATGACCGAGTTACTTGATGCTCTGAAGCTACAGGGGCGCCTGGTCCCTTCACCTTTACACATCCCCACAGAATGGGATGACCTGTATGAATGCATCGACTTTACATGGAAAGACATAATTGTTACCACCGGATGGGGGGAAGAATTCACAGATTCGAATGAAGAACAAGCTTCAGAGAAAACTGGACCGATAGCCGACATGTGTGGAATGATATCATTTGAAGAACTCCTCGAAGAAATAAACAAGGTGGCAAAACATCCCGAGATCGACAAAGAAATGGAATTCATATTTTTCCCTTCTTCAGTAAATCACATGACCAGATCAGGGAGGCACTACCAGATCCCAAACTCACTACTAGCTAATAACAAGGGGAGGGGAGTTGAAAACCTTCCTATGCCAGAGGTGATCCTCGAGGAGAGCAAGATCCTCAATCAACTAAAGAAAACGCAAGAAAACATCACCCTATGGGGGCTTTTCATGTCTTCTCATCTACAAAGAAATTCTTTGATCAAGTTGCTCACTGGACCCACAGTTTATCTTTCTACAACACCAGAAGAAGCGGTAAATTTGGTCGGATCCTTGACCTCTACCTGAATGCTATCCTTTTTCGAAGAAGAAATCCCCAAGATTGGGCCAAACCACAATCATGCACTCAACATCTCCGTCAAAGTTTTGGGGAAGGTTGTACCACTCTCTCTTGTCGATAGTGGATCCGCCTTGAATGTCTGCCCACTGAGGACCTTCAAATGTTTAGGCCTGAAAGAAAGCGACCTTGCTCTAACCTCCGTTGCTGTGCGTGCCTACGATAATACCCGTCGGGAGGTGATGGGATCCATAAATCTTGTAATAGGGGCTGGCCCTATAAACCTTGTCGTTGAATTCCAAGTTATTGACATCCTAGCCTGTTTCAACCTATTGCTAGAACGACTTTGGCTCCACAGTATCAAGGGCGTGTCTTCCTCACTCCATCAGAAATTAAAGTTCTTCATCGACGGACGGGTCATTACCATCTTGGGCGATGATGACAATGCCGATGGTGCAAGTACCAGTAGTCCAATCCTTGAGATACATCACGGGTTAAATGATATGCTCCTATCAGGATTCCGAGTTGAACAACTTTTACTCTCGGCAGGGGACGACTTCAAAGAAAGGGTTTGTCCAGAATACGATCCTCATGGCAACATCAATGTGATTCAAATGTTCAGAAACATGCACTTTATGCCCGGACTGGGTATAGGGCAAAGACAACAAGGGATACTCAAGCCGATTGAACTGAAGCAGGCTTTCCCTCCTTGTGGTTTGGGGTATCAACCATATGAACAAGAGCTCATAATGATCCGCCAGTCTAGACCAAAGAGAAGACTAGACCGCATCCAGACTATCCCAAGTGACTCCTTGAACGGACGATTCATCAAAAAGGGTGAGTACTTCCCCTTTTGCGAATTTCCAGAACCATGGTATGACCATACAGACAAGAAGATGAAGCCTGGAATGGAGATTTTTTCCAAGACAGCTACCCATGGGCCGAAGATTCCCAACACCAAGTACAAACGCTCATCAAATATATCGAAGAGACTGAGGAAAGTGACTCCAAAGATTCCTTTAACTTACAGACACTAAGGCTGACACTCTGTATGGTTCATTCAGGCACTACATCACCGGATCCGTCCCACTTGATTAAAGCTGCTGATGAGCCTCTCCTCAACTGGCATGCTATGCCAGTTCTACTTGTTGAAATCTCCCCTAATCCTAATGTTTACCCCTTTTCTTCTTCTGTTGTCTATCATTGTTCAAATGTAATCGAGTCCTCTTTTGACGAGGTTCTCAGTGCTGTTTTTCCTATCAATGAAATAAACAAAGATTTTGAGTATCTTGCTGTGCCTTACATTAACTATTTGGATTCTAATCAAACTTTTGATGATGATGATTTTGCAAATGAATAATTCTTAAATGATCTAAATAAGATTAATAATAAACAACATAACCGCGTTCAAGTTAATGAAGAAGAGACTGTTGTTATTAACCTCGGTTCTAGTAGCCAACTATGTGAGATTAGGAGAGGGGCTACCCATAATGAGCATGAGCGTGCACAACTCAAAGAATTAATAAAGGAATTCGTGGATGTCTTCACATGGTCCTACGACGATATGCCTGACATTGATCCTGAAATAGCTCAGCACGAGATTACCACTCTCCCAGATTACAAGCCGGTCAAACAAAAGTTGAGAAAACTCCGCACCGAATGGTCGCTCAAAGTTAAAGAAGAAGTGGATAAACAGTTGAACATAGGCTTTATTCGTGTGATCGAATATCCCACACGGCTAGCCAATATAGCGCCTGTACCGAAATCAGGAGGAAAAGTTCGGATGTGTGTAGGCTATTGGGACTTGAACAAAGCCTCTCCAAAAGATGATTATCTGTTACCCAATATCGATATGATCGTAGATAACACATCCAATCATGCTCTCAAATCATTCGTCGATGGGTTTGCTGGATACAACCAAATTAAAATGCACCCAGACCACCAAGAAAAAAATGCATTCATCACCCCATGGGGAACCTTTTGCTACACTGTCATGCCATTTGGTCTCAAGAACGCTCGGGTTACCTACCAGAGGCTGTGACAACCATCCCGCACGATCTGATTCATAAAGAGGTTGAGGTCTATATGGATGATATGATTATTAAATCCAAGACTAGAGAAGGTCATGTTCCTGCTCTCCGAAAGTTCTTCGAATAACTACGACAGTATCAGATGAGACTCAATCCGCAAAAATGCATCTTCGGCGTTACAAAGGGAAAACTCTTGGGATTCATGGTTAGTGAGAAGGGGATAGAAGAAAATCCCGCCAAGCTAAAAGCCATACTTGAGATGCCACCTACCCAAAAAGAGAAAGAAGTCTGAGGTTTCCTTAGGAAATTGTAATACATCAGCCGGTTCATCAGCCAGTTAACCTCCATCTGTGAACCTATCTTCAATCTCCTCTGAAAGAATTTAACCAAGGTCTGGAATGAGGCCTGCCAAGAAGCTTTTGACCGAATCAAACAATATCTGACCCAACCCCCGGTACTCATGCCACCACAACCTGGTCTCCCCTTACTCCTATACATAACCATAACCGACACTGTAGATGGGGCTTTGCTAGCCCAATACCTTGAAGATTCCTGCAAAGAAAGAGCCATCTATTATGCCAGTCACAAATTGGCCGGATACGAGGTTAACTACACTACTTTGGAAAAGGCATGTGTCGCACTTGTCTGGGTCACCCAAAAGTTGCGGCACTACATGCTTTCCTTCCCTATCAAACTTGTATCCCGAATAGACCCCATCAAATACCTGCTTGAGAAACCCGCCTTGTCCAGCCGAATGGCGCGATGGTTGATGCTTTTATTCGAGTTTGATATCGTGTACATCATGCAGAAAGCCATGAAAGGAAGAGCCATCTATGACTACCTCACTGATTATCCTGTAGAAGAAGCCGATGTCTAGATCTCCGAATTGCTAGATGAAAACATCCTTTGCACTGCTCAAAACAATCTTCGATGGCAAAAGTTCTTTGACGGCGCTGCCAATAAAAAGGGATATGGCATTGGGATACTTCTGATCGCCCCAGATGACTCCCACACTCCCATCACCATCAAGTTGGATTTCCCTTGCACAAACAACGTGATTGAATACGAGGAATGCAGAGTAGGCCTCAAAGTTTCTCTCAAGAAAGGTATTCAATGCCTATATATCTATGGAGATTCCGCCCTCATCATCGGTCAAGTGCTTAAAAAATGGAGAGTCAAGAATAAGAAACTCCAACCCTTCCATGCCCACTTAGAAGAACTAGCCTCCCAATTCCAAGACGTCACTTTCCATTACCTACCTCGAGCAAAGAATAACCTAGTCGATGCCCCTACTACCCTGGCCTCTATGGTCGACATGCCCTAAGGAATAACTATGAACCCCTTCCTAGTTCAAAAGCAAAATAAACCAACCCACTGCTACCACATTGAGCTCGTCACCACAGAAGATCCCGAGATAGCCAATTGTTAGTACTATGATATCTGGCGCCTCCTCAAGCATGGAAGGCATCCCGAGGGTTCCAACAAGAAAGATCGGGCAACCCTTAGAAGACTGCCTGCCCAGTACATCATCTGTCACAAAGCACTGCTCAAAAGGAACTTCGATGGAACACATTTGCACTGCATCGCAGGGGCAGACATTGAAAAGATAATACAGAAGATCCACAATGGGGAATCCGGACCCCACATGAACGGTCACATGCTTGATAAAAAGATCATCCGACAAGGTTACTACTAGACCACCATGACCCAGGATTGCATCGCCTATGTTCGGAGATGCCTCAAATGCCAATAGTTCTCAAACCTTTAGCATCTACCACCGTGTGAATTATACAATATGACTTCTCCCTGACTATTCTCCACCTGGGGCATCGACATTATAAGGAAGGTTACACCGAAGTATTTCAATGGGCATGAGTTCATCTTAGTTGCCATTGATTACTTCACCAAATGGATCGAAGCAGAGTCATACGCAGTGCTGAATGCCAAGAAAGTGACCAAATTCATCAAGAAAAACATCATCTGCCGGTATGGGGTCCCGCACGAGCTAGTATAAAAAAAGGGTTACATTTTGAGGCAGAAGTCACAGAGGTGGTCAATGAGTATGGGATTCAGAGACACAAATCTTCTCCCTACCGACCTCAGACCAACGGTGCCCTTGAAGCCGTCAATAAGAACCTCAAAGCCATCATCAGCAAGATAATCAAAAGCTGTCGAGATTGGGCCGCCCGGATCTCGTACGCCCTTTGGGGATACCAAAACTCAATTCAAACCTCTACTGGGGCTACCCCTTACGCTCTAGTTTACGGTACGGAAGCAGTCCTACCCTTGGAGCTGGAAATACCCTCGTTGCGCGTCATGCTTGAAAGTAAGGTCAGCGAAGAAGACTGGTGCCAAAGTCGTCTCGACAAGTTGACCCTCCTAGACGAAAGGAGATTAAAAGAACTATATCATATACAGGGGTACCATCACCGAATAGTGCGTTCATTAAACACGAAAGTAAAGGATCGCGGTGTCCGAGAAGGGGACCTAGCCCTCAAATAAATCATAGAACCCATCTGGGACCCTAGAGGGAAATTCAAGCCCAATTAAAGAGGCCACTACATTGTCAAGAAGATCTTGTTCGGCGGTGCCGCCATGCTTACCGACTTAAATGGGGAAGAGAAGGCTCGTCTAGTCAACCTGGACCATCTCAAGAAGTTCTACGCCTAGTCAAAATCTCGGCACGCTACGACTCTTCTCATCTCCCAAAAAAAACTCTTCATTTCCCCCCCACCCAGAACTACGTGGGTCTGATCCTCTGCAAATAACCATTTTCAAACAAAGTATAAAATTTTCAAAACCCCAGAGGTACGTAGGCAGTTCATACACCTTACATGAGCATGACCCTTTTTTTTCACAAAATACTATTATTTTCTTATCTCCGAGAACAACAGCCAATTCTAACATATATTTGAACAAAAGGATTATGTATGCCTTAGCGATCGGTATAGATAATTCAACAACACAAAATTCATCGAAAGGCAGAGCTGGATGATCATAAACTTGTTTATTTCACTAATAAGAAATTACGGTACAGATTACATAAGAAAAGAAACGGATAACTCCCTTTCCCCCTACCCTCCTAAAAAAGCCAAATAAAATCCCCACATTTATTACCCATTATAAACCCTCCAAGGAGTCCTATCCACAGATACCAGAGGAGCCCTCTCCGTCATCATCATCTGCATCCTGGGGTCCCCAAGTTTCCCCTGCCTGAACAGAGTGTCGCAGACACTCCATGGATCGATAAGCTCGAACTAGCTTCGAAAAAATCACAACACCTCCTTCCATGGTGTCAAAAGAGACAAGCAACTTTTGTCCAGTCTCCACTACCAACATCTTGCTAACTACTCTCCTCCACAACCACTTCATATAATCCCCAGGGATATACCAAACTCTCCCAAAAGTCTGAGAAGGACGGGTCGATGGATGTCGATTCTCCCACATAGAGCCAATCCGCATGCGCAGATGCTCGGTCAAATCCTCTATCGGAAAGAAATTTAGTGTCCGAGGTGGCACGAACTGTGCCCAGCCAAATTGGCGCAGAAGCCGCCAAGGGAAATAAAAAGAGGTATGTCTGAGACCAACCAGTCACACATACGGGTATTCTCCTAGCTCTAAAATAGGCAGCAACTGTCCCCACCAAGGCACTGACCAGTACAGAATCCGAGCCCCATGCTCCACAAGCCAATTCTCCTAGTTCTCAATATCCAAGCCAACGCTGAAGAAGTGACGCGAAAAGAAGTTGGGTACAACCGTGAAAGGATATTCTGGAAGAGTCATTAGGTGGAATCTTTTAGATAATCACATGAACAGCATCACGGGGTTACCCCGCAGGAAGTCAGAACGACCTTCTCACCAGGTATCCAGACTGTTCAGGGTCTCCGCCAGTATCACCACCGCATGATTGTGACGGTATGACATCCATAAAGTAATGGCTGCTAGTTGCGGATCCACCAACAGTTCCCCAGTCACCAACAACAATTTTGAAACCAGGCCCAGAGTAACGGCTCCAGCATAACCAGCATCACCTACCTCCCGCAAATGCACGGACTGCAACACCACCGGGAGGGAGATCATTCCTCCAATAACCAATGGTCTGACCGCCGAAGGAGAAATACGAAGAAGCCCAGCCAGCAAATCCCTGGGAGAACGGGAAAATTCGGGTAAAGCCGCAGCAAGACTAGGATTTATCCCCAGTATGGCAGAAAATTCCTCGTAGGTAGGACAAACTTCATCCAACCCAAAGCGGAATACATGGTCTTCGGGGTACTAAAATTGTACCGCCGCCATTAGCATGTTCCACTCAATGGACCTACTGCGCCAGAAAGAGACTCGACGAATGTTGAAAGCATCATAGTCGACATTATAAGAGCACATCGCTTCCAAGGCTTCAAGATAGTTAGCAAACTCAATGCTACCAGGGAGAGCCATCTTGCAGGACAAAGATATAGTAGGCAAGTAAGTAAGAATGTGAAGGTGTGATGAAAACACTCCACCCCTACCCCTTTTTATACTTGAGAACCCTCACAAAAGACATAATCCCTGCAGAAATCGGAGGGAATCCTACCCCACAAAGTACAATAGGCTGAAGAGGGCACTAATCAAAGCTTTGAATTGATGGGACTGGACTTGACTGTCGATAGGCAGGGCAAGGGGCTTGCCGATCGGCAACCCCCTATTTTTGAAAATTTTCCTTTTTCCTCTTTTGCCAAAATCAGAAGCTTAATAAAAATAAATTGACATTCTCAACAAAATCTAAAAAATCCTCTTCTATCCCTATATAATTTCCCCTTTTTAAAACTTTCCTTCAAAAAATCCTAAAAATATCTCTTTTTACGGTCTCAACAGCAAAGTAAAAAGCGCATGTGCATGCATTCATCCATCATTAACAAAAGATAATAACAAATCTCATTGCATTGCATATATATATTCTTCCGTGTTACATCAAATTTTACAGGAAATAAAAGAAAAGCAAAAAATAACGGGACTCAGCTACTCAACCCAAATCCACATTTTCTCTCTCTCTTACCTACCCTTCACCCCACCCTCTAAGAGCTTCCACCCCTGCGACGCGCTCTCTTTCCCCTACGGTGAGACGACGCACCACCACTACTCGAGCCAGAGTCCTCCCTGGATGAAGCAGACATCACCAAGAAAGAAGGAACCGGGACAGCATCCCGAATGTGGGCAGTCGCCGAAGAGATCCAGTCCCTAATATCCCTCAACCAAGTGGTCGACATCCAGACTTGCTGTAAGAAGAAGGCAAAATCAGTATCAAAGAAGGATCAAAACAGAAAAGGAACCAAAAAGAGGAAAAGAACATAAAGGTATACCATAGGACGAAGAACCTCCTCTGTCAAACTCAACTCCTCCGGATCCATCGCATGAGGACGGTGCAACATAGGCACCATCCCCCCATCAGCCTGTCGGATGTTGTACGAAGGGGTATGCTGCAGTCGTCGACGGACCACCGCCACTATGGGAGGACCCCATCGCCCGACTCGAAACCCCAGGAGGGAAAGGGAAGGCATCATATATGCTGGGTGCCATCAACCAGCTCATCATAAAGTCCATATAGTCATACGGCGCAGCCGTATTAGTGTACAACAGGTAAGACTCGTCGATCCTCATCGCGATCCTCGCATCCTCCGGCAACAGCCGCTCTCGCCTCATAGACGTAGAGGCTGCGCAGGTGGCACCACCACCTCCTCCTTCGTAATCTGTCAAACAACCCGCTCCCCCAGATACCAAGAATGGCCGAACTCATGCACCAACAAATGCCTCATCTACGTATTCACCCCGGTTGCCCCCGTATCCTGAATAGCTGTCCCCCAAGGGTAAAAGGTCACCTGAAAATCCCCAGCAGGCATAAATCAATACAAAATCAGAATATATCAAAAACCAAGACTGAAAAGGAAATAGTCTTACCCTACCCTAGTCAGGCCATTTAAGACCTGACGCACCACCTCCAGAGAGAGAGATCCCTTCGACTGCCGATTAGCCTTGCACCATCGATACAATCGGCAGAAGTCCCCAATGGGATCCTTCAGAGGAATCAGCTGGGTATTACACCCAATCACCTCATAGAACCACGTCTGCCAAGGACAAGAATTCACTACGAAAAAGTGACGCATAAGGAAAATGCGAAAGCATAAAAGGAAAATGCGCAAAATTAAAGAATACCTCGAGCAAATACGTGGCTCCAGTAAAAGTTTGCCAGTAGCACCGGCTGAATGCATCCAATGAAAAATAAAGGGTCGCCAAAGTCAGACTTCCTCAATCATAGAGAGGGATGTTCGAAAACATCCTCAAATATGGTAAGAACCACAAATGGACGACGTCGCCACTCGACGCCACTATAAAACCTCCCAGCACCAGAAAAATGAACAACCGGGCCATCTGCCTCACCTATAGTCCATCCTCCACATCAACCACCCTACTCAGCAGAACATCCTTCAGCAAGGACAGACGGATGGAATCCTCAGACACTATCCTCCTTACATCGTCGAGCGCCGCCCTCACCGCCTTCGGCCTCACCCTCAAAGAGCGATCCACCTCTATCTGCTCCCCATCACAATCTAGCCCCAGCAGCTGCTGCATGTCTATGGGAGTCACGGTCATCTCCCCAAAACCAAAATGGAAGGTGTGGGTAGTATCCCACCATCTCTCCCCCAAAGCGCATAAGACTGCCGTCGACCGAGGCGTCTCATCCAGCGTATACGCCAACCTCCCAAAACCCGCTGAAGATACCACCCAACGCACCACAGGTGGAAGATGCTCCCAGACATCCTTAATCCCCGTCATCCCACGGGCACACATGTTCTTCAAAGAGATATCAGACTGTCAAAAGAAGAAACCTTGTCAAAATTCCAGAAAAGAAAAAAATCACCAAAAAGAGAAGAATGCCAAAAGTCAGGTTACTTATATAACTTCCAGGGCTCACCACCCTCGAAGAGCGATGATGCGATGGCTCCCATAGCAAGGTCCGCTTATCTGCAATCGGCTCGAACGCATCAAAGGAGTTATCACTCCCCAAAGCCAGAGGCGCCCTGGCCTTCCACTCCACGTTCGCCCAACATCAACAGTCAACCATTCCCTATGCGATGCAGTGCTCACAAAGGCAACCGTTTCTTAGAGATCGAAATGCTAGAACGATTTGCAGATGAAAATCGCAAAAAGGAAGAAGGCAAGAATCTATGAAAAATGAAGCGAATTTGCCCCCTTTGTATAGGATGCCAAGGGTCATGCCGATCGGCATTGACCCCCCACCCACCGATCGGTACTGACCCCCTACTTCCCGAGGCAGTCCAAAAGTCCATGCCACTACCGAATGACACCCTCTGAACCATGCCGATCGACACTCTCCTTAAAATTTTGTACCAAAAATTTCCAGAAAATACCAAAAAGCCCTGAAAAATTCTCAAAACATTCCTAAAAATCCCATGAAGGACTTAAAACATTTTCACTAAGAAAATTTCACACTCCGTCAAGGGGAACCCCCATTTTCCCAGCGAAACTCTTAAAAACCAAGTAAAATTTCTCCCGGCAACGTCCCCGGAGGATCTCTAAAGATCACCCCCTATGCCCCAAAGGTCTCAAGCAATACATCCAAGCCCTTGACCACCTAATCACTTCGCCAATGGAGTTTACGGCACTAAACTTGCCTTTCCTTCGCAAAATCCCCAAAATCACAAGGATTTCCCCAACGGAACTCCGGGGGACACTACATTTTCCCCAACTCATTCGTCATTCCCCAGCGGGATCCAAAGTCTAATCTTTACCCCCAGCAAAATCCCCGATTATCCCAAAGGAAATGTAGGTCAGAATTGACTTTGGTCCTGGATCATCACCTTAGTTAGGTCAGAATTGACCTCGATCATTGGTCGTCACCTCTCTTAGGTCAGAATTGATGTCGGTCTTCGGTCGTCACCTCTCTTCGGTTAGAATTGATCTCGGTCTTAGATCGTCACCTTAGTTAGGTCAGAATTTACCTCGATCCTCGATCGTCATCTCTTTTAGGTCAGAATTGACCTCGGTCTTAGATCATCACCTTAGTTAGGTCAAAATTGACCTTGGTCCTCGGTCGTCACCTCTCTTAGGTCAGAATTAACCTCGATCTTGGATCGTCACCTTAGTTAGGTCAGAATTGACCTCGGTCCTCAGTCGTCACCTCTCTTAGGTCAGAATTGACCTCGATCTTGGATCATCACCTTAGTTAGGTCAGAATTGACCTCAATCCTCGGCCGTCACCTCTTTTAGGTCAGAATTGGCCTCGGTCTTGGATCGTCACCTTAGTTAGGTCAGAATTGATCTCGGTCCTCGGTCGTCACCTCTATTAGGTCAGAATTGACCTCGACCTTGGATCGTCACCTTAAGCCCACAGAATTGGCTTCGACCTGTAGAATTGGTTACCTCACCTTAAGCCCTCAGAATTGGCTTCGAACCACATAACTGGTCATCGCTAGATAAGCTCGTAGAATTGGCTTCGATCCACAGAATCGGTCATCCCCAGCACCACCTCAGGAATTGGCCTAAACCTTTCCTCCAAACCATCCCTTAGGTCCTCAGAATCGGCCTTGACCCTCTGAATTGGTCATCTTCCCTTAAAAGCATCATGCGGTGTCTATTCGACGGCTATCATTTGTTCCAAACTCACCCGTCGAGGGGCTCTGTAGACACCCCATTCTGTTACCCCCTAAACTCTCCCGAGGTCCCTAGTACCTCCCTTCATCACTACAAACGCAAGTCATATCCCGAGTACTCACCTAGAATCCATCGGGCACTCCCAGGCTCCATTTGACCAAAAGTCAAAGTCATCAGATTGACTGAGACTGAATAAATCTAAGAAGGGACCTAAAACCCCTTTCCAACGGTCCGTCCTGTGTGTAATTCCGACTTACCATACGGACGAATGACCCATTTTCCCCCAAAACTCAATCAAGAGGCCACCGGGTGCTCCCGGACTCCATTTGACAGAAGTCAACTCTTCAGCTCGATCGATACTGAATGAATATTTAAAGGGACCTGAAACCCCTTTATAACGGTCTGCCCGTGCACGATTCTGACTTACGGTACGGACGAACATTCTGTATTACTCCAAGAGGCCACCGAATGCTTCCAGGGCCCGGTTGACCAAAGTTAACTCCCTGAACCGGTTCAAACTCTTTGGAATGTTGAATTACATCTCCTAATCTTTCCAACGGTCCACCTCGTGCACGATTCGGACTTACCATACGGACAAACGATCCATTTGCGTCCGAAGATTCCCCGTCCAATGGACTAACGAATGCTTCTGAGCCACATTTGATCCAAAGTCAACCCCGAACCTAGGAGAAGTACCAAGGACTTTCGAAGGTATCTGAATTACCTTTCCAACGGTCCACCCCGTGTGCGATTCTGATCAACGATTTTCATTCTGCGGTTGATTTTCTGAAAAGGTCTAAAAGACACTGCCAAACGGCAGGTCCTAGACCCTGCCTATCGGCAGTGTGCGTAAACGCACTTGTCGATTGGAAGGAACAGGGCTATGTCGATCGACAATGCCCCGGGACTATAAAAAGGAGGACTGACCTTACTTGCAAAAGAGAGCCCAGATGTGATAGATATCACTCTCAGCAGATCCAGAAAACCTCTCTCGAAGTCAATGTGATTTTCACACCCAAATCCCTTTCCAACCTTCACTTTTTATTATCCTTTTCATCAAGATTTATAATTTCACTACCCTCCATCATCATCCAAGTCTAAGGGATGCTCTTCAACATTCAAGATCAAGCTCAAGATCTTCAAGAAGGTCCAATTTTCTTAACTCTCTCTTTAAATTCTCATAAATTTGCAATAACTTGTTTTATTACTTAGCACTTTTATTATCTCATCTCACACATCCTAATATACTTTTTATTTAGTATTATTGCGCATCTCTTATTTTCATATAAATAAAAACCCAAAAAAAAAAGAAAAAGAGGGTTTGCTCATAAATTTCAAATGTGAATTCTCATACTTTTCTTACACTTTTCTCACAACTAAAACACTTTTTCTACACACACACACACACACACACACAAATAAGAGAATTCCCTGATTGGATTTATGGGATAAACTCCACCCCTCGTTTTGCATGCAAACTACATGGACTTTGATACCTTTATAGACTACGTAGGCATCTCGGGGTAAAACTCGAGACTCGAGTCTTATTTTTTTACTTTTTCTCCCATTTTCTATTTTCTCTAAACTCCACTCTCTTATATTATATATATACATATATTTGTTCTTAGTAGCGTATTATTCCATATGCGTTATCATTCCATCATAACGGTCAACGTAAGAATAATCGCGTAAATCCTATTTTCTAATATTTTTTTACCTTACTACGGATGACTCGCTTTACCTCTTCCATGGTACAAATCGATAATTCCTATCTCCACTATATATACACATGCACACACATCACGGGGAAAATAAAGGAAAATGACGAAAATCCACGAGAGACCGAAAGGGCGGAATGGGTGCCTAACACCTTCCCATTTCGTAACTTAGCCTCCGGACCCTTTTCGAATCATTTTGGTTTCATATGCATCAGTATGTCTTTGGATGCTGTCCTTCGGGATGGCTCCCCTTCTTTTGTTTATTTTGAGTAAAATAGACTGGCGACTCTCTCTACGTTTTTACACCTCACCCAAATGATGCCGGTCGAAGCGCTCCCGAGAGGGACGCGTGGGACCTAAGGATCCTCCATCACGCTCTCCCGCCCTCGGCGAGGATCCAGGGGGGATGGCCACAGCAAGTATTTAAAACAGTAATGAAGCAAGTATTATGTGCATGTTAGTTTCAAACTCTCACATGAGATTCTCACCTCTCCACTATTGTGAACGCCTAACGTACATCTAACCCAACCTAAATATTTATATCACTCCCAACTAGGTCATAACCTTATACTTCTAACTATATCTCAAAGGAGTATCCCATATCGCCCATACAATACGTTATTAAAATAGTTTATCCCCCATAACTAAATTCCATTATATTCCCCGTTCAAATGGGTAAACTTTTATTCACTGAAATCATTCTATTTCTCATTATTACTATATCTACTAATTTCACACAGTAGAATTTTTCCCAAGTATATTTCTTTATATATACTCAAAACATCCCTATTATATATATACTAATCATGCACCCCTTGGTTACGATCACTTGGCGCAAAGCATTTTATTATTATTATCGTATCTACTACTTTCACAAAGTAGAAATATCCACAAGCACATATATACATATAGTCATAACATCCCTATACATACATACATACATACATATATATATACACACACAATAATCCTGCACCGTTAGGTTAAGCCAATGGCGCAAATGCATACTCTGGTATCACGTCCTGGTTCATCGCTCGCTGCATTTGGACAATTGGTTCGACGTCTCTCACAAACCAGAAATCTCATAACACAAATATTGGAGGCGAGCATACTCACCAGCCAAATGGGTCACGCACATACCTACGCTCCCATTCAGCCGTCGAAACTATCCTATGTCTCAGATAGTACGTATCCAAGTTCCTATGCTCTGGGTACAAGTTAAATATCCCGCCATTGGGTCACCCAGGATAAGACTATCCACTGCGTGAAACCTCCTCTCGATAGCAAGCAACATAGGTATGCTATACACACAAAAACAATCATATAATATGCATTCTCACATCCTATTAAAATTTATTAGGTGTTCACCCAACCCATACATATATTTTTCATACGTGGTATTCTCTCATTACTACTTATAATATTATAATTTCGATTATCCTCTCTTTCAAAATTTTCACGGTTACCTCACTTTTCCAATATATATATGGTATGACTCTACGAATATCCCCTAGCAATTCTGCACTATACTAAAATCATCAAATGATGGTTTTCCTCACTCAAAATAACTGTGGAAATCAGATTGGACTAAAATAGGATTTTTCATATTTTGAACCTGTCGTTCGAACCAGAATGGATGTCGTTCGAACGACATGCATTCTCATTCGAACCAGACTCAATCTCATTCGAACGAGATTGAGCAAAATCCACCCCTACCAGACCTGTTACATTTTTCATCTGTTACAGTTCATCTTCTACAGAAATTCAGTCCTAAAACCTCTAAATTCTTCTACCCAATCACCAAAACAGCTACTTAATTGATTTCCTAACATGCTTAGATGATTTCTAAAAATCTAGAATCATTAAATCTTTACAATACATCAATTAAATATGAAATTCCCAAATTGAACCATTAAAACCCCAATTCTTCAACTTTCCATTTAAGACCCATTTAAAACCCAGATTCGTTTCTCAATCACAACAAATAATTTCGGGATTTCTAGTCTACATACACAAGGATTCAATTCTTCATCAAGATAACTTTTAATCTATGGATCAAATTCTCTAAATTCACCCAATTCAATTCTAAATCATGTATTTGATACCTATGCTAACATGAGCACAATTATTGCTAATAAAAAGCAAGTAATAAATAATTGCCTCGATTACGATGTTCTGATCCGCTCATGAAATTGGTATAGACTTGTTCCTCATCTTCCGATCTATGCAAAAGTGGTCACGGTGGTGGAAGACCATGGGTTTTGGCCTTGATCTCTTGGGGATCGTTCTCTCTCACCCTCTGTGGCTCTCCTTTGAAGTTTGTGCATAATACCCTAACTTTTCCTTTACGTAATTAATATTAACCATCTCTAATTTTCATCATTAATTAAACCCCAAAAATACAATTTACCAAAACGCCCTCCCTGAATGCTGGTTAAGCCTAAAATTGCCTCGAGACCCAATCTAAACCCCCGAGGTACACTATTCTGACTACTCGACCCTTCCGGACTCAATAACGCACTCGAAATGGTCATATGAGTTACTTAAAAATAATTTACTTCTTTAATTCATTAAATTAGTTTCGACACGACTCACACGCACGTCCCGACATAATATACCAAACTGTCACGTTTCACATTCACGACAAATTGTAAAATTCTATAGTTCCATATTACATAACCTCACATTAATATTCAACAATTTTCGTCAATAAGTATTAACCCTTGGCACGCTATTTAATAATCATTTTAATGCGGAATAATTAACTAACAAATTAATTTCTCACCTTTTTAATTTAATTAATCCAACTATAATAATAGATCTCATAATGATTTAAAATCATAAAAAATACGGGGTGTTACATTCTTCCCCGAGCATCCAAGACACTCAAGCTCATTCTAAAAGTCCCGAGGAAGCTCGTACTTCATAAAAGTCGCTTCCCTCCAAAGGAAAGCTCGTACTTTCGCGAAGTCGCTTCCGAGTCCCAAATAGAGTCAAACCTCCATAGAAATTTTAGAAAAAAAAATTCGAAACGAAGCTCTGCCCAACTAAAGAAGAAATTTCACAAAAGTCAAGACTTCTAGATGAAGTTCTGCTTGACTAAAAAAAACTAAAAAAAGGGGGACACTCCCCTCGTAAAAAAAGTCAGCTTATGCTGTGAGGGTAAAGAACCTCTGCCCAAATTTTGGGACAATACCCCCAATACATATATTGTAATAATCTGTACATATATGTGTTTTTTATCTAGCCCGACCCCTGTTTAGGGGGTCGGGTATGCGATTTACAACGTTTATATTTCAAAATCCTGGTTTCTAATTCAGCAACTCCACTTGTGTAATGACCTGACATTCTCATACGTTAAAATAATGCTATTCAAATGCCACAACGACCACTACAAAAGATTCAAACATACCTTTCAAAATCATTGTAAGGAAAGTGTCCGTGAGCTGAGTCAGTCCGAAACTTTGCATCAAGCCAAAGTCTAAAATCCGATTACTCCCACCACGTCTCCAAATGAATAAATCCCGTCCAAGCGGTGGCACCACGAATATGTGTTATCATATCAAATACTTGTCAAACGTCGGCCTTTGATTTGACATTACTTTAATATATAAATTTATCAATCCAACACAATGGAAATGCTATATTAAGAACTAGGCTCCATAAATATCGCAATGTTGAATATTGTATATCCGGTATACTATCGCTTATACCTTTAAATATACCCCATTTATTGGAACTACGTTGACTTTGATCCCTAATCTCCTTAGGTACGTAGGTCTATACCGAGATAAATTCGTGAATCCCAAGCCTTATAATACGTCTTTTGATGTATTATCTACTAGGGATGCATTCATCCCTAGTCCTAAACTCCCTCGACTTCTCGTAGTCCACCCCAATACCAAGATGTAGTGTTCTAGTGTGCTTCTTAGTAGTAGAACATTACATCCTTAATGTAACCTCCTTATTTCTTAGCCTAACTCTTGCAAGTTCTTTACCTCCAAACTTGTCTGATGGAAAATACCTTCTGGCTAATAATCACTCGGCTAGTAATCAATCGACAATATGTCTTTTGATAAATTTTCTCCATCGAGATGTCCACATCTCTCGACTTTTGTCCATTACATATACATTACACAAAATAAGATATCAAACTATCTCAAGGCGTTATCCCATAAATAAACACATAAAAATGCTCAAACTAAAAATAAGATATCAAACCATCTCAAAGTCGCGATCTCTCGCGCATCCTTATACAAACGTACAAACACGTGTACACTAATTATAATATAGACGCACCCATCTTTCACTTTACCTTTTTATCTCTCCTCAATCGAGAAAAGGATATCAAACCATCTCAAAGTCGAGCTCTCTCGCACACTTATATACATACTAACGACCACCCGTTATACAAGCACGGAGTCATACACGAGCATCCTTGTGTACCTGCCTCGGTTGAAGTGATGTTCTTATACCTATCACTAATACCATTTCAAACCTAAGCATCTGTCTATGTTTAAGGGATTCTTAACCTAAGGTCTCTAAACCAGTTCTAAAAATTAATTAAAAAATAATCAATTAATGTAAAGAGCACCAGTAATCATGGAACTTTGGAAGCATACAGAACAAGTGGGGTACCTAATACCTTCCCCACTCATAACCCAATTCTTGAATCCAATCAATAAGAATTTCTGTATCAATCGTAGATTTAAACTTGCCCAAGGATTAGCCTAAAAGGATAAAACAAACTGGCGGCTCTGAACAAACCAATCGAAACTCATATCGCATGAAAAACATGCACTCAGGCTTAGGACTGAGAACCAGGGGTGCGACTCAAATTGGACATGGCGTCAAACATTTTCCAGGGTCAATTCATCGAGTACAACCTCGAATTGATAACCTAACCCCAGGGGGAGAGACGTAATGAGAGATAAAGCACTCTCTACATACCCGTGCTACTTTCCCCTTGGGCACGTCGATGCATCACACGCTCGGGGCTCACAACGCTACACCTGCGACGTGGCGAGTGGTGAGAGTGATTCGTTCTTGCTCTTCCAATTAAAAGGTGGAAAAAGGGTATTGTGGAGCTTATGACTTATTGGGTATAAGAGAGGTTTAAGTTTATAAGTCATTTATCCATTTTGTAAAACTTTACCTATACAGTGGAAGGTGTTTATTTGGCCCGAGAGTTTTCCCATAAGGGTTTCACCCTCGTATAAATTTTCATCTTAAGTGCATGATTTACTATTTCTAATTTTTATTTATCTTATATGCTTCATGAACATATATTGTTAACTTTTAAATCATTTTTGCCACTTAGCCGCTAGGATTAACTTTTTCCCGAATTTGGAGTAAAGAAAACATTACCTTCATTTTGATAATAAGTTTTAATTTGGGTAGTCACTCTATACATGCACATATCTTCACCGTCCTCCTCTTCTGCAACTAGGATTTAGTATGTAACACTCCATATTTTCCACGTATGAGGTGGTCAGTCCTATACGCCGAAGATATGGGATTTTAAACAATATACCATTCTTAACATCAATGATAAATAAATAAAACTAATCACCCAGTGCATTTTCGAAGGCATTGCCAGAGGAGGAATATCTGCCACAGCCATAAAAGCCTATCTCGAAAGCCTCCAACATGAAGGGGTTCAGGTCAATTATGTCTCTCTCCTGCATCAGGCCCCCAAGGAGGTTCCGATGATGGTATTCCCAGAAGCTGACCTCAAGATGGTCCGACTACCTCATAACGATCCTTTTGTGATCACAACTATCATGGGAAATGACAACATGAGGAGGATCCTGATCAAGATGGAAAGCTCTGCATACATCTCGTTATTAAAGGATTTTCCCAAGTTGACTTCCAATGTATAGTTCTGAACAAGATTTGAGGCTACAAATTTTCCTCCGATAGTGTGGGCGATAAAGAAGAGGGAGTTCTGAGGTTAAAGCATGGTTACCATATAGTTGTTAAGTATGAGAGGGAGTCCATTATTCTTTTTTTTTTCACCCTAAGAGGAGGATATCAAGGTAAAGAGGTTAAATTTCTTCATTAGGGGACTGACTTTGAGGATTAGACAAGTGTTGATAGAATACTCGATTTACACTATGTATGCTCAGGTGGTGAGTGCCACTTTAATGCAATGCAAGGACCATTGTGAGTTTCAAAATGTGAATGAGAAGAGATCTAGTAGGAACACATATAGCAAGGTAGGTAATACAAAAGGTAGCGTAGGAGACTTGTGGACTATTATTAAGAATATGTACTCTTTATGACTTCACTTATATGGTTGAGTCTTGTGGACTCTTATTAAGGTTATGATGGTTTGTGAGACTATTTGATACTGAGAGTTGGATGTTGAGACTCTTATTATATTAGAGTCCATAAGTCTTCGCACCACGTAACGCAAGCAACCATGGGTCAGAACTCAGTCTTCGTAGGGAAGAGGCCAAAAATAGATGTTTCCTAACACTTGTTTTGCTTGTGGTGAGGTGGGAAATATATATAAGAGGCTCCATAAGGAAAATCAGGGTGCCTATGGATAAAAAGGGTATCAAACACGATAGATCCATCAGCTGTAGCTATAGGCCCCACCAGTTATGACAGTTCTAGCCTTACCGTCACCACCACCTGCCCAACCACCGCCCAACCACACCTGTAGTATGGGAGTTGGCATCACGTTGCTTTGAGATATGTACATGCATTAGTCTAGGAAATTGAAGGTATATTCCCTATCCCTGATTACATAGGGCATGTTTTATTTAATACTGGTGCTTCACATACTTTTGTTAGTAGAGTCTTTGCTCAGTCAGTAGGTATTGTAGACTTAGAGTCCGATACTTTATTACATAAAGGCATATATTCAGGATGGGGTATGCATATACGTTATGTATTTCACAATATATGGGTAGATATTTTGGTGCTATACATCATGTCAGTATCATACTAGTGTGGACTATTTTGGGAAGCCCACAATCTTTGCCATTTCAAGGCAGGTGATGTATTTGATATTGATGCCACGATGGAGGGTCGAGTACGCATCTTTATTATATGAATGAGAGTTCTTTGGAGAGTATCACCATGTCATTACACATTATTCCAATTAGTTGGTAGTTTCCTAATGTCTTTTAAGAGATCCCTACACTATAATAAAACAATCGAATTGTCACGGTTAAGGATTGTGATTATTCTGGGAGTGATAATAAATCTGTCACGGTCCTTAATGGTGACAAGTCCTAGTTGTCATGGTCCTTTTAAGCCTGGATTTTGTGTCAAATAAAGGGGTGACCAAAAATTTATCATAATCCTTAATCGTAACAACACAGGAATTATCACGGTCAAGAACATGACAAAATTCAAGCCTTGCCATGGTCTTATCATGGTTGATCGTGATAAGACCCAAAAAATTTATCAGGGTTTATCATGGTTAAGTACCGTGACAACAATGGAACAAAAAAAATATATGTTGGGCACTAGATGCTGCCTAACAGAAAACTTGCTTCAAAATAGCAAAAAGACTACTTTTGGTCCTTCAAAACAACCACATCCATAATACCATATGCAATTAAATTAATCAATCCAAATATGCAATTAAACGAATCAAATTAAATCAAGTACAAGTTTAATAATGTCACAATAATAATTTATTTATAATATCAGTTTAATCAAACTAAATTACATCAAATACAAAAGCTCACTAATGCTTCAAGGGAAAATTCGACCAAATGACAAAAGACTCCACCATGCCATTAATTTGTCGAACACCGCCTTGCTTGTTTAACCATAATACCTATTCCTCTTTACTCAGTAACATCGAAATCACTCTGGCCCAGGTTTCGAAAGCCTACAGTGGATGATCACCACGGTAACCGTAGTGGTAATTTGATCCTTCTCTCACTGGGAAATTCGTGATACTCCATGCATGTCACATATATATACTTTCTCCCCAATTGTCATCGGGATAGTGGGGTTGGGGTAGAGTATATATTGTAAATTGAGGATGAGTCTCTCACCATTGGTGAGGGGAATGGAGTAGAGATCCCCTCACCAACCTTCTCCTTGCCCTTTCCATTATCCTTTGCCTTCCCCTTCCCGTTATATTGAACCCACAAGCGAGTTTCTGTTTGACCCATTTGAATATATGATTAATGGTTTATTGAATATTATCTAATTTCGAGTCCATCTCCGACATGTATGTGTCGACCTTAAAAGATGAGGAAATTTGACCAGAAGGATTGCTCATTATTTTTGACTTTCCTATCTGCGAGATGACACCCCGAGTACAACCTTTTCTATTTTGGCACAACACTTGTATCAATGCATCTATACTTAGAGATGTTTTTTCAGCATCACTTTAATTGTTGTGCACCCATTCGACCTCTTCAGAAATAATACAAAACACATCATTAACCTTGAAAACGAATATTAATATAATATTAGAATTTATAATAGTATTTTAATTATAACTTATCAGAGTCTCAGTGTCCTAGGGATTAGCATTTATGCCCTTTTTTACCCGAACCTTTACATAGGAGTTGAACCTATGTGGCTTTCCCTCGGGCCACTCCCAAATGCCTACATAGATTAAATTAATTATTAAATTTTGATTTCACCATTAAACAAAATGTGACCAATTTACTTATCATGTTATACTCCCCTTTTGCGTAAGATATCCCCCTAGAGTAGTGCACGCACACTTTTTTTGCCTGATTAGTCCTCGCTAACACTCGAGCGACCAACTAGCTCCCAAATGCCTCAAAATTTGTGAACCTCTACCTGTTGGCCAAAGTCACTTAATCTTTCTCCGGGACTTGGTCCTTCTCAAAATTGTAGTGGATAATAATCCATGGAACTTTGTAGGTAATGCCATAATCCTGAAGAAATTGTAATCTGATTGTAGCTTTTCCAAGGACACCATTGAGAGGGTTCCAGTTTAGGTAATGTTTCATAACATACCTATACAATATTGGACTGCTGAAGGTCTTAGCTTTATATTAACTAAAATTGGAGTGCCCATTTATGTTGACACAGTAACTTAAGAAATGAGAAAAATCAACTATGTCACGATATATTTTAAAATGAATCCCCAATCTAAGTATCCAAAGTCTATTGATTATTATGGAAGATGGAAACTCGACTATTGTCATAGTTGAATACCAAGCCATGCCTCACTCATGTAGTCAACTGCATTGTATTTGGTCACATCATTGCTAAATGCCACAAAGTTAGCCGAGTGTGGCTAGATCAACCAATGATGTCTCACCAAACATGTAACACCCACCCCGCGATTTTGATTGTACTTGTATAATTTGGTGATTTCGTATGACCAATTGGGCTTCGAACTTGTTGAGGTGGAATATAAGTCAAACCTAGGTAACATAGTGTCCCCAACGACTGAATTGGACATTTTTATGGCCTAAAGTTTATATGGTGAAAAACAAGAGTAGTTCAAACGAGGTACTCATTTCGTTCGAAAGAGTCATTCGAACGAACTTCTAATGACTTGGAAATGGTTGATTTCTCTCGCTCTCTGGAATCTCATTGGATGCCCACATTCGAATGAGGTGCTTAGTCGTTCGAACGTGGGACTTTTTTTATTTGAATGAGGCGCTTCTTACGGCCCATTAACCCCTAGATTTTATCCTCGTTAGTCTCATTCGAATGACAATGATCGGATGAAGCTTTGAAAATTCTTCACATTTTAATGTGTTGTCACAATGTGGAGCGTCAGATTGGATGACATGTCGATCTCTCAGCGACTCAGATCAAATGTTGGACAAAATACTTGATTGACCTTTGGTTGAAAGGTTGAGTATAGGTCCATTTGGGGAATTTGACCCTTAGGGTTTTGGAAGTACTTAATGTGGGTTTGGATTATTTGGGCAAACCCTAATAAGATTTATCTCTCTCCCCCTCCCCCCCCCTCTCTCTCTCTCTCTCTCTCTCTCTCTCTCTCTCTTGAGAGCCCTTCCAACACAAACCACCCTACACTACCCTAAAACCACCATCCCTCCACCCAAAACCAACATATATTAATCATGATCTTCCATATTTAAGCCTTATAAATCCATCTTCACAATTGTTGGGTAAAACTACGAATTTTAGAGATATTAATGGAGTCTGAAGGTTTTTTTTCTTAGAGCTCATGGAGGCAATATTGGTGGAGCTAAATAAGCTCTTTAAGGCGACCTTAGGAAGTGAGAGTTTGTCATATTCCTCTACATTCATCCTACCATTTTGGAGCTTCTTTGAGGTGGAAAAACACTACTCTTAGCTTAAAAATCTTTCCATATTATTGGTATTGTAGTTGGTTTTGTAAGATTAGGATGCACACATGGTTTAAATAAGGTATTTCCCATGGTTTTAAGTAAATGGATTAAAAAGGGATTTCAAGAATGTTGAGTAAATGATGTATTATAAGAAAACTTGGTGTTAAACATTTTATGAAATAAAATGTTTATCTTGGTAAAGATATTTTGTGAACAAATGTTTTAAAATCTTCTTGTAAAATTTGGGATATTCATAAAGATGGCTATTTATTCAAGTTATGAATGATAAAAAATGTCTTTAGTTTTGAAAGCTATGTTGTCTCAAACATTATGATTGTCTTTTAATAAATCATGTGTTAAACTCATTATTTCAGATTTTTGGGCTTAAAATCCCTCTTCCTATGTATATAAACTTGTAGTATTTTGATAATAAGCATATAAACAAGTTTAATGGAGCTTTTAATGAGCGTTAACTTGAAATAAAGAAAATAAAAAATTCCATCCCTTAAAGTGTGTGAATAAGTGTTGAAGATATTATAATTATTTGGTCTTAAGACTATTCGTGTTAATAAAGGAAGTGGTGTTTTTCTTATAAAATTGTCTTTAAAATGTTCAATGGTTTTTAGAGGTAGAAAGTAATGAAATAAAGATATTTTCAGCTTAAAAAGGGGTACTAACTCCAAATGGGATATGATTGTTGATAGGTAAAAACATTTAAAAAGTTGGTATGTATAACTTAATAATGTTTTTTAGAACAATAACACTCGTGAGAATAGAGGAAAATACAAGTTCGAAAATAAATGGATAAAATGACAATTTTACATAAAGTGGAACATTTTTATGAAATAAAAATGTTCGAAACGGTGTTACACAAATAGTCCTAAATGAAGGTGATTTTTGGGATAAAGCAACATAAGTGTGTAAAGGATAAGAAACTATGATTTTTAAAGTGTAACACAAGGTGGGGTGAAACCCTAGTTTTTGGCTTTGGTCGGTAAAAAGTGGAATAATGTTAATATTTGAAAAATATCAAAACACATTAATATGGACTCGGATGACACCAGGAATAATTAAAAGGGCCCGAAACCCAAGGGTGAAAGACCAAAAATCACTGGCCAGAGCATATTGTAGCATTATCGGTGGTGTGGAGCTCGTTAAAGTATGCTAATATTTGAAAGACTCGAGAAAAAGATAATGAAAAGTGGAACACATCAAGAAATGGGTTGTGTGGTCAATATAAGAAAAACCAACCTAACTTGAATGAAATTAATAAATGTTCCGGTAAAGGATAACATGGAAAAGTAATATGAGAAAATTGACTAATGTCGATTAAGTCAAGGGAACGGTAAAGTGAAATGATCAATTGGGTAAGTAAGAAACCTAAAGAGGTTTAACTCATAATTAATACAAGAGTGTGTTTATAAAAGGTTTCCAATGAAGAATAAGTATTTTCTAACGTGGTGCTTGCGTGTGTTGAAAGGTGATTTTCAAGGAAAACAGTAAGGTAAATTCGGTATGAGTAAAAAGGGATAATTTCGGTGAAAGAGGTGTTTCTCATTAAATAAAGGGTATTTGTTTAAAGTGTTAAACCGGGTGTGTTAAATCAAGAAATAAATATCAAACCAAACAAAAAGAGGTTCTTTTACGAGATTAAGGCGAATTAATCGAAATAAGTATCATTTTGGAATAAAAACGATTTCATGCATTAGTGTATATATGTATGTACGTATATATATATAAGGCAGTTGAGCCTGCACGTATATATAACGTATTAGAGTCTCTTTCCTGCTGTTCGATTCTATATTACTTTGTTGTATTTTTTCACTGGGCATTAAGCTCATTCCCTCGTCTTTGTTATGACAGGTTGGGTGCGGTTATGCATCTTGAGAGCGTTGTACAAGTAAGTATCCTTTTTTATTTTACGTTAGTAGCTCGGTATGTTTGGATACCGGGGATGCTTTCCATGGGACCCTCACATAGTTTGATTTCAATTCGAATCGCATGCTAAACAAGTGAAACGTTAACTAAATAAAACTGGACTATCAACATTATATAGGTTGTTTTATTGCACTTCACGCCTAATGCTCGGGTCGGACCGGGTTAACCACGGGTAGCCCATAAATCTAGGCCGGGGTGTTACAAATGGCATCCGAGCTCTAAATTAAAAGTTCCTTTCGGGAGTGATGTGGTGGGTAATACCTTGCTAAAATATGATGAATCTTGTTTAACTAATTCAGTGGAAAATCTAAATTAGAATATTTATTTGACTTATGTATTATCGTGGATTAAAAAGTGATGAATTGAAAATGTGGAATTTAAAAATGTAATTTGGTAATTGTTTAATTGGTTTAAATAAATATATTTATAATGAGAATTATTAAAAGATTTTTTTTTAATTGGTTACATTTAATCTACTTAATGATAAGGATATATTTTAATACTCATCCTAATTACTTAGTGGGCCTAATTAACTTAAATCAATTTAATGGGTTGTGCATTTCTTGGGTCGTGAGGAAAATCAGGAATCTAGGTTTATCGTGGGTATTAATGATTGAGGGTCTAAATCACCTAGGACATCAGTAGGTTTTGGCGGTGACATGAATAAAAGGTTTTAGCTGGTAGTTTTGGTTTATACTAATGTCGCCTACCTAATAAAAAATAAACAAAATAATTTTATTCTATATGCTTGTCTCAGATGCTCTAAAAAACGCTCTCAAAAACACTCTCAATAAACGCTCTCAAAAACCATGCTTGGTGTACAAGCAAACCATCTTGATCACCCATCCCAAGAGGCTGGAAACTGTGGGAGAGTCCCCCCACCACTACCTACCAGAAGCTCCAAAGAGGAAGAAGACCTCCTATTAAGGAGCACCAAAAAACAAAAAGACAACCATGAAACAATTGTGGACATGGAAATGGAGAATTACGAAAATACCATCACCTCAAACCAAAATGAAGTGATGAACTACTCAAATATGGAAGGGACTAACGCAGACATGATTCTGGATGAAAGCTCAACCAGGATGACAACTGAACCAAACACGACCCAAGGTGGTGAGAAAATGGAGGGACCTAAAAAGATTTTATCTTACAAGGATGCAGTGGGTAAGAAGCAAAACTCAGATATATTTTTTTGATGATGCAAACTGTGTGTGGTCTGATGACGACATGGAGGAACCAAATGAGAATAACAGTCATGCCATGGACCTCAACAGCAAACCGGTGGATGAGGAGGAGGATCCACTATGTCCAGTGGCAACTATCCCCAAAAAACACGTAGAAAAATGAAGGGAGAAATGGAATGACAGTGTAATTGTGAGTCTCCTTGGTAGAAATATTGGATTTAAGGTTCTAAATGCAAGAGTATCCTCACTATGGAATCTGCAGGGTGATTATGAAATCGTTGATTTGGAAGAGGGTCATTACCTATTTAAATTTATGATGAAGGAAGACTATTACAATGTCTTGACAGGTGGACCATGGGTAATAAATAACCACTACTTAATTGTTAGGAAGTGGGTACCAAATTTTAACCCTCTCGAAGCAAATCATGTGACTACTGCTTTGTGGGTTAGACTACCACGGCTTCCTATTGAATGGTTTGACGAAAGAGCCCTCTTCCAGATTGGATGCAAGCTTGGGAGACCAATTAAGACAGACTTTAACTCAGTGTCATCTACTAGAGGCAAATATGCGAGGATATGTGTTGAAGTAGATCTGGCCAAACCTCTAATCCCATGCTACATACTAGATGGACGTAAGTATAGAGTGGAGTATGAATTCTTGCCGTATATATGTTTTAAGTGTGGTAAAATTGGCCACAAAACTGAGTTTTGCCCACTAAACACATCAAATCGAAATATAAATACCACAACTGAAAATACTCCTTCGGAAAGTATGGGAGCAGCTCCGACAAAGTCAACTGATAATGGCTATATTTCTAAGAGTGCAATCGAAGGAAACTATGGGAACAACGCAGTTGACGTGGAAAAGAAAAATGACCAATTTGGTCCTTGGATGTTGGTTCAACGAAATAAAAAATTTGGGAATGATAGAAATAGAATTAGTTCAAATGGAACTAAAGAAAACTTAGGAAGGAATAACAATAGGTTCTCCGTCCTTAATAGTGATGGAGGTGACAAGCTACAGAGGAAAAATGATAGAGCAAATGGAAAAGCAAGTATCAACACAAAAAGCATGCATACGAAGGGATTGGGGGTGACACCTGTTGCAAGCATCAATTCTACCATAAATGATGCTGACGCCAGAAAAGCAAATGGGGGTAGGAATGGTGCAACTCGTGAGGTAATTCCCAAAAGAAAAGTGCCGACACAAAATAATGAGACAGGTGGAAATATATCTCAGGTACAACACACGCAAAAGATTAAAAATAAAATAATGGAATATAATGGCATGGGGAATAGCCAAATCGGCATGTGCAGCGGCAATAATACTGATAGCCCAATGTCAAATACTGTAAGTAATAATTGTCTGACGGTAGGTATTATCCACAAAAAAGGAAGCTCCCAACTCGACCAAACACGGAACCTAAGTGAAAAGAACTCGACTATCAGTGAAGCCTCAACAATATCCACATCCGATAAAGAAAAAACAATTGTAAATAAAACCAGAAATGAACCTCCCCTTTCCCCTTGCCTTCCTAGGGGATGTGCAAATTCAAAATCTGATGCTGTCAGTAAGAGAAGTCTCAACCAACTTAGCGGAGAGTGTAGAGGTGGCAACCATCATGCAAGTGAATTGGAAAATATCCAAAACCAAGATCATAATCAACACCCTGGAACAGATATGGGGAAACGAGAAGATAATCACAACGATAATGGAAGAGAAGTGCAGAGACACACAGCTTCACCAAGAAATAGCTAAAAGGTGCTTCTGGACAATCAACGAGGTGGACTCACTCATTCAAAATAGGTTGTCAATGGTGGTAATTATTTGGAACTGTCGTGGGGCTGGTAAACCCCTTTTTAAACCTACTATCACTGAGCTGAAAAATATATATAACCCTGACATTGTGGTGATTCTTGAAACCCATATCCCTATTGGAAACCTAACTGGTTTTTTTGACAGCCTTGGTTTTACTAACAGGGAGGTCTCTGAACCAATTGGCAGGTCCGAGGGTATTTGGGTTACCTGGAATCCAAACTCCATAAAAATGGAGACTCTATCTGTAACCAGACAAGCTATACACTTATTGGCCACCAAAAATAACTATGAGGAGTGGGCTTTTTCGGCGATTTATGCCAGCCCACTTTGGCAACTGCGCAGAAAACTATGGGATAACCTATGTGATATCTCTGAGAACATTAATATTCCGTGGTTGGTGGCCGAGGATTTCAACGATCATGTGGATAATTCTGAAAAAAAGAAGTTTTGGGAAGAAGGTGGTGGAAAAAAAATGACACTACTTTTCTTGAAAACATTAACAAATGCAATCTTTCTGACTTGGGGTGTTCGGGACCAAAACTGACTTGGACAAATAGCAGGAAGGGCATGGCAAATACTCTTGTCTGATTAGATAGAGGACTGGTCAACGCGGAGTGGAATCTAAAATACCCTGAAGCAAATGTGGAGAACATTCCACGGACTGCATCGGATCACTGTCCTATAATTATCAGAATGGAAGGTATGTCCAAACACCTCACTATTTCTAAACCATTCAGGCTTTTGGCTTGTTGGTTTGATAGAACTGATTTTAATGATATTGTTAATTCAAGTTGGAATAATGTTTCAAATCTTGATAAGAACATTCAGATATGTACGGAAAAGATTAAAAGTTGGAACAACTCTACTTTTGGTAATATCTTTAAAAATAAAAAGCGTATTCTTAGACGTTTAAGTGGTATACAAAAAGCACAAGAAACTTGGTATTCCCATAACCTCGCCACCCTTGAAAATAAGCTACGTAATGAGTTTAACACGATACTTAGATACGAAGAAAGTTTGTGGCAACAAAAATCGAGAATTCAATGGCTTAACGAGGGTGATCGAAACACAAAATTCTTCCATACTACCACTATTATAAGACGAAGGAGAAACTGTATAAAAAAACTTCTGATTAACGGGGAATGGACTGATAATGGTATTATCATCTCAAACCACATTAATAAATATTTTAAGGAATTATTCAAAGCTGACTTTAATTATAATATTCAAAGCCAACTGCGAAATTTGGATAATATGAAACTTGTGGAAGATGACAACCTTTTCTTAACTACCCCAATTGCTGTGGGGGAGGTGAGGAAAGCTACTTTTAGTATGAAAGCTCTCAAAGCTCCTGGACCGGATGGTGTCCAACCGCTGTTCTACCAACATTTTTGGAAAACCGTCGCTACTAACCTTTTTACCTTTTGCCAAAAATGTTTTCGGGAGAAGTACTTCCCTAGTGACCTAAACAATAGCTTTATAACGCTCATCCCTAAAGTGGACAACCCTGAGAACATATCGCAATTTAGACCTATTACTCTTTGCAATGTTTCTTATAAGATCCTTGCAAAAATTATTGTGGATAGGCTTAGACCTATCCTTTGCCGTAATATTAGCCCCCACCAAGCTAGTTTTCTCCCTGGGAGACAAGCTTTGGATAATGTTATTGTTACACAGGAAATTATCCACACCCTTATGAATACTAAAGGAAAATTAGGGGGTTATATTCTCAAAATTGATTTAGAAAAAGCTTACGACATAGTGGATTGGGACTTCCTTGAGGGAGTTCTAAATTGGTTTAATATTGATAAGTATTTTTGCAGCCTTATATCGAGTTATGTTAAAAATACCACTACATCTATTCTTTGGAATGGTGCCCCCCTCCCCAACTTTAAACCATCTAGGGGCCTCCGACAGGGAGACCCTCTATCCCCTTATATTTTTGTTATGTGCATGGAATACTTATCTGCTATGATATCGGATAGAGTAAAATGTAATAAATGGAAAGGTATTAGGGCCTCTCCTAGGGGCCCCCGCATCACCCACCTCTTTTTTGCTGATGATCTTATTCTTTTCACGAAAATAATTCGTGTGAAGCAGTCATTGATACCCTAGAGGAGTTTTGCCACATCTCTGGGCAAAAAATAAACTACTCTAAATCTAAGTTGTTTTCGTCCCCAAATATCCCTAAAAGGGAGGCCTTAAAGGCTGGACATTTGTTTGGCATGAGCCTTACTAACGATCTTGGTATTTACCTTGGTAATAGACTTATACATGGTAGGTTACATGCCTCTCATTTTAAAGACATTATTGAAAAAATCCAAAAAAGATTAACGGGATGGAAATCTAAACTTCTCTCTCTTGCGGGAAGGAAAACACTTATCCAGGCTGTAACCTCCACCATCCCTAACTATAGTATGCAAAATGTCATGATCCCGGTGAAGATATGTAATGAGATTGATAGACTTAATAGAAATTTCCTATGGGGAGAAAATAATGGTAAGGGAAAGATTCACCTTGTAAACTGGAATAAAGTTTGTAGTCCCAAAGTTAATGGTGGCTTTGGGTTAAGAAAGAGTGAGAAAAATAACCAAGCTAGTGTCACTAAACTCGGATGGAAAATTGTGAATAAGGATAACTCATTATGGGCTGACGTATTAAGAAACAAATATAAAGCGGGTCAAAATCGTAGAATGTGGGAAAAATGTAATAAGGCGTCTCATACTTGGAGAAGTATTCTAAAATGTAGAGATACCCTTGAGAAAAATATCAAATGGAATGTTGGTAATGGCAAGAACATTAACATCTTAAAAGATTGGTGGGTGGGGAATAAAATTATCAACCCTATGGAACATCCGGGGAACCTAGAAAATGTAAATGTAGAGGCTCTTATTGATGAGAACGGGAAATAAAATGTTAGAACTATCGAAAATTCCTTCAACATGAACACTATGAATGATATAGTTAACATCCCACTTTCTCGTACTTGCCGTTGTGATGATAACCCATCCTGGTCGTTAAGTACTAAAGGAAAGTTCACAATTAGTTCGTGTTATCAATCCTTTCTTACCAAGAATAATGAACATCAACCATGGGAGGCTTGGAAAAAGTTATGGAAATTAAACGTCCCCCCAAAAATTTGCACATTTTTGTGGGCCATTCTACACATTAAAATCCTCACAAATGAACATCGTATGCGTAGAGGTCTTACGAATAATGGTGACTGCCCACGGTGTGGGCTCCTCGAGGACATCGATCATTTATTTAGGGAGTGCACTCACACTGGGGAAATTTGGAATACACTTGGCTTCGACCACAACCTTGACCTCAATTTATCAGGTAGTGTAAATGAGCGGATTACACTAAACATTTGGGGTGATTCGAAGAAAGTAAGGTACAAATGCTTTATTATTACCTTGTGACATATTTGGAAATCCAGAAACAATTTCATATTTAATAACATTGATGAGTCTCCACCAACAGTTGCCCGCTTGGTTATGATTTACACAAATTATGTTTTTGAAGCCCAAAACACCAAGCGTGCAAAGGTTAGTGGGGAAAACAATAACTTATTAATTCGTGAACCGTGCCCTATTGCAGGAAAAATCATCATTCACACTGACGGTGGTTTTGATCATGGGTGTGGTACAGGTTCTTTTGGTGGAGTGGCTAGAAATGAAGATGGAGAATGGATCATGGGCTTTACTGGAAGAATGCAAGGTTCCGCCAGTCTTCTACGTGGGAGCTAGAAGGAATTTTTCATGGGCTAAACCTTGCCCTCAGAAACAAATGGAAGAATGCCTGTCTGAAAAATGACTGTCTTGAAGCCATCAATCTCATCAAGCAGGAAAACACCCAAAATCACCCTTTGGCAAATATCATCGAGGATTGCAAGGTGCTTGCGAAAGAGCTAAAAATCAACATCGTTCACATCCCAAGAGCAAGCAACTTTATGGCGAATTTCATGGTGAAAATTGGGAGAGAGGTGGATGACCTATATAAAGAATATAATCAAGCGCCGGAAGATTTCCTAAAGATGGTTGATGCAGAGATGGAGGAGGAAGGGTTCTATTTCGTTTAGAACCAACGGGTGTTGTTGTTTGCTTCTGTTTTTTGATTTCCTGTTTTCACCAAAAAAAAAAAAAAAAACTAATGTCGCCTGCATTTATTTTACTTATATAGAAGTCCAGTCATTAATGAGCTGAGAAGGGAATAAAGGGGTGTGTTGGGTCAAATGTCGGTGGGGTCAAGATGGAACTGATGGGTTTCAAGGCAGCTACTTGAATCATGGGAGGCGGTCGCTAAAATTAAGGGACAATGAACCAGTACTGGTCGGTGCATGTTTTAGTCAAAAGTGTTAATTAAATGGGATTGATTTTGAGAGAATAAAGGTTTCTCCTTATATACTTTAGCGGCAACAATATACTTAAGGGTTGACCGACTGGACTAAAAGGTTCAACTATTAATGTTAGCAACAGAGAATTTAAGAGGTGACCGAGTTGGTTCTAGGGAGTTGCCCCTGTAGGTGGCTTGACATGGGTGAATGAATTTAATAAAGAGAATGGGACTGCCTAAATCAAGGAGAGACCAAGGGGTCATTCACCCTTTTTGTCATCATTAGGTGTTGAAAAAAAATCGGGGGAAGAAAAAAAGTGTGTGCCATTCTTTTTGGCATTTAAAGCTGCCGGCCAATTTCTATTGAGTGAGGACTCTCTCCTTTATTTTAACTTTTGTCAACTATTTCTTTTATTGAGATGTTATTATTTCCATCCTAATCCAGACTTTGTTCATATTTTTAAATTAAGTCCCAATTTTTCTTCATAAATTATTTTAAAGAGGTTTTTGAGGGTATTTTCGAGGAGACTCTCAAGAAGACTTCTTCATCGATTCGAGACTAATAGTGGGATATTTTTTTGAGGCAAGTATCTTTCTATTCTTCTCCTTTTATGTGTGTATTTTCTACATTCACCTAAATAAAATTTCTAGCGTTAAGATTTCTTAACGACCCTTAGAAAAATGTGCGATCCTAATTTATGTTATATTAGGTAGATTTAAATAGTTTTATGTACTTAAAATTTCAGGTCGAGCCTATTAGTTTGCGATAATTAATTATTGGCCCCAACGCATGACAATGATAATTTTATATTTTGACCCCATTTGTAGAAATTGATAATGTGAGATACGAGAATAGAAGATGCAAAATTAAATTAGAATTAAAATATTCTGAAAGTTCAATTGCTCTGTAGGATAGTATGTTTTATATATGGATAAAGAGGAGATAAATTTTGGGTTTGCCCTAATGTTGAAATTCTGGGGCAGTTATATTAGGACCATTCAGGTTAGGAACATGTCCACTATAGGTAGCATTAAGGACTGAATCGTTAATAATAGAAGTATTTTGTCATGAAGACACATTTGGTATCATAGCTACCCGCAACACCGGTTGCACATTGCAACCCTAACTGTAGTATGAGAGCATTTATTAGACAACAAAACTCGAGCAGGAGGATGAGGGGCAGATCCAAGTGGTGTACTGTAAGTTTGATGTTTTCATATCTTTAAATAAAGATTTGTTGGACACCAATGCCACACACTCGTTCATATCACTTTGTTTTATGGGGATTATTAGTTACTTCTTATACACTGTGATGGATCTTTATCGATAACTACTCCTTTAGATGCATCTACCCGTATTTTTTTTTTAAATTTGTGATGATGTGGATGTTTATATTGGTATATGGAATTTGAGGCTGATTTGTTAGTGTAGACACCCCATTCTAATGCCCCCTAACTTCTCTTAAGGTCCCTAACACCTCCCTTAATTATTTCAAATCTAATTCATACCCCGAGTACTGACCTAGAGGCCATCGAGCACTCCCAGGCTCCAGTTGACCAAAAGTCAAACTCTTCAGCTTGAATGAGACTGAATGAATCTTCTAAGGGAATTGAAACCCCTTTCCAACGGTCCGTCTTGTGCGCGATTCTAACTTACCATGCGGACGAACTACCCGTTTTCCCCCGAAACTCGATCAGGAGGTCACTAGATGCCCCTAGGCCCCGTTTGACAAAAGTCAACTCCTCAGCTCGACTGAGACTGAATGAATCTTCCAAGGGTGATAAAATCCCTTTCTAATGGTCCATCCCATGCGCGATTTTGACTTACGGTACGGACGAACAATCAGTTTTACTTCGAAAGGCCACCGAGCGCATCCAGGCCTCGATTGACCAAAGTCAACTACCCAAACCGAGTCAAGCTCTTTGGAATGTCTAAGTACATATCCTAACCTTTCCAATGGTTTATTCCATGCTCGATTCTGACTTACCATGCGGACGAACAATCCGTTTGCGTTCGACGATCCCCCGCCTAAAGGACCGACAAACGCTTCTGAGCCACATTTAACCCAAAGTCAGCTCCCGGACCCGGGAGAAATCCAATTATTTTCTAAGGTCTCTGATGGACCTTTCCAACGGTTCGCCCCGTGCGCAATTCAGATCAATGGTTTGCACACTACGACCAATTTTTCGAAGGAACCTGAAAGAGACTGCCAAACGGCAGGTTCCAAACCCTGCCTATCGACAATGTGCTTAAACACACCTTCCGATTGGCAAGACCAGGGATATTCTGATCGGCAATGCTATGGGCCTATAAAAAGGAGGGCCTAACCTCATTTCTAAAGGAGGAAGATCAGAGATCCATCACTCTCAGCAAGCTCAGAAAACCCCTCTCGAAGTCAGCGTGATTTCCACATCCAAATCCCTTTCCAACCTTTACCTTTCATCACCTTTTTCATCAAACTTGGTGAATTAAGTAGCCTCCATCATCACCCAAGTACAAGGGATTTTCTCTAACATCCAAGATCAAGATCAAGATCAAGATCAAGATCAAGATCAAGATCAAGATCTTCAAGAAGGTCCAACTTTCTCCACTCTCTCCTTAAATTCTGCTAAATTCGCATTAGTTTGTTTTGTTACTTAGTACTTTTATTCTCTCATCTCACATATCCTAATATACTTTTTATCTAGTATTATTGCACATCTCTTATTTTCATATAAATAAAATCCAAAAAACAAGAAAAAGAGGATTTTTCTCATAAATTCCAAACGGGAATTCTCATACTTTCCTCACACTTTTTTTTTCTCATAACTAAAAACTTTTTTACACAAACACACATACAAGAGAAGTCCCCGATTGGATTTATGGGATAAATCTCACCCCTCGTTTTGCATACGAACTACGTGGACTTTGATGCCTCTATAGGCTACGTAGGCGTCTCGAGGTAAAACCCGAGACTTGAGTCCTTTTCCTAATTTTTCCTATTTTTCTATAAACTTAACTCTCTTAGATTCTATATATTTACATATACGTATATTTGTGCTTACTAGCGTATTATCCCACATGCGTTATCATTCTCTTATAATGATCGACGCTAGGATAATCGCATAAATCCTATTTTCTAATATTACTTTTAGGAACAGTCCTATGGATGACTCGCTTTATCTCTTCCATAATACAAGTCGATGATTCCTATCTCCACTACATATACACATGCACACATATCACGGAGAAATAAAGGAAAATAGCAATAACCCATGAGAGACCGTAAGGACGGAATGGGTGCCTAACACCTTCCCATTTCGTAACTTAGCCTCTGGACCCTTTTCGAATCATTTTGGTTTCGTATGTATCAGTATGTCTTTGGGTGCTGTTTTTCGGGATGACTCCCTTTTATTTTTTCTGTTTTGAGTAAAATAGACTGGCGACTCTATCTCTCTACATTTTTACCTCATCACCGACGCCGACAGAAGCGCTCCCGAGAGGGATGCACGGGACCAAGATCCTCTCGAGATGAAGGGGAGACACCCCCTCTCTTCTTCGCGTCTCCTGATGCGAGGATCGGAAAGTGGGATGTTCACAGTGGCGACTCTACTGGGGATACTTCATTTTGAGGGCTAGACTCTATTTACATGGGTGTTTTATTTTCTTATATATCCCCCTATTTTCATGTCCCCCTTTACTATTCATGTGTACCTCGTTCTTATGCTTCCATTCACACACTTGTTGAAAAATTCTCCATGTACACTTCACACCACGTGCACCT